>CAMAPF010000942.1:1410000-2820000 GCA_945859915.1 Cuscuta epithymum
GTGATCGATTACAGGAGAAGACACTGGCCGAAGCCCCAACAGATAGAGATGTTTAGTCTCCTATCTTTCCCAGTCCCAAGACTAATCGTCTAAAAGCCTCCTTACTACTTCCCCTTCCCATCTATTTATACTAGACCCTTATTACTATTATTATTATTATTACTTCTAATATTATTCTAATAGGTAGGTCCCTATCAATAATTGTCAATATGTTTATGTTATACCTGTTTCCTCGACGACGTCTCTGACAGGCTAATTGAAAGGTTGGTAGCAAATTTGGTAGGTATAAACCAACTCTCTTTCCGTCCCTGAACGGGGGAGAATATTCACTGTACGGATTGTAAAAATTTACAAATCATCGAAACTTGAAAAGTTTTTCTGAGATACTAGCTAGCATTTACCTGTTGTAGTTTGACAAGTCCCAGATCAGAAAGGTCCCTTAATATATTTCGCTGGACATCGGTTAATGTGTTCGTGTTGTACGCCTAGGAGATATGATAGATTCAGTTACACCCGATAGGGTGATGACAGACTCAAGCATAGTTCACTATGAACCTGTATTCTGTCTAAAAATATTCCCATATACAATTATACACACATATATTGCTTAGAAACATACTTTCTCTGTCCCAATGAAAAGATAGAAGGTAAAATATTGTATTGTAGGTATAGACAAGCTTATTAAGAAAAAAAATCAATCATCATTTACCCCAGTGCCGCAAAGGCTCCCACCTATGGTGGGGTAAGGGGGGGTCGGATGTACGCAGTCTTACCCCTGTACTAAAGCACAGAGAGACTGTTTCCGAATGACCCATAATGAAAATCGCCTCCAAAATTGCATGGACTGACTCCTGCTTCATAACAAAGAAGAGCAGACAGTTTGGTGAGCCATTTTGATTTATTCCATCATATTCTCAAGATAGAAAAGATAGAAGGTAAATACAATATTCATTTAGCAAAATATGAGATTAAGAGAAAGAAGTTGAAATGATGGAGAGAATGTTAAATATATGGAATGATATTTAAATGGAAACAGATAGAAGGTAAATACAATATTCATTAAGCAAAATATGAGATTAAGAGAAAGAAGTTGAAGTGATGGAGAGAGAATGTTAAATATATGGAATGATATTTAAATGGAAACATTTTACCCAAAAACTAGTACTTGTGAATTTTAAGTTCCGTCTAAGGAATAGATGAAGTTATTTTACAGGATTGAGGGACTAAATATATTCTGTTAAGAAAACCCTGGGAATTTACTGTAAGAATGCTGGGATAAGATCAGAGTACCTCCCCTGCAACATGGAAACTGAGCTCCAAAAGAAATGCTATAAGATCTGCAGAATCCACTCCACCTTCCTACATTAAAAAACAGATGACAGATATCACGAAATGACCCTATCCCTTATTTAATTTATTCTTAACATTGAAATACTTTTAATGTAAAGCACTATAGTGTGTCTATCCCTATCCCAATAACAGATATCACGAGATGACCCTATCCCTTACATTGGTGATCATATGACTCAAGATATCGGAGTAGTTAAGTGTGTGAAATATGTAGATCAAAGGGTACTAATGACAGACGAAGAAATAAAAGAGAGGTGAAGGTTATACTTTGATACCTTGTTCAGCGAGAATAAAGTGCAAGGTATTGATGATTTTACTATATCAAATTGTATGGTAAATCGGGACTTTGTGAGAAGGATCCAAATGACAGAAGTTAAAGAAGCCTGAGAAAGATGGCATACCAATCGAGACCTTGAGAAGTTTGGGGGAGAGAGGCATCGAGTGGCTATCACGTTTCTTCAACATGATTTGGATAAACAACAAAATGCATTGAGTTAGCAGAAGAGTACTCTTACTCTCCTATTTAAAAATAAGGTTGATGTACTAAAATGTGCCAACTATCGAGGGATTAAGCTTATAAGTCATACCATGAAACTTTGGGAGCAAGTGATTGAGCAAAGACTCTAAAAAGTGTGAAAATCTGGGAAAATTAGTTTGGTTTTATGCCTGGACACTCAACAGTTGAGGTCCGACAAATTGTTGAGAAGTATAGAGATACTTAAAAGGATCTACATATGGTGTTCATTGATTTAAAAAAGGCATATGATAGAGTACCTTGAGAAGTCCTTTGGTGGACCTTAAGTAGAAAAGGCATATCACGTAAGTATATCAGTATTATCATGGATATGTATGAGGTTTGTACTAGAAGTATCCGTATTACTGTAGGGAATATAACAGAGTTCTCCATTAGTATCAGAGTGCACCAAGGATCGGTCTGAGTCTTTTCTTATTTGTTATAGCCATGGATGAACTTATGAACTCAATTCATGAAGATATATCGTGGTGCATGATGTTTGCCGATGATATTGTATTGATTGATGAGACAAAATCAGGTGTTAAAACAAAGTTTGAAGTATGCTGATAAACATGAATGACCAATGATTTCAGACTGAGCCAAAGTAAGACTGAGTATATGGAATGCAAGTTTGGTGGAGGTCGAAGTAGTAGTAACAATGGGATTACCGTTGATGGCAAGGAGATACCGGTGTGCGATATGTTCCGTTACTTGGGCTCCATAATTCCGTAATTCAAAAGGATGACGAGTTAGATGGAGATGTATCCCACGGAATCAAAGCAAGGTGGATGAAATGGAAGAGTGCATCAAGATTTCTATGTAATCGAGTGTTGAGCAATGAAACAATGTCGCATTCAAAAGATGAGTGTAACATAGATCCGTATGTTGATTTGGATGTGTGGACATATCAGAAAAGACCGCTTCAGGAATGAGATACTTAGACAAAAGGTGGGAATAACACCTATAGAAGAAATTATCTAGGAGTCTTGATTGTGGTGGTTTGGTCATGCGTGCAGAAGACCGATTGATGCACCTATTAGAAAAGGTTGAGAGGTGGGGAAAAGAGCGAGGATGAGAGAAAGATGAAGACTCAAACAGACTTGGATTAGGAGAATCAGAATTGATATACTTCTTCTTGAGTTGGATGAGAGTATGACTTTGGAGAGATCAAAGTGGAGGGCGCATATTCACGTGGACAATGATCTCTTTTCTCTTTCTTTTATCTTTTATCTTCTTTATCTTTCTATGTTCTTATGTTATTTTTAACTTTTATCTTGTTTATGTTCTTCTATCTTTCATACATCTTTTGGAAATATTTATAAAATTTAAAACAATTATAATAGATATATTTGTGTATTTGATATGGGTGTCATTTGTATATAAAATCAGAATTAAAACAATTAAATATTTATAAAATTCATCAGAAATACAAATGAATTATATATAGATATATTATAACATTAGAGTAACAATCATAACTACATGAATATATTTTGTTATAAAACAATCATAAAATTATTAAAACATAATTTTGATAAATTATTCTGATATATTTTATAACAATCAGAATACAAATGAATTAAAACAATTATAACAATCAGAAATCAAATATTTTGTTAGGACCCTAAATAATAGGTTAACATTAGAGTAATTCCTATATGAAATACGTACGTAGGATTACTTTCCTTTAATTTGGAAATTAAATTTAAAACGATAACTATGGAGTTGACATGTGGCAATACTTTCCCTAATTGTAACCTTCAAATGTATTATATATAGATATAGATATAGATATATTTATCTTATCCATTTTATCTTACATTTTTCTATTTTCCATATCTTCCCCTATTGGCGTTGATATCAATCGTTTCATGTCAGTCGACCCCAAAATCTTTAGGGATTTAGGCTTGGATGTTGTTGTTGTATTAGTGCTTTTAAGGACAAGCATAAGAACAGTAACACAAGAGGAATAGAAGCCAGAAAAACTCATACCTCTGCATTGGTTATGTACTCCCTGATGATATACCAAAGTTGTGCATTAGTATCCATCAACTGTAACAGAAGTTAGTCATTATGGGTTTCAGTTCCTCCTGTTATGAATGATATAAAATAATTTCCCAGCACATACCAAAAACTGAAATCCACTTTCAGTCAATTTTGGTTGCTCTCGGTCATCTCTGTCAAAAAGAAAGTGGACTATGTAATTAATCATTCCATGCATAAAATACATTAAATGGAGAAGAAATACCTTTGACTCATAAGGCCACGCTGGAAAACTTTCATCATAGAAGGCCTTATGTTTATTGTCTTGCCAGCTTCTGTGGAGCTCATAAGGTGTAGCATGAAACACTGATTTACCCAGTCAGAATCACTTGTCAAGTTTCAGATTGATATATTTTTAAAAGAATGGAATCACAACTCCGACAACCTCGGAAGCCTATGTCAAAATACGAAAACTGGACAACGGGTCAAACTGGAACAGGGTTAACCACCCAAAAGACCAGTCTTGTTAACACTTAACCCATGAATGGGACAAAAGATGGAAACTCCGCCATCCTGGTACAGACCAGGACTGGGACCGGCAAATCGACTTGTGTAATAAAAAGTTAAAAACTGGTTTGAAAAGGATTTTAAAACAGCCTGATCTAAAAAGGATTAAAACTAAATTTTTCGGTGTGTTCTAAGTTTATTACATAGCTGCACTATTGGATTATTAAGGGTAGAGTTTCCCCCCTCACATTTGATGTATAATTATATGCCACATTTTATTACTATTTGGTCAACAATGACCAGGCTTACCCGCATTGACCAAGTTGACCCAGTCACTTGAATCAGAAGCAGGGACATGACTGGTCAATCTGGACATGGGGATATGGAAAACATAAAAGAAAATAGGACAATGATATGTCGAGGACACTGCATAATAAAATATAAAAAAATAATTTTGAAAATTTTAAGGAAAAACTTATAACATTTCTAAAATTGAATATTGTATAAATAGAGTAAATATTAAAACAAAATCCATGTAAACATTTACCCAGCATAGCGATTAAAGATTTTATTTAAGTTTTGAGGAAAAGGTGCCAAATGAGCCCTTCTACTATTTCCAAATCATCACATAGGCCAATGTACTAAAATGACTATTTAGACCATATGACCTGAAGGAGAGCTACTTAAGCACGAAAAAGGTGTCATTTTCATTAGCAATGGTTTAAACAATCTCCAAGTCATCCTCTTCTTCCCATTCTATTCCTTTTTTTTCTCTTTTCTTGGCTTTCCTCTTTCTCCTTTGCCCTGTGCGAGTTCCGAGCTTCTATGGGATAATTCATTTTCTTTCTCTTTCAGTGGAAGTGACTTAGGAAAGTCCTAGCTGCTGACTTGCTGAGGCTAGAGACAGAGGTTTCCCGTAAAGGAGAAGATGATGATGAGGGGCCACATCAACATCCCGAAGCACAGAGAGATCCTCATCTTTCTGGACAAGCCATTTTCTCCTCTTGGAGAAAGTCACCTGCCATGGCATGGTGTTGATGGTTTTCTTGATTTAAACCTTCTCTCAGCCCATATACTAAACACCATGCATGCCCCTCTACTAGTCCACTACAGTAGCAGAAATCAAGCAAACCCAGATAAAAAAAAAATGGAGAGGAACAGAGAATAAACCGGAATAGTAATACAAGGAGATGGAACCCCAATCTTTCCAAAAAAAATGGGGAAGCTTTCAGGAAAGTGAGGTTTTTTTGGTAGAAAGTAGAAGTCATGGCCATGTTTGCACTAAGGGGCTTTACAAGGAGGAAGACAGCCTTTATTTGGGGATTGTTTTCTGTTGAATTTTTCAATTCAGGCAATTGAGAAAGGCACTCGTCATGGTTAGGATCAACAATAAGAGGCATGAAAAAGAAAGAAGTGGTTTTCATCCATGGAAGCTCAGAAATTCAGACATGGCACAAGAGAGGATTATATTATACACACACATATACACATGTACACATATACACATATATTTACATACATACATACATATGCATATGTGTGGGTATATATGCATATTCATACATACGTGTGTATATACATAAAAGATATACATACAGCTGTTTGTGTATATATATATATATGCATGCATACATACATGTGTGTACATGCATGTGTATATATTTACATATACAAAATACATATAAATACACACACACACATATATGTACATATGTGAAGAAGATGATGACCTGAAGATTTTTTAATCATTTGGCTAATGAAAATGCCAAATATGATTTTTCCCGCTGAATGATGAAGCAAACCACCTTTAGGTTATATAGTTATATGTAATGGTTCTGGAATAGTAGAAGGATTTATTTGGCCATGTAGGCATGTACACAAGTTTTAAAATTCCAAATCACAAGCAGTACCTCCCACTGTTCTGTGGCATATGCATCTAAATCCTCCAATGTAGGAAGCCTCACAGTGATACTTGAGGGCATTGGTTCTCTTGGTAAAACTCCACTGCAGGTTTAAAGTCGTAGGTTATGATGGATTCTGTGCAGGTTTAAACATGTTGGGTCATCTCCCAGAAGTATACAGTAATCATAAAAAAACGCATTCTTCAAAATCATAAGGAGTAGTTTAATACTTTAATATGATTAAGGATTATGAACTTAATGCCTTTATATCCCCAACTATCAATCTATCATCCATTCACAAATCTGTTTTATGATTTTTATCTTTATCCCCAACTTCAAAAGTCTTGTTCATTATCTTCTATCAAGAAAAGACTCGAAGTTCATCTTTTTTTATCAAATATACTTTTCTGCCATGATTTTTCAAAGTTAAAAATTATATCAATATTATTATTTTTGTATACTTGTATTTATTTGAATGATATTTAATAATTATTTAATTAAAAAATTCTTCATGACTCTAAGAAGAACTTAAATTATATCATGAAAATTAATCTTATATATTAATCTGTAACTGAGTTTTAATCAAAATCTCAAAAATTAAGATAAAAAGATACTCTTGATTATTCCATGAATTAACAAGCTGGTAGAATAATATTTTTATAAAAGTTGCTAGAACTGTAAGTAATTAAGCACTAATACTTAACGTTTAGTAAAATTAATTTGTTAATAAGAAAACTTTGAGCTCTTCTCTACGGTTATATGTGTCACTTTTACCTAATTGTGTGTGACACTTTTATCATTTTAATTGTACTTTCGATGCTTTGTAGTTTGTACCATAAGTCCATAATTCTATTAGTCATAAGTAATACTCCCTGTGTCCCACAAAACATGGCCACAGTTGACTTGCTCATATAATGAAATAGAAACTGTGGTTGAGATTTGTGCAGAGAAAAGGGAAATAACTTTAAATGAAAGTGGCAAATTTTTTAGGGAGGGCTAAATAAGGAAATCTCGCAAAGTTTTGTGGGACTAAACTCCACCTCTTTGGCTCTCATAGTACATAAAATTAAAAATACATCCACTACTAGTTAAGCAGCACGGTTAAACAGTATGCATAGTGAAAAGTAGAAATTCACATTAGGGCTATCACGATCCATGCCCAAGGCAATGTAAAAAAGATTGCATACCCATGAACTATGTGCTTTCGAAGATTGAATTGGAACTTTGGATGTAATTGATAGGATTTCTCCTTTTTCCTGTCAAAAGGTTGAGTAGAGCATCAACACTAGAGAAAGAAGTCACCTAATAAAATAACCCAAACTATGAGTCTCAAACATCACAATCATAATCATCAGGACAAAACAAAAACTATACGTGAAAAATAATCATGGGTTTGTTGATTTCATTAAAATTAACCATGACTTTGAGATGTTGTCACTTGGTAGTACATCAATGAAACACGGCTACATAAAAATGAGATTATAAATTCCTGATATAATGTCAAAAAGAATACTTCAGGCTTTTAAATGGATAAAAATAGAACCTGATCTTCTTTTGGACAAAAATGAGATCAAATATTTCAGTAGAGACTTAAATACTCTGATTCTTCTCACCCTTCTCGTCTGGCTAACTCATCCTTCGTCCCTCCATTGTTTGCATCCACTCTCCCTGCGAGAAGCAATGGTGGCAGCTTCGAATAGCGACGGCGGCGGCTATGACTGCCGCTGCAACTCCTCTCCTTTTACTCTCCTTTCTTCTTGTCCGCAAACCGCCACTGCGCATACCGTCATTGTTTCCTTTCCCTTCTCTCAGCTTCTGAAGCTTCACCTTCTCCATGACACACCAACTCCTACAGCGGCGACGAGAGGCGAGAAACTTCATCCATCCAATGACTAGCTTCGTCAGATCTGGGAGCAGACGGCGATTTTGGGGCTGAGCATATCCACCGTCTAACCCTGCGCAGATATGGAATTGCTGGCTCCATAGAGCAGTGTAGCCTTGGGGGGTACCGGCCAAAAGGTTTGGTTAGTGGCGAGGGATGGAGAAAGAAAGGGCAGGGGAGGTGAGCAGGGGTGGGAAAAGTCACTGGCGAGGGGGTAAGGAAATTGGCGGGGAGGTGGTGGGCATAGGGGTTGGGCAGTGGAAGGTAACTGTCGTTGGCGGTTCAGCAGGCCATTGGATGGGGTGGCAGTGCATTAATGCACGTGGCGGCATGTCACTGTGACGGTTGGTCACTCGGGAGTCGGGCCAACGGTGGCACTGGCTGGCAGTGGTCACTGAGCGGTAGTTAGTCATGGTATCGTTTGGTCATAATCACTTGGTAATAGTCACTTTGGTTCAAGGGTATAGAAGTTTCCTTAGTCTCTTTTTTGGAAATTTTTAAAAAACAGGTCCTATTTTTGTCCATAGCATTTATTTTAGTACTCCCTCCGTCCCTTATAACTTTGTCATCTTTCCTTTTTTTGGTTGTCCCACAAACTTTGCCACTTTTCATTTTAATAAATGAATTTGTGGTTCCTGTTATTTCTCTCTCCTCTTCTCTCTCCTCTGCACAAAACTCGACCACACAGTTTTTACTAAATTATTTCCCGTGCCAGTCAAACATGGCAAAATATTGAGGGACGGAGGGAGTATTATTTTAAGAAGAACCCCTAAATTCATTCAAAGATGGCAACTCAAATATGAGGTTGAGCGCAATCCAATACACCAAAAGGAGCATCAGTTCAGTTTCACATATAACTTCACATATAACTTTCCAGTACTGAATGTTCCCTCTAGATTATAGTAAAGACTGTTTCAACTTTTAACTTATAACCCAAGATAGCGCCCACCCATACATAGAAGAGGAAATTTCAGATTGAGCACTCTTCGTATTTAGTTTAAACTAACTTAGCAACAAATATAAGACAACATCAGTTCAATGTATTTACACTACATTATTGCCCTGGCCCTCACTGTATTTGAAAGGAATCCAATGTAGAGAGAAAAAAATTGACAAATAATTGTGTCACTAACCTGTCAATAGTTTCACCCAATAACCTCAACTGTACTAATCTATCAATGGCTACTTTATGCTTGGTAGATCCATCCGGTAGTACCCATTCCTCAACAGACTTGGCTGAAGTTGGTGAATCTATGAATAACAGTTGAAGAACGTACTTCTTTGCCACAGGAGGTAATGATCTATCATAAATAACAAATACAATCACTCTCTCTACGAATTGAATATCAACACTTGGCGTTTTGGACCCCATGATTTGAGATTTGAGCAGTTAACAAAGAACCACATGATCATAATAAGACACAATACCATAACATAGACGAGAAACGTAGGGAGGAAGAAAACCTGAGAATGGCTTCACAGATGAAAGGGTTATCGTAGAGGTTATCAAGCTTCACTGCAGGTAGTGAAGCCACCATGTCCATGAAATTCTTTGCCACAATCCTTACTTGCGGCATTGCTCCCAACTTTAAATGTCTGTACTCCCAATGAACAGGGTTTCCAAAAACCCCAAAATCTTAAGGCAATTATTTCAAAACCCGTTGTATAAAATGCACCGAGCTCACCTTATTGATTCATTATTAAAAAAAATCTGTAATAACTATATGTTCACAAATACAGTATCACAAAAGTAAACCTCTGGACTTATATATGCATATATGAATCATCCTACATATCCAATATAATGTAAAAGGTTTATAGGGCTTTTCCATTGCAAACCATGAGAACTGGAAATTGTGTTCCCTGAAATAAAACAAGCCTTAATTTTGGTCGTGCCTGTTTCAAAGCCTAGAGGCGGGTGATTCATAATGGGCTTAATCTAAAAAAAATTGTAAAAGCTTTTTCTCTATATGCTAACAAGCATAATAATAATAATGTTTCAAGGCCTTTATAATAAAGAAAAGACTTTTATAATTCGCTAAATTAAACAAAGTAGTATCATAATTACAAAATTAAAAGTAAAGAAAATAATTGAAATTGCTAAATTATATTTCTCGTCGAGCATTGTGAACCATCAACGATAGGTCGATAGCTACATAATAAAGCTTCTCTGACACATTATGTCCAATGTTTAATATTTTTATCCATTAAGCTTTCTTGAGAGTTGAGACATTGTTGACGGCAAGTAATTCATGAAGAGGACATTCAGAATTTGACTTCTTCACACAAACAAATTTTTTCCATTGAAGCATTTTGACTCAGGGCTGCTTTCTCCAATCTTCTCCTCTTTTTTTATTTCTCCCATCAAGATTTAACCATTTTTATTACGCCTTGAAATTAATTAAATTCGTAAATTTAATTATAGTTCAAAAAAATTACCCAACAAATTATAACACCGCGACAAAATACAAATTTCATTACATTACAGAAATATTACTAATCCCTCAAAATTCAAAAAGGCAACAACTATTAACTCATAGCTTTAAAAAATGAACTAATCGACTAAGGACATTGTAAAAAATTATGAACTAATCAACAGATGACAACATCAACAAGGTCAGAACAAAATAACACTCAACAATCAACATTTATGAAATTGAACTAATTAACGGAAAATTAATCAACTACTCATTTATCAATAACTATGAATTATTATACCAATCAAAATGGAGTTAAAAAAGCGTACCAGAAGGGAAGGAGGTGAGAAGGGACGAAGGAGCTGGGCACTGGGCACTGGGCACTGGGCAGAATCAGGAATCGCAGCCTCGAAGTTGAAGGTACACAGAAGTGCACGCGGTGCTGCAGGGCAGCCGGTACAGCCGTGCAGCGGACAGCACTGAGAAGGGGCAGGCGGCAGGCGGCAGGTGGCAGGCGGCTAAGCGTAGCTGTGTAGGCGGCTTGCGAGTTGGCCGTTGGCGTGCGTGGATAAGTGAATCGATCCTCTGCAATCTGTTCGGCAGTTTGCTTAGAGCACCACATTCATTCTATAAACAAAAAATAAATTGACCAAGAAAAAAAATTAATTATTTTTATCACATTCACATTTTTTATTAAAAAAACTACGTAGTATATATTTATAGCTAGAATAACCATTATTAACAAAAATGTGACAAAAAATACAGAGAGAAAGGGAAAAAGCGGACGTCTCTAGGTTTTATACCTAGTTAGTTTCTATCGGCGGCGGCGGTGCGGCTGTCCTGTCCGGAGTTTACCTGCCTCGGTGTGAATCGTTTTTATTCGATCGGTGAATTACCTGGCTTAGATCGGTGTGAATGGTTTTTTGCTTCGATTGGTGATTTGTCTGGCTTGCTTCGTTTTCTGAAATTGGAGGCTAGAAGAAGGGTGAGGCCTGGTTTTTACTCGGTGCTACGGTTTCGTTTTCTTCCTTTCCAAGTAGAGAACCACGAAAATTGCAGGGGCTAGCTTTTAGGGATGGCAAAGGGGCGGATAGGGGAAGGTTTTACATATAACCGTACCCGCCCCGTTTGATAATTCCTCCGCCTCATAACCGCCCCATTACCCAACGGGTATTTTTTATCCAAATCATAACCGCCCCAACGGGTAACGGGTATAACTGCGGGTAACCGCGCGTAATCGCTTTATTAAATGGGTCATTGATATTTTAATATAAAAATAATATTTTAAGAGGTGAAAAATGGCATCACCTAGACGACTTTAGACTCAGACGTCATTTTAAAGTTTCGTATATCTACAAAACGAGAAACAAAACAACCTAAATTAATTTAAACATAAAAAGACTTGATCTGAAAAATAATTAATCACGGAAAAAATCTGATTATAATAAAAAAAAACTATTAAAATCTATTATGAACAAAATTCATACACTATATAGTTAGTACATCTGTTATCCATATATACCAATGAAAATTGAAAAATATCACCTTTTATTAGTTGTGGGACAAATAATAAATAAGAATGTAGTAAAATATAACTAAAAAATAAACGGGGCGGGTACGGGGCAGGTAATGGGGCGGGCATGTATAAAACCGTAACCGCCCCATCACCCGTAAAAACAAAACGGGCATTCCCCGCCCCGTACCCGTTACCCGGTCAAAGCGGTTTTCCCCGTTTTGACCGGGGCGGTTTGGTGCGGGTATCCATCGGATCGGTCACAATTGCCATCTCTACTAGCTTTTATCTATCTATTCTATTTATATATATAAGAAAAGAAATAGCTCATTAAAAGACAATTATTATACCCTTAATGAATCCTATGTGTCCTCTCCATATTTCACTCCTTTAATGATACAAATGCCAAGTGGCAAATTTAAGGACTAATTAATAATAATGCTCCCTAATAATAAGGAACCAACTCTATGAAGATAATAACCATTTGTATCACTCCACTCCATTATAAAACGTGGCATCAATATTAATGGGGTCCATTGTTTTAAAATTATTACTACTTTCTTCAAAATGTTACAACTTTTTCATTTTTACTCTAATTTTTAAAAATATATATCAAAAATTACAATTTTTTACGATCTTTCATGTGACACTAATATTGCATATATAAAATTTAAAAAATATTTGAAGGTTTATTAAAAAACAATGTAAAGCGGCAAAAAATATATCATTGGTAAAATGGAAAATATAAAATATGAATGTCAATGTTAAAAATGTCATAATGTTAAATCTATCATATTTTATTAAAAAAAATAACATATTTGAATAGTCTCTTTATATAAATGAAAATTACTCAAAAATGTAAATGTACTTTCTTATGGTGGATTAAGAATGAGAATCTCAGAAAAATGTCACGTTTTAATAGATATATCCCTATGTAAAACTAATTTCCTTATAAGTGTAAGCAGAGGCAAATCCATGAATGAAATGTAGAGTGAGCTAAGCAGACAAAAGAATATATTGCTGCACACACAAGATTTAGCTTATAGTACGGTTGTTACGGAACATAACTTTTTTTGAACTACCCGAGTTCGAGCTTGATTTTGAATCCAATTTAACGATCCAAGTTTAGCGACGTTCAAATTCGAACACAAATTACATTTTTTGTTTAAATAGTTATTCAAATTTATGTGTGTCTCTCATATGAATGTGAATTTTTAATTGTGTCATAAGAAATATAAACTTGCTAAAAATTAAGCGAGACAATTTTCTCTCATATTAAAAATTCACATTCGTAAAATTGCATATTCATATGAGACAATTAAAAATTCACATTCGCATATGAGACACACACGTAAACATGAATAACTATTTAAACAAAAAAATGTAAATTGTGTTCGAAATTATTAAGCGAGATAATTTTCTCTCTCATATGTAGTACTTTTAGGTATAAGATAATTTTCTCTATCATATGTGGTTCTTTTAGGTGTTAGAAGATTAACTTGCTAACAATTGAGCGGGATCTCATATATGTAGTTCTTTTAAGTATAAGACAAACCGGCTTGAGGAAGCAGTGAGATTGATCTCAGTTTACCCCAAACGCCCTACCCCGACGCCCCCTGGTGTATAAAGAAAAAGGTAAACCGGCTAACAATTAAGCGGTAGAATTATCTTTCTCATACGTATGCTTTTATGTTTAAGAAAAAGCAGGCTAACAATTGACCAGAGAAATTTTGTCTCTCATATGTAGTCTTTTAGGTATTATTAGGAGATTAGAAGATAAGTTTGTTAACAATTGAACAGGAAAACTATCTCTCTCATATGTAGTTTTTTTAAGTATAAGATAAGCCGACTAAAAATTGAGCGAAAGAATTTTCTCTCATATGTAATGTCCTTAGATATAAGATAAACCGCATAACAATTGAGTAGAAGAATTTTCTCACCCATAAGTATTGGATAAAATTTAGGGAAAAGTACGGATTAGATACCTGTGGTTGTGGGCGTTTTCAATTAGGGGTCTGTGATAAACTTTGTAACAAACACACCTTCGTGTTTTGATACCGTTACCACCCGCGGGGTCCCCGTCTTGACTCCGTTTATTTAATGCTGAAGTGGAACATAATTTGCCACAAATCTGCTTACGTGGCTTGCAATCCCAATCTTGAAGCACCATGTCATTATTCCTATTATTAAGTAATGCCAATCCCAATCTGAAACCCTACGACAACACTCTGAATACATCTCTCCTCCCACAGGCGCTTAGGGTGTGATGAAGAAGAAAGATGAGTTCTTCAAATTCAAGCTCATCTGCCATGGATGGAAGACAACAAGTGAAGAGGTGTGATTGTGGAGTCCAAGCACCGATTTGGACGGCAACAACAGAGAAGAATAGAGGGAAAAGATTTCATGGTTGTGGGCGTTATTCAAGTGGCGGTGGTCAACAATGCAAATATTTTGAGTGGGTTGAGGAGGACACATGTCGTACTTGTCAGGAGAACTTAGATTTGGTTCTTCAGAAAGTTGGAAGACTCGAAGAACATGTCCGGGTGAAAGTGATGGAGCTAGAGGGTGAAATGAAGACCTGCGTTCGTGGAATTGGTATTCTGAAGGTGCAGAACATGGAACTGCAATTGAAGATGGCTAACAATGATAATCTGACTTTTAAGTGGAAGCTTCTTTGTGTGGCCCTGTTATTTTTTATTTTCTTTGTAATTAGAAGGGTTTAGGTGTAAGTTGTTGTCAATGTGTTTGATGAAATGGCTGAACTAGATGTCATTGTGTTCACTTTCACTTGTAGTGTGTTTCCTTTGTGTAATGTGTAATGAAATGTAACAATGCTTGATGCTTGATATATGAACTTTGTTTGAAGTTCTTTAATGTATGAAGTATGAAGTCTCTTGTCCACATATACTGAAAAACAGAGCATAATACAACATGCCTAAAGCATTTGGTTTCACAAGGATTCATTCACAAATACAGCCCATTTGGTTTTACAAAAGAGACCTGTAAAACAGAACACTTCGTTTGATAACATCCATCCATTTAGAGCATATATATACCTATATATATAAAGGTTTGAACAATTACCTAACATTTGGTTTGACAGCATCCATTAACAACATTTATATACCCAAAACCATAACAATAAGTATCACACAATCGATATGTATACACCTAAAACCCAAAACCAGAATGATAGCTTGCACCATAGCACCATATGTATACCCAAATGAACCAAAATACTTACAAAGTTAAAATAAAATGGACAAAGTGATCCAATTTGTTTACTTATCCAAAAGAGAGAGAAATGGACAAAATAAAGATAGATTTCACCCAACACAAATTACATGCCAGTGGTTTAAGAACTTCATAACAAGTAACATTGGACCCAAAAGAACTTAGCTGCCAATGTCATACAACAACTTCATAACAAAACACATGCCAAAGATGTTTGTTACATAAGTTTCATTACAAAACACATGCTCATAAAAAGCATGATTGACGAGTACATAAAAGTGAACTGTAAACATAACACATCTTCTAAAGTACCAATCTTCATCTCCCTACACTACAACTGCATGATTACTTCTTTCCCCTCACTCCATCCTTAGTGCTCTGGATCCTGAAAGAAGCAATAAGATCACAATAAGTGTAAAGAAAACACACTAAATATTAGGTTACAGTAAAAATGAAAAACAAAATACTACCATTGAGGGTTGTGAACTTGAGGACCTAGTCATTCTTCTGGCTGATGGTTGAGGTGGTTGTGAACTGCTTATTCTTCTTTTCTTCTTTGTTCTTCCTTCATCCCTTTGGGAAACTGGATCATGGGCAATGGGAGTTGACATATAAAAAGTTTCATTATTCTCAGTCTGCTCTAGGTCATGAGAGGTTGGGTCAGCTGTGTCATCATCACCACCTAGGGTTGTTTTGGCAGATTTTTGTTTTCCTAACCTCTTTCTCCTTTGCCATGGTGTTTCCCCAGTTATGAAAGTCTTACACCCTCTAACATTGTGACCCACTTGCTTGCAATTGCCACATATGACCTGCTTACCTGCCCTAGACACCTTATAGGGATTCCTTGTTTCATCAGGTTGTTTAATCCTTTTTTTCTTGGGTCTTCCTGCAGGTTTTTTAGGAATTGGGGGCTCAATATCTGGAGTATCTGTTCTCTCCCACTCATCTTTACTTGGTAGAGGATGGATTATGTGTTTATACACTGCCAAATAGGTGGATTTAGCATAAAAACACTCACATAGTCTTCAAGTTTCTCTCTATTGGCATATATCGCAGACACTCCATGCTTACAAGGGATCCCATTCAAATCCCACCTTCGACATGTACAAGTCTTGTCTCTAAGATTAACCACATGGCTAGTGTCATAGAAATCAACCTCAAACAAGTTATCCCCAACAGGAGTAGAAAAGCAATTCCTACTTTCAAATTTGAATTTTTCTAGTAGATCCTGCTTATTAGGACATATATTACCCTTATACTTACTCATGGCAGTGTACTTAACATGAAACCTAGCCATCAACCTTCTTCTAATCCACTCAAACATGCTCAAAATAGGCATATCTCTAGCTCTAAGTATGTATGCATTGAATGACTCACATATGTTATTCTGCAAAGCATCAGACTGTGCTTGAATTGAAAAATGAGATCTGCTCCAAGTACTTGGGTCATACTGCATAATCCAGTTGTAAGCAGCCTCATCAAACTTCTTTATTCCTTCCATTTGCCTCTCCCATGACCTCAGACTTCCAGTGCTAGCTGCAAACCAGAGCTTCTTTTTGTACTCAGCCCCTCTAAAGATTTTCTTGTAGTTCTCATACATGTGCTTCACACAGTATCTGTGTTCATTAGCAAGTGACACAGCCTTAAATGCCTCAACTAAACCCTGAAAGAAGGTAGCAATTAAACACAATATATAGAAAGAAGTTGTTCACATATTTTAAACAAGAAATAAGTACTTTTTTATTACCTTTTGTTTGTCAGACATGAAAACCCAGTTAGTTTCCTCTGGCCTGCCAAAGTCTTGAAACAATACTTGCAAGAACCAAGTCCATGAAGCTTTATCTTCACTATCCACATATGCTATAGCAAGAGGAAACATGTTTTCATTTCCATCCCTAGCTACAGCACATAGTAGTTGCCCTCCCATAGGTGTTTTCAAATGGCAGCCATCTAACCCAATTAAGGGTCTAAGACCTGCAAAATACCCCTGCTTCTGTGCACTAAACCTCATGTACATGTACTGAAGCATTAGAAAATGCTATTTTATTTAACAACGTTGAATTTGGCAAAGTGTCTCTCCGAAAGCCAACCTATTTTAGAGGAAGGCGAGACTGATAAGGAAAAAGTAGCCGCGGTGGATGCGTGGAAATATTCGGATTTCTTGTGTAGAAATTATATCCTAAACGGACTTGATGACTCTTTATACTCTGTGTATGCCGATATAAAAACGGCAAAAGAATTGTGGGAATCACTTGAGAAAAAATACAAGACTGAGGATGCCGGCAAAAAGAAGTTTATTGTCAGGCATTTCTTAGACTTTAAAATGGTTGACAATACATCGGTTGAATTATAATGGAATAATTCATCAAACTACTACTCCTTATACACCTCAATCTAATGGAATCGCCGAGAGGAAAAATAGAACGTTAAAGGGCATGGTTAATGCCATGTTAGTTAGCTCTCGTGCTCCAAACAACTTGTGGGGGGATGCTGTCTTAGCCGCCAACTACATTCTAAATAGAATGTCCCACAAGAAAACACACAAGATTCCATATGAGTTATGGAAAGGGGAAAAAACAAGTTTCAATTACTTGAGGGTGGTGGGATGTCTAGCGAAAGTAGCTATTCCTAAACCTAAAAGAACTAAACTTGGACCAAAGACCATTGATTGTGTCTTTGTTGGATATGCACAAAATAGTAGTGCATATCGTTTCCTTGTCCACAAATCATATAATGAGATTGTGAAGTTGTCTCCTCCGACATGGATGTTTTCATTCCAACCCATGTTGAAGAAACCAATTCACATAAGAGATTTTTTTATTCTATAAATGATAATAATGAAGTGGCGGAAGAATGTGAAATGGGACGCAGCAAAAGGGCTAGAAAATCTAAGAATTTTGGACCCGATTTTGTTGTGTACCTATTAGATAATGAGCCTCAAACTTATAAGGAAGCCATGTCTTCACCAGACGCTGCACAATGGCAAGAGACTATCAAAAGTGAAATTGATTCCATCATGTCTAACCACGTTTGGAAAGTGGTAGATTTGCCTCCTGGATCTAAACCTCTAGGATGTAAATGGATCTTCAAAAAGAAAAGAAGAACTGATGGAACAATTGAGAAATACAAAGCTCGATTGGTTGTCAAAGGATACAACCAAAAAGGGGAGTTTGATTACTTTGATGTTTATTCACCAGTTACAAGAATAACTTCAATTAGAATGTTATTGGCAATAGCTGCATTGAAGGGTTTGGAAATCCATCAAATGGATGTAAAAACTGCATTCTTGAACGGTGACTTAGAAGAAGAGATTTACATGCAACAACCTGAAGGTTTTATTGTCCCCGGAAAAGAAAGAAAGGTTTGTCGCTTAGTAAAATCTCTTTATGGGTTAAAGCAAGCCCCCAAACAATGGCATGATAAATTTGACAGTGTAATGCTGTCAAATGGATTTAAGATCAATGAGGCTGACAAGTGCGTGTACGTGAAAGGCAATCAAATTGACTACGTCATAGTCTGTCTATACGTAGATGATATGCTCATTTTTTGTAGTAATAGTAATTTGATAAAGGCTACCAAAAGTATGTTGGCCAGGAAATTTGAAATGAAGGATCTCGGTGTTGCTGATGTCATTCTAGGAATTAAAATCATCAGAACACCTGAAGGGTTGATATTATCTCAATCACACTACATTGAGAAAATGCTTGAGAGATTCAAGAAGTATGATATCAAACCCATGAGAACTCCTTTTGATTCCAGTGTTCACCTCAGTAAAAATAGAGGAGAAAGTGTATCACAAGATGACTATCCTCGGGTCATAGGATGTTTGACATATGTCATGAATGGAACACGACCCGATATAGCTCAAGAACACTGGAAAGTGCTTATAAGGCTGCTTGGGTATTTGATGTACACCAAAGACTATGGTTTACATTTTCAAAAATATCCAGTCGTGCTAGAGGGATATACTGATGCAAATTGAATATCCGATTCCAAGGATACATAATCAACAAGTGGATATGTGTCGTGGTGCCGTGTCATGGAAATCTTCCAAACAAACATGTATTGCCAGATCTACCATGGAAGCTGAATTCATTGCCTTAGATAAGGCTGGAGAAGAAGCTGAATGGTTGAGAGAGTTTTTGGAAGATCTTCCTTGTTGGGAAAAGCCTGTCCATCCAATATCCATTCATTGTGATAGTCAAGCTGCAATTGGAAGGGCAAGGAATGCAGTTTATAATGGTAACTCTAGACACATCCGTCGTAGACATAATACCATTAGAAAACTAATTAAAATGGGATAATCTCTCTTGACTATGTTAAGTCGAAAGAAAATATTGCGGATCCGCTAACCAAACCTCTACCGAGAGAGTTGGTCGAAACGTCAAGGAGCAATGGGCCTACGGCCAATGATCCAATAAAAAGTCCATGGGGAAACCCTACCTATTATTGAGAGTGCCTCATAATTAGGTTCAAAGGGAAAACACAACCGTGGACTGGCTCGGGCGGTACTAGCCAAGATATAGTACACTCATGTCATGAGCACTTAGGGTAAGTTACGCTTTTAATGATCTCTATATCTTGATAAGTTCAAGTAAGGTATGAGTGTATGACATGATACCTTCCATAGAGATCACCTATGCTGGTGGAAGAAAGCCGCTTCTATGAGAGTCTATGGCACGAGATAAATTCTCCGGTGCACGATATACTCTTGAAAACACTAGCTGAACCAGGAGGTGTTCAAGGCCGAAACGAACACAAACGTGAGAACCAAAGATGCACTCGGGGCTCTGTGTGTTATTCATTGTATAGGTTTACGCTAAGGCAGACAGTTCAAGGCAGAAATGGTCACTGATTGGCCTGTAAATCCGATGGATATACACTAAGGTAGGTTCAAAGTTTCACGACTACCTAACCCTATGCAGAGTTCCCATCTTCCCATGTCAAATTCCAATCTGTTTCCTGTCTTTAAGCCAATTTCCCATTCATGTGGGGGGGTTGTTGGAAAAATGGTTTTACAAATTAATATTATGGTCATTAATATTATTTGGAAAAACCATTCTGAAATGAATGAGAAATTGTTCCCCGAAAGATAAGCGTGGAATTATATTTAACCCGCTCACACCGGCGCCGTAAGTCGGCTGGCTCGGGTCGGGTTCGAGTCTCACCGGACATCTTCGTATGGCTAAAGACTGGAGATTATTTTGCTACGTTTTTATTCCTTTTCGAATAAAACCAAATAGAAGACACAACTATTCGTTTTAAAAGAAAGGTCATGAACTTTCTTTTAATAGGTGTCTTTTGGGTTAGAGACTCCTGGCCAGAGTTCTATAAATACCCGCCTTGTCTTCAATTTTGGGATATCCGAAAATCAACACTCAATCCTCCATATTCTCTCATCTTCCATGTATCTTTGAGTTCGCCAGAATCCCTTTGGGAGCGAAGAACCGTTCTATCCTAGGAGAAGCTTGCTACGTGTGTCGGGCAAAAACGTCTTAAGGAAACAACGTTTACATTGGGCTCGGTTACAAGTAATCTTACGTTTTCCCTTAATTATTTATTTATTATTCCTTTGCATGCAGTATTTCCAATAACACTTCCATCTTGCTAACACGGAATTTATACCCAAATTGACTTCATTTGTAATTATACCATTATTTAACAACACTACATATAGTATAATACATATACTTGTATATGCTAGTAATTTTTTTTAGGTTGCGCCTGGCCCTACCTGGCCTAGAGCTATATCGGCCCTTATATGTAACCATATGTATATTTAACTCATATACATACGTTTGGTAAAAAAGAACTTATAATAGTATACAATTATACTTCCTTTGTTCTTTTTTAGTTCCAATGGTCAACATTTCACATTTGTCAACACACGTCTTTGATCGTAATTATATCTTAATCTCTATTAGTAAAAAATTAAAAATCAAATTTTGAAAATTTGTAATAAGATGAATTGAATAATATTTTTTTTTAAATAATTTCATAAAATAATATCGTAAAATGTAGTGAAAGTAGAGCATGTGAATGTCGTAAAACTCTTAAAGAGTAGGGATTCTGGCGAACTCCACATAAATTACAATCGACCTTCCATGATTGGAAATTGTTCCAAAGAAATCAAGTAATATAAATCTAATAGCAGAAAAATAGCACATTTTATAGAACGCGCATGTGTTAATCATTGCAAAATCAAACATGCCACAACTTTGAGGATATTATGCACTGTTTAGAAAAAACCAAATAAATAATCCATTTACTAACACAAGATAATTGGGTTTCTTTCTAAATGTATACCATGTGTGTATGTAATTGTGTGAAGGAATAGTATTTTTCATATACAAATTATTCTATTACATACATCCAAGCATACATCAAATCTGATAAACATACTTTATTCAAAACTATTGATGTACAAATTTATTACTGATAATTTAATGCATTATTCCATTCCTTTGCTGTATTTAATGATACATGGCACATAACTTACAATTGGATGTTTACTTATTGGGAAAACAATCTCCCTGAAAAAACACTTTTCAGCCGCTTTATTGGAATCCAAGATTTTAATTGAGAACCAACATCAAAGCTATTTCATGAAAACTTCATTTGTAAGATGCTATCTTTTACATCTTCAATTTGAAGTCTACACTCATGAGCATCTAGATTAAATTTTCAAAATACCTAAATTCCAATTACACTTGTATATTACTCAAGAATTTGAGATCAGTATTTGGCTTTGTCTAAACTCATGAGCGTCAGAATTAAATTTTCAAATTATCTGCATTTTTTCACATATTCCCATTAAGACAACAAAAGAACTAATGAGAAAAGAAGAAAAGTGACGTTTATTGTCATTGTTATTCTGGTGTTTGTGGTTCACTTTTCTAAGAATAATTAATGTATGCTTACAAAACACAATAATAATTAATTAGTGTGTTTTGTTGAGCATGTTACATAGCACTCACACTGTGGGAACCCCCATTTTAAGGCAGTATTTAACGTCCCAGGTAAGGTTTTAGTAAAGAACTTTTAAGATGAGAAAAATCAAAAGACAAATCTTCATCGAACCATATTCTCAAGTTCCCAATAAGTCCATGTTATTCAAACCTCTTAATTGGGAAGAACTATAATCGCATTTTGAAATTTTAGACCAATAGAACAAAAAAAAAAATTACTGCAAAGAAAAAGATGCCACCTAATTTACTTACTCTTACGGTGTTCAAAATAAGTTGATTTTTTCTCAACCATCACAATGTTTATATATAGGTTGTAGGCCAAGAAGAGAAGAAAAGCAAGTGTTATCAATTTTTCTTACCATTTTTAGGTTCAAAGCCAATCTTAGTAGGAGTTGAAAATAAATGAACAATAAATGCAGTTTTTCTCTTCTTGTTGTCATAGGCTAAAAAAGTTTTAGCCTATGAAGAGAAAAAAGAGTAGAGAGAAAAATTCTCTTTGGCCATGATTGTTGTTCAACAACATAGCACAATAAGAAAAGAAATTCATTTATTATTATTTTCTTACCAAAGTCCTAGTCAAAGAAGAAAACAAATGAACTCATCAAAGTTTATTCTTTTTTAAATATTATAGCCAAAGGAGAACAAAGAAATAGGAACCAATTGTAATTTCTGTCTGCCTTATGCCATTAAATTCTTTCTAAATCTTATTCAAAGAAGAAAACAAATGAACATTTTTTCACTTTAGACCATAATTGTGTGTTAAAAGGCCCAGAAAGAGAAGTATTAAGACCATTTTGTATTCACTATAGCTCAAAGATGTAGCTTATGCCGTGGAATTACTATAGGATCATTTGAAATGATGATGACTTCTAACGTCTTCCAAATCATGGATTCGGCTATGCGCATACTCCATGAACCATAGTATCTTAGAGGGCCGTCTATGAGAATTTTGGTGCCCCAAACAAAGAATGAATTTAGATAATACTTGAAATCGATAATAAAATAAAATATGAATTAAAGTAATTACTACTGAATGTACTCATAACAGATTGTAAAGGGTAATAATTAACTTACATATGATATAAGTACTCCAAAATGTATATTCTCATATGTAATAGATAAAACTATAATTGTACAAGTGTCTTTCTCACCACTGACATTCTCATCATCTAACACTTGAATCTTTATTAATGACGTTTTAACCGTGATTTTTATTTTCATTTTCGATATCAATGCTTTATGCTCATCTATATCATTAGTCTCTAACTTTTTATTTGATACCGAAGGAGAATGTTTTATTACATACCTATTCATAGAATCTGGCAAAAGATTATACAATCTTATCCTCTTTATTATGTTTTCTCGTAAAAGCCCAGAATTCTTGCTTCCTTTTCCCGTCAAATCATAATAGTAATGTAGCACTAATTATTTATATCATATTTATACATTAGTAAATATAACTTATAAAGAGCAAATTTTAAAATAACTATAACCACTAAACCACCATAACTTTAAGTATAAACTCACAACACAATTTTACAAAGAAAAATCACAATCCGTAATTCGGTATCTAAGAATCAATTGTTGTGCTCTTTACTGGAATCTTGTCAAGCCCAGTGGTGGACTCGGGCCGGCGGTTCTGAAAAGGTGGGCCCGGGTAGCCACCGGGTCCGGGCCGGGCCGGGCCTCGGGTCAATTTTTTTCCTTTTCCTAATTAACCCCCCCTCACCCCCAACCCCCAAACCACCCCAAATGGCCCAAAATACCCAGCCCAACCCTTAAGGTTAAAAAAAATAAAAAAGCCCGGAACCAGACCCGAACCGGCCGGGCCGGTTCAACTTTTGGGTGACCCGAGCCCGCACCGGGAACCCCCGGGCCGGGCCTACCCGGACCGGTCACTGGCCGGGCCACCGGGCCGGGCCGGTTCAGCACAGTACCGGTCCCGGGCCACCCCGCCCGAGTCCACCACTAGTCAAGCCTGAAACGGATTTCACTCGGAAGAAAGAAGATGAAACTTATCACTACTTATTGGAGTTATTGGTAAATTGTCGAATTAGTGTCCTGATGATTGGTGAACGTGGTGGTGCTGATTTCCGAAGTATAAAAACTCATAAGGCTTTGATTTTAATGTTAATATGTTTTTTTTAAAGAATAATGTTAATATGTTAAATTACTACGTACTCCGTATTATTTAATGGCTGCACAGACGGGCCTTGTGTTTTATTCATAACGGAGTATTATTATTTAATGTATACTAGGGGTGTAAACGAGCCGAGCCGAGCCCGAACTCACATATGCTCGAACTCGAGCTCGAAAATATTTTATATGCTCGCGTTCGGCTCGAGCTCGATCGAGCTTAAAATATTGAAACTCGAGTTCGACTCGAAAGCTTCAGTTGAGCTCGCGAGCCGCTCGAGATTGACTCGAAAGCTTAGCCATTTCATCAAAATTTGATGATGTGCGACTTGCTTGGTGCTCAATTGTTCCCTTGGATATGAGGTGGTTTATAGCTGGCTGCTAGAGAAAATGCTTCCTCACTTTCCGGTGTGGGAAGTTTTGAGATTAGAAACTTAAAAACAGATGGAGTAGGAGCACACAAAAGTTTGCCACGGAGGGGATTCGAACTCGGGTGGCATATGAAGCATGCAAGGGAATGTCCACCCAGCCAACCAACACATTTGTGAAAATTTTGATGTCAATTTGTTTTATTGTCACTCATAGTGAACTAACAAAAAACTAATACTCACTTCGTATTATATATTATAATTATTATAAATAATGATTATAATCATAAATAATTTTTCATTAAATTATTTCTATTATAATATACGTAGTAATAAGTATTAAGAATAGAGTAATCCTAAATTAGAATAACTATTCCAATAATATTATATATATATATATATATATATATATAATTATATAAAAAAAAAAAAATATATATATATATAATTATATACAACATCAAGACTCGCGAACCGGCTCGCGAGCCACGAGCCTAAAATAAAGAGGCTTGACTCGAGCTTGTTTAGTATCAGGGACGGATTTAAGGGGGGGCGCGGGGGGGGCGACCGCCCCCCTTGGACTTTCAAATTTTTCTACTATATATGTAGTATTTTCATACTTTAATTTGATATATATGTTTTCGCCCCCCTTGACTTTTAGTTTTCAAAGTTGATATATAGTCTTACATAGTGTAATACTTTATTGGAGATTTAAAAGAAGTAAGATCTAAAATAAATTAGATAGTTTAAGACTTAGGGTACCTATTACATAAAAATTCCTAGGTTTTGTAATATTTGATTGTCTTTATAGATAATTAGTTTTAAATTTTGTAAAAGAACAAATGATATAAAATATCAGACACACCAGTTAAACAGTTTTAAATCATGTGAAGTGAATCCAAAATATAAATGTTTGTTGACATTAAATTATACAATTCATTTACTTCTTACTTTCTAAAAGCAATTTATTGCATAAATAATAAACTTTAACGTATTTTAGCATTAATACAAATATAATATGTACCATATATATGAATTAACAATACTATATATAATATTATTCTAAATATAATAATCTCATACATACTATTGTAATATTAAAAAACTTCTCGTGACCCATGAACACTCTCCTTGGTAAACAAAAACTACAATTAAAAAATCATTTCTTTATTCCGATAAGATTCATGTGGTTAAACAAGACATAAGTTATTTAAAAGACATCGAATGATGTTTAATTACCTTTCAAATTTTTTACCTTCAAATAATTCAACAAAATGTTATATATCCTTTTCTATTTTCAAATAAATTTCCTTTTATTTGCAATTTCTTATGCTTTAATGTATCAGTACTTTTTTTTATAGAGCATTCACGGTTACAAAATTAAAGTTATTTTTTCATTCTCTAAACTTAAAATGTAATAGATTTAAATGTTATCGTGTATGTACTAATGATTTATTTTTTTGAAAAAAAATTAGCCGCGCAGCCCTACAATGGTGAAAAATTTTCATCTCGCTATACTAGTGAAAAAAAAATTCCCCGCTACATTAGCGGGAAAAAAATTTCCCCGCTACACTAGCGAATTTTTTTTGCCCCCTACACTAAAGAAAAAATTTCGCCCCCCTTGACTCCAAATCCTGGATCCGTCCCTGTTTAGTATACGAGTCGAGCCGAACTCGATCCGAACTTGAATATGGCCGAACTCAAGTCGAGCTTTTCCCGAGCGATCCACGAGCGGCTCGCGAACGGCTTGGCTCGTTTGCAACCCTAATGTATACGGAGTATTTTTTAATTATAGAAATGCAAACCAAATGTAAAATGCCAACTTGTCAAGCACTCATATAGGTATGAGTCGTATGACCATATGGGTGAGGGGTCAGTGGGCCTTTTTATACTAATGTACATAGTACTTATTTATCTTTTTCAAATTTTCAATACTACATTTTCATTGTAACTACTCTGATACATATGTACACTATAAGTAGCAGTACTTGATTTTAAAAAATGGTGCCCCACTCAAAGTAGTGCCCTAGGCAGCCTCTCTTCCTGGGCTCCAAAGCCGGCACCGGTATCTATCTTACGCTTGTTTATGAGGTAAGGCTTGGCCTGTTCTATTAGGTTATGCTACCTGTTGGAGTAGTTTTTGTCCTTTGCTCAACAGCCAGTCAAAAACCCCAGAAAACGACTTCTAAACTGCATGTCCCTCCCCATAGTCAAATGACCATCATAAGAGTGAAATGCCGGTTAGAAGAAAAGTGGTAAACACCATATTGTGAGGGTTATTACAACATACTCCACATTACTATACAAATACGGAGAATTACATATGAAATGACCCAAACAAGAAGACCAAAGTTGAGTGCGCCGGTCCTAATAACCAAGCCCACACTCCCAAATCCCTAGCTAGTCCTACACTTCACTTGAGTACCTACGTTCTTTTAGGAGAAATGGTTCCAAATAGGACCTTAAGTTTCCCTAAACACTTAAACAGGACCTTGACTTTTTTTACTTCTAAATAAGACCTAATTTTACGATGTTTCCAGAATTGCTCCTAATAACTCATCCCCCTGCAAGAGGCCGCTTTCTCTTATCCTCCCTCTCGTGACAAAGGATGTTTTTACTTGGACTGTAATTTGCTGGTCTGGTTTGGTCTGAACTGGTCTGTTCTGGTCTGGTAAGGTCTGGTTTCTTTGTATTTTTATAACTATCCAAATCTGGTCTGGTCTGGTCTGGTCTGAACTGGTCTGGTCTGGACTGGTCTGGTCTGAACTGGTCTGGACTGGTCTGGGGCAAATTACAGTGATACAACATGCTTCAGCCAAGCCTTTGCCAACAACACACGCAATGGCAGCAACGACAGTCATCTGCGCTCCTCCACCTCTCAGCGACAGTCATCTTTCGAAGTTGCCGTTGTACTGGAAGATTAGGGACTGGGCAGAGAACCAGAGGAAGTGCCAGCGCTTGGAGAGAACGACTGTCGCGATGAATTGTTCTGTAGGCAGCAAGGATATGAGCCGATGACGAAGGACGGTGAAGAGTAGGTGCAGGGCGCCGCAGGGGAAACACATCTCTTCATCTTCTCCCTTTTTTTTTCTTCACTGCGCACATTGGTTATTTTTTTAGAAGCAGACATGAAGAATTGAGGATGCTGCTTGTTTTTTGGAGGAAATTGAGGATGATGCTCTGAAATTTGAAACCTTTTTGTATTTTATTTTTCAATTTTCTTATCCTTCTTTCCAGATTTATTTTCTATCCCCCACTTTTTTTCCCATCCTCTCTTTTTTCTACTTCGATTTTTCATTCTGTTCACTCGGTCATGCTTAATTTACTCACACTTCATTTAGAAAATTTATTCATACAATCATACTTGATGTAGAGAGTAGTTGTTCCATTTTAATGTATGAATCCATGAGTTTTTCTTTTGCAGTAGAACTGTTTGATGAAATGCCTATATGAAAATTGTCCCTGTTTTGCATTCTTTAGTTAAATTGCATGAGCAGCTTACTGATTGTGTATGTACTCAATTCATCATGTGATTTTATTGTAACATTGACATATTTTCTACCTTATAATTATGACAATGTCATATAATATTGACATTGTATATTGGATTGTTAAAGAATGACATTGTATATTACATTGTTATAAACTGACATTGTAATATAATATGTTTTCGGTAAAGATATTGTAATTCTTACTACAATAACCTTTTAACAATGTTCTTTTATAGCATAGACGTCGTTACAACGGTCATTGACATAAGCATTGACAATGTCATCATCACAGTGTCAATATTTGACATTGTGACAGTTTTACGACATTTTGAAAGTTTTCTGACATTGTCAACTCTCAATGTGACATTTTTAGTTTTATTTTTTAACTTCATTTTTATTTTTCATTCACACAATGACATTAATTTTCTAAATAATGATATCATTACATTGTCATATAATGACATTGTATATTACATTGTCGCACAACTACATTGTATATTATACTGTTATATAATGACATTATTATATCACATTGACAAAATTATTTCTCTATAAAAAATTTGTCATTTTTATTTGTTTGATATTATCACAATATTGTCATTGACATTTTAAGTGTCATTATATGACATTGTCGTTGTCAGTTTTATTACAATGTATTAGTTAGTGATATTAAATCACATTGTTAATTTATTTAGTGACATGATAACGTCATAATTTTATAAATGTGCAGTGAATATAATATATATATCAATGACAATGTCATTGACATTGTAATAATGTCATTGTTATGTTATTGACATTGTTATGTCATTATCATTGATATTTAACATTTGACAATGTCAGTTTAAAAAACTTAGTGATAATGTCATTGTGTATAGACCATTTCGAGCACAATGTCAATAACGATGTTAATGTCATTGTCAGAATTATTATCAGTATTACATGGTTAATTGAAAATTTTCAGGAATGTGAAGATGTCTGCATAGAAATATGGAATCATTGTCTATGTCATTCTTATCTGTTACGAGTATAAATCTAATACAAAAATCATAATATCATATATTAATATCCTTATCAATATAATCATTTCCTCCTTTCAATGCAAATAAAGTGCTCTTCTTTTGGCTACTCATTCGTACAAATCATTCATACTCCATATTTATTTAATCAAAATACTCAACTTTAACTAAAACTACTCCTTCCCGTTCGTAAAAAACCTCTAGCTTGGATTTTGAGGGATTCGTCTTCTCAGGGTGGAGGAGATGTGGTGAAGCTCTATTTTCTATTTGTTTACATGTTGCAGAAGCAGTAGGGGGAAGAAACGTACGGCGGCGGCGGTGAGGTAAGGCCCATATGATGGCCGCTGTGAGGTATGGCCATTACAGCGGCAGTGGCAGGGTGCAGAGGTAGGCGGCAGTAGGGCTAGGGGCTAGGTACGACGGTGGAGACGAGGTGCGGTGGTAGCAGGGGTATGTACGACGGCGGCGATGATGTGGTGTGGCGGTGGCGGTAGAGGATCGGGGTGATTGGGTGAAGATTCTGGATGGGGTTTTAAAATGGTGAGCTGCACCTAGATGTGATTCAATTGTCCTCTGTAACTAAGAGGAGAAGCAGCGTGCCCGGAAGATTTTTTAATGAAAGGGTAAATTTGTCATCAACACAATTTTTAGTCCTATTTAGGTTTAAAAATCTCGCTGGTTCTATTTAGGTGCAATGACTTTGTTTTGGTCTTATTGAGGTCTATTTCCCTTCTTTTAGAAGGTAAGATGAAATAGGAGTATGAATAGAAGTACTCTTGTTTTGTGCCAAATACACCATAGTACAAAGATGAAATAGCGTTCTTTCATACCTTGTAAGCTTGTTGATTTACAGGTGTATATCTCTTCCTCCAAATGGCATTACACACTGACACCTGAAAACATTTTGGAGTTCTTAATATCCAAAAAAAACATACTGATAAGGCTTCCTTTAAAATATAACTATTGATAAATACCAAGTAACAAACCACCATATTGTCTATGGATTATGGTGGTGCTTTAATAACAGAATTGAAGCAAAGCTGATTGGTCACACGCAATGTTCTAAAAGGCGCTAGGCGCTAGGCGCTAGTCGGCCCAGCGCCTAGTCGGCTAGGCGGGCGCATAGGCTGGGACTAATCGGAGACATCGAAATTGTAGTTTTATCAATATTTTTGCATAAATATGATTAGTAATGTTGAATTTGTGTGTGTAAAAAATATATACAAACACATACACATTAACATGCATGAATGATAGAGTTATCACATTTAATAATATATTATATCTACTCACTTACTCATTAGTAGCTTTCTTCACATGCATTGTCAAAGTTAAAGGTACATATATCTTAGGATACTAAAATAAAAAAGCAAAAACAAAACAAAACAAATTGTTCGATGAATCTAGACGCCTAGGTGGCCCATTAAGCGCTTTGGGCGGGTAACTAGGCGCCCTAGACGGCCGACAAATTCACATAGGCGCCGATTCAATTAGTCGCAGCGCCTAGACCAAAATCGGGGCGCCCGACCACCGCCTAGCACCTAGCCGGGGACTAGTCAGGCGCCTAAAACGATTTTTAGAACAGTAGTCACACGTGTATGTAACAATTTTGGGTGTTGAGCCGGTTCTTGCCTTCTTGGTGCCAGTTTTGCTCCTCCAAAAATCATTAATACATATTATATAACGACTCAATATAAGTATAGAGAAAAAACTTAACACGACTGAATATAAGTAAAGATTTAAAAGGCTGTCTCTCAAAACTTATATAGAAGAGGTTTAAGTGTTTAACTTTATATTAAGAGAGTCCTCACTCAAAAAAATCAAATGGTCTTACACATCCCAACTTCTACATTCCAAGATTTCACAAATTTAGCCATGAAAGATCCTTTTTTTCAATACAAAGAGTGAATACAAAATAAAAGAACCTTGATACAAACAGATGCTGAAATTTTAAGAAAATGCAGTAGATTGTGAAAATATCAAAAAGAGAATAATTGGGAATGAATTCACTTACAACTGAATGATGAAAGGAGCATTCTCCATTACAGAAAGAAACCCATAAATTAAAATAGAAAACAGAAATATGGCTGAAGCAGATATTTAATGCTAAGTTTTCATTCAACAAACAACAACAACATCCCAGCCTTAGTCCCAAAAGAATTTGGAGTCGGCTAAAATGAATGGATACATGATATCAGAACCAAAAGGAAAACAACGATAAGAAAGATAACCAACAATAAGCTATGATAAAAAGGATAATATAAAACTGAAAAAAATGAATCGTTAAGTGTACACTCTTTATTTGAGAAGGCAGATTGTGTAAGAAAGAATATAATGATTCATGATTGGAATATAGTAGTCACTCAAAAAAATCAAATTGTCTTGCTCATCCCAACTTCTACATTCCAGGATTTCACAAATTTAGCCATGTAACATTCCTTTTTTCAATACAAAGAGTGAATACAAAATAAAAGATCCTTAAAACAAACAGATGCTGAAATTTTAAGAAAATACAGTAGATTGTGAAAATATCAAAAAAAAAAGAATAATTGGGAATAAATTCACTTACAACTGAATGATGAAAGGAGCACTCTCCATTATAGAAAGAAACCCATAAATTAAAATAGAAAATAGAAATATGGCTGAAGCAGATATTTAATGCTAAGTTTTCATTCAACAAACAACAACAACACCCCAGCCTTAGTCCCAAAAGAATTTGGAGTCGGCTAACATGAATGAATACATGATATCAGAACCAAAAGGAAAACAACGATAATAAAGATAAACAAAAATAAGCTATGATAAAAAAAAAGGATAATATAAAAAGAGATAGGATATACATCAAAAGAATAGAATAAAAGGATAAAAAGAAGTTTGCCATTTGCCCATTTCTATCGATGCTAACAATGGAAAATTTAAACCAACACAAAAATATCATCAAGCACCTACCATCAGAAAAGAGAAAAGGGCCAGTTTACCTCAAGTGAAATTCATTGCATCTGCGGAACTGTCCATCTTCTAATCCTATGCTCTGGGGCATACCTATAGAAGAAATAAGAGGCATGCCAAGATTTATATAGGTGAAAGGCCAATGTTGATGATAGTTATGATCTATGGCAGATTCAGATGAGTGATGTGATAGGCAGATGGTAAGGTAGAGAGGAGGATAGGCTGTGGGCAAGAGTTTTTGTTTTACAAATTGTAGTGCTATTAGCCTATTACATAGATCCAAGTATAAATTACAGAGTATAAAATTTGGAGTTGCAGATAAAAAAAATGTCAATGTTAATGGTTTGGACTTTGGATTACAAATACGAAGAAGCAAGTAAAAAAAAGATAAATGGTCAAGTGATTAGAAAAATGGATAGGCTTACATTGAGCTGTGAATGTAAACCTACTGCTTCTTAGTGCTTCATTAGTCACCAAATTGCAAAACATTGCCAAAGCAGATATTCAACAACTTTGAAGGACGGTCTTCTATTTCTATTGAATAAAGCATAGGAAAATTCAAAAAAAAAGCAGATACCATCGAAAAAGATAAAAGAAGAGCTTGTTAACCTCAAGAATTGTTGCCGCTGCAGAGGCACACAACTGCCCGTCTTCAAAGTTTAAAAGGTTAAAAATTAGATTTAATTAAGACAAAATTTAAAAGGTTAAAAATTAAAAGGCAAAGATTAGTGATTGTAGTGATATATGGCAAAAGTAGTAGCAGAAAAGCAACTTCTAAATGAACTGAACAAAAATGAGTAGTAGAAAAACAACTGTTATAAAAATAGTATTAAAAATGCGAGTTTAGTACTTTAGTCAGATAAAATCCCGAGTTTAATCACAAATCACCAGACAAACCACCAAATGCAAGAACAAATAAAATAACAACAATAATTAGATACGAAATATTAATATAAAAGATAGAGAAAGAATGACTTGGCGTAAGATCGCCCGTTAACCGGACTGGCCTTGAAGAAAGATAGCCCCCGTATCTCGATAGCTACTCGAACGGGACTGGCCAACTCGCTCCCAGGATAATCCTACCGGCCTCTGTTTCAGTCCTCTAGCTTGCTTGACAGAAACACTTCGACCGTTGCCCGAGTGCACTTTTAATAGAGATGAGCCGAGAGAAGGGTGATAAAATAAGAAAGTATCACTATGGATTTTCCTCTCCAATAGAAAAGAAACGAATGAATGTTTCATCCAATAGAAAAAGAACGAATGAATGTATGGAAAGGGTGAAGCTTTCTTTTGTTTTGTACGTATGCTAAAGATAATGGAGAGAGCATGCATCAGGAGTATTGCTACTGCTACTATTTTAATAATAATGCATGCGCCGGGCTTATCAGCATTTTAAATTATTTTACACACACATGTAGTGCGTAGACATAAAATGCACCAATTTAATTTGTCTCAATACTTTAAAATAAAATCCTTTATATGATACTTGAACAATGTTCCTTATCACATAAATATAATATGAACATGTACTTTTATAAAAAGTACAAAACATCATTTATTTTAAATGAGACAATTAAATTTACCAACTAGTACACCACTCAACAATTTACAACTATGGATTCTAATCACTAAGAATATGATTTAAATCCAAACATGAAAATTGTTCTTTAACATACTATCACCACTTCCAATTTGTATTTAACACAAATATTTTATAGGATTCATAAATGAGACCCATCAAAGTAACAATTTTTCCATCATATTTCCAACAACAGCTACATCCAATGTCCACTCTACTAAATTAGCAGGTTAGACTATTCTGTTTTAACATTGACATAAACAGTTGAGTTTTAAAAGATAACCAAAAATCATTTGCATTTCATAACAAAACCAAACCAAATTAATCGATCCTATGTATTTTGAAAGTAATAAAGGTATAGATAAAAACTGAAAACTTTAAGGAGTATAGTAAATTTCAAATGCAAACAATACAAAACAGAAAAAAGGAGTCGTTAAGTGTACACCCTTTAATATTCACATCTCAATTATTAATAAAGATTACATTCCTACTTTTTATTGAATTACATATCCAATTCTTTTAATATAACTTGGAATGGATTAAAATGAAAAATACACCAAATATGCAGTCACTTATAAAGAAAAATAGACATTGTTACTATAATAAAATTAGAAATTTCCATGATCCTTACATAGAACAGTCTTGGAAAAACTGTCAAAACAATTAATAAAGTATCAAAAGGTTTGTATTTGTAGGAATTTGGCAGATATGAATATAAGTGAAGAAATGGACATACTTTATGCTAACTCCATTGGCAAAAAAGAAGACAGAAAGCAGGGAGAACCAAACCCAAAGCAAAGGTTTGATTTTGCTACATCCCTCCACAACACCAGATCATATATCTGCTCACTTATTCTATGCAGATTAACCCCTTCACCTTCAATTGATTCTATAAACCCCACGGCAATAAATAATAAAAAAAAAAACTTTCACTCACAAAGTAGAAAAAAATGAAGAAAAAGAAGAAGAAAAATGGAAAAGTGAGCATATTTGGAGATGGTATTAGAACTAAGCCAAGTTTATCTCTATTATACGAAGTATCTACCACTGTGCTTCTTCTTCCTTGGTTTATGAATTTGTTCTCCCAATCTCAATTCTTTCTATTCTTTCACGAATTCTATCTCTAAGCGGGGATACTCAGGATTTTTCGAGTGGGGAAGACGATGAAGGAGGCGGAGGCTCTGAAACATTTCGCAGCGATAGAGAGGTCAGGAGGAAAGTCAGGAAACGCAGAGCTGGAGTCTGGAGGCTTGGAAGGATCGGGAGAAAGCTAAATTGACCAAAATAACCTAATAAGTTTAGGCGGGATTTCGAGAGTCAGACTTAGTTCAAGTAAAAGTGGGTAGTGTTTGGTAAAATGAGTGTTTTTTTGTAATAGAAAAAGTAAAAACACTTTTGACGCAGAAGCCAAGAAAAATAAAAGTTATAGTGTTTGAGAAAATAAGTGCTTTTTTAAAACCAAAAGCTGAGAAGTTCTTTTTTAAAAGGAGTTTCAAACCAACAGGTCCAACACTAAGTGGAAAAGGTCAAAAACGCCATCGAACTTACATAAAAAGATCAAATAAGTCTGTATATAGGAGGCTCTGTCATCAAATAAGCCATTTGAAGAAGTTACCAGTGAAATTTTTTGATAAAATTTTTTAGTATCTTATTCATTAAGTCTATTTTAGTCATACCAAATTTCAACTAAAAATTCAATCTGGAAGGCATTCAAATGAATTCTTGAAGATAACTGCGCAGTTATCTTCAAGAATTCATTTGAATGCCTCCCCGATTGAAGTTTTAGCTGAAATTTGGTATGAGTAAACTAGACTTAATGAATAAGATGATAAAAAAAGTTCATCAAAAAATTTCACCGGGACCGCCACAAATGGCGACGGCCGGACAGAGCCTTCTATATAAGGGTTTATTTGATCTTTTTATGTAAGTTTGAGGGTTTATCTAACCCCTTTTCCCAAAATTAAGTATTGATGATTCGGGTTATGAAAGATGTAAATTATCGGCATGAGTGTTAAGTTATTTATTTCATTGCTAAATTTTCTATGCTTTTTCTTCACAAAAGTTTATTAGTTTAATTATAGTAAATAATAATTAAAAAAATTAAAATAAAAATTTTAAAATACACGCTGTTTTAGGTCATAGATTGATTATTATCAATCATTTGAGCCATATATATATCAATAATTTCCATCAGTCAAGTCTCTCATTGATATTTAATCTAACTTTCAGATCTTGATCGAATTGATAAAATTTCTAAATAACTTAAGAAAGCAACTATATAACAACATATAGGAAAATTTGTGATGACTGCTCTAGATACCAACTGAGTCTCAAGTGAAGTAAAAGTCTAGAGGGGGTGAATAAACTTTTAAATCTTTGGAAAATTTGATAGTAATAATCCCAATTAACTATTGACGGTCCGCTCATAATAATCTCAACTATCGATTATTTCAGAATAATCCCAACTTTAGGGACCTCCCGCCAATAGTGGTCCCTATAAATAAATTCATGTAGTTTCTAAAGTGGATGAGAAGAGATATAACAAATAATCCCTATAAATAATCTCAACTTTTAATTTTTATGCTCAAATTATATTTAAAATTCACTTGTTATAGGAGGTAATATCTAGTCATGGACCATTATTGGCGGAAGGTCCATGTAGTTGGGATCATACAAAAATAATCAATAGTTGGGATTATTGTCAGTGGACCGGCAATAATTGGGATTATTATTTTCAATTTTTCCTAAATCTTTTTGTTTTTTCAGCCCCTTTTTGTCTAACAGAATGTGTTTCAATATATTTTGAGAGATATTGAAACATGCAACCGAAGTCTTTACCTCAAGAGTGTGACACTTTATAGAAACAAATGTTATAACCTTTTTAGTTGTGAGGAGATGGATGAAACATAGTACAAATGTGTTTGCCAGAAACAGATGACTCAAGGAACAGGCTGCCGAAACTTGAAGGAGCTGGCTGCCAGATATGTTGGAGCTGACTGTCAACACCTCTAGGAGCAGGCTGCTGATTTTAGGGTTCTGCTTCAATTAGTTAAGGTATAGCAATGAACTATACTCTAACACATTGATAGGCTTTAGACCTAGTTTTAACACATAAGTATGAAGGATTTAGACCTATAGAAATAGATCACTTTGAAGAACAGATAACAAGAAATTGATTCACAGTGAACTGGAAATGTTCACTAGACACATTTAGTGAGCAAGCTGTTTTACTGTGAAGTTGTGAAGGTGAGTGAGTACTGGATTTATGTTAGGAGCAGAATGTAAAAGGTGAAACATGATATATCCCGGTTCAGAGGTGGTGTAATCCTCCTACATCCAGTCCCAACCTATTTCAGATGGATTTCCACTAAATGAATATCCCATTACATTTAGTTCCCCAATCTACCCTTGGCCCAGGCGTAGATTGTGAGGTTTTTCACAAGGAATTTAAACACTATTCCAAGCTACTTAGTCCTCCCAAGGTTTTTCACTAATGGCAATGACTTGCCAAGAGCTACTATACTCACGTCCTTAATCTTCTCACCTTCTGGATTTGAACACATAACCCTCCAGAATGTTTAACACTTGTCTAGATTACATGGGTGTATATCTAAACTACCTACTAATCTAGGCTCTATAGATTTGTATGAATTGTAGCTAATCTAAGAGCATTAGACGAGTGGGGTGGTAGCCAAAGTGTAGAAGGGGAATCAGCTGGCTGGATGTGAGCATGTTGAGTTTGATTCCCTTCTATTCCACTTGGTATTTTCTTGTTTTACCACACTTGGTATTCTCGCACTCCTGTATTTATAGACTTGATCATTGCATCTCCACCGTTGGCTGAGGAAATCAATCTTAACCATAGCTTGATCTACTTGTTTTGTTCCACTTGACTGAAGCAGCATGGTTGGACTTTGTCATGTAGTGACACAGATCAAATATCTTCACTCAACTTGTTTCCACATTTCACTGCAAAGATAAAGATGATTTATCTATATTCTTTTACGCGTAGATGTAGTATAAAAGCTGAATGATATTTCAATGCTTCCTTACAAATAATAAATATTTTCTTTTAGTAAAATAAATTTATAAGAAATTTATATTGTGATAAAATTCTCTTATAAATTTACTTTTCATCCATTTGTTATTTTTACTGCAAGCTGATCTTTTGTTTAATTGTATTTGTGCTAAGAGAAGAGAGAATTGGATTTCGGATGCCTTAACTGGAAACTCAGATTCTCAGTTGACTGCCAAGAATTCAGTTGGCTGCCGAAATCTGGGGGTTTTTCAGTTGGCTTCCTTTTCAATGCATACCAGTTAACTCTTTTTCGTATCTTTTCTTTTTTTATTCTTTTTTTTTGTTTTATGGTACATTTCTTCTCTTTTTAGTACTCTTTGCTTTTTATGAGTACTTTATCACTAAATTTTGGAGCACATTACAATAAAGAAAGTAGAACATAAACAAGAGACTAGTTTAATACAGGAATAATAAAAAAGGGGTGGCATCATCAAAACTATTACATTTTAATCATCAAAATATAGGGGACCTAACAATTTCCCCCTTTTGATGATGTCAAAAACTAGAATCAAAACAACCTAAAAGAGCAAAACATCGTTAAAGTACAAGCTTGCTTGATTTTACTCCTGGTGCTTTTTCTTTGAAGATTCTCCAAGTAGGATGTTGGCTACCTTCCTCTTTCGTCGTCTTTCATTTGCTACCATGAGGTTATGGAGTTTGGTGTGATAGGCTTTGTTGATTGTTTCCCTCGAGAGTGATATCTCAATGCTCTGTGTTTTCAGCCAACTCGGCGCAAACTCCTCTTCATTCCTTATTGTTGATGCGTTGAGGCCGAGTTGATCAATGGGGGCCATTCTCCAATTTTTCCATTCAATCACTCTCAACCGCTCTATGCAATACTTCCTTCTCTTCTTCATATAACATTCGTGATTTAAGATCAGCGAAGGAATCCATTTGAATAGGAGTAGGAGCTGTCTAATGAGGGGTTGAAGATTGTGGAGGTGCAAGGGTAAGTTCAAGTGATAGTTGTTTGGATGAGGAGTTCTTTATTTTCAGAGGGAAAATGGTTACTAAAGCCGATTCGAAGAAGATGATGTAGAAGAATGAAGATTGAGTGTTGGATAAAGAGTGTATTTATTTGTCACGATGCAACCTTTCGCCTTTCAATTACTTTTTGGGAAGTAACTGAGGCGTTAGTCATTAATGATCTTACGGCTGTTTTAGTTTTCAATATCGAGAGCAGCTTTAATAAGAGAGTGAGAAAAATGTTAGGAAAACTCACCGATCTTACTATTGAGGTTGCTTTTTGAGATCTCTAGGAAGTTTATTCAGCCGTTTGATCATTATGTGTCAATTTTGCATGCTTGCATGTTATAATAAATTCCCTTTGCCTCACTTCTTTGTAATGAGGGAACACCATCTTCAGTCTTCATTAATAAAACACCTTAATAAATGTCAGCAAGCTTTTGATGTAATCAAGAGATACTCCTTTTGCATGGCTGAATTCGAACAAGCACTCCATAATTTATTTCAGGAATTTTCTGATCAATTTGATCTGTAATGTTTTGAGAAATATTTGTGAAAATTTGATGAACATGATATCCAAGATATACTCATAATTCAGATAGCTCAATCTTTAAAATATTTCCTGTTTGAATCATATGAAATGTTCCAGTTTTGAACAAAATTAGGAGCTGGATTGTAGGTGTTATTTTGGCAGTCAGCTGATTTTCTGAAAACGGTAGTTAGCTGAAAGTTTTTAGCTTGTTGCTTTCTCCTGCTGAAATCATCCTTCTTCATTCCTTCTTCATAGAGTTTCGGGTATTATGTAGCATGGATTCTTGATACAGTTAAAATCCTTCCTTTTGAACGGTCTTCTTCTGTTATCCAAAACGTTGCCCAATCTCTGCCATAATGATCTGTTTTTATTGAACAAATCTCACCTGATTCTCAGAGTTAGTCAAGTCATCTGGTTTCTAGACATTGTCAATTGGAGTAAATTAATCTGTACCTGAAGCCTAGAAACTCTTGAAAGATTTTGTAGCATTTAGCAAACAGTTCTTTGAGGCTCAGAATCTTGATTAACAGTTTGCTAAAGCTTTCTTTCACCATCATCCTTCAATTTGAAGAGTCCTCATCTTCCATTAAGGTTTGTATCCACTGGAAGCATTTGAACATTCTCCCTTGGTGCTTTAGAAATGGACATTCTTAGGACACTATCATTAGCTAGAGGTAGCTTTTTAACAGGGTGCTCCTAAATTAGAACGCTACTAGTTTAGTAGGTATCTCCTATTTTTATTAGGACGCTGCATGGAAACAGGGTGCTCTTAAGTAAAAACAAGACTCTACAAAACAGTAGGATGCTCCTTTTTAAACAAAGTCCATTTCTAAAGTTTTTGACGAGGGTAAAAAGTTCCCCCTCAATTTGTGAAGCTCTTCTCATAGGTAAGATGCATGAATGTATTAATGTGTGTCTGGTTCTTTAGTGTAGTTGCCCCTCACTTAAATATCCTTCAATTGATATAATGATGATACCAATTGATAATTCATTGACACCAATTGATAAACAAGAATATCAATCGATGTTTCATATGATAAGGAGGAATACCTATCAGTCTTCTGGCATAAACATTCCTTCTTCAAGGTGTGTCTGTTGGAAAAATGTGTGAAAAATTGCATTAAATGGCTATTTTGGGGCAATTTTTTGAGTGGGGTCCACTTCCGATTTGGGTCGGGTCAAAGTGGTTTCGGATTGTCCTTGTTAAGGGCTACAATTCGATATATGGTACGCTCAAAACGGATAACGGGTGAATGAGAAATCGCTTTTCGAAGTTTACCCGTTAGAAGGGAAAAACTGGGAAAAAGGATGGGTTTCTAGTGTTAATTTCCCACACCGGAAAACCCAAGGGATTTGCAACCCTTTATAAAGGGATTCCCCCCTTATGGAGTTAAGATTCCTAAGGGTAAAGGCTCTCTCCACGCGCGCAGGGGGGGTGCAAATCAAATCCCGAAATCGGAGAAGAAAAACCGCGACTTGCGTGCGCGGGCGACCTGCGGACACGAATGTCGTCCAAAAATCTATCTCTCAAGAGATACGATTAATTTTTGTTTTCTTCCCGAAACGTTTAATTTTTTCCCAGCGGCAGAAGTGCTCGGACAGAAGCCTACATATCAGAACACCTCGTTGGAGTTCTGATGGCAGCCCATCAGAGATGGGGTATTCTGATGGCCGCCCATCAGAGTTGGGGGTACTCTGATGGCCGCGGATCAGAGTTGGGGTCTTCTGATTGGCCTCCGATCAGAACCCCACCCGGGGTGTTCTGATGGAGGTCTTCTGTCGCGCTTCTGAAACGTTACAACAATTAATGCCCAACGTTCTTATCTTTTAATGCAGCGTTAAATGGACAGTTCATGGACGATTCAATGCCCAACGGACTGGTCATTGATGTCCAACGTTCAGGTCCATTAATTCACTATTTTCACACAACAAATCCTCCTATATAATGGCTGGCAGGTGGTTTGCAACAACACACGTTCTTACACGAACTTACACGTTTTGCACCTCTAAAAACACACTGCTAGCAATCTGCAAATTCCTTCTGTGTTCATACTGTGTTCTCGTTCGCTGGAACTTTTGTTTGAGTGCTCAAACACTAGTTCGTTGTCATCGTATCCTGGGAAACTATTGTTGCAACACTCCTAGCACCGTGGGAGGCAACAAATACGTTTTAAGGACATCGTGCGTAGCACGAGCTTTGACAAATTCTGCTTCATCTCCTTTCTTGTTTTTCTTTCGTCATTTTATTTAATTAATTTACTTTAATTAATTTTCTTTATTTTCCGAAACACACCCAACAATCTTAAAACGTATTTTGTTGCTAAGCTTGTATCATACGGATACAATCTTAAAATCGTAGTTTGTCACTTTGGTGAACGAACTTAATTTTTTGTGCTTTCGGAAAAAAACGTTAAGAAAACGAAAATGACTTCTCAAGAAAACGAGATTGGTGTTGGGCAGAATGTTCTGAACGACAATCACTCTGAAAGCGGAGCACCGGTGAACAATAGTTCACAACGCGGTGCATCTGCTTTGGCCAACCAAAGGGCTATCCCTATGGTGACCGTGCCAAGCAACTCTGTGGAGAAACCCGAGAAATTCAATGGGTTAAACTTCAAGAGGTGGCAGCAAAAGATGCTCTTCTATCTCACTACTCTCGGTCTTGCACGTTTCTTGACCGAGGACGCGCCGGTTGTAACCGGGAGTGAGGTAGATGTGCAATCTCTCAACGCGGTTGAGGCATGGAAGCATTCTGACTTCCTATGCCGAAACTATGTGTTGAACGGGCTGCACGATGCTTTGTACGACGTTTATAGCAAATTAGCTACGGCTAAGGAGCTATGGAATGCTTTGGACCACAAGTATAAAAGCGAGGATGCCGGCGCAAAGAAATTTGTTGTTGGTCGATTCCTTGATTTTAAAATGGTGGATTCGAAGACGGTCTTGAGTCAAGTTGAGGAGATGCAAATGATCTTCAACGAAATTCGAGATGAAGGAATGACGGTTAGCGAGTCTTTCCAAGTGGCGTCAATTATACATTTGTTGCCGCCGGCTTGGAAGGATTTCAAAAACTACCTTAAGCATAAGCGAAAGGAAATGAACTTGGAACAATTGATCCTCCGTCTGCGGATTGAAGAGGATAACCGGAAGAACGATGGGAAACTCCCAATTGTTCATGGCGCCAAGGCCAACGTGGTGGAGCATGCAAAAAGCTCCAAAAATAAAAATAATGGGAAGAGCAAGCTCGGTCCCAAGGGAGGCGTTTCCAAGACTAAGTTCAACGGAAAATGCTTCAATTGCAATAAGAACGGACACAAGTCCTCGGATTGCAAGGCACCAAAGAGGAAGAAAGATTATCACGTCAACTTGGTGCAAGGTGGGCAAAAGGATGAAGACATCATCCTAGTGGCTGTGGTGACGGAAGTCAACCTCGTTGGATCCAATTCCAAAGAGTGGTTCGTGGACACCGGTGCAACCCGGCATATTTGCTCAAACCGGGAGTTATTCACTACTTTTGAGCCATCAAATGGTGAGAAAGTGTGGATGGGAAACTCAGCCCATTCCGAGGTGGAAGGCGTGGGCAAGGTGGTCCTGAAGATGACTTCGGGCAAGGAGCTGACTCTAAACCAAGTGCTGTTCGTTCCGGAGATACGCAAAAACCTGATTTCCGGTTCGTTGTTGAACAAGCATGGATTCCGCATGGTTTTTGAGTCGGACAAATTAGTTTTGTCCAAGTCGGGAATGTATGTGGGCAAAGGGTATGCATGTGATGGGCTGTTTAAGCTCAATGTAATGACTATTATTAATAATAATAATAAAATCCCTTCTGCTTACTTGCTTGAGTCTTCCAATGTGTGGCATGGTAGACTAGGACATGTTAATTTTAATTCTATACGTAGATTAATTAACATGGAGCACATTCCTAAATTCACAATTGATGTGAAGCACAAATGTGATGTTTGTGTTGAGGCAAAACTAACGAAAACGTCTTTCAAATCGGTTGAAAGAAAAACGGAACCACTAGAATTAATTCATAGTGACGTTTGTGATTTTAAATCAATACAAACACGTGGCGGTAATAAATATTTTATTACTTTTATCGATGATAGCACTCGCTATAGCTATGTTTATTTGTTGAAAAATAAACACGAAGCAATCGATAAATTCATTCTTTATAAGAATGAAGTGGAAAACCAACTTAATCGACGGATTAAAACGGTTAGAAGTGATCGAGGTGGTGAGTATGAAGCACCAATTGGTGACTTTTGCGCTAGTGTGGGTATAGTACATGAACGTACCGCACCCTATTCACCTCAATCAAACGGTGTTGCCGAACGAAAGAATCGCACATTGAAAGATATGATGAATGCGATGCTAGTAAGTTCGGGCCTGCCACAAAATATGTGGGGCGAAGCGATCTTAACAAGCAATTACCTTTTAAATAAGGTTCCCCGAAAAAAATATGATAAAACTCCGTACGAGTTGTGGAAAGGCAGACGGCCTTCCTATCAATATTTAAAAGTGTGGGGGTGTCTTGCTAAGGTGCTTGTACCAACACCTAAGAAAATAAAAATAGGTCCAAAAACGGTGGATTGTATTTTTATTGGATATGCACAAAATAGTAGTGCTTATCGGTTTTTAGTGTACGATTCGAATAATCCGGATGTACATAAAAACACAATAATTGAGTCAAGGAATGCATCATTCTTTGAAGACGTATTTCCATGCAAGTCCAACGATGGACCTAGCACGTCAAAACGAACATTTGACATAGCTATGGAAAATACTAGCGAGGGATCCGGTGAAGAAGCCGAACCCCGACGTAGCAAACGTGCTAGAGTTGAAAAATCCTTCGGACCGGATTTTCTCACATACTTGATAGAATTCGATTCGAATATTCTAACTTGTATGGTAGAAAATGAACCGGATTTTCTAACATGTTTGGTAGAAAATGAGCCACGGACTTATACGGAAGCCGTAACGTCTACCGAAGGACCAATGTGGAAAGAAGCCATCAAAAGTGAGGTGGATTCTATCCTAAAAAATCACACATGGGAATTGGTTGATCTCCCTCCGGGATGTAAACCTTTGGGATCCAAGTGGATTTTTAAACGTAAAATGAAACCGGACGGTTCCATTGATAAGTATAAGGCCAGACTTGTAATCAAGGGATACAAGCAATGCGAGGGCCATGATTACTTTGACACGTATTCTCCTGTGACGAGAATAAACTCCATTAGGATGATACTAGCAATTGCCGCTTTGCGGAATTTGGAAGTTCATCAAATGGACGTAAAAACCGCTTTTCTAAACGGCGATATAGACGAAGAAATCTATATGGAACAACCTGAGGGATTTCGTGTTCCTGGCCAAGAAAAGAAGGTTTGTAAATTAATTAAATCATTGTACGGATTGAAACAAGCCCCCAAACAGTGGCACGAAAAGTTCGATCATGCAATGTTAATTAATGGGTTTAAAATAAACGAAAGTGACAAATGCGTCTATGTGAAAAGCACGGTAGACGGCTATGTCATTTTATGTTTATACGTGGATGATATACTCATCGTGGGTAGCAATAATCTAATGATTAATTCTACCAAAAGCATGTTAAATTCTAAATTTGACATGAAGGATATGGGGTTGGCCGATTTAATCCTTGGGATTAAAATAATTAGAGGACCTGAGGGTCTGACGCTAAGCCAATTTCATTACGTTGATAAAATCCTTACTAAATTTAATAAGGATGATTATCAAGAGGCAAGGACGCCATTAGATAAAAACGTACACCTGACCAAAAATCGTGGAGAGTGTATTTCTCAAGTAGAATACGCTAGGATTATTGGCAGTTTAATGTATCTAATGAGTTGTACCAGGCCTGATATTGCCTTTGTGGTTAGTAAGCTTAGTAGATATACTAGCAACCCCGGTGATGAACACTGGAAGGCAATAGTAAGAGTTTTGAGGTATTTACGAAAAACCCAAAACCTCGGACTGCACTACGGAAGATATCCAGCTGTACTTGAAGGGTATAGCGACGCTAGTTGGATATCTGACATTAAGGACTCAAAGTCCACAAGTGGATATGTTTTCACTTTGGGAGGTGCAGCCGTGTCGTGGAAATCCTCGAAGCAAACGTTAATAGCTAGATCCACGATGGAATCTGAGCTAATAGCCTTGGATAAGTGCACTGAAGAGGCTGAATGGCTACGCCATTTTCTCGAGGATATTCCAAGTTGGGAGAAGCCTGTCCCTCCAATATGCATACATTGCGATTGTCAAGCGGCAATTGGAAGGGCACAGAGCAATCTCTATAATGGTAAGTCTAGACACGTCCGTCGTAGACATAATACCATTAAACAACTTCTCACAACGGGTGTTATCACTGTTGACTACGTGAAGTCAAAGGATAACATAGCGGATCCGCTAACCAAGGCATTGGATAGAGAATTGTTGGAGAAGTTGATACGAGGAATGGGATTAAAGCCCGTAAATTGAAAAGTTCTATAGTGGATACCCAACCTAGTTGGTCCTAGGTTCAAATGGGACAACTAAATTATAGAGCGAAGGATGGTCACTGTGGGGTTCCCGGACTCCTACCCACTCCTCGTTGAAACAGTGACTCCCGCACGAGGTTAGCAAAAACGTTTGCTTTAATGATTCTAAAATGTTGATCTACTCGATAACATTGGAAGAGTATGCGGGATACTCGTGAAAGAATCACCTATGTGAGAGAGAAGAGGGCCGCTTCAAAGGAGAACTGTAATGGCTCAGTTCTTTAGAAACTCTTGCAGAACCAGGACGGTGACCCATGGCCAAAACGGGCACACCCATGAGAACGGAACAAAGTTGGAAGGTTCTTGTGTAAAGATAAGTCAATGTTTACACGACGGCAGTATAGTTCAAAGACATCGAGTCTACTAGACAGCCAGTAAATAAACGAGTCTTTACAGCGGAAGGTTCAAAGGATTAAACCTACCTCTCCGTATACAAGGATCATCCGGTGAACACAACGTGTACTCCTATCTTCGTGTCTTTTTAAGTCTCGAAAATCAATTTTCATTCATGTGGGGGATTGTTGGAAAAATGTGTGAAAAATTGCATTAAATGGCTATTTTGGGGCAATTTTTTGAGTGGGGCCCACTTCCGATTTGGGTCGGGTCAAAGTGGTTTCGGATTGTCCTTGTTAAGGGCTACAATTCGATATATGGTACGCTCAAAACGGATAACGGGTGAATGAGAAATCGCTTTTCGAAGTTTACCCGTTAGAAGGGAAAAACTGGGAAAAAGGATGGGTTTCTAGTGTTAATTTCCCACACCGGAAAACCCAAGGGATTTGCAACCCTTTATAAAGGGATTCCCCCCTTATGGAGTTAAGATTCCTAAGGGTAAAGGCTCTCTCCACGCGCGCAGGGGGGGTGCAAATCAAATCCCGAAATCGGAGAAGAAAAACCGCGACTTGCGTGCGCGGGCGACCTGCGGACACGAATGTCGTCCAAAAATCTATCTCTCAAGAGATACGATTAATTTTTGTTTTCTTCCCGAAACGTTTAATTTTTTCCCAGCGGCAGAAGTGCTCGGACAGAAGCCTACAGATCAGAACACCTCGTTGGAGTTCTGATGGCAGCCCATCAGAGATGGGGTATTCTGATGGCCGCCCATCAGAGTTGGGGGTACTCTGATGGCCGCGGATCAGAGTTGGGGTCTTCTGATTGGCCTCCGATCAGAACCCCTCCCGGGGTGTTCTGATGGAGGTCTTCTGTCGCGCTTCTGAAACGTTACAACAATTAATGCCCAACGTTCTTATTGTTTAATGCAGCGTTAAATGGACAGTTCATGGACGATTCAATGCCCAACGGACTGGTCATTGATGTCCAACGTTCAGGTCCATTAATTCACTATTTTCACACAACAAATCCTCCTATATAATGGCTGGCATGTGGTTTGCAACAACACACGTTCTTACACGAACTTACACGTTTTGCACCTCTAAAAACACACTGCTAGCAATCTGCAAATTCCTTCTGTGTTCATACTGTGTTCTCGTTCGCTGGAACTTTTGTTTGAGTGCTCAAACACTAGTTCGTTGTCATCGTATCCTGGGAAACTATTGTTGCAACGCTCCTAGCACCGTGGGAGGCAACAAATACGTTTTAAGGACATCGTGCGTAGCACGAGCTTTGACAAATTCTGCTTCATCTCCTTTCTTGTTTTTCTTTCGTCATTTTATTTAATTAATTTACTTTAATTAATTTTCTTTATTTTCCGAAACACACCCAACAATCTTAAAACGTATTTTGTTGCTAAGCTTGTATCATACGGATACAATCTTAAAATCGTAGTTTGTCACTTTGGTGAACGAACTTAATTTTTTGTGCTTTCGGAAAAAAACGTTAAGAAAACGAAAATGACTTCTCAAGAAAACGAGATTGGTGTTGGGCAGAATGTTCTGAACGACAATCACTCTGAAAGCGGAGCACCGGTGAACAATAGTTCACAACGCGGTGCATCTGCTTTGGCCAACCAAAGGGCTATCCCTATGGTGACCGTGCCAAGCAACTCTGTGGAGAAACCCGAGAAATTCAATGGGTTAAACTTCAAGAGGTGGCAGCAAAAGATGCTCTTCTATCTCACTACTCTCGGTCTTGCACGTTTCTTGACCGAGGACGCGCCGGTTGTAACCGGGAGTGAGGTAGATGTGCAATCTCTCAACGCGGTTGAGGCATGGAAGCATTCTGACTTCCTATGCCGAAACTATGTGTTGAACGGGCTGCACGATGCTTTGTACGACGTTTATAGCAAATTAGCTACGGCTAAGGAGCTATGGAATGCTTTGGACCACAAGTATAAAAGCGAGGATGCCGGCGCAAAGAAATTTGTTGTTGGTCGATTCCTTGATTTTAAAATGGTGGATTCGAAGACGGTCTTGAGTCAAGTTGAGGAGATGCAAATGATCTTCAACGAAATTCGAGATGAAGGAATGACGGTTAGCGAGTCTTTCCAAGTGGCGTCAATTATACATTTGTTGCCGCCGGCTTGGAAGGATTTCAAAAACTACCTTAAGCATAAGCGAAAGGAAATGAACTTGGAACAATTGATCCTCCGTCTGCGGATTGAAGAGGATAACCGGAAGAACGATGGGAAACTCCCAATTGTTCATGGCGCCAAGGCCAACGTGGTGGAGCATGCAAAAAGCTCCAAAAATAAAAATAATGGGAAGAGCAAGCTCGGTCCCAAGGGAGGCGTTTCCAAGACTAAGTTCAACGGAAAATGCTTCAATTGCAATAAGAACGGACACAAGTCCTCGGATTGCAAGGCACCAAAGAGGAAGAAAGATTATCACGTCAACTTGGTGCAAGGTGGGCAAAAGGATGAAGACATCATCCTAGCGGCTGTGGTGACGGAAGTCAACCTCGTTGGATCCAATTTCAAGGAGTGGTTCGTGGACACCGGTGCAACCCGGCATATTTGCTCAAACCGGGAGTTATTCACTACTTTTGAGCCATCAAATGGTGAGAAAGTGTGGATGGGAAACTCAGCCCATTCCGAGGTGGAAGGCGTGGGCAAGGTGGTCCTGAAGATGACTTCGGGCAAGGAGCTGACTCTAAACCAAGTGCTGTTCGTTCCGGAGATACGCAAAAACCTTATTTCCGGTTCGTTGTTGAACAAGCATGGATTCCGCATGGTTTTTGAGTCGGACAAATTAGTTTTGTCCAAGTCGGGAATGTATGTGGGCAAAGGGTATGCATGTGATGGGCTGTTTAAGCTCAATGTAATGACTATTATTAATAATAATAATAAAATCCCTTCTGCTTACTTGCTTGAGTCTTCCAATGTGTGGCATGGTAGACTAGGACATGTTAATTTTAATTCTATACGTAGATTAATTAACATGGAGCACATTCCTAAATTCACAATTGATGTGAAGCACAAATGTGATGTTTGTGTTGAGGCAAAACTAACGAAAACGTCTTTCAAATCGGTTGAAAGAAAAACGGAACCACTAGAATTAATTCATAGTGACGTTTGTGATTTTAAATCAATACAAACACGTGGCGGTAATAAATATTTTATTACTTTTATCGATGATAGCACTCGCTATAGCTATGTTTATTTGTTGAAAAATAAACACGAAGCAATCGATAAATTCATTCTTTATAAGAATGAAGTGGAAAACCAACTTAATCGACGGATTAAAATGGTTAGAAGTGATCGAGGTGGTGAGTATGAAGCACCAATTGGTGACTTTTGCGCTAGTGTGGGTATAGTACATGAACGTACCGCACCCTATTCACCTCAATCAAACGGTGTTGCCGAACGAAAGAATCGCACATTGAAAGATATGATGAATGCGATGCTAGTAAGTTCGGGCCTGCCACAAAATATGTGGGGCGAAGCGATCTTAACAAGCAATTACCTTTTAAATAAGGTTCCCCGGAAAAAATATGATAAAACTCCGTACGAGTTGTGGAAAGGCAGACGGCCTTCCTATCAATATTTAAAAGTGTGGGGGTGTCTTGCTAAGGTGCTTGTACCAACACCTAAGAAAATAAAAATAGGTCCAAAAACGGTGGATTGTATTTTTATTGGATATGCACAAAATAGTAGTGCTTATCGGTTTTTAGTGTACGATTCGAATAATCCGGATGTACATAAAAACACAATAATTGAGTCAAGGAATGCATCATTCTTTGAAGACGTATTTCCATGCAAGTCCAACGATGGACCTAGCACGTCAAAACGAACATTTGACATAGCTATGGAAAATACTAGCGAGGGATCCGGTGAAGAAGCCGAACCCCGACGTAGCAAACGTGCTAGAGTTGAAAAATCCTTCGGACCGGATTTTCTCACATACTTGATAGAATTCGATTCGAATATTCTAACTTGTATGGTAGAAAATGAACCGGATTTTCTAACATGTTTGGTAGAAAATGAGCCACGGACTTATACGGAAGCCGTAACGTCTACCGAAGGACCAATGTGGAAAGAAGCCATCAAAAGTGAGGTGGATTCTATCCTAAAAAATCACACATGGGAATTGGTTGATCTCCCTTCGGGATGTAAACCTTTGGGATCCAAGTGGATTTTTAAACGTAAAATGAAACCGGACGGTTCCATTGATAAGTATAAGGCCAGACTTGTAATCAAGGGATACAAGCAATGCGAGGGCCATGATTACTTTGACACGTATTCTCCTGTGACGAGAATAAACTCCATTAGGATGATACTAGCAATTGCCGCTTTGCGGAATTTGGAAGTTCATCAAATGGACGTAAAAACCGCTTTTCTAAACGGCGATATAGACGAAGAAATCTATATGGAACAACCTGAGGGATTTCGTGTTCCTGGCCAAGAAAAGAAGGTTTGTAAATTAATTAAATCATTGTACGGATTGAAACAAGCCCCCAAACAGTGGCACGAAAAGTTCGATCATGCAATGTTAATTAATGGGTTTAAAATAAACGAAAGTGACAAATGCGTCTATGTGAAAAGCACGGTAGACGGCTATGTCATTTTATGTTTATACGTGGATGATATACTCATCGTGGGTAGCAATAATCTAATGATTAATTCTACCAAAAGCATGTTAAATTCTAAATTTGACATGAAGGATATGGGGTTGGCCGATTTAATCCTTGGGATTAAAATAATTAGAGGACCTGAGGGTCTGACGCTAAGCCAATTTCATTACGTTGATAAAATCCTTACTAAATTTAATAAGGATGATTATCAAGAGGCAAGGACGCCATTAGATAAAAACGTACACCTGACCAAAAATCGTGGAGAGTGTATTTCTCAAGTAGAATACGCTAGGATTATTGGCAGTTTAATGTATCTAATGAGTTGTACCAGGCCTGATATTGCCTTTGTGGTTAGTAAGCTTAGTAGATATACTAGCAACCCCGGTGATGAACACTGGAAGGCAATAGTAAGAGTTTTGAGGTATTTACGAAAAACCCAAAACCTCGGACTGCACTACGGAAGATATCCAGCTGTACTTGAAGGGTATAGCGACGCTAGTTGGATATCTGACATTAAGGACTCAAAGTCCACAAGTGGATATGTTTTCACTTTGGGAGGTGCAGCCGTGTCGTGGAAATCCTCGAAGCAAACGTTAATAGCTAGATCCACGATGGAATCTGAGCTAATAGCCTTGGATAAGTGCACTGAAGAGGCTGAATGGCTACGTCATTTTCTCGAGGATATTCCAAGTTGGGAGAAGCCTGTCCCTCCAATATGCATACATTGCGATTGTCAAGCGGCAATTGGAAGGGCACAGAGCAATCTCTATAATGGTAAGTCTAGACACGTCCGTCGTAGACATAATACCATTAAACAACTTCTCACAACGGGTGTTATCACTGTTGACTACGTGAAGTCAAAGGATAACATAGCGGATCCGCTAACCAAGGCATTGGATAGAGAATTGTTGGAGAAGTTGATACGAGGAATGGGATTAAAGCCCGTAAATTGAAAAGTTCTATAGTGGATACCCAACCTAGTTGGTCCTAGGTTCAAATGGGACAACTAAATTATAGAGCGAAGGATGGTCACTGTGGGGGTCCCGGACTCCTACCCACTCCTCGTTGAAACAGTGACTCCCGCACGAGGTTAGCAAAAACGTTTGCTTTAATGATTCTAAAATGTTGATCTACTCGATAACATTGGAAGAGTATGCGGGATACTCGTGAAAGAATCACCTATGTGAGAGAGAAGAGGGCCGCTTCAAAGGAGAACTGTAATGGCTCAGTTCTTTAGAAACTCTTGCAGAACCAGGACGGTGACCCATGGCCAAAACGGGCACACCCATGAGAACGGAACAAAGTTGGAAGGTTCTTGTGTAAAGATAAGTCAATGTTTACACGACGGCAGTATAGTTCAAAGACATCGAGTCTACTAGACAGCCAGTAAATAAACGAGTCTTTACAGCGGAAGGTTCAAAGGATTAAACCTACCTCTCCGTATACAAGGATCATCCGGTGAACACAACGTGTCCTCCTATCTTCGTGTCTTTTTAAGTCTCGAAAATCAATTTTCATTCATGTGGGGGATTGTTGGAAAAATGTGTGAAAAATTGCATTAAATGGCTATTTTGGGGCAATTTTTTGAGTGGGGTCCACTTCCGATTTGGGTCGGGTCAAAGTGGTTTCGGATTGTCCTTGTTAAGAGCTACAATTCGATATATGGTACGCTCAAAACGGATAACGGGTGAATGAGAAATCGCTTTTCGAAGTTTACCCGTTAGAAGGGAAAAACTGGGAAAAAGGATGGGTTTCTAGTGTTAATTTCCCACACCGGAAAACCCAAGGGATTTGCAACCCTTTATAAAGGGATTTTTCCCTTATGGAGTTAAGATTCCTAAGGGTAAAGGCTCTCTCCACGCGCGCAGGGGGGGTGCAAATCAAATCCCGAAATCGGAGAAGAAAAACCGCGACTTGCGTGCGCGGGCGACCTGCGGACACGAATGTCGTCCAAAAATCTATCTCTCAAGAGATACGATTAATTTTTGTTTTCTTCCCAAAACGTTTAATTTTTTCCCAGCGGCAGAAGTGCTCGGACAGAAGCCTACATATCAGAACACCTCGTTGGAGTTCTGATGGCAGCCCATCAGAGATGGGGTATTCTGATGGCCGCCCATCAGAGTTGGGGGTACTCTGATGGCCGCGGATCAGAGTTGGGGTCTTCTGATTGGCCTCCGATCAGAACCCCTCCCGGGGTGTTCTGATGGAGGTCTTCTGTCGCGCTTCTGAAACGTTACAACAATTAATGCCCAACGTTCTTATCTTTTAATGCAGCGTTAAATGGACAGTTCATGGACGATTCAATGCCCAACGGACTGGTCATTGATGTCCAACGTTCAGGTCCATTAATTCACTATTTTCACACAACAAATCCTCCTATATAATGGCTGGCAGGTGGTTTGCAACAACACACGTTCTTACACGAACTTACACGTTTTGCACCTCTAAAAACACACTGCTAGCAATCTGCAAATTCCTTCTGTGTTCATACTGTGTTCTCGTTCGCTGGAACTTTTGTTTGAATGCTCAAACACTAGTTCGTTGTCATCGTATCCTGGGAAACTATTGTTGCAACGCTCCTAGCACCGTGGGAGGCAACAAATACGTTTTAAGGACATCGTGCGTAGCACGAGCTTTGACAAATTCTGCTTCATCTCCTTTCTTGTTTTTCTTTCGTCATTTTATTTAATTAATTTACTTTAATTAATTTTCTTTATTTTCCGAAACACACCCAACAGTGTCAACATTCAGAATCTTGCCTTGAGAGATAGATGTGCTAGTATCCTTCTTGTGGCTTGAAATATCTCACTATTTGTAGACATCATCAAAATCTACATCCAGTGCAATAAATCCTAACAATCTTTGTGTGATGTTGTTGATGCTAGTTCAATTTTCTTTTATAAATAAGATTTTCTGATTGGGATTGAACATCATATGATACATCCACTTATACTATATAGTATAGTGAAGAAGGCCTTTTCAACTGATGATAGCTTTTGGTGATTCCAGGGAGCTGAATATTTTAGCAACAGTTTTTCAGCAGGCAGCTGGGAGCTTGCTTATTTCCAGATTGAGAATTCATCTTCTCTAGTGAGAACAATTTTGTTGACATCTTTGAGGACAACTGTCTTCCTTTTTAATAGACTGGCGTGTGCTCAATAGATGATTCTTTAAACCATTAACATAAGTTGTGTTAATGATCCGAGAACTCCAGTTTGTTGTGCTCCAATCTTGACTTCTTCTTTCCACTCTATGTTCCTATCACCTTTGTTGTTGATCTTCCCTTTCCTTTTCGGAGCAGTAGTATCTCATGAGATACCATTTAAACCCAACATTCATCTTTTGATATTTATAAGTACCACTTGATAATTGATATCATCCAAGGTTGATGAGTATCAATTGATAATTAATGAAAACATTAGATTTCTGCTATGTTTATTCTGCTTGATTTCTCCCTTTATATCATTGAATCTCTTCTGAACCTTTTAATCCCAATATCAAATAAGCAGGATGACCATATGATAAGGTTTTGGTCATATACTTGGTTTGTCCAGGTATGAATTATTTTTTGAAGAATATGGACATTGGCAAGTATATTTTCCAGCTTAGTGAAGTGGTTGACTTCTCAAAAAGATGTTGGCAACTGGATGTTTTGGGATATACAGAAGGTTCTTTGGTATGAGATTAAGGATAAGGTGGATTATGTAGTGATATGGGAACATATTGTTGGTTACTGATCTATATTTGGATAGATGTGTGAAACAGATAGATCAGTAAGTGTTTTATTTTCTGGAGGTTTTAGGGACTTGATTGTGAAACAGACTGATCAATATCTTTTTCAAAAGTGTGACATTTTATAGAAACAAAGGTTATGACCCTTTTAGTTGTGAGAAGATTATAGATGCAACATAATATAAATGTGTTTATCAGAAACAAATGACTTAAGGAGCAGGCTGCTGAAACCTGGTATAGTAGGTCATCAATAGGTTAGGGTCCAATGAAAGAAGATGAGATGTAAAGGTGGATTATTCTGGGATTATTTAAAGGTGGAATTATTATGAGAAGACCAATGTGAGATTATTCTTGTCAATTTTTCCTAACATATATTTACCATTTAAGCTTATATTTGATCCTTAAGATTGATTTTTTACGGCGCCACTTTAGTTTACACCATCCCTAGTGCACATTCTCACGTCACAATCCGTGCCTGACATTAATTCTAATCACAACAATAATAAATAGTGTTGATGTATATGTGTCATAAGAAACTTCAAGCACATAATCAATAAAAAAAACTTTCGTAAGTGCCATCAATAAGAAACTTTTGTGTTGACAGTGCAAAACAAAGAAATAAAAGAACAATACCTATAAATTAAGGGTCTTAGAAATTAATTACAACCATTGTTTGTGTAATCGGTCCTTGGCTTTCGTAGCCATTGTATTGATATGCCATCAATACATATCAGAAACTTCAAGCACGATATAAAACAAAGAAACAAGGGCTGGAATGAAAGTAAAACAAACAACACAAAAGTAAACAAACTCCAAAAATAGAAAACTCAAATGCTAATTCAATCAATCATTCAATCACTAACGACGTCCTCGACAATTGTGTCATTTTTTATGAGTCATTTTCACAATGATGCTCATCGGGTTTCAGAATATGGAAGTCTCGTATATCATATCACGAGACGGTGTATGTGGCAAATCAAGTGTGAAATCAATCTAGGAATCTAACATGTAAGCTAGCCAAATCGATGCATATTTGCTTGAAGAGAACAACTACTCCCTCCGGTCCCAAATTAACTTCTGATTTTTAAGAAAGTGGAATTTTTTGTTTTGACTTTCCCATTGTGCCCCCCCCCCCACCCAAAGTATATAAAGTGTAATGGGAGAGAGAAAGTGGGCGTGAAGTAGGTAATAAAGTAAGGATATAAGGGTACCTTAATATTAAAAAGTTGCCAAAAGTAGAAATGTGATGTTTATTTTGGACCTACCCAATAAAGAAAGTGTGAAGTTGTTTTGGGACTGGAGGGAGTATGTAGCAATGAAAATACATAAAATGATTAAGCTAGAAGAGAAGTGGGAAGGGCATACAAGAACAACATATGGTTAAGGATACACGGTCAAAATGGAGATACTTGGAAACAAATATCTCATGATCAAGGGAGTACTTAGGGCTCTTATTGCTATTCTCATGGTTCAATAGCAATACAAAGTCGTGCAAAGAAGAGCAACCAACAATTTCCCCCTACCTTCTCCCATTCTCATGAAAAGGTGGTAGTGTGTGTGTGTGTGTGTGTGTAAAAAAGAACCCTATAAGTCTCCTTGAGAAACCAATATAATATCTAAGAACATTGTACCACGGAAGGGACGCCGTTCTTGAAGGAAAATAAAAATTACGTGTTTGGTGATGATGGAAAATGATTCCAACCACAAGAGTTTAATCTTTCAAATGTTCATTGAGCGTAGGAAAGAAAGTAATACGAGTAACAGTATTATTAGTCTACTCAACTCTCCCTTTTACAAGATATGCAAATGAGTATTTATATGTGGTGTATTATACAATTAATAGGAGACTTTACTGTTGTAAATAATGATTCTAATTATGCTAGGACTCTTGTAACGTCTTTGCCATAACTCACGTGTTTAATGCATCCTTTGTGTCTATGACCCTTCAGGTGATTTTTTATGCCACTAATCATATCCTTTATGGAACATTTTCCATGTAAGCCCTAGGAAGAGTCCGGCCTCCAAGGGATTTCCACTGGGCTCGACGCTTGTTGTCCAGGTCAGCTTAGGCATGGTTGACCACATGATGCACATGGATCCTCCTGTTCGGGCCCTTGTGACTCCATGGGATTATCACTGGGCATGGCGCCAGCTGTTCAAGCCGGCTCAGGCGTGACCAACCTCTAGATCGTGGTATATTTGGATCTCCATGTTCAGGCCTTTGTCTGGGTTGGGCCCGAATTAAGTATTCATTTCCGTATTTGAACTATGGATCAGGGCATCAGGCCATAGTACTATCAGATGAAAAAGTTGACTAATAACCTAGTATGCCCGAAAAATAGGGTCGCCAAACGGAATTTATATGTGTGAGTGTGTGATTGTTTGCATTATTATAGATATAGTCAAAATAAAAAAGAGAAAAGAATCGAAAGGAGGTGGCAGAGACACTCAGCAACCAATTAAATAGTCAATTTATGACGAATTTATGCAATCACGTCTACAAAAAACAATGCTACAGAATAATTTCACAACTAATGGCGAATTTGCTAGAACACAATCATTAGTACAACATAGAGGATATCACAATTGACAAATTCGGGTAGTGTACTAGTGTTTGATTTGAAGGGTGGCATTAAGGCCCTGAAAATTGTTGATCTATATATGTGCGACTATTATAGACAGTCAAAATCAAACAAAAGACGTGAACAAGATGATTATTAATTATGAGGGTTTAATTTCTTGAGTGATGGATTGTCAGAGTTATGAATCAAGAAAACCTTTTTAATCAAGACTTTCATGACAAACACCATTCCTGCTGGCCTCTTGATTGGTTTATTAGAAGACAACTTCAAGGATTGGAGGCATTCAATTTCCAACTTCCCAAGTGTTGAAAGTTCACTACAACTTCTCTTGTAATAATCATCATTGAAATCTTCCCACAACATATCCATCTTCTCCTCTTCATCACCATAATCCCTCCTCTTTGTTCTCCCTTCTATGCAAGAAAAACTCCTTCTTTGGGCAATGTTTTTGACCTCCTTCTTGGACAAAGAGAAATCTTTTCGGACATTTTCCTCTTCTTGTTCTCCACCTTTCATCGGGTTTTCGCCGCTAGAGGCTGCCACTGTGGACCTCCACCAAGCAGGCGGCATATCAAGAAAGAGTGGCAGCGGGGGAGATTCCAAGGTGGTCGGAAAGCTGAAGTCTTGATCGTCTATGGCTATTATGGTTTGGGTGGCAGCCATATATGGGGAGATGATGATCAGTTTGGAGTGGTGTGTTTGGTGGGGAAGGTATAGTGGTGATTGGTAGGCCGGGATTTGTTAGTGTTTGGGAAATCTCTCTTTATTTCAACAAACACCTCACTTAGTTGCACTCCTATATATATTTCCTTGTCACCCAAATCATGAGGGTACTATACTACCTGCCGTTAAGCCTCTAATCTTGATGAATGGATTACATTCTTAAGAAACTAAAATTGATATATTAAAGAGATTAGAGATTGACATGTTTCCATAAATATACAAGACTCGTGTTAGGCCTGTTGAGTGATCCCAACATAATTACAAATAGTACGTATCATAATTTGTGAGACATGTTGTATGTTTATTGTATATTGGATATTGGATATTCATAATGATATATTTAGAGTTTAAGGATGAAGAACAATTGAAGAGAATAAATGTGTAGAAAAGATGAGACTTTTATATTTTAGTTACTATAATATTTACGGTAGTAACACTTAAAAATGTGTGTTATGTTTTACTACGTAACTTTTACATGTGGCTAGATCTTATTTGGTAATTAACTCCTCTTTTCGGGTTGTCAATCTTATTGGTATTTTGTTACGAACCACATACCTCCAGTTCTTAATTAAGTTTATGATTTGACTTCACACATATTAAGAAAATAAATTTGACTTTACTGTGGAGTGCACTATTTGACACTGTTTAACACTGTTTGTACTGTTTGGCACTGTTTAGGCATTGTTTTGGTGTAAATGATTTGCCAAATAAGGAAATGTTTGAAAGTAAAACTTAATTTTGGTACTGTCCGAAAAGAAAAGATGGAACTTGTTTCCGAGACGGAGAGAGTAATATTTAACTTCATAGGCTAGATTATGTAATAATCAAAATAAATAAAACTAGATTATGTAATATATATTGACCAAATTTATCAAATAGAACTACTCCGTATTTTAGTTCTTTTACATACTCCATCCGTCCTTTAAAACTTTGTCAACTTTTTTTTAGATGTCACATTAACTTTGTCACTTTCCATTTTAAGTAAAAGAATTTGTGATTCCAGACATAGGCGGACCCACTAAGGGTCCCACGGGGTCCCGGGACCCCGTACACCTAGAAAAAAATACCTATATATATTATATAAAATTAATAATTCAATGTATATGTAAACAAGAAACGACTTTACTACCAAAAGAATGCGGTAGGGGAATGGTAGCGTGTGCGGGATTAGAGCTTTCCAAGTTACTGGAGGTACCATGTTCGAATCCCTTAGGCTTCTTTTTTGTTTTCCAAAGCTTTTTTAATTAAATAGACCAAAACTACGTTGTTTTGACCTATTTTTTTTATCGCTGCCAATCCTTAAACGCGGTTACGCAGAGGCAGACCACTCGATCTATTTTTGGTACTATTAGTGACAATTCTATTATAGAATATTTTCAACAAATAAAGCCTAGGAGGGTACATTTGTAGAAATGTAGAATTGTTGAATGGTTTTTATATGTAATTCTTTGCCTTATAATATCTTAATGTTTTGATGGTGTACGTCAACTTTGAAGTGTTAGGCTTCCTTAGTATTTTTTATTAGTTTTATACGATACTATTAATTAGATATTAGAGATATAGAAGGGTAGGGACCCCGTGGCTCCGACTTTCTGGGTCCGCCACTGATTCCAGATAATTCTTTCTCCTCTGCACAAACTTCAATCACACATTTTTTACTTTATTGATTCTCGTGTCGGGTTGATAAAATGTTAAGGAACGGATGTAGTATAACGTTTCGTTAATTTATACGTAGCAAAAACGCTGTATATTTTAATTGATCAAATTCAGTCACTTCAAACGCTTGAGTCTATTTACCACTCTAAAATGCTAGACGTGCCTCACCGACTTCATTCGTCACACATGCTCGAGGATCCTTTTCAAAGCCCCGTCGAAGGGATTGTAGCATATGTGTAGACTCAGCTCCCTGTTTTCCCATCACATCAATTATTTGAATGTGACGTGCATGTGTTCTTGCATGTAACAAAACCCACCTCACGAGTTGACACGGTCCAGCTATTTCATGTGGATTATTACAAAAAATAGGTCTACTCATTTTCGGAAAAAAAAAAACAAACACCGAGATATAGACCAATAAAACAAACACTTAGATCAATTATTTATGAATTTCTAACTAGAGTGATTGGATTTGTTGATTCTGCTCAGGAGCGGAGTCAGGGGATCAGGGTGGTCAGCCGATCCCGGTGAAAATTTGAGAGTATAGAGCTATGAAATATCTTCGATTTGATATATTATGGCCCCCGTAACTCATTACGAGTAAAAAATTATGACTCCTGGAAAATCAGCACTATCTAAACGTAAAATCAACAAATTTTGATGCATACAATAGATTATTTTTCCAAAATTTAAAAATAGGGTATAGTTCACTCAATACTTACGTGACACGACGCAGAAATAGAGCAAAGATAATCTATTTTATTGCTACGAGTGTTTATTTATCTAAACTGCATATAAAATATTCAACTCGGGCATTGTTTAAAAACGATCCACTATTTTCATTTTGTAAATAAGTTGATTTTTGACCCCCTTAGCTGTTTTTCTGGCTCCGGCACTGATTCTGCTATTTTATGAAACAATTATATTTTATTAATAAAATAAAGAAAAAAATACATAAAAAAATAATCAAAATGATCATCTACAAAAACTTCAACCAATACAATCAAAAAATAATTTCAACCTTATTTTTTCTTATTATTAAACACCTGACCGCGCAAAATCAAAAATATTTGTTTAATGAAAAAGTTTACCCGAAAAGTAGTGTCACCAAAAAAATCCTAATTTTCAATTATAGTTATATATGTACGACTATTTCTTTCGTAGCCACGTGCTCACCACATCATTGGCATTCTTCTTGGAATCATTAGACAAATTATTCTCTTCTACTTCTTGTCTTTATGTACCCTCTGTCAAATTGAAGTACATTTCCTAATTAAGCTAACAGACCTCGTTATTTTATTTTTATTAGTCCATCTTTCCTTTTCACAATAATTCTTACATATTTCTTTCTCTTCTACACAATTCTTCACCACACAATACTCTTATCTTAATTCTCGTATCATTTGTACTATGAAAATTCTTTTAGGGACAAAGGGAGTAAAATAGTTGCATGCATATGCATATATGTCAATATGAACGGATGTACCGGTGGGCGTAGCTCATTTGGTAGCAAGGGAGTGCCACAAGGGTTAGGTCTCGGATTCGAATCCCGGCAACTGCGATGAGGGGTTACTATGCTGAAAAATGCATAGGGCCTCTGCAAGTACCGGGGACAGAGCCTCACTTTCTATCTGTCAGATTGTGATTATAGTCCAATTTACATCCTCCCATCGTGCCGTCCGGTCGGTGGTGGGGGGCTCTCAGGGATGGGGTGTCATCCTTTTTTTTTTGTCAATATGTGAAGACTATGGAAAACATGAGTTTATACTATCTATTCACTTGGATAATGGATGTTGCACCACATTTTCTAAATCATTTGAATTTGCACCACTTATATCTAAACTGGGTTAGTTTAGAGTTTTTTGTTTTATTTCATACTTTCATAAAGGCATTCAGAGACAATAAAAAAGGGATGATATATACTCGTATGTAAAGTTCAATATCGAAGTACCTGAAACTCAAAAATTTTCGAGATTATCTTTTAATTTATTGTTCCAAAGTTTTATATGAGTATTCTCAATTTTTTTTGACAGAGTATTCTCAAATTCTTAGTTGAAGGTTCGAAAATGATAATTTGGGGGATCCATCTCATGATATATCGCCGCATTAAACGGCAACAATTTAGATAATTGGTGACTAATGGTGAGATCGATGTTCTTTACTTCTTTATCTTTGATGCTGTCATTTTGTACACTTCTGCATTGAATCCCTACTCCGGATGGAATAAAAATTTTGGTTGTTCTACGGTGCCTTCTAAAACAAATCATGTACCGGTACCCAAACATTTTCATCCAATCACATTATAATATAAAGCCACGTTAAAAACCTAGTCATATTAGTACACAAAGTTTTGTTATTTACATTTTAATCCCTAATAAAGAAGAGTTAACAAGTTTAAATACTCAAATGTTTGCCAACTCAAATGTTAAAGAAGAGTTAACAAGTTCCCAAAGTTCTACAATTAAGACGAATTCATTTCAGAAGCACCCCACTCAATCGTTCTGAAATGTATTTGTGATTATCTTTTGATTTTGAATCATTTTAATTCAGTTTATCATATCTTGAATTGAAAATCTAATCAATTTCATTATCTGATGTAGGGATCAGAGTTCCTCATATGATCCGCAAGCCTCAAGTGGTGTTTCTCTCCGATCCTTCTTCCCTTCATACTTTTGCATCAGAACTTCTTAGAAGCGGTGGTTGTCCTTTTTCTTTCATACGATGATGACTTTTTCACACAGTATTAGTTTGGAGGACTGAATTGCAAATACTAGGATAATATTGTCATGGAATTGTGGATACAACGTGGCAACATAGTGCAATCTGATTGGCTGAGAACTTGGGTACCGAAACACAACATATTTAGATAGGTACCATAGAAATTTCCTAAAAAATTTCCACTTAGAATGATTTGTCATGCACTAAACTAAAGATAAATAATCAAAATAAAACTAAAAGTAAGTGTAAAAGTAGCCTAAGTAGGGACATGACTTTATGTGTTTGAAAGGGGTATAGCTGAGTAGGTAAAAAATAATCCTATGGAAAAATGTCACATAAGCCCTCAAAATATGCCTAAAAAGTCAATAAGCACTCCAACTAAAGAAACGTTCAATTGAGACCTTGACCTATGCAAAAATGATCAATTTTCTAACTTAGCCGGTAGAGAGTCGGTAACCTGGTCACCTTACTGGCGTTTGGAATATTTTTATGTTTTTCTGTTTTCTTTTTTGTTTCATTACCCCTTTCTTTTTCCAAGCTACTTTCTTCTTCCGGACAACCCAACAACCAACTGAATCCCTCTTTATTATTCTTTTCAGCCTGCCCCTATTATACCCCCGTTGTTCTCCTTGTTCTTCAGCCCACCCCTCCACCCTGTTCAATCCTTTTCAGCTCGTCTCTACCCACCCTCCCTGTTTAGGCAAGAAATTGATAATTTCTTCTAACAATCAAATAAAAGATATGGGAATCGCACAAGAAATTATTCAAAGAAATAACAATCGGAATTTAATACTTTATTCAAGAGTTTTGGTATGAATAAAAGAGTGTTGGTGAGCTCCTCTCCCAGAATGTCCTTCCACCTTTACAAGATGCTTCAATTTATACTATTCTGTATGCTTATTCTCTCTTAAACAATAAACTACGGAGTATATGGAAAGTATCTTTAATCAAGGAACATAATTATTCCACATTAAATTCCTACACATGTACGTTAATTCTCCTTATTTCGGCCAGCTCATGTGACACGTGCTTGAGTGACTTTCCATATTTGAATATTGACTCTCTATATTTGAACACGTCCAGCAGCATGCGTCTAGAAGCATCCAGAATTGGGTTTGGATATCAGCCCATGTGTGCGTATTTACCTAACAATCGTGGGCCGTTTTTGTTGTGACATAATCCGGGCCCAAACATCCCCCTCCCTTCTTCCTCCTTCTCAGCCCGCCCCTCCCCACCCCTCTGTCTTCCTCTTCTCCAGCCCGCCATACACGGCGGCGATGAACCAGCCCATGACGAGAGACTGTAGAGAAGGAAATCAGGGAAGAGGCCGGTAAGGGAATAGCCTTATAGCCGGAGAGAGAGACGGCGACGACGGCGCCGCTACAGTCGCATTCAGCTCCGGCCCAGCTGCAAGGGATGAGATCACGTCCAGACCATGAAGAAAATGTGCCGTTGAACCAACATACGTACAGACATTTGAGAGCTCTTGTTAATTGGTCCCCTTGTAAGAAAATGTTGATTCAATCCATAAACGCTGAAAGGATCACAAAAGTAGAGAGGAAGATCGGAAGAGGAAGCATACGTATAGGAGGGAGATTGGAGAAGAAATTTGGGGCAGAACTGCGGAAGAAGAAAGGGGAAGAACGTGTGGTGGTGGGAAGAACAGAGGGAGAAGAAGGGTGCGTGGGCCAGAGGAAAAAAAAGAAAAGTAAAAAACGCAAATTATACCGTATGACCTGCGCATGATGAGGATGCTACACCCATTCCCAAACGACGTAGTTTTAAGGCAGCAGCAATCCAAGATTAAAAAATCAACGCACAGCAATCCAAGATTAAAAAAAGACAATCGCCGTTAGGAGAGAGTATCGACGAAGAAGGTCATAACACTATCTATCGCCGGCGAGCTTGGGAGGAGGTGGCGGCGGCGCAACTCCTCGTCTTTGAGGCGGCGGTGCTCAGCTATGATGTCAGATTTGATTCATAGGGCTCACCACTGATAGATGTGAGGCAGGCTGGTCATCAAGTGGTCAATCTCTTCTTCTTTCATGTCCAGCAGTGTGCTCACGATGAAGCCAAACTCTGCTCAAATATATATATATATATATATATATATATATATATATATATATATATCTTATACTATATTGGACAATTTACATTTTGACTTGGCTCAAGTTACACTTGAAAATACTTGTGGTTACATCTATGTGGGCACAAGTTACATCATTCATGAGCGTGAGTTATATTTTGACTTATGTCAGCAAGTTACATTTTATATACACTCAAGTTACATTTGTCATCAACATGAGTTACATCTGTAATAACACGAGTTACATTAAAAATTCAACCCCTGCTATTGAAACAAAAAAATGATCTTTTTTAAAAAAATATTTTTTATGACCATGATACTACAAACAAAACATATTCACATTTTACGTAAAACAATTGTGCAATTAGACTCTCTTTTTGCATTGTTTACATTCAAATCAATATTTGACAAGTTACATTTTGGATAAGCTTGAGTTACATTGATCAATAACGTCAGTTACATTTCGTTACACATGACTTACATCACATTCTGTTCCTGGACAATGAGAAAAAAAAAAGGTTACTGTTCACGCGTGTGAACAGTAACACGCGATTTTTTCAAGTTGAAACGGCATGCTTCAAACGACGCCGTTTTGGACACGGGAGCATGATGCTCATGCTACGCCGGTTGCAGCGTATACGCACTGGTAAAAAATTGACACTTGGCTGCCACATCAGCTGTATCACCGGTTGACCTAGAATAACCTGGCTAATTGGTGTTGTTACTTCCACGTTTGACGTTTTCATATGTTCAGTGTCTCGTTTTTATTACATATTTTACTAAAATGTGCTATTTTTTAAGTTGAACGATTTATACATAATCAAGTAATTACATTTATTATGGTGTTTATAATCTTGGTTAACATCTTGAGTAAATGCATGAATGGTCCATTGGTCCTTGAATTATCATCACCATATCATTTTGATACTCAAACTATTAAATCTATCATTTTAGTCCTTAATCTATTTCATCTATATTAATCGAGTCTTTCCGTTAAAATTTGCCGTTAACATTGACAATAGCTAATTAATATATTAACATCTCATAGTTTATACATTTTAGAACAATACAGTCATTCTTAAAATTTAAGTAGCTAATCTAGTTTTTTATAATATACATATATATATAAACATACACGTATAAAACTTATAACTAAATAATTAAATAAATAATATAAAACCAAATGTATGACTTAAATAATATATGTCCTCCGGCCCGCTAAAATTGTCTCATCTTTCTTTTCAATCCGTCCGACTATGACGATTATTCATACCAAATTTGATAAAATTTGTGTGGTTCTATATCATGTTTACTCTATGAAGACGGCGAGTCGGCGACGACGCATGTGGATGGCCACGGCGACAAGGGAGGCGTGTGCTGTGGCGACGGGGGCATGGTTGTGAGAGACGGGGGCGGCGGGTTAATGATTATGGTTTTTAGAAAAATGAGTAGGAAGTTACAATTTTATAATATCAATCTAAGAGTATATTCTGGTAAACAATGTAAGGGCAAATTAATCCATAAAATTAATTTATTTATTTATCAAATATTACGAATTTAAATATGGACTATTGTTTGGAGGGAAAACTAATGAGGTCATGTATTGGGAAAGTGGATGAGTTTTAGTCACACCTAGAATAATTTTTTTCTTGAGTTTTAGTCACAACCATCCTCATTTTCTTAGTTAATTTTATCTGCATATAATTGAGTTATTTGATTCTCTCATATATATTTTTTAGGCCATACATTTGATTATATATTATTTATATATACTTTTATGTGTGTATGTGTGCATATATGTATATTTAAAAAAAACAATATTAGCTACTTAAATTTTAAGAATGATTGTATTGTTCCCAAAGTGTTAAAAACTCTGAGATATTAATAAATTAATTAGCTACCGTCAAAGTTAACGACAAATTTTAACGGAAGGACTCAATTAATATAGATGAAATAGATTAAGGACTAAAATGATATATTTAATAGTTCAAGAACCAAAATGATATGATAATGATAGTTCAAGAACCATTTATGCATTTTACTCTAACATCTTTTGCCATGAAATATACTCCTTTTAATTTGTTTTTAATGTTGGCAACATATTTCTTTTTTATCCGTATAGTATTTAAATATGTGAAACACTTCGTTTTTATGAAAAGTTTTACTTATTTATGAAGAATATAATCTGCGTTCCTTTTTGTTGTAAATTAACATATGTGTTTTAAGATTGTTAACCCTTGGAATGTATATCCTCTAAACATTGTTAAAAGATGCTTCTATGGACTATGGTATCCTTTATAAATTTTCGGGAATTATGAATTGTTGCAATACTTCTTTGCATAACCTCAATGGTTCAATCTCACGTTTTTTCTTATATTACACTCTACTCAAAATTAATAGTGTCTAATGGGACTAAGGAGCTAGTGACATTTTTTATACTCGACTTTCAGTTTTTCCATTTCTTCCTCTTCGACTATGGTGTGAAAGACACTTTTGGTCATCGATATCAATGTTTTCAACATCTAGTCATCTGAGTTTTATAAAATACACACTTTTAGTCCTCGACTTCAATATTTTCCATATCTAGTTCCCTGAGTATTATAAAATCGTCACTTTTAGTTCTTTCACTGTGAATTTGACACAATAAGTGGAGGACTAAAAATGTCACTATTGTAATAGTTGAAATACCAAAAGTGTCACTGACATTATAATTGGAGGACTAAAACTGACAAAAACTCATTTGACTTTGCACCCCACTTTTTGGGTAATATTCAACTTTGCACATAATTTTGATTTTTTTTTATTTTGCACCCCAACACATAACACTTTGTGAAAATTTTTTTTAATAAAGGAGCCAAGTCAAAGGATTTTCTAGTGAAATTGGGTGCAAAGTCAAAGTTTTTTGAAATTGGGGTGCAAAGTCCAATATCACCGAAAAAGTGAGGTGCAAACTCAAATTCCCCTTAATTAAATGATAACTTTAGCTCAATTTAAGATAAAAGACTATGTGAAACCAATATAGAGGCATATAGGGCTTCATAATTTTTTTATTCTCCAATCTGGCCTACTATGGAGAAGAAACTTCCAAAAGAAATGGTTAAAAAGAGCTAATGAGTAACGAGAATTTGCATTAATGTACCGACTACCGAGTGATAGGGATCTGGTAGAGCAGTTAAAACGTCAAAAAAAAATTAGGGAAGTTTTCACAAATGGGCTAAAAACTGAAAGTAATAATATCATTTTTTTCATCTTTTAAGGTTTTTTCAAATATAGACAAGTTCGTGTATTCTTTTCAATAATGGACCTCACACCTTAATACTAGACTCGGCTCTCCAAGTCTCCATCTGAATGCTCATGTCACGTACCATTTTAATTGAGAAGACTAAAAACACGTATCTTCATTACCTAACTAATATTTAGTTCATGCGCTTTCATTTTTAAATCTTGTTTTGAAAACGAATGATTAAAAGTAATAATGTATCTATAAAAAAAAGTGATAATAGTAATATTAATAATAAAACTTCTTTTGAATGTAAATATCTCATAAACTCATGAAATTACGAAGACAAATAAAATTAGTAAAAAGATAATAAAAAAAAGATTATAAAAATACAATAAATGTAAAAAAAAAATATAAATAATTTATTTGAATTTTGAACATGTAAACTAGAAATTAAAACTTTTGGAAATGATAAATGTACAAAAAAGATTAATTTAAAAACTGAAGTAATATAAAATCTTAATTATTATATACGATAGTAATATAAATACATCATAGAGTAAAAATGATAAAAATATTAAATAATGGGATTTTTTAGAGAAAAAAAAAGCTCAAAAAATAAGATACAGTGGGATTGTGGGAATAATAATATAAAAAAAGTTGATAAATATATATATATATAGAGTCCTGATCCTGTCCAGACGTCCGGACAGGAACCGCCGTCCGGCCGGCGGCGTTTGGCCGCCTTCCCGGTGGAATTTTTTGATGAAATTTTTATGGCATGTTCTCCATCAAGTCTAGTTTATCCACAAAAAAATTCAGTCAAAAACTCAATCGGGAAGGTCGTCAAATGATTTTTGCAAGTTAACTGGTCCGGAAAATACATATTCCGGACCAGTTAACTTGCAAAAATCATTTGATGACCTTCCCGATTGAGTTTTTGGCTGAATTTTTTTGTGGATAAACTAGACTTGATGGAGAACATGCCATAAAAATTTCATCAAAAAATTCCACCGGGAAGGCGGCCAAACGCCGCCGGCCGGACGGCGGTTCCTGTCCGGACGTCCGGACAGGATCATTTGTGTATATATATATATATATATATATTTGTAGAATAAAATTTAAAAATTATTAACAAAACAAAAATTATCCACGGGCCGGACCACTAGCACCAAGTACCTTGTGGTCTAATGGCATCACCATGATACTTCAAAGGAGGTCACGAGCAAGGTTGTTAAAATCTATCGTACGATTTTACGATTCAAATTCAACTAATCGATTCAAATCGCATGAAAAAACGAATTTAAACAAAATCGTATGAAATCGTAATAAACTCATGAAAAATCGCATTGAATCGCGATTCTAATACGCTTTTACGATTTATTATTCAAAAGCTCAGGCCGAATACATCACGCCCAGAGCAAGCGAACTCCCGCACAACGGGACCAGGCCTTAGACTGATTGTTGCTGAAGCTATCCATGTTGGAAGACCCGAATTTATAGGAGTATTGAGAGGAGATATTTCCTTCTCCTTCCGGTGTGGGATAAGAAGATACATAGTACTACGTATCAAAGAATTTAAAAGAGCAAGATCAAACAAAAGTGAACGGCAAAAAAATCCTACAAAGCTCCTCAGCGGCTCCACTACACCAACTAACAACCAAATAAATTGAGTTTTTAAACGGCAAGCAAATAAATGGTTAGAATAGGATTTAATAATTGTAAAATATACTAGTTTCTCCAAAAAAAATGTGAAATATACTGGTATTACGTATTCCTTAGAGCTTATATACATAGAATTGTAAAACTAATTACCAAGTATAAACTTTTATTACTAACAAAAAACGTGAAACAAAAATTTGTTGTGTAACTTAATTATTTTAAATTGTGGGTTTCCTTTAATCTAATATTGAAAATATATTTATTTTCATATTTTTGTGAAATCTTACGATTTACGATTCGATTTTACGATTCGATTTTTAAATCAATGTAACGATTCGATCCAAAAATACGATTTTAACAACCTTGGTCACGAGTTCGAATCTCATCCCAGTTCAAGATGTTGGCCTTAACAAAACAGATACTATAATAGGTTAGTATGATTTGCCAAAAAAAAAACGAAAAGCACCATACCTAAGGCTAAAATTGAAAAAAATGGTATCTCAATTTCTTAAAGATCATTCGATGAACAACTTTGGAATGTTTCAAAATAAATATGGAGTATTAAATACAGGGGTGATATGCAAAATGCAAAATGTATGCTAAAGAGAGCATTTAGTACAAAGATATACAGAGTATTTGTGTATCATTATATTATAAAGGAACTGCATTTGCCTTTGTACCCCAAAAGATTGCATATAGGTACTTTTGTTATTACTTATTAGTGCGTGTTTCAGTAATGCTATTATTAATCATGATAAATTACGTCAAAAAAAGTTTAGTTAAAAAAATCTTAAAGCATGTCATAAAACTCATTTAATTTCAAATGCACTGTTTAACTTTTAAATGCCATAACCAACACAGCCTTATATAATGGACCATTTACCATTATGCCCGAGACCTAGCACATGGTCACATACTATTTAATTACACATACACAAAAAATCCACTTGATTCCAACCCCTCAGACATGGTAAACTTGTACAGTTGAGCAGATGAGCAAAAGATGATCGTCGTCGTTATGGATTATGTTGAAAAGAATGGGCTCAATGAGATATATAGAGAAATGATGAAACTAATCTATAGTCTATATTGAAATTACATTAATGCCTTCAAGTACTGAAAAACGAGGCAGAACTAGAAAGTGAGATCTTTAGGGTCCTCGATTATCTTCGCAAAGGTTTGCAAGAAAGAAGCCAGATCAGAACCATATATTATTCGGTGGTCAGCAGTAACGTTTACCTGGATGAATATGGCATTTAAGCAGTAACAATTTCATGAGAATTATAATAATTGCTTATAGTTGTAAATTTTTCTTTACAGTCTTGAGTAAAACTCGGGATATGAACATACCTGCATTTGATTCTTTTTACCAATCCGGCCATCCTTGGTGGCAACAACAGTTGGTATAGAAGCTCCTACACCCATAATTGCACCCTACAAAAACGTATAGTATAAATATATTAAGAAGTACAAGAGCAACGGCCTGCTTGATACGGGAGGGTTATTTGCATAAATGTGCTAATCTGCTGACTTTTCGGATAAATAGTGTTTTATGACAAACATTTCTGCACATTAGCAAGTCAAAGAAATTTAGGATGTTTTGAATTGAATTGAAATTTATTGGTCTCGCCTGGTCTGATCTGGTCTCGTAAATGTCACACACTATATAACTATGGAAATCTGATTTGGTATGGCCTGTTTAAATCTAGTCTGGTTTGGGACTGAAAACAGTCCAATTAAAACATCCTTATAGCCTCATTGGTGGGTTTCATTTTGTCATCTAATACCAACATATTTCACTATGTTGACTGAGTCGGTACATGAAAAAAGTAGGGCACAAGTTACTTCCACCTTTTTGTAAATTATTTCATGAAACTATTTATTCAAGTAAAGTACAAATTCAGCAGGAATGCAGGATATTTCATGGGCTCTTGTTCTATTTGTTCTGTTTATTATACAGTTCATACCAAAAAGAGCCTATATTATAGTTTTCAAATTTCATTTACTAATTTGAGTTATTCGACTTTTCAACTCTAACATGCATAAAATCCTAAATTAAACAGCACTATACGTTTTCTACATTATCTAGTAAATGACACATTCTCTTTAACTTCTTTTGCAAAAAACTTACAGTTCCAGGTGGTAAGATGGCATCAAAGCGATCTACTCCAAACATCCCAAGATTGGATAGCGTAAATGTGCCTGCAACAGTAGGAATACCAGTAGAAGAATCATTTGCTAAGTAGTAAACAAGCATATTATAACACTAAATCACTAATACAATTCACTGTTCATTTTAGGCAAACAAATACAGAGGCAAACTACTAATCAGTACTTCCACTACTATAATTACAAAGTTAACCACACATAGCAATATTACTCCCACCAACTTCATTCCGACCAACCAAATAGAATTTGTTTACAATTTTTAGAGTCTGTTTGGTAACACTGAAATAATAGGCTAATTCTGCTGAAATTTATGAAATTTTGGCTGAAGTGGCTGATTCTGTTGATTTATGAAAAATTTATTTTTAAAATATATTTTATTAATACAATAAAGAAAAAATTATATGAAAAATAGCTAAAATGGTCATCTACGGTATCTTCAGCCAATACAGCCAGAAAAGTAATTCCAACTTTACTTTTTCTTATTATTACACAATTCAGCGTGCGAAATAAAAAGTTACGTGTTTGGTTGAAAAGTTGTCTGATAAGCTTGATAAGCCGAAAAACAGAGTCACCAAACGGGCTCTATTCCTCACATATTCTTGTTCCGAATAAAATGCCAATAAGGCCTCACGATTGTTTACCTCATTTTGTAAATTATCAGTTTCAAATACATATTTATATCTTAATTGAACTAATGTGTAAAATTACATAGTAATGGTATAACAACAATTTCATCGGGTTTGTTTTCTCAAAAAAAATGTTTCATTTTTAATGCTTGGTAATAGCTCAATACCTGTGGTATACTCATGAGGCTGAAGCTGCTTTGCCCGGGCTTTATCAACTAGCTCCTTCCACTTTCTTGACAACGAATATATGTCAACCTGAAAAGGAGTACTAGATTTTACCATTTAGAACCTGGAATGTAAAGGAAAAATAGGAAAATTTGATTCTCATATTACAACCTTTTCTAGATCTGCTTATAACAGTCATACATTTTACTTTCTTGAGAATATTCCTAACTTTTCTAACTCATCCGTATAACAGGCCATTATTAGAACAAACTTATTTGGGCAAATAATAAATCTTACCGGGAAATTTTAATATGTGTGGATAGATATTAGATGGAAGCAAACATAAATTGCATTATTCTGAAAAAGTAAAAGGTGGGCTGATATAAGCAGTTCAACAAAAGGGAAGAAAGTAAAAAGTGGGGCTGATATAAGCAGATTTAGAAATTGTTGGATTATTATAGTCAAATCTTTCAGAAAAAGGGGAACATTGGAAGAGTAGAGAAGAGGGAAAACCGGAAAATACAAACTTCAGTTCAAACTCAATAGTTCAATTTAAAATATTTGTTATGGATTAGATCTTGCTTTATATATAATTTTCTATTTCATAAAAGCTAAATATATGTCAAATTTATTAAGAAAAAAGTCCAAATTTGATATTCCTTTGTACTCTCAGAGGAAAAACTATACATTAAAAAAGCTTTTTCTTATACTTCCTTTCCTTCACATAACTTGTTACGGCACCCATACCGGCCATAAGTAGTCTCAGAGATTTTGAAGTATACATAGTATATGAACTGACCTTGTCAGCATCCTGAAGCACAGGAGTAATTAATCCACCATCAATAGCCACTGCAACTGCAATATTAATGCTACTGTTGTATGCAAAGCTTTTCCCGTCTCTACAACTTGCATTCACAACGGGATGTTGAACCAAAGCAAGTGCTGCTGCTTTTGCTAATAGGGCAGTCATTGTTACTCCCTTCGACTTGATCTAAAAAATGCATAAATGAATCACTTAGGGCCCATTTGGTAAGTGGTATCGAGCTGAATTAGCTGATTACACTGAATTTCTCTTCAAGGAAAGGGGTTGGGTAACATGCCTTTCACCCAAATCCGTACATTAAAAGCAATTTATTATACTTCCCACAGATAAATCTGAAGTATCTTTCCAAACGAAGCCTTAAACGTAAAGAAACAATGTACGACAAATATATGGGTTGTTACATGTGTTGCATTTTTTAAGGTGGACTGGTTATAAATAAATAAATAAAGGAATGACAAACTTTATGCCATTCACTTATTATCGATTTTTCCTATAAATAAAAAGTTAAGTGCTGGAGTACGAAGAAGGGTGACAAGCCTAAACACAAATGGTGCATCAAACTGTGTCTGCCAAATGTACACTCAGAAAAGTTTGCTAGCTCGACAATCACATATGGAATACTCACTCTTATTACATATCCTCACGATTAATTGAAGTTCATAAACTCAATATCAGATACTTTAATTAATTTTTTGGAACTTGATTAGCTACCAATCTGCCAGCTCAGTCTACTTACTAGTACTGATCTCACAAAGTTTACTAGTTTTCAGTTCGAAGAAATATTTAGCAATGTTAGACATAAGCACTGTTGTAAAAGTCCTAGGCCTCCACTGTATTTGAAAATGAGGCCTAGCAAGTAGCCCCTAGTGGGGATTAGTCGGGGGAAAGTCTCAATCAAAGGCTCCTTTGGCAAAGGTTACGCTGTAAGGTGAAGTATTTTTTGTGGAAGTAGGTGATAACATCAATTTCAATCACAATAGCATACAAGTCAGGAGCTACTTATTCTGTCAATAAGCAAAATAACCAGAATAGCATGTAGTATAAGGCCTCCCAACGTCCTAAGCGAAGGTAGAGACAACAGCAGGGAAACTTTGAACCTCTTTGGTAAGCTGATTTGTCTGTAAGACCTGTTTGGTTGGGGTTATTAGGCCAAAATGGTTAAATATGACGAACTTTGTCAAACCAAAACCGTTTGATTACCTCCATTTCAGGCAAATAGAAAGTCAATAAACTAATCGGTGCTATGGGGCTACCAAACGCTAGCAAATGCGGATTAACTGCAGCTAGACTAGGATTTTTAGAAAACTGCTCATGCCTAAATTATAATAATAACAAGATAATGGCATAATGTTACCTTCTTATAAAGAGCATCAAGTGCATCTGTAGTAATGGTGTAGCCAACTCTAAAAGTGGGCACACTCAAACTCTCCACCATATTCCTACTCACTGCATTCTGCATTGTGGTGAATGGAACTGTCTTCCCTAACTCCACTTCTGGCCTGCTCTGTTTCTCGGCAGCCGCACCACCGCTACCTCCTCCACCGATGGAGGCAGAGGCAGCAATTGCCTCAACATCCTTCGCAACAATCCTTCCACTAGGGCCACTACCAGAAACACCCCTCAGGTCAACTCCAAGCTCCTTCGCCAGCTTCTTTGCGTAAGGAGACGCGACCACCCTCTTCCCTCCGTCCGACGCTGGGTGCACGGCGGACCCCAGTGTCGCCGGAGCATCAGAAAAACCTCCTGATCGGGTCGGGCCGGACGCATTCGAGGCAGGAGCAGAGAAAGGAGCAGAATTTGAAGCAGGGACTTCTTTTATTGCCGGGCCGGGTGTGGCATTGTTGTCTCCGTCAACGGCCGCGGTAGGAGAAGGGATTTGAGATTGGGCAATTGCAATTTCGTCTTCGGATTCTGCCAATAGAGCGATAGGAGAACCTACAGGAGCAGAGTTGCCTTCCGGCACTATAATTGAAGCGAGATATCCGTCGTAGAAACACTCGACGTCCATATCCGCCTTATCAGACTCGACGACGACGACGGACTCGCCCTTGGAGAGCTTCTCGCCTTCTGATTTGATCCAGCTCACTATCTTGCCTTCAGTCATGGTGGAGCTGAGCGCCGGCATGAATATCTCCCGGATCTTCGCTTCGACCACGCGGATACGGGTACGGGTTACAGGAGAGACGCCGGAGGGGCGGCGCAGGGAGGCGGGTGCGGTGGGGATGAAGGTGGTCTGCAGCAGGCGAGACATTTTCGTGATACGGAAAAAAATGCAGAGTATCCAAAGACAAGGATTTGAGGTCGGATTCTGGAAACAAGGGCGATATGCTTAAGAGGGAATGCGGGTGATTGGATTCCTCGAGTGCATCGAAGGAGTGAGTTGGGCGGAGGTCTCAACGACGTTAACTGTAACAAGTTTGATGAAATTAAGGTTGCACAGTAGTTGGCCTCCTGTTTTTACAAACTTCGATTTCCTTCGAGTTTTACAAACCTTTGTTGTAAAAAACAGACAAGAGAGCGACCCGGCCACATGACTGGGTCACGAGTCACCCCGGACCCGGTGGGTCAATCCGGTCAATGCCGGAAAACCGGTCAATGATTATATGTCTATATAATAATAGTAAACATATAATTATATATAAAATTATAATAAAAATTAGTTATTATTCATAATAATCAACTAACAATACTACTCATTAAACATTTAATACACTCTTATAATATTTCAATGCATATTTTGATCTTATAAAAATATATAATGATATTTTTATTTTTATTGTATATCTATATTATAATTTGGCATGATGTTCATTATTAAATAAATATATAAATATATTACGTAGTTTTTCTTTTTAAGGTATTGAAATTGCAATTTTATTGGTATAAAAAATGCATTAAAAATAAAAAAGAAATTACTTTTTTTGGTAAAAACACCTTAAAACTGGGTTTTACCGGGTTTTTCGGGTTTCTTGGGTCCGGGTCTTGACCGGGTTTTCCCGGGTCAGCCGAGTTTTTATGGTTTTTGACCATTTCCGGGTTTTGAAAAAACCGAACCGTTTTTTTTTTGTCCGGGTCACCGGGTTCCGGGTCAACCCGGCCGGGTCGGATCGGTTTTTTAAACATAGTTACAAACTTGAATTTCTTTCTCCAAAAAAGTTTAATCCCAAGAGAAATGTAAATTAAAACAACTCAACCAATCGGAGTGATGGTAGACTACTTATGCACACCAGAGTCTCAATTCAGCACATACGAGTTATCGCAACGAGTTTCGATCCTTCGTGATTCTCCAACTTTCCCACTATTTTACCAGTTGAGCTATCCATGCGAGTTAAAAACTTCAATTTCATGGAAGAAGTCTAGGATGCACAATCCTATAGCGTATGCTCCCTCCCAAACAATTTTTCACTTTCCCTTTTTTGAATGTCTTAAATATAACTTCTCATTTCCTTAAATGGTATGTTCATGTGGTTGAAACTTGAAAGGTTACCTTGGGAGAGTGGAGCGGAATGATAGATTTCACGGTCGTTGATATGGACGACTATCCTATAGTGTTGGGCATGGAGTTTATGGATTCGGTGAAGGCAATACCGATTCCATTTGCCAACACCATGTGCATACTTGGAGAGGGCGAGAATTCCACGGTGAAACTGTCTCGAAAGGAGAGGAGCCAGTCCAAGCAAATCTCGTCCATGCAAGTTGTTGAGGGCACGGGAAGGCGGCAACATAACCTAGCCACCTTGAAGGAGGAACCAATGCCGATGAGTGATACGGCTAAGAGTGTGGCTAAGGCACATGTGAGGGCAAAGGACGTGGTGATGTCCGGGTTGCCAAGGAGACGTCCGCCCAAGATAGAAAAGATGGAGAGAAACAACATGGCGGGTGCGCAAAGTAAGGAAGCCAAGCTAGCCGCCAATAAGAGGTCGAGTTTTCCTTTAGTGGAACAAGTCAAGGAAGGACTTGAGCTAGACCCTAAGGCCAAGGGGTTGAAGAACTTGGCAAGTCAAGGTAAGACACGCCAATTCCGGCCAAGGGAGGGGTTGCTAGCAACAAGGGAAGACCGAGTCTACGAACCAAAACAGCAAGGCCTAGGGAAGAAGACCACTGAGTTACGCCACGGTCCGGGATGGGTTGGGCACCATCAACCCGCGAGGGTGCGGGAATCATTACCTACACTGGAGGAGCAAAGGGAGAGAATCCCTATGGACTTTGTCACGGGTCTGCCTAAGTCCAAGAAGTGTGGGGACATTCTGCCCGTGGGTTATAGAGGACCAAGGCCATCCAAGTTTGCCAAGAGACGGCATGGAAAAGCTGACGGGGTCAGGGCACGCTTAGCAAAGGCCACAGAGAAAGAGGAGAAGGGGGCCCATGCTAAGCGGAGGAAATTGAGGCTTGGGGAAGAGAGCCACAGTCGAGTCGTCCCGAAAAGAGGCTTACAAGAAGACCACGACGAGGACGTCGTGAGATTGAGTGGGGGAGAATGTGACGACTCTCCCAAATATCGAAGAATGCCGCGGCATAGCAGGCACTTTGGGCCGCGGCATGGCAGGCAAGTGCCCCGCGGCATGGAAGGCAAGTACGCTGCGGTGTGGCGAAGTGATACGCCACGGCATGGCAGGGTTATGCCGCAGCATAATGGGGGTAAAGGACAAGCTGGAGTCTAGACATGCCTAAGAGGAAGGGGCAGATTTCCGGAGGCTTATAGAATATTCTAGACTCATGTAGATAGGAGTATACGTGTATAGAGTATAGTGGAATACTCTAGAATATTGTAGAGTAGTATAGAGATGAATTGTAGCCGTTAGATCAAGTAGATCTAAGCCGTCCATTGAGGAGGAGGACAAGTATAAATACCCCTCAAGGTTGGCTCATTTGTAATCATCCAACCATCGAGTAATCAAGCATTTGAGAGCAATAAAGCATTGTACACGTTTCTCCACAATCGGTGTCCTTAGAAGTTAGGCTGACTAGCATAGTTTGAGTGAGTGTGCTAGTGCCGCACGGGTCTTGAGAATAAGTCCGTGACAGTATGTGGTTGAAACCTGAAAGGTCATAAATACTTCTCATGTTAACTTCTCATCAGCATAAATATTTATCCATTTGTATAAGTCTCTCTCTCCCTTCTTTCATAGTCTATCTCTTTCTCTTCTTCTACCTTTATTTGGGTATAGGGAAAACAATCAAATCGGGACATGCATGTACTATATTGAATTCGTCACATAAAATCATTTACTCACGTTAGTGTCAAAAAATGCATTTACTTTTAAAAATGAAGCACATGGGTACAAATGACCTGCTAATAATCTCTTAATCCTGATTACTGTTTATGTGGCCCCGTTTTTGCCACATTTGGTCCTATTTCCACGTCAGTCTATCATCTTCAACCTATCGCAAAGTTCTAAAAATTAGGGTTCATCATTTCGTTTAGCTCAAACTACTTCTTCGCAACATGCATGCGAAAGAGGTCCTTTAACCTCGTTCACCCCAAGTTCAAAGGTTCCTCCTAATCTGTATTACGAACCAGCTGCTTTTTGTAACTGCGGATTAAATGCTCCTTTGTGTGTCGCAAGGGAAACTGGTCGAAAATTTTATGGGTGTCAACGATGAAAGGTAAGTGAATCTCAACTACTTATATGGGTTTCTTAATCGCTCTCAAGGACAAATAAATTGTTGAAATTCAAATTATTACTATGGGAAGTACTCGATGTTCTGAAAAGAATGCATTTTGGGGATAAATTACTAATAATATGCTTTGTTGTTTTGATTTTATAAATTGATGTTGGGCGGACTAGGATGCATAATTTTTCCTTGACACAAGAAAGTGAAATAAAAGGAAAAGCTTCAGGAATGATCTCAAAGGAGGTTACAAATATGGTTTTTGAATTCAGAGATGAAATCATATGTGTTTGTCGTGAATCTAGTGAAGAAATTAAAGGAAGAATGATTGTTAACTACTATTGTAATAGTGTTTGTTGTGGTACCCGTTTGCTATGATGATTTGTGTCGTAGAAACAAAGCACTAGATTACGGTGTGTTGTAATTGTAGGATGCTTAGCGCAGTGTATTAGACAAATTATGTTAATTTCGGACTTTATGTTAATTTCTGATGTTTAAATTTGAATATCTTTTTACAAAAACTTGGATCTTTTTTACTAGAAGTTTTTTTAGAACAAATAACTTAATTATTAATAAAATCGAGGACCAGATACAATTTCACCATAACAAAGGCTACATTGGGGTGAGACTCAGAGCTGGATTCGCGCTTACAAGCGGACCATCTCGCTAACACCGCAATGTGGTAGGCTCCATACACAGCAATGTTGCACCTGCTACTACAAGGGAAATGAAAAAAACAAAAGAGAGTTATGAACTGATGAAAAAACAGAAAAGTAACATAATCCAGTTTGATCAGCCACTGGCAAGGGAGTAGCGGTTTGACCAGCCCCCGCTAAAAGAACAACCTTCAAACCCTCGCCCTCTCCCGCTACTGGCGCTGCTGTCCGGGCAGCACTGCCACTTCCAAGTTTTTTGAAGACGCTTCATCAACATCCATGCTCGCCTATGTCCCCACCTCACTTTCAGTCTCAGTGACCCTACGCTTTCTGGATGCATCACCAGATGTAGCAATCTCCTTACCCTTTGACAAGAGTCCCTCCACCAAGTAGCTCTCCTGTTCCCTTGTCTCTTTGTCAGCCTCCACTATTTTTCTTTGCCTATCGCCCTGTTTATTATTGCTAGGAATAAGCCATTTGTTTCCCGGGTGCATTCCTCCCCGCCTCATATCAGCCCTTAGCCATGACACATACAGTTTCTCTCCAATTCCCAACCCATTATGTGGGTTGGAGGCACAAAAACAGTCAGCATATATGGCCTAGAATCCCACACAGAAAACAGAAGTTCGAGAGTCTTTCATATTTAAAATTAGCCCAAATCCAGCCACCCCCTCCTATCTAACTTGTAGGCGTCGGGCTAAAGCCATGGTGACATTCAAAGTGACCCTTATGCGCATAACCTGCCTTTGCTTTCCACCAGAAGAGCTCTCATCCAATTGCATAAATGAGCCTATGTTGTTGGCTATGCCACGCGCCGCCTTTGCCGTCATGTAACTTACCGGTAGATCATGTACCTGAACCCAAAAGTCTGCATGGTCCAGTGCAACCTCCAGAGGTTTATCGGCACGTTCCAACCGTCTAATAACCACCAGGTTCTGCTCAAAGGACCAAGGCCCTTCATCAACAACTCTGTTCAGGTCTCCTTTATAATGAAACTGTAATAAGAATTTAGAATCCTCAATTTCATCAATTGAGACCTCTTTCACTGGTCGCCGGACCATAGCCATTGTTTGGCAAAAAGAAATAGCTCAAACGGGTTTATCAGATACCACTCTGGCCACCTCCGCTAGATTGAAACCCTCTGTAGTCTGACCCCCCTTCTTAATCGGGTCAGCCGCAATCACTAGCTCCTTGTTTTCTTCCTCAGCAATTGATAACATAGTGACATTCTTTGATATCATGTCCATTTCAACACAAATCAAAAATCACTGACACAAAACAAATGAGGAAACAACGAAATGGATCAAACACAAACCAAAAGCCCTGCAATCGCAGTTATAGGGGTTCCACAGACCATATCGAGCCATACAAAATTGCGGAACAAAACGTCTAGAAAACGGAAAAACTTTGGACAAATTGCCAAAAAACAGACTAACCAAAACTTGGCCGCAGAAGATTAACGTTGAATCTTTTCCGTTGTGCTGCCTCGTTCACCAAAGGCCGAGAATCCCTTGCGCCGCTATGGACATCGCGCGGCTAGGGTTTTTCCGATGCACATACAAAACTTTACTAGAAGTTTTTTGTTTTGTTTTTGGAGACGGCTTGAAATTAGCCAACTTGTAGTTTTATAAATTTATATTAGCATTTAACTTGTTGCATTTAGAGATTTAAATTTGAGCTTAGTTCATCCTATAACTTATTAAAATATTGAGATTTTAAAGATTTAACTTGTTGTGCATGTACAGATTGAATATGACATTTAACTTGCCGCATTTACAACCTTATAACTTATAGAAGGCTCTAAAATTTAGAGATTTAAAATCTTAATATGGTCTTTCAGTTGCCGCATTTACAACTTCAAATAGAGTTATGATAGTACTCCAACTTGTTTTCACATTGGAACTAAAGTACTTGAGTACATCCTTCAAATAGAGATAGACAACTTAGGAAATTAAATATAATTTAATGATTTATTAAATTTTAATTTAAACTAGTTGAAAATTGGAAAACAAAATAAAATGATTGATAAAATTAATTTTTTATTTTTTAAAAATATGTTTATCATTTTTAATATTTCAATTGAAAAAGAAAAAAAATATGAGATGGTTTGTTAACATGTACTCTTCATTTTGTTAAACAAGTTGAAGTAGGCAATGAACTCTAATATAAGTTTTCCTTAACATTTATAATAAAACGTATTTGCTTAATTGACTACTAATTTTATCAAATGTTTCACTATTCCTGATTAGATAGCATTTTAACATGAGAAAACTCTCAAATAGGCCCTCATACTTTGTCCAATTTCTCAATTAAGCCCTCGTGCTTATTTATCACCTAATTAAACCCCCGAACTCTTAAAAGATGTTCAATTAAGCTAATTAGCAGGTAACCAACCAGTTCCCCGGTTAGCTACCCGCGTGGCAGTCCACGTGGCGGACAGATGTTATTTTCCTTTTCCTTTTTTCCTTTTATTTCTATTTATCTTTTTTTTTCCTCTTTTTTTTCATTCTCTTCCTTCCCTAGGTCTGCACGACGTATGTCTCCCTTCGTCTTTCCTTTCTCCCCCTTTCTTCCCCAATTGCCTAAAATTTCCGGCTGCCTCTTTCTTTCTTGACTGCGTGTTCTTCGGCGGAGACAATAAGGGTGGAACTATAGCGCACGGAATGGCGATTCCAGCCGGAGAATGCAGACCGAGCTTCGCAGATCTCTCCGCCGGTTCACTAGATCTCGCCGCCGATGGTTAAGAGCTTTGTGACTAGGTCACTGCTTCACCAGATCTCGCCGCCGGTGGTTAAGAGCTTTGTGACTAGTTCACTGCTTCACCAGATCTCGCCGCCGGTGGTTAAGAGCTTTGTCACTAGGTCACTGCTTCACCAGATCTCGCCATCGGTTCCGAGCTTCGCATCCTCCATAGCTACAGTTCTCCCCTGCCTCTGCTCCGGTTATGGTCGTTGCAGCTTCGAAGGTCTAAGCAAACCTGGCCCTGTCTAGTACCATCGCTCCACTCTCGTCGGAGTCGTCGCAATACGTGACCATCCATGCCATTGCTGTCAAGGGATACTTCGTGCGCCATCGGATGAAGTTTGGCCGTCGAGGGATGCGTCGTGCAGGCCCAGGGAAGGAAGAGAACGGGAAAAAGAAAGAAGAGGAACAAAAAAGAGAACATGAAATAAAAGGAAAAAAGGAAAAGGAAAATGGCATCTGTCCGCCACGTGGACTGCCACGCGGGTAGCTAACCGGGGAACTGGTTGGTTACCTGCTAATTAGCTTAATTGAACATCTTTTAAGAGTTCGTAGGTTTAATTGGGTGATAAACAAGTACGATGGCTTAATTGAGAAATTGGGCAAAGTACCAGGGCCTATTTGAGAGTTTTCTCTTTTAACATATATTCAATTGAATTATCATAAATGTTAAATACATTTTTAAAAAAATATACAATTATTTTATAAGACACCGACTATTTTAAACCTTCTTCATTTTTAACTAGTTTAAATTAAAAGATTTTCAAAAAAACTAGTTTAAATTAAAAGTTCACAAATCATTATATCGTTTTTCTTAAATTGTCTAGCTGTATTTGATATATATGTACCATAATTTCGCTGAGAAAACAATTTGAAGTACTTTATGAGCTCTATTGCAAGTTAGTATACTTTTTGTTCTATGGTTCTACCAGAGACAAGTTAAAGTATTTTATGAGCTTCGATTGAAATTCATGCACTCTTTACTCTATCAAACTCAAAATCGTGTACCAAATTGATACTTTACTCTTTTTTATTCTAATACAACAAAATCAATACCAAATTATCAATCACTTATGGGAGAATAATTTATTTTAATTATACTATAAAGAGGAAACAAAACACAAATAGTTCCAAATACCTTCTCATTTTCCTTGATTTTGTAGGGAGTGTTCGCAAACACTTAAAAAGGCACTTTTGTGCTTTTTGTGCTTTTTAGGTGGGAAAAACTAATATATGTGTTTTTAAATACCAACCTTTACTCTTTTTTGAACGAAAATGGCACCAACATTTACTTATTTTTAAGTACTTTTAAGTGAAAATGAAAAAGCTAAATGCATGGAAAGTAAGGCTGAGCATAATCCGGTCCGGAATAATACGATATGATGATAATGCCGCAGTTGTTATTTATAAAGAAGGAAATCCAAAAGGGGCCGGAAAACTAGACCAAACCGGACGGGTAGGTCTAGGCCGGACCCGGACTAGATAGATACTGGTCTTCGGTCCAGACCGGTTAGACCGCAATTAAATTGTTAAAAATAAATAAATAAATGTATTTATATTTATTAAAATTGTATACACACAAACACATACATACTTCGTAGCACATTAATTTATTTATTTTAAAAGTATATCAATTAAGGTGTGGCTGTGGCAAGGAGAGCACCTAAAATATCCCATTTATTATTCGCTGACGATAGTTTTTTATTCTTCAAAGCTTCTCATAGTGAGGGGTCAATAGTGAAGCAGGTGTTACAGGATTGTGAGCAAGCTTCTGGGCAAATGATAAATTACCACAAATCGACTATTTCTTTTAGTGCAAACGTGGAGGGAGGGATTCGAGAGGGGCTGATGCAAATGTTGGGGGTTGGACCTACGGGGTTGGACGCTAAATACTTAGGTCTTCCCTCTCTGGTAGGTAGAAGTAAACGGGAGGTTTTGAATTTTATCAAGGAGAGAGTTATACAACGGGTGAATGGGTGGAATCACAGATTTCTTTCTAAGGCGGGTAGGGAGGTTCTTTTAAAAACTGTTGTTCAAGCTATGCCGAATTATGGCATGAATGTTTTCTTATTTCCGAAAGAAATGTGTGCAGAATTAGAGAGAATTATGAATGGTTTTTGGTGGACAAGTTCTTCCGGTAGAGGGAATCGTTGGAAAGATTGGAGTGCTTTGAGCATGCCGAAAAAATGTGGAGGCATGAGATTTAGACGGTTGCGAGAATTTAGTTTGGCTATGCTGGGAAAACAATCTTGGCGGATCTTCACCGAGCCTAATTCGTTAGTGGCAAGAGTTATGAAAGCAAGGTATTTCCCTCATTCTTCCTTTTTAGAGGCTAAAGTTGGGCATAACCCCTCCTTTATTTGGCGTAGTTTATGGGAGACTCAATTGCTTAATAAGCAAGGGTATAGATGGCGAGTGGGGAGTGGGGATTCTATTGATGTGTGGAAAGATCCGTGGTTGCCTTGCTTGGAAAATCCTTGTGTAGAATCTGTAACGATTAATGGCTTAGAGCATTGTAAAGTGGCTGATTTAATGCAAGTGGGAGATCGGCGGGGTTGGAATATAGATATAATAAATGATGTTTTTTATAACAGGGATCAAGAGCTAATTTTAGCCATACCGCTGAGTCAAAGGGCAGTGCCAGACAAAGTGGTGTGGCGTTGGGCGGAGGATGGTCGCTATTCAGTAAAAAGTTGTTACAAAGTTCTGATGCAACATGCAGAGAATGGTGTTAGTTGTGGCTGGACCAGATTATGGAGATTAAATATCCCCCGAAAGTCAAAAAAAAATTCTGGCAAGTTTGTACAGGTTGTCTTCCTACAGCGGATACACTAGCTATTAAGCGGGTCAGTTGTTCTCTGTTATGTCCTTCTTGCCAAACAGATAGGGAGAACTTGTTGCATGTGTTTGGCCTTTGCCCAATTGCGCAGCAGGTTTGGGGGCTCATGAATTGGGATATTCATATTGATAATGACACGGTTTTTTTGGAGTGGGTTGAAATTGTCTTCAGCAGCTTCAGGGAGGAGTGTTGCATCAGGTTTATCATGTTGTGCTGGGGTTTATGGAAGGCCAGAAATGACCTATTGCGGCAGCAAGTACCTACGCAGGCCAGGAGTATTATTGCATGGGCTTTCAATTTTCTGCAGGGCTGGAGAAATGCAATCAATTCAGCGCACCAGTGGAATATGCAATAGCAAGTTAAGGATGTTTGGGTGAAGCCGATCATGGGGAGAGTGAAGTTCAACATGGATGCATCCATTTCCTTTGGTGGAGGCGGTATTGGCTTTGGGTGGGTGGCACGATCTTGTGAGGGGGCTTTCTTAGCTGGCGGGGCAATTCAAAGACGGATAAGGTGGGATCATGTTGATGTGGAGTCTGCAGCGATTCGGGAAGCTCTCAATTGGATAAAAGCAGCAGGATGGGATCATGTTGATGTGGAGTCAGATGCATTACATGCAGTTAATGTGATCAAGAGCGGAAGTGATGATTCCTCTTTTGGAGTTCTAGTGGACGATGTTCGAGAGATTGCTAATACTCTTAACGATATCACTTTTAATCACGTGAAACGATCAACGAACCAAGTAGCACATATTCTGGCTAAAGCTGCGAGTTCCATGTCTGGTTGTAATGTTTGGATTGATTATCCTCTTGATTGTATTTTGTCTTATTTGAACCATGACTCGATTAATATAAGCTAAGTTGATTTTCTCCAAAAAAAAAGTACATCAATTAAGTGATACAATACCCTAGACATTAACTCAAGTTACATACGTAGTACGGAATATTATTTACATATTTACACTAGTAAAATTTTGTAGCATAAAAACATTAGGAGTTAGTACGATGCATTGTATTTTTTTTTTTACATGTTTTAACCATAAACATAGTGTGACTAATTGAATTCTTCTTTGTTAAATACACAAACCTATTGAGTCAAATCATTTACTAAATTAACTGAGTAAAGAACATAAGTTTCCCGTACTATTATGGTCATGCATAACATGTTATAGAGTCAAAATTGAATCACATAGTCTTCATATATCCACTAGGCATAGTTCGTATGTTTATTTCTACTTATTTGATATATTATAATGTATATTATATTAATTAAAAAAGACATAAAGATCCAAATCATACATATACAAGAATAAATTAGAAATAATCACATACTCCATATAAAACATCATAAAGTAATACTCTGTAATAGAAACAATGAGCTAAGAAATAAATTTTTGGACAATCAACACTATTTTTATAAAAGAAAAAAAATTGTAAAACTAATAAAATTAAAAATCCGGACCAACACTTGTTCGGACCGGAAAACCCGGAATCCGATCTGGTCCTGGAGGACCAAAATTATATAGGTCCGGTCTTCGGTCCACGTTTTTTAATTCCAGTTCCGGTCCAACCGGTTCCAGTCTGATTCGGTCTTGAACCTGTGCTCAGTCCTATTGGAGAGTGATGCGTTTAGATGCTTTTCACCTTTTTAATACACCTAGAATCACTTTTGGATTATTAGCTTATTTTATTCCAAACTATCATCAAATTCAAAAATCTATCTTATTTTTTCACATTTATCAAAAAATGACTCAAACTTCATCTTTCTCAACAATAATGTTTTTTTTTTCAAAATTACTCATTTTTATCAATGAAATAAGATATAAACAATACAAATTTGTAAACTTTTTTTTTTGAATTTAATTTGTAAACTTAAAACTAGAAAGAAGTGAAAGTTATGAAATATAAATATGTATTTTAAGCATGTTTTAATAAGTCAATAATTAACTCAATACTTTTTCCAAAGGTAAGCGTCTATGCGGGCAAAGTGCAGTGCAAACACTCTCGTAGTCCCTAAGCAGCAAAATGTCACATGATATCCTTTCTTGACAAATGCTAAATCCGTATCCCTAACCGCGGGGCTCTTTCCTGCTTCCCCACGGCTCGTCGGCGTCTGCTCCTCTTCCCAGTCCTCTGCTCGTAGGTATGCACTTACCTAAACTCATCGGACATTCGGACATGTGCAATTTCGTTAACGTCATCGGCCATTGGGTTAATACGCAGGAGTACATCTGCTTCGTTTCCTAGGGCTTATTTGGGAGCAGCTCGTCGAAAAAAGAAAAGAAAAATGGCTTCCCTCTTCAAGGTGATGCACCAAACGCCTCTGAATTATATATCCTCATGCGGATGGGGGTCGGGTTTTGGATTTACATGGTTTGAATTCGTGAATCAATCATTTTCACTTCCATCCGTTCTTTATGATATTATTATGAATACGAAGTAAATGGAAAAAGTTCTGTATAAACATTGAGATTTAGGGCGTCAAAATTTTCTATGCATTGATGTCAGTAGTATGTCTCTTTATCCTCATGTTTTGTAAAAAAACTTAATTTTTATTCTTATTGTACTTGCTGATCTGTAATGGTTAGGATCTGAGCAAGATATCAGCCTATAGAGATAGAAGGTTCCAGGGTTCACAGGAAGAGTTTGACGAAGCTCTGCTGAAATCTACTACTGTCTATGTGGGCAATATGTCCTTCTATACAACTGAAGAGCAAGTTTACGAGTTGTTCTCACGCACCGGAGAACTAAAAAAGATAATCATGGGTCTTGACAAAAACAGCAGAACTCCATGTGGTTTCTGCTTTGTAATGTACATGCCTCACCTCATTCCTCTGTAATCCTTTAGTTTTTCATATGATTGTGTACAATGGATGCTCAATCAAATTGATTAGATCTTCAAGATCCATGGGGGTAGCCTGCATACTATAGAAGTGGGATTTTCCTCTCAAGAAACACAGGAAAGTCCTCCTTTCATAGGTGAAAATGGGTCTTTGCACAATTGCACCCCATTTTCCCCCAATATATATATTTGCTTCCCGTGTATTATTTTATTTGAAGTTTCAACATGCACCCCAGGTGAGATGCATAGTCAATCATGGGGCAAAAAGTCTAATGATTGGGATGCGTATTCACAAAAAATAAAACATAGGATGCAAAATCCAATTTTCTATTTGTATTGACCTAAGCATTCTTCCAGTGGTTCTAAAACATTTTTCAATGGAACTAATTAACAAATGGAACTTTTCTTTTTTGATTGTTGATTGTTATCAAGTAGTCAAATAAGTTTTACCTGAAAGCTGTTGACTTGCTGTTAAATTTTAACCATAAGACAGCATTCAGGTTGTAGTTCTTGATTCTTTTGGTCTAGTTAAACTAATTAACTTTTGTCTAATGCTACCAAGTTGATATATCAATTAATTGCGAGATAAAATAGCACATATATACTATTCTGAAATAATTCTCATACCAGGTACTACTCTAGAGAAGATACTGAAGATTCAGTAAAATATATAAGTGGAACAATACTTGATGATCGTCCAATACGTGTAGATTTTGATTGGGGTTTCCAGGAAGGTAGACAGTGGGGACGCGGTAGAAGTGGAGGACAAGTAATGCCTCCTTTCATTTGTTATTATTTAATGTCAACATAGATGGTTCAATTTCTCTGATCCTTGATCTTTGAAAAATTCAGGTTCGTGACGAATATCGCACTGACTATGATCCAGATATCCTTTTGAAAGTTGCAAAGTCTTTGACTCTTTACTTCGTCCGTCATTGATTTCCTTCCGTCCTGGCTTAATATGTGTATTACTTTTATTTTTAGGTATTAATACGAAATATGCTTTTACTTTTCTTGAGTATCCCAGGTCAGTTGTTTGATGTTTTTGAGTCAAAGGATATATTGATAAAGTAAAAATGTCACCACTCGAGGATCCTTTTAGGGTGAGTCAAGATCAATTGAACAACTTTGGTGTTCTTATTTATGATTAATACTGATAAAGTAAAAATGTCATCACTCGAGTCTTTTAGGGTGAGTCAGGACCAATCGAACAACTTTGGTGTTCTTCTTTATGTTTAAAGCCTATAATTTTGCATTACTGAAACCAAAAATGTCTCAGATTCTAGTTTCATTTAGACAATAAGTGATGGAATATAACACAAGGTAGACATTTTTGTTTTTAATTTAAGTTAGAATATAGATGAAATTTCACTAGCAATGTAGACTAGGAGGCATTTTTTATCTTCTCTCAGAAAGCACTTCCAAGAAGATCACTAGATCAGTAATAATGAGGTCAGGGCAGTGATGCTTCTTCATCCAAATGTGTGTGAATTCCAATATTTGCTTCAAAGAGTAACATTTTTTCTTGTTAGTTGTTACTCTCATTTACTTACGTACAACAGTAGTTATGCTTCGCAGTTTAACTTTTTTTGGCCTATAAAAGTCCCAAGTTCACCAATGAGTTTAAAAGCAGTTGAATATGAATTCACACATTTTTTGCATTGTCTACTATAGAAACAATCAGATTAGTTTACTCAACCATTCTCTTGTAAGACAAAGAGAGTGTTGTGTGTCACTTGAATAGATGTTTCATATTTGTAAGCAATGGACATGCAAAAGAGGGATTGGATTACAAACACGAGCAGGGAAACATATCTTCTTAAAATTAAAATTTTAATTTTCTAATTCTCATCTTTTCTGTCTTTCATAATTAAAATTCTCGAGTTAAACTAAAATTTATCTTTCTTCAATTCCTCTTGAGTTCTGCATGAGTTCATTTTCTTCTTAAGGGTGCTACTCCGTCTTTTACCCCGTGGCAAATTGCCTGAGACTTGATAAAGTTTGCCTTTAGGCTTTAGTTATTTCTATGCTTTTCTTTACCACAAATACTTAAGGAACGCGTGGAGCTTGTTTTTATTTCCTTAACTAGCAATACGTAGGGGTGGTTATGGAAAGTTGGTGCAGAAGGAGTTGGAGTCTCAAAGAGAACTGGTGGATTATGGAACTGGATCATTGGGTAATTTCCCACCTGTAATGCCACCACAATGTAAGTTCAGTTCCACTTCCACCGCAGTGTGAATCCTTTTGTTTGTCTTCTAGACATTTTCAATAACTTATTAACTTATATTCTTTCTGGAATTTGTTTGCAATATAAGTAATCCTTTAGTCTAATTGGCTTCTAGTTAATGCGATTCTTCTGTACATTTTGTTTCCCATTCCATGTAATACGTTTTTCTATGAAAAAGTGATGATGCTTTGCTTGGGCAGATAATTTCATATTTCTGGAAGTTTATGCCTTTCTTTTTTGTTTTACGTACCCTTAATGTCCTAATGTGTGTTGTTTTTCATAATTCCTTTTCTTGTTTTCGGCCTAGATGCCCTATTGCTATTAACACTCAAAATGATGTCTGTTCTGCTATGTGCAGTACTGACTCACTTATTCTAATGTACTTTTATACTCCTTATAGTGTGTACTTGACCTAAAAGCAGACATAAAAGGGTGTATCCATGTTAAAACTCCCCCATGTCAGAGGATTTGGATATTACTATATTAGGGGTTGTTTGGAACTAAAAAGTGCTATGGAAGAAAATAAGGAGTAATATAGAGGAGAAATTTGGAAGGGGTGAAAATCTGGAGGAAATAAAAAATCCTTTGAACCCAATTTATCAATTTAGAAATTTGTTTAACCTACTTTTTTATAAATATTTCTATGATATAAAGAATAAGATATGTAAATATTTGTAAAGAAAATAGTTATAATCAAATATGGTTCTCATTCATATTTTCAAAGAAAAATGAATTTAATCTTTTTTTTGGTTACTCGTCCCCCTTTCCTTAACATTTTCCAAATTCCTATCATAGCCTTGGGGGGGGGGGGGGGTTAAGGCCTCTAAGAAACATGGGATGTCTAGGATGCTAGTGAAGAGACTTGAATATTCTCCACTATTGCACCAGTCCTACTCTACCCATCAGCAGAGTAGAAAACCATAAGGGGGATGAGAAGAAAAATTAGTAGATTCCTTTGGCAGCGTATTATAATTGAAAATATATACTCCCATTTTTTATTATTTACTAGAATTCAGAAGTTTTATTTTGTTTGCTTATTGCGCCAATCTTGCATCTCCCTTTTGATAGGAATCTGGGTTTTGTAGGCTATTAATAAGAAATAATAATATTAATAATAGTAAAGGTACTTGTAGTAGTTTTAATAGAAGGGAAGGGGTTATTAGTAATATCTAGCATATCCATATGTGGGCATTGGCTATAAATAGAAGGGATAACAACGGGTGAGGCAGACTGTTATTTGATTGAATGTTGCCTTGTTGCCTAAGAGTCCCGGTTGCCTTTGTTGCCTAAGTTGAGACTATTCCTATCAATAAACATCATCTTCCCTATCTTTGTTATCAGATCTGTGTTTGGTTGTTACTGTTTGTGCTCAGATTATACAAGGTTCCTATCATTGGTATCAGAGCATTCGCTCCTGGAGTCTTAATCGATCGTCACATCTCTATCGCTGAAGAGGAAAATTGATTGCCGCGATGCTTAGATACGAACGAACGAAGAGGGTCGCCGAGCAGAGCAGAGAACCGCGACGGTCAGAACTCGACGCCTTTGGTACGAACCTGGAGATGCGTTCGAACCTGGAGATGAAATCCGCGACGGAAAAAGTTGCGATAAACCTGGCGATGCTACAGGAGACAGTCGCGAAGATGAACAGTAACCAAAATCTACCGAGGAATCCATTGTTCACAACGCACAGCTCGCATCACTCTTTACATCGCACTTCGCTACTTGGAGACGCGAGAGATTCTGATCAATCTCGTTCTGGTGTGAATCGCGATAAAAGTGGTCGTACGAGAATAAAGGTTGAACTACCGTTGTTTAACGGGGATGGGGATGAGGATGATGTAGGCAGTTGGATTGTGAGGATGGAAGAGTACTTCCGTATCAAGGCTACTGCGGAAAAACTTAAGGCAGAAGTCGCATCAGAGGCTATGGAGGATGATGCGCTTTACTGGTTTGAAGAGTGGGAATTTCAAAGGAGAGAAAAAAGCTGGGAAGTTCTGAAGGAGGACATAAATCGACGTTTCCAACCACGCAGTCGGAAGTCAGAGAACCAAAAGCCGCGATCGTCTAGGAATTCTCCCAGTTCACAATCGCGAACTTCTTCGAGATCGCAGCCAGCATCGTTTATCGTTTCTCCTTCACAGATGCAAACCACTCCTCTCAGTTCGTATACTACGTTGCAAAAGGAAGTCTCCAATTCACAGATGCGAAACAGTTTTCTGAGTCCACCGGCATCAGCTTCCAGTTCGCAGGGGTCTTCGCAAGCAATCTCACCTAATTCATCAGCTTCATTGCAAGCAGTTTCTCTGAGTTCGCAGGACTCACAGCAGGTTTCTTCGCATATTTCCGCTTCTCACAGTCCACAAGTGGAGTCTGTTTCAGTCCCGCAGCAGTCTGTGAGTCAGCTAGAACTTAACTCTGAAGATAAACTCATCAATGGTGATGAGAAACGAGTGGAGGAGAAATCTTCTGTGATGAATCAACTCTCAAGTGCCGTGGAATATGAGTCTGCTGAGGACAAAATTGCTGGTTCTGAATTGGAGAACCAAGTGGTTTCTTCCTTGGCTGAAAATGAGGGACATGGTGAATGGGTTGGGAGTGGTATGTTAGCTGTTGATCCGCTACTGGCAGTTCATGAAGTTTCAGAAGGAACTGCTATAGCCTGGCAATCCAACTCCAGAACTACTACTGCATTTAGGAGTACCTTGAAGGAAGGGATGTGTGTGAACAAGGAGGAAACTGAGGACAGAGAAGAAGGGAATGATGGAAAGAAGCTTCAGGGAATCATCAACGCACATACTGATGCTACTAAGGATTGTGATTTAGATCCGAGCTCTGAATCAAACTCCAGTTATCAGGTGGCACCAAAGAGGAAGTTGGTTGGGCATCTTACTATTTTGAAGAAATTCTTGTATATTCCTGGTGCATTGGGGACTCATGTTACTACATTAAGAAAAAAGGTTAATATTGCCCATATTGGAATACTTGATAGTGGCTCAGGACTAACAAGGGAACCTGCACTCATGTTACAAGCTGAAGAAAGAGCTCATGGACAAGAACAAAAGAATGCGGTCAACTTCTATATCCTTTGTGCAAAGGATGCCTCGGGTGAAGTCCATTGGCAGAATTTATATAAGGGTTTGCATCGGGTTTCACTGGCAGTAAAGGGAAGGTATGGGTCATTCCAGAAAATAGAGGATGCTCCGAGGGCTACCAAAGCTGGCAATTCTTTTCTGGAGACACTAGGTATAATCCAAGGTTCTCGTTCTGAAGATGATGGAAATGGATATGAGTATATCAATGGTGCTAAACTTTCTTCTTCAGTTGCTACCTTGATAATGGCCAATACTGAAGGATTGTGGAAAATGTCAAACCGCTGCTTACTTGTAAAACTATTGGTTGGTAAAGGTGATACGCTTGAGTCATTTGTTACTAATGGAGAGCCCTTGCAAACAGCTATGCCATCAGAGAATGAGGAATCAAGGTTGGTAATAGCAAGTGAAGTTTTGGAAGGGCTGCATAAGTTTGATGGCTTCAGAATTGATGATAAAATTCCTGTGAAGTATGTCCGAAAAGGTGTGGGGGTAAGAACTACTGGAACCTGGAAGGAAAAGGTTGGTTATATTACTGGTGGATTCCTTGACATCTTCCTGGTGCTTGACAATGAATTCAATTCAGCTATCCTCCAAACAGCCTTGATAATTGGTGAGAACGTAAGGAGAAAGCTGATAGGTTGTATACTAGTTCAAAGGGAGGGTGCAGGAAATGTTGAGGCCAATGCCAGCTCTCTTTCACAACTTGCTTTACTCGAAGGGACAATTGCTGAAGCTGCAATGGGCCTAAGCGAGGTATTGATGAAGGCGGCATCCAACAGAGTGATATGTGTACTGGTTGGTGGCAGGGTGTTTGTTGATAAGATCATTACAGATCTTAAAACTTCAGATAAAACTGTGTTATCAACTGATATTGATTCAGCCAGTATGATCCCAAGTCTATTACGCAGGGACTGTGAGAGGGGAAGCAAACAGATTCTGATATTAATGAATTCTGGGGCCACTCTTAATCTCATATCTCAGAAATTGATAGAGGTGGTACAAATGTACTATAAAGCAGCAGTAATGTTTCAAGCCAAAATGGGGAAAGGAGAGCATATATCACTCCAGAGCAGTTGTGAGGTACTACAGACTTGGGTACACCATCTAGTGATGACTGAGGACTCCTATTTGTTAGATCTTGGAGAGTTTAATGTGATTCTGGGAATGGGACCACTAGCCAATCATGGAAATGCACAGAAAATTTTCAGTAAACACAGCATAAAATGGTTGGGAGAGGGGCAGTATGCAACAAAGTCATTGTCTCTATTCTTTCTTGCTATGCTCTTTCGGGCTATGAAAGGAGTGACCATGAAGGTTGGAATCAGGAAAGTATGGGTTCAGAAATCTGTGAGGTATTGGGAAGGAAGAGGTGCAAGAATGAAGTGCAAGTGGAAGATCATGGCTGATTCCTATCACCCACCTTGAGGACAAGGTGGTTGTTTAGGGGGGGAGTAATGATAGGAATCTGGGTTTTGTAGGCTATTAATAAGAAATAATAATATTAATAATAGTAAAGGTACTTGTAGTAGTTTTAATAGAAGGGAAGGGGTTATTAGTAATATCTAGCATATCCATATGTGGGCATTGGCTATAAATAGAAGGGATAACAACGGGTGAGGCAGACTGTTATTTGATTGAATGTTGCCTTGTTGCCTAAGAGTCCCGGTTGCCTTTGTTGCCTAAGTTGAGACTATTCCTATCAATAAACATCATCTTCCCTATCTTTGTTATCAGATCTGTGTTTGGTTGTTACTGTTTGTGCTCAGATTATACAAGGTTCCTATCACCTTTTGTAAGCTTGGAAGGATTAAGAGATAGTAAATATATTTAATAACTGTGGAAATGTCAAATCATAAAATTAAGCCTAAAAGGGTGTTGGGAACTAGGGAATGCCAAATAATAACTAAAGTAAATTCTATTTTTCGCATTAAATAGATCAAAAGACGTAGTAGAACAGCAAAATTTAAGAACATGAAAGAATTAAAATTAGAGGGAGTGGTAAACTAAAAACTGAGTTTACTCCTATTATCTCAATTACTTTTTGACAACTGATGTGTAACAGATGGTCGGCATGGTGGGAATCATGGTCACGGAGGTTCTTACCGGCACGGCAGAGGTGGTCCCATAAACTGCTAACTACTTCGGCATGTGTTCCTTCAATTGTTCTATAATTACATTGTTCATTAAGTATATTTTTCTTTTAATGCATATTTGGAGGAACAGATTACCAGCGTAAGCGGAATCGAGATGATGACCGTCCTAGACTCGATTACTCAAAGAGAGTTTACCGTCGTGAACCTACAAAAGATTCTGACCAGGAAGCTCGGCCGGTAAAATGTTTTGTTTCTGAATTAAAAAATACTGTCCTTCAAGATCTCTCTGTTTTTATCATTATGTAGCATCATTTCCTGCTTACTTGATATACTTTGATGTTTTGATATATTTGCATGGGAACTATCTAGTTACTGGTAGTTTACTCCACTAATAGTAAACATTCTGAATGGTTTGATGGTCTGAATTAAAAAAAAAAGAGTTTCACTTGGTCACACGACTATTTAGCCGCTCATCCACAACTTTCATTTTCCCACTTGTCCTGCAAAAATCAACTAAATATTGAACGGAAATTAACCTGATAAATGGTCAGAAGAACCTTAAGTGACCAAAAATCTCTAGTCGGGACTGGAAGTAGAAACATGAAAGTTAGAGACAACAATGAGAATGATCAAAAGCGGAATATTTTCTGAATTGATTTACTGGGAAGCGGAATAGGACTGGAAGTAGAAACATGAAAGTTAGAGACAACAATGAGAATGATCAAAAGCGGAATATTTTCTGAATTGATTTACTGGGAAGCGGAATTGAGGTACTACAAACTAGATAAAAAAACAAAATGACGTTTCACGTTTGGAATGAAAAAGTTTATCCAAATTTTTGGGAATTGGGCCAAAGTCAGGACAGAGTATTTTACCTAATATCTGGAATCTGGGATTCTCTGCAATGTCCTATTTTCTACGGAGTAACTTTTTCATACATGAATATGGTATTGGTTTGGAGGGAAGGGAGGTGACAAGTTAATTTTCCTTTTAAGAACAACATCTGTAGTGTTACAACTTCATGTTTATACAAAAATAAATGATAATTTAGTATAAACTCAATATCATTTATTTAGCATCAAAAGGATAAATCAGTATAAACTGAAGATCATTTATTTAATGTTACCATTAAGCATATGTAGTCCTAATTTTAGAATAAAAAATAACCACACCTCAGACATACTCCAAACCATCCCTTCAAAAACATGCCCTTACCCTTTAAAAGTATATTTTGGCAATTCTACTTTGTAGTGCATAATATGTCCCTGTCTTTGCAGGAAAAGAATCCGCGGTTCCGTGAGAGTGGCGACTCAGATGAGGAGGATGACGATGATAGGAAGCGATCCCATTAGATATTTCTGTAGTTCACTTCGGAAACTCTTTACACTGGAAAAAGGAATGACAAGAGTCTTTTTGTTCCCTTTTCAAGTTCACTTTTCTTTCCTATATCCATTGTGCTTGATTTTAGTCACCTAAGTAGCATTTGTAGCCTTATTCGTTTCCGTTAGACTTTCCAAAAGAAGAAACTAGTCTCTACTAAAATTCGGAATGTGTATGATCTCCATGGATGCTGTAGAAGTGGTCCCGTTGCTGGCTTTGTAATTTCTTATTCCAGTTTTCCAATTGATCTATTATTAAAAAGAGATCAAGTGAAACATTTAATGCTTCACTTTTGAAATTGTAATTATGGTTGACATAAGTCAGGTTCTTTACTGAAAGTCTGTCTGAAACAATAGGTTCTGAGATTGTAATGTTGTACGGAGTATTTAAAAGTGTTGGGTTTTAGGGAGTGTTTGCAACAACTTAAAAAAAGCACTTCTCAGCTTTTGGCTTAAAAAAGAACTTATTTATTAAACACTATCAATTTTTACTTTTTCTCGGCTTGCGTGTGAAAAGTGTTTTTTCTCTTTTCTATTACACAAAAATCATTTATTTTACTAAATACTGTCAACTTTTATTTTTCAAAATCACTTTTTTTTCTCAAACACTATCAACTTTTACTACTAATCACTTTTTCCTTACATCTCCAAAGGTACTTTTTTTTAAACAGAAACAGTTGCAAACACTCCCTTAGAGACCAAATTTTGTTCCCATGTAAGTGTGAACCTCTCTTTAAGTGCAAATAGGGATGGATCGGGCCCGGGTCCGGTTCAGGCCTAGGCCCGGCCGGGCTTGGATGTTTTTGGGGAAGGCCCAAGACTAGCCTGGGAGTCTACCGGTTCCGGGCGACCGGGCCGGTTCCTTTTTTGTTTGTTTTCTTATTTATTCCACCCCCTCGAAAACACCCAGCCCAGCCCACCTAAACCCAGCCCAAGGCCCCAAACCCAAAAAAACAAAAAAAAATAATTATAAAGCCTGGACCGGGTCCGGCCCGACCGGGTAGGTTCTCATTTTACAGGTCCCGGAATCGCCCTCGGTTGACCGGGCCGGTTCCCGGGCCGACCGGAATCGGTCCACCCTTAAGTGCAAACATGTTTGCATCGAACCTGGAACCGAAACGGAAATTAGCATTAGATACAAAGGTTCATGGTTGTCTTGAACCGAAATTGGATCGAGTCCATCCTTAAGGATTACTTCTAAGTTGTAACTTGTAAGTAGTTTAAGGATTACTTTAATTTCAAGTTCAATCTAGTTTTTGGTTTTGTAAGATGAACCTATGCGGGTGTCCATAGAATTCTAAGCGTTTATGATTGCGTTAAAACGGTTAAATAGAGAAATCATGTCTGTGTGATTGATTACTAGTTAATAATGTTGGCACTTGGCAATAATGTTGGCAGTGGATTGGTGACTTGTGACCTCAGTTACTAGTCCAACTGCTCCATCAACTCGATTAGCTTTATTGGTCGGCATGTTAGCTGAACTTGTTTCATAACACATAAATTGGCTGAATCGAGTGAATATGTTGAAATTAAAAAAAAAACAATAGTTGAAATGACTCAATTGATTGAATCTGCTAAATTATTGAAAGATTATACTTAAAATTAAATCTTCAAAAATTTTACTAAGTTTAACTGACACGGGGAATAATAAAGTAAAAGTAAATAGTTGTGATTTGTCCAAATTAGAGACAAATGATAGGAAAAATAAATTCATAAATTAAAAAGGAAGTTTGAAAATTTTTGGGACATACAAAAAGGAAAGATGACAAAGATAAGAGACGGAGGATGCATTTTTGTTTATAAAATAAGGAAAAATTATATGAATTAAAATGATTCTCTACAAGACCTTCACCTAATTCAGTTAGAAATGTAACTCTCTTATTTTGATTATTACATAGTTTAGTACTTCAGTGAGCAAACTCAAAAGTTACTTGTTTTATAAATAAAACTTGATTGATAAGGTTGATAATTGAAAATAAAGGTCATCATATGAGCCCTAGAATATGCTTGTGTTTACTCAAACTCTTAATATTAAGTGTAAGCTAATTACAATTATGACTCTAATTACAAGAAAAATCACTGCTATGTCATAAAGTTATTATAATTATGACTCTAATTACAAGAAAAATCACTGTTATGACCCTAAAGCCTTTAGTGCACATACAAGATTTTCTCATTAATAATAATATATGCCACTGCCAGATGGAGTTTTGGCTGCACAACATAAATAATGTAACCAATGAACAAGCTCAGGCGCTTGCCTATAAATAAATTATGAATTGTGTCAAGTGGACACAATTAGCTGTTCTTTCTTATGTGAAACTGTGAAAGTGATGCCATTGGAATTATGGGAAAAGATATTTGTGGAGATTCCGTCACTTGCAAGTGGCAATTGTATTCTTTTAATTCTGCAACTTTACTTTATTCTCTTAGTTTGATCTGTAACTAACAAATATATACAATTTATACAATTTAAGAATTTCTAAAGTGATAGATTTTTAAGCTCAAATTCAACATATTTTTCTAATTCACACAGGGCGTTACCTTAACCCTCATTAAGATACAATGCGCTTTATGTCATTTATAAATGTTACTGATAACGTGAAACATGTCAATGTGACCGCTAAAGAATTTTCTTGTGACTTTTCTTAGCGAATTAAAAAAAAATAGAAAGGTGAAGGAAAAATCATTAAAAAAAATTCGGAGTCTTTTCCGATGGATTTCATGGCAGCGGCTTCGAATGGTGGCTTGCGATGGTGGTTTCTGGCAGCGGCTGGACCCAAGGGCGGAGTTAGGAGGCCTTGGCCGCCCCAACATTTAATTTTTTTAATGTTATTCGTATGGCTTTAAGCCTTTAACACGTACATATATAAGGCTTTTCTATAGTAGCAAGCAGACCGAATAGAACCTGCCACCTGCGGTGAAACGGAAAGCCATAACACCTAATTTGAAGTTGTGAACTACAGTAAACTAGTAAGGATAACTTTAAAGATCGAGTTTAATGACCATCTAACATGAATAAGCAGTAGTTCAGGGGGGCTTTGGTCGTCCCTTAGCAACTTTTTTATTTCACTAAATTTCATCTTGTAAATTTTTTAACCCCTTACTTTTTGTTAATTTTGATATAGTAGTGAAAAATACTTTGATTATCTCCCAATTTTCATACTACGTCGTAGTATGTGAATAAAAAATTCTCATTAGCTCGTGGTGCCCCTCTTTTTAGAGGCATAAATGCTTAATTATTTCATAAAATAAATAAATTACATGGTACTACGTACTCCCTCTGTCCCTAAATTTACTTCCAACTTTTTCTTTTCTTCCGTTCCAAAAAGAACTTCACTTTCCATTTTTGGCAAAGAATTTGTGGTTCACAGTATTTTTCTCTTCTCTGCACAACTCTCCACCACACAATTCTCACTTTCTTAATCACCGTGCCACTTTAATTTGAAAGAACAATCAGGGACGGAGGTAGTATTAAATATGATTCAATCAACGAAGGAGGCGTACACCTAAAACAAATTCGGGGAAAAGTTATATATAAAAAATTTAGGATAAATAACGTACGCATGACGCATCAATACCCCCATCACATTCTAAGAGCATCTTTAATGGTATAATGTGCACGGTGCACACGTGGCATGAGAGATGACCACATAAATATTAGTAAATAAATTATTTCTCTCCTTATTTAAATGATTTTATACAGTTTTGGTAAGTTTTTATCCACAATGTCAAGGAGACCGTCTAATGTTGACATTGTTGTTGACATTGTAGGGAAAAACTTACCAAAATTGTATAAAATCATTCAAATAAGGAGAGAAATAATTTATTTGCTAATAATTATGTGGCTATCACTCATGCCACATGTGCACCGTGGACATTATAGCATTGGAGATGCTCTAAGTCCGCCCCGGCTGGACAAGTGTAGGGTGGAAGGGACTAGGGTAGAGATTTCTTATAATTTACAATGAAAATATTTGGAATAATTAAACCAAAGGTTAGTCATGTAAAAAAAACAAAATGAAAAGTGATCACTTTTTTGTACTCGTATTTCACAAAGTTGTATGTAGTATATACTCCCTCCGTCGCAGAAAATTCTTCCAACTTTGACTTGGATCGCATATTTAGGTAGTGGAATAAAGTAGAAATGTATGATTGTAGTTGTGTAAGAAAAAGGTGAAATGAATGTGAGCCACACAAATAATCAAAAAGGTGAAGTTGGGAGAATTTTCTGGGACGTCCCAAAAAGGAAAGTTGGAAGAATTTTATGCGACGGAGGGAGTAATATTTATGTCCTTATCTCATGAAAAATTATTACGATTGCAATTTGCAAAACAAAAATAAATTGACATGTTACATGGTGGCATCAGGGTGATATCACTTTCTTAAGGGTGAACAAAATGGAAAACAATTTTGTTCACCCCTCAAAAGAGGGAGAACATCATCCCCATCATGCGAGGAACTACGTATATAGGCTATATAGTGGGTTAAAATCCCGTGCAACTTATATTTTTTTCAAATTTTTTAGTGTTTTATTTCATATTTAGCTCACCTCTAATGTTTGAGTCTACTATAATTACTCTTTACCACAGTCTAATCCAAATTCTTGGATCCGTCCTTGATCCCATCCTCCAATGCTGCCACATGACATAACAATATACTCCCTCCGTATCAAATTACTTGACCCACTTTCCTTTTTTGGTGTATCAATTTAATTGACCTCTTTCCTTTTTTGGAAAGAATCCCACTCAAAAAGCAGCTACAGTACTGCTACAGTACCGCTACAGTGTCGCTACAGTACCAAAAACCTCTTATTTTTAATAAAATCTACAGTAATTGTCTTAACTGCGTGAAAAGTAAACAGGTCAATTAATTTGATACGGAGGGAGTATTACAATTTTACAATTGTTAAAACTTTTCATCTTTGGTTCAATTTTTTCAAAAAATATAACAATATTTTTTTAATTGTTTATGATCTTTCATATGATACTAATATTGCATATTTAAAATTTCAAAAAATATCCGGCTAAAAAAGATATAATTTTTTTCGTTTTTCAATTTTTATATGCAATATGAATATCATCGGAAAGATCATAAAAAGTTATGGAAAGTTACGGAATATTATACTTGATACTAGTATATTTTTTGTGGAAATTAAAAAAATTATAATAATTTCAAGAAAAAAAGAATTGTAATGCCAAATAACAAGTATGGGGAGGAGAGAGTGATATTCACTATCGAAGGAGGGGTGAACAAAATGGAACTCAACAAAATGGCTCCCTCAATTACTCAATCTTTAAATAAGAGGAGTTCAAAAGAAAGAAATAATAACGTTTAAGAAAGGGCACACATTATTCAATGTTCATTACAACCTGATTAATTTATATATCAGACCAAATTAGTTTATACCAGACTTAAATCAAATAATATCATATCAAATTAGACCAAACGAGAAAGTTAAAAAACATTATAAACATTTTAATGCAAGAGTGAACATTTTTATACCAGAGTAATGCTACGAGAAAATAAGGAGATAACCAATCATATCCATGTACATTCACTAACATGAAATTTTGGTTTTTTAATTTCTTATTTCTGAATTATATTAAATTAATTATTAATGGCAGAAAATCACATTTATTCATTTACAGAGCTATTAATAATTTAATTTAAAAAGTATGCCCCAATGATGAAAGTAGTTCGATCATTTTCGCATTTTGTTGTCGTTCTCAATCGACTTCAACCTCTGAACAAGCAACTGGTGATTAAACTGTTGAATAAAAGCATCTGCCTGTTTGTCGATATCTTCCTTCGTCGGAATTCTTTCCAGCTTCTTTGATGGCGGCGGCGGCCGTGGCGCTACCACCTTGTCGTGCTCATGAAAATGTCGAATAAAAGCTTCCGCCTCTTTGTCTATGTCTTCCCTCGCCGGGTTCCTTTCCATCTTCTCTGCCGGCGGCGCAACCACCTTCCCCTGCTTAGACGGTTGAGAAAAAGCTTCCTCCTTTTTGTCTGTATCTTCCGCCGCCGGGTTTCTTCCCGGCGGTGGCGCAGCCACCTTCTGGTGCCTAAACTTTTGAATAAAAGCTTCCGCCTGTTTGTCTATATCTACCGGCGCCGACGTTCTTTCCAGCTTTTCTGGCGGCGGCGCAACCACCTTCACCGGCGAGGTATCGATCACCTTCATCCTCGCCGGGATGGAGATGGACGAAGAGTGGCGCAGAAAGTGACGGTGTTTTTTCTTAAAACAAAGGAAACCCATTTTTTTTCTTGAAACAAAAAAAAAAAAATTATTTAATTGGTTGTGAATTGTGAAGAAATTGAGGTGAAGTCGGCCAGCAATTTATAGTGAGGGATAATTCCCAATTAATTAAATGACGCGTTGACTGAAAGCTATACGATATTGACCGAATAAGATCGGTGATTAATGTGATTCCACAAAATAAACTTTTTTATGTTTGTGTTAATCACTTAGGTGGAGTTGGAGTTTGATGGATTCTATACGACAGAAGACTTAATCAAAGCACCATATCCGCATGTGATTATACATTTTCACAAGCTAAATAATTGCCTAATCCTTTTCAAATTCGGGACCACAAACACAAGATACTTCTAGTATGTGTATAATTGTATATATTCCTTTGAACATATTATACACACATGGCAGGAAAAATTTTCAGATAAATTATCACATACCTTTTTATATGCACACGTACCCATTTCAAATTTGTATTAAAGTGTTCCAAAAAAACAATTTGTATTAAAGTATCAAAGCCAACACCAATTAAACCATAATTCTACACTATCTTACGTAACTTTTAAATTTTCAACGACTTTAGCATTAACACACATATTACATAAATTAATAATTTTTGTATAAATAAAACATATTCTTAAATTCTAATTGAATAACTTTATCCATATTATAGTAAACTTCTAAGCACATTTCTTGAGTAACAAGTAATCAAATTATATTGAAAAAATGTGATGTTGGATTATGATTCTTCATTCATACAAGATTTATATTTTATATATGACAATTTGTAAATTAAAGTAGGATAGTAGAAGGGGTGGAGCCAGTGGGTCAGGATGGTCAGCCGACACTGCTGAAAGTTTGAGAGTATAGAGCTCTGAAATATCTTCGATTTGATATATTATGGCCCACGTAACTCATTACGAGTAAAAAGTTATAAGTTCTGGAAAATCAGCACTTTCTAAACGTAAAATAAGGAAAATTTGATGCATAATATTGATTATTTTTTCAAATTTTAAAAATAACGAATAATTAACTCATTACTTACGTGACACGATTCAGAAAAAGAGCAAAGATAATCTATCTTATTGCTTGCTTATGAATGCCTATTTATCTAAACTACAAATGAAACATTCAACTCGGAAATTGTCTCAAAACGATCTACCATTTTCATTTTATACATAACTAGTAATTCACCCGTGCGATGCACGGTCGGTGAATTTCTTACCCATATTATCTTACTCCCTCTGTCCCAAATTATAAGATACTTTTTCGGTTTACGAAGTTTGACCGACGATCAAGCCGACGAATCCCTATTTGCACTCAAATTATTTTTAGAAAAATAAAATTACATATTCAGAAACTACACTAAAATCGCTACAAAACCTGCAAAAAAATTCAAATTTCCCAAAAATTTGATATATAAAGTTAGAGATTAAGAGTGATTTGTGTTTACCAAGTGAATAGTAAAGATATCTATCTTACAAAGTGGGACAGAGGGAGTATTTATCATTGTTTTTAACACCATCATCACAAAGGAATTTTTACTAACAAAAACAATGCTTTGGAGTATAGCACCGTTGCAAGTACAGAATTCAAGATTAAGCAAAGATTAAACAAAGGAATGAAATAACAAACTAAACCAAAACAATTCGGCAAAAGACCGGGGGGGGGGGGGGGGGGGGGTTAAAACGCAATCTATGCAACTTCAGAGGTTATTGAAAACTTCCTTGTACACCACATTTTGAGTGGAATTAGCCGTTGTTCCGCTGTCATTGCATATAAGTATTTTCAAACCACGTCTGTTGGTCACTCTCGAAACCGCAACATAAAGCTGTCCATGAGTAAACACCGGTTTCTTCAGCAACAACCCCACCCGGGACAACGATTGACCTTGACTTTTATTTATAGTCATTGCATATGAAATCATAATGGGGTATTGTCGCCTCTGAAACCTGAAAGGCAAGTTGGCATCTGACGGAGTCAAGGACAACCTAGGAATCAACACTTTTTGTCCAGAACTTAGACCAGTCAAAATTTTCCCCTCCAAGACATGATCGCAAAGCCTGGTGAGGATCAGTCGAGTGCCGTTACACAACCCCATTGAATGATCTATATTTCTGAGAAGCATAACTGGGGTCCCAACCTTTAACGTCAACTTGTGATTCGGCACACCAGATAACTTAATACTGTTAAGGAATTCGGGAGTGTGTAGTTCTGCCATTAGATCGGTAGTAGAATCCACCTTTGACACACTGTCGGAACTAAGATATGTCCTAGAAACTTCGCCAACATTGAGACCCATCATATAATCATTAACAGATTCAACTACGGCAAGTGTTGGGGCCAATATTGCACGGTCACGCAAACAACTAACGTCATTTGCTGATGCTACATACTCTGGGAAAATGCTTTCCACAATGGCGGCTATAGGATTAGCATTTGTGTGAATCAACAGATCCTCTGGAATATCAATCGACACAAATCCATCATTTTCTTCACCCAAAACGCCATCACCAATACTCGCAATCCACTCCGAGAACTTCTTCAAATCATATGATTCATCCTCACTTGTCAAATTTTGCAGACGCATGTTTTTGGTCAAACGAAGGACGGTGCAATTAGACCACAAATAAGAGGAATTTATGGTGGCATTGACAACATCCTGTCTGCTCCCATTAGGTATCACAGGGAGGACTTGGCGAAAGTCACCACCGAATACCACAGTCTTGCCACCGTAAGGCACAGACACGCTATTTTGTTTGTGAAACTGCATAATATCTCTCACGCTGCGATCTAATGCCTCAAAACAAAATTTGTGCAGCATTGGAGCCTCATCCCAAATAATCAGTTTACATCGTACAATAAGTCTAGCAAGAGGACTCCCTTGCTTAATATTACACGTGGAGTCTTCATTCAAACTAATTGGGATCGCGAATCTAGAATGCGCAGTGCGTCCACCTGGTAGAAGCAGGGAAGCAATCCCACTCGATGCGACATTAAGGACGATCTCACCCTTAGACCTAAGGGCGGCAGAAAGTGTCTTCCAAACAAATGTTTTTCCGGATCCACCATACCCATACACAAAGAAAACACCCCCAGCTTCCTCTTCCACAGAATGCATTATCGTTTCATAAACACACAGTTGCTCATCCGTAAGGGAACCGAACAATGTTGCATGCTCCTCAGCCATTGCGGTCCGGTCATAGCTCAGCTCTTCATATATCATCCTGTCATTGGAAGAAAGGAGTGAATCCATCGTAACCGTTGGCATCGGAGGGTAATCTCGCAAACTCTTTCCTCGACCACGCAACAATTTCTCCAATTCAGCCAAAGCTAATTTTTGCAATTGGTCATCAGAAAGAATCAGTTCTGCAAAAAAGATAAAATTTAAGGACAAAAAATTTGATAAAAATTGAAGAAATAAAAAGTGCATATATACACATTATATTAAGGAAAATACTGCGTCCATATAGGATTTAACCTGGATGTTGCAACAATCGTCTTCGTGTGTGTTGTATGTCATCCGCCATGTACCTCCAGCAATGTTGCCATACAAATTCGGGCCTAGACATTGACTCCGTCCACAAAAGAATAACGAATAAAATTCTCATGTAAAAGCCTGAAGAGAAGAAGCTTGCTTCCTTGAAAGCATCAATAAATTCCTTGTCATCATCCAGTAATCCCAAGGCATAACATGCCTCACGAAATGAAACATATGTTACACCAGCAATAGTTCTGAGATCTTCGTGACACATTGCACCACGAATGTGATTTAACAGACATCTTAGATAATATGATTCACCACTCCCTGGATGGACATAATAAATTCTACCAATAGCGAATGCCTTTTTTCTAGGAGTCCATTCCCTCGTCTTTTTCTTCCACACAAATTTTTGTGGGAACTCAGCATATGTCAATGATGTGGCCTCAGGATATTTTTTATTGGCATCCATCCATGCAGTGAACATACTATCCCGAACAGACGTGGTATTAACAACCAAGTCCAATGGCTGGTCATCATTAAAAACTACAGATTGCTCATTTGGCAAATGAAAGCTCAATCGCTCAACCGGCGGGTTTTTGTATTGAATCTCAAAACCATAGATCCTCCAGGCAGCTTCGCAGGGGGAAATGTATCTACAATCATAATACATTTGAATTTCATCTACGGGCTTGTGCTGCGTATCACCATCCACAGTCTTGTAAAAGGCAGCCGTTACTCGATCACGTCCCTTGTTAATGTACTTGAACAGATACTTTATCGACCTTGACTGGTTACACCACTCTACATTAATATGTGCACCATATTTCATCAACAAATATCGATTGTGGGGCACAACATACCTATTGTCCAAATCCACATTATTCTTACGGATAACACGATTATTACGAACACGTTTATAAACTGGGTAACCGTCGTCGTCAACCGATGTCTCAGCACACCATTTTTTAGGGAAGTGTTTGGCGCACCTTCCATCAACCATGCAAGGCGCAGACCTAACTGTACCGCCGCAAGGGCCATGCATCATAAAATCACCAACAGCAGCATAGTACAACGGGTCACGGTTAACATCAGGAATCTCAGCAGAAATCACCCTATCAATATCCTCAGGTGACGGCAACTTATGTTCCACAGATAGCCACAACAAAATATGGGCATGAGGCAATCCCCGTTTCTGGAATTCTATCGTATACACCACTAAAAAAGCAAAACAAATTGTCAGTATTTCTCTATTAAATTGTGAATTATAAATAATGAATAAAATTTAGGTCCCCTACCTCCCCTAACATTGCCGAAAGACTTTTTTTTCCTCAAATCCTGAATCAAACCGTCCAGCTTAATCTTGAAAACTCGAGTGACAATATCGGGCCGATCTTCAGGTCTCAGACCTCTCGAATGGAGAAAACGATCAATCTCTGGCCACCTTGGATTACAGGTAAATGTTATAAATAGATCCGGATAACCTGCCCACCTACATATGGCCATAGCATCCTGATAATTCTGAATCATATATCGTGCACCTCCAGTGAAAGTAGGAGGTAATACAATTCTCTTTCCTTGTGTGCGGGAATCATTTTCACCCCGCAAGAAAGCATCGCTCAGACCCTTATACATTTCACAACGAAGTTGTTTCTGATGCGTCCTCACAAATTTTAGTCTTGCAGACTCAACCAAAGTATAGCCGTCAACAATGAACTGTTGAAAAAGTCTTTTGGTCTTGAGAAGAGATGAATGACTATCACGCCGTTCTTGAAGACGGAATGAAAGAAACTCCCTAACACTAACTCTTTTCCTGCCAGCAACAACAGCACCATCAGAGGTGGACAACAAAGTATCCTCACGATAACCGTCTTCTCCGTAAGGAAACAATAACGGATACTGAAGGCCAAAATATGCCGGGTGCAACTCGTTAATCCTCTGAAGCGCTCCAGTTTGAGTTTGAACCAATATGTCCCGCTCCCCTAGGGATTCATCAAAATCACCGACAACTAAAGCAGCCACCTCTGACACCGAAGGCAAATTATACGTTCGGGCATCCCCGCAACGATTTCCTATAAGTTTCAACCGCACATTTGTGGCACTATTTGTTTCAATCATCTGTTTGGCAAGTCGAAAAGACTTGACCAAAACGTTATGTTCGTTGAGCATCCGAGTTAATCCAATAACTATTCCCTCGTGCAACTTCCTCTTATCACGACCGTCACTGGAATAACAGGGAAAAAACAGGGGGGTAAATATTTAAATTCAAATTGGAATCACAATAAGACAGACAAATGTGACGTACCACACAGATGAAAATCTATTCTCAACCTCATTTTCAGTGTCATATATATACAACTGTGCAAATTTAGGCCTAGCACCAGGAGGAGGCAACAAACTACCAATCAGATGATAATTTTGGCCATGCAATTTAAAAATGGGAGGAGATCTACCCCTATTGACATTTCCCTCCACCCTCCCTCCCATTGACGTAAATGAAAACATACTGTTGTAAGATCGTATGTTTTCCAAGAAATGTTTACTGCGTTCATCTGCACCCTCAATCAATTGAGTCAACAACAAAGGCGGTTCTTTCATAAAAGGGAGCACAACTTTTCTCTGACTACAACACAGTGAGTATTTTGGAACATCCTTAGTTGATGTGGATATAACACGTTCGTCAAACCAAAACAAAGCACCACAAAACTCACACACCAATGTTGAATCACCGATGTCCCAATATTCTGTAATACATGAAAAATAATAACAACTATCAATGAAAATGAACCACCCAGGTAGAAATTATAATTGGAAAATAATTGACTGATGCAGACCTACAGCCCTGCGGCTGGTGTGAGCAGGTAATGCCTCATAGTCAACATACTCATCATCCACATCACTGTCATCAAGGGAATTTACATCAAAATCAGCAATAGTTGACAAAGCTGATGTGGCAGAATTCGAAGCATTAGCATGGACACCGTCAGGCTCTGAACCTATATAACCTAAAAGGATCATAATTCACCACATTAGTAACACGGGCATGTGAGAATACTATCTCACAAACAAAATAGAAGTTAGATCAAAATTTAAAAATATTCAGAAATTCGTTGACAATTGTTTTCAAAAGTTACCATGATTGAAATATTTGACCGTGCCGCTTGAGACTCTCCCTGATTGCATGGTACCAATAACAACGCTAGGGGTTGACCATGCCGGATGACCTCGAGGCTGCTTTGCAGGTAGCATCTTCCCCTCTTCATCCGAAACGGCTAAAGAATTGCATCCCAAAAAACAAAAAAAAAAAAGACCAAAAAAACGCTTTAAATGAAACCCTACTCTTTAATGGAATATCAAATGACCAATACATTAGTACAACAATTATATCATGGATAATCTATTTTCCATTAATATCAACAGAACATGATCCAAAATTAAATGGGACCAAAACATCTGTATTTCTCAGGACAGAATATATTTAAATCAAATATTAAACCCCTTGACCATAAACCGAAATGGTTCAATAAATTTAGTGGTTGTCCAAAAAATGAATAATTATGTTTCCAAAAAGTAATACATAACTTTCCCATATCTACAACCCAAATTCAACGCAAGCAAATGAAATTTGAAAAACAATAGCGTATTTAAGAAATTAATGATGTATAGCGACAGACAAACATATATTTTGTCCACGCAAATAATTGAAAAAATTTAGAGATAATTTATTAAAACACGAAACCCACGTAGGGGTGTTATTCGCCACACCAAAAGTTTACAAACCCTTAACACCCAGCACCTAAAATGAAAACAGGCTCCAACACAGATTTCACTTATAAGGCCGGTTAAATTTTGTAAATCAATAAGGCGAAATGTTTAACTAAAAATAGGAAAAAAAATGGTGAAAATCACAGAGGTGGGGAATATAATAAATCATCACGATAAGAACTCTATAACGTTAATAGTGTATTCACAAAACTCAATTAATTTTAATTACGCAATAGGCAATATAAATTTAAATAGTTTGATTAATATAACTTGATCATGGTCCTAAAATAAGTTCTTATATGAATTCCGGAATGTTGAATATAAATACGAAGCTTGGGGCATTCAAATAACACCCCATCAATTTCTACTTTGGGATAAAATAAGATACTTTTGGATATATTTTTGTCAATTTTGTTCAATTTTTAATTCTGGAATAGCGCATTCAAAAGTATTAAAAGGCAAAGTCAATAATTAATTTTTGGGGTATAGCATATTTTATTCAATTTTATTCAATTTCTACTACCGGAATAACGTATTTTATTCAATTTTATCAATAAAAAACATCCAAAAGTATTAAAAGGCAAAGTCAATAATAACATTTTTTGAAAAAAGCACAAACTCCTGAATTTTTATACCCACTTAAAACAGGCCCAAAGCCAATTAGCTGGAAAAACACCCAATGCAAAATATCGTTCGGCCCAACAAACAATGGATACGGCCCAGAACAACACACCCCTAATATCGCACGCCACATCCTCATTCCCCCATTCCGCCCTAAAACTTCGCCGACATGCAGAAGTCATCGGCCTCCCTCTCTCTCCAATGACTCTCAAATACGGCAAGATAAACCACATAGAAGGGATTCAGACCTCATAAACAACACAAAGGCTAACCAAAAGGTTCCGAAGAAACACATCGACGAACTAAACCACGGAAAGAGGCAAAAACGGCCAAGGATCTCCACTGTCAACACCGGGAAACACAGGTAACACCCGTCGGCTACTATCGCACCAAACCCACAAACCCCTACACGATTCCCTCACATGCACGCACACACAACATCCCCACACAAACTCTTTTGCTCACAAACAATACGAAATTGTTTTTACCGAAAAAACACACAGATCCTTCAGGCTTGATAGATTTTAAATTTCATGTGGTTGTTTGATCGAAATATAATCGGTAAAACTATTTTCAGTGCTATGTGGAGTAATATGCAAAAAAAATATCAGATCTGAAGATCCTATCATGTTGTCAAACAACCTTTTGATTGTAAAATAAATCACAGAGATCCCCTCTCACGTGCACATGGAACCAAAACGTTATTTTGAAAAAACTATACTGATTCATACAAAAAAATCTTACAAAACACAGAAAGACTGTGTTGTTTTGAAGCAAATTTTCAGTCGATATTTTAAAATGTGCTACAAAGGGGTTTTCAGAATAGCATCAGAAAAAAAAAATTATTTCAAACAAAATGTTTTTTTGATTAAGCGGGCTAAACTTGATAATGTATAGGAATTTATTGACACACAAAAGCTCGAACAGGTGATATCTAATCAAAATACATTAGATTTTAAAAACCAAACGATAGATATCATCAGTCGTGCCTTTGTACGTGTTTTTAAAAAATTTCAATCTCACTACTGACATACATTCAAATCATACTACTTGAAAGAAAAAATAAATCACTGAAAAATAGAATACATCAAATTTATTTTAGGCAATTTTTTCATTTTGCTCATTTAACCACTATGATGAATTAATTATCACACAATTAATAACTAAATTTTAAAACCGAATTTTTTTCCTAAAAACTCTATTTTAAATCTATATAATTTATAATTGTAATCGTTTTTCCATATCTACGCAGTACAACATCATTAAATGATGAAGAAGGGTCTAGAGTCAAAAAGAAAAGTCTGGCTCTGACAACTCTACCGACCAAGCATTAAAAACAACGGCCCACATGCATTATATTACGTTTCAAAATTCAAACACCCACCCACATCAGTAAGTACCAACAACCCACCCACCCAGAAATCATTTAATAAGCTCACCCACCGAACCCCCACCCACCAAAATCTGCAAATGCCAACCACCTCACTTATAATACCCACACAGTCGTAACTCCCTCACCCCACCCACCGCCAACTTTAATGCCTCGTAACGCCATACAATATCTAGAGTAGATCAAAACTTTTGCTTCAAATTTATCTTGAAATGATAACAACAAACATCATTAATTTACAACCAAACACCAGTTCACCCACTTTCACATAACATAAAGCAGAGAAACATCTTATTTTTCTACGAATTCTATTACTTACTACCCATTACGCATGTAAAAAACCTTTATTTCTTACCCGAAACTTCTACTACCTCCTAAATTCAAATTTTCGATGTCAAATGGAATGCGAGGAAATGGGTCAAAACATCAACACCAAAGATTCAAAGACATGAATCACCCAAGGCGGCCATTAACATCAAAGGTAACATCTACACTCAGAGTATTATTTGTTATTCTTTCTTCCAAACATTATCCCAATAAGGTTCACACAAATCTTTCATCATGTACCACACCAAAGGTATAGAAACATTCTGATTTATTTCCAAAGTAGATCCCAATAACATATCTCCCATTCACAGTATTCTTGTATTTGTATAATGGCATGGGAGGAATAAATTCACTATCGATCGCCAAGAACATAACAGACTGGGCACTGAAGGCTTACTCTATTAATAAGGTGCAGAACCACATCAATCATACTTTCAATATTTTTTAAATACACCTTAAGTTATTAACAGTGACACCCTACGTTTATATCTGCAGGATAACAAAAGTCGAGAAGGATGCGTAAATGGTAATACTTTCTATCAATCAATACCGCTCCACCTTATTACAGTAAAACCGACATATTCCCAAAATCAAATATTTAAAAGTTAACACGTATAAATTATAGTACCCAAACAGTAAAATGATTTATTTAATGTAAGAATTTACCTGGGTTGGATCTCTTGGATCCCAACACACATGATTTAGTTATCTTAACCATAACTAAAGCCCTGAACCCTGCATCAATGACCTAATACCAGACTAATTTGTGTGAGTACAAAAAGATATATAATGTGAATTAAGAGACACTTTATCAAAAAATTCTAAATAAATTTTGCAAACTTTGACATTATAATAAATTTTAGATTTATTGGCAAAATACATAGCTGTTTGATATAAGTAGAATCAACAGTAGGAACATCATTGTGCCTAGTCTTTGATCCTTTATGATAAAAGACCCAAAAAACTTTCCAAAGTGACATTATTTTAGATCTTAGATTGGTGGGCAAAATACATAGTCGTTGAACATAAGTAGAGTCAACAACAGGCATAGCTTAGATGCATTATCCATAATAACATTCCAATAAAGTAGGTGATCATGCTTTACTCAGCCAACCAAAATCACAGTTAACAACAAAGTCCCCCCCAAAGTAGACCCTGTTCAAACGAACAGCACGTGCAGAACGCCTCAGGACAACCTCGTCCCTTGGATGTTTTTTTTTCATACCCGAAGACTCCCCGACGTCGGGGACAAACCCGCGGAGATCATTCGATCCAAATGAATGCGAAAGAACCGCATGTGATAGCATAGTGAAGGGGGTTCGTTCACGGAGGAAACCGAGGCGGGAGGAGATCTCGCAGCGACTACAGTACCACAAATTACATGCACAACCTAGCGTGTGCATCTTGTCACCAGGTCCAAGTTGAAAACATTTTGCACACTCTTTTATGAAACCACCAGCATGCACACCTCCACCTAAATCACTCAAAAAAACCTCAAATCTTGCTTTGGAGTAATCAAGTAAAATATTAACACAGAAAAAATGAGGGACCTTAAAAATAAGCCAATCATAGCGCCATGTTAAAGGTATAAATGCCTTCGATGATATTTTATTTTATTCAGCTATTTGCTATCAAATCAGTTAAGTTGGAGTTATTAACCTTTGACTCCACACATGTTGATGTAGGAAGTATTCCTCCGCCTAAGGAAATGGACACTGCTGTAGAGAACCGAAGAACTTTCACAGGGGAAGAAACAGATGTTTTCACAATGGTAATTATTTTTGATCGTGTAGTATTTATAGTAGGTTAAAACTTAGTGCACTTGGTACGACAATATCAAAGTTTTAACCCAAAAACAGTGAAATGAAATTATTATCTCCACTAACTCAAAACACACACCATTCGTCAACTAAGTGCACTATTTACAAATTCAAAACCAACCAATCATGTAAGAGCACAAGTCCCATAGCCCGATCCTGAAGATATTCAGTGATGTGGGAAAATATTTACCACAACATTAAACCCACCATATCCAAGAAGCACTGTTTTAAATATTTTTTGCACTCCAATGAAAATTTTACTTGTACACTGATACTTCCGCCAATACACAAAGCAATCCGGCGGTTTAAAATTACCTCACCAATTTTTTTCTGCAAATAGATTTAGGTTCTTTTTTACACCGCTTCTACTTTTAAAAAATTGCTTTTTTTAATGAAACGGAGAGTTTTCGCTAAATAAAAGTTGATAGTGTTTGAGAAAAAAATGACTTTTAAAAGTAATAGTGGGTAGTATTTGTTAAACTAATTGATGTTTGTGTAATAGAAATAGAAAAAGCACTTTTGACGCAGAAGCCGAGAAAAACAAAAGTTGGGGTGTTTGCAAACCAAATCCTTACACACTACGCTGTCCGTTTTCAGTTTCCCAACTTTGACATCTTCAGTAGTCCAAAATGATAAAATTAGATTCATTATTTTAACTTATATATCCATGTAAAGGCCAACAAATTTATACTCCTATGACAGTATTTTAAATAGAGAAATTTTTTATAAAATTTTCTTAATACATATATTACCGTGTATACAGATATAATCTGTCAAACCTAAACAACTTTGACTTTAAAATTTGTGTCTGGCCAACAAAAAATGGACGTTGGAGTATAAAACCGCACTGAAACTGTATAACATCCTCGTTTGATCGTGTAGTATTTATAGTAGGTCAATACTTAGTGCACTTGGTATGACAGCACCCAAGTTTTAACCCCAAAACAGTGAAATGCAAGCAATTGTTATCTCCACTAACTCAAAACACACACACCATTCGTCCACTCAGTACGTGCACCATTTACAAATTAAAAACCAACCAATCATGTAAGAGCACAAGTTCCATAGCCCGATACCGAAGATATTCAGTGATGTATGCAAATATTTACCACAACATTAAACCCACCAGATCCAAGAACCTCTGTTTTAAACATTTTGTGCACTACAATTAAAATTTTATTTGCATACCAATATTTTCGCCATTGCACAAAGAAATCTTTCGTTTTAAAATTTCCATACTAATTTTTTCGGAAAATAGACTTACAGACTCCCCCTGTCCGTTTTCAGTCTCCCAACTCTGACCCTCTTAGTAGTCCAAGATGATAAACCTAGATTCATTATTATAACTTATATATGTATGTAAAAGATAACAAATTTATACTTTCATGATAGTATTTTAAATAGAGAATTTTTTTATAAAATTTTCTTAATACCTAATTTTCAGTGTATATACATATCATTAGTCAAACTTGAACTACTCTGACTTTAAAATTTGTGTCTGGACAACAAAAAAGGGACGCCGGGAGTATAAAACCGCACTGAAAATGTATAACATATTATCCTGCCCCTATTGTACACGAATTTACACAAATTCCCCCACAAACAGTGTGGATCACATTTACCCTCAATTACGTACCTTTGCATAATACTGGACCTGCCAAAAAGTTAATTCGGATTCTGCAATAAACAAATACAGCCATATGATTGAATTTCACACTAATCATTTTTTAAAATAAACCGGCGCTGGTATATATATTTATCAGTAACTAAATCTGCTTTACGTAAATGCGTCAAGGTAAACAATCAACCGAATCCATTATTGAAAAAAATAATAGGAAGTATGCAAATTTCTAGATATAACACATACATCTAGTATATGGTCTCCCAAAATGTGATTATTCTTGCAAAAAACAGTGCGTACATTTTTTAATTTGTTTTTATTATAATAGATAATTGAATTAAAAGAACTGCCTGGGTGAAACTCACTGCCATGGATATGCCAGCCAATCAGGGGGTGGGGTGGCATATATGCTATATTATTTGAACTACTTTTTTCCTTTCATCTTTTTTTACCATGAATTCCACTTAAAAAATTAAAACATGACTCACTAAAAAATATTTTCATTCCTTGCCCACAGTGTCACAAAGATTGGAATTATTGTTCATTTCTGAGGAAGATTGGAACTTGGACTTGCAGGGATTCGCCACACGATCCGAAAGTTTAGGCTATGAAGAATGACTCTGCAGAGTTTTTATTTATTATAATTTTTGTTTTATAATGGGTCTGTAAATGTAGTATGTAGATTTAGGGCAGATTTAGGGCAACAAATCAGCCCCTGGAAGAGATAACAGGTACGTCACTCTACGCACATCCTCCATACATCCTCCCTACGAATATCCTTATATACCCCTCAACATGTGCTGCACTTAACTTCGTCAACAAAATCAGCACAAACACTCTTGTTGAAATTTTATAATTAAGAGAATGCATAAGGGCAAAAGCTGCCTTTAGGCTATGCCTCAACAAAAGTTTGGTGGACACCTAAAAACCAAAGAAGACAGCATATTTTTTCATCATATCCCTAGTCTCATTCCTGAGATTGGTTTTGAAAAAAAAATTGCAAGTAGGCTCACAGCTATATCCAACACCAAGGACCCTTCTTCCATCCCGTCTATATTGAATTTCTACATGGAACCAAAACACCACAGGTGCATTGGCATGTTGTCTGCCAAACACCCATAAGGTCCTTATGATAAGGACCTTAACTAATTTCAATTAGATGCCAAAAAGATTTTAAACCCGAGAAGCAAGATAACAGAATTCCAACACAAACACCCAAACAATTAGGAGTCCTTAGCTACGCCTTAACAAAATATTTTATATAGAAATGCTTCATTACTACACATGATGGGAACCCCCTTATGGCTGAGTCCTTAGCCTTAAAACATTACAAACAGCCAAACTCTTGGCAAAACCAAGCCCTAAAGGGCCATGGAATAGGTTGCCAAAGTTGGCCTTATTTTACATGCATAAGATAAAAACATAGATGACACTAAACATAGTTAATGTCTCTAGTAAACATACAATAGATAACCAAAGTTGGCCTTATTGTACATAACATAAAAACATAGTTGAACACAGCCACACACAACACAGTTAAAGCACAGTCTTCATTCCTTTTTCATCCCCTTGGTTTTTTTGGTAGATGTCGAAGCTTCAAACTCTCCAAACAGCTCACGTTTGAGTTTCTCAGTGTCAACATCCAAGGCATACCTTTTCTCCTTGGTCAGCAGTGGGCTTGAAACAGACTGCTGTGATGATCCAGCCTGAAAGTTTAAAAAACTTTGAGTTCTAGAGTATCAAGATTCTTTGCTAGGCTTTAACCAAATATTTAGAGAGAATACCACGCTTTCAGGCCCTGAAAACTCTTTAGCTAATCGAGTGAACTCATCTTCCTCCTGAAAAAATAACATGTAAGAAATCTAGTGAAGAATTTGTTTATACAGAGCGTAAAATGAAATAACTGTTTACCTCAACATCATTTATCTTAGTTGAGTAAAGTGCCAGCACTTTGGGATCGGTGTTCATCTTTATAACACTAAAAGTTTGATTTCCTTTGAAGCTTCTGCTTTCTCTTTTAAATTGCACTTTAAACAAAGCCTTTATATCAATGAGGGAGTTTATCTCAGATGGGAAGTAATGTGGCCCAAAGTTCCTCTGCAAGAATTTATCCTGTTCAGTTGACCATATAAGAGAACCTAAGAAAAATAGGACTTAGGATGCAAACACACCCTAGATATTTGTTCCTTAAGGGATGCGGCAGACTTTCCAAGCAAGCATGAAACCTCCCTATCCCAAAGCAGGAAGGAGGCATGTGTTGTGCCATCAACCACCCGTACGTTCACCTTATACCTGATTCCAATTAAAGATCTGTTCTTTAGCAATTATAGGAGTGGGTCTCAAAAAATAAAGTAATGAGTCGATCAGAAACCTAAGAACAGCATCATTTGAATTGCAAGAGAGGCAGCAAAAGCTGTCCCCATTTGGTGAAACCTTCCTGTTACAACCTATGCAAGAAATGTAGGACCAATCTTTGTGGCTGTCAATAGCCACAATTTCTCCGTAAACCCAGTACTTCCCATCCTGTTTTTCATCCAGATATCCAAGTCAATTTTCATTTTTTAACCTCTTTCAAATTAAAGCAATAATACACTTGCCTCCTGAAGTTTTGTAAGAGCCTCAATAGTAATCAAATCTTGCTGTCCAGTTTCTATGTCCCCATTGTCCGAGTTGTCCGTTGTTATTGAAAACCGAAGTCCCTTACTGGACCTTTCAGCCATCCTGAATTGATTTTTTCTTGTAAATTTTACGTACAACTGTTTTCTTGCCTTTGGTATCATTATATATGAATTTTCAAAAACTCCATACCTTGACCTGAATTCCACAAATTCATCCTCACTGCCATTTAAAATGACCTTGGTGGTGTTGAACATGTTGGAAACATGAACGTGACCTAAGATAACCTTAGTTGTGTTAGATATTAGAGCAAAAACTAAACTAAAGAGGGATTGGTGTTAAGATAACCTTGGTACTTCCTAGCCTTGCAACACTGCAGGAGCATTACTATTGGATCGGAAGTTGTCAACTTGTAAGTCAAGAGCATCTCAACCATGGGTCCCCAGAGAGTACATGCGATAACATTCCCCCTATGTATTAACCTTTATTTTAGTTTTTTTAATTTCAAAGGCACATCAAAACCACCTATCTAAAGTGTTCATAAACAAAACAACAACTCACTCGGGGTCTCCCAAGACCATCTCCATCAACTTTCGTGGCCTGTCATTCCTCAAAATTGTTTTTGGGTCCTTATCGTGAACAACCTGGCCTATTAAGTCTGAATAGAAGAACGATATTATTTGGTCTAGTGTAGTTAGTTTTATATACTTTAAATGTGGATATAAAGCTCACCGATTCCATATTTTTCATCTATGTTGTCTTGGGCTTGCAATGAAGCAAAAGACACCAAAGAGAAAGTTCTTATGGGAAACGGGACTCCCCTAATCTCGAACGCAGCACTTTTGTTAAAAAAACGGAGCCTATAGGCACTTGTTGAAGTTTTAAAAAACATATAGTTCTCTTCAACCATAAAGTTTTTAACTGCGAACACCCGTCCTTCCTTGAAGATACCAATGAACTTATTGATGAACTGGTCTGGGATGTGTGCATGCATCTTGGACCCCTGAAATTTTCCAAAGTGTAAACATGGATGCTATGTAAATGAATGCAAAGTATTAGGACATGAGATTAAATTTAAAAAGTCCAGACCTCTTCGTCATGGAAAACAACCTCCAGCGATTCTGGGAAGCAGTCATGTGCTGGCTCGCGATACACCCTTATCGCCCTAGCCTTTATCGCCCATGTTGTTTTGCTCTGGTCAATTTCGCGGAATAAGGACCACATGCCAACCATGTTTAAGAACGAATGCCTGAGTTTCTGTGTATTTTGCTGGGTATGAGCTGTGGAGATTGGAACAGCCACGCTGCCCTATTTATAGCTGGATAACTGAGTCCAGCCCACTTCTAAAACAGAGTCCACCACATATCCAACCAATGATGGTCGCTAATGACGAATATCGCACTGACTATGATCCAGATATCCTTTTGAAAGTTGCAAAGTCTTTGACTCTTTACTTCGTCCGTCATTGATTTCCTTCCGTCCTGGCTTAATATGTGTATTACTTTTATTTTTAGGTATTAATACGAAATATGCTTTTACTTTTCTTGAGTATCCCAGGTCAGTTGTTTGATGTTTTTGAGTCAAAGGATATATTGATAAAGTAAAAATGTCACCACTCGAGGATCCTTTTAGGGTGAGTCAAGATCAATTGAACAACTTTGGTGTTCTTATTTATGATTAATACTGATAAAGTAAAAATGTCATCACTCGAGTCTTTTAGGGTGAGTCAGGACCAATCGAACAACTTTGGTGTTCTTCTTTATGTTTAAAGCCTATAATTTTGCATTACTGAAACCAAAAATGTCTCAGATTCTAGTTTCATTTAGACAATAAGTGATGGAATATAACACAAGGTAGACATTTTTGTTTTTAATTTAAGTTAGAATATAGATGAAATTTCACTAGCAATGTAGACTAGGAGGCATTTTTTATCTTCTCTCAGAAAGCACTTCCAAGAAGATCACTAGATCAGTAATAATGAGGTCAGGGCAGTGATGCTTCTTCATCCAAATGTGTGTGAATTCCAATATTTGCTTCAAAGAGTAACATTTTTTCTTGTTAGTTGTTACTCTCATTTACTTACGTACAACAGTAGTTATGCTTCGCAGTTTAACTTTTTTTGGCCTATAAAAGTCCCAAGTTCACCAATGAGTTTAAAAGCAGTTGAATATGAATTCACACATTTTTTGCATTGTCTACTATAGAAACAATCAGATTAGTTTACTCAACCATTCTCTTGTAAGACAAAGAGAGTGTTGTGTGTCACTTGAATAGATGTTTCATATTTGTAAGCAATGGACATGCAAAAGAGGGATTGGATTACAAACACGAGCAGGGAAACATATCTTCTTAAAATTAAAATTTTAATTTTCTAATTCTCATCTTTTCTGTCTTTCATAATTAAAATTCTCGAGTTAAACTAAAATTTATCTTTCTTCAATTCCTCTTGAGTTCTGCATGAGTTCATTTTCTTCTTAAGGGTGCTACTCCGTCTTTTACCCCGTGGCAAATTGCCTGAGACTTGATAAAGTTTGCCTTTAGGCTTTAGTTATTTCTATGCTTTTCTTTACCACAAATACTTAAGGAACGCGTGGAGCTTGTTTTTATTTCCTTAACTAGCAATACGTAGGGGTGGTTATGGAAAGTTGGTGCAGAAGGAGTTGGAGTCTCAAAGAGAACTGGTGGATTATGGAACTGGATCATTGGGTAATTTCCCACCTGTAATGCCACCACAATGTAAGTTCAGTTCCACTTCCACCGCAGTGTGAATCCTTTTGTTTGTCTTCTAGACATTTTCAATAACTTATTAACTTATATTCTTTCTGGAATTTGTTTGCAATATAAGTAATCCTTTAGTCTAATTGGCTTCTAGTTAATGCGATTCTTCTGTACATTTTGTTTCCCATTCCATGTAATACGTTTTTCTATGAAAAAGTGATGATGCTTTGCTTGGGCAGATAATTTCATATTTATGGAAGTTTATGCCTTTCTTTTTTGTTTTACGTACCCTTAATGTCCTAATGTGTGTTGTTTTTCATAATTCCTTTTCTTGTTTTCGGCCTAGATGCCCTATTGCTATTAACACTCAAAATGATGTCTGTTCTGCTATGTGCAGTACTGACTCACTTATTCTAATGTACTTTTATACTCCTTATAGTGTGTACTTGACCTAAAAGCAGACATAAAAGGGTGTATCCATGTTAAAACTCCCCCATGTCAGAGGATTTGGATATTACTATATTAGGGGTTGTTTGGAACTAAAAAGTGCTATGGAAGAAAATAAGGAGTAATATAGAGGAGAAATTTGGAAGGGGTGAAAATCTGGAGGAAATAAAAAATCCTTTGAACCCAATTTATCAATTTAGAAATTTGTTTAACCTACTTTTTTATAAATATTTCTATGATATAAAGAATAAGATATGTAAATATTTGTAAAGAAAATAGTTATAATCAAATATGGTTCTCATTCATATTTTCAAAGAAAAATGAATTTAATCTTTTTTTTGGTTACTCGTCCCCCTTTCCTTAACATTTTCCAAATTCCTATCATAGCCTTGGGGGGGGGGGGGGGGGGGGGGTTAAGGCCTCTAAGAAACATGGGATGTCTAGGATGCTAGTGAAGAGACTTGAATATTCTCCACTATTGCACCAGTCCTACTCTACCCATCAGCAGAGTAGAAAACCATAAGGGGGATGAGAAGAAAAATTAGTAGATTCCTTTGGCAGCGTATTATAATTGAAAATATATACTCCCATTTTTTATTATTTACTAGAATTCAGAAGTTTTATTTTGTTTGCTTATTGCGCCAATCTTGCATCTCCCTTTTGTAAGCTTGGAAGGATTAAGAGATAGTAAATATATTTAATAACTGTGGAAATGTCAAATCATAAAATTAAGCCTAAAAGGGTGTTGGGAACTAGGGAATGCCAAATAATAACTAAAGTAAATTCTATTTTTCGCATTAAATAGATCAAAAGACGTAGTAGAACAGCAAAATTTAAGAACATGAAAGAATTAAAATTAGAGGGAGTGGTAAACTAAAAACTGAGTTTACTCCTATTATCTCAATTACTTTTTGACAACTGATGTGTAACAGATGGTCGGCATGGTGGGAATCATGGTCACGGAGGTTCTTACCGGCACGGCAGAGGTGGTCCCATAAACTGCTAACTACTTCGGCATGTGTTCCTTCAATTGTTCTATAATTACATTGTTCATTAAGTATATTTTTCTTTTAATGCATATTTGGAGGAACAGATTACCAGCGTAAGCGGAATCGAGATGATGACCGTCCTAGACTCGATTACTCAAAGAGAGTTTACCGTCGTGAACCTACAAAAGATTCTGACCAGGAAGCTCGGCCGGTAAAATGTTTTGTTTCTGAATTAAAAAATACTGTCCTTCAAGATCTCTCTGTTTTTATCATTATGTAGCATCATTTCCTGCTTACTTGATATACTTTGATGTTTTGATATATTTGCATGGGAACTATCTAGTTACTGGTAGTTTACTCCACTAATAGTAAACATTCTGAATGGTTTGATGGTCTGAATTAAAAAAAAAAAGAGTTTCACTTGGTCACACGACTATTTAGCCGCTCATCCACAACTTTCATTTTCCCACTTGTCCTGCAAAAATCAACTAAATATTGAACGGAAATTAACCTGATAAATGGTCAGAAGAACCTTAAGTGACCAAAAATCTCTAGTCGGGACTGGAAGTAGAAACATGAAAGTTAGAGACAACAATGAGAATGATCAAAAGCGGAATATTTTCTGAATTGATTTACTGGGAAGCGGAATAGGACTGGAAGTAGAAACATGAAAGTTAGAGACAACAATGAGAATGATCAAAAGCGGAATATTTTCTGAATTGATTTACTGGGAAGCGGAATTGAGGTACTACAAACTAGATAAAAAAACAAAATGACGTTTCACGTTTGGAATGAAAAAGTTTATCCAAATTTTTGGGAATTGGGCCAAAGTCAGGACAGAGTATTTTACCTAATATCTGGAATCTGGGATTCTCTGCAATGTCCTATTTTCTACGGAGTAACTTTTTCATACATGAATATGGTATTGGTTTGGAGGGAAGGGAGGTGACAAGTTAATTTTCCTTTTAAGAACAACATCTGTAGTGTTACAACTTCATGTTTATACAAAAATAAATGATAATTTAGTATAAACTCAATATCATTTATTTAGCATCAAAAGGATAAATCAGTATAAACTGAAGATCATTTATTTAATGTTACCATTAAGCATATGTAGTCCTAATTTTAGAATAAAAAATAACCACACCTCAGACATACTCCAAACCATCCCTTCAAAAACATGCCCTTACCCTTTAAAAGTATATTTTGGCAATTCTACTTTGTAGTGCATAATATGTCCCTGTCTTTGCAGGAAAAGAATCCGCGGTTCCGTGAGAGTGGCGACTCAGATGAGGAGGATGACGATGATAGGAAGCGATCCCATTAGATATTTCTGTAGTTCACTTCGGAAACTCTTTACACTGGAAAAAGGAATGACAAGAGTCTTTTTGTTCCCTTTTCAAGTTCACTTTTCTTTCCTATATCCATTGTGCTTGATTTTAGTCACCTAAGTAGCATTTGTAGCCTTATTCGTTTCCGTTAGACTTTCCAAAAGAAGAAACTAGTCTCTACTAAAATTCGGAATGTGTATGATCTCCATGGATGCTGTAGAAGTGGTCCCGTTGCTGGCTTTGTAATTTCTTATTCCAGTTTTCCAATTGATCTATTATTAAAAAGAGATCAAGTGAAACATTTAATGCTTCACTTTTGAAATTGTAATTATGGTTGACATAAGTCAGGTTCTTTACTGAAAGTCTGTCTGAAACAATAGGTTCTGAGATTGTAATGTTGTACGGAGTATTTAAAAGTGTTGGGTTTTAGGGAGTGTTTGCAACAACTTAAAAAAAGCACTTCTCAGCTTTTGGCTTAAAAAAGAACTTATTTATTAAACACTATCAATTTTTACTTTTTCTCGGCTTGCGTGTGAAAAGTGTTTTTTCTCTTTTCTATTACACAAAAATCATTTATTTTACTAAATACTGTCAACTTTTATTTTTCAAAATCACTTTTTTTTCTCAAACACTATCAACTTTTACTACTAATCACTTTTTCCTTACATCTCCAAAGGTACTTTTTTTTAAACAGAAACAGTTGCAAACACTCCCTTAGAGACCAAATTTTGTTTGCATGTAAGTGTGAACCTCTCTTTAAGTGCAAATAGGGATGGATCGGGCCCGGGTCCGGTTCAGGCCTAGGCCCGGCCGGGCTTGGATGTTTTTGGGGAAGGCCCAAGACTAGCCTGGGAGTCTACCGGTTCCGGGCGACCGGGCCGGTTCCTTTTTTGTTTGTTTTCTTATTTATTCCACCCCCTCGAAAACACCCAGCCCAGCCCACCTAAACCCAGCCCAAGGCCCCAAACCCAAAAAAACAAAAAAAAATAATTATAAAGCCTGGACCGGGTCCGGCCCGACCGGGTAGGTTCTCATTTTACAGGTCCCGGAATCGCCCTCGGTTGACCGGGCCGGTTCCCGGGCCGACCGGAATCGGTCCACCCTTAAGTGCAAACATGTTTGCATCGAACCTGGAACCGAAACGGAAATTAGCATTAGATACAAAGGTTCATGGTTGTCTTGAACCGAAATTGGATCGAGTCCATCCTTAAGGATTACTTCTAAGTTGTAACTTGTAAGTAGTTTAAGGATTACTTTAATTTCAAGTTCAATCTAGTTTTTGGTTTTGTAAGATGAACCTATGCGGGTGTCCATAGAATTCTAAGCGTTTATGATTGCGTTAAAACGGTTAAATAGAGAAATCATGTCTGTGTGATTGATTACTAGTTAATAATGTTGGCACTTGGCAATAATGTTGGCAGTGGATTGGTGACTTGTGACCTCAGTTACTAGTCCAACTGCTCCATCAACTCGATTAGCTTTATTGGTCGGCATGTTAGCTGAACTTGTTTCATAACACATAAATTGGCTGAATCGAGTGAATATGTTGAAATTAAAAAAAAAACAATAGTTGAAATGACTCAATTGATTGAATCTGCTAAATTATTGAAAGATTATACTTAAAATTAAATCTTCAAAAATTTTACTAAGTTTAACTGACACGGGGAATAATAAAGTAAAAGTAAATAGTTGTGATTTGTCCAAATTAGAGACAAATGATAGGAAAAATAAATTCATAAATTAAAAAGGAAGTTTGAAAATTTTTGGGACATACAAAAAGGAAAGATGACAAAGATAAGAGACGGAGGATGCATTTTTGTTTATAAAATAAGGAAAAATTATATGAATTAAAATGATTCTCTACAAGACCTTCACCTAATTCAGTTAGAAATGTAACTCTCTTATTTTGATTATTACATAGTTTAGTACTTCAGTGAGCAAACTCAAAAGTTACTTGTTTTATAAATAAAACTTGATTGATAAGGTTGATAATTGAAAATAAAGGTCATCATATGAGCCCTAGAATATGCTTGTGTTTACTCAAACTCTTAATATTAAGTGTAAGCTAATTACAATTATGACTCTAATTACAAGAAAAATCACTGCTATGTCATAAAGTTATTATAATTATGACTCTAATTACAAGAAAAATCACTGTTATGACCCTAAAGCCTTTAGTGCACATACAAGATTTTCTCATTAATAATAATATATGCCACTGCCAGATGGAGTTTTGGCTGCACAACATAAATAATGTAACCAATGAACAAGCTCAGGCGCTTGCCTATAAATAAATTATGAATTGTGTCAAGTGGACACAATTAGCTGTTCTTTCTTATGTGAAACTGTGAAAGTGATGCCATTGGAATTATGGGAAAAGATATTTGTGGAGATTCCGTCACTTGCAAGTGGCAATTGTATTCTTTTAATTCTGCAACTTTACTTTATTCTCTTAGTTTGATCTGTAACTAACAAATATATACAATTTATACAATTTAAGAATTTCTAAAGTGATAGATTTTTAAGCTCAAATTCAACATATTTTTCTAATTCACACAGGGCGTTACCTTAACCCTCATTAAGATACAATGCGCTTTATGTCATTTATAAATGTTACTGATAACGTGAAACATGTCAATGTGACCGCTAAAGAATTTTCTTGTGACTTTTCTTAGCGAATTAAAAAAAAATAGAAAGGTGAAGGAAAAATCATTAAAAAAAATTCGGAGTCTTTTCCGATGGATTTCATGGCAGCGGCTTCGAATGGTGGCTTGCGATGGTGGTTTCTGGCAGCGGCTGGACCCAAGGGCGGAGTTAGGAGGCCTTGGCCGCCCCAACATTTAATTTTTTTAATGTTATTCGTATGGCTTTAAGCCTTTAACACGTACATATATAAGGCTTTTCTATAGTAGCAAGCAGACCGAATAGAACCTGCCACCTGCGGTGAAACGGAAAGCCATAACACCTAATTTGAAGTTGTGAACTACAGTAAACTAGTAAGGATAACTTTAAAGATCGAGTTTAATGACCATCTAACATGAATAAGCAGTAGTTCAGGGGGGCTTTGGTCGTCCCTTAGCAACTTTTTTATTTCACTAAATTTCATCTTGTAAATTTTTTAACCCCTTACTTTTTGTTAATTTTGATATAGTAGTGAAAAATACTTTGATTATCTCCCAATTTTCATACTACGTCGTAGTATGTGAATAAAAAATTCTCATTAGCTCGTGGTGCCCCTCTTTTTAGAGGCATAAATGCTTAATTATTTCATAAAATAAATAAATTACATGGTACTACGTACTCCCTCTGTCCCTAAATTTACTTCCAACTTTTTCTTTTCTTCCGTTCCAAAAAGAACTTCACTTTCCATTTTTGGCAAAGAATTTGTGGTTCACAGTATTTTTCTCTTCTCTGCACAACTCTCCACCACACAATTCTCACTTTCTTAATCACCGTGCCACTTTAATTTGAAAGAACAATCAGGGACGGAGGTAGTATTAAATATGATTCAATCAACGAAGGAGGCGTACACCTAAAACAAATTCGGGGAAAAGTTATATATAAAAAATTTAGGATAAATAACGTACGCATGACGCATCAATACCCCCATCACATTCTAAGAGCATCTTTAATGGTATAATGTGCACGGTGCACACGTGGCATGAGAGATGACCACATAAATATTAGTAAATAAATTATTTCTCTCCTTATTTAAATGATTTTATACAGTTTTGGTAAGTTTTTATCCACAATGTCAAGGAGACCGTCTAATGTTGACATTGTTGTTGACATTGTAGGGAAAAACTTACCAAAATTGTATAAAATCATTCAAATAAGGAGAGAAATAATTTATTTGCTAATAATTATGTGGCTATCACTCATGCCACATGTGCACCGTGGACATTATAGCATTGGAGATGCTCTAAGTCCGCCCCGGCTGGACAAGTGTAGGGTGGAAGGGACTAGGGTAGAGATTTCTTATAATTTACAATGAAAATATTTGGAATAATTAAACCAAAGGTTAGTCATGTAAAAAAAAACAAAATGAAAAGTGATCACTTTTTTGTACTCGTATTTCACAAAGTTGTATGTAGTATATACTCCCTCCGTCGCAGAAAATTCTTCCAACTTTGACTTGGATCGCATATTTAGGTAGTGGAATAAAGTAGAAATGTATGATTGTAGTTGTGTAAGAAAAAGGTGAAATGAATGTGAGCCACACAAATAATCAAAAAGGTGAAGTTGGGAGAATTTTCTGGGACGTCCCAAAAAGGAAAGTTGGAAGAATTTTATGCGACGGAGGGAGTAATATTTATGTCCTTATCTCATGAAAAATTATTACGATTGCAATTTGCAAAACAAAAATAAATTGACATGTTACATGGTGGCATCAGGGTGATATCACTTTCTTAAGGGTGAACAAAATGGAAAACAATTTTGTTCACCCCTCAAAAGAGGGAGAACATCATCCCCATCATGCGAGGAACTACGTATATAGGCTATATAGTGGGTTAAAATCCCGTGCAACTTATATTTTTTTCAAATTTTTTAGTGTTTTATTTCATATTTAGCTCACCTCTAATGTTTGAGTCTACTATAATTACTCTTTACCACAGTCTAATCCAAATTCTTGGATCCGTCCTTGATCCCATCCTCCAATGCTGCCACATGACATAACAATATACTCCCTCCGTATCAAATTACTTGACCCACTTTCCTTTTTTGGTGTATCAATTTAATTGACCTCTTTCCTTTTTTGGAAAGAATCCCACTCAAAAAGCAGCTACAGTACTGCTACAGTACCGCTACAGTGTCGCTACAGTACCAAAAACCTCTTATTTTTAATAAAATCTACAGTAATTGTCTTAACTGCGTGAAAAGTAAACAGGTCAATTAATTTGATACGGAGGGAGTATTACAATTTTACAATTGTTAAAACTTTTCATCTTTGGTTCAATTTTTTCAAAAAATATAACAATATTTTTTTAATTGTTTATGATCTTTCATATGATACTAATATTGCATATTTAAAATTTCAAAAAATATCCGGCTAAAAAAGATATAATTTTTTTCGTTTTTCAATTTTTATATGCAATATGAATATCATCGGAAAGATCATAAAAAGTTATGGAAAGTTACGGAATATTATACTTGATACTAGTATATTTTTTGTGGAAATTAAAAAAATTATAATAATTTCAAGAAAAAAAGAATTGTAATGCCAAATAACAAGTATGGGGAGGAGAGAGTGATATTCACTATCGAAGGAGGGGTGAACAAAATGGAACTCAACAAAATGGCTCCCTCAATTACTCAATCTTTAAATAAGAGGAGTTCAAAAGAAAGAAATAATAACGTTTAAGAAAGGGCACACATTATTCAATGTTCATTACAACCTGATTAATTTATATATCAGACCAAATTAGTTTATACCAGACTTAAATCAAATAATATCATATCAAATTAGACCAAACGAGAAAGTTAAAAAACATTATAAACATTTTAATGCAAGAGTGAACATTTTTATACCAGAGTAATGCTACGAGAAAATAAGGAGATAACCAATCATATCCATGTACATTCACTAACATGAAATTTTGGTTTTTTAATTTCTTATTTCTGAATTATATTAAATTAATTATTAATGGCAGAAAATCACATTTATTCATTTACAGAGCTATTAATAATTTAATTTAAAAAGTATGCCCCAATGATGAAAGTAGTTCGATCATTTTCGCATTTTGTTGTCGTTCTCAATCGACTTCAACCTCTGAACAAGCAACTGGTGATTAAACTGTTGAATAAAAGCATCTGCCTGTTTGTCGATATCTTCCTTCGTCGGAATTCTTTCCAGCTTCTTTGATGGCGGCGGCGGCCGTGGCGCTACCACCTTGTCGTGCTCATGAAAATGTCGAATAAAAGCTTCCGCCTCTTTGTCTATGTCTTCCCTCGCCGGGTTCCTTTCCATCTTCTCTGCCGGCGGCGCAACCACCTTCCCCTGCTTAGACGGTTGAGAAAAAGCTTCCTCCTTTTTGTCTGTATCTTCCGCCGCCGGGTTTCTTCCCGGCGGTGGCGCAGCCACCTTCTGGTGCCTAAACTTTTGAATAAAAGCTTCCGCCTGTTTGTCTATATCTACCGGCGCCGACGTTCTTTCCAGCTTTTCTGGCGGCGGCGCAACCACCTTCACCGGCGAGGTATCGATCACCTTCATCCTCGCCGGGATGGAGATGGACGAAGAGTGGCGCAGAAAGTGACGGTGTTTTTTCTTAAAACAAAGGAAACCCATTTTTTTTCTTGAAACAAAAAAAAAAAAATTATTTAATTGGTTGTGAATTGTGAAGAAATTGAGGTGAAGTCGGCCAGCAATTTATAGTGAGGGATAATTCCCAATTAATTAAATGACGCGTTGACTGAAAGCTATACGATATTGACCGAATAAGATCGGTGATTAATGTGATTCCACAAAATAAACTTTTTTATGTTTGTGTTAATCACTTAGGTGGAGTTGGAGTTTGATGGATTCTATACGACAGAAGACTTAATCAAAGCACCATATCCGCATGTGATTATACATTTTCACAAGCTAAATAATTGCCTAATCCTTTTCAAATTCGGGACCACAAACACAAGATACTTCTAGTATGTGTATAATTGTATATATTCCTTTGAACATATTATACACACATGGCAGGAAAAATTTTCAGATAAATTATCACATACCTTTTTATATGCACACGTACCCATTTCAAATTTGTATTAAAGTGTTCCAAAAAAACAATTTGTATTAAAGTATCAAAGCCAACACCAATTAAACCATAATTCTACACTATCTTACGTAACTTTTAAATTTTCAACGACTTTAGCATTAACACACATATTACATAAATTAATAATTTTTGTATAAATAAAACATATTCTTAAATTCTAATTGAATAACTTTATCCATATTATAGTAAACTTCTAAGCACATTTCTTGAGTAACAAGTAATCAAATTATATTGAAAAAATGTGATGTTGGATTATGATTCTTCATTCATACAAGATTTATATTTTATATATGACAATTTGTAAATTAAAGTAGGATAGTAGAAGGGGTGGAGCCAGTGGGTCAGGATGGTCAGCCGACACTGCTGAAAGTTTGAGAGTATAGAGCTCTGAAATATCTTCGATTTGATATATTATGGCCCACGTAACTCATTACGAGTAAAAAGTTATAAGTTCTGGAAAATCAGCACTTTCTAAACGTAAAATAAGGAAAATTTGATGCATAATATTGATTATTTTTTCAAATTTTAAAAATAACGAATAATTAACTCATTACTTACGTGACACGATTCAGAAAAAGAGCAAAGATAATCTATCTTATTGCTTGCTTATGAATGCCTATTTATCTAAACTACAAATGAAACATTCAACTCGGAAATTGTCTCAAAACGATCTACCATTTTCATTTTATACATAATTGATTTTCGACCCCCTAACCCATTTTTCTGGCTCCGCCACTGGATAGTAGAGTATATTTGATCTGGTCTGATTATAATATCCGGCAGTATTTTATACTCCGTATATTACTATCAACATATTTCGATAGTTAGTTTCCGTCTATACACCATTTCTGATTATATATATAATACATAAATTGCCCTAAATAGGAGTAAAAACGTTTTGAAATTCTAAAATAAGAGTATAATGTTATTTATTTCTTGAATAGGAGTAATCTGCCAAATTTGAAAAAAAAATGTCATGTTTAAAACCTTGTAATGTCAAACTTGACAGAAATTTACTCATATTCAGGGAATAAAAAACATGTTATTCTTATTTTGAAATTTCAAAACGTTTTTACTCCTATTTAGGGAATTCTCTCTATATAATATCCGTCAGTGCTTTCAGTTTTGTTGCTATTTTTATTGCAAACCATACGGTTTTTTGTAGTGCATTCCTAAACACTCGAAGTTTTTCCTGGATAATTGATGACATTTATTTTGTGTGCTTCAAAATAAATTCAATACTAACACTAATATCATAGTAGAGTTCATATCTATATACCAATTTTTTTTAACTTTAAGAGAATTAAAACACAAATGAATTAAGAGAATTAATACCAAATGACATTTATTAAGAGTCTGTTTGATAGTTTACACATGCATTAAAACTTTACATGCAAAGTGATTGCATGTAAAGTTTAGGGCCGTAAAATAGTTGCATGTAAAATAGAAATACATCATTTGACTATGCGTGTAATCTTTTTTTAAAATACACATGAAATCTCCGTAAAATGTTTTTAAAAAGGTGTCCTACAGTTTACATTAAACATTTAAAACAAACAGTATAAAATGTTTAATTCCTTACGCTTTACACGCAAAGAGTTTACTTTACATCATATCAAACGGGCCCTAACATGAATGAATTACATGATTATAATTAAATCAATATGATAAAGGGTTGGTTTTGCTACTTTTCACTTTGTTGAAATGTGTTATTGATCCCACATATTTGTTTAACTATCTCTGATCGAATACTCAATCGGGGAGCAAGAATCTCCAATTCATCACCAGTACTTAATCTCTTAATTTGTTGATGAAATCGGATGAGGTTGAATAACCTCAACACAATGATTTTGGTTCTACCAACACAATTAATCCCTCTTTAGATTACTAATCATGAGACCGTGCATTAACAACTCAAAGTTACTTGCTTGTGAAACCATCAATGATTAACCACCAGTTTATTGATCGTTTCAAGTAGTAATTGATACTTATGTTTGTTTTATGTTTCATTATATTTCCAAATGAACTCAAATTACTACTTATGTGTGTTTTATGATTCATTTTATTGAAACATAAATGCATGTGAGCTTGTTAATATACCTCAATTCATAGAAAGTGTATTATTTGCATGGCCGGCCCGAACATATTAAAGGCCCTGTTCAAAATATAATTGGAGACCCTAGAACATAAAATATACTCCCTCCGTCCCATTTATATTGTCCCGTTTACCTTTTCGGGAAGTCCCACTTAAATTGCCCCATACCATATTTTGCAAAGTTTGTGTGGCTCTAAATTATTCTTACTTTATTCTTACTTTATCAATTAATATCAAGCACCCAAACCCACTTTTCTTAATAACCGTGTCACCCTCTTCCGTCCCAATATAAATGGGACGGAGGTAGTAGTCGATAGAAGATCTAAACAAGCAGTAAGCAAAGTGTAAGTACATTTAGGGATAAACTTATACGGAGTATCATTTTATTTTCCTAACAAACAATGAAACAAAACATCTTAACTCCCAAAAATATTACTCCGCGGTTGTGTTTAATATATGAAAGAGTCGGGCATGTCAAAGACATGAAAAGCGAGTATAGTCGTATACTCGTATTGAGTATAGTAAGAATAAAATTTCTAAAGTAATCAATTAATAAGTAAGTCTTATACTCTTATTATAATCACCTAATCAAGCAAAATAATTGTACTAGCAAAAAATTCACACCCATAAATTTAACACAAATAAACCAATACTCTTTACACTAATTATACATTCAATCAACCATTTTAACCAACATACTATCGAGTACCCTCACTTCAGCAAATTCGATCTTTTCAAGTTTTTCAACCGTTCCAATCGTTGCATCCAAACAATCCCATAATGTCTTATAACAAGAATCTCAAGGCTTTCCAATTATAGATTGATGATTGTGAAGGAAGGATGGAAGATGATACCAATCGTCCAGCTAGAGTGAGGAATGAGCACATATATATTGTAGAAAGACTAGGACTATTTGGTTTTCCGGTAACAGCAAAGGCTGGAAGCCTTGTGTTGTGTAATATCGTATTTTAAGTGTGGGAAATATCCCCATTTTCACGTACTAGAGGAAAGCAGTGAAGGTAAAGAGTGCCACTACATAACATAAATCCCACACCGTATATAGAGAAGACTTTTGAGTTGTTAATAAACGACTGGAAGAGAGCTTTGATCGCTGAGCTCGGTAGCGTGGGCTTGTGATCTAAGCAGAAGCATCAAGGTGGTGGGACATTGGGCTTGTCCTATGGGCTGGGCTGTGGAAGTCTGAAAAACGGGCTGCCCGATCCAAGCTGGGTGTTGGTCATGGTTTCTCGGCGAAGGCTGAGATGTCGTGGTCACTGAAATGGGAGGCAAAGCGTGAGGCTGGTTTCACAGAGCAGTGATCAATCCCTGCCCTCAGCAGTGGGAGGATAACAGGCCGTTTCTTCTGCAGCCCAATTTGTCAATAGGCTTTCCCAATTGGACCACCATTTTTTTTTTTGAGAGAATTATTCCTTATGGTTCAATATTTATCAATTTTATTTATCCACCATCATCTTTTATACACAATTTATTCAATTTAATTATATGGAGGGCTAGAGTAGACATTGTTTTTCAATCATTCTTCACATTATTTTTTTCATTTTATTTTTAACCCTCGATATATTGTTGCACATAGGGATAGGGATGACAATTTAACCTAACCCGATGAATACATGTACCGAACCGGCCAAAATGGGGAAACCGCTTTGACTAGGTAACGAGTACGAGACGGGGAATACCCGATTTATGTAAACGGGTAATGGGGCTGTTATGGGTTATACCTACCCACCCCGTTACCTGCCCCGTTTAATTTGGATACGGTTACCCGCACCATTACCTAACCCGCACAATTAACTTATATATTTTAATAGTCTATGTATTTATTATTTAATATATTAAGTATATATGAAACAATATTCAACTAATGGGTTATCTTTTGCAATTATGAGAAGTTAGTGCTCAAAGTTCACTATTTTAGATTTTGAATTTTCAATATCATTCATCATCCTTCCTTTGTTAACTTCTACAAGTTTTATTTTCTTCTCATATTGATTATTTGATTTTCGTGATTTTCTCTACACATTTTTCACAGTGTGACTTTCTTAAATTTTCACCCAATAACTTTCATAAAACTCACGTATGAGTTTAAAGTTCAAATATTGTGAAACATTACTCTAGCTTGCTTTAATTTATGTAATTGTTAATAATTTTGTAGAGGTGTATTGAATGATTAGATTTATTTTGATTGGTTGCTCTAATTTATATAGAATTTTAAATTATGCGATTTCTAAAACTGTAACAACAAAAATACCAAAATCATAGTATTAGAAGTACCTTTTTTAGAAATAATTCCAAATCTATAATCAAAATAAAAGTTGTGAACAAAAAAGCGACTCTAGTAACTGTAGTGCTTATAATTTTATTCAAATGTTATATCACAGTGACTATAAAACTTACTCATGGTAACTTATAGTCACATTTATGTCCATATATTTTTTATTCATAATATTTTAGGGAAAAAATAGGAATCATTATGTTACTTGTATATATATATTACTATTCTTAAATTTAGATGTTGAATGTTGGTGGGATATGATTATTGAATCTTTGAAAGTTAAATGATTTTGTGATTCATATTTAGATTTTACAATCGAGACAAGACTTAATATTTTGATGTTGATGTGGTAAAAGATTCATAATATTGAATCTAGACATATATAATTTGTGAATATTAGGTTCAAACGATTGTAACTTTTTGTGATGTTTTAAAAAACTTTATCTGTGGTGCTATTTAATTTTGATGTTTTTTTTTAATTTAGGTGGTCAATGATAAGTAGTTAATCATAATTTTAGGATTTATACTAATTTTGAAGAAAAAAGTTATCTTTTAATAAAATGGTTACCCGCAGGGAAAACCGTTACCCGCGGGTAAAAAATACCCAACGGGTAACGGGGCGGTTTCGGGGGAAAATATTATCAAACGGGGTGGGTAATGGTATACCTGATCTCGAACCTCCCTGTTGCCATCCCTAGTTGCACACCAAGAATAGCTTATTAATATTCAAATATGAAGTCAGTGATCACATGGTCGGAGCTAGGGGAGGGTCATCCCTGGCCCTGGCCCAACCCAAATTTTAAAAATGTCTGTATTTTTAGTGTAAAAAATTCCGTGTAAAAAATTTTCAAAAAATATTCTTTGCATCGGCCCAGTCCGGCCTAGTGCTCTAGCTCCGCCCCTGAGTGATTATGATATAATATTCAGACGATAAAGAGATGTCCGATAGACAACATTACAACACACACTATTTTGATTTTAGTTGATATTAAAGTCGATATAATATCAGGTGTTGTGAAGTTTATTGAAGCATCTGAGATAGCATATGTGATGCTCCCAAATGGGATAGAGCCAATTATAAATGACACTTTATATTCTAGCAAATCATGAAAAATTTTATTGAATTTTAAGGATGATGTCAAAATGTTTATCACATAAAAATCATGATTCATGAATGAAAATAAAAAGGAACATCTTTATCTTACAACAAATAAATCTCACACTAAATACATTTATGAAAAAATACAACAAATATTTCTCAGGACTAAATTTCACATATATTAGCCATTTGAAATACATTTGATATCTAACACAAAGTTAGATAAGTATAAAACATTGATGTGGTGGCATGATCGTTTAGACACACATTCACTCAGGCCATGTAATGATGCATACAATCATCAAGAAATCGTTTGGATACTCATTAAAGAATATAAGGGTTCCATTACCAAGTTATTTTCTTGTAAGGCCTTCTATGAATAAAATTGTAATCGAATCACCTTCATTTTTAGAAAGGATTCAAGAATTTATTTGTGGGCCATATGTACCATTTAGATATTTCATTTTGTCGTTTGATGCTTCAGCACGTTGGTCACATTTTAGTCTTCTATCGGTTAGAAATTTAGCATGTGAGAAGCTTCTTGCTCAAATTATAAGATTAAGAGCTCATTTTCTGGATCATTCTATAAAGAGATTCCGACATGATAATGTTGGAGGATTACATTCCAATCATTTAACGACTATTGTTTGTCAATTGGGATTAATATGGAGCACATTGTTGCTCATGTCTATACACAAAATGGTCTCGCTAAATCATTCATTGAACGATTACAAATCAATGTCACATGTTTATTTAATTACGAAATCGCTGAAATAAATTAGCACTTAATTCCTTTCTTCGCTGCTATGGATGCGATACTCGTACTTTTTCTCTAATGTCACATAGGAAGTACGCAGATTATAAGGTACACATGGGTTTACATGTACACCCTTTTTTTGTAATATATACCAACTTTAAGTCTTTGATTCTCTCATCCCTAATTTCTGAATTACCGATCGCCTTCCTCGCTCAATCATGCGCATAGAATTGTGACAAGGAAAACTAAACATAATTAATGAACTTGGAGGCTATTGAAATTTAGCTTTAGTCCTCCGTGTACTTCAAGTATACGTCAAAGCACCAATGTGCCGAGACGGTTTAGCTTAGTTGTACACCATGTCTACTCTTTGCATAGGTTTAAATGATTGTTCCTAAAATGTGGCCTACTAAGTTCCTTGATCCTAAGAATAGCCCTGAAGTTCCTGAATACATTAAGTCTTTGTTAGAATGTTCCAATCTCTCAAAGAAAGGGGCTGTTACTTGTTATCCATTGACCATTCACCACCGCCTTCACAAGTCCTTCTGATCGGGAGCTAGTTTATTATAGCTTGCTGTCACTACTTTGAGGATGTTGTGAATAATTTTGTCAAATAGTTTAGCTTGAGTACAAAGATGTAGTTTAGGGAAGAATTTTCTTGATTTAAATTGTCTGTTCTGTGAATATCCCTTTAGCTATGTGTGCATGCTAATTGTTTTAATTCCGTGTGGTGATTATCGTAAGTCTCGTTGTTCAGTTTGCTTGAGGACAAGCAAAGACTTAAGTGTAGGGGAATCTGATGAGTCCGTATTTAGACACATATTTGATGCGTGTTGATATCGGCTTTTGATGTTTTTCCTAGCTTTAAGGTGTTACAAGTCTCAATTTTAGCTCAAGTTATGTTTAATAGGCGCTGGTTCGAGTTTTGTGTCATTTGGAGTAAAAATCAGGATTTTAGAGTTCGGCACTGGCGCTTGAGGAGAAATCGGGATGAGTTGAGATTCATTCGAGAGTGGATTGAGAGCTTTGGAGGTCACCGGGAGGTTCACGATGAATATTTGATGACAAAAGAGCTCTAGGATTGGCTATGGGATCAAAAGAAGATGAATGAAGCTGGAAAACGACGATCAGGATGACCTTTGGTCAATCGTTCAAGCATATCTCTTTGTATAAGCACCCAAAGGACACGATTCAAGTTTCATATGAAAGCCAACTTCAAGGGCTACAAATCATATGAAGACATCGTTCCGAGAATCTGAGAGGATCAAGGTGAAAACAGATGATGAAGTCAGATGATCTCTGATGTGAGTTTTCTCGCACTTAAAATAGATCGTAATATAGTGGTGTAAGTACGAGTATCGTCTCCACAGGGACGGACAAAAGGGAATCAAGAATTAATTAAATTCAGCGATTAAAAGAAATAAATAAAATAAATGCGTTGTGCGAGATTGGTTGATTTGAAAATTAAACTAATGCGGTTGAGCGAATAAAAAATAAATGTTGGTTTCTTCTTAATTAACGACGAAGGGAACAGGGATTGATTCCGGGGTAACCAGATTTCTGGCAGATCAAGCCTAATTACATGAATTTAATTTAATTGAGCCTAGCTAATCATTACTAAGTTCTTACCGCTCTCGCGGCGTAGAATACAATAATTTAGGGAACCAGGCTGATCTCTCATGCGACATGATCCTAAATTATTGCCAAGACGAGCGAGCTTACGGCCCCTTAATCGCTACTAATCTCTTAGCGAACGATTAAGTGTGTGTGAATGTGTCCTAGAACAAATTAGATCTCTCTTAATTCATTCTACATGCAATTGTAATTCTAGCTGCAGTCTAGGTTACAAGAGATATCAATTAAATTATTCAAACACAAATTAAACGGCATTCATGCAATTAAACCGACAAGAATCTAGCCATCAATCATGATTAACCCCTTCATCAACCCCAAATCCCTAATTAAACTACTCACAATTCATAATTGAAGAATCAATAGAATTGAGATGAATAGAAATAATTGTCATTAATTAAAAAGATGAACTTACAAATAATCCCAGGGTCTTGGAAGAAACTAGCGTAAAAACGGTGTTAAATTCGTCCCTAGGCCTCTCCGTAATGTTCGTAACGTCAAAAAATGGGTATGGGGGTCTTATTTATAGAAAACAGATGAGTTTGGGCTGAACTGGGACTAAAAAGGGGCTGAAATCCGCGTCTCGAGTGTCCGCACGATCGTGCGTACCTTGCCACGCACGATCGTGCGTAGTAGGCAGATTTGTTGCCGCGTTTTTGGCTCTTACGCACGATCGTGCGTCCTTTTACGCACGGTCGTGCGTCCGTGCTCTTCAGCCTTTTTTCTAGTCCGAATTTGACAAAACTTCCTTCATGAAAGTTGTAGATACTGAAGTCCTCTATCCACCCCAACTTGACGAATGTGATTTGAATCATCCAATCACGAGATATGACCAAAATGGTGGAAGGTGTCATTCTGAAATCGCAGCAGAGATCATCTGACTTCATCATCTGTTTTCACCTTGATCCTCTCAGATTCTCGGAACGATGTCTTCATATGATTTGTAGCCCTTGAAGTTGGATTTCATATGAAACTTGAATCGTGTCCTTTGGATGCTTATACAAAGAGATATGCTTGAACGATTGACCAAAGGTCATCCTGATCGTCGTTTTCCAGCTTCATTCATCTTCTTTTGATCCCATAGCCAATCCTAGAGCTCTTTTGTCATCAAATATTCATCGTGAACCTCCCGGTGACCTCCAAAGCTCTCAATCCACTCTCGAATGAATCTCAACTCATCCCGATTTCTCCTCAAGCGCCAGTGCCGAACTCTAAAATCCTGATTTTTACTCCAAATGACACAAAACTCGAACCAGCGCCTGTTAAACACTTGAGCTAAAATTGAGACTTGTAACACCTTAAAGCTAGGAAAAACATCAAAAGCCGATATCAACACGCATCAAATGTGTGTCTAAATACGGACTCATCAAATTGCCGGAGATGGTAGGGGGAAGGCGAACTAGCAGAGCTAGACTCTGCAGCTGCTCTCAGCTCTGGATAACCCCATTTCCTCTTCTACGCCACACATCGGAGCTCTGGATAACTCGATTTCATTTGCTACACTACACATCGGAGCTCCAAAAATGCCTCTTCTTCTCTTGCTAAAAATATCCTCCACAGTTGCGTTTTTCAGAACCTGCAACTTTCTCCTTTTCCCTTTGAACTCACAACTATAATGATTCAATTTATTTAAAGTTCAGCTTTATATATTAATACTGAGCACATTCAAAATGAGCTTTAATTTAAACTCAAATGAGCAAAATGCCTAAAAAGAATGAACATACACAAATGAGCTTTTGAATTTTGGATACTCATTTTGTAAATTATGTATGTTCATTTAGTATCTCTGTTATGTTTATTTTAAAATGTTATATCAATGTATATTTCAAAAGTTTCATATTACATTAGATTTACATAGGAGTTTGTTATAGACACGAGACCACAAATCATGATACTCAATCGCAGATTCTAATACTCAATAACTGAGGTTTGATGCTCACTTAAAATGTCTTGATGCTCAACGAACAAACCTTACAACTTTCATATCAATGGTCATCTTGTAAGTTACATATGCTCATTTGTATAAGTCTGATGCTCATTAAAAGTTCATTAAAGATCATTTCACGGAAACCATGATTTTCATCTCAATAGAAGATGTTTGATGCTCAATGAAAATGTCGTTTTGTTAACCTAACAAACCTTACGATTTTCATATCAATAAACATTTTGTAAGTTATGCATGCTCATTTAATACTAATGTTATACTCATTTTAAAATGTCATATACTCCCTCCGTCCCATTGGACTTTGCCAACTTTCCTTTTTTGATTGTCCCAAAAAACTTTGCCACTTTCCTATTAAAACAACTAATTTGTGGTTCTGCACATTTCTCTCTCTTCTACACAAATCTCAACCACACAAATTTTACTATTCTTATTTCTCACCTACTTTGCACTTGACAAAGTCCATCGGGACGGAGTTAGTATTTCATTAAATTCACATATTGAAATTCATAGGAGTGTATTATAGACATAATTCAATAAGTATTTATAAAAGAAAAAAATGAATTAGAAGATATGAAACAGAGATCGTGATGTTCATTGTTAGTCTCCTAATACTCAGTACAATAGGTCAGATGCTCACTAAAGTACACTAATGTTCATTGGGTTGTTTTAGTTAAATGTGCTCTCTTTCTTAATTGGGCCAGGTGTAGGTACACCCGGATGTAGGATATAGAGACTCTAGGAAGCATATTTAAAATGGATAACTGTCAAATTGACCATCCAATTATTATATCCAAAAATCATTTAAGACCTTAACTAATTCATCTGATTAAATCCTTAAACTTTTAAAAAAACGGTCAAATTTCTAATTCAGCCGGTTGATGTTCGGTTAACATGTGACTTTTCTAACATGGCTACCAGCCTACCATGTCATTTTTTTCCTTTTACTTTTGTGGAAATTTCCCTTTCGAGCAACTTTTCGTTACTACATTTCGTTTATAGCAGAATTCTTTTACTTTTTCATATTTAGTGTTTCATTTTTTCGCTTTTATTTTTTTATTTCAAAAATTGTCTTCAAGCCATGAAAGCCTTACTCATTGGTTAACCACATCTCTGTTTCAAAAATTGTCTTCAAAAATTCGCTGTGAGGCAGTCTGAATTTCAAGCTTTGTTAACCAATCATTGGTTAACCACATCTCTGTTGAATTGAATCTTCCCCATTTCGTCTATCTTGTTAAACAATTGTTTCTTAAATCTACGGAGTATATTTTAAGAAAACGCCTGTGGCTTTTTTCCTTCTTTTTTGTTCAGATAATTGTGCAACAATTGTTTCTTAAATCTATGTTTTTCTTCACGATTTTGTCACCAAGTGTGAAGGGTGGCAGTTGTTCTAAGTGTACAAAAGAAGGTTGTCATGTGATGAGAGATCCTACGAAAATTTGTATCAATCTTCAAATCGATCTCTGATATAACTGCAATGATGTAATCTACTGCGTACTTATAAGTCTGAACTTTTAGCTTTATGAGTATTTTATAGAAAATACTCCGTATATTATCATAGCCTCTTAGGGTTTGAATTTTGAAATTGAAGCGACCTTATCCCATAATCAGAAAATCTAACAAAACGTGAAGTAATTCTGTGATTATATTGTACTACGAACGACATAATTATACAACATAATCCTCAAGTTAATAATTACGTAGTATTTCCTTCGCAGGACATGAACTAGCAAGTGCTTTAATAATATACAATGGAGTACAAGCAAAGATTAGAAACTCACCACTCTTGACCCTCGAGTTCGGGAAACTAGTATTATATGCACATCATTCCAGTTCGAATAATGATAAAACTTGGCAAAGATTAGAAAACAAATGTCTAGAATCCTTCTCCCAACATCAATTCATCAACAATCAGTAATAATCACCAGAGAACAAAAAAACTGATAACTTGAATTATATAAAGACGGGGATCCACTGATTAGAGAGGTTTGACTTTGTGGCCGGAGCAAGGTATATTCAAGTCTGCATGGATTCAGCATGGTAGCTGTCAAGCTCCTTGTCAAGTTCATCAGCTGACGTCACAACACTACCTTTCTTCCTTGATCCTCCACGTCCACGACCACCCCCAGCAGCTCTGCCACGACCAGCAGCAGCAGCTCGGCCACGACCACCACGTCCACCTTGGTCCCTTTGCCTGAGGAGCATTGAAAGAATACCACAGCTCAATATTTATTTGTTGGTTTTATTTTTTTGGCATTTTAGCAATGCATTGAAAACATAAAATTTTGCAAACAGTTTGGAAGAGGAGCACCAGCTCCTCTTGTACAACGAGAACAAGAACAACATCCAAGTCTTAATCCCAAAAGAATTCAGGATCGGCTAACATGAAACAATCTATGATGTCGATGCCAAACAGAGAAGACGGACAAGAAGGAAAAAAAAGAAAAAAGAAAAAAAGAGAAAAAAAAGTAAGATAAAAGTAAGATAGAAAAAAAAAAGTAAGATAAACAAGAGATAGATAGTAAGATAGAAAAAAAAAGATAAAAAAGTACATAAAAATTATCTGTTCTGAAAAAACTACTTACCCAGAACCCCAATTAGTAGCAAGAGGAGCACCAGTTCTTCTAGGCCTTACAGATCCTTGACCCCTACTGCAAATGTCAATTTGTTATTTAAGTACGATATGAAGGAGTGTTGTCTATAAGTTGGAAAATTTTGTTCTTTTGCCAGACATCTTAAATGATCCAAAAGGCTTCAACATGAAGCTAAACTCTTGCAAAAGGCGCAAGAAAGATGAATGACTTACTTCATGACAACTGTCCTCTTTCCATTCTTCATTCCAACAACATTCACAAGAGGTAACAAGGGAACTTGCGGGTTGGTTGGAACAACTTCAATCTTCATAGGCTTTCCATCCAATTGTACATTGTTGTATTTTTTTAAGGCTTGGATTGCATCAGTTCTTCTCACAAAAACAACCTCAGCAGAACCCTGTATAAATACCAAAATTAAAGTTAGGAATCAAATCAATATTATTTGAACAGAAGTAAAGCTTGAAAAAACAATAAAAACGTTCAAACAAAACAAGGACACTTGACTAAGTACATATAAGTCCTCCATATAATTACATTGGATGCCTCGGCACATTTTATTACACTGCATATATATATACATGAATCTGGAATCATTCAGTACAAACTACATTATAAATCAACATTGCTGATATTTGCAAGGAAAGGCCATCTCAAGATACTATAATTAGTTACTAGTCCCATGGAAATTAAAGATACACATAACACTGAGAAATACAAGATAATAAACTTACACTTTGGCGGCCATTCTTATCATAGTGGATGGCATACCTTACCAATTCTCCAATCTCCGAGAAGAGTTCCTGCGTTCAAATGTTTCACTATCATCAATCTAACAGCATGAATAAATAGCTGTAATGGGGGCATGGGGATGTCCAAAAGAACAGGGTGTACCCTTATATCTTCATTGGTCACGTTGTGGTGCAAGTTGGAAACATACAACTTGGTACCATTTTCAAATCCAGATGATACCCCAGCTGCTCTAAGGCCATCTTCAAACAAACTGTTCTGCCAAGGCAAAGTTTTCACCCTGCGGAAAGACTGAAGCAAGCAAACCCAATATGACACCCACAGTGGATAGAATCCGCATACTACGTCTAGTGACAGATATACACCATTCTTCTAGAACGGAGCAGATATCATCAAATGGCCAACATGGTAGATGTGGTTAATAATCAATGTAGTAATTTTTAGCAAAGATAATTCAACTATGGTTAAAGAAGGGTAGATGAGAGTTGAAGATTTTCACCCACTGCAAAGTATCTCATCAATTGGTGCTTATGCAAAAAAAGAACACTTCCAGTTCTGATGTTCAGCAAAGGAAAGCCACCTTTGCGAAACGCCATGAACTGGGATACTAATTGAATACTGCGACCCCCAAGAAATTTGTCAGCTAGCAACAGCATCCATCATACACTTGCTAATGAGGTTTACAGGTCACTTAGGAGTGTCAGCCCTCTAGATGTTAAGTATGTTTAATTGTTGAAAGTTGTTAAATTTTCAAATAATGAAGCTCCTCAATGTTAAGGTACACTATAAACAAGTGAATTTTAGTCCCCAATTGAGCAGAGCCATCCTCTCCAACTTTTATCCATACTTTGTGACTAAATTCCATATGACAAACCAAACATGAAGGGGGCCTTGAAAAGCGTGGAACAATTTGCACAACAGCTTATTATAATTGATGATCCAAATTGGGCACCTCCTTTGACCCAATATTGTCACGGAACTTCTCATTGTGGAATTTCTAATGCAAACTAGAGACAATGATTTAAGGAATTCATAAGACATCCAGTAGTTTCAAGCTTGCCTTGGCAATGGTGTGGGCTGATGGTCTGGCATTAACACCAAGAGCACCTCGACCAGGAGGAGCTCCAGCACGTCTTCCACCTCTAAATGATCCACTGGCCCCTCTTCCACGTAGAGGTCTGCCTCGTCCCCGACTTTTGTGACTTCTCTCACTATTACGTCTGCTCTTTATCATATCATCAAGTGTCATATCCAAAGAAGCCATCAGGCAGGTTGATTGAGGTTAAAACTGTCTTGGCTCATACAACAATTCTGTGAACAATGAAAACAGCGCAGGATGAAAACTTCGTGGATATGAAAAAAAAAACTTCACAAGGAATATTTGTTGAGATGTACAATACAGGTCATTGGAATTTAGCACAAAAGATTGAATATTACAGACATTGATTCTATCAAAAAAGAACTTGAGATCTACAAATACACACACAGTACGAGAGCTTATTTGGGAAGGAGGTTGACCGTGGATGCTTCGATCACATGCAGATGGGGTTGTACAGGCCAGGAACTTTCCGGTCATCGGTGTCATTACGGAGAGTGACCGAAGGTGCAGAGTCATTCTCACCATTTAACCCGTTGATTTATTAATTTATGTCTATTAAGGATTTGATTCTAGGATGGTCCAATTATGTAATTATTTTTATTTTCCATATGATGTTAAATACGTAGTAAGGAGTATATGTCACTCCACCTCCATATCAGGGTTTTTTTTTGTGTCACATGCGGAGATGAGATAACAAGCAAGAGGCAAGCATTTCAATCATACATTTGAAAATGCCAAAGCCCAAGGATAAGAAAGGGAGAACATATTTGATTTTGTGATTTCAGTATAATTTGTAAGAGTTGGTTGCTTTGCTTGATTGAAAATTTTGAAAATTACAGATTATCATTTCGCTACTTTAAGAATCAAGACATATGAACATATCTGGTTTTATGCCTAGGGTAGTTACAAATGTAGTTTGAACAATTAAAACATACTTTGTGGATTAAAAATTAAGATATGATGCGTGTTTCAATATATAAAACTTTGGAGCTGAAAAAGGAAAAAAATGTATATATGTAACTCAAAATGAGAATTTAATTTATTGAGAAGAACTATGAGTTGACTGGTCATCACAATTGGGGGAGAAAGATTCTGTTTCCTAGAAGTCCTTTCCATCCATTTATGTGTAGGATAGAAGCTCGAAGTATTCATGAGGCCACATATTGAAATATAGCTCGGTCATGACTCATGAAGTGTGGTGTAGACATCAAAAGAAGCGGATTTCAAATCGACGAAGCATAATACCTATTCTAGTTTGAACAAAACTTTAACAAAATAAGTACGGATGCTAGAAAACCTAAAAAATCAATCACGTTCCGAATCGCAAAACACAACAGAAAAGGATCGATTATGCAAAGCAATACGTAGGTGCATGACATAAAACAAAATTTACGCTTACCTAAATCAGAGAGAACCCGAAGAAATCAGGGATTGTTGAACGGAAAATTGTAGAGAGAGGGGGTCCGACGAACGAAAATTTTGGAGAAAGAGGCGATGTGTGAATTGTGATAGTCGTTTGGAAATTTAAAAAGGCAATCCGATCCAGAGGGCGAGGCTGGGATGAGTATTATGATGAATTCTTTGGGGAGCTATTAGGTATTTAGGTCTATTTATCAAAGGACAGAGGCGGTTTGTGTGGAAGAAAGCTAAACCAATCAGATTTCGAAATCAAAGTGGACCTTAATGTGACTTATTTTATTGGAAAAATGATTTAGGGGTGTTTGGTTAAGAGCTATCTGCCAATTTTTGGCTAGATAGATCAGCTAATTGATGCGTTTGATAAAATAGTTCTTTTCATTTAGCTTTTCGTCATAAAAAGTCAAAAAACAAAGAATTTTGCTATATGTATCCAAACCAACCCCATTTTTTACCCCCATATAAAAACTCTCACCCACTTTCCTTCTCCCCTTCCACCCTCCCCCACTTTTTCTCTCCCCTCCTTCCATATCCTCTTTTTCATGCACCCCCTCCAGTGGCGGACCGAACATGGGGGCAAATGGGGGCTGTTGTCCCCCCAAAATTTTATTTTCCTAGGTATATTTACCCCGAAATTTTAATATATATGTATTTGTAGGTATATTCTTACCACGCCGCCCCTCCTAGCCGGAATTCCTGCGTCCGCCGCTGACCCCCTCCCTCCCCCTTTCTTCTCCATTTCAATATCTTTCTCCTTCTTTAAGACTTCCCATTTTTACCATCTTTCCCCATCCAACCTTCAATCTTCTCCTGCTTATCTCCTCTTCCATCGGTGATGTTGCTGACGGCGGGCGGCCCTACACCGGTTGCCGATGGCCGGCCAATGCCGGTTGCCATTTCGGATGCAACCTCAAGGGAAGACAGCAATGAAGGCAAACCAAGAAGCTTTTAATAACTTGAGCAGCAAATCTTCTTTTCTTGATTTTGTTTTCTTGATTTTTGAAGTATTTTCAAAATAAAAAGGGTTGTCTGTCTGACAGACAACTTGTAATTGCAGTGCCTGTAAGAGTCGTGAAGTTGTGTGTCATTTGAAAAATAATGTCTGTAATTGATATTTAATTGTCTGTCATGTTATTGTGAGGTGTCTCTAAGAGTCACGAAGTTGTCTGTGACTCATATTTATTTGTTTGTCATTTCATTTTAAGTTGTATGAAATTTGTGATGAAAAATAATGTCTGTCTGGTTATCTCTATTGTCTGTCTAGTTATACGTATTGTCTGTCTTTTTTATGAAACATATGCCTATATGGTAATTCACAATAAAGTAATGTCTGTATGTATATATTTAATGTCTGTCTCGTTATACTAATTACATCTCAAAAAATAAACATCACAAATTACATACAACTCACAATCAAATACAAACAAATCAAAACAAATACAGACATCTCAAAACAAATACAGACAACTCAAAACAAATGTCAAACAATTAACCATCAATTACAGACAGACAACTTCATGAGTCTTACTAACAAATACAGACACTGCACTTACAAGTTGTCTATCAGAAAAAAAAATCAAGAAAAGAAGATCTGCTCAAGTCATTCAAAGTTTCTTTGTCTGCACCTTCATTGTTGTCTCCCCATGTATACAACATCACCGGACTCTCCCTGTTTGTCCGATTACTGTAGCTAGTGCATTTGAAATGAAAAAAAAAGGACGAGAGAGGAGAGAAGCAATAGAAGAAGCTTGGAGGGGGGAAAGATGGAAAAAATGAGAAGTATTAATGAAGGGGAGAGATCTTGAAAAGGGGAAGAAAACAATATTTGGAGAAAAGTGAAAGAAAGAGGAGGGGGTGTGGGGGGCTGCGTGAAAAGAAGGGGAGGGGGGAGTGGAGAAGAAAAGTGGGGGAGGGTGGAAGAGGAGAAGGAAAGTGGGGGAGGGTTTTTATATGGGTTAACAAATGGGGCAGGTTCGGGCACCTATAGCAATTGTGAAAATCAAAATGTCAAAAACATTAGCATTTAGGAGTGACCGCTCATATTTTTCCCAGTTTTTCCTCGTCTACCCACTACCCACATAAATCGCCTCCTTTCTCTTTGCACCATATTTTCCATTTCTATTTTTTATTAGTCTTTATCGATACCTGCTATATAGCACTACGTACACACGGAGTACTCTTTTAATTCTTCTCTATCGAACTTTCTATTTGCTATTTTGTATTATTTGGCTGTGGATATACTCGTATGCAGTAGAGAGCAATTGTTGGGATGGTCTGTTTGGTAACTTTGGTTTACTTTTTCAAAAAATTCTATGACTTTCTTCCATTTTAGATTTGAAGGATTACACGACGCCATGATATGGTGCAGGTGTGATTATAAATTGTTGTAGAGAATGATTAAATATCTAGAAAATGCCCTAAGGCTTATACTTTTATTCACAAGTCTTCCTTTTAAAAAGTAAACATGTGATAGTGATTGTGTGTACTTTTTCTAGATCTTTTAAAGTTAGTTATTACCTGGCAAACAACATTTGAAGGTATTTTTCTATATAAATAAGTAAATCGGCCGACAGAAGCAGTCTTGAGTGTTGACATTTTTTCTCTGGTTTTGTTTCTTTTTGTAAAAATTAACCACAACAGTGATGCCAAAAAGTTTTCCTAAATTTTTGCATAAACACATTGGCCAGCTTCAGGCATTCTTTTCACATAGTTAGATGGTTGGTGAAAGTTGATTTGAATAGGAAAAACAACATATAAATAAACAAAAACAAAAACAACTAGATGATGTGACAGTGACGTGATAATGAGTTAATGATGACGTGATAGTGGAACGAGAATAAAGTAAATATTTGACCTTATAAGATGTTGGTAATCTACTAAAAATCTTTACCTACCGGGTTTAACAAGTTTGTATGCTCAATTGTGTGCTCAATACTATCAAATTATTTCTCTATTCACAATTTGGAGGTAGAAGGGGACCTATCAACAATTCAAATTGAATGAACATAATTGGCAATTTTCTTTTTTATCATTTAATTTTTTATTTTATTTTTGTGGATTACATATTACCTTTTCTTATTTTTCAGATGAAGGGTTTACTTGGTATTATTTATTTTCTTATATATACACGAAGTAATGATACTGTGTGTATAATATTTTCGACCCGTAATTTGATAATTTCAAAAGGATGACACTCCATCCCTAGGGCCCCCAGCACTGACTGGTCGGTACGATGAGAGGATGTAAATTGGACTATAATATCAATCTGACAGATAGAGAGTGAGACTCTGTCCCCGTTACTTGGAGTGACCCTATGTTGAGTAATCTCTCACCACAGTTGCCAAAAATTGAACCCGGAACCTAACCCTACTCTCTCACTACCAGTTGAGCTACGCCCACTGTTGGATAATTAATACCCATATTGTATAAACAGGAGAGATTGAACAAGAATGGAGAAGAAATAAAGAAAGTGTATATAATGAATGAATATTGGTTATGGTTTTCAAGCCTCCTATAAGGGTATATATAGGGAAAATCCGGGTCTGGGCCTCTAATATGGGCCTGACAGACCCGGTTACATAAATGGACTAATAGTATAAAAAACTAATCTTAAACATCTGAATAATAATAATGTACAATAATAAGAATCCGCTAAACGTGTGTGGGCCGCTGTCTAGGCCCAATAGTCGGCAGACCGAGGGGTCGGAGTCCATATATTCCATCAAGAGTCCCCCACTCCCTGAGCCGAGAGTACTCGAGGTGAAAGGGAGTAGTCCAAACTGTATCTGCAACGTTCTTCTGTCTTCGGTTTCTTCCTCTTCGGCCGGGGACCATCACCCTTGTCAATGATGGGGAGGTGCCTCGTTAAAAACCTTTACTAGGAAAAAACCCAGTGGGAAAAAATCCTAATAAAGGGAAAAAGAGTACACCTAGCTAGGGGTGTGCACCGGTTCAAAACCGGACCGGACCGGACCGAACCGGACCGGAAGCGGAACCGGATTTGTAAGAAAATGAAAACCGAAAACCGGACCGGATATGTTCCGGTTTTGATCCGGAACCGGACCGGTCTTATCGGTTTAAAACCGGAACCGGACCGAAAGAACCGGTTTCTAAATCATTAATTTAAAATACTAAAAAATACAACTAATTTGTTTAATAAAAATGGGGTATTTGTTACTAATAGTATTACTATTACTACTATTATTTATTTATGAGAAAATTGGGTATGTATACATGTTTAAATACCTACCTTTAAATTAATGGTAGGTATTATTAAAAATAAAATGAATAGCCCTTCTATGACTTAGTTTCAATATTAAACACCTACTATCACGTTGAAATTTAGATTTTATTTCAACAACACTCATCCGCATCTTTTATTTACGAGTTCACTATATAGAAAAGTGCTATTTGTTTTATAAAATATAAATGGTTGCTATTAACTTTATGTATGCTAATTTAAAAGACTATATCACTATTTCTCCCTTTATTTATTTACTTTATTAGTCTTATAGAGCAAAGATTTAAGCAATTGATGGGTAGAATAGTAAATATTAGTTAATTCTATTATGAAAATAAGAATATATAGATGAATAAAACATTATGAAAATATATACTACATATTAAAAATATTACTATTTATATTTTTATAACTATCATTGGTTTTTATTATTTTATGACCATTTTATATTAAGACTATTAATTAATATATTAAAAAATATAGCAAACCGGTTTAATCCAGTTCAAACCGGAACAATCCGGTTTTTAACCGGAACCGGACCGGAAACCGGATTTACAATATTTGAAAACCGAAAACCGGACCGGATATCATCCGGGTCGGTTCGGTTCCGGTTTTTTCGGTCCGGTCCGGTCCGGTTTTCCGGTTTGAACCGGTTTGTGCACACCCCTACACCTAGCGCCCCCAACATAAAATAAGGGAGGTAAGTCTCCTCCGGCATAATCAATCTAGCTCAATTCATCTTCAACCGACTCAGCCCTCGTTCCTGCTCATGCGTGATATTTTCTGCTCATCTAGAAACTCTGACCCCTCAGTCCCCTAGTCTCCACTCTTTGAGGCGAGTGGAGACGAGGTGAAAATGAGTAAAGTCATCTTTGTACCTACACATTTAACATACATATAAATTTTCTCTCTCGGGATTTATGTATCCGATCGGGAGTTCATCACTTAAAACAAGTGGAGATGTGAATTGTTAATGTAATGATAAAATACTTAGTAGAATGGATGTGTGATCCATTCGTGAGCAACAGTCGCCACTCGAGGAATGACTAAGACCGGTCTTCGTGCCCGACTTGGTCGGAGCTTTGTCTTCGTGTCCGACTTGGTCGGGGCTTTGTGCCTGAGAGTCAGGGCTTTAAATCCTAGTGATGGGTCACAAGCCACACTCTACTAGGCATTTGATCATAAGTGTGTGATAGTGTGACATTCACCCAAAAAAATGATTTAAATAAATATAAATAATATGAAAATTAAAGAGTACTTATCTTTCGAACATTAATTATGTTGCTTGGACAAGATGATCCATATGGGTAGGATAAGTCTGGCCCAACTAATAAACTGGCATTGGCGTGGCTCATCATGCCGATTAGCTTTGGGCCCGATAATGTCGAGCAATAATTGGAGCAAAATAAACTGCATATGTCTCTGTGGATCAAAACAGACCGCCTTCCTTGCCGAGCAATAATTGGAGCCAGTAGAACATTAGAAAACAAATGTTGACCGAGTCAATGTCTTCCTTTGCTTGAGAGGGGAACATTCCACCGGCGTCTCATGAATATAAGTGGCCCTCGGAGGTCTGACAGACAAGGGTATTTTGCCGGAGTATGTCTTTTGGCGGTGATGGCGACTGGCATATCACGTCCGGAGTACCGGACTGAGCTACCGGAGTTGCGCTGGGGCAAAGTCGCCAGATCTAGGATCTGAGATTGAAGAGTGATGCAGAACTATGTGGCCAGGCTGTGACCCCCGTGAGACTGTCGCGACCTCGAGCAACCATAGAGCTATTTGGTCCAGGCGCGGCGGCGGAGTTGACGAAACTCAGACCTGTCATTCTTCGGAGCTTTGAGGTGGCCAGTAATGGCGGACCTCCGAGGTCGAGCTCCGGCAACCGAAGAAAATGGCTTAGGAAGATGGAAGTCATGACCTAGGCTTTTCCTGAGCTGTGATGGAGGCCGAAGCGGTGGCGGAGCTGCCGGGAGTTAGGCGTCGTCGCGAGCGAGACGGCGGAGACCGTACCTCGCCGGTGGTTCTCCGGGTCGCAGGTTCGCTGTAGAGCATGCCCCTGCTGTGGCGTCGCCGCTGGTGGTGGGCTGGGCTCCGGCCAGATCTACGAAATCCCAGACTTTTCATAGCAGATCTGTTCTTGTTGTATCATTTTTTTTCCAGAATAGTTTTTTGTGATTGGGAAGAATTTTTGGTTAATTGGGAGATTTTCTCACTTGATTGTGTTCAACCTCTCAACGAGAGCACCATTGTTGGATAATTAATACCCATATTGTATAAACAGGATTGATTGAACAAGAATGGAGAAGAAATAAAGAAAGTGTATAGAATGAATGAATATTGGTTATAGGGAAAATCCGGGTCTGGACCTCTAATATGGGCCTGACAGACCCGGTTACATAAATGGACTAATAGTATAAAAAGCTAATCTTAAACATCTGAATAATAATAATGTACAATAATAAGAATCCGCTAAACGTGTGTGGGCCGCTGTCTAGGCCCAATAGTCGGCAGACCGGGGGGTCGGAGTCCATATATTCCATCACCCACCGGTTTAATTTGATAATTTCAAGCTTAGCACTGAGGAGAAGCTTCGAATTCACGAGACTGGGGGTGAGTTCGGTTCTTGCGGTTCGGTTTTGACCTAAAACCAAATATAGAATCAAAGTAAAAAGTTTGGTTCGGTTTCGGTTCGGTTTTACACTCCAAAACTTGGAACCACGGTTTGATTGGTTCGGTTTGTTTCGGTTCGGTTTCGGTTTTTTCGGTTTTTTACCAAAAAATTATCATTTGATTCAAAATTGATATAATACTTAGAGGGATCAAACATATTACATAAAGAATGCAAGCACGATACAACGACAAAAAAAATAAAAATGAGAAGAGATAAATATGTCTTGAATTATATGAGTATGCGAGATAGATAAAACTGTATATATTATAGATTTAATTTGTTTGTGAGTTGTTCGAAAAAAGTTCATGAATATATACATTCTATACTTCTATGTGATATAGTTGAGATGAATATTTATTATTTTATCAATATAAAATCTTTAAGTTATCTAAAAAAAGTTAATTACTACGAATAACTAGTAAACACATATTATTATCATTCAATATAGCTACATTATTACAGACAATGAATGTGTAAATGAATTTATAAACCAAATTAAATTAAACATAACACAAACATTATTTTTCTAACACAAAAAAACCAAAGAATAATGATGATATTAAGATTAATTAGAATTAATCCGTAACAATTAAATTATAAATTTCATATTTTAAATAGTTCGGTTTGTTCGGTTCGGTTTTGAAGGAGAATAACCAAAACCGAACCAAACAACTTTGGTTCGGTTCAGTTTTTTACATTCAGTTTCGGTTTCTTAGCGGTTCGGTTTTATTTGGTTGCGGTTTGATTTAATTTGATTTAGTTTTCGGTTTTCGGTTTTTCGGACCCAGCCCTACACGAAGTGAACATTGTTCACCCCAGGCCCACCCCCAGGCCCAACCACCTCTCGTCGTGTTCCTCAATTTTCGCGCCAAGCAGCGTGAGAACGCTAGTAACCAGACGCTTTATATTCCGTTTTCTTCTATGAACGTGGTCGAGCTCGTCCACTCAAAGACCGCTTCAAGTAAGCCTGCATTCTGCCGAACCCTTAAAACCTCTTCGTTTCCATCTTCCATTTTCCTTGTTCCACCAGAGCTTATGAATTTTTTCTGTTTTCGTTTTCTTTCTAGCTGGACAGGATGCCGTGCCCGTCAATGGTAGTTTGAAGAAGCAAGGCCGAGAAATGGGTCGAATTTCGGCTCCATCTGACGCACCAATCAAATCGGAGGACGAATCCTTGGAAGCGTTGTGGCCGGAGCAACAAGAAGGCGTTCCGTTGAAACAACGTCTGAAATTGCTTCTGACTAGCAGTCGGACACTCAAATCCGAAGCAGAAATTGCTGTTGTTTCCGAGTGAGTTTATTCATTTTTTGTTTTCGCTGCATTTTTTATATTACATTTCTTTGCAAAACTAAGATGATTTCAATTTTAGTATTTTGGAAGTTCGCTCTATTACTTGCCTGAAGAAAGGCTCCAACTTCATTTCAAAACCCTGATCTTTTAATAGAAGTTTAATTCTTTTTGGAGTTTGATGTATGCAGGCCCCCACATAATATTTATGCTCGAAGCTACAGCAACCATTTCTACTCACAGGTATTGTAGTATCTTCAATTCAACTTTCTGATTGTTAGTATGGCTTGGTTGTCCTATTGTTGTCATTGTCATCCTAGTATTTGAAAGCGCCATTTTTATTATTATTATTTGAAAACATCCTGATTATTATTAACATGTATCAAGTTTCATGTTTATTACATGAACTGACCTATATTTGGCGCTGTATTTTTTTTTTTTTCTGTTTTGTTTTCAATTTTTATTGATCTCTTTAATTGCCTCTAATGAAAGTTTCTTACTAGATGTTGCATTTACCAAACTATATTACTTTTATTGTTTTATCATCATTATTATCACTATTAATATTTCTCCGTATCATTGTTATTTCTACTCGTGGAATGTTGTAAATCTATTTTGTTGGTTTTGAGTACTACTGAACAGTTGAGTAAAACACTAATATTGCCTTATGCCTAGAACTCACTCATGTATTTGTGGTTCCTTTATCTGCTATATTTTATTGGTGGCTTACTCATCAAATGATGTTCTGTACTATTTTAAATTATTCAGGAGGAGAAGGTTGGCTGTTTGGAAGTTCAGCAAAATGATACTGGTAAAAGTTCTAATGCAATGCTTTATGACAATCATGTGTATGAACAGTACAAGCTAACAGTTAATAAATCCTAGAGAGTATTATATTCTTTTCTGATTTGTCCTTGTGTGTAATTTATCATCCTACTGCCTAACTATATTGGATACTAGGCAAAGGAGATGAGAGCATGTGCCAGTTGATTGCTGATAATAATATTATATCAGGAAAAGTTGATGCAGCCAATTCACTTCAACAGATGTCTCCATCACACCTTGCCGTTATAACAAAGGTTTCTGATGCCAATTTACGGAAAAAATGCATAAAATTTTCATCTGGTGCTGATATGGAGACACCAGAGAAGAATGAGATTCCTAGTGACTTTTTGGATGATCTGGATTTTGTTGTACTAAAAGAGAGACAAAGAATGCTGCTATCTAGGTGCCATTTTCCTCCACTATTTTTAGGTTTTCAAATTGTTACATAAAATGTGTAGTATCTCTGGTTCTTTTATACAATAAATTATATTAGTATCATATCTTTAACTGTCTTTTTATAATCTTAATTTCCAGGAGAGCACCATCTTTCGAAAGGAAAACTATGGAGGTACTTTATCTCTTATGTCTATAGTTTGTCATTTGCAAATCCTCTTCCAAATATTTTTCCACTTGTTGCAAGAGTCATGCAACAAGATAGGATTCTGTAAACCGTTGGTGAATAATATTCTTCTCAATCCTTTTCCCTTTAATACTATCTTGTAAGGACATTTCTATGCCCTCCTAGAAGTCATTTTTTCCTTTCAAAAGTTATTTTCAAAGCGCTTTTTTGACTATTTTTTATTGCTAATGCTTTGCAAGTGCACATTTCTTGTTTTAAATCGAATATATAACTTATATGTTAGGGAAGCCTTGGTGCACCGGTTAAGGCGTTGCTGTGTGACTGAGAGGTCAAGGGTTCAAGTCTTGGGAGCGGTCGCTTGTCAAAATTTGGCAGGGGAAGGTTTGCCCCTTATACACCCTTGTAGTGGTACCCTTCCCTAGACCCTCGCGGTCTCGCCTTGCAGGATGCCTTCGTGCACCGGGTTGCCCTTTTACAGTCCTCATTTGAGTAGTCATCCTTAGCTTGAGGGAGAGCAGTGGTTACATGACCACAGGTTGCCAGTGGCATCACCAAATATGGCATTGTTTACTCTTTAATTTCTGTCAACTCTTGACTGTAGATCAATTGCATTTAGGGAAATTATTTTGTAAATGTGGGAGTTGTTTGGTCAATTGCCATTTACTTCTTATTCGCATCCATGTATGTTCTATGTAATGTTCACTATTACATTTAGAAAGAACTGCCATGAAATATTGTCTTTTACAGTTTTACATGGATTCCTGTTAGTGTTTTTATGCATTTCTTTTCTCTTTATTTTCAAGATTGCTGAATAAGTGTTCTTGTTGTTTAATGCAGGATAACTCACTAGAAATTTCTAGCTTTTCTGAAGATGACTTAATCAATGAAGGTACTGGAGTAAGAAAGGGAAATGATGAACCCCGTGATAGGGACTTTCAGATGGCTGGAGGTCATTCTAAGACGTATGATTTGTTGAATTTTAGAGATCATGGATTGACTGATTCCTGCCCGAACGAATATTCACTCAACCAAGCAACATCACAGAGGGTTCAAGGAAATGGTTTCTTATGCTCTTTAAAGAAAGTTCTTTCTGATCAAGGAAATGATTTATTATTAAAAAAAGTTCTTTCTGAGCATGAATCAAGTCATGAATTAGATCTTCCTTCGGATAGCCTTGGTACAGATATTGTTGATGTGAAGGTCGAACCCTTAAGTAGCACCGAGTTAGATACCAGAGGAAAACATGCTACAGACAATCCACTTTATATTTCCCCCTTTCCAATTAAGGGAGAAGAAACCCCTTATGAACTTGATCACAAGTCGCTGCGAGAACGGTTGGAGTTATTTTCAGGAAATGTAAATGCAATTTGGTCATCTGGAGGTGATGCAATATCAGCTTCTTTGATCAAAATAGTGCCCCCAATGATTAATCATGCAGTACCGGACAGAGTGCAAGGAAATGATTTGTTAGGCTCTCTAAAGAAAGTTCATTCTGAGCATGAATCAAGTCATGAATTAGATCTTCCTTCAGATAGCCTTTGTGCAGATATTGTTGAGGTGAAGGTCGAACCCTTGGAGAGCATCGAGTTAGATACCAGAGGAAAACATGCTAAAGACAATCCACTATATAATTTTTCCCTTCCAGTTAAGAGAGAAGAAGTTCCTTATGATTCTAGCATAGATGAACTCGATCACATGTCTCTGCGAGAACGGTTGCAGCTATTTTCACGAAATGCAAATGCAATTTGTTCATCTGGAGGTGATGGGATAGCAGTTTCTTTGATAAAAACAGTACCCGCTATGGTTGAACCCACACCCATTTCATCTGCAACTGCCAAACCAGTGAAAATTCAAATTTCACGAAAGCGGAGAAAGACTGCCACGTAAGATTTATTGATATGCTGTAATGAATTGATTTCATGTGTATCTATTAGGATTTTATTTCTTTTCATTTTCCCTGGCTATGAGGGTGAAAGCTTTGAGGTTTAATCCCATGTTTTCTTTCTCGCAACCTTTCAGAGATTCAGTTGAATTAGCAATGGAGGAAGACGCTCCTGGACTTCTTAAGGTACCTTTTGCAATTCTTTGGTGTTGTAGGTGATATTGACATCCTTATGGATTTTAAGTCTTTGGGCAGGCACTGCTTGAGAAAGGTGTAGCGGTTCATGAAATTAAACTTTACGGGGAACCTGAGAGCAACGAGCCTCTGGATGATTTGTCTACAGAAGATAGTTTCGCTGAGCTTGAAGAGATTATAATAAAGGTGTGAAAATACGATTTAGTAACAAGGATAATTCTCTGTGACTGACTTGTAATGGTTAGGAGATACTACGTACGTAATAGATAATGCCTCACCTAATTGCAGATACTATCATGTTAGTTGATGACTTATACATCCAAGAAAGAGATGCAGGCTAAGACGCTAAGTTTAAAATATAGAAAGAAGAGTGTGAAAGCACGAGAATTTAGGATGTTAAAAATATATAATAGGGTTTTGGGGTGCAATATTAGCAATTTAGCACTATTAAATACTACATATTTAAAAGAAGAAATTGCGCAAAGTTCGATGGAAAGTGATACTACCTCCGTCCCATTCAAAGGTTCCCGTCCACTATTCACATGGTCAACTTAAATCATTCTTATTTTTTTTTGCTTTATATATCAATTTATTTAATCATATTTACATTTTTTGATCAGGCTTTGTAGCAGTTTTAATGTAGTTTCTGAATATGTAAATTTTATTTGCTAAAAATAATCAGAGTGTGAATAGGGATTAAGTTACTTTATCGCTAGTCAAACATCGTAAACCGTAACGGGAACCTCTCTTTGGGACAGAGGGAGTATTAGTTAGCGATTTTTTCAATTATTTAAAATTCAATACAAAAAAGGATATTAAAATATAGAACAACTAAATACAAAAATGAGTCACATGAACAATATACAATAGTTACTAACTTAGTATATAAAACAACTCAAATATTGTGTGTTCATGATGAGCCTCTTGGAAAAATTTATATGGCCATCCTCAAAGAAGCATTGGCCCAAAGACTTAAATCCATAACGATGTCAATATCACCCAAAACAACCATGCATATGCATAAACTACTTGTAGGTTAAGATACAAAGTATATGTTTTGTATAGTCTTAATCTTTATTATTATTTAATATATTACATAATTAAGTTAAGTGATTAGTAAATTATATTATTAAATGTGAATATTTTATCATTCATGCATGTTAATGTGTGTATATATACACACACACAATATTACATGTCAAAAAGATATTTACAAAAATATAATTTCTATGTCTCCAAAATCTTTTGGGAGTAAGGCTTGAATGTTGTTGTTGTTTTACAATTTCTATGTCTCCGACTAGTCCTTGTGTAGGCGATAGGCGTTACTACAATGTATTGAACAACAAAAAGAAGAATTAAGGAATTAAAGAAGACATTGTGACACTATTCATTGCCTTCCATTCACTGCACCCCACCCACCCTTCCTCAATGCATTCATTCACTGCACAAGTTTAGTTTCCGGCAATTATGGGGTCAGCTAGAGCAAGGAAGACCGCAGCACCTTGTGAGTCAAATCTCCCAGCACCCCTCGTCCGCCTAAGAACGCAGTCCTAGTTCGCCTGTATCAGCAGCTGAGGCCATCCTTTGTACCAATGACAAGGCACCGACACAATCCACTCATCTTCGGAACCTCTATTGGATGGTGTGGGTGACTCAAGGTGCCCTTTGTCTCTAGCCTTCGATTCGGTGCCCTCCTCTGAGCACCCTTGTCCATCGGGGGGGGGGGGGGGTAAGAGGTGCCGCCAATCGATCATAGAAAGAGATAGGAAGTTAGGGCTTAATAAAAATAAGTTAAGGGCATAATAGTCCATATAAGTTACTACTATTTATCATTTTATCTATCAAATATATTTTTTAAAATATTTTCAAATAACTATTGTGTTTGGGAAAAACTAATAAAGTCATAGATTGTGAAATAGGAAGTTTTAGTCATATCTATGATATTTTTAGCACCAAATTTAGCATTTCAATATTAGTTAAAAAAGTTAATCTGTTCCCTATATTTTTGGTGTAGTAGTTTTGTGAAGGTTATGTAGGTTTTGGTATAATTTCACAATGACTAATGTGGCATTATTATAATGTAAACTAATTTTAGACAACTAATTAAGATTATAAATTTCATGCCACCAGCCTCAACGTAAGTAGTTGGGATTAAGGTGATAGTGATGATGATGCTGACACCTGGCTTTTATTGCCTCTTTTAAATTTTTGATGCAGCTGTTTTCCAGGCATCATTCATTGCTTAAACTTCCTGCAATGCATTCTTTAAAGGGAGAGAAAGCTAGTTATTGTCTCGCATGTCTATTTTCACTTGTAGAGCAGGTATAAAAACTCTGTTCTTGTGATTTGACGTCAAAAGCTTTTCCTTGATCATTCCTCATCATTACATTTTCTCAAAAGATTTATGATTGTCTTATAAATATAATAGTTCCAACTCTTTTTCACTTGCAGGCACAACATTTACGGTTAAGAAAATGGCCTGTTGAGTGGGGATGGTGTCGAGATCTCCAATCATTCATATTCGTTTTTGAAAGACATAACAGGTCAGATCAAATGAATGAGGTGTTGAACCTCTAATAGTCTAATATATGTCAATGTTTTTATTTACGTGTTTCAGGATTGTTCTTGAACGCCCAGAGTATGGGTATGCAACATATTTCTTTGAATTGGTTGGATCTATACCGATACAATGGCAGATCAGGCGATTGATAACGGCTATGAAGCTTACTAGCTGCAGTAGGGTCTCGTTAATCGAGAACAGAGCAATATTGGTAATTGTCGCCCTACTTTTTCTTATCTTCTTCTTAAAAGACGTGCTACTTGGTTTAACCCCTCAACTATACTATTACACATTCTGATCTTCTGCCTTTTTTACTGAAATATTCTGCGCTATGCAAATCGACCTAATGTAATTCTAGACATACATCGCTCGACTTAACAACTTTTTCATTTGGGTCGGAATTTATTGGTTTGGTCAGAACACTCTGAATGGTTTGGTCAGAACACTCTCAATTGAATTGGTTTGTATGTGTAAGTCTAGTCTGGACTTGTATGTTTATGTCTGTTCCAGACTTCCAGTTTATTTTGGTTTAACATTATGTACTCCATATGTTTTATTTTATCATTACATTTCTAATTTGGTCTCATTTGGTTTGCATAGGCGACTCCTAAATTAGGTCTAACTTTGGTGAGCTGACAAAAATATTTTTTGTAGTTAATACCATGATTAAGTTAGGTCCATATTGCATAATCAAGGACATTATTTATTCAAAAATAAATTGTTGACCAAATCAGTTGATGATGTGGATGGACTAAACCTTTGTTTTTATCCTTTTGGTATATCATTGCATAGGTTGGGGAGGACGTTAGTGAAGGAGAAGCAAGAGTGCTGGTTGGGTACGGCTGGACCCCCAACACTGGCCTGGGATCTATGCTCAACTACTGTGATAGAGTGGTTCATGACAGAAAGCAACAGGAGAGGGATAGCTCAGAATGGAGGACCAAAATTGGGAAGATGCTCATTGATGGGTATAATCGCGGCAGAATTGTGCCTATAGAGCTTCCGGGGAGTCTAGCCAAGTACAATGTTGCTGATGACACCAATGTGAAGCTAGAATTATACTAGAGTGCACATAAAGTGATTTATTTTTGTAAATACTTCAGAATTCTTCTGAAATGCGTAGCATGTTTTTTTGTTATGTCCGTGAATAGTCATGGACCGGGCCCGATCCGGTTCCGGCCTAGGCCTGGCCGGACTTGGAGGTGTTGGAGTGTAGCCCGGAATCGGCCCGGGTGTTGACCGGTACTGGTTCGGGCTGGGCCACCTGCCCGGGTACTGGGCTGGTTCGGTTCGGGCCGGGCTTTTTTTTCTTGTTTCTTAATTAATTCTAGAAGTGCTGCATATAAAAACAAACTCCAAGTGCATTTATTTGAAATATGAACTACGTTTGAGAATTGAGAAAAAAATTACAATATGAAATACATGTTCTAATAAATAATAATATAATAATCCATCAGAATTTCTGCTGTTGATTGTTGTTTCCTCCTTGCCTTTGTTTTTGTCATAGGACTTAATGTCTTGTGACACTCCTGTATAGTGATGGACCCAGGCCGGGACTAGGCCCGGTCGGGCTTTAGAAGTTGGGAGGTAGGCTCGGAACCGGTCTGGGTAACCCCCGGGTCCGGGTTGGGAGGTAGGCTCGGAACCGGTCTGGGTAACCCCTGGGTCCGGGTTGGGTCGGGCCTCGTGCCAAATTCTATTTTTTTGCCTTTTTCTACTTAACCCCCGACCTCCCCCCCTCACCCCCACCCCCAAACCACCCCAAATGGCCCAAAATACCCAGCCTAAGCCAGGAATTCAAAAAAAAATTGAAAAAAAATGGCCCGAACCGGGCTCGGCCCGACCGGGCCGGTTCCTTATTTACCTGACCCAAGCCCGCACCAGAAAACCCCTCAGGTCGGGCCTACCCGGATTGGTCCCTGGCCGGGCCACCGGGTCGGGCCGGTTCTAACTTCTAACAGTACCGGGCCGGGTCCGGTTTCGAGTTGGGCCACCCGGCCCGAGTCCACCACTACTCCCGTATCCGTGTGAAATCCCCAAGCTACAATCTTTCTTGCACCACTTGCAAGTTGCGTACCACATCCCGGTCTTCGGGTCCTTCCACTTATCAAAATTATTTTTCATAAGGGCATATTGACTTTCCATCTTTAAAATGGTAGATAACTAGATATAATAAGAGAAGATGAAGATGGATAAGAGTTGGAAAAGACGTGTAGGAAAATGTTAGAAAGTAGGAGTATTAGAAACTAGGTGTATTTATAGAATTTTTTGTACCCCCACTCCCCCCACCCCCACCCCCACCCCCACCCCCAAAACCCCTGGGACTTGTTGAGGTCGTTGAGAATTTCCATACCTCAAGTTTGGATGATCTCTCTATCTCGGATTATAAGTGTTTCCGTATGGCTCGTTCGTCTTTTGGTTTTGGAACCCCAAGGCGTTTACTTGTTCAGCGTTCTCCTCTTGTAGCGAAGGGCAAGAATCGGTAGGATGCCCTTGTGTTCCACAAATGCCGCAGACCTTGACTTCTTGAGTTTTGGGATTTAAAAGAAAATCCTTCACTAAAGAAGTCAAGCCGGCAACTTGACTTGCCAACGATGTGTTGGACTCTACTGCGGCAATCCTTCGGGTTGAGGACCACCCATTGTAATGTCTAGAATTCTCGGCCAACGTTGAGATGAGATTTCTTGCTTGAGAAGGGGTTTTGTTAACAATTCCCCCTCCACATGCCGCATTCACCATGCGTCTATCTTGATCCACAAGACCACCATAGAAGTAGAGGATGATGTCTTGCTCCGTGTACCCATGGTATGGGCAACTAACACAAAGCTTTTTGAAGCGCTTCCAAAATTCATACAACGTCCTGTTCTCTTCTTGTTCAATGTTGCTTATTTGTTTTTTCAAAGAAGATGAGACGGAGACGGGATAATGCCTTTCCAAGAAGCATTTTTTCATTGCTGCCCTTGTGTCTATACTTCCCGAAGGAAGATAGAATAGCGAATCCCAGTGTCTTTGAGGGAGAATGTAAAAGCCCTCAACTTGATTTGCTCCTCGGTGACTCCATTTGGGCACATGCTTGTGCTAACAATATGGAATTCCGAGAGATGTTTGTTTGGGTCCTCTCCTCTCAGACCGTGGAAAGAAGGTAGTAGATGAATCAGCCCGAATTTCAACTCAAATGTAGCACCCACATCAAGAGTTGAGAAGGTGATACATAGGGGTTGTTGGTTGAGATTAGGAGCTGTGAGCTCCCTCAATGTTCTTGTTTCAAGAGCCATAGTTATTGGCTCTTCGGGCTCGCTAGAATTAGAACTAGCACTTGATGATTCCTCCGAAGAAGTGTTTGGAAATAAATTCCTCAACCTCTCGAAGGTCTATTTCGGGGTTTGTTTGGTAGGTGAGTTGGTTTATAGATCGAGTTTTTACCATATACTCAAACAAAGCTCAGAAAAATTAGAAATCTTTATACTTTTTTAAGTATTTTGTTTTTTGATTTTTTCTTGAAATAAAATAAAAATAAAAATAATTGCCTTTCCCCGGCAACGACGCCAAATTGGACAGCACTAAAGTCGTTGTGTGTCTCAATTCTCAAATTAAAATACATTACTCGCACTAATACCGTAGTATAGTGTAGTAAGGTTCGTATCCGCAGGGAAAGAAATACTTCTCTTTTTATAAAACTAGTAAATAAAAGGGGTTTTTTAGGATTGAGTGCTTTAATTCAATTAAACACTAAGATGAACAACTTATATGTGATTTAATTCAAAGATAAAAAGAATTTGACTTTGCTACTTTCCACTTGTTGATATGTTTGTTGATCCTTGTTATATCTACAACTTATCCCCGGCCTCTCGAATGCTCAATCGAGGAGTATCTCCAATTCATCGAGGTTAGTTATTAACAACGACCGTTCATCAATAACCCTGACTATTAGCTAAGTATAGAACGCCACCATATACCGACTTGATAGTAGGAATTAATCTCTTAACTCCTTGATGAAATCAACTGAGATTGATAACCTCAACCCAACAATTTCGGTTTAAGCAACACAATTAATCCCTCTTAATATTATTAACCACGACCGTACATTAATAACCCGAAGTTACTTACTTGTGAAAGCATCAATGATTAGCAATCGGTTCATTGATTGTTTCTAGTAGTAATTAATGTCAAGATGTTAACTAATTGTCATCTTAGTAACAGTCCCAACAAAAATTGTCAATTGCAAAATTTCATCAAAAAATTTCACCGGGAACCACTTCAAATGGTGACGGTCGGACAGAGCTTTCTATATAAGGATAAATTTGCATTTTTTTGGTTAGTTCGCTGTTGGAGGGCTTATTTGCCCGCGTGACGTGTTGATTGAAAGCTACTACGTACTGTATATGATATTGACCGAATAAGATCGGTGATTGATATGATTCCATAAAAAAAACTTTTTTATGTTTGTGTTAACTGTTAATCGCACAAGTGGAGTTGAGTTTGATGGATTCTATACGGCAGAAGACTAATCAAAGCACGATATCCACATGTGATTATACATTTTCACAAGCTAAATAATTGCCTAATCCTTCTAAAATTCGGGACCACAGCATAAAATACTTCTAGTATGCGCAGATTATACCGTATAGCCGGTTGTACGGTGAACACTGTACAGTCGCGTATTTTTGAAATTAAATTCAATATCAAGCCTGATTATAATTGTGGATCTGATGTCTTTGATGAGAAAACAGGGAGACGGAATCGGCTGGTGTTGGGTGTGGGGAGGTTTTTGTCCGGGCAGACGGTGGAATCTTGGTAGAGAAGACCATCGGATTTCTTCTCTGCTAATTCATAGGAGGCTTACGACCGGTTCTTCCTAAAATTGAATAGAAGTATCAATTACTCCGTAATTCATACGGAGCACTGTAGCTAATTCATACGGCGTAATGTAGCTAAATCATACGGCGTACTGTAGCTAATCAATCTGGAGTGTCGTAGTGCTTATTGAATTGGAATTGAGAAATAGGTCCAAATCATACTCCTTTACATTTTAAAAAATGAGCATATATAGATGGATATTTGAGTACATTAAAATTTTTCGATACTCATTTGGTATGTTAGTATGCTCATTTGTTATCGGTTTTGTGCTCATTTTAAAATGATATACCAATAAATATTTTAAAAGAGTTATATTACATTATATTTACGTAAGAGTTGATTATAGGTACAGGAGCACCTAGAATCATACTCAATTGCATGTTTCTAATACTCAATAGTAAATGTTTGATGTTCAATGAAAATGTCTTAATACTCAACTAAAAATACTTATGATTTTCATATTAATGTTCATTTTGTAAGTTACGTTTGCTCAATTGATACTCATGTTATGCTCATTTTTAAATTATCATATCAATGCATATTTCAAAAGTATTATTTCACGTATTGAAGTTCATAGCAGTTGATTATAGATATTTAATAAGTTTTTATAAAAGAAAAAAATTAGAAACTCAAAGTAAATTCGAAGATATGAGAAATTAAAGAGATCACGATGCTCATTGTTAGGCTCTTAATACCCAACAAAACATGTCTGATGCTCACTAAATTGCATAATCTTAATACCCAATAAAGGGAGGTTTGATGTTCAACTAACAAAACTTACGATTTTCATATAAAATTATAAATGCTCATTTGTACGTTATGTTTGCTCATTTGGTACTTATGTGCTCATTTTTAAAATGTCATATAACCATGCATATTTCAAAAGTATCATATTGCATTAGATTCACATATTGAAATGCATAGGAACTTATTTGAATACTACCTCCGGTTTTTTTAATCTTCACAGTTTGACTTCACACAAAATAAGGAATGAAATTTGACTTTACTGTAAAGTACACTGTTGAGGCACTGTTTGACACTGTTTGGCACTGTAGAGACACTGTTTGGCACTGTAGAGACACTGTTTGGCACTGCTTGACATTGTTTTGATGTAGATTTCTTTGCCAAAAAAGGAAATAAGGAAGTGTGAAGTTTATTTTAGACCGTCCCAAAAAGGAAAGTGTGAAGTTTATTAAAAATCGGAGGGAGTATAATTTAATGAGATTTTATAAAAGAAAAAATAAGAAAAAGAAAGTGAATTACAATATATGAAGTTGATATCACAATACTCATTATTCGACTCTTAGTGCTTAGTACAATACGTATGATGCTCATTAAAAGTGTATTAGTGCTCATCTGACGAAAACCACGATTTTCACTGAAATTACGAAAATATCACCATTTTTAGTTGTGATATCAGCTTTCTTGTAATAACACAGTGCTCATAATTAGACGCTTAATACTCAATAAAATTGAACCATTGCTCATCAACAGTACATTGATGCTCATTTAGCATAAACCGCGATTTTTACATTAATTACAAAAACGCCACCGAATTATTTTAATATTTTTCCCTTGGGCCTGTTCCTGGGCCGACTATACGGTGCTCACCGTACAGCCGGATTGCCGGATATACCATATACGTGCTCTCTAGTATGTGTATAATTGTATATATATTCCTTTGATAAAATACATACATGGCAGGAATAATTTTTCAGATAAATTATCACATTCCTTTTTTGTATGCATACTTACAAAGTTTTATTTTCAATTTTGTATTAAAGTATCAAAGCCAACAACAATTAAACCATAACTCTATAACTAACATACGTAACTTTTAAATGTTCAACAATTTTAGCATTAAGGCACATATTACATAAATTGATAATTTTTTTATAAATAAAACATAATCTTAAATTCAATTTGAATAACTTTATCCATATTATTGTAAAATTCTAAACGTATTTCTTTAGTAACAAGTAATCAAATTATATTAAAAAAATGTAATGTTAGAATTTGATTATTCATTCATACAAGATTTATATTTTTTATATGACAATTTGTAAAGTAGTATAGTAGAGTATATCTGAGCACTGATAAGGGCTGATTACAATATCTGTCAATATTTTATATATTATGACCAACATATTTTGACGGGTAGTTTCCGCCTCTAGACCATTTTTTATTATAATATCCATCAGTGTTTTCAGTTTTCCTGTTGTTATTTTTGTCGATAATCGATCATATGGTTTTTTGTAGTGCATCTTGAAAAATTCGAAGTTTTTTTGTAGTGCTTCAAAATAAATTCAATACTAGCACTAATACCGTAGTGGAGTTCGTATCTATATGAAAAAACATTTTTCTATTGTAAATTTGCAATCATAGGGGGTTTCTAACTTTAAAAAAATCAAAACACTAAGATGAATGAATTACATGATTATAATTAAATCGATGAGATAAAGAATTGGGTTTACTATTTTTCACTTGTTAAAATATGTTATTGATCGCAGATTCCTAGTTGTTTCTGTAACTATATCATATTGAATACTCAATTGTGGAGTATTTCCAATTCATCAAGGATAACTATTAACAACGAGTCCGTTCATTAATACGGAGTATATCTTATTATAAACCAAGTATGGACTACGGTAATATATCAACTTAATAGTACGTAGTATTTACTCTCTTAAATCCAATTGTTGATAAAATCAATTGAGGTTGATAACCTTAACACAATGATTTTGGTTCAATCAACACAAATAACCCCTCTTTAGATTACTAATCTTGAGACCTTGCATTAATAACTCGAAGTTAGTGAAATCATCAATGATTAACCACCGGTTCATTGATCATTTCAAATAGTAATTAATATTTATGTTTGTTTTATGTTTCATTTTATTTTAACATAAATGCATGATAGTTTGTTAATTTACTTCAATTTATTGAAAGTGTATTAATTTAAAACACGTTTCTTGAAAGCAGTTGTGAGAGCTGTCTAATGAATTTGGAGGCCCTGTCCCAAACGTAAAATTGACGCGCCATATAAATATAAAAAATTAAAAAAATCTCAATCTAAATACTTATACTGAAATCAATTGAATACTCATCAAATAATGTAATGAAAAAAATTCTAAAAATCACTTATTACTTGATTTAAAGCAACAAACTCATCACTCAATCAATTTGTGTAAAGCATGAGTAAATGGTCTGATAAAAACTTTATTTTACTGATTGGTATTAATATATATATATATATATATATATATATATATATATATATATATATTATTACTATGTAATACTAATATTTAAAAAAAATTGGGTCCCCATAAATCAGGAGGTCCTGTTCTGTAGAACACGTTGAACGTGCTAAAACCCAGTTCTCGTAATTGTATAAAACAACATGGAGTATCAAACTCGATGTAAGAGTAAGAATCTAATTATTAAAGTAATCAATTAATTGAAATAATTACATAAATATAACCAAAATTAAGATGGTTTACAAAAATATGACTAGTTACTAGAGTAGTAATGAAATCATAGTAATTCATGTTCAAGTTTTGAACTTAAGTTACCACAATACTACGTTGTAGTAGTAAATAGTCATATTTATGTAAATAAGTTTTATTTTAATGATATTCTTATAAAATACTCCAATTAATTAGGTAGTCTTATAATCGCTTAATAAATCAAAATAATTGTACTAGCAGCGATAACTTCCCGCCCTCAGCAGTGGGGAGGTAAAGCGTGAGGCTGGATTCACAGAGCAGCGATAACTTCCTGCCCTCCACAGTGGGCAGCCAGGCAGGATACTTTACTACTTTGTCATTTTTATTTAATTGAGGACCCTCAATTTCAGTACTAACCTTCGCTTTTACGTAAAAAAATATAAAATGATTTAATTATTCATTATGCACATACAACATTTATCAATTTTATTTATCCACCATCATCTTTTATACACAATTTAATTATATGGAGGGCTACAGTAGACATAATATCTTACAGAGTACTTTATATGTGAAGATTTTAAACTTTTCAAAATAACATTGAAGCATTTATTTTTTATTCAATTATTCTTCACATTATTTTTTTCATTTTATTTTTAATTTACCCTCGATATGATGTTGCACACCAAGAATAGCTTATTAATATTCAAATATGAAGTCAGTGATTATGATATAATATTCAGACAATAAAGAGAAGTCCGATAGACAACATTACAACACACAAAATTCTAATTTTAGTTAATACTAAAGTCGATATAATATCAGATGTTGTGAAGTTCATTGAAGCATCTGAGATAGCATATGTGACGCTCCCAAATGGGACAAAGTCAATTTTAAATGACACTTTATATTCTAGCAAATCATGAAGATATTGAATTTTGAGGATGGTGTCAAAATGTTTATCACATAAAAATTATGAATGCAAATAAAAAGGAACATCCTTTGTCTTACAACAATTAAACCTGACACTAAATACATTTACGAAAAAATTTCAGTGTATTTCTCAGGATTAAATTTCACATATATTAGCCATTTGAAATACATTTGATATCCAACACAAAGTTAGATAAGTATGCATTTAGACACTCATTCACTTAGGCCATGTAATGATGCATACATTCATCAAGAAATCATTTGGATACTCATTAAAGAATATAAGGGTTCCATTACCAAGTTATTTTCTTGTAAGGACTTCTATTGGTTAGAAATTTAGCATTTGCTCAGCTTCTTGTTCAAATTATAAGATTAAGAGCTCATTTTCTGGTTCATTCTAACAAAAGATTCTGACATAATAATGTTGGAGAATTATATCACAATCATTTAACGACTACTGTTTGTCAATTAGGATTAATATGGAGCACACCGTTATTCATGTCCATACACAAAATGGTCTCGCTAACTCATTCATTAAACGATTACAAATCATTCTCGTATGTTCGCATTAAGTTTATTTAATTACGAAATCGCTGAAATAAATTAGCACTTAATTTCCTTTTTCTAATAACCCCAGTAGCAGTATATACTTTTACATTTTCTCCAATTTTACCGCTTTTGTATAGATCAACTAGAAAATAGGGTGCAACAAATAGAAGAAAATTTAGTTGTGCTTCTTCTTTGTTGCTTAGCTCATTTACCTTTTGTTCTTGAGCTTTCAAGATCATACTCATGCCCAGTGTGGCGGATGTAGGAAAAGAGGCTGTTGGGGGCAAATAAATTACAACAATATTATAATAACTTCCTTAATTTTTAGGATGTTTTTACTTGGACTATTTTTAGTCCCATACCTGACTTAAACAGACCAGGTCAAACCAGACCAGTTTAGACTAGACCAAACCAGACTACCATAGCTATAAAATACACATGCTCCATACGTTTACCAGTTCAGATCAGACCAGATCAAACCAGCAAATTTTAGTCCAAGTAAAAATATCCTTAGTCTTTTCGTCCTCCACTGCCTGCCTAATACTCGGGTGGAAGTGGGATGCATCTTCTTCCCGGTCGCATGAAGAGGGAGCAAACATAATACTGCGTTTCAGATTATGGCTAAGAACCATGTTCAAATAATAATGTTAACCTTTTTTTAGTAAATATTATAAAAAGTTGATATTTTAGACATTCATGTAAATAGAAATTTAATAATATTTTATACATAATATATAATTCCCCATAATAATTTGACTATATATATATATTAATAGAAAATCATGATAAAAGTAAGATGTGTGAATAGTGCAAAAATGCTAACGTTGCAGCTACTAAAGGGCGAAGAATGTATACTATAGATTTATTGCAATTTGCAAGTATTGGAAATGGGATGATGCTAATCATGTAGCAACGCCCATGGATTCCTTTCGGCTTCTCAGACTCTATTTGATAGTCCGAGCTCTTCTGACATTATCGTATACTTGAGTCTCATTTCAATACTTGAGTCTCACCCCACTGGATGTTGCCTTTGTTGTTAATAAACTTGCTAAATTCATGCAAAAGCCCACAATTAATCACTAGCAACTGGTGAAACGTCTCTTGGCACTGCTTCTCATGGCCTCTTTCTCTGATGCATCACAACGTTTTCTTTGCACTTATGTTGATGTTGACTGAGCAGCGAATTTGTATGATCACTCTTCTACCGGTGTGTATGCCATCTTTCTCGGTGAATCACTCATTTCTTCGGAATACACCCCAAGGATAACACTATTTCGAAGTCCTTCTTCACGAGCATATGAAATTATTTTGATAAAATCATTTCTTCACGAGCTACGACATCCACTACCTACCGCGCCAACTCTTTTTTGTGATAACAAGGGTGATACTACGTCTTTTGCCAATCATGTCTTTCATTCAAGAATGTAACATGTTGCAATTAACTATAATATTATCATTCCTATAATTAGTAAAGGAAAATATAAACAATGATGAAGAAGTAGAACATAAAAGATGGAAACTTTGAATGTTTTGGAATAGACCATATAATATTACTAATCCATAATTTTTATAAGTTTTATCAATTGAAGACTTGAAAGATAAGTTTACTCTCAGTAGAGATCCTGAGAGATATAAAGTGTGTCAGTATATCATCGCATGATTGAAAACTGTGAATCAAAGATCTAATATATCATAGATTTGGATTTACTTAATTTTTATTAATTCCGTTATTAGTTTTTGATAATTTTTCTTCACACTTAATTAAAATAAAATTCATGATATTTTAGATCTTACATTTTTTTTATCTAGATCATGGACTGATGATAAAAATATATTCTGTAGTAGTGAAATATGAAAATTTAAGTACTTTGTCATATTACATTATTGGGATAAGGGTCAGATAGAGCCTCGAACTTGAAAAAAAATGTCAAATAAGGCCATATTTAGGATGCTCTGTCCGGCCGACGCCATTTGGGGCGGTTCCCCGTGGTATTTTTTGATAAAATTTTTTGAGAATCTTATTCATTAAGTCTAGTTTACTCATATCAAATTTGAACTAAAACTTTAATCGGGAAGACATTCAAATGAATTTTTGAAGATAACTGTGCAATTAAAAGCGCAGTTATCTTCAAAAATTCATTTGAATGACTTCCCGATTGAATTGTTAGTTCAAATTTGATATGAGTAAACTAGACTTAATGAATAAGATTCTCAAAAAATTTCATCAAAAAAATCCACCGGGAACTGCCCCAAATGGCGTCATCCGGACATAGCATCCTAAATATGGCCTTATTTGACATTTTTTTCCAAGTTCGAGGCCCTATCTGACCCTTATCCCTACATTATTACTCCATAAAGTCCCTAGCACTATTCTATTTAGTCTTTAATTTTAGTTTTAACTAGAATTTTCACCCGTGCGTTGCACGGGATGATTTTCTAATGGTTATATATAATATTTTGTATGACTAAATATCCATGGTGGTATAAATGTCCATAAATATATGCACAATTGCATATATTAAAAACTACAAATCATTTTCTCTTAGAATTTCAAAAAGGTATTGGATTGGTTGTTATTATAATCACTTTTGATATGTTCGAGCCCAAGCACGGTATTTACTTTTTTTATCATGCCATACAACTTTTTACTAAAAAATTGTTGATGCAAGAAATAATACACTTTCCAAAAAATAGAGAAAGCTTTGCTGATAATCATTCCCGAACTAATCGTCAATACAACTATATGTTCCATGAAGGTTATGTCATATCTTATATAGTGTGAGATACCTGTAACCTGTGTTTGTAATGTATCCCCACAAATTTGTACACACATTTTAAGCTTGCATATTCTAAACTGTAAAATTATACACCCTTTTGGAATCATAAATTTATTTCCTTATCTTTTACATCAACCCACCTTATAATTTTCTTTTTTAATATATGTGTAAATCAAATGTTCGAGAAGGAATTCGTAGAAGGGATGGAATTAATTAATTATCCTCTCAAACCACCACCACACATATTTATTTCAGCTAATGTACAGTACAATGGTACTCTACAAACATCATCTATACAAACATCATAAAGACTCAGTAATATTAGTTCTTTGCTACATTCTGATAATAAAAGTACAATGTATTACATTTCTTGATTTTTCCAGTTTTTTAAAAATCAAAGAAGCATCCCTAGCCACCCAACCTAGTGAGTTTCACCCATCCGACATCGGTTTTCAACCATCTCCTCCCGTCACTACTACCTGAACTTATCCCGAGTTGCACATTCCATCTCTGAGCAGTGTGCCAGCCTTCCAAGGTTCATGCCGCAGCCCTCCAAACACCCTCTGCCGAGAACTTTGCTCCCCCCAGACCACATTGTTTATTTTCTTCCAAATAGTCCAAAGAAGCATGACAAATTTGCAATTTTTTTCCTATGTTAAAGCATTGAAAACAGCCTCAAACCAGTCCACAATTGATGAATCTCAACCTGCAATTGATAGTCCAAATTTCTCCTAAACTATCTTTGTGTCCAAACAATATCTTAAGATATAAAGACCACGTTGCACTCACATGGACCCTGCATGTGTCTCCTCCTCAAACCTGTTGCTACCTGCCAGAAGAAGAGCTTCAGTTTCGGTGGTATCTTGAAGTTCCAAATAGCTGTCCAGCCCTCCCAGTAGACATTAGACTCTAAGTACATAGTTATATATGCAGCAAGTAAAGATATGCTCTTAAAACCCCTCTCCCCTTCATTGATTAAATATGTGTGTTTTTGCGTCAACTGTTAGACAGTAGGCACTGCATATCAGTGATGCAACAACTGATATTATGCTATTAGAAGCTTTATGAAATACTGACTGATCAACAAAATCTATTTCTTAAACATGATATACTATATAAGTATCCTGTGATCAACCAAGTGAAGGAAACAAAAGTATTAGACACTAAAAAAGTACTGATATTTAAAGAGGTTCAAACAAATGACCATTTAGGACCGTTTTAAGCTATTTAGAGCAGTACGTGTGTCAAAGATACATCAGGCACATGCCTCAAACTAACCAATCAAACTCATTTAAAGAGTAGATCCTTTTTTAAGAAGGTTCTTATTTTAATAAATGTTGAAACAAATTTTGATTTTCACAGTTTAAACATTTAACCAATCTAAAGGTTTTCGGTTTGAAACATTCTAAGAGAGATCAAAACAAACATGTAATTGTACTAAACTAAATGTTCCAAATTATATTGCTAAATAAAAAAAAATGGTGTATTCAAGCTCAAAAGCAGGACAACATCTTACCGTTATTGTACATATGAAAATATAAGTGAACTCAGACAAAAAAGAATAATGACACATTCCCCTTAAAGTATATCCTTTCCACCATCCTCTTATTTATGTTAGTCTTCATACTTTTCATTATTTTCAATATGAATAAATTTATTTGTTTCGACAGTGACAACATGGTGCAGTAACCTAATTAAGTTTTGTTATTTTAGCTGATCATATAAGGTTGGCTCTAGATTTCTTATTCTTTGGGTGAAAAATCTAGTTGAACAAAACCTGTAAAGCTATTTTCAGGTTTCAATGTTTCTTCAAAGTGGTATATAACGTTGCTGAAACTGAATATATTATTTACTAACTTAGACATACTTAATAAGATGGACTTTCTACCCTGACTGGTCATCCTTTCTTGACTTCTTAAGCATGTGGATTCTATAGTCTTTCTGCTTAACATGTGGATCCATATAGTTAAGAATTAAGAAAATTGCATAGATACCACTCATCATATTAGAAAACTAAATAACATAACTCAAAGTCAACAAAAATTAGCCATTGTTTGGTTACAAATTAGATATGTGAACCTACCAAATCAATCTTCACATTTGAATTCATGTGAGCTTGAAGGAATGAAGGAAGAAAAAATAGATAAAGATTGAATAAGCTATGCAAAAAAAATGAAAATACAAATGGAAAGTAACACATTATCTTCCCTATCAAACCTCTTACCTTATCCGCCGGAATTCAATTCTGAAGAAAAAACCTTCACGCCAGAATGTGAAAAATCTTTCTGGACAGAATGCGAAAAAACCCAGGGAAAAAACCTCCTCGCAAGAAAAAAGCCTTTCAGCCAGAATGGGATAGAAAAAAAAAAATTAAACCAATCCCAGCACAAAACAAAACCGAAAATATGAATAACAAATTGAGCGGGAATGAAAATACGATATGAGATGAATAAATTTAGTCAAATATTGGTCTAAAATATGGATCATGTATCGATTCATGTTAGCCGACCCCAATATCTTTTGGGACTAAGGCTTGGATGTTGTTGTATTGGTCTAAAATATGAAGATTGAATTGAAAGAGTAACATTCTGGAAAAATAGAATGTACTCCGTATTTTTCATTAAAACCAAGTTTATGTGCAAGCTAAAACAAATAAGTTTTGCCAAATAAAAGAAAAATTGCAAGATCTGAAACAGAAATGAAGAACCCCAGAATCATCCATTTAGACTCCCTTCCAAAAAAGTCTTTTCAACTCACCTTCCCATTTCAGTATTTGATGTATAAAACAATCATAAATAACTTGGATCAGAAAATAAAAAAATGGAATTTGTAAAAATAAATTATATCCTCTAATTTGGATCCGAATAAATTGTATTGGTCAATCCTCACTGCAACTTCTCTAACCAAAGAATCACAAACTCAAAAAAAAAATCATAGGTTCATAAGTCATAACAGATAGTGAGTTGACATGATCGAGCAAAGAATATCATTCAGCATTTCATTTTCATATTAACCAAACCATCACAAATTTGTTTAATAACTAAAGGGAAAAGGGGCAAAAAAAACCTATAGTTAACACTAAAGTACCTCCAAGCATCCTTAGACAGTATTTGCCCTCTTTTAGTGGTATATAAAGATTTATGCACAAAAAATAAGTTTATGGGCTTAAATGTGCTTTAGTGACAACTCTAGGAGGGGTTTTGCCCCTTTTCCCATAACTAAATGACTTTGTTATGATTTTTGCAGTTCTTATTTCCTCATTTACTGGCCTAGCAAAAAAATTGAACCAGCTTTGAGCATACCAACTGAAAATTATTAACTGGTACAGGCGTACAGCCATGTATATCAACTGGTTTTGTATGAACTTGAATCAAGTAGACTCCTAATAAAAGTCATTTATTTTCTGCGAGTCCTAAATAACAATATTTTACGAAAATGAAAAGAACAAACTGATATTGAATCATAAATAATGAAATTGGGAATTGAGAGTAAAAATCTACAAAATTAATTAATTAATGAAATCAGATCTTGTTTTCAATAAAATTAATTAATAAATCAGATCTGAGGAACAATACCTCACTACCTCATCGCTGAGTGATGACGATGGCCCACGAAAGGCGGCATCGTGGCTGAATGCAGGGCGTCGCTCGGAGGCCCGAGAGGGCTACTTACCGCTGGAGATGGAGCAGGTGAAGATGCAGACTCTGCTTCTTCCAGGAGAGGCGACATCCAGGCTGAATGCAGGGGCGACGATCGGAGGCTTGGGTGGGCTACTCATCGCCTAAGATGGATACGGTGAACATGTGGAGTGCTTCGTACCCTTAAGCCGGCGCTGTGATGGAGAGAGATGAAGAGAGATGAAGAGAAAGGGTTTCGAGTAGACGATGTGAGGGAGAAGCAGAATTTGAGGGATGTAGAAACGATCTGAGAAATTGGAAGAAAAAGGCAGATGTCTGTAGGCCGTGGATGAAAATTATTTGATCGTACGGTTGAAAATAGCCTGTAAAAGTTGAGCGGGAAAATGCTTCTTGCACAAAGTAGTGCAATTATGTAGAGTGATTATATCAATACTCCATATAAATGGTAACAATTGAGGGAAAAGAGGGAATCTTAGGGAGGGAAAGGTTCTCCATTTAGGAATATGATGATTTTCTATTCGTAGGACAAAATTTTCTTCAAATATCAATTCGATATGTGGCTAACAAAATCATTATTTTATCACCATCACTGTCTTCATATTTGAATATTTATAATGTATTCGTGGTATGCAACATCATATCGAGGGTATGTAAAAACTAAATGAAAAAAAAGTGAAGAATGATTAAATGAAACATAATTGCTTCAATGTTACTACCTCCATTGTTTAATATTAGTCCTCTTAGGCTTTGGCACGGGTTTTAAGAGGAAAGTAGTAGAGGTAGTGTAAAAGGTGTAATGAGTAAATGAAAAAGTAGGAAAGAGAAAGGGGTAATGGTAATAAAAGTTGGGGTATAAAGGTATATTTAGAGTAATAATTTTTCTTAAATGGAAAGGAGGACAGATAAAAAAAACATCCCAAATAGGAAAGAAGGACTAATAAAAAAGAACGGAGGGAGTATTTTGAAAATATCAAATTGAATAAAAAATGAGGGTCCAATTGGGGAAGCCTGTTGACATATCGGGCTGTAGAAGAAACGGCCTGTTATCCTCCCACTACTGAGGGCAGGAAGTGATCGCTGCTCTGTGAAACCAGCCTCACGCTTTGCCTCCCATTTCAGTGACCACGACATCTCAGCCTTCGCCGAGAAGGCATGACCAACGCCCAGCTTGGATCGGGCAGATCGTATTCATACTTCTTTCAGCCCAGCCCATAGGACAAGCCCAATGTTCCATCATCTTAATGCTTCCGCTTGGATCACAAGCCCACGCTACCGAGCTCAGCGGTCCAAGCTCTCTTCCAGTCGTTTATTAACAACTCAAAAGTCTTCTCTATATTCGGTGTGGGATTTGCGTTATTTAGTGGCACTTTATACCTTCGCTGCTTTCCTCAAGTACGTGAAATGGGGATATTTCCCTCACTTAAAATATGATATCACACAACACAAGGCTAGCTTCGAGCCTTTGGTGTTAATTTCCTGAAAACCATTATAAACGTGGAGCCAAATAGTCCTAGTATTTGTACAATATATGTGCTCATTCCTCACTCTACGCTACTGATGTCATCTTCCATCCTTTCTTCACAAATCACAATCATCAATCTATAGTTGGGAATCCCTGAATTTCTTGTTATAAGACATTGAGAGTGTAGAGATGATGATATACATGGAATGCTAGGCTGCCTCTCATTCTGTTTTAAAGATTTCCCAAGATGGTTCATCTCCTTGATCAATCCTCTTACTGGTCAACAACAAGTAGAATGGGAGGAATGGAGGATTTACTCCAACATAAGATTTTCGGGATTGAATAACATTCTATTATTCATGTCAATGTTTTTCCAATACAAACAGCCATATTTTACCCCACATCATTTTGGCGATCAAACCGGTGGCTCATTTTATTCATGTCTATGTTTATATACATGTTTGTCAGAGAAGATTTTTGTAACAAATTTGTTAATTTCGAATAGTTTATTGTGAATAGTATCAAATAAAAAAGTTACGCTTTTGAAAATCAAATGGTTTATTATGGATGGTATATGTAACAAAATTTGAACCCTGGATCCCGATCAGCCTTAAACTTGTTACAGACGAATCCATAACAAAGCCGCCCTTAGCTAATCAAACTTTTGTTACTCCGTGAACCATATAACAAATTTCATAACAACTTTTGTTAGGGATCACATATCCGTGAAAAAGTTTTAATTTATTAGGCGTCTGTGGTTACGTAAAATTTTAGTGACAAAAATGTAATAAATTCGCTTGTCACACACTCACACCCTCTTTAAAAAGCAATATGTAACAACTCTTGTATTTTTATTTTTAGCCATTATAGTTTTCTAAAATGCATAATTTTTTTTATTTTATTAAAAAGATTAAACATATACCGAGTATAATCTTTAATTTCCCTAATACAGAGAACAACATTCAACCTTCAACCGATTAAGCCAATTTTGTCCAAACTTCAGATATTTCAGGCTGTCAGCCCATGATGCTTTCACATACTAGCTAGTATTCGAATTTGATTAAAAAAATATATTAGCCCGCTTAATAGGATATATATTACATAAAGAGTTGCTACAAGAAAATAGAGTTATATGAACTTATGCATGCATGATATATTGATATACATAATACACTATATATATATAGCACAATACCCCGTAATTCCTTTATTTATACTTCGTATGAGATTATGATTTTGTTATCCTTGATTCCTTGTTATAGGTATAAAATCGATCACATTTATTCATGTAGTAATGTAAAGTTAAGAAAGATGATGATATATGATAGCAAATGGATCGATCATTTCAATAATTTCCCCTCTCTATATGGGACTTTTCTTAGCTTGTCGTTCGGTCTCCGTAGCTTTTAAATTCTGAAGGCGCAGCAGGTTCCTATATTTTTGAATAAAGGCTTCCGCCCGTTCGTTAATGTCCTCCTCCTCCGTCCACAGATTTGTTTCCAGCTTCTTTGCCGGTGGCGCTGCCACCTTCTCCGGCGAGGCATCCCTGAGCTTCTCCGGCGCCGAACCGCCACGCAGAGAGTTGTTTTCTTTCCTTGAACCCATTTATCTGTAGTATAGGTAGTGGAGTCTACTCTTTTTAATGGTGAAGAAATTGAGGCGAAGCCGATGCATTTTATAGTGAAGATAAGGTTACAAGTTTGATGCTGCACGTACGGACTGAGTGCAATGAAAAATACGACTAATAATAATTTTTAATTGATGGAATAAATAGGTCGGTGATTCCAAATAAATTAAAGGAATAATTACATATACGTCATACTAGACGTATAGGTACACATGTGGATTGAGGATGTTTTTACTCAGATTAGGTCAGATCTATCAGACCAGATCTGATCATACTTCCATAGTTATGAAATATACAGGGAGGAGATGTTTACAAGACCAAACCAGATCAGTTCAGATCAGACCCGTTCAGATCAGACCAGTCTTAAACAGATCGATCAGATCAGACCAGCAAATTTCAGTTCAAGTAAAAAGCAGACTTTTCCACGTGCTTCATATGCACGTGGATTATTTAGCCTAATGTGCCCATTAAATTATTGGATTATTCACATTCCATCACGGGCGGGGCTACTTCAGACTGTTTTCTTTTGGATTGAAATTTGTTAATGACTTGAGAAATTTGTTCCACTACTTTTGGCATTCTGCATAACAACTTCATTGACTGCTTTTATACGAAAATTTAAATCCAATAATTCATTAAAACTTACAAATCGAGTAGAAGCAGACCATCGTGATTTATGTTAATGACTGTTTATATTATTTTGTTGTACATGGCTACATGCTCGGTAAAGTAGATCAAATTCGGGAAGAGTTGAGGATAGGAAGAGAACAACGGGGGCAAGAGAAGCAGAACTCCAAAAGCCCGCAAATTCTCTTAACGCAAGTTGGGAGTGTGTGATTTATTTTAAAAAACGATTTTTTAAAGTGATTTTGGAGAAAATACTTAATAATTAAAGTTGGTATTGTTTGAGAAAAAATTGATTCTGAAAAAGTAAACGTTGGTAGTGTTTAGTAAAGGAAAAATTCTCGGGATATGACTAAAACAAAGTGAGTAATTGTGAGTAATTGTGTTTTTTTCCCAAAGTATGACCGAAAATATATATAAAAAAGAAATTTTCGTTATATTAAATTATGGAAGGACGGAAATACCCTTTTTTTTAAATGCATTTTACACTACTTTCGTCCGGGTAAAAATAATGCACTTTATGAAAGAGTCATTGCACAACATTTATTGCACTTTATATTGTGTTCATGGCACGAGATTTAATGCACTTCATGCAATTAAGTTATGGCACTTCAGTTTATCGTTTTTTTAGTTTTGATAACTTTAGTTTTTACGTTTAATTAAATATAATGCACTTCATGCGAGAGTTATTGCACAACATTAAAAAATTGTTAGGATTTCATATACTTTTTCATTTTAAATTTGATAATCGCACTTTATGTCAATGTTAATGCACTAATTATTGCACTTCTTGTCATAATCACATTATACATGGTCATATCATTGCACTTCTTGTACCAATCATTGCACTTCTTGTGATATTCACGGAATTTAATACAAATTATTCATTGCACACGATCTTCAATCATCTTCAACATAGGGTTCATCTTCAACCTTGGGTTCGCCTTCAACCTCGACCACCTTAGATAAGAATGTGAGTTGTTGGAGCGGCAGTCCAACGCCATTCTTTGAGAACATTAATTCTCAACCCTAATTTCAAGAAATACAAAAAGAAAAAAGGAGAAGGGGAAGGAGAAGGAGGCAACCATGCGGCGGGTCTGCGGTTGGTGAGCGGCGGCGAGCGATGGTTGTGCGGCCGCCGGCTAGATGGCGGACAATACATGGACGTCGCGTAGCGCCTTGGAGCCCATGTCGAGCAGACGATTGAACTAGCTATCGACGATTTACATCCATATCGCGTTATGTGCAAGGCGGCAACGTTGGACGGTGGGCGGCGGCGGTGGACTGTGGGCGGCGACTAGACAGCGAGCGGCAGTTGGGCAGAGGGGCGGCTGGGCGAGTGAGCGTTGGAGGTTGTATCTAGGGTTGTAGAATATGAATAGGAGGTTAGGGTTTTATAGGGATAAGCTAAAGGGTGTTTTTGTCCATAAAAATTATTTATTAATTATTAATTACGAATTTTAATTAATATTATGAAATGTAATATTATTTTGGGAAAAAAACTAGTTAGCTCATAGATTGGGAAAGTGAGAGAGTTTTAGTCATATGGGGGATAATTATTTCTTTAGTAAAATAAGTATTTTTTGTGTAATAGAAAAAGTGAAAAGCAGTTTAAAGCACCTTTCCACCTGCTTCCAGTTTTTAGCTTTTAATTGATTAATTTAAGTAGAAGTTGTCGTTTGAAAACACTCTTTTCAGCTTTTTTAAGTTAAAAGCGAACATCGCTTTTTTTAAGCAACGTAACTGAAAACACTTGTGTAAATTCCGAGTACGCATGGGTATGGGAGGAATGGAGGATTTACTCCAACCCAAGGGTTTTCGGGATGAAATTGAGAAAATTCCCGAAATAGAACTAAAAATGTTTGAAAATTCCAGAATATGAATGTCATGTTTTTATTCTCTAGATAGGAATAATTATTGTCAAGTTTGTAAAATAATACCATGTTCAAAGTTTGGTACTGCCAAAGTATATCAGTAATTATTCTTATTTAGGGAATAAAAACATAATAGTTCTATTTTGAAATAGACAAACATATTTACGTACTTCTATTTAGGGTAATTTCCCATTAAATAACATTCCGATCTATTCATGTCCATGTGTTTTTCCAATCCGGACAAACATGAACCATATTTCACCCCACATCATTTTGGCGGTTAATCCGGTGGCCCATTCTATGTATGTCCATTAGGGCTGGGTCCGAAAAATCGAAAACCGAAAACCGAAAACCGAAAACCGAATCAAATTAAATCGAACCGCAACCAAATAAAACCGCACCGCTAACAAATCGAAACCGAATGTAAAAAACCGAACTGAACCGTAGCTGTTTGGTTCGGTTTTGGTTTTTACCCTTCAAAACCGAACCTAACCGAACAAACTGAACTATCTAAAATATAAAATTTATTTGTTAATTGTTAAGCATTAATCCTAATTAATCCTAATATCATTAATAGTCTTTGGTTTTCTTGTGCTACAAAAATAATGTTTTTGTTATGTTTAGTTTAGTTCATAAATTCATTTACACATTCATCGTCTCTAATAATGTAGCTATATTGAATGATGATATATCTGTTTACTAGTCATTAGAATTAACTTTTATTTTTATGTAACTTAAGGATAAGGATTTTATATTGATGAAACAATAAATGTTCATCTTAACTATAAGTCTATATAACACATAGCACATATATACTCATGAACTTTTTTCGAAGTGGTCACAAACAACGTACTCCCTCCGTCCCAATTTGTAAGAGACATTACGGTTTACGATGTTTGACTGATGATAAAGCAAATTGATCCCTGACAACACTCAAATTAGTTCTAGAAAATAAAATTTACATATTCATAAACTACATTAAAACCGCTACAAAACCTGCAAAAAATAATTCAAATTTCATAAACTTTTGATATATAAAATAAAAGATTAAGATTGATTTATGTTGACCAAGTGAATAGTAAATGTATCATACAATTTGGGACTGAGGGAGTATTATATTAATAATATATACACTTTTATCTATCTCACATACTCATATAACCAAGACACATTCATTTCTTCTCATTTTTATTGTTTGTTGTAGTGTGCTTGCATTCTTTACGTAATACGTTTGATCCTTATATCAATTTCAAATCAAATGACAATTTTTTGGTAAAAAATCGAAAAAACCTAAATCGAACCGAAACAAATCGAACCAATCAAACCGTGGTTCCAAGTTTTGGAGTGTAAAACCGAACCGAAACCGAACCGAACTTTTTACTTTGGTTCTATATTTGGTTTTAGGTCAAAACCGAACCGTAAGAACCGAACCCACCCCTAATGTCCATGTTTATATACGGAGTACATTTTTGTCACAAAAGATATCGATCTGTAACATTTTTTTAAGGTGACAACTTCGGTACCTTTCTAAAATATGGGGTACCGTACCTATCATTCATTTGATTGGACCACACCACTTTATCATTTTTAATTTAGATTTAAATAATTCAACTGCTACATTCTCATTGGTTCATGTGGACAAAGGTATAGTACCTTATGAGTACCATAGAATCTACATTTTTTTAATTGGAATTGTCTATTACGCGCGAATAGTATAAATAACAACGTTTATTAAATTTGAATAGTTTATTATGGATGGTATCTGTAAGAAAATTTCAATCGTGCATCCCGATCAACCTTTGACTTGTTACAGTCGAATCCGTAACAAAATTTTAATTTTTCAAGGGAAAAATAAATAAAATACCCCAAACTTTTAAGGGGTGTGAAGTCAATATCCCAAACTTGCATGTAAAATTTAAATACCCCAAACTTTACATAAAAAGTTATTTTATCACCATGGTCATATATTAATTTGAAATTTATGAACATATATTTATGGTGAAAATTATATGCTCATGGTGCTAAAGTTTGGAGTATTTAAATTACACATACAAGTTTGGAGTGTTTACCTCACACCCCTTCAAAGTTTGGGGTATTTTAATTATTTTTCCCATTTTTCAAAGATTTGATCTCTATTCTTCGACATTTGTTTTTCACAAAGAATTGGGATGGGAAGGGTGTGAAAGGCGTCGGTCTAGAAAGAAACGAACGGAAGGGGTAAATTTGGAACACATGAAAAAATTAGTCCTATTTAAGAGTAAAAAAAGTCAAGGTCTTATTTAAGTATATACTGAAAGTTGTGGTCCTATTTGACACCATTTCTTTATAATATTTGCCTAATATATACAACATTCAACCAATTTAATTAGCCATTTTTGTCAAAACTTATGATATTGCAGCCCGATGATGCTTTAATTTCACATAATAGCTAGTATTCGAATTTGATTAGATATATATTAGCCCGCTTAATAGGATATACGGAGTATTACATAACCAGTATTGATGCTACAAAATAGAGTTATGAAATCGTATACTCGTATTAGCATGCTGCATGCATAATACCTCAACTCGTATATATGACTATATGAGCTTATGATTTTGGTATCCTAATTATAGGTATGAAATCGATCACATTTATTCATGTAATGTAAAGTTAAAAAAGATGCATGATGATACGTACGGAGTATATGATAGCATGCAGATGGATCGATCATTTCAATAATTTCGCATGTCCATTTTCTTATCGTTCGATCTCCGTAGCCTATAAATTCTGAAGGCGCAGCTTGTTCCTACGGTTTCGAAGAAAGGCGTCCGCCAGTTTGTTAATGTCCTCCTCCGTCCACAGATTTGTTTCCAGCTTCTTCGGCCGCTGACGCTGCCACCTTCTCCGACGAGCAAGGACGGATCCAGGATTTCGAGTCAAGGGGGCGAAATTTATTCATTATTGTAGGGAGTGAAAAAATTTCGCTAGTAAGCGGAATGGGAAAAAAATCGCTAGTGTAGCGGGGCGAATTTTTTCGCTAATGTAGGGCTCTGTGGCTAATTTTTATTTAAAAAGTTCCATTAGTACATACTACATACACGATGACAATTAAATCTATTACGATAGTATATTCTAATTCTAATTTCAGACAATGAAAAGATAACTTTGATTTAATGACTATAAGTGCTCCAGAAAAAAATATTGATACATTAAAACTTAAGAAATGACAAACTAAAGGAAAATTATTTGAAAATAAGAAAGGATATGATACGTAGTACGAAGTATAACATTTTATGATATTATTTGAAGGTAAAGTGGTTAAAGTTAAAGGTACACATCAACCAATGTTTTTTAAGTAACTTATGTTTTGTTTAACCATATGCATGAATCTTAAAAGGATAAAGAATTGGTTTTTGAATTGATATTTTTGTCTACCAAGAAGGGTATTTGTGGGTCATGATGGGTTTTCTTAATATTACAATTGTATGTATGAGATTATTATACTTAGAATAATATGATACGTAGTAATATTAATTCATATATATATATATATATATATATATGGTGCATATTATATTTGTATTAATGCTAAAATAAGTTAAAGTATTGTCTATTCAACAAATTGTTTTTAGAAAGTAAGAGGTAAATGAAATGTGTAATTTAATGTCAACAAACATTTATACTATTTAACTACTATATCTGATATTCAATATCTTTTGATATCTTACAAAATCGAGTACTAATTATCTAATAAAGACAATTAAACATTATAAAATTAAGAATTTTTTGGTTCCCTAAGTCTTAAACAACGAGTTCTATTGTTTATTTGTTTAAGTTATGTAAATTATTTTAGATTCTACTTCTTTTAAATCTCCAATTACGGGTAAAATGTACATGTTGACTCATTCCAAAATTTGTATACAAATATCTACGGGGCATACCCCTGATCAAAATGAAATCAAAATAAATGCAGATTACCGGTATATGAATACCTAACCCACATTAGTACACAAAATAGAAAACCAAGCAACAAACATCTGCTGCTGCCTGTAGCTAAAAACCACACTATCAAATAAAATGCTAAAAATCAACTAAAGTGTTCGGGTACAAACTGAAAAGGATTCAATACACCACCACTTTGATTCTCATTAGTACCTCCTGGGGAGTAGACCTAACATGATCAAAATAAGCAGCATTTCGAGTCCTCCAGATTGTGTAAATCGTGCAACAGAATCCAATACAGATAGCTTTGCTTCGGATACGTGCTCCCTGGTGCTCTTTTGTGATCCATTTGATTGAAATTGCAATTGGTGACATTTCCCTCCGAATGCCTAACCATTTTCAAACCTCACGCCAAATGCTTGTAGTAAAAGAACAAGCAAAAAAGAGATGGGAAATGGATTCCGGTTCCTGCCGGCATAATATGCATGTGTTATCAAAATTCATAAACTCCAAATTATCCAAAGTAGCCAGTCTATCCCGAAAGACAAGCCACGTGATGAACGAGAATTTTGGCGGAATGAAATTCCTCCAAATAAGTGGCATCCAGATCCTTTTCGGTCCTTTGACCCGTAGGAGATCATACACCTGTGAAGAGGACAGTCTGCCGTTAAAACAGATTTTCTCCAAACCTGTTGTTATTTTGTTTCGCCCATATATGGAAGTGATTCAGTAGCAGATTTTTGATGTATGAAATTCTTTTCATCAGTTGGGAGTCCCTGCTAACTGCATTCTCTTCCCAAATACAACGCCCCTTCAAGTACACGACATGTACCCACCGTACCCACAGGGAGTCTGCTTTGCGGTGGATGTCCCAAAGCGTTTTAGATAAAAGTGCTAAATTCCATATCCGACAATCCCTCAAATCAAGTCCTCCTTCCAGCTTGGTGATAAGTCCGTATTTAGACACGCATTTGATGCGTGTTGGGATCGACTTTTGATGGTTTTCCTAGCTTTAAGGTGTTACAAGTCTCAATTTTAGCTCAAGTTCTGTTTAACAGGCGTTGGTTCGAGTTTTGTGTCATTTGGAGTCAAAATCAGGATTTTAGAGTTCAACATCGGCACTTGAGGAGCAATCGGGATGATTCGAGATGCATTTGAGTGTTGATTTGAGAGCTATGGAGGTCACCGGTAGGTTTACGATGAAGATTTAATGACAAAAGAGCTCTAGGATTGGCTATGGGATCAAAAAGAAGATGAATGAAGCTTGAAAACGGCATTCAGGATGACCTTTGGTCAATCGTTCAAGCATATGTCTTTGTATAAGCATCCAAAGAACACGATTCAAAGTCCACATGAAAGCCAACTTCAATATCTACAAATAATATGAAGACATCATTCCTAGAATCTGAGAGGAAGAAGATGAAAACAGACGATGAAGTCAGATGATCTCTGCTGCGATCTCAGAATGACACCTTCCACCGTTTGGATCATATCTCTTGATTGGATAATTCAAATCACATTCGGCAAATTGGGGTGGATAGAAGACTTCATTATCTACAACTTTCATGAAGGAAGTTTTGTCAAATTCGGAAGTTTTACGCACGCCGTGCGTAGGGGAACGCACGACCGTGCGTCTGAGGCAAGAAAAGCAAGGTAGCTACTGCCAGCTACGCACGGCCGTGCGTAGGGGGGACGCACGCCGTGCGTAGACCCGGGTTACGCGAAATTAAATCCCAAATCGACCCAAATTCGTATTTTTCATCCTTTTTCTATAAATAAGGCCTCTCTAACCCTTTTTGGGGGGTTACGAACATTACGGAGAGGCCTAGGGACGAATTTAACACCGTTTTTACGCTCTTTTCTTTCAAGACCCTGGGATTATTTGTAAGTTCATCTTTTTAATTAATGACAATTTATTCTATTCTTCTCAATTCTGTTGATTCTTCAATTATGAATTGTGAGTAGTTTAATTAGGGATTTGGGGTTGATGAAGGGGTTAATCACGATTGATGGCTAGATTCTTGTCGGTTTAATTGCAAGAATGCCGTTTAATTTGTGTTTGAATAATTTAACTGATATCTCTTGTAACCTAGATGGCCACTAGAATTACAATTGCTTATAGAATAAATTAAGAGAGATCTAATTTGTTCTAGGACACATTCACACACACTTAATCGTTCGCTAAGAGATTAATAGCGATTAAGGGGCCGTAAGCTCGCTCGTTTTGACAATAATTTAGGATCTTGTCGCATGAGAGATCAGCCTGGACTCCTAAATTCTTGTACTCTTCGCCGCGAGAGCGGTAAGAACTTAGTAATGATTAGCTAGGTTCAATTAAATTAAATTCATGTAATTAGGCCTGATCTGCCAGAAATCTGGTTAACCCTGGAATCAATTCTTGTTCCCTTCGTCGTTAATTAAGAAGAAACCAATCTTTTATTTTTATCGCTCATTAGCATTAGTTTTAATTTTAATTCAACCAATCATATCTCGCACGACGCATTTATTTTATTTATTTTTAATCGCTGAATTTAATTAATTCTTGATTCCCTTTTGTCCGTCCCTGTGGAGACGATACTCGTACTTACACCACTATATTACAATCTTTTTAAGTGCGAGAAAACTCACATTAGTTTTTGGCGCCGTTGCCGGGGACGGTGTCGGTTTTAAGGGTTAATTAATTTCAGCGAGATTTTTTTTTTTAGTTAGTTTTCTTTTAGTTTTTCCGTAGGATTTTTCTGTGCTAACCTTTCAGGTATTTTTTTCTAAGAGGCATGAGATGAACCTATTCAGCCAAATTCCTGGAGGAATTCCTTACCCTCAAACCTCCATGGAATATTCAACATATACAACATACCCTCCTTACACTCCTCCTCCTCCTCCTCCTCCTCAATATTACACATCTCATCAAAATTCTTCTCCTACACCACAAAATTTCCCATCTTCCTATTCTTACCCTCTTCCAAATACGCAATACTCTCAATCTCATTCTCCGAATCAATATCCTTATCCACAATATCCTCGGACAAAACCAGGCTCCATTATGGAATTTCTCATTCAAACTAAAAGTCCCGAGGAATTGGTTGATTACTTTCCTAAGAATAGCATTTGTAACTTTTGTGGAGGTGGTCACCATTCATGTCTTTGCCCCATTCCTCCATACGACCATCCTTACTGGGCAACTGCATACCCCACTTCGTCCTCCCCACAACTCACAAAGACAAATGTTTCAATCACTCCTACGTCTTTGCCGAGCTATGCGCCACAGGAATCAGACGACGAATGGGAAGAGATAATTTCAGAGAAGCTGTCTGACCTGGAAGAAACACTCAAGAGGCATTGGGAAAGTTTGGATCCAAAAGGATTGGACACCCTGAAGAATGGTCCTGATTAGCTCCAGTTTACCAGCATATGATAATGTTTTGAAACTCCACATATTGATGTATTCCGCCACAACATCAAGTAAAGGCGCATATTGTGCAACAGACAGTTTAAGTGGCGCCAATGGGATACCTAGGTATCGAATGGGAAAGCTACCTTCTGTAAAATCCACCAGGTTCAACAGGTTCTGTAGCTCAAATCCTCCAACTCCTACTATGAAAATGTTAGATTTATCTAGATTAATAGATAGTCCGGAAATGGCAGAAAAATCATTAAGTCCATCCATCAAAACTTTGATCGAACTGGCATCTCCTCTTGAGAATAACATAAGGTCATCGGCGTAGGCAAGGTGTGTGATACCGAGGCCAGCACATTGTGGATGAAACTTAAAACCATCCCCTTCAGATTTTAGTTTTAATAGTCTCGAAAAATATTCCATGCAGATAACAAAAAGTGAAGGCGATAAAGGGTCTCCCTGACGAAGTCCCCTTCTTCCTTTAAAGAAACCATGTAAGGATCTGTTTAGTGCAATAGAATATGTCGGTGTGCAAACACACTCCATAATCCAGTAAACGAACTGAGCCGGGAACTCTAAAGCCGTCAGCATGGCCTCGAGAAAATTCCAGGAAACTGTATCATAAGCCTTCCGGAGATCAACTTTTATCATGCATCTGGGAGAAGAATTCTTCTGGTTGTAACCACGAACCAATTCTTGTGCCAGAAAGATATTCTCAGTCATAAGTCTTCCTTCCACAAATGCCCTGCCCATTGAGCCTGATTAATAATATTAGGTAAGCACGGAGAAATACGGTTTGTAAGGATCTTAGTGATTGTCTTGTAAATCACATTCGTACAAGCAATTGGTCTAAAATCTGCCACAGTAGGTGAGTGCTCTTTTTTTGGAATGAGTGAGATGGTGGGATGATTAATCTGCTTCAGCAATCGTCCAGTAACAAAGAATTCCATGATCGCTGCAGTGACATCCTGTCCAACTAAGTGCCAGTTGTGTTTGAAAAAAGCTGAAGAAAACCCATCAAGACCCGGTGCTCTAGTATCTCCAATATCAAAGATAACCGCTTTGATTTCCTCCTCTGTCACTGGTGCGATAAGGGTACTAGCAGTGAGAGGGTCAACAAGTTTCCCAAGTTCAACCACTGAATTGTTTATAGCCTGTATAGGAGATGTTGTGCTGAACAGTTGTTTGAAGAAATTAAGAAATTCGTTGCAACCTGGTCAGAAGAGGAAGATTGACTGCCATCTGCAACTGTAATATTAGAGATAAAATTCCAGGTAGAATTCCTTTTGACAATAGAATGGAAGAAGTACATCGATCTCCTTGAACAAGGTGTTTGATCTTGGTCCTTTGCTGGAAGAAACTAAACTCAGCATCCGAGAGGAAGATAGATCTTTTTCTTGCAATCTCCACCGAGACCTGTAGCTGGGTATTCTCAGGATCATTAAGAAGGTTACCGTGAATCAGTTTGTAATCCTCCTTGGCAGTTTGTAATACCGTGAAGCTTTTACATGCACAGGCTAACCCACTAACAGGCCGTTTACATGCGTTCTAATCTGCTAAGGACATAAGAGTGATCTTTGCTGCCCGGTGTAACACCCCGAAAATCCGGTCTAGCCGGTAACTTACATTTGAAATAATATTCACTTTTGTTAAACCTAACGGCCAAATAAATATTAGATACACAATAACTATCATAAATATAAGTGTATAATTTTACTAACAATAAAATAAACTAAACCGAACGTTAAACAGAAAAAATGATTTCTAATCATATTTTGGGACGGAATCTTAGTAAACATTTTAAGAGACCTTATAATCTTATTTCAGAATTCAATAGCAACCTATACGGACTTCCTTGTGAGATTTGTACATTACAGAAATATGACCCATTAATTAAACTACGTAATTCTAAGACAAAGGTCACGTGAAGACGGAAGCTAAGGTGTTGCTGAATTTTTGTCCTCGCAGCAGCCTAGGCATTTACGTATGGCAGTAGTGGTGGTGAATATAATGCCTTAAGCCCTTAAAGTCAAAATTGATATCCTAAAGTGCAGCCACGTAGAAATTTGATTCACTATAATTGAACGCTTGGTTAATGGGACAAATGTTGGCTGAAGACTTTGTCATACGAACAAGTTCAAAAGGATTAGAAATGTTTTTCTAATTGGCCAAATTAGAGGTGGCACTAGATAATGTTGGATTTAAAAAAATGTTTTTCTTTCATTGGCCAAGTTAGAGGTGATGTTTGGGGACTAGCTTGAATTTAAGTAGAGACCTAGCCCATCTCTTTCTTATACGATTAGTTCACTAAGTAAGAAAGTCACCAAATAAGCTAGCAGCAGGGTCAAGAAATGAAGGTAGCAGTATAATTAAGAAGCTAGCAGCAGGGCTTGGGAATGAAGGTAGCCGTATAAGAGGGGTTTCTTCCTACCAACAAAATTTTAGAAGAATTTGTCTATAAGGTCAGTACATTTCCGTCCCGTTTAGACTAAATTCCGTCCCCATTTCCTGTTATGCTATGGGGATGATGAACATTGTATAACCTTAGCTTAGAAATATTTTTGTATGCTCTTATCATGTAAATTTCGATCAATTTATATGTACTAGTAGTTCATGTAGGCACATACTTCGTATATGGTAGTGATTAAAAATGCAAAACTGGAACTAAGAGCAGTGGAACTGAAAATTACTAGTATAAATTTAAGCTAGGGTATTTTTTTTTTAAAATGTACTTTGATATATGATTACGATACATATGCATGTGACGTGCACTTTGTCGTGTGTGCGTCAAAATAAATTCAATACTAACACTTATACGTAGTATAGCGTAGTAGAGTTCGTATCCACAGGGAAAGGAATAATTTATCTTTTTAACAAAAGGAGTAAATAAAGGGGGGGTTTTGAGATTGAGTGATTTAATTAAATTTAAACACGAAGATGAACGAGTTAGATGAGATTAAATTCAAGAATAAAAAGGACTTGGCATTGCTACTTTCCACTTGTTGATATATTTTAGTCGATCATTGTTATATCTATAACTTATTTCCTCTCGAATACTCAATCGAGGAGTATATCCAATTCATCGAGGGTAGTTATTAACAACGACCGTTCATTAATAACCCTTACTATTAGTCAAGTATAGAACAACGCCATATACCGACTTGATAGTAGCATTTAATCTTTTAACTCCTTGATGAAATCAATTGAGATTGATAACCTCAACACAACGGTTTCGGTTTAACCAACAAAATTAATCCCTCTTAAGTTTATTAACCACGACCGTGCATTAATAAACCGAAGTTACTTACTTGTGAAACTATCAACGATTAACCATCGGTTCGTTGATCGTTTCTAGTAATAATTAATATATGAAACAAAACTAGTTGATCCTTTAAGTAATGTTCAAAATATTAATATGAAATATGAATAGGAATTAATTAATACTCAAGGAAGAATATTAAAGAAAATGAATCCTACTATAGTTAATATCAAGATGTTGACTAATTGTCATCTTAGCAACACTCCCCAATATTAACATAGAGGAAGGAATAGCTATTACTAAGACCAATGTCAAGATGTTAACTAATTGTCATCTTAGTAACACTCCCCAACATTGATATAGAAATAGTATTTAAAGGAAGAATTAATATTCAAGGAAAGAAGTTTAATTAAGAAAATAACTCACAACTTTAATAATCAACAAGCTTCAAGAGCAACGCCAAGAAATGGAAGTTTAGCTCCTCATTTGGAGACTAAACATGCTAAAAAATATAAAAGAAATATTATTCTAAGTTGAGCTTAAGAGTATGGAAGAAGGAGTGATTAAAAGTGAAGGAAAATGGGGTTATTTATAGGTGTTTTTGAACACCTTGGGCCGGGTACCCGACCGGGTTAGGTGCTTACCCGACCGGGTCCGGTCAAAATCAGATATTCTCCACGTTCTGGCGATCTTCGGCACGTTCTGGTGTCCCGGGTCAAGTCTGACCCGACCGGGTCAAGTAGGGGACCCGACCGGGTCTAATGATTTTCCAGGCAGTTTCGGATTTTACATCAGACCCGACCGGGTGCATGGTCTGACCCGACCGGGTTTGTGCTCCTGGGCACACTTATCACCTTTTTCTTCACTTCAAAGTCCTCTTTTTCAACACCCTAATTCCTAACTCTACATTACAACTTACAAATGAAGATTAAAATACAATTACAACTAAAATCACACAAATGTTTACAAACTAAATAAAACGGTAAACAATGCACACAAATCAAACATAAAAACATACACTTATGCACTACTAATTAGTGCATATCAGCATGCAGGTAATAGGTATGAAAAGTAAATTTCCTACCGATTAATAATAATTGCAAAATAGAAGGAAACTACGTAGCGGAAAGGGTATTTTGGAATAAGATTTTGATATAGTTATACGACAAATATACCCTATAGCTACTCCAGTAAATTGAAACCATATAGCTACGAACTCCCGTAGTAACTGAAAGTATAATCTAAGTAATTTCAGGTACTAGGTATGTATATATATATATATATGATCGACCTATTGGTTTACTTAATATACGAAGTATATTTTATGTATTATCTAATTAATATAACACCATTTGAATTTAATTGAGTTCAAAGCCTGAGTGGAAAATAACTAGGTTTAATGCATGCATGTACTACGTCATGTTGTATTATTAATTTATAATAATATAACCATGTATCATGTATTGATAGTGCTGTTACGATTATTCTTAAATAAAATTTTAAACAATACTTATTTTCAGTAACTCTTAAAGCTTGATGGGTATACATAATACACACGCACCGTTTAGTATAATTTAAATGTAATTATTGGAGTTAAGTGCTAAATAATCTTTTGAAATGGATCATTTTTATATAAGGTTATAATTAATAATTATCTTACGGACATGTGATGGTATTAAGTGATGCCCAATTGTTTATAAGTAAATATACATAAAGTAATTACGGTAGTATGTAGTATTAAAAGTACATTTTAATTTGCTAACATACATGCAAATATATTAGTTCACCTATGTCACTATAGATATTTACGTAGGTATATGTATGAGTGGATATAACATGCATGTAAGACTTAATTAACTAGATGATATATGACATGAGATTTAATGTTCCGACGAATTATATAATATGGCATAATACATTAATACGTTTAACAGTGTTATTTTATAATACACATGCATGGCATAGTTATAAGGGTTGCATGTTATTTTATGTTATCTATTAAAATTACGTACCTGGAGGACATAAGCATACACGATTGATTAAATATATTTAGGCGCACTTGAAATCCCAAGTAGTAAAGTCAGTAGAAAATTAAGGGATCGGAAAAACTTTCGTGCGTATGCTTAGATTCATGTTTTTTTTTTTCAGCCAGCCGCAACTTATAATAATTACTCCCTCCGTCCCTTAAAACTTTGCCAACTTTCCTTTTTTGGATGTCCCACTAACTTTGCCACTTTCCCTTTTAAGTAAAGAATTTGTGGTTCGAGTTAATTCTCTCTCCTCTGCACAAAACTCAACCATACAATTTTTACTTTATTAATCTTCGTGCCGGTCAAACTTGGCAAAGTTTTAAGGGACGGAGGTAGTAGTAACTATCTGTATGGAGGTATATATTTTTTTATAACTATATGAAAATATTATCTTTCGTAAATAAATTGAAAGATGAATGTTTCGAGAAAAGCCTTACTCTTGATCCGGTACTCTGACGAGAATACTCCTGTTCTGTTTAGTGTACTATGTACACTCCTGAAATTCTGTTTAGAGGAAATAGTGTTCTCCTGTTTAGTGTACTATGTACACTCCTGTTCTGTTTAGTGTACTTCGTACACTCCTGAAATATTTTTAGAGCACTATTACTCTCCCGTTAAGGTTCGGGTCTCTTCGGTGATCTCGTCCTTTCTGTTCAGCTAGCTTCTGTCAGGAATTGGTACGTGTAGCTCCGGCGATTACGTTTCCATATTCCTTCTGGGTAATGTGGGTACGGACTTCGATCGACCGTATTCCTTACCGTTAGTATTCCTCGGTCTAGGTCCAGATTCCAGAGTTTAAGGCTAAATGAATATGTATTTTTCAATGATAAGTTTCAGCATAAGAATTATCTGATAATTATGATATCTGAATATGTTTCTGTTCTGTACACAAGAAGAATATAGTAAGTATCTCAGAATAAAATTATCTGACAATTAAGATATCTGAGTATGATTCTATTCTGTATGTAAATATCTGTATTTTTATAATAGCTGATCGGTTCACCCAGGTATGTTATATGTTTGTCTGATCAAATGTGAATTATGATATGTTAATATGTTCTTTGATATGTTAATATTATTGTTATGTTATTACCGTACCACTCAGCACATTGCTGAGCGGGTAGTTGTGTGTTTTCCTACCCGTAGGTTGAGCACGGAACCCGCTAGGAGCACAGGGATGGAAAGAGGCGTAGGACGCATTTGCATGCCATGTTATTTGGTGTTTTTTTATAAAGGACTTTAATATGTCATATGTGATTTTAAGAACTTCCGTTGCACTCCTTGAAGTGTTTTATGATGTTTAAGTTATGTCTGTTTTAATAACATTCTACTCCATGTGAGTTTGACATTTTCTGGTATTTAGTAATGAAGTCGTTTTGGAATTAATATACTTTATTTTAAGTAATAAAATCTCTTATTAAATGTTTTGTGTTTAAAGTAAAAAAAAAAATGCACTATTTCTTGAACCACGAAAAGTATTTTTGATTAAATCCGTTCTGATTTTCTGCCAAGTGACGCGCCACTCGGGTCGGCGGGGCCGGGCCGGGTGGGGCGTTACACCCGGCAACGAGTCAGAAGTGCATGGGTACACCTCGGTCTTAAGGCAAAACCCCAGGTGTGTCCTGGTGCCTTATGTCGAGGTGTGTCCCTCCGAGATGATAGTGCAAACAAAAAGTCCGCATCTGCGTCCTGGACTGGGTCCTCTTGGTGCTGGTGTAGGTTTGGGTCGTCTGTATGTCTGAGAGTATGTGGGCCGTGGGTCCGAGCCCTTATACTCTATCAGGAGTCCCCCACTCTCTGAGCAGAGGAGCGTTGAAGTGAAGGAGAGTAGAGTAATTTTTTCGTTGATTCAATATCTTTGATCTGTTGTGTTCGATTGAGTTCTCAGTCCGAAGTGGCACATTGCGGGGTGAGCGTGGCACCTGTGCGTCCTTGAATATGTTTTTTGACTTTTCCCCTAGTCCGTTGAGGTGTAATCCCCCCAGTCCCCCACTTCCAGCACTGAGATACATATCGGGATGGGGAGTATGTTGTCGCTGTCGCCTTCCTACTATGTTGGATAAAGTATCCCCATGTGACGAGGCACTGTTAATGAGATGGCACGAAATGCGGGCTCTTCGGCGAATCCTGGACAAGGAAACCATGCGGAAGAATCCTTGTCCGAAGGTCGCTGGCCCAAGACCATTATCCCGATGCTTATCTCGAGGGGCTTACTCTTGACTCACAAGGCATATACCTGAGGCGCCTGTGTGTTGTACGCTTCTTTTTTATTCAACGACCAGGTGTGGGAGGCTGTACAATGTGAGGCTGTTCCGGCATGTCACCAGATGTCCGTGGTGGTCCGTGGTCTACCTGTAAGAGGAGACAGTTTGGGACAGGTGGCACTTGTGGGTAGGCCGGCCGGATCCAGCACGTGCTGCCTATAAATACCTGGTCCTAGCCTCATTTCTCTTGCGTATATATCTTGCGTTTATACAGGTTATCAGCACTCTGAAAGTTTTGAGGAAGCTTATAGTGATTCGTATTTTTCACATTCGGAGAATGAAAGCCTTGGTCATGCTTTCGAAAATGAGAAGAGGGTTTCTATCTCGACGGTAGAAGACCTATGGGACTCTGATGAATATTGAGAAATTTGTCACAAAGCATTGTTTAATTATCACAAGAGAAAACTGCTTACCTACATATATATAATTTGAACACTAATATCATGAATGTACACATGAAGAGGAAGCAGCGATCACATAATCTGAGGACTTGATCCCAAACTTGCTAGGAACCTTGATCCGAGGGTTAGATATTAATGGGGTTTCTATTGAACTATGAGTTGGTTTATTTACTTTCTTGTTATTTTCTTTGTTTCTCTTTCCTTTCTTCGTAGTTGTATTTTGTATTTCATTAATAAAATATCTTTTCCCTTAAAAATTTGATTGTTTGCTACAGTTAACATACAACCGCAGTAAAACTTTTAAATTTCCTTGTATTGTTGCCCTTTTGTATAGAACAACAGAAAATAGGGTGCAACAAATAGAAGAAAATCTATTAGTGCTTATCTCTAATTTTAAATCAAGTCCTGAGCTCTTATATATGATGAAACCCCATTAACAAATCTACTTTGTTGTTTAGCTCATTTACCTTTTGTTCTTGAGCTTTCATGATCATAGTCATGCCCAGGCCAGTGGCGGATGTAGGAAAAGAAGTTGTTGGGAGCAGAGTAGCTAAGAAATACAAAAAAAAAATTGGTACATGTGTTAATAAAATACATTTCTTACGGGTAGGGATCCGTAACAAAACCACGCGCCTAAGCCGAGCAAACTTTTGTTAAGCCGTGAACCATATAACAAAGGTTTAAATATGTTTTTAGTCCCTGCAAATATAGTACATTTTGTTTTACATCCTTGCAAAATTATTTTTTTGTTTTCCGTCCCCGCAATTTAGGTTACTTTTCATTTTAGTCCATCACTGAGGATAACAACATCCGCTTGACTTCAAAATAACTCTGACAAATAGATTTCCTCTATTTCTTTATCATGTTATTAAAAAATTATTTTATTTTATTTTTTTGAAGGCTTTAAATATATTTTTTTTAAATGTGAATACTTAGTTTTACATTATTTTAACTCTCTTATTAGCTTCAAAAAAATTATAAAAGGACAAATTTAATATTTCTAGTAAATCTATGCAACTGACAATATTTTTTTTTTTCTAAGTAGAGTGGTTTTGGGATTAGAGAAGGACCAAAATCAAAATAGTGCATATTACAGGGATGAAAAACAAAAAAAAAATTTTGCAGGGACCTAAAACAAAGTGTGTCATATTTGCAGGGACTAAAAACGTATTTAAACCTATAACAAATTTCATAACTTTTGTTAGGGATTACATTTTCGTGACAAAGTTTTGTTAGGCCTCTGGGGTTACGAAAAATTTAAGTGACAAAACATGTAATAAATTTGTTCGTCACACCTTCTCCAAAAAGCAATATGTAATAACTCTTGTACAGAAAGAACTATGGAGTACTTTTTTTTATGAAAAAATTAAATATATATGGAGTATAATCTTTCCCTAATACGAAGTACAACATTCAACCAATTCAGTCATATTTGTCAAAACTTCTGATATTTCAGCCGGGCGATGCTTTCACATAGATAGTACTATCATTCGTTCTTTTTTAGTTGCAACATTCCCTTTTTGACGCTTGCCAACACACAACTTTGACTGTCATCAAATTACAATGAGACAAATTCAGCAATATTTTTCAAAAATAATAATTCACATAAATTAATAAATAAAATGTAGTTAAAGTACAATACATGAATAATGTGTAAATTTCAATGTTGCAACTAATATGATACGGAAGAAGTATTACATAAAGAGTATTGCTACCAGAAAATAGAGTTATGGATGCATGATATACACAATACACTATAGCATAATACTTCGATTCGTATATATATGAGCTTATGATTTTGTTATCCTCACTATAGGTATGAAATCGATCACATTTATTCATGTAATAATGTAAAGTTAAAAAAGATGGATCGATCGTTTCAATAATCTCCCATCTCTATGGCGCATGTGCATTTTCTTGTCGTTCTATCTCCCTAGCCTTTAAATTCCGAAGGCGCAGCTTGTTCCTATACTTTCGAAGAAAGGCGTCCGCCTCTTTGATTATTATGTCCTCCTCCGCCGTCCACAGATTTGTTTCCAGCTTCTTTGCCGGTGGCGCTGCCACCTTCTCCGGCGCGGCATCCCTCTGCTTCAATTCTCTACGGGGATAGTGGCCGAGCCGCCACGCAGAAAGTCGTTTTCTTTCCTGGAACCCATTTATGCATAGTATAGGTAGAGTCAGTGGTGAAGAAATTGAGGTGAAGCCGATGCATTTTATAGTGAAGATAAGATTACAAGTTTGATGCTGCACCTACGGACTGGGTGCAATGTTAAATAAGACTAATGATTTTAAATTGATGGAATAATTAGGTCGGTGATGCAAAATAAATTAAAGGAATAATTAGATATACGTTGTACTGCATATAATATTTTTTTGGGAGATTTCTCTAGACTAAATAAAGGCCGGGTAATTGCAATAATAGGAGTTTATAGTTTAAATTCTCAAAATAGGATTAACTTTTCCTATTCTACCCTTTCCATTGTACTTGGTAATAGGATTTTCTATATAATCATTACTCCTCCATCTTCCAGCACCGCTACATCCCGTCGCCAGAAAAGATTGCTAAATTGGGGGTGGAATGTCATCATGATGACTATTTTGAAAAGAAATTGGATATTTTCAAAGAGATATGACTTTTTTATTACAAAAGATGACATTTTTTCATGGCAGTTATGATCAGAATAGGTTGCAATAGGTTGAATAGGTTGCAAGAGAGTAAAACAACCTTTTGATGGACAGATATGATCAGTGGCATCACTATCGAGTATGCAAAGTATTGAGATGAGAATGTACCTCGTTCATTTAAGGGGTTGATTAGTTTTTACAGGAGAATCGTATTTAATAGAGTTAAAGGAGGGAAAGATAACAATAGGAGACGCAAAGTCAATTTAATTTCAAGCATGAATTGGCGCTATTAATAATGCATATCTCTCTATCACAGGATGCATAAATTTGGAGAATGTTTTTAATTGGATTGTTTTCAATCTTTCACCAGACCAGATCAAACTTAAACAAATCATGACAAACCGGACTTCCATAGTTATAAAGTATACAAAGACTAAATATTTATCTGATAAGACTAGTTCAGACGACCAGATCAGGCCGAATTTAAACAGATCACATCAAACCATCACATTTCCCAAGTAAAAACATCCTTGCTGGAAGGCAAGATATCTTGGGATGGAGGAGTACTTCTATTTTAAAATTTAACATTAATTGGACTCTTTATTTATGAATATTATCGTTGTTGGTATACTGCGCATGTACTGAGTCATAATGTTTCTTGCATATTCCGGCAAAGCTTTAGAAGTATATATAGTACACACGGCTATGCTATATATATATATATAATAATATAATCCGGTCATCACTTCCCCTTCTCGGTGACCTTTTTCCCGAAGTTCTTAATGGACTCCAACCTTCTAAGAAGATGTTCGTTCCTGAACCTTTGAATGAACGCACTCGCCCGGACGTTTATATCAGCCGACGTCTGGATTCTTTCCAGCTTCTTTGCTGGTGGCGCAGCCCCCTTCTCCGCCGTGGGGTTGGCCGTAGCGGCTCCACTCTTGAAGTCATTTTCTTTCTGCTGGTGACCCATTTATACTGTATATGCAACGTTTCTAACTATTCTTTATTTAGTTGGATGTGTAGAAATTCAAGTGAGTCCTGCCACTGCAATTTATACTGACCTGAATTAGTTGCCTTTTTAGGTCGGTAATATGATTCGAATTGATCGAATTGACATGAATATATCTTTTTAATTTTATCTTTTGGTTTGCATGGACAATGCTAACACACGTGGTGTAGCGGATTTCACATTGATAGATGCCCTACCGAAAGAATATAATGCCGGATCAACGCATCATATAAACTTGGATATCTTCCAAGCCAAAAACAGTACGTACCGACTGAAGATATTACCATAGGAGTGAAACAATAAGAGAATTTTACAGTAGAAGTTCTTTTTAATTTATTGTTTAAATAGGCACTTTTAGTTTTTTTTTTGAAAATAATAGGCACTTTTAGTTAACTACTCATTTTTTTCGGGGTTACCCTCCCCACATTAGCTGTCACGTACTACTCACGCAAATGGACGCGGGATGGATCATATATTTGACTGTTCGATTCTACATTTATGTAATTGCATTGATCATAAAATTTAAGAGTACATTTATTAGACACAATGTGACTGTTAAGACATCTTTTGTGTTTTAATATGGTCATTAATGTAATAAAGGGGGAAGTAATTAGGTATGCAATTCCTTCATAATTCGTGTGTATCCAAAAATTAAAAATCAACGCAATAGTTTCTTAAAGTAATACTCCGTACTTCGTACAATCTACCTATCTCATAAGCATGAATATTGTTAGGGAAAAAAAATGTAAAATAGTCATGGAAAAAATGTTTGTGTCTATCTGTGGATTCGCCGATTGTACTCTACGCATAATTACTCCACGCTTCTACCGAATATATGGCAAAAATATGGGGCCATGGACGTCAGCTTTGCTCTAAGCCCGGCTATGTACGTATTCTGCCGATTCACACTGTTGGGATTAATAAATACTAGTACTACGGAGTATTAAACCTTCCTTTGCTTTTGCCCTCGGCTCGACTCTGCCTCTTCTTTTCCGTTCATAGCGCCCTGCGCCCTGCCATCTACCTACAAGTTTTGAGCTAACTGTTTTTCGCCTCAGTGATTAGACTTTCATCCTTACCAGAATATACCTATGTGTTTATGTGTTTGTTGTTTTCATAGTGTTCCTCCCATTGTGAAGCAAGCATATTTCATTTTGCTGAAATATGCTAATTAGGGGCTGCGACACTTTATTAAATTTAGTTGCCTTTTCAATTCTCTATTACTAAAGTAGCACAATAAGTACAAGTTTAAGAAACACTGTGAAGTCAGATTACTTTAAAATGGCAGGGTGAGGGGAAAAGGGTTCCTATACACTTTTTATTCACCGAATGAAGTAACATGGTTTTGAAAATTCTAATGTTCAATTCATTACACTAATACATTTAACTGAATGAAGTAACATGGTTTTCAAATTCACAACCGTGGTGTGTCGATTTATCCTCCTCAACACTTGATTTTCAATGCTTTTAACACTACCTCTATTGACAAGGTCAAAGATGTCATCATTGCACAAGTATAAAATGTATACTTCCGTGTATCTTAATGTAGAAAGATCTTTTATAATAAACTGAAAACAACAAGAGACTGCGTTTGGATTTCCACTTTTAAATTAAAAGGTATTTATAAACAAAAATATCCCCACCATATCATGAAAGAAAATGATTATATTTTTGTATACCATCCTGTTCATGACTCGAACAAAAAAACGAATTTAAAGTGCCTGTGTGCTACTATGTCAAAAAATTGAATTAGCTCAGACTCATTCATTCAGTCTCTCCGTTCTAATAGTATATATTTGCTGAGTTGATCGATTTGTAGGACAGTAAAAATAATTCATCTATAACTATAGTGGTTTGTCATATATATATATATATATATATAGGGGAAAGATCAAGTACAAATTGTGCTTATTATGCAAATGTTTGTACGATGCACCTTGACGTTATTTGCATTGCATATTGAGGTTCAAAGTGTTGCATATTATATAATCATAAAATAGCAGTTGTACATTAACGTTCAACGAGTTGCACCCTAGAAAAGTTAGGTTTTATAACAAAAATGCCACCTTGCCTTTAGATCCTTTAGATCAACTCATCGGATGACCAAGATAACTTTGTACTTTGTAAATTAAGCATGGTTTGTATTTGATCTCTATTATATATATATATATATATATATATATATATATATATATATAGAGCTGATCAGGTCCAGCCGGAGGGACGGGGAGCCGCCGTCCGAACTCCGCCGTTTGGGGCGGTTCCCGGTGGAATTTTTTGATGAAATTTTTTGAGCATGTTCCTCATCAAGTGTAGTTTGTCCATACCAAATTTCAGCTCAACATTCGACCGGGAAGGTCGTCAAATGATTTTTACAAGTTAACTGGTCCGGAAAATACATATTCCGGACCAGTAAACTTGCAAAAATCATTTGACGACCTTCCCGGTCGAATTTTGAGCTGAAATTTGGTATGGACAAACTAGACTTGATGAGGAACATGATCAAAAAATTTCATCAAAAAATTCCACCGGGAACCGCCCCAAACGGCGGAGTTCGGACGGCGGCTTCGGTCCCTCCGGAGGGACCTGATCTTTTCCGTATATATATATATATATATATATATATATATATATATATATATATATATATATATATATATATATATATATATATATATATATATGAGTTGGGTATAATGATGTGTTGGGATGCATCATTAAACTCCTGCACTGACACGCATGAAATAAAAAGGGGAATCAACTTATACTCGGTCCATGAATTTAAAAGAGGGTATATGAGTCATTTGATTTACTATATATAGCAGCAACGTGCATTTTTTTTTAAATTGGTAAGTTTGAATTGTGCAATCATTGATGTTATGCCACCTCTCATTTATTTAACTGTAAAAGTAACTAACTTCCCATTTTGGAATGATTAATTATGAAGAAAGAAGAAATAAATTACTTCATGATTTACCTTCCATTCTTTAATAATAAAAAAGGTAAGTTGGAGATTTCTAAATTGCACAAATTGCATCCACGTATCATAATAAAAAAGGAAGCCTTCCGTTATGAAGAAAGTTACCATTTTGTATGCATTTTACTATTTCTCTTCATTTTCGACATGAAAGAGATAGACACAGTAAAATAATCATTCACATTTCTCTCAATTTTTTATGTGTCTATCTCTCTCATAGCACATGCGCATCGTGCACATTGTAGCATTGTAGATGCTCTTTTAATTTATAGAATGAAACACTTTTTAATAAATTATTCATTTTTGAAACCTAAATATGGTTAGATGTAGAGCTCTTGATTGTAGAAGTCAATAGTTCAACATAAATTAATTGAAGCAAAACGTATTTATTTCAAGTGCATAATAATGGTATATGATATGCATATTAAAGTTATATGATGTGCATATCAATGTCACGTGATATGCATATCAAGCATATAAGATGAGCATTATACACTCATAATATCTACATAACTTATATTAGAAGTACATACTTATAAAATATGTCGATGTTGCATTTTAATAGTTCATATGTTGCATTTTATCAACATGACATGTGCATTTCAAAAGTTCGTATATTGCATTGTAGTAAGATGATATGTGCACTTTAATAGTTCATATTGCATTTCATCCTTATGGCGTCTGCACTTTTGAGTTCATACGTTGCACACATTTTATCACTATGACATGTGCATTTTAGAAATTCATATCATGCATGTTATCATTATGTGATATGCATATTAAGGTTATATGATGTGCATATTAATGTCACATCATATGCAGATTGAGAATACAAGATCTGCATTTCATACTGCATTTCATCGTTATGATATGGCGTCTGCATTTTCAATTCATACGTTGCTTTTATCATTATGACATGTGCATTTTAGAAGTTGATACCATGCATCTTATCATTTTGTGATATGCATATTAAGGTTATATCGTGTGCATATTAACGTTATATGATGTGCATCTTATCATTTCAGAGTAAAAAGAGTTTTACATCCAATTCTATTAGACACTCAACTATTTTTCAGGCAAACTTAAAAAACTGCATACAATATACTTCATGAATATATGACCATCTCTGGCCTTCTTTGATGTATGATGACGAATAGTAACCCCAAATTCAGCTGCATAGTCTTTGTAAAGATTCAAGTCAGCATCTAGATTAGAAAATATCATCCCAACAACCGGTTTCTTTTCGGGTGAACATTCAGGAACCTAGTACTTTGAGCCCCAGGCGAGATTCGTAAAGCACAATTCAAATCTATGTAAACAACAAACGATAAATAATATTAAACATGAAAGAAAACAATATTAAACAATAGTAAAATCGTATTTTACTAAATGCACCATAAAACCAAAACAAGTACATAATACATACTTTACCTTGCAGGAGACAAAAATGAATTACAAAGAGAAATTTCAACAAATATTAAAATAATTATTTTCTCCCTTCACGTTAATGATGATGTCGTTTAGTTTCATTCATAATTTATATACAATTGAGTAAACACAAGAATAACAAACCTACGAAGTGAATTGAAGGGAGGTAACCTTATCAACGTTTAATTATGAAATTTGTTTGTGAGAAGACACATGATAACATCAATCTGTTATGCGAATTGAATCAATTAAATTTAAAATGCATGACCAGGAAACACGAACAACCACAAGGAACAAAACATCTGAAGTTTTTTTTCGTATGAAAACAGAGTTTATCAAAGATATATAAGTACCTGATTCCATGGCGTTCGATGATAATGATGAGAGATGATTAACTGGAGAAATTCATAACCTAGATGAGGAAGACAAGCGCACAGATGAACACTGTGATCGACGGAAAGATAGAAAGAAAGAAGAATGGAAAGTAGGCGGTTATGGAATGGAAAGTAACGAGCCTGATTTTTGCTCCATTAAAAAGTTGTGTGATTGGCCAAAACACCCTCAATTTTAATGAGTTGGTTGTGATCAAGTTAAATGATACGCACGGTAATCTAATCTAAATCAATGGTCAAGATTAGGTTTGTAGGTTAGCATGTTAAGATGGGTTTGCATTTGATCTCTAATATATATATATATATATATATATATATATATATATATATATATATATATATATATATATATATATATGTTAATGGTACTTATAAAAGTACTAATTCATCAATAACAGCGGCTTGTAAAACTAATGCATGCTACTATTTGATATGAACCTTACTCCTACTATTATTGTTATTATAGTCATTTTCGCTGCTTTATTTCCCCACACATAATCTAGCTTATAAATACTTTATTGATTAAGGTTCCTTATAAATAACTAACAAACTATGTATTCAAATATTGTATTCATATTACTTATATATTGACTCAATCTTAACCCATGAATTAGTATCCCTACAATGGCTTTGGGCATTACCACGAACGCGCAACGCGCGTTAGAAAACTAGTATATGTATAAAAACATTGAAAATTAGATGTCACAATTTAATCATTTATGATTATAAAATTTTCATTATGGGCGACTAACATAATCAATCTTTTCCCTAACAATATTACAATTTATAAAAATGTCAATGTCACTAAAATGTCATAGTGTCACAATGTCAAACTTTGAAGACGTCAATGCTATAAAAATGTTGGTATGATAATAAAAGTGTCAATGATAATGTCGTGATAATGCCAATGTTATAAAAATGACATTGTAATAATCACAATGTCATCAATAGTGTCAATGACTATCCTGATAATATCAATGCTCATGACACTGTAATATACAATGTCATTATATGACATTGAAATGATGTCATTGTTTTAAAATTAATACAATTGCTTGAAAAAAAGAGAAAGCTAAAAAAAATATGACAATGTTAAACATTGTTATAATATAGTAAAAATTGTTAATATGTATAAAAATGTCAAAATGTCAAATAATTATAAATCATTGTCACTATTATAAATCAAGACATTCTAACAATGACATTGAGAATGAATTGAAATCAGAAAAATTATACGTAGTACAATGTAAAACATTGTTGTTACAAGTATTTCCAAAACAAACAATCTTATAATATTGTCAACATTATCAAATTTTAAAAAAGCACAATATCAATGACAGTGATATATAAAATGATATTGGAAAAAGATATAAGACAATGTTGTTAGTCCCTATTCTAACAACCAAACAATCATAAGAATGAAAGAAGAAGCGGATAGATTTATCATTCATATCATAGTATCGAGAACTTTGGTACACCTTGTAAACCGGCCACTGCTCTCCCTCTAGAGAGAGAGAGCAGTGTAAAAACTAATATATTCTCTATTCTGCCTCTATACTCTATGCCTTCTCTAGGTTTTCCTCATAAGTTAGCTTCCTTTTATAGGAGAAGGAGGCTAACTTATGGCTTACAAGAGGCCTAATGGGCTGATATGGCTCTTGTAGCCCATTTACACATTTAACTAACAACTACACAAATACAAAGGCATCTAACTAGATTGGACACCAGAAAAAGTCCTAACAATCTCCCCCTTGGTGTTCAATCTTGTTTGATCAGCATTGCAGCGCGGATGTCTTTGTCTTTGTGTTCAGTTGCTCCTCAATGCAGCTCAGCTTTCTTTGTCTTTGCGCTCGGCTTCTTGAAAAGGCTTTTTGAAGAAATCCTTGCAATCTCCCCTTTGATGTCTTCATGGCAATTTGTTCTTTGATGTCGGGGAGTTGAAGAATCTTCAGGATGTAGCTTGTGATCTTTACCTTTCAGAAGTTGCTCTTGATCAGCATTAATGAATTCCGATGGCGCCTCTGGAATGAGTGTTCAGAACTTGAATACTTGACCTTTGTCTCCTCAAAGTTTACATTGCACAGCGGAAAATTATTGTCTTTGAGGAGATCTCGTCGGTTGCACAGCGGAAAAAGATGGTTGACTTGTGAGCGTAGCTGACCATTTGACTTGAAGCTAGCTTGGCCATTTAGCAGTAGAGATAGTGGAGAAAGTGTCCAAAAATGATTCGTTGATAGTGAACAACATGTGGACTACTCTCCCCCTCATGACGATCTGATGAATCGGGGCGTCATGCCTTTATTCTTTTATTCTGGGAAACAAAATTGAAAACAAACAGAAAGGTTAAATGATAAAGACCGGATACACAGAAGTGTTCCGTTAACACAACATCAATGTAAACACTGATGTGTGGCCTGTATAAAATGATAGAAGCATTAAAGCTCTAACAGGACTTCCAACCAATCATTGTGAAACATCTGAAGTAGATGTCACTCTGGTTGTTAAGGCGTGATCATATAGATCAGCAATGGAAATCGTAGCCCCCCGAGGTCGTCAAGACGCTCGTTATCATCACTATAGAGATAAACTCTAAAGCAATGGCCTGATCATGTTGGTGATTTCTATGTTGCAACAGCAGGGCTTCCTTCCAATCATCGGTCTATCTATAGTAGATGAGCCCTATGGAAGTTCTCGCATGGTCACTTGGACCTGCAACTGACTCAAAAATGTGTCTGTGTCCTAGAAAATTCAAAACATTTGGGAGTGAGATAACTAGACACAACGTGATCAATGAAAGTCCAGTGGCATGGGGCTGAGGCCACTGTAGTCAGTATCACTTGCCTCGGAAGGAGACAGTAATGAGAGATGAGGTTCCCCGTGAAATATGATTAAACACTTGTCTGTTGGGAGACAAATGAGTGGTCTCGGGTAGGGTTATGCATGCACTGTTGGACAAGATGCAATGACTTCTACCTGGGATCTGAATAAATTCAGTCCTGAACCTATGGAGATTGTCCAGAGTATTTGAGTGACTGGGAGTAATTGATCAATTGATAGTAGGCAGTTGAGGTAGCAGACTTATCATTGAATATTGTTTTCTTGCTCACTTGAGCCTTCTGCTTCCTAACGCTCATAGTATTCACTCACTCACACATTCACTCATTTACTCTCGGCTTTGTCCCTTGGGTAGGCTTAGTTGGGTTTACTAAGCCATAAAGACTTCTCTCTCATTCTCTTTGTTGCTTTATTTTCTCTCTGTACTCCCCCTCAACTGGAGCACTCGGTATGCTTTGTTATCGTTTGGCACCGGGGAGGAGAAAATTAAAAACTCCCCCTCAAATGTTGCATCCTTTGAGAGAATCCTTGCTTTGTTGTTGTGTGGCGCCAGGAGGAGAAACCTGAAACTCCCCCTCAGATTGTGCAAGGTTTGATTGCTCACAGCTTGATATACCTGCCATGTGTATGGATCAATCTGTACAGGTACTACACATGACGGTTTACCCTGAACTCATCATCTAGATATTCAGCACAGTGATGATCACACATTGTTGATGAGTTAGGGGAGGCATCAGCAGTTGATTGTTGATTGTTGTGAAATGACCGTTGACGCGAGGTTGATTGAATTATCTACGAGTTCCGGACCTTACAATGCAGATTAGACCAACTTTGACATTTGGTTTGACTTTGGTTTGATTTTGGAAGAATTGACTAGATTTGCCTCAGTTTTGACCTTGACTTTGACTTTGGTGATTTTTCGGAAAACAAGTGATATCTCCCTCTAAAACGGCGAGTGAGGGAGCGTGAGAAAGGGTTTAGGATCACCGAGTCAAAAGTTATGTCCAAAACAGTGCAGGACATCGAAAAGTTTGAATTTTGAACTTTGAAAAACTTTTCGAAGTTGAGGTTCTCGAGGTTGAGTTTCTCGATGTTGGACGATGTTGAGTATCGAAAACCTTTTCTCGATATTGAATGTCGAAAACCTTTTCTCGATGACTGAATATCGAAAACTTTTTCTCGATGTTGAATGTCGAAAACTTCTTCTCGATGATTGAATATCGAAAACTTTTTCTCGATGATTGAATATCGAAAACGTCTTCTCGATGTTGAATATCAAAAATGTCTTCTCGATGTTGAATATCGAAATTTTTTTTTTCGATATTGAATGTCGAGAAACGTGTTTTCGAGGTTCAAACTGCGAGAAACGTGTTTTCGAACTTCAATCCGCGAGAAACCTGTTTTCGAGATCCAATCCGCGAGAAACCTGTTTTCGAGATCCAATCCGCGAGAAACCTGTTTTCGAGATCCAATCCGCGAGAAACCTGTTTTCGAGATCCAATCCGCGAGAAACCTGTTTTCGAGATCCAATCCGCGAGAACCTGTTTTCGACCTTCTACCTGCGAGAAACGTGTTTTCGAGGATTAACTTCGAGAAAATCAAGACTTCGAAATCGTTAGAATTTCTAACCAGTTTAGAACATCGAATACTTTGATATTTCTAAAACCTCAGAATATCGAAAACTTTAGCTTTGAAAACTTTCAGAACTTCGAAAACTTCTTTAAACTTCGAAAACTGAGAATATCGAAAATCCTTTTAAACTTCGAGAAGCTGAGAATATAAAAATTCTTTTAAAACTATCGAGAAGCTAGAAATATCGAAAACTCTTTTTAAGCTTCGAAAAGTTCTGAATAGGGAAAAAAATATCAAGTTTCGAAAAATTCTGAGATACGAGAAAACCCAAAGTTCGAAAGATTCTAAACATCGAGAAACTCTAAAACTTCGAAATCTTCATAACATCGAAAACTTCCACCTTCGAAAATCTGCAAACGTGAAATCAAAAAATTCTTCAAAAATGAAATTGCAGGTTGTTTTCAAACAGATTTCGATCCTAATCTTCCAGAAATCGCTGAAAAAACATTGAAAACAGATCATCAAACCAAAATATCGAAAACTCAGTTTTTCAAATAGGTGTGGTCTTTCTCGATAAAGGCAGATCCGAAAAACGCAGATGGATTCGATCTATTTCACGCCTCGGCTCTGATACCACATGTTAGTCCCTATTCTAACAACCAAACAATCATAAGAATGAAAGAAGAAGCAGATAGATTTATCATTCATATCATAGTATCGAGAACTTTGGTGCACCGTGTAAACCGGCCGCTGCTCTCCCTCTAGAGAGAGACAGCAGCGTAAAAGCTAATCTATTCTCTATTCTGTCTCTATACTCTATGCCTTCTCTAGGTTTTCCTCATAAGTTAGCTTCCTTTTATAGGAGAAGGAGGCTAACTTATGGCTTACAAGAGGCCTAATGGGCTGATATGACTCTTGTGGCCCATTTACACATTTAACTAACAACTACACAAATACAAAGGCATCTAACTAGATTGGACACCAGAAAAAGTCCTAACAAATGTTATTTTTAATATTGTGACAATGTGAACTAGTAACAATGTTATTGAAACCATACATTTTTAAAAAGAATGTCAATATTACAAAACTGTCAGAATGTTAAAATCATTTATCAACATTGTCATTATGAAGAGTGTGACAATGTTGATATCATTGTAAATTTATGTGACAATACACATCAAAGCGTTACAATAACAATGACATTGCAATGAAATAGTTTCTAAAAATAATTAACAGAAAAATAATAATAAATAAATGTAAAAAAAGTTAGAACTTAAAAAACAAAATTAGATAAACAAAAAGAATACCATTCAACAAAACAAATACTCCATAGAATAAGAAATTGGAAGGTATGAATCTGAGACAAAAAAATTAGGAGAACAAAAAATAAACAAAAAAAAACTATTTGTAACCCATCTTTATACCCACTTTTATACCCACTATGTTTGTGTAGAGTTTTTGTTTTGTCTGTGAATCCCGGTCACAGAAGAAATATGTCTGTGTAAGTATTGTGAATCGGATTCACAGACAAAAAAAACTCTTCACAGACCCATGGCAGCGGCGGTTCAGGAGGGGGCCGGATCATCATCACTTCATCTTCATCATTCAACGCTCGAATCCCATTCGCAACTCTTGACGTTATAGCCTCTGCCAACAAATCTTCTTCCTCATTAATTTGAAAAGAAACCATCCATAACACCACTGTCAAAATTGACAGAAGAAGAAAAACCCAAAAAATTCTAGGAAAGAAAACACCACTCATACGAGTGTATAGACCACTTTTTATGTTTAGAAAGATAAGAGTTTTTGCCGTTCCTCTCCAAACGGTGACTCACTCTTCTAGGGTTTCCCATATGCGCTGGCGGTCATGCGAGAAAACGCTTGACTACAAATAGGCCGGGACGACTGCCTCCTCTACGTTAATCTCTACAATATTATAAGTGGGAATTTTGTCAGGGGTTAAACGGACATTAAAAAAATGTTGGTGGTTCTTGATGCATAATCTCACTGTACTTTATGTTTACATTCTTGTACATCCTTACACCTGCTAGCAACTTTCGGCGTTTTATCCTTACGGAGTCCATCCTCAACGTTATATCCTTACGGAGCAAATCATCAGCTCTTTTATCTCAACCATTTCATTCATTTATTTCGTTGAAATCTATCGCCTGCTCTCTTCTGTTTCAGCCGTGTTTCAGCCGCAGCATCCTCAGCTCGAAATGGCTTCCAGACGGTTTCGATTTCTCAAAAGTCCTCGGCCAGTCGATTATAAATAATGTGTCGCGACTCTTCAGTGGATTTTCCGCTTCTTCCCTGTTCTACTCTTGTATGTTTTTCCTCTATTCAACCAATTTGTATTGTATAGTTACTTTATTGTTACTGTTCTCCGCATCATCTCTGTTTCATTCTACTTGTTTATCTCTGTGTGGATGTGCTGTACGGGCTCCAAACATCGTTTATGATAGTAGTTTGGGTGGCTTGAGTTGATGATTCCATCTTCCAATTGTGTTTAGTTTCCACTTTATATTTGTGCAATCTATGTGTTTGTTTAAATGTCCAAATGAAATCAAGTAATTTCTTTCTCTCAATCCTCAATTTATACCTTCCTTGTTTAATGAGTATATGCTGCCCCTTTCTTGTTCTTAAATCTCTAGGCCACACTGTAATGTATTCTTTTCTACTTTCTTATCGTGCTCTAGCTAAATTACAAAGCCAGATTTCTATAAGGCTAGGTTTAGTGTAGCTTTGACATTTTGGAGTACTCACATCTTTTTAACCTTTACTGTCTAGCAAAACTAGAAAATAAAGTTTGAATGCAGTAGCAATATTAATGTAGAGTACACTGCCCCTGTTACTAAGTTAGCTCTACTTCTGTTCACCTTTCAAACTTGAGTTAAAGTCTGAAACTGGGATATCTCTTTTAAATGTTTTTAAAAGTTGCCACTCCTTACTTGTGCTTAACAGATGCTGTTCTATATGTTGCTTAGCATAGTCTTTCACTGATCTGGGGACTCGACTTCGTGGCTTGCTAAGCTACTGGAAATTATGGATAAAACTAATTTCATTCCAGCAACAGTAGTGAAAATACCTTCTCTGAGTGCTAATCAAGATAAAATCAATCATGACAAAACAAATAATCTGTAACGTAATAGTGAAAGCATGTCTGTAATGTAAGTTCTTGTTGGAACCTCTTAGTTAAGTACATGCTTCAGGTTGTCATGTACTGATAAACAGTTCATTGCTTCATAAAATTTGTAATATAGAGTCATTAATACGTTGAAATTCGAACTGTGTTGGACTGGTTTTTGTAACTTGCGATATCTTTTTGCACCTAGGATAACCTGACATTTTCTAAACCAGTTCAAGCCTTTTGGAGTGAAACATTTTCTAAACCAGTTCAAACATTTTCTAAACCAGTTCAAGCATTTTCTAAATTAGTTACTGATTTGTGAAAACAACAGGGTGAAACCGAAATGAAACTTACCAAATGGTGTTTTAGTATCGTGTTTCTTCAATCCTGAGCAGTATTAGTAAACCTAATTAGTTTAACCTGGACCTACTATTTTGAATGTTAAGTTCTTATTATACGAAGAATCATTTTGCAGGTGGTCATGAGCTCAGTCTCGCTAAATGGTACGGTCGTCCAGTCGATCCCAATCGCTTTCAATCTATACTTTCCCTCTGCACGATTATTTTACCAGATGCTTCAAGTCTAATCCTCCCGAACCTTGGAACTGGAATATTTATTTATTTCCTCTGTGGTGTTTGGGAGTTAGCTAGATATGGTCTTCTTTTCCCATTAAGGTTAGCTTTTTTCCTATCCTCCACTTCGGATTCAGTGAATTGTTTTCTTTTCTTATGATGTGGGTACTATTATTAAGGCTCTTCCTACATATTTTGCATGTCATTACTCAACTGATAATGCCAAAAAATGAAAAATGATCTTTGTGTGTCAATGCGTAGGACATGCCTAATTTTATATTGCCTAATATGTATCATTTTCGAAGCAGGTTTATTAATATGTATTTGAATTTTAAATTGTTTATCTATATATATTGATTTAACCATTTAATCTTTTAGCACTTTGGGGTCTGAATTTTTAATGCCATAATGCTAAATTATTTATCTCTGTATTTCAAGATTCCTGCAAGTCTACCACAAGGCATGTTTCAGATTCCACCACTGTAAGGTCACTCTCAAGCTCTGCAATTACAGCTCCTTTGAAGGAGTTTTATACTGCAGACCACACTTTGATCAGAAAAAATAGGAGCGAGTTTTGGTAGAGTTGATATGCAACTTCTTTGTTGCTTCATGGACTGGTGTTGTCAAATACCATGGTCCGCGGCCTAGCATTCGCCCTAAACAGTTTTTGTCACAAATCACACATCTATGATTGATTTCATCATTTCAGAATAGGTGACTGCCCTTGTTGTCGTGATGCAGAAGCTTCCTGGATGGGTTGGATTTTAAAAAGTGTAGGATGTATTTGGTTCAATCATTCAGAGGCTAAAGATCGTAAAATTGTTGCTGCGAAGCTAGCTTAGGGAACATGTAATTAAGGGGCTCATACAAAGAAGGCTTCTCTGGAAAGAATTAATCTCAATTTCACAAAAAGTTAATAATCCTTGAATGGTAGGGGGCTTCAATACTATAGCAGCCCATCATGAGCATAAAAGGCGGCTTTCGTTCCTCACCTGAATAGCATGTTGGAGTTTTGAGAGTGCATGCATATTAGCCTCCTATCTAGAACATTGATGTAAGAACAGGGAAGCCTTAGGAATTACTTGCTCTGATTTAATTACCACCTATTTGGTGAGTATTTTGATGGAAGAACTGAGAATTGACCGCTTTAGTATTTCTTGTAGCCTTAATTACTTGATCCGGAGGGGATGCACAATTAACTCTTATTTTACCATAAAAATAATACCTACTTTCAAAAGTAATATTACCCTTAAAAATAATACCTACTTTCGAAAGTAAAGGATGGTTTTATATTTTCTTAAAAATAATTTTAATTAGAAAGGAAATTACAAACTCAACAGCTTCATGCAATCTTTATATTTTTAATCACATTTGGAATATTTCAATGGTTAATATTTCTTATATCAATTTCATTGGGCATCTACCAACTCGCGCAACGCGCGAGTAAAAACTAGTTAATAATGATAAAAACTAAAGATACAAACTAAACCTTGGAAAGCTACAAAAGAATACCTAAAACATGTCTCCATTTAGACTAGTATCTTTTCATTGAAGTGGAGATTTTCATTTCAACGGTGCTCATATCTTTAGCAAATAGTATTTCTTTTTTTTTATTTATTTTGACAAATAAATAAATGACTCATAGAAGTTGGTGTTTTTTAGTGGGAACAATTGTTCATGAAAAATCTACTTTTATATTAGAAGATTAGAATAGATGATGGAACATAAATATTACCTAAGACTTGTTTTTTCTTTCTTTGTTAGAGATGCAATATAATTTTCACATTGTAAGAAAATGTGAAAAGTTCGTACTCCCCGTTCCAGAATTATCTTTGTACTTTCCTTTTTTGTCTGTTCCATAATTATCCAAAATTATCTCACCGTCAACAAACAGACGGGCATAATACAACTATTGCTAAACAAATTAAATAGATCCGTCCCCCACTAAACATATCAAATTTAGTCGAAACCTCAGTCATCATAATAAACCTAGTACCATGAACTTTAACAAAAAAACGATAAGAACATAGTTACTTATTAAAAAACTAAACTTGAATAAAATGAAATTAAAAAAGATAAACCGGTGGATCCAATGACCCATGGCAGCGGCGGGATCCCTAGTCTCACAGATGCTCCATGGTGGCGGTTCAGGAGGGGGCCGGATCATCATCACTTCATCTTCATCATCCATCGCTCGAATCGCATTCGCAGCTCTTGACGTCGTAGCCTCTGCCAACAAATCTTCTTCCTCATTAATTTGAAAAGAAACCATCCATAACACCACTGTCAAAATTGACAGAAGAAGAAGAACCCTAAAAATCCTAGGAAAGAAAACATCACTCATACGAGTGTATAGCCCACTTTTTATGCTTAGACGGATAAGAGTTTTCGTCGTTCCTCTCCAAACGGTGACTCATTCTTGTAGGGTTTTCCATATGTGGTGGCAGTCACGCGAGAAAACGCTTGACTTCAAATAGGCCGGGACGACTGCCTCCTCTACCAGTGGCGGAGCCAGAAAAACGGTCCAGGAGGGTCGAAAATCAACTGTATACAAAATGAAAATGGTGGATAGTTTTCAGACAAGCAATGTCCGAATTGAATGTTTCATATGTTGTTTAGATAAATAGGCGCTCGTACCAATAAGATAGATTGTATTTAATTTGCTCTGTTTCTGAGTCATGTCACGCAAATAATGAATAATTATACGCTATTTTAAAATTTTAGGAAAATAATCCCTATTACGCATCAAATTTTGTCGATTTTACGTTAAAATAGTGTTAATTTTTCAGAAGTCATAACTTCTTACTCATAATGAGTCACAAGAGTCATAATATATCAAATCAAAGAAATTTTAGAATTCTATATTTTCAAACTTTCAGCGGGGTCGGCTGATCACCCTGACCCCCTAGCTCCGCCCTTGTCCTCTACGTTAATTAATAATGATAAAACCAAAGATACAAACTAAACCTTGGAAAGCTACGAATGAAGACCTAAAACATGTCTCCATTCACACTCATATCTTTAAGCTACGAATGAAGACCTAAAACATGTCTCCATTCAGACTCATATCTTTTCATTGAAGTGGAGATTTTCATTTCAGTGGTGCTCATATATTTAGCAAATAGTATTTCTATTTTTATTTATTTTAACAAAAAAAATAAATGACTCATTCAAGTTGGTGTTTTTGAGCAGAACATTGTTCATGAAATTTTTTTTACTTTTATATTAGAAGATTAGAATAGATGATGGAAAATATTACCTAAAACTTGTTTTTTCTTTCTTTCTTCGGGATGCAATAAAATTTTCACTTCGTAAGAAAATGTGAAAAGTTCGTACTCCCATGTTCCAGAATTATCTTCGTATTTTCCTTTTTTATCAATTCCAAAATTATCCTATCTTTTCTTTTTCGACAAAAAATATGTGGTTCACAGTATTACATACACATTCTTAAACATTTCTCCTCTATTGCATAACTCTCCGCCACTCAATACTCATTATCTTAAATAATGTTGTGCACTTGTGCTAATTATACTTGTGAGTTATGAAGATATATCTTTAAAAGGAGTAATATTTTTCAAAAAATGAACTCCACCTCCTCCGCAATGGCACAGGTACCGGACGACGACGTACCGGGTCCGGGTCAAATGTTCGCTCAATTTGGGGCGGGCTGTTTCTGGGGCGTCGAATTGGCGTTTCAGAGAGTGCCCGGTGTTACCAAGACGGAGGTCGGGTATTCCCAGGGGATTCTCGATAACCCCACCTATGAGGATGTGTGTACGGACAGTACGAAGCACTCGGAAGTAGTCCGGGTCCAGTATGACCCGAAGGAGTGCAGCTATGAGAATCTGCTTGACGCTTTCTGGGGAAAACATGATCCTACTGCACTCAATCGCCAGGTGCGTTGATTTTTTTTGTTTTCTTTGTTAACTTTGAGGGATTTCTCTCAATCTGATTTTGATTGCATGATATCGGTTTGAATTCCTTGCCATTTTGTTGGCGTCTCTGGTTCAATCTGTCAATAGTTTTTCCTTTGATTGAAAGCATTAGGATTTGGGCAGTCATGATTCCTTTTTTTGAAAAACTATCCATACCTGAGCTTTTCTTAATTCATACTACCTTCGGTTTTTTTTAATGTTCACAGTTTGACTTCACACAAAATAAGGAAAGAAATTTGACTTTACTGTAGAGTACACTGTTGAGGCACTGTTTGACACTGTTTGACTGTTCGGCACTGTTTTGATGTAGATTTCTTTGCCAAAAAAGGAAATAAGGAAGTGTGAAGTTTATTTTGGACCGTCCCAAAAAGGAAAGTGTGAAGTTTATTAAAAACCGGAGGGAGTATATATCATTTGATAATCGATGCTACTAAGTTACATTCCAAAACTACTTAATTACATCTCTTAGGGTCAGTTTGGACTATGGATGAGGAGTTTGGAGGATAAATCTTTATCTTGATGTATATTTGAAAATTATACAAGGTGATGGAATAACATAATAGTTGATCGTATAACTTTTATGTCCCACTTTATTTTCTCTTAGAAACTTTTTATTTATCAAGCTATTTATACTAAGCCTCCAAGGTCTTCTCCTTCATCCAAACAACTCCTTAGGATCAAGGAAAATGATTTAGGGGCGGGTATAGAGATTAGAGACCATCTTCACGGGGAAGTTTGTGTATTCTACTAATCACATATAAAAAATTAAATGAAAAGCAAAGATTAAAACTTTAGTGAGCACTTCTGTTTTGAGTTAATATTAAAAATTTGGTAAGTTTGTTTTTTAATAATAAAAAGTTCTAGCAAAAATGTAATGTTATTTTCATATTATGCTCTTCTCAGTCATCAAATAACACTTAAGATGGAGAAGTTTAGGTCTTCATGTGTTCCACCAATACTAATCTCTGACTAAAATAATCTAGCAGCTAATGGAACATAAAAAAGACTTTATTTCTAGCGGGAATATGTCTTATTCTTCTCAGAAAGAAGTGATGTCTTTAGTCATAAAATGTAGTGATCAATTGGCAATAGTGCTTCTTTTAATGGTTAGGGTAAAAGGAAGTTAAACAGAACATAGTATAAGTTCTTTATGTGTTTTGATGCTTCTTATGTCGCTGGATTTCTTGAAAGGTAAAATTTCATGTACTGTAAAAGTGTAAAGTTTGCTTATATTCCTGATGTTCCTCACCATCTACTTTTCTTAGTGCATCTCTTTATTACATTAATAATGTGTTCTGCTTTTTTTTATTATTTTTTTCTAATGTTACGGTTAGCCTGTTGTTGACAAGAACATTTTAGGACCTGTTTGATAATTTCATGAAATAAAAACAATTGGTAACATCCCTTTAATAAGTCTGCTACTAATAAGCATAATAATTCAGAGATGGCTGCCTAATGGAGAATTAGTTGTGTGCTTACTGTGTGAAAGCATGACTATTAATATTGGGTCATGAACCACTCTTTTCTTTTGGGCATCAAGTGTCAATTTCGCTAACCAGAATAGAGATGGTCGAAAATATGTTTTCAGTTTTTCCAATTAAAGAAAAGGCCAATACTTGCCATAGCCCTAAGCATAAATAAAAATAGAATATTCTATGTAATTTTCAAGAAAAATGAATAATGATGTCATTTGATGACTTATTTGTTGTTGAAATATTAAATATGAAGAATATTCTTTGATTTTTTAGTTATTTATGAAAATCATTAAATGCTTGATGGTGTCCATTTCATAATCCTAAAATAAATAATAAAGGATGAGCTAGATGTTCTATGTCTTGTAATCCTGTGTTTTTATTAGTTTGGATTTCTACAAAACATTTTCATTAGCTCTTTCTTCTAATTTCTCTAATACCGAAAGCAGAGCCGAAGCTAGTGTTTTTTATAGCTGCAAAGAAAATAAATTATACTAACCTTTCATGTATTATTTATTAATAAAAATTACATAGTAATAAACTTCAAATACATGCAATTACATAAACCATACTCTTTAACAGTAATGTCAAGTACTGTTTGGTAGGGGGGTGATGTGGGCACCCAGTACCGATCAGGAATATACTTCTACACACCTGAACAAGAGAAGGCGGCCATAGAGTCTAAGGAAAAACAGCAAAAGATTCTCAACAGGCAGATTGTCACTGAGATTCTGCCAGCAAAGAAATTCTACAGAGCGGAAGAGTATCACCAGCAGTACCTTGCGAAGGGTGGCAGGTTTGGTTCCAAGCAGTCCACCGATAAAGGATGCACTGATCCTATCCGTTGCTATGCCTAAGACATTTGTTTTTACGTGTGTGTATTTCATTCCATATTTGCAACTCAGATTCTATACTCAATTACGGTTGCTCTGTATGTTTAATATGATTTGATATGTGTTTGGGGTGTGTAACGTGTATACATAATAATCTCTCCTGTGAGCTATTTTGCTTAGAAAATTGTTGGGAAAAAACACTCCGGACTTTCCCGCTTCGTGAAGTTAAGATATGCACTTAGGAAATTAGGTAGCGATGAGAGCACACGATTTAAATTCTCCAATATGGAGATTCTTCCACTATACAAAAGAATAGTAGGATTTACAAGGATGTTACAAAATTGTCTCACTCAATGGTGGCTCACTCAAGCTTGAGGATATGAACTTCCCAAGCTATCTCTCTTCTCTCTCAAAGAGACTCTCTAACTTTCTCACTCTAAGAAGTGAATTCTCTCTTGCTAGGATGGTTAAGAATGAATCCCCCTACCCCTATTTATACTACTCCACCTTCACAATGAATGGTGGGGATGATTTCTATCTAAGGGTGGAGATTGATTCTCTAGAATGCTCCACACACTCTAGGAGTCTCCATACTCTTCCACTCTCTTCCATATCCTTCCATACTCTTCCATAGGTTTCCGGAAGTTTCCACACATCTCTAGAATATTCTAGAGGATTCGACACTATTCCACAAGCTTCTAGAGAGTTCTAGACTTCTCTAGGATTCTCCAGAACGTTCTAGAAAATTCTATACTTATCTAGAAAGCTCTAGAATTTTCTAGAACCTCTCTAATTAAGGAGGGATCCTAACAAATCTCCCCCTCACGACTTAATTGGGGGGTAGTAGCAAACCTGCACCTTTACAGCAATCTTCGAACTTCTTTGTCGGTATTACCTTGGTCATGATGTCTGACCAGTTCTCGTCGGTGTGAACCTTGTCAAGATGCAATTTCTTTTCCTCGAGGACTTCTCGGATGCAGTGATACCTTGTGTCAATGTGCTTTGTGCGGGAATGAAATGTTGAGTTTTTCGTCAAGTAAATTGCGCTTTGATTATCACACTTCAACACGTACCTTTCTTGATCTATTCCCAGCTCGAGCAGAATGTTCTTCATCCACAACATCTCTTTGCAAGCTTCAGTAGCTACGATGTACTCTGCCTCTGTGGTGGATAATGCAACACACTTTTGCAGCTTTGATTGCCAGGAAACAGCTCCCCCTGCAAAAGTAGTTAGGTAGCCCGATGTTGATTTCCTTGAATCAATATCACCGGCCAAGTCTGCATCTGTGTATCCTTCTAACACAGGTTTTCCTTTTCCAAAGCATAAACATCTTTTGGAAGTTCCTCGTAAATATCGGAGGATCCATTTGACCGCTACCCAATGTTCATTCCCAAGGTTGGCCAAGAAGCGACTGACGACTCCAACTGCATAGGCGATATCTGGTCTTGTGCATATCATTGCATACATGAGACTGCCTACTACCGATGAGTATGGAATCTTCTTCATTTCCTCCATTTCTTTCTCATTTGTTGAACTTTGCTTCGAACTCAACCTGAAGTGTCTAGCAAGTGGTGTGTTTACCGGCTTTGATTTGTTCATGTTGAATCGTTCCAACACTTTCTCAAGGTACCTCTCTTGCGATATCCACAACAGTCTCTTCGATCTATCACGAGTTATTTTCATCCCAAGGATTTGTTTAGCCGGTCCCAAATCTTTCATGGCAAAACTCTTGCTTAGATCCTTTTTCAAGGCATCTATCTTTATGCGATCTTGTCCAATGATCAACATATCATCAACATAGAGTAGAAGTATGAGGAAGTCGCCACGTTCATACCTCTTTATGAAGACACAATGATCGCTTTTCGTCTTTGTAAAGTCATGCTCTTCCATGAAGGATTCAAACTTCTTGTACCATTGCCTCGGTGCTTGCTTGAGGCCATATAAACTCTTCATGAGGCGACATACTAGATTTTCCTTACCCGGAACTTTGAAACCCTCGGGCTGCTCCATGTAGATCTCTTCCTCTAGGTCGCCATGAAGGAATGCCGTCTTGACATTGAGTTGTTCAATCTCCAAATCTTGAACTGCTGCTAGGCCAAGGACAACTCGGATGGATGACATCTTTACCACGAGAGAGAATATTTCCTCAAAGTCGATGCCTTTTTCTTGACAGAATCCTTTGACCACCAACCGAGCTTTGTAGCGAGGCTTTGAGCTACTATCTTCAGTCTTGATTCGATACACCCATTTATTCTTCAAGGCTCTTTTCCCTTTTGGTAGCTCCACAAGTTCATAAGTGTGATTCTCATGCAAGGATTGCATCACTTCTTGCATGGATTTTCTCCACTGTTCTTTATGAATATCATTGATTGCTTCTTTGTAACTTTGCGGCTCCCCCTCATCCGTGAGTGTAATGTAATCTTCGGTGTTATACCGGATGGATGGTCTTCTCTCCCTAGAGGATCGCCTCGGCTCTGGTGCTGGCAGAGAACTAGATTGAGGATCTTCCTGATTTGATTCATCATGAGTCTCTTGGTTGCTTTGCTCATGGTTTTCATCATCATTATCTTGATGTGTGTCATCCTCACGTTGAAATGGAGTAAGTTCGATGTTCTTGCTTCTTCTCAATCTTGGCTTCTCCGAGTTCTTAATATCTTCAATCGTTTGATCTTCGAAGAAGATGACATCTCTGCTACGAACAACCTTCTTATTGATTGGATCCCATAGCCGATAACCAAATTCATCCTTGGGTGAGCGAAGGTAGATACACTCCTTTGTCTTTGCATCAAGCTTTGCTCGCTCATCCTTGGGAATGTGAACAAATGCTCGGCACCCGAACACCTTAAGATGATTGTATGAAGCCTTTTTGCCCGTCCAGACTTCCTCTGGGATGGCGCCGTTCAAAGGAACCGATGGTGTGAGGTTGACAATGTCAACTACGGTCATTATAGCTTCTCCCCAAAATGATTTGGGTAACTTAGCATGAGAGAGCACACAACGAACTCTTTCTTCAATAGTTCTATTCATTCTCTCAGCTAGCTCATTCAGTTGTGGTGTCTTGGGTGGAGTCTTCTCTAGCCTAATGCCATATTTCTTGCAATAGGCTTCAAAGGGACCTCTATACTCACCTCCATTGTCCGACCGTACACACTTGATCTCCCGGCCGGTCTCACGTTCTACCTGAGCGTGGAATTCCTTGAAGGCGTCAAGCACTTGATCCTTGGATTTTAACAGGTGCAACCACACCTTCCTTGAATGATCATCAATGAAGGTCACGAAGTACAATGCACCACCAATGGATCTCTCGGACATTGAGCACACATCGGTGTGTACAAGGTCGAGGATGTTCTTTCTCCTTGTGGGCGGAGAAGATCTTTGGAAAGCAACCCTATGTTGTTTTCCAGCTAAACAATGTGCACAAGGATCGAGTGAATTACCTTTCATGTCCGGGAGGAGATGCTTGCGAGCGAGTATGTGGAGTCCCTTCTCACCGATGTGTCCAAGTCGTTTGTGCCATACCTCCATGTCATCAGTGGTTATATTTACTTCCCCTTTGCAGAGCTTGGCTTGCATCACGTACAATGAGCCTTCTTTCTTTCCTCGAGCCATGACCAGACTTCCTTTGGTGAGCTTCCATTTTCCTTCACCAAAGTAGTTCATCAGACCAGCATCATCTAACATTCCAGCAGAGATAAGATTGAGGCGCATGGCCGGGACATGCCTCACATCCTTGAGAACAAACTTACATCCGGTGCTAGTTGTTAGGACGATGTCTCCTATCCCAACAATCTTGCTTCTATCTTGGTTTCCCATTTGAACCGTGCCAAAGTCACCGCTTTGGTAGGATGAAAAGAAACTTCCATGGGGAGTGACATGGAAGGAAGCACCAGAATCGACAATCCAAGAGCTGTCATCACAAGCAATGTTGAGAATATTACCTTCTCCAACAAGATATAGCAGATCTTCTTTTGCGACCACCGCAGTGGTACTCTTCTCTTCTTGCTTCTTGGTGGGGCTGACTTGGTCTGGTTTGACGTTACCGGCCTTTTGGTCTCTCTTGAGGGATCGACACTCCATTTTCCTGTGGCCCAATCTTCCACAGTTGTAGCATGTGATCTTCGAGCGTGACTTGGATCTTCCTCGAGATTGATATCTCGGCACTTACTGCGTCCACGAGTCTCATTCCTACCCCGGTTCTCAATAACATTGGCCTCGGGATGGATTGACTCACCTCGTTCCATTCTCCTTGCTTCTTCTCCAAGAAGACTATCACTGACGGTATCCATGGTTAGCTTTCCTTCCGGAGCTGAGTTACTAAGCGTAACCACAAGTGTGTCCCAACTTTCCGGCAAGGAACTCAGGAGTAGAAGGGCTTGCAACTCGTCATCAATCTTCATCTCAATTTTGGTTAATTGATTTACAAGCCCCTTGAAATTGTTAAGGTGTTCAATCATACTATGACCATCCTTATACTCCAACTTCACCAACCGTCGAACTAAATTGGCCTTATTACGAGGTGTCTTCTTTTGAATCATGGACTCAAGCTTAGTTTATAATTCATAAGCATGTGTGTAAGTAGAAACATGCTCGAAGAGAGATTTGTCTATGTACTTACGGATCATAGCAACGGCCTTGCGATTGAGTAGCTCCCATTGGGCATCACTCTTTCCCTCAACCTTCTCTTTGTAGATGATGGGCTCATGCAAATCCTTGCAGTATAAATGATTTTCCATCATCGGCTTCCAATATTAGTAGTTATTGGCGGTGAGCTTGAACATGTCTCCATCATGAGCGACGTTATCCTCCATCTTGAACTGCACGAGCTAATGATGATCTCAGGTGAACCTGGCTCTGATACCACTGTTGGGAAAAAACACTCCGGAGTTTCCCGCGTCGTGAAGTTAAGATAGGCACTTAGGAAATTAGGTAGCGATGAGAGCACACGATTTAAATTCTCCAATATGGAGATTCTTCCACTATACAAAAGAATAGTAGGATTTACAAGGATGTTACAAAATTGTCTCACTCAATGGTGGCTCACTCAAGCTTGAGGATATGAACTTCCCAAGCTATCTCTCTTCTCTCTCAAAGAGACTCTCTAACTTTCTCACTCTAAGAAGTGGATTCTCTCTTGCTAAGATGGTTAGGAATGAATCCCCCTACCCCTATTTATACTACTCCACCTTCACAATGAATGGTGGGGATGATTTCTATCTAAGGGTGGAGATTGATTCTCTAGAATGCTCCTGTGACACCGCACCCGAACGTCCTTGAAAATTCAATATAAAAATTTAATTTCTATGTATTGAATTTTCAATTTCCAAGCGATTGTAAAACGATTAATGTTTTACGTAGCGCATGATTGATTATTGTACTGTGCAAACTCGTATATTAGTGTCGGGGTTGCAAATACTTATTTGGGACTTATTAATGAACATAAGAGCTCAACATTACCTAAATAAGGTTACATAACCTTTCAAGACAAGTTGAGGAAGATCGGGCGGCCCAAACATTTTTGGGCCCAACCTGCTAAAAGTAGCAAGTATTCAAGAAGGGCGTCCGAGGCCCACTCGAGGGTGACCCACACGGCTAGTAGTCCCCACTGTTCAAAAAATCGGCCTAGGCGGACCGATTAATCGGCCTAGGCGGCCTAGTCGGCCCTAACCGTAGAGGCCTAGTCGGCCTAGTCGGCCAAAAAATCGGCCTAGTCGGCCAAAAAATCGGCCTAGTCGGCCGCCTAGGCGCTAGGCGCCCCTCAACCGCCCGACTAGCGCCTAGCGAGTTTTAGAACAATGGTAGTCCCATAATATGAATGACTAATGTCAAAATAATTGATAGAATGATTAGAGAAGAATGCACATGCCTATGATCCCATCTTTGGTATTATTGAGCTAAATAACGGGAGTAGGTTTTTCTTCTATAATATTCATCATGTAAATTATTGAGATGATCCTACACATATTGGGAATCAATAATATGATGTATGAAGTCGACTTGGCCTACATATGTTATAAGGAGTACAAAAAGATATCTCATGACAAGGATAAAACAATAGGGTCCATCTTTTCATTTTGGAAGTATTGGTAGGTATTTTGGACCCCAAATTGAATGGGATCATTTGGGAACCATCCCACATGACCTTGGTACCTGCAAAACAAAGAAAAATGGGTGAGACAACTATGTGGGGCGGACTTTTTGACTCATGAGCTACAACATTACAAAAAAGAAATAAAAGAGGAGGTCCACACCATGTTTGATTGCAATCAAATACCGTACCCTTCTTTTTGTGAACCACATGCTCTCTTAGCATGATTGAGGCCTCCTAATACACTCCCCCTACACCCCATTCGAACCCCCAAAGAGATAAGAGAGCAAAGGGAATCCACACAACCCAAGAGAGAAGGAAGGAAGAGAGCAGTCCGCAGGTTCGTTCTTCAGTGCGTAGCTCTGATTGTTTGAGCCATAACTTGAGCTTTACTCATCCAATTAAGGCGGATAAGATACCAAAAGAAAGCTCTCAAGAAGAGGAATCCATAGGCGTGAAGTTTGAAGGAAACGGAGCAGTTTAAGGCTTCCAAATCGTCCGAACAAAACGCAACCTCGCAGAATACGTTTTTGTATTCAAAGTAAGTTTGAATCCAAAACCTTCCTCTCTATTGTCTAAATCATATGGATGATTGAAGGGCTATTATAAACTGATTGAAGTGTATAAAATGTTATTATATAGTGACTTTAATTGTTGGAAAGGTTAGATACTAACCTAGACAAAACCTTGAAAGGTTAGGGAACGAATTTGTCGGAAAACACCCGTTCTAGGGACTGTTTTCGTGTCTTCGGTTAGGAGTTGAGCTAGCACCTTGAGGAGGCTGTTTAACACTCATTTCTAAGCGAGGAATCAGTTCTCAAACTTCCTTGGCCGAGGCTTTGGTCATTGGATCAAGAAGGAAAAGTTTAAAGCTCAATAAAGGTGAGGATCGACATCTAATTGCTTACAACTTGTAGGTTAAGCATGAGATTACCTAAATGCCTAAATCATAATTTTTCATGGATTATGATGATTAAATATTGATGAAATATTGATATAGTTCCCAAAGAATGAAATTGGAAATGATTTGAGGATGTATGAATAATGTGAGATTTAATGAGTTATAAATGAACTATTTTGTGAAATAGGGATTTTACTCATGTATTAGATATGTGGATACATAAATGGATATTATGTATTGAAGTCGAATATTTAAGTTGCTGCTACATACTTATAAATATGTAGAGAATTACAAAATGAGGATATTTGTATAATGACAATAATCCTAATAGTATTGAAACACTAATTAGTGATTATTTGAAATTGTTGATAGAATTGATCCTAAGTATTGGATTGTATGGATTTGCACTTGAATGTACTTCAAGTGTATAAGATGACTTAGTATGAAGCTAAGGGTAAGTTATGTGCAGTCATTGAGAATGACTCAAGGTAGATTATTGAGATGTCAATTCTAGGCATAGGGTTGCTTAGGAATTGGACTATAATGAAAAATTAGAGCCGGACTCTATGATTGCATGGAAACGTAGTTGGGCCGAGCCCTTGCCATGTAATTGTGGTTTGCATGGAAATGTAGTTGGGCCGAGCCCTTGCCATGTAATTGTGATTTGCATGGAAATATAGTTGGGCCGAGCCCTTGCCATGTAAATTGTGATTTGCGTAGAAATATAGTTGGGCCGAGCCCTTGCTATGCAAATGTGATAGGATGTACTTGACATAAAGGATTGAATAGAAATATAGTTGGGCCGAGCCCTTGCTATGCAAATGTGATAGGATGTACTTGACATAAAGGATTGCATAGAAATGTAGTTGGGCCGAGCCCTTGCTATGCAATGGTAATGTAATGAACTCTATGAATTGTCGTGGCTTATAGTCACGGGGAATGGGAATGGTGATTTCTAAATGAACATGGGCCCACGGGCCGACTACTTGACTTTTATATAAAGTAAGTATATTTTCAACCGGGGTAACTTAGGGTTACCACTATGTTGTATTATCACCCTATTTGAGGGTCTTGTGTTTGAAATACTTGTTGTATATCCCTTAGATGCCATCCACACCAGTACTTTATAGCTGTATAGAGTACTGACCCCTTCGGGGGCGTCCCACCACCATTTCAGGTTGAGGCTCGAGCTTGCTACCTGTGCCCGTTGCTCGGGTGATCCTTTGGAGAGAAGATGTGGTCCGTGCCTTCTCAATTCTGTTTTGAACAATATTAAACATGCTCATGGATATTTTACAATAGAGCCTGCGTGCTCATGAATAGCCCTGTGTGGCCCTTTTGTTTTAAAAATGTTTTCCGCTGCGTTATGAATTACTTATATGTTTGTTTATGGATGTTATGTGTGTGAATGATATTCAAGACGCCTTGTATAATATGAATGTGTTGGACTGCGGTTGACTATTCGTATTGTACGGTGGGTTGTTGACGTGTCCGGGGAGGTCCGGGGCGTGACAGCTCCACACACTCTAGGAGTCTCCATACTCTTCCACTCTCTTCCATATCCTTCCATACTCTTCCATAGGCTTCCGGAAGTTTCCACACATCTCTAGAATATTCTAGAGGATTCCACACTATTCCACAAGCTTCTAGAGAGTTCTAGACTTCTCTAGGATTCTCCAAAACGTTCTAGAAAATTCTATACTTATCTAGAAAGCTCTAGATTTTTCTAGAACCTCTCCAATTAAGGAGGGATCCCAACAAAAATGAATGTAGTAAATGCTTTGCTTGATATAATAATAATGGGCTTCATTAGTTCCAAATGTTTGCTCTCATACTATGAAACGTGTGATCGTAGATGCATAAATCACTGGGGGAAGACATTATCTGCGTAATGGTCGTTCCGTACCCAAACGCGGTACGAAATCGATCCGGTCGCATATGGGAACGCCAAATGGTACGGTGGTTGAGTCAATTCCAGTCACTCTTCGCAATTGCTCGCACTCTCCGATTCGATCCCAAACGCGGTTCAAATAGATTTTAATCGATGTTTCCCGTCGTTGCGCAGCTTGAGTTGTCGTTTTCCTTTGTTGCCCAGATTGAATCGTTGTTTCCCAAATTTGAAACAGGTCGGCGCTTCGTTTCCCGTTGTTGTACTAACAAGCCCCCTACTCTTTAAAATAAGTCGGGATTGATTTTAGAAGAGTAACGATCTATTTATTTGAATTTTCTTTTTAGAACTGTAGCGCCACCTTTCATTAAATGCGGATATGAGCGACATGTGCCTGCAGCCCTTCACGAATTCCAATTCGCCTTACCAACTTCAGCACTCGAGTGCATTGACGGCAGTTCCAAGGCGCCTTGAATAGTGTATCATGTTCGGATTTAAAAGGTACATTTCCCTTTCGAAGAAAGCTTTTGCAAAAAAATTCGCATAAGCCTTATGTGTCCTCGGCTGCAGAAACTAGACGGTCTAGCACTTCCGCCGTTTGTTCTGTGAATCTTCATTATCCTTCATGTCAATTTCTATGTCTTCCTCTTATCCTGTTTCACTCTGTACCGTTTTCCCTGATGCGATAAAAGGTTGGGTTTCTATGTCCTCCTCTTTTCCCTGACGCGATAAAAGGTTGGGTCCAACCGGCCCCAGATTCTGGTCGATTCTAGGGGTGTTGAGACCCATTTTTATTTATCCACTGATTTCACTCGCGGGGTCTTGGCGGTCGCTACTTCAGATGCCAAATTCGAGGAGGCGGCCGGCTTTGCCTGTCCCTCTGTCATTTGTTCTCTCCCTACCCTGGGGCAGAACATCGTAGAACCCCCTACGCCTCTTCATTTTGGGGTCCATCTTGCTAGTCTTTAAGTGGGCATGTGTTTCCCTCTTCATCCTGCCCTCTTAGGCATCTTGCGCCATTATGGAGTTATTTCGGGTCTACTTACCCCCACCACACATATATTCATAGCTGGGTTTATTGTCTGATGTATCTCCTTGCGAATTAGGCCTTATCTGCACCTGTTCCTCACCTTTTTCACTCTGTGAGATCCAGCTTTTCTGAGACTCGAGGCTTCTTTTCTATCTCTCAGCGGGCAGGCCACCGCTTGTTCGCTACCAAATCTTATCCGGACTCTTTCAAAGGTTGGTGGTATAAGTGGGTATGGGTCACCCTGAGAGATGGCAGGCTTCCGTTCGTGAACAAGTGGGTGGAATTGATCCGGAGATGGGTTATGTCAATCTTGTCAGAGGGGAACGAACTGGCCGCCAAGCTCATTGCGGATGGCGCACCCTTTCTGATGGGCCATTATGTAGGTGAGAATGGGGTGGTTGTCCTTGAATATACTTCAGGTCGGCTATGCCTGGTCCCGTTTGGAGAGGCTTGCGCCTAAGGGCAGGTTCCACTCCGAGCTTCATGGTTCCGGCCAGGGGAGTGCAGACGAGGGGTGCCATATGAGGGCCCTCATTAGAAGGATCAGGAGGGACCGCCCCGGGGGCGTGGCAGTGACTCTTGCCTAACCGGCTGTTGACCTCTGACCTCCCCAAACCAGGGGGCCGGGAAGAGGTTAACATCCCACCCCACCCCCGTATCCAGAGTGAAGAAGGCAAAGGTTGAGGAGAAGGACCCCACCTGCTCAGTAGTTGAGGTTGAGTCGGACTCGGAGGCCTAATCCAAAGAAGGTGGCAATCAGGCGGATCCTCTCGCACCTTACCACACAATCCGTTTGACCATGCGCTCAAGTTGAGTTTCCTTTTTGCATGGTAGTGTTAATTCGGTGGCTCTGGCCCTTGCTATTATGCCTCCGGCTGAGGTGGAAGAGCTCGGTAGCTGAGGTCAGCCCTGAAGCGTGCTACTCGTGTTGTCTTTGAGGCACCTTCTGATATTTAATTTACGACTGTCTTGGTAGATAGGGCAGAGCACGGGTCAGGTTCGGGCAGGTCGGGTTCAAAAATTGTAAACCCGTTTGGTTATCGGATTGATAAATTTCAAACCCTATCCTATCAAAAAAATTATCAGGTTTTCCGGGTTGAAGAAGTTCGGACTTCGGGTTGCGGTTGGGTTGATTCGATTTGCGGGTACATTCGGATTTTAATTTATTATTATTGAAATTGTGATAAATAAAATGGTAATTGGTAGAAATATCATTCAATGTTATGCTAGTATAACATTCAAAGTAATAGTTATATAATTACAGTAATCGACATATTTGAACATGTAAAATAATAATATACGGTGATTGGCATATTTGATATTATGATAAATAAAATTTTAATTGGTCAAAATATCATTCAAAGTAATAACAATACAACATTCAAAGTTATAGCTGTACAAATACGGTAATTGGAATATTTGAACATGCATAATATGGTAATTGACATACAATAATTGAGATATTTGAACATTCATAATAATTCAAAGTAGTATATATACTACGCTAGTTCGGGTAGTCGGGCGGGTCGGGTAGCCTAATTTATAACCCTACCCGCTACCCGTTTAAGTCACGGGCTGCAAGAATCGGTTCGAGTTGGGGTATTTCGGGTCGGGTTTTCCAACCCAAACAAAAATTTCGGATATATCTGATCGGGTCAATCGGGTAGGGTCGGGTTTTCTCTCCCCTATTGGTAGATAGCTTCATCATTCAATTCTAATGACAATTTTTAATTTAAACTTTTTGTTGCTTCAGACTTTCATCCTTGTGGCTTCCGGCTCTAGCCGCCTGGATGAGGAGCGTAAAGAGGCCCAAGGTTTGTCTTCGAAGGCCGCAACAGACCTTGAGGCCAGACTGGATGCGATGGAGGTTGTTAAGGTTGTTGCCGTGAAGAAAGTCGATGCCTTGCAGAAGAGGCTTGACGATGCTGAGGTTGCTCTCCGAGCCATTGAGGAGGCGTGGCGGGCTAAGGAGGAGGAGGAGTTGAATAGGAAGACATAGGAGGTTGGTCTTAGTGCAATTCAGGCCTTTCTGGGTAGCAAGGCTTTCAAAGCTGAAGTGGAGCAGATCCTGCTAGGCCGTCGCACTGAGATAACCCATGAATGGCTGATGATCCCTGACGGGGAGGTTAGACTGGATGAGGGGGGCCTGTGCTACAATCTAGGCAGATATGTCCTGCCTCGGTCCCGGTCCATCCATTTAGAGCAATTGGGATATCTAGCTAGCCCCAAATTCTATGGCCTAGGTCCATGCCACATTGAGTCCTTGTTCTTCTTTGTCGGCGCCGCCGGTGGTCTAAATGAACCTCCTCCTCCGTGGTTGTTTCTACGGGAGTGATCCGGTGGTCCCGAGCTACTCCATTTCCTCTTCCTCACCTCTTGGGCGCCTCTTGCATTCCTTTCATTTCATTGAATATCCCTAAGAAAGTAAGAAGGCCCTGCTCTACAACCTCACTAAAAGTTATGTGGTGTTGACACGTAGCTCCACAACCATCAATGTATTCATCCAACAATTTTTTTTAATTAAATCATTGTTGTTTTTATTGTAAATCAATTTTCTACACCAAAACACACTACACTTTGACGGTTATTAAATAAAGTCCAGACATTTACTACACCGGACATAGATAAGAAAATTTGACTTCAATTATAAACCTTCGAAATCGTGAAATGTTCATAATATTTTTCTAAAAATAGAAATAAACCTTTCACAAATATAGACAAAAAGTTCATACCATTAGAGGAAAAATACTCCCTCCGTTCTCTAATACTCCCTCCGTCCCCTTTTAAATGGGACGAGAGATGGTGGCACGGGTTTTAAGAAAAGTGAGTTTGTGTGGTAGATATTAATTGATAAAGTAAGAATAAAGTAAGAATGATTTTGAGCCACACAAAGTTTACCAAATAAGGTATGAGACAATTAAATAGGGACATCCCAATATGGTAAAACGGGACATTTAAAAGTAGGGATGGCAACGGGGCGGTTCGGGGACGGGTATACCATTACCCGTACCCGCCCCGTTTGATAAAAAAAATCCCCGAAACCGCCCCGTTACCCGTCGGGTATTTTTTACCCGCGGGTAACGGTTTTCCCCGCGGGTAACCGTTTTATTAAAAAAAATCCCTTCAAAATTAGTATAGATCCTAAAATGATGATTAACTACTTATCATTAACCACCTAAATTAAAAAAAAAAAAATAGTACCACAGATAGAGTTAAAAAACAAAATTAAATAGTACCACAAAATCATAATTTAAAATTTAAAGCTTGATATAATTTATAGCAACCAATCAAAATTAATTTAATCATCCATACACCTGTACAAAATTATTAGCAATTACATAAATTAAATCAAGGTAGAGTAATCTAAAATATTTGGACTTTAAACTCATACGTGAGTTTTATGAAATTTATTGGGTGAAAAATTAAAAGAGTCACAATGTGAAAATTGCGTAGAGAAAATCACGAAAATCAAATAATCAATGTGTGAAGAAAATAAATCTTGTAGAAGTTAACAAAGGAAGGATGATGAATGATATTGAAAATTCAAAATCTAAAATCGTGAACTTTGAGCACCAACTCCTCATAATTGCAAAGGATAGCAAATAAGTTGAATACTGTTTCAAAGCATTAGAGGGAATAAGTGTCATATACTAATGTACTACTACTCATATATACTTAATATATTAAATAATAAATACATAAACTATTAAAATATATAAGTTAATTGTGCGGGTCGGGCAATGGTGCGGGTAACCGTATCCAAATTAAACGGGGCGGGTAACGGGGCGGGTAACGGGGCGGGTAGGTATAAACCCATAACCGCCCCATTACCCGTTTACATAAATCGGGTATTCCCCGCCCCGTACCCGTTACCCAGTCAAAGCAGTTTTCCCCATTTTGACCGGTTCGGTTCGGTGCGGGTATCCGTCGGGTCGGGCTAAATTGCCATACCTGTTTAAAAGAGGACGGAGGGAGTAGATGGGAGTATAGCATTTGGCACAAGTTTTAAGAAGTAATTAATAGGGGTAGTGTAAAAGATATAGTGAGTTGTGTTTAAATGAAAAAGTGGATAAGAGAATGAAAAAGAAGGAAAGAGAATGAAGGTATATTTATTGAAAAAACTTTCTTAAAATGGAAAGATAGACAACTGCTAGTATTAGAGAACATACCAAAATGGAAAGAATAACAAATACGGAGTATTAGAGAAGGGGGGAGTATTGAGTACTCCCTTCGTCCCTAAATAAACTTCTAACTTTTCTTTTTTGTCCGTCCCAATTAAAACTTCAACTTTCCATTTTTGGCAAAGAATTTGTGGTTCAAAACAATTCTTACACATCTTTCTCTCCTCTGCGCAACTCTCCACCACACAATACTCACTATCTTAAATTGTGTGCCCAGTCTTTTTGGAAGTTTTATTAGGGAAGAGAAAAGAACTGGCCTAAATCACTGAATTACATTCACAGTTCACATCAGCCTGGCAACTTGAGAAATGCTCTCCCATCCTAAACGTTTATCCAGAAAATGCTAAAATCAACCACAGCTTCCGCCATAGCTAAATTGCCAACGCTCTTCTCTCTATCTAAACCCTCCCTCCCATTCCAAAAATCTCTCCCGATCTTACCCTTTTCTAGGTCCTCGAGATTCGCCTCGATTCGCTCCACCACAAGGATGAGCTGGCTGAACAAGCTCGGCTTCGGCGCGCGCCCTCCCACCGATCCCACCATGGACTCCACCTCCTCCGCAATCGCACAGGGGCCCGACAACGACGTGCCGGGTCCGGGTCAAATGTTCGCTCAATTTGGGGCGGGTTGTTTCTGGGGCGTCGAATTGGCGTTCCAGAGAGTGCCCGGTGTTACCAAGACGGAGGTCGGGTATTCCCAGGGGATTCGCGATAACCCTACCTATGAGGATGTGTGTACGGGTAGTACGAAGCACTCGGAAGTAGTTCGGATCCAGTATGACCCGAAGGAGTGCAGCTATGAGAATCTGCTTGACGCTTTCTGGGCAAAACATGATCCTACTACACTCAATCGCCAGGTAAAAATATTTTTTTCGTTTTCTTTGGTAATTGTAATAAATTGTCTCAATCTGTTTTTGATTGCATGATATCTGTTTGAATTCCTAACGATTTTGTTAGCGTCTATGGTTCAATCTGTCTGTGGCTTTTTCCTTTGATTGAAGCATTTGGATTTGGGCAGTCATGATTCTCTTTGTTGAAAAAATATGCTTACCTGAGCTTTTTTAAATTCTTGGATTATAAATGACTGCTTCTGAATATATCATTTGATGATCGATGCTACTAAATTACATTCCAAAACTACTTAATTACATCTCTTAGGGTCAGTTTGGACTTTAGATGAGGGGTTTGGAGTATAATTCTTTATCTTGTTGCATATTTGAAAATTATTAAAGGTGATGTAATAACATAATAGGTGGTATCATAAATATATATATATATATATATATATACACACACACACACACACACACACACACACATATATATATATATAGACAAAAGTTCATGTCCGGAATTCCGGACAGGAACCGCCGTCCGGACGGCGGCGTTTGGCCGCCTTCCCGGTGGAATTTTTTGATGAAATTTTTATGGAATGTTCTCCATCAAGTCTAGTTTATCCACAAAAAAATTCAGCCAAAAACTCAATCGGGAAGGTCGTCAAATGATTTTTGCAAGTTAACTGGTTCGGAATATGTATTTTCCGGACCAGTTAACTTGCAAAAATCATTTGATGACCTTCCCGAATGAGTTTTTGGCTGAATTTTTTTGTAGATAAACTAGACTTGATGGAGAACATGTCATAAAAATTTCATTGAAAAATTCCACCCGGAAGGCGGCCAAACGCCGCCGTCCGGACGGCGGTTCCGGTCAGGAATTCCTGACCGGAAGAGTACTCATATATATATATATATATATATATAATAGGTGATCGTATAACTTTTGTCTCCCACTTTATCAAGCTATGTATACTAAGCCCTCCAAGCCGTCTTCTCCTTCATCCGAACGACTCTTAGGATCAAGGAAAATGATTCGGGGGTGGGTATAGAGATTAGAGACCATCTTGGGAAGTTTGTGTTTTATACTAATCACAAATAGAAAATTAAATAAAAAGCAAAGATAAAAACTTTAGTGAGCACTTATGTTTTGTGTTGATATTAATATTTTGGTAAGTATGTTTTTAAATATATAAAATATTCTAGCAACAAATTTAATGTTATTTTCATATTATGCTCTTCTCAGTTGTCAAATACGGAGTAACATATAAGGTGGAGAAGCGTAGGTCTTCATGTGTTTCACTAATGCTAATCTCTGACTAAAGGAATCTAGCAGCTAAAGGAACATAAAAAAGACTATTTTTAGCGGGAATATGTCTTATTGTTCTCAGAAATAAGTGATGTATTTAGTCATAAAATGTAGTGATCAATTGGCCATAGTGCTTCTTTTAATGGTTAGGTAAAACTGTAAAAGGAAGTTAAACAGAACATAGAATAAGTTCTTTATGTGTTTTGATGCTTCTTATGTGGCTGGATTTCTTGAAAGGTAAAATTTCATGTACTGTAAAAATGTAATGTTTGCTTATATTCCTGATGTTCCTCACCCCCACCCCCTTAGGTTAGAAGTTTTACATCCTCTACTTTTATTGGTGCATTGCTTTATTACATTAATAATGTGTTCTGCTTTTTATTACTACGTATTATGATTCTAATGTTATGGTTAGCCTGTTGTTGACAAGAACAATTTAGGGCCTGTTTGATAATTTTATGAAATAAAAACGATTGGTAACATCCACTGTTCTAAAAATCGCTCTAGGCGCCCGATTAGTCCCCGCCTAGGCGGTGGTCGAGCGCCCCGATTTTGGTCTAGGCGCTCCGACTAATTGAATCAGCGCCTAGGTGAATTCGTCTGTCGTCTAGGGCGCCTAGTTGCCCGCCCAGAACGCTTAATGGGCCGCCTAGGCGTCTAGATTCATCGAACATTTTTTTTTTTGCTTTTTTTATTTCACTATCCTAAGAAATATGTACCTTTAACTTTGACAATGCATGTGAAGAAAGCTACTAGTGAGTAAGTAAGTAGATATAATATATTATTAAATGTGATAACTCTATCATTCATGCATGTTAATGTGTATGTGTGTGTATATTTTTTATATACACACAAACACAACATTACTAATCATATTTATGCAAAAATATTGATAAAACTACAATTTCGATATCTTTGATTAGTCCCCGCCTAGGCTCCCGCCTAGCCGGCTAGGCGCTAGGCGTTGGGCTGGCGCCCGACTAGCGCCTAGCGCCTTTTAGAACATTGGTAACATCCCTTTATAATAAGTCTGCTACTAATAAACATAATAATTCAGGGATAGCTGCCTAATGGAGCCTTAATTGTGTGCTTACTGTGTCAAAGCACGACTATTATTATTAGTCATGAAACACTCTTTTGTTTTGTGCATTTCAGTGTCAATTTCGCTAACCAAATAGAGATGGTGGAAAATATGTTTTCAGTTTTTCCAATTAAAGAAAAGACAACACCTACCATAGCCCTAAGCATAAATGAAGATACAATATTCTATGTAATTTTCAAGAAAATGATTAATGAGGTCATTTGATAATATATTTGTTGTTGGAATATTAAACGTGAAGAATATACTTTGATTATTTAGTTGTTTTATGAAAATCATTAAATATTAAAGGATGAGATAGATGTTCTATGTCTTGTAATCCTGTGTTTTATTTGTTTGGATTTCTACCAAACATTTTCATTAGCTCTTTCTTCTAATACCAAAAGCAGAGCAGAAGCTAGTGTTTTTTATAGCTGCAATTAAAATAAATGACACTAACCTTTCATGTATTATATTATTATTAATCAAAATGACAATGACGTAGTTATAAACTTCAAATACATACAATTACATAAACCATACTCTTTAACAGTAATGTCACGTAATGTTTGGTAGGGGGGTGATGTGGGCACCCAGTACCGATCAGGAATATACTTCTACACACCTGAACAAGAGAAGGCGGCCATAGAATCTAAGGAAAAACAGCAAAAGATTCTCAACAGGCAGATTGTCACTGAGATTCTGCCAGCAAAGAAATTCTACAGAGCGGAAGAGTATCACCAGCAGTACCTTGCGAAGGGTGGCAGGTTTGGTTCCAAGCAGTCCACCGATAAAGGATGCACCGATCCTATCCGTTGCTATGGCTAAGACATTTGTTTATATGTGTGCGTATTTCATCCCATATTTGCAACTCAGATTCTACATTCAACTACGGTTGCTATGTATGTTTAATATGATTTGAAATGTGTTTGGGGTGTGTAATGTGTATACATAATAATCTCTCTTGTGCGCTATGTTTGCTTAGAAAATGTATGTAGTAAATTGCTTTGCTTGATATAATAATGGGCTTCTATTAGTTCCAACTTCCAACTTCCAAATGTTTGCTTTCATACTATGAAATGTGTGATTGAATTTCAGTCTTCAAGAAATTGAATATATTTGTGATACTTGTGATTCAATAGTAACCACTCATTATGGTCTAAGAAAATACTTGTGATATTTGGGTTGATAGTTACATAGGTTTTGTTGTATTAAATCATCAAGACTGTTGTTATTTGTGAATGAAATTGGTCTTTGTTGAGAGCTGTGTGGATGATACGGGTACGGGAATACGGCACTTTCAAAACTATAGGATACGAGTATGAGGGTATATTTATAAATAATAAAAAATATAGGGTATAATTTGCAAATATATAATTCAGGGGTTCATAAATAAAATAATAATAGTACAAAAAATTAACTATTATAATAAAGTTTCAAAGATTAGTCTAAAAAAACTAAAGTATTGATATTTTGATTTAAATTCAAATAACATTTTTTTGTTCTCTATTTGCATTTACATCTAAGTTTTGTTTCAATTAAAGCTCATCAAGCAATGAAATGACAAATTATAGTATTCCATTATTTCTATACTCCCGAAACCATCTTTATCAATGTTCCATATGTTGTGGTCGCTGGGGTGGCTACTGAATTTTTGTCTTGTCGTGTATCAAATGAGGGGTTATAAATTCGGATACGCGTATCGGTTCACGGATATGGGTATCAGAAGTATCGATATTTTTAAAATTAAGCCTGATACTTTTATTAAATTACGGATACGGGCCCAATACGTACAGGACGCGTATCGGTGAGTATCGGATACGGATGCGTATCGGATATGCGGATACGGCATCGAGGTGAAGTATCGGTGCAACATAGGATTTAACCATGATGGTCACTTGGATGTGACTATGTGATTGCTGCTCTACACCCTTTTTGGAGGCGATGAATTTATTGGACCCAAATGAAATGCATTAAATAAGTAGAGAGAAAAATGATTAAAAAATATACCACCGGGAAGACCCCCAAATGGAGGACGCCGGACGGGACTCCTGTCCGGAAATCCCGGATAGGAATAATCCTGTATGTATGTATGTATGTATGTTTGTGTGTGTGTGTGTACATATATAGGAAATCTTTTCGGTAAGGTATATCTTACCGGAGCCGCCGTGCGGCCTCCACGTTTTGAGGGCCTTCCCGGTGGAATTTTTTGATGAATTTTTTTTTAGCATTTTCGTCATCAAGTCTAGTACATCCATACCAAATTTCAGCAAAAATTTCAAACGGGAAAGCAGCCAAACGATTTTTGGAAGATAATTGCGTTTTATATGTATATAAAAGGTGCAATTATCTTCCAAAAATCATTTGACTGTCTTCCCGATTGAATTTTTTGCTGAAATTTGGTATGGATGTACTAGACTTGATGAAGAACATGCTAAAAAATTTTATCAAAAAATTCCACCGGGAAGGCCCTCAAAACGTGGAGGCCGCACGGAGGCTTCGGTAAGGTATACCTTACCGGAAGAGTTCCCTACATATATATATATATATATATATATATATATATATAGAGAGAGAGAGAGAGAGAGAGAGAGAGTAGTCTTCCGGTCAGGTATACCTGACCGGAGCCCCCGTCCGGCCTCCTCCATTTGGGGGCCTTCCCGGTGGTATTTTTTGCTCAAATTTTTTGTGTAGGTTCCTCATCAAGTCTAGTTCATCCATACCAAATTTCAGCCAAAAATTCAATCGGGAAGGTCGTCAAATGATTTTTGCAAGTTAACTGGTCCGGAAAATACATATTCCGGACCAGTTAACTTGCAAAAATCATTTGACAACCTTCCCGATTGAATTTTTTTCTGAAATTTGGTATGGATGAACTAGACTTGATGAGGAACCTACACAAAAAATTTGAGCAAAAAATACCATCGGGAAGGCCCCCAAATGGAGGAGGCCGGACAGAGGGAGTGGTCCGGCCTGGCCGGACCTGAACTTTAGTGTATATATATATATATATATATATATATATATATATATATATATATATATATATATATATATATATATATATATATATATATATATATATATATATATATATAGAGTTAAGATCGGATACAAAGTGTGCTTCCAGTACAAAAATCAAATTCATTTCATCCGTTCAAAATTACAAAATCAATGGTGACAAATAATTAGGCCCCACTAAAATTCAACCGTGAGTGGGGGGATGTTCCTATTTTCTCTCAACTGCATGGGTCAGGCTGTACAGGCAATTCGTAGGAGAGTTTTTCCATCTTTCAAATTAATACACCGTAGGATCATTCAAATGGATGGCTAGGATTAATTTGTATTTTATAAATTAAGATGAGTTTGTATATGATCCTAACTCTATATATATATATATATATATATATATATATATATATATATATATATATATATATATATATATATATATATATATATAGTACTCTTCCGGTCAGGAATTCCTGACCGGAACAGCCGTCCGGACGGTGGCGTTTGGCTGCCTTCCGAGTGGAACTTTTCGATGAAATTTTTATGACATGTTCTCAATCAAGTCTAGTTTATCCACAAAACATTTCAGCCAAAAACTCATTCGGGAAGGTCGTCAAATGATTTTTGCAAGTTAACTGGTCTGGAAAATACATTTTCCGGACCAGTTAACTTGCAAAAATCATTTGACGACCTTCCCGATTGAGTTTTTGGCTGAATGTTTTTGTGAATAAACTAGACTTGATGGAGAACATGCCATAAAAATTTCATCAAAAAAAGCCACCGGGAAGGCGGCCAAACGCCGCCGTCCGGACGGCAGTTCCTGTCCGAAATTCCGGACATGAACATTTGTGTGTGTGTATGTGTGTGTCTATATATATATATATATATATATATAAATATATATATATATATATAAATATATATATATATATATATATATATATATATATATATATATATATATATATATATATATATATATATAGAAAAGATCCTGTCCAGACGTCCGGACAGGAGCCGCCGTCCGGCCGGCGGCGTTTGGCCGCCTTCCCGGTGGAATTTTTTGATGAAATTTTTATGGCATGTTCTCCATCAAGTCTAGTTTATCCACAAAAAAATTCAGCCAAAAACTCAATCGGGAAGGTCGTCAAATGATTTTTGCAAGTTAACTGGTCCGGAATATGTATTTTCCGGACCAGTTAACTTGCAAAAATCATTTGACGACCTTCCCGATTGAGTTTTTGGCTGAATTTTTTTGTGGATAAACTAGACTTGATGGAGACCATGCCATAAAAATTTCATCAAAAAATTCCACCGGGAAGGCGGCCAAACGCCGCCGGCCGGACGGCGGCTCCTGTCCGGACGTCTGGACAGGAGCATTCCTCTATATATATATATATATATAGAGAGAGAGAGAGAGAGAGAGAGCGGGGGGGGAGTTCATGTCAGGATCTCCAAAAACGGACCTCCGTACGGACCTCGGCGTTTGGGCCCCTTCCCGGTGAAATTTTTTATGACACTTTTTGAGCATGTTCTTCATCAAGTCTAGTTTACTCATACCAAATTTCAGCTAAAAATTCTATCGGGAAGACTGTCAAATAATTTTTGGAAGTTAACTGCATTTTATATGTATATAAAGTGCGCAGTTAACTTCAATAAATCATTTGACTGCCTTCCCGATGGAATTTGTTGCTGAAATTTGGTATGGGTAAACTAGACTTGATGAAGAACATGCTCAAAAAATTTCATCAAAAAATTCCACAGAGAAGGGGCCCAAACGCTGAGGTCCGTACGGAGGTCTGTTTTTGGAGGTCTTGACAGGAACACTACTATATATATATAGGGTAGGGTTCAAGTGAGAACAACCTCTAGGGAGAGAAATAAGAACAAAATCTCACCACTCGTCACTTTAATCGTGCGGCTGAAATTAGGAGATCTGATTTAAAAAATAACATGTTTGCTCTTAACTAACTTGGTAAGCATACGTGAGTAGTAATAAGTAAAGGGCTTTTAGGAAAAAGAACAAAATAGCGATTGTGAGGCATCTATACGCATCTAGCGATTGGGGCAGAAATAATTCCCGATCTCTTTTGAGAGAAGAACTAGAAGACGACGGATATGAGTTGGCCGCACGGCGAAATCGAAGCAGAGATCGAAGACAAAACCCTATAAATCAGTGCGTCGGCAATTGAGAAGAAAAATAGAATTTTAGTGGCATCAACAATCGGTGATAGTGCAGCCGAAGGTAATATTTATGTATTTCAATCGTATTTCGTAAGAGTGGATTGTTTTTTAAGTTGATTATGCAAAACTATACTATGATTTGAAATGGAACGACTTAGATTTCAAAACAGCATAATATAGCAAGCTTTTTGGCCCTATTTTAAAAAACAGAGCATGTTTAGAGCATAAGTTGTTTTACATGTAAACAATGTTTAATACACAAAAGTTCATGTCCGGAATTCCGGACCAGTTAACTTTCAAAAATCATTTGACGACCTTCCCGAATGAGTTTTTGGCTGAATTTTTTTGTGGATAAACTAGACTTGATGAAGAACATGTCATAAAAATTTCATCGAAAAATTCCACCCGGAAGGCGGCCAAACGCCGCCGTCCGGACGGCGGTTCCGGTCAGGAATTCCTGACCGGAAGAGTACTCATGTTTAATATAATATTTAATAAGTGTGGTACAATATGCAGATGAAGAAATCAAAAAGTGTTATTAATATTAGATAAAGTGCATAGTGCAGTCCTATTAGTGAAACGAATACAGGGCATTATTGGAATGCTATTGTGATAGGAAGTAGGTGAAACTTTTGTGCATATGAAAATATTTTAACTCGACTAAACATGGAATGTGAAGGGTGTGTACCTGTCTTTGAATATCTATAAGTGCATTAGATTTTAATATAATGTGCATTGTTTAGTAAAAAATAAATTAATTGATTAAATGACATGGCTAAACTTATAAACGTGCATATTATGCTATGTACTTGTGCATTGAATTATGTTACTCCACATAATAGTATATATACATTTTGTCAAATTTATGCATCCTAAGGTACCATAAGTGCACTATAGAGAAACACAATGCACGTACAAGTTATTGAATCACAGTGCATCACTTATGAGTCAATGTGCCGAATAGTAGGTCACTATGCACAAGTTTTCATTCCAAAAGTAATAATATGCTCATACTAGTGTAATTCTTCAGTACATATTAGAATGTGTTAACTTGTTTAAGACCGGAGGTGTGAAGGTTGTACACAAGTTTTTTGAATATCTAAATGTGCATTAATTTTAAATATAATGTGCATTGTTTAGTGAAAGGTAAATTAACTGAATGAATGTCATTCTTAAACTTATTAAAGTGCATATTAGGTTACATACACTTGCATTGAATTACATTACTCCACATAGGATCAGAGTATATATTCTGTTAAAATTATGCATCATGAGGTACAATTAGTGCATAATGGAGAAAAATAATGCACAAGTTATTGAATCAAAGTGCATCACTTATGACTTAATGTGCTGAATAGTAGCCACTAAAATGAGTATCCCTCTAAAAAGTTATAATACCCTGATATTCGCGTGAATTGTTTAGAGCATATGATAATATTTTAACTTGATTAGTCATGGAGATGTGAAGATTGTGTACCAGTTTTTAATATATAAGTGCATTAAATTTTAATACAATGAGCATCATTTAGTGAAAGGTAATTTAACTTATTGAATGGCATCCCTACCCTTTTAGAAGTACATATTTGCTATGTAAATATGCATTGAGTTTTCTTACTCATCATAGGAGTATACAATTTGTCAAAATTGTGTATGTTGAGATTCACATAAGTGCATTGTGCAGAAAAACAATGCATAAGTGCTTGAGTATGTTTATATGCAGTAAACGCAACTACAGTGTGCATCATTTAGTGAAAGGTCAACTAAATTATTCAATTATTGTTCTAACCTTTAAAAGTGAATATTGTGTTATATAAAAGTGCTTTGAAATATATTGTGTAGGTTGTGACTTGTGAGGGGGGAACTTTGCACACTGTGAAGAGAGACAAAGGAAAAAACGGAATTGAATGAGATCATGGCAAGAAACTTGAGTGAAGCTAGAGAGTTTGGAAAGATGAAAAAGTAAACAAGTGATGTCAAGATGCATTTAAACAATTTCACTTGGTTTTGTTTTGGATTTGGTTTGGTGTTGATAAATTTTGGAAGTTGACATATTTTGTTTGGTGTTTAACACCACAATGACATTTACGTAGTTGCAATTATATCTATGGTTTTGGATTTAGCAATTTTGATTTGGTTTAGTGTTTAACACCACAATAACGTTCATGCAGTTGCAATTATATCTTTCTTTAAAGCTAATATGCACTTTCAGTTGTGTAATGTATGACTGAAAAATAAACTTAAAAGTGAAAAGAGGGAGCTACATTGTAACCAAAAGGACAGTTTTGTGTGATCACAAAAGAAAACACTTTACAACCATGCAAGTACATAAGAGAGGTACTTCAAGCATTAAAAGAATATTATTCATAAGCAATTGAGTAATGCATGATTGTTGGAATTAGTAGCTTCTGGTTCCAAGCTTTTCTGTTCCTCATTACAATCATGAATATTCACACAGTCAGAAGTTCTTGATTCCATGTTTACGGCTTCAATTCATCACCTACGCCATTGTTGGATTCACCACTATCAGGTCTCGATTGATTTGGAAATTGGAATCCATCTCTGTTACACAAAACATAATTCCACACATAAAAATTGTCAATACTCTTTTTTGAGGGTGCTATTACGAAAATCAAAGTCATAAAGAACTGCAAATTGTTTATAGAATTGAACCTCGACAGCAACATTTTTGAAAACCATACCAACATAAGGCTTACAATTCAAATCTCAACGCAATCAAGAATCCAATACTTGGCCAAGTTTGAAGAAATTTCAAATTTATATGAATGACAAGAGTTTGGCGTAGAATCGGAACAACGGAACTCGTAAGTAGAATCTACAAATATATAAATATCATGTATCAATCAAATGCATAAATAGATAAAAACTTAGTACACTCAAAACTGGAAAGTGTAACATTAAGGTATATTAGCAAGATTAAGGTATATTAGCAGATTATCAGGTACAAGTGCACTTAAAAGGAAGGAAAGTGCACGACGTAAACTGTGGTAGTTCAAATCACAACATGAAATCAGATTAAAACTAAAAACCTCAAGTAACACAACAACGGTAGAATGCAGAAACATATGTTCGATACAACAACATAAAATCATATTAAAACTCTAAATTTCAAAAAAAAAACACTATATCTTCAGGGGATAAGAAGAATCATTTAGAGAAAACGTATGATAGGGAACACAAGGAAAAATATGCAGAAACATGTAGTGGGGTATCGATCCACATAAATTCAACAAGTATAAAATATACACAATTAAATTACAAATTTAATCAATTGAAAAACACTTCCATAAGAAGAAGATGAAATCGTTAAGCAAATTTGTTCTCATCGAAAATGAAAGACGGAGGAGGGTGACCTGGATACCTCGGTTGGAAGATCGATTACGATGAAAGGCTACAAAGTACTAGTGAAAGACATATAGTAGAGGACAAATGAGATATGGAAGGCAGAGAGTCCGAGAGAAGACATAAACGGCCGAGGAAAGTTGTACTCAGATATTGTAATTTGGAAGGAGATCTGAGTGAATGACAGTACTACCCCTACACGAATAATCAGCTTAAGAGAAATAATCTTTGGATCCAAGGGCTCTAATTGATTCTTATTTCTCACACACACACACACACATGTTCAGGTCAGGAGCTCCTGACCGGAACCGCCGTCCGGACCAAGGCGTTTGGCCGCCTTCCTGGTGGCTTTTTTTGATGAAATTTTTATGACATGTTCTCCATCAAGTCTAGTTTATCCACAAAATAATTCAGACAAAAAATCAACCGGGAAGGTCATCAAATGATTTTTGCAAGTTAACTGGTCCGGAAAATACATATTCCGGACCAGTTAACTTGCAAAAATCATTTGACAACCTTCCCGATTGAGTTTTTGGCTGAATGTTTTTGTGGATAAACTAGACTTGATGGAGAACATGTCATAAAATTTTCATCAAAAAAATCCACCGGGAAGGCAGCCAAACGCCTTGGTACGGACGGCGGTTCCGGTCAGGAACTCATGATCGGATCATTACTATATATATATATATATATATATATATAGATTTAGGTTCATGTGAGAACTTAATCTTAGGAGAGGAAAAAAGAACAGCTATCAACCATTAGATCTCACTCCAATTCACTCGTACGATTAATGCTCCTATAGGGTATTTACTACTTTTTCATTCTGACTACCGTTTCCTTCCTTAATTATTTTGCCAAATTCTTTCCTTATCAAAATCTTAAGTGTGAAAATCCACCGTACCTTATAATTAATTGTTATCCACTCAAGGAATCTTCTGGATATGAATTTCAATTAGCACAAATTCAATATATTTTCATAATTCTTCCAGTCATTTCAATGTAGCTCCATACGTATGTATATTTTATTCGATATTGTTATGGGTTTCACTTTTCCATTTTGAGATTTTAGTGGGTTATATATGGCCATATTTTTTTTTCCTGAACAGTTATTTGTTTTTATTGATTTTTCTGAAATTATTTTTCACTTATTACTTTACATAGTGTGTGGTTAATTACGATGCACTAAACTATTTTATATAATACACATTTTTCATTACAACATTATTTTTAGATATGTGTTTATGTCGTTAACTAGTTTGCTTACTTGCACTAAAATTGAAATGCTTACTCTCGATTTTTTCAAATATTTTCTTTCATTTTAATAGTATTTATTATTTTATGTGTGCTATGATATTCCTATCTAAATTACAACAAGTGCACTCACGGACTCACATGGAGTGCACTATTATGTTCTATAATTTTTTATGCACTTTCACAACTACATATGGTGCACTTTATCATGACTTTGATTGAATTGCAATGGATTTAGGAATAAAGGGATGTATCAAGACGAATCATGCAAGTGGCATGTGATGATATCGATTGTCCCAACAACAAGGTCTTAAAGGGCGTATGTGAAGTGTAGTAAGAAGACACATGATAATGAACATTGTGATGCATTTGAAAGAAACATGCATTTCATTTTGTGAAAAGTGCATATGTTAAATTGTATAAGTTTGTATATAATAGTGCATTTTTGTGTATATTATAATGAACATTATTAAAGTGCATTTCATTTTATAAAAAGGTGTTAGTTTAGAGGTTTAGAAAGCATGACATATAAATTGTGTTTTCTATATATTTAAATTAAAAGTGATAGTTGTTAATCCACACCCTTGTGTATTTACTTTAGTTTATTTTAAATCATTTTAATCAAAATGTATGGAAGTGCACACATGCATGTTTGAAGTGCAATATAATATTTAGAGAGTGCGAGCTAATGAAATAAACGTGCAATTTACAAAAGTGGAGTATTATGTATGAAAATGGCATGTCACTTCATATTCATTTCATTGGTAAATGGTATTTATTATTTAAATTATTGTTTGTTAAAAAAAATCAAATGTTTAACTATTTTAACGTTGCAGAAATTTTACAGTAAAAGTGCAGCTGTTCTATACTCATGGGTGTAAATCTTGTGATATTACTTGTGATAAAAGTGCATTCGTTTAAAAAAAACAGTGCATTCTTACAAAGTTGTGGTGCAACACTTTTGATCAACTGAAATTTAAAATTTATGAGGAGATATATAATATGAAATTAAATTGCGTGATTAATGAAACAAAATAAAATAATTTGATTTTGAAATTTGAACGTCAAATTGAAACAAAACATAATAGAGTGTCATACGTAGTGGGAGCATTTAATTTTCCAAATTATTAGAAATCTTCCCACTATTGAATTGATCAATTACCATAAATAGTAGAGAAATATCCGGACCTTCCAACTTACTTCAACAAAGCCCACTAGTTACGTAGGTGTGTAGTTATTACGATTCAAATAACTTTTACTAATTTACCCTTAGTTCTTTTACTTTAATGCACTCCTTTCGTTTTTTCGTTCAATCATGTGAGCTGCATGTGTTTTTTTTTTTAAACCCAAGCCCTCATCTTAGACACACGATTAGATTATTCAATGGTTGGATTTTAATCTTTTTTCCTCTCCTAAGAGGGTGTTCTCACAGGAACTAACCCCTATATATATATATATATATATATATATATATATATAGGGGAAAGATCTCGTACAAACTTTGCTTATTGTGCAAACATTTGTACGATGCACCTTAACATTCTTTGTATTGCATATTAAGGTTCAAAGTAGTGCATATTATTCAGCCATAAAATAGCAGTTGCACATTAACGTTCAACGAGTTGCGCCCTAAAAAAGTTGGGTTTTATTACAAAAATGCCACCTTGCCTTTACGTCCTTTAGATCAACTCATCGGACGGTCAAGATGAGTTTGTACTTTGTAAATTAAGAAGGGTTTGTATTTGATCTCTATTCTATATATATATATATATATATATATATATATATATATATAGGGAATGGATCTGGTGAGAAGCCTTATACGGCTGAAAAGTGAGAAGTCATCCTGATCGTCCGATTCAAAGTAATATACGGTTGTACTTTTAAAGTAAAGCAAGATTAGTAGTCACGTATTTCTGGGAAGGCCCAAATTTTCTTTCAGCAATTCCCAACCGTTCATAACCGAGACAACAGTTTCAGAAGAACTTTCAATCTCTCTTCCAAAGTTCGAAGAACTTGAATCGGTCTTCAACGAACTTGAAGCGGACTTCGACGAGCTTAAATTTGAATCCGCCGAAATTGTGTCAGATTTTTCCACCGAACTTGAATCGGATTGCGCCGAAGTTATGTAAGACTTCTCTGAACTTCGAATTGAATTTTCAAAAGTAGTTTTACGAAATTCAATAAACTTCGTCTCTATTCTTAAACTTGTTTCATGCAATTTTTAAATGCATTCCAAGTCTTCGATTTAAGATAACTTGTAGATTTTCATCTAGATCTGTTGAAGCAGATTATAATAAATTTGGCAGAAGCCTATAATAGTATGTGTCCGATTAAACTAATCTAGTATTGATGATACAAATGCGTATTTGAAGTAATATGAAGCACCCTATTAAATGAGTCCAATCTCCAAATATATGCTTGTACTGTGGAGCTACTTGTATCTTTTCTTCTATCTAATTCCTAGAAGTCATTTCAGTATGAAGTTTATTCAACTTTAATGTTCTAATTTCAGGCTTTATTTGTGGAAAGTTTTAATTAAGTTACACCTGCCATGTGTTTGTTGAAATACTTAAATGATTAATATGCCAGTAATTTTAGGTAGCAAGTAAGTGTGGAAAGATTTAGTTTAAGAATTTAAGTTAGACCTGCCAAGTATTCGTTGAAATGCTTAAATGATTACAATGTCATTAACTTAAGGTAGCAAGCAGTAGCATGGGACTATATGGCTGCAACTTGAGCTTGATGTTTACAAAACTTTTAGTTCTTACAACCTAATTTTTGAAACTCATACTTTTGTAGTCTGTAAAGTATGAATTCTATTAGAATTAAAGTGAGACTACAAGTTATTACTTTCTTTCTATAAGTTATGGCTATGGCTTTATTAGTCTGTGCTAACGTGAAAGAGTGCTTGATTAGTCGGTGACGGATTCTCTCGCTACTAAATCAGAATGAACAGTAAGTCTCCTACTCTCCTCATCAAGTCTCTTGATTATATAATTATGATTATTTTAGAATTTGAACACAAGAAGTGGAAGATTATGTGCCTGGTTGTAAGAATAGGATAGAAAACCATGCTGTCCTATTCTCCTGTTGACTTTATGGAGTTACAAACCTCCAAAGTAAAGACCCTATGGCCTTGTACACAATGATGCCAACACATGAACTGATGAAGCCACGGTAAAGTCCTGTGACACCATCTGAAGCAAGTGTCTTTTCTTGAAAGTTGTTCATTTTGATTAAAAAGTTGTTTTTCTTTATTTAAAAGTTATAGTAATTCTTAATTTACTTTTTTATAAAGAAAAGTGTGTTAGCATTTTTAGTAAAAGTTGTCCTTTTGAGTTTAAAAGTTATGTCTTTTGAATTACAAGTTATATCCATGGTTTTATTTTTTAGAGGTCCAAGGAGTTTAAACAAAAGTCTAGTCTTTGGGTTTAGAAGTTACATTTTTTGGTTTACAAGTTATAGTAATTTGGATAAAAGTAATGTTTTTTTTAAACTCTCTAAATAGAATTGTATATTGTAAACACTTACCATACCATAATTATTTACTTTATCACTTTTTTTGGAACAACAAGAAGAAATTATTTACTCCGTACTTTATTAGTGACATTGAGAAAGTGTGAGTCGTTGCATTTGCTATTTTAGACTTCTCTATATATTATTGATAATTATTGGCCTGTAAGGATTTAACACTTATGAGAGGCAATGCATTTGCTTATGTTACAAGTTACGAATATTTTATTAAAAGTTATGGATGTTCTATTAAAAGTTATGTTTTGTATTCCACAATTTCTTTTAAACCACATTGTTTTGATTATACTCATTTCTTTTTTCATTTCAGTTTTCACTCCAAAATTGATTCATTGTTTTAAAATGTACAGAGACATGGTAGCTAGTGAGTCCTATGTATGATTGACCCAATGAGCAACTTTTAGCACAAATTATATTACTTTAATGACATATAACTTAACTAATAACATAAAAACAAAAGCCACAAATGATCAAGCTCTTGCTTGTAGGAACGGCACAACTCCTAACCTTAAAAATATAACTTCTAATAGAAATGCAACATCTTCATAATAAAAGTTAATTATTTTAGCACAAGTTATATAACATTATTGATTTTGATGTTTTCAGCTAATGTTAGTTAAACGTTATGTATCCAGCGTTAGAAGTTATTACTTTAGATCTATTAGTTATAAACATATATTCATTTATCTTTATTGCAGAAGATCGAAGAAAACATGGAAGCCTTAAGCAAAGATGACATTGATGATGATAATGAAGTTATTATAGAAGCTGATTGGTGGTGATGTACACAAGTTAACCCTCAACACTAAAAAGAAGAGATTGACAACGACAACACCACTCTATTAAGAAGCAGAAATTTTGTTAACTGATTTTTTTTTTCAAATAGAGTTGGACACTCAATACCCTTAGTTTTTTTTAAACAGAGGGTACTCTTAGGTGTTACTTTGCATAAAGTTTGGCAAATGACTAATAGATCGAAATGGTCAACTTTTAAACATAATGTGATAACTTTTTAAAATGGAAAGTTACATATTTTTTTACAGCCTATTAGCTCAACTGGAAGAGCAGCGTGTGACTACACGAAAGATGTGAGTTCGAATCCCACATAGGCTATCTCAACAAGGTGGATTGATGATTTAATTTATTTTCCATACTTTAATTCCATGTAGATGCTCCATTTATTTTAAGTGTAGAATCTAATAGATCATGTATGTGCCTTAGTTAGAGTTGTGTCATTTTAAGTTGGGTATGGGATGAAAGACATTAATGCAGTTTTGATCTTACTTGAATAAGAGGTATCACACCTTAGCTCTTACTTGAGAAGTGATTGCAGCCGTTCTAAAAATTTTATGGGGAGTGGTTCTAATGAGAACACTCCTTATTGTGAGATGTGAGAACACATCCTAACCCACCATCTCATTAAATTAACGGTCATTAAATAATTGGCTCACAATATAAAGATGGACATTCTCAGATTGAAACTTATCTCATACAAATGGAAAGGAGAGACGTTTAACTAATAAATGGCATTAGAGTAATTTTATTATATCATTTAATGGAGTAAGTCCATTTGGAGTGGTGTGAGAGTCTAAATGTTAAAAATGGACTCCGTCCATATGAAAACAGTGTTTTGACTCTTATTTCTCTGCATTCCAGCACCGTCAATAAAATACACTCTGCGCATTTTTTTACATATCACTTTAGTAAAACATTAATTAAATTATTATAAGTAATATTTTCCCTTTAATTTTTTCTCTGATTAATTATAAAATAAAAAATAAATATTTCGATATAAAAATAAATAAGTTTCATTATTTAGTTTTTTAAGTTTCTCGGTTAACAAAAAGTGAACTTATTTCATGTAAAGTTAGATTATGAAATATTCACTTATTTGTGTTGGTTGCATGAATTAAAAATATGTGTTATATGATTTTTTAGGCTCAAGAAAACTTCAACAGTTAAAATTTAAAAAAAATCCATTTTATATATTACATATTGGTGTCATATGAAAGATCATAAAAATTCATGAATTTTGATATATTTTTTGAAAAATTTGGAGGACAAATTAAAAAGTTACAAAAGATTAAAAGTTTTTGGGATTATAGTGACATCAGTATGACATCACGGTTACATCAGCGGAATGCATAACCTATGCACGAGGCGGCCTACTTTTTCTTTTCTTTTTCCTTTTCTTTTCCCTTGTCAATCCTCCTTCTATTTTTAGAACCCTCCATTCACTTACCCACTTTTACTACCCTCTATAACACACCACTAAATGAAATTAGGAGTCCAAAATTTCCATCTTTAACATTTTGGACTCCTAATACCTCACCACTCCAAGTGGTCTAACGGTTGTAGGCTACAACTTTCCAAAAAAGTAGGTAAAAATAAAATATTAAAATATATAAAATGTTTTTAATTTAAAATTGATTTAACTTTTTAAATTATAATCCAATTTTATCAAAAATTATATCAAATTAAATAACTTTTTTTTATCTTCTATATGACATCAATATTGCATATGTAATTTTTTTTTAAAAGTAGTTATTTTTTGTATGTAATAAATCACGACAAGTATCTCCAGCTATCACACTCACAAGAACATGAATCTAACGCATAACAATCAATATTTAATGCACACGAAAAGCAGTATCTCACAAATAGTTTGTATATAAAGCACCCGAGCAAGTATATCGATCACAAAAAATAGTATCTAACGCACAACAATTAAGAATTAATATTGAACACGTAAGGATTTCATATAATTTAGGCTAAAGGGTCAAATAGGTACATGAACTAACCTAAAGTGTTCAATTAGCCCCTTATATAGGAGTTTCTGCCCGGACGTCGCCAATTGGGGCGGTTCCCAGTGGAATTTTTTGATGAATTTTTTTGAGCATCTTCTTCATTAAGTCTAGTGTACCCAGACCAAATTTCAGCTAAAAATTCAACCGGGAAGGCAGACGAATGATTTTCTGAAAAATTAAACAGCGCAGTACATTTCGGAAAATCATTCGACTGCCTTCCCGGTTGAATTTTTAGCTGAAATTTGGTATGGGTAAACTAGACTTAATGAAGAAGATGCTCAAAAAATTTCATCAAAAAATTCCACCGGGAACCGCCCCAATTGGCGACGTCCGAGCAGAAACTCCTTTATAAGGGGTTAATTGAACACTTTAAATTAGTTCATGTACCTATTTGACCCTTTAGCCTATAATTTAAAGTTTATTCTATTATATAATACACATCAACTAGTATCTATAGCACAATAAGTATATACGTTAGAGAACTTGTATCTAACACATATTGTGCACATAAGGAATGACAACAAATACATAATGCATAAGAACCAGTATCTAGCACACAACAACCAATATATATAACCACTGTAAGTACTTACCACACAAGAATTAGTATTTCAAAAACAATATCCAATATGTATTGCACATGAACCGATCTTCTTACTTTTAGCTAAGATATAACACACTACAATTGGTATTTGATGCAAAGTAAGTGAATAAAAATAAATTACAGTTTAATGGAGAATAACATTACCGAAGGAAAAATTGAATGAAAAGGAATGCTACTTTATTTCTATAATTGGATAACTCAATTGATGTGATAAATAAAATATAAATATTTACTATGATGTATATGGAAAAGTCAACTGACATACCAAAATTTATTAGAGGAAAGTTAACCTTTCCATTAGAAAGGTATATCCTACAAGATCGGTTACCAAACTGCCAAGCATGATAAGACTAAATGTACTGATTCGACGTACTGTATGGAGTTGGTTAGAAAAGAAAACAGAATTGTCAGAGAGGGGATTGGGAGAGAAAGTGAGAGAGGGATAAATTATATGATAATTCTTATTATTCTCCTCATTACTCTCCGTATCATATAAATACGAAGTATGTGTCTAATACATAAGCCATAATGGATTACAATTTATTCTTTGCAATATTTAAAAAAGTCCAAAAGAACTAGTAGTCCCAGCCCGATATCCATAGGCCCAGACCAGATTAATTAAACTTATTCCCGCTTCTGCTCGATACTCTTCCCTTCCGGACCGTTCATTACATTATCCCTCCCTTTATGGAATCCTTGTCCTCAAGGATACCAGATTCTTTTATCATTGTGAGGGAGTTGAAGACGCCATCATCATCGACTGTAGGGAGGTCTGTAGTGGTGATTGCTCGTGGACTGATGCAGCTCTTAAGTAAAGAGACATGGAAGACCGGGTGGATCTTGGCTTCCTCAGGTAAATCCAGTCGGTAAGCCACCTTCCCAACCCGTTCCAGAATTGTATAAGGCCCATAATAGCGTGCTGATAGTTTTTGATTCCTCCTGGAATGGACTGATTTCTGTCTGTAGGGCTGTAACTTCAGATACACCCTTTCCCCCACCCTGAATTCTCTGTCAACCCTATGCTTATCAGCATAATACTTCATCCTTTCACGTGCCAATTTAAGGTTCTCCTTTAACTCTTGCTGCATTCTCTGTTTCTGTGTTATGAGGTCCTTAACCTCAGTGTTAGTCAACGATGAATATGTAGGAATTGATAAGGTCGGTGGATGATACCCATATAAAGCCTCAAATGGGGTAGTCTTGAGGCTAGTATGGTAGTTGGTATTATACCAATACTCAGCCATAGATAACCAGTTGACCCATTGCTTAGGATTTTGGTGTGTCATTGCTCTCAGATAAGCTTCTAGGCATTGATTCAATCTCTCAGTCTGCCCGTCTGACTGAGGATGATAGGAGGAGGTATAACTCAAGTGTGTTCCCATTAGCTTGAACAATTCTTTCCAAAATCCACTCACAAATACCACATCTCTGTCAGTCAATATATCTAGGGGTTGGCCATGCAATTTAAATATATTATCCATAAACATCCTAGCCACTGTAGCAGCAGTATAAGGGTGTGAGAGGGGTATAAAGTGCCCAAATTTCGTCAATCTGTCAATTACTACCAGAATGACATTTCTCCCATGTGATTTAGGCAAGCCTTCAATAAAGTCCATACTAATATGGCTCCAAGCTTGATCGGGTATGGGTAGAGGCTGCAGAAGCCCAGGATAGGCTCCTCCATCAGGTTTAACTCTTGCACATGTCTCACATTCTTTGACCCACTGGGTAACATCTTCTTTCATTTTTGGCCAGTAGAAGACTTTCCTTATTCTCATGAGTGTGCCCTGTATGCCAGAATGTCCCCCCAAAGCCGAGGCATGCAACTCCTTAAAAATAGTATTTCTTAGGTTGGTGGTGTTGCCAATTGCCACCCTTCCCAAATGCCTCAATACCCCACTTATGACTTCAAAATCCGGGTGGGAGGTTGGTTCTTCTTGCTTTTCCTTAAGTACCTTACTGATGAATTCATCTTGTGTATAACTCTCAAGAACTTGCTGAATCCAGGCTGGTTTGACAGTTGATAGTGACCAACACTCCCCTTCATCTTCCCCTTTTCTGGACAAAGCATCTGCAACCTTGTTCTCTTTCCCTTTCTTATATTGGATCTCATAATTCAGCCCTAGTAACTTCGTGATCCACTTCTGCTGTAATGGAGTAGTAATCCTTTGATCCAACAGGTATTTCAGAGCCTGTTGATCCGTTTTAATAATAAACTTATTACCCTGTAAGTAGTTCTTCCATTTCTGTATAGCCAGGAGCACAGCTAAAAACTCCTTCTCGTATATAGACAGCCCCAGCTGTTTAGGCCCCAATTTCTTGCTTAAGAAGGCAATGGGTCTGCCATCTTGCATTAGTACTGCCCCAATGCCCTTCCCACTGGCATCTGTCTCCAAAACAAAGGGCTTGGAGAAATCTGGCAGGTTTAGGACTGGGGTTTTTGTCATTGCATCTTTAAGTTCCTTGAAAGCTTGATCTGCCTCATCACTCCACACAAAGCCTCCTTTCTTAAGAAGTGAAGTCAAGGGCCTGCTAATAATGCCATAACCCTTGACAAACTTCCTATAATATCCTGTCAAACCCAAAAATCCCCTCAACTCCTTGAGGGTAGTTGGTGTAGGCCAGTTTACCATGCTCTCAATTTTTTCAGGATCTGTGGATACCCCCTTCTCATCAATTATGTGCCCCAAGTAGGAAATAGAAGTCTGCCCAAAAGAACACTTACTCTTTTTGGCATAGAGTTTGTTAGTCATCAGCCTAGACAAAACCTGCCTAAGATCATCCATGTGCTGACTCCAACTGTGACTATAAACCAAAATATCATCAAAAAACACCAAAACAGATTTCCTTAGTAGTTCCCTAAATACCTGATTCATCAATGATTGGAATGTTGCAGGTGCATTACAAAGCCCAAAAGGCATAACAAGGAACTCATAATGGCCGTTATGAGTCCTAAAAGCAGTAAGGTATCTGTGTTCAGGTGCCATTAGGATTTGAAAATACCCAGAACGCAGATCAATCTTGGAGAAAAATCTGGCCCCTTTCAATTCATCCAGAAGCTCATCAATAACAGGTATGGGATAATCATGTTTGATAGTGAGATTATTTAGATATCTATAATCCACACACATCCTCCAATTCCCATCCTTTTTCTTAACTAATAGAACTGGAGATGAGAAAGGACTCTTACTAGGTTGAATCTCACCAGACTGTAGTAATTCTGCCACTATCTTCTCCACCTCATCCTTTTGGCTATGTGAGACCCTGTAAGGGTATTGATGTTTTGGTAGGCTACCTGGTTTAAGTAGTATTTGGTGTTCAATGCCCCTATTTGGGGGCAAGGTTTTTGGTTCTGCAAAGACAGTTTCAAATTCCTCCAATAATTGCTCCAATTCCCTTGGAGACTCACAACCTGCCCTTTTTCCTGTGATCCAATAAACTTCTTCAATGGGACTAGGCTCTTCTTCATAGATCATCTTGTACAAGGAGTGTCCAGAGACAATGGGGCATTTCTCCTCACATAGTATTACAACTCCAGTGCCTTCATGAGTGACTGTCACACACATCTTCTTGTAGTCAAATTGGACAGGGGTGAGTTCTTTTAACCAATCTCCCCCCAGGATTAAGTCGAACTCTGTACCTGGGAGAACCCTGAAAGAGTGTTTGAATGTATTTTTCTGTATATTCCATTGGAAATCTGTTACTTGTGATGTGCTCATCAGTTTGTGTCCCCCTGCGGCAGTTATTCTTAATGGAATAGCCTCATCCATCTTACATCCAAGCTTAAGAGCTGCAGTATCGCTTATGAAGCTAAGTGAAGCTCCAGAATCTATTAATATGTGTATAATTTGTTTTCCTGCTCTCCCCTTAAGTGTCATGGTAGTAGGCCCTTTCTTGCAGGTGGCAGCATCTAGAGTCAAAAGCACTTCTTCCATGTCTTCTTCCCGGGACTCATCTGCTTCATCTTCTGGGTTTTCTGGTCCTGGGTCATCATCAGTAAGAAGGATATACACCTGCCTTTGCTTGCACCTATGCCCCGGTGAGAATTTCTCATCACAGTTAAAACACTGTCCCTTTTCCCTCTTAGCTGCCATCTCCTTTTGAGTAAGCAACTTAAAAGGGGGTTGGGTCTGATTAGCCTCTGCCCTCCTGTACAATGGGTTAGTGTAATGGTTATCCATCTTCCTTACACCTTGGCTGGAACCAGGTACTGATTTAATCCCAAACTTCATTTTCTTAGATAGTGAATCAATAGTCACTAACTGATTTTTGACCAATTCGATGGCTGTATCTAAGGTGGTGGGCTTGAACATCCTGACAAAAGCCTTGAGCTCATCTGTGAGTCCACTTATAAAACTGGACACAAAGTATTGTTCAGTAAGTACCCCTTTATGTATCATTTGCATACAGGATCTCAGTTCTTCAAATTTTTCCACATATGTCTCATAATCTGCCCCCATCCTTAGCTTATTGAACTCCTCAATAACTGAGGATGCCCTGAGCCCTTCAAATCTAGCTGACACTACTCCCATAAATTGATCCCAAGTGAGTGTAGTGATGTCTCTGTCTAAATGCTGAAACCACAAAAGTGCCTTACCCTCGAAGTGTAATGTGGCCAGTGTAACTCTTTGATTCATGGGTATGTGAGGCATCAGTTTGAAATAACCATTGCATTTTACCCTCCATGATATGGAGTTTGTACCATCAAATTTTGGAAAATCTAGTTTCGGTAGAGGGGTATGGGAATAGTAGTTACTCGTTGGCTCCATATGTTTAAACTTTGGAATATTCTTACCTACTGACAGATTATGCAGATTAAACTTGAAGGGTGGTTCTCCCAGTATTGACACCTCCTCTATTACAGGATCCTTGCCATGATCATCATTGATTTGGCCAATATGGGAATTCTCCGGGCTGGTATCCGTTTTCATCTCTATTTCTTCGAGTTTTTTCTGTATTGCTTCAAGTTGTTTGATGATCTCATTCTGGATCTCCTGATTCCTCATTTGCACTTCTTCGTTCTTTTGTTCAGCAGCTTCTCTTTTCAAGGTTTCCGCTAACAGAGTTTGCTCCATCCGTTTTTGTCCTTCCAAGCATTCCTTGAGTCTGGTGCCCTCCGTCATCTTCCTGGATCAGATGTGCTCTGATACCAAATGTACTGATTCGACGTACTGTATGGAGTTGGTTAGAAAAGAAAACAGAATTGTCAGAGAGGGGATTGGGAGAGAAAGTGAGAGAGGGATAAATTATATGATAATTCTTATTATTCTCCTCATTACTCTCCGTATCATATAAATACGAAGTATGTGTCTAATACATAAGCCATAATGGATTACAATTTATTCTTTGCAATATTTAAAAAAGTCCAAAAGAACTAGTAGTCCCAGCCCGATATCCATAGGCCCAGACCAGATTAATTAAACTTATTCCCGCTTCTGCTCGATACTCTTCCCTTCCGGACCGTTCATTACACTAAAATAACCTTTACTAACATTTACTTGATCGAAGATTGGTTAAGATTTTGGATAGCTTGGATTTGTTCTCACTTCTCACATTAAGGGATGTTCTCATTTGTAGGGGAGAGCATCGGACGGGTTCGGGTAGGACGGGTGAAGATTTGGCATACCCGGTCGGTTTTCGGGTTAGGAATTTAAAACCCTACCCTGTTCTATAAAAATGTCGGGTTGTTCGGGTTGCCCAATTTCGGATCCCGTTCGGTTTGAATCGGATATTCGGGGCCATTCGGGTTGATAAAAAACCATTAAATAACATCAGTTATCACATTAAAATTATAAGTTTGTGAAACAATACAACATTACATTACAATACAAGTAACAACTAACAAGTAGCAAAATAATAGAGTTTGTACTTTTACTTTGTACAACTCCAAGCATAGTTAATTAGTTATACAGTTGTTACCTAAACACTTATATATAATACAGTTTGAGAATAGACTTTGAGTAATCTAAAGTTCCAAAATAGTAAGTAGCAACAAAAAATTTAACATTCAACATTTTAATGGGGGCAGATCTTGAATATAGTTCCTTCTTCCAATCGTCCATAGTTCCATCATTCCATGTGTGTAGCAGACCAGCAACAAAATACTCATTGAATATGTTCCTAGGTACATCACAAGTTAAAAAATTAGTAGAAATGTAGTGTTTAGGTTTCAGATTTAGATTCACTTCAAAAAAAATGTATGAGTATGACATGATGAATACTAAATGCAATCAGGTTTGGCTCAGGTTTAGCTTCACTTCACAAAAAATGAGGGCATTAAAAACTATATAGAAATAGAATCAACACCAACTCATTTGTTTTTGCAACCTGGTAGAAGTGTAAAAGGGTACCAGAGTAGCAGCTTTCATCATTGCCAGAAATAAGTAAACTATTGATCTACCATCAATTTCATTACTTGGTAGAAATGGGGGCATAAGAAAGTACATAGAATGATAGAAATAGAACCAACACAAGCTACTTAGTTACCATCAATTTCATTACTTGGTGAAAGGTATCATCATTTCCAGAAATAAGGAACATTGGAACAAAGTCTATACAGATACAATATCATATTCAAATTCTTCCAGCAAAGTGGTAGTAGCAGGGGCATAGTTTGGCTCAGATTTGCATTCACTTCACTATTAATGGGGGCATTGAAACTATATAGAAATATAATCAACACCAGCTACCATTAATTTCATTGTTTGGTGGAAGCAATCATCATTGCAATAAACATGGAACACTGGAACAAATAGTATACAGATACAATGTCATATTAAAGTATTTCCAGCAAAGTGCAAGTAGCAGGGGCATAGTTTGGCTCAAATTTGCATTCACTTCACTATTAATGGGGGCATTGAAACTATATAGAAATAGAATCAACACCAGCTACCATTAATTTCATTGTTTGGTGGAAGCAATCATCATTGCAATAAATATGGAACACTAGAACAAATAGTATACAGATACAATGTCATATTAAAGTATTTCCAGCAAAGTGCAAGTAGTAGGGGCATAGTTTGGCTCAGATTTGCATTCACTTCACTATTAATGGGGGCATTGAAACTATATAGAAATATAATCAACACCAGCTACCATTAATTTCATTATTTGGTGGAAGCTATCATCATTTCAATAAATATGGAACACTGGAACAAATAGTATACAGTGAAACAACATTACCCATGTTCATTAGTGAAGTAACAAATTACATATATAAAAGATAAAGTATAAGTTTTATTGCTATCTGATCAAGAGAAGGGTCACCACCAACATTTCCTTCAGTCAATTCTGCACTGAAAACAAAATCAAGTTAGCAATAACTTCAAATATAAATACTGAATACTAAAAATGTTAAAGTTAGTACCTGTTTCCAGCCTGTCAACCTCCTCAATATTTTCTTCCACTGACACAGGCTGGTTGGACATCCTCAACCAGTCTTGAGCACATATGAGTGCTTCTACAATTTTGGCACTCAATGAACTCCTAAAACAATCCAACACCCTTCCACTTGTACTAAAAGTAGACTCAGAAGCTACTGTGGAAATAGGAACAGCAAGAATGTCTCTTGCCATCCTAGATAGGATAGGAAACCTCTCACCATTAAGCTTCTACCATCTTAATATATCAAATTCATTGTCCTCCTCAAGAATGTTCTCACTCAAATACAGTTCAAGTTCATTTTTTTTCAACCCTAAGAGGCCACTATCTTGTTTTTGCTTTTTCAATTGGGCTTTGAATTTAGAGACAAGTCTACTTCCAGTTGACTCAGATTGTAACGAAACAGAATTTGGGGTTAATTGAGAGCTTCCACTGACTGGAACATCATAGTTTGTAACATAATCACCATACAACTCATTCAAACCCAACTTTATCTTTGCAAAGAATGCCACACCTATCTTATCCCCATACAAAGCATTCAATTGATGTGACATGTATTCATATTTGTCTCTAGGGTCAAGCACATTTGCAAATAAAATGAACATGTTCATTTTTTCTGGATCACCCCAATACTTATCCAGTTTGGATTTCATAGTAGTCCCCATTTTAGACACAGATTCAGTTTCAGAAGCAACCATTTCTTTGAGAACAAGGAACAGATCAGATATTTCAGAGAAGAAGGTATTTGCAGTGACATAAAGAGAGCCTGAAATCCTAAGTGTCATATCATAGAAATTTTTAAGAATGACCACCAAAGTTTCAATTGCAATCCAGTCCTCAACATCAGGACTCTCACTCCCCAGATCAACAAGATAGGAACTCTCATTCTCCTCATAAACTTCAAACACTTTTTCATTGGACATTGCAGATTTGAGCATCAAATAGGTTGAATTCCACCTAGTTGGGACATCTAGGTGCAATCCAGCTTTAGTTTCCATTCCAATCAAGTCTGAAATGTCCTTGAATTTTTGTAGCCTAGCAGGAGAATTTCTAACATACTTAACAGCATCTCTGACTCTTTGAACAGAAGTATCACTTTCTTTTAAACCATCTTGGACAGCCAAATTAAGGATATGAGCAATACACCTCATATGAAGGTACTTAACTTTTATAGAAGAGGCACCCCAAGATAAAAGTTTCTTCTTAAAAAAACCAATTGCAGTGTCATTACTACTAGCATTATCAACAGTCACAGTGAAGATAGATTTCAATCCCCAATCTACGAGGCAAGACTCTAGGGCTTTTGCTAAGTACTCTCCTTTGTGGGAAGTCACAGGAACAAAGGAAATTATTTTTTTATTCAGCTTCCACTCATGATCAATGAAATGTGTTGTTATACACATGTAATTGATCCTTTGTACAGAGGTCCATGTGTCAGTTGTTATAGAGACCCTCTGAGTGTGTTCCCTAAACAACTTTTTCAGACTTACTTTCTCATCTAAAAATATTTGGTAGATGTCTCTAGCAATTGTCCATCTGGAAGGAATTTGGAACCTAGGACAAGCTACAGAGATAAACTTCTTAAATCCTTGTCTGTCCACAAATCTAAATGACAGCTCATCAATGATAAGCATTTCAGCAAGTGCTCTCCTAATTGCACCCTGATCAAACACCCAAGTCCCTAACACCCCAGTTTTTTCAGATATTGGATTACACAGAACTGGTTGGAAAGTGAGAAGGGCTTGCTTTGCATCCTTGGAGCAAGGCAATTTCAGACAACTGAGTATGTGATTTCTAAGAGAGGAAGTGCCATGCTTCTTAGACTGACAACAATATGTTTTAGCACAATGTATGCATTTTCCTTTGATAACAACACCATTACTATCTTTGATTTTAACAAACTAATCCCATATTTTAGATCTGGACTCTACCTCCTTTCTCTTATTTCCAGGAACATTTGTCTGTTGTGTGCTGGTGTTAGCCCCAGCATCATTAGCTTCCACCATAGGTTCTTGGGAAACAGGAGTCAGAGGAGGTTGAGAACCAGATGCAGGTATGGTATCCATACATTCAACTTCCATTCTGATAATTCATAGGAATATATAGTTCAGAAAACTCAATGCAAGCTTCCAGATTCAAAACAACATCATACATTCATACATTCATAATAAAGTCTGGAACAATCAGCAAGCTGATCTACAGAAGGATATAAGCAGTTGGCTTATTCACTTCTCTACAGACTTAGAAGATGCCAGTTCACTCTAACTACTTGTTTGAGTGTTTGAGTAGAGAAAGGTAACCTCAACACTTGTCAGAACAGATCATCCATCATCTTTAGTTCTTTACTCAACAAATTGTATTAACCAATAATCAGAAATTCAGAATATACAAAATATTTGTATGAAAGCATCATAATTCTGAAAATTTGTAATGACTCCACATTACAATTTACACATACTCAGAGAAATGGGCAGCTTCCACTCTAATCTCATAATCACATATTCTCAGACATGACCAAAACATCACAGATTGAAAACAACATCATACATTCATACATTCACATTAAAGTCTGGAACAATCAGCAAGCTGATTTACAGAAGGATATAAGCAGTAGGCTTATTCGCTTCTCTACAGACTTAGAAGATACCAGTTCACTCTAACTACTCCTTTGAGTGTTTGAGTAGAAAATGGCAACTTCAACACTTGTCAAAATAAATCAACCATCATCTTTACTCATAGGCCATTTATATAATAATCTCAGAATCACATAGGCATCATCGAGGCATCAGGCATCACAGATTATTAAGTAGTTCATACAAAGGGGTTCACAGGTCGAATCTAGGGTTTCAAGCTTCCACCAAACACATAACAGTGCATCTAAATAACACAACTAATTCATTTACAAAACTGATAACACATCACATTTAGGGATCAAGCTTCCACCAAAGCACATTTCAAAGCCAATTTTTCAGATCGGAAGATGCATGAAATGGTTAATCCAAGCGGACCTAACATACAGTTTAAGTATGTAACGTTTATACCTCACAAAGATCAAAGAATTCAGATAATCGAATGGGTTGCAACTTGCAAGCTTCCACAAATCCACAAGACCGGTACGCTATATTCAGCTTCCACCAAGGCAAAGAGGCTAATTCGTACAGACTACAGAGGTCGGACCATTACATATTTACAGGGAGTGAGGGACTAACGGACTACCGGAGAATCGGAGATGGTAGAAGTTCGATGGTTAGAGAGAAGTCGGAGTAGGGGAGAGGGTTAGAGGGAGTTGCGAGTGAAGAGAGGGGCTGAAGTGGTAGGGTTGGGTTTAGGGTAAAATAATTAGTATATATACTTAGGGTAGTTCGGGTATTCGGGCGGGTCGGGTAGCCATTTAGAATACCCTACCCGTAACCCATAACCCTTAAAACATGGGCTGGGCTTTTCGGTTCGGGTTCTCGGGTTCGGGTCGACCGACCCAGGCGGGTATTTGAGGGCAGACCCGATCGGGTTTTCGGGTGGGTTCGGGTTCTGCTCACCCCTACTCATTTGAACCAAATTTTATATATATGTGTGTGTGTGTGTATATATATATATATATTACTCTAGGGGGGCTTGGGGGACTTGGAGTAAACTGGCTGAAACTCTCACCATTGAGTTTCGACCCAAGACCTCTCATAAGGGAGAATAAGTCGGCAACCCGGTGAGCTGGATCCCATTATATTTTCTTTATGAGTTTTCTTTTTTATTTTAAGTCGAGTAGTTAAGTTTGTTTTGTTTTTAAAGTCTTTGGTTGGAATGTCCAAATAATTTTCTTTGTGGTAGATAGTTAGTAGTGAATTGGATAGCAGTGGTACTAATTTGATTCATATAGGCTAATGTTTGCCCGCAGTGATAGTGTTGACTATGTTGAGTGTTGAACGCCTTACGCCTCAAGCAGGACCCTTACGGGCTTAGTGCCTTAATGCCCTGGTCGTCTAAGACTAACCGCAACCCGATTCCGTCAATAAATTAAATTCCCCACTAACTTGTACGTATTCAGTCTGTCAATTCAATTTTCACTACAATCTGACACCGTTTAATATATTCAGCCACCAAAGTTTTTATTTAATCAAAGGCATCCTTTTATATTATAAATTACTTTTTTGTTAATCACTTTTTGGGAATAATTATGATTTTAAAAGACGAACGTTTCGATGTAAAAATAAATATTTGGAGTTTAACATTTTTCTTGTTAATTTATACCAAATTCAGGAATAAAAAAAGATAGTAAAAAATTATTTTTATCATGAGACCGTAATTTTATCACTTGGATCTACTTAAAAAATAAAATAAACATAAAAATTATATATATATAAATTTTATATATTATGAAATTTGATATGCTTTTTATAACATCTGAAGTACAAATACATAATTATAAGACATTTAAGATATTTGGGGTTTTTAAATTTCCTAACTCTAGTGAATGGCATGCCCCAGTCTACTACAATAATTTCCTAGCTCCCGTGAATAAGCCGTGCGGAATAGCCACTCCCTCAGGGCTATCCAACCAGATTGGCACCAAGGAAGACATCGGGTTGCAGCATATATTGGGGTGAAAGTATAAAAAATGGGCTATCCACGTCCCTGATCTGAACTTTGAAGTATGATTTTCTAAAGTCTTAATACGATTTTCTTAATGTATTTAAACTAGGGAAAATGGAAACTAATAATCCAACCTTTTAGCGGTCTTCTTTTAATAGTCCGGCCTTTTCGTCATTCATGAATAATCCAACCTTTGCACCTCATCTTCATTCATTGGTCCCCGACCGATTGATGACCAGATATTCCGAGTTATTTTCTCATCTCTGCAAACTATTATACCATAAATTCCACCTTTCACAAAGATAATATTTTGCAAAGATAAGAAAATAACTTGGAATAGCAGGTCATCAACCGGTCAGGGACCAGTGAATGAAGATGAGGTGCAAAGGTTGGATTATTCATGAATAACGAAAAGGTGGGACTATTAAAAGAAGACCGCTAAAAGATTGGATTATTAGTTTCCATTTTCCCTTTAAACTATATAATTCGTTCACACTTCGCACGAGCAACATTTCTTAATGTTCTCCTCAAGACCTCAAAATTTGTTGAATATAGATGAACGATGAGCCATATGATGCCTCTTTGAGGTAACTATTCCTTCCCTTGAAGCAAAAGGTAGTTTGAAAACAGGGAACAGAGGTATAAGACGGTTCAGTTACGCTGTGGCTTTAAGGATAAAAATATTTTTCTCTAAAATGGGCCATTGTCTTCATATTGCTGACAGTTCGCCTCCCTTCCAAACCACTAGTCCCTCAAACCCAAGCACCTCGAGAACATCTATTTAGAGGCATTGTTGCATAATTACCCAAAAGTTCGCGTTATTGATGCTTGTTTTATTTCCCGGTACAGTTCTATGTACTCCCTCCGTCCCCAATTAAATATCCCATTTTACCATATTGGGATGTCCCTATTTAAATGTCCCATACCTCATTTGGTAAAGTTTGTGTGGTTCAAAATCATTCTTACTTTATTCTTACTTTATTCCTACTTTATCAATTAATATCAACCACACAAACCCACTTTTCTTAAAACCCGTGTCACCCTCTTCCGGGACTTTTAAAAGGAGACGGAGGGAGTATACTTTTTTCTAGCTTCGACTCTTGTTTGATAACTCATTCATTTCTATATAATTTTTTCAACATTGTTATAAACTTCTTTACAACAAATAGGACCATTGTCAAAATAATGATAAAAGGATGAGTTATAGGTATTTATTTATTTCATTTGTCATGATAACATATACAATTAGGGCGATTGTAAATTGTACAGAATGGGCACCAAACAATTATTTCACCTGACCTTAAATTCTTCCTTACACTCCATATGTATTATGGGGGATTTTGATCAAATATGTATTATTTTGGACGTGAAAAAATTCATTGGTACCTTTATTATTATGCAAAGTACCGGTACACACAAATTAAGGTAAGGTGAATTAATCGTCTGGTGTCCATTCTGTACGGAGCATAAATGGTCAAAAGCCCCCCAAATTGTTTGCCCAGACGAAGTACTTATTAATGTCCAGAACAGCACAAAAAAAAACTAAAGAATTGGGGATTCCAATTGTACACATACATGTCCCCACACAGCCAGATATCATAGAACCATTGCAACAACACCATTGCAACGGTTGACCTAGCTAACACGGTTAAGACCGTTTTCCTATAAGATCCAACTTTATTTCTCCCAGTGAGCCCCAGTGGAGGGCAGGATAGATCGACCATGACTTCAGATGCTCTTTCATAGCTTAAGAAATTGATCATCACAATCTTATTTATCCAGATTTAAAAAACAAAATCATTTTCTCAACTTTCAGGGAAAAAAAAAACTTGAAAATAGTTTATGATTTTGCTAATATGGACAAGCAACAATCATATCGCCAATTACACTTGACGAATGAAACGATATCTTGCCACATTGTTGTAGCCTCTGTAGAAATCAGATTTCTCAATGAGAAAAAACACTAGAGTCAACTCTCATTACGATCTATGAGGCATTAGACATCTAAATCATCAAACGCCAACAAATAATTTCTACAACAATGTTCAACTTCTTATTCATCATCATCAGACCAAATATTATTTTCACCCACAGCCATAGGCCGTGTCCAAAGGTGTCCTAAGATTATTGATTGTGTCATCATCTGATCCTATTAAGCCTTAAAAATAAATCGTAAAAATTCAAAAAGGAAGATTCAGTAGCAAAATTTTGCTTGCATCTTTCGAGGATTTGACACCTCTCAGTCCAAGTGTTGGAATGCTGATTTTGCTTCATCCTTATCACGTACAACAATCGCACAGCAAGATATGTAAACAAATTTGAAAGCTAATAGATCTGGATAAAATTTCACAAAAACATGATAGAAATTGTTGGTTGATTAAACTATAGAGATCACTCAGTTCAGCGGGATACTCGACACGCATAATTCTACTAAATATAGCAGAAGCCTGCATTCCGGTCTGTTGAGCTTGAATATTGCGAGTCATCATCGCGATCTTCGTTTTTTCGAAAATTTTGAAAATAAAAAACAAAACAGATACTGATTTCAACAGTCACTGAAAGGTCATACAAAACTCAAGAGAATGATGAACCGATGGAGAAATTTTAACAGATCTGAGGTTCAGGAAAAAAGAAATTTGTTAGGGAAAAACAGCGATTGCTCAGTGGTGGCTAAAGTTAATGGTTCGATTCTGCCTGCAAATTTCCTCAACCTTAATCAGAAGAGGGAGCTTGGAATCCTCATCGCAATCGATCATAAAAATGAAACAATTTTAAAATTTTAAAAACAAAACAGAGAGCAATACGAGATTTGGATATCAGAGATCGAGATCTCTTAGGTAGGCATTGAGTGAACCAAATCCATTAGGAGGATCCATACGGTGATTTATCAACGACTGGATCGAGGATTCAACACCGTTCAACAGCTACTAAATCTTAACTACATGTTCCTCCCTACGTAGATATGAGAACTGGTGATTTTGCGTAGGTTTACAGCGGTATTATATAAGGTATCGGCCTAGGGCTAGGGCTTTTGGCTGAAGATTTGAAGATGATACATTGCGTCTGGCCCATCTCAAGAGTTGGGGGACTAGGTGCTAATTGAGTGAGTTAAGGTACAGAGATTGAGTTAAATGGAATCGGGTTTGTTATTTGATAAAGCAGGATCAACTCGAATAGGATTTAATCGAGTTGAAAAAATTGAGCTTTTTCCCGAAATAATGCTAATTAAATAAATAATATTCAAAATACTGTTGAGTTAAAAATAATTCCCAAAATACTGCTGATTTAACTGTGGTTAAGAAAAGCCGCCACTTGAAGTGGCGGCTCTTCTCTTATAGTACAAAAGCCGTCACTCCAAGTGGCGGCTCTTCTCTTACAGCACATTTTATACATAAATAAAACGCAGTATGTTTCAAGAATTTGTTTAACTATCTTTCCGATCGAATTTTAAGCTGAAATTTGGTATGAATAAACTAGACTTGATGAGGAACATTCTAAAAAAAATCATCAAAAAATTCCACCGTGAAGACAATCTGATGGTGTTGTCCGCACGGGGATCCTGGTCAGGACGTCATGACGGGAATGGGACATTTTTATGAAATTTGAGGTGCTTCCGAGTCGAATTTTTTAATGACATTTAGTGATCATGTTCTTTTTAAATTATATGTTATGTTCAACGAATTTTAGATTAAAATTAAATCAAGAAGTTAGTTAAATTATTTATTGAAAAAAATTGCATTTTTAGGCCTAAATAAGTGTGCAATTTTCAAAAAAATATTTAACTAACTTCCCGATTAAAGGAACTAAATTCAGATTCGAGCTATCATTGTCATTATTATGCCCTTATAAACAATTCTTTCTCTTTCACTTACTAAATAAATATGAACTCTCTTTGAGCAGTTTATAGCCATTAGAAACAGTTTCAACACACACATCAACTTTAGCAACCGGTACTATTGCTCTAAGTTCCAATTGCAAAATCACAGTTTCGCCCAATTTAATTGAGCTCGTGTCTGGAAGGCAACGGTAAATTCAAATTTAGAGAAGCATGTGTAATCCTACAACATACAAACTATTGATAGAAATCCTCAAAGTAATGTAAAAATGGAAATGCATATCACATATAACACATGCAGCTAAAACATGATGACTTATGGACAAATTATCAACAAATATGAAACAATAACAAATTATAAAATATTGCTTCCAGGAAATAACATACCAAACAATTTATTTGCATAACTTATAAAATTATCTTGGCACAAATTTTGTCCTATGCCTTTTGAAAATGTTCATGTAACATAGGCCTAAAAGCTGCAATTTTAGGCCTCTTTCATTTGAGCTATTTCCGAGTCGAATTTTTTGATGAAATTTGGTGAGAATGTTCCAATGGAATGTAGATTATGTCCACCAAATTTCAGATTAAAATTCAATCGGGAAGTTAGTTAAATAAAATTTTAAAAAATGCATAATTTTTTAGACCTAAACATGCAGTTTTTTCAATAATTTATTTGACTAAATTCATGATTTAATTTTAATCTGAAATCTAGTGAACATAACCTACACTTCATGAAGAACATGATCATCAAATTTCATCAAAAAATTCGACTCAGAAGCACCTCAAATTTTGTAAAAATGTCCCATACCCATCATGACGTCCTGACTCGGACCCCCGTGCGGAGAACACCATCAGATTGTCTTTCTGGTGGAATTTGTTGATGAAATTTTTTGTGAATGTTCCTCATCAAATCTAGTTTATTCATACCAAATTTCAGCTTAAAATTCTATCGGGAAGATAGTTAAACAAATTCTTGAAACATACTGCGTTTTATATATGTATAAAATGTGCTGTAAAAGAAGAGCCGACACTTGGAGTGGCGGCTTTTGTACTGTAAGAGAAAAGCCGCCACTTCAAGTGGTGGCTTTTCTTAACCACAGTTAAATCAGCAGCATTTTGGGAATTATTTTTAACCCAACAGTATTTTGGGAATTATTTATTTAATTAGCATTATTTCGGGAAAAAACTCGAAAAAATTAGCACTTTTATCAATTCACGATCCCAATTCTGAAATATACATGAATTATAAATTCCGAGAATTTAAAGATCAAATGTATCGGTATAAATCTCGAATGATGAAAAATTATCAATCTAAGACCTAACATTTCATAGGTTGTGATTTTTTTTAATTCTATTGCTAATATTTGATGATTTTTTCTTCACAAAAGTTTATTACTTTAATAAAACTAAATAATACGGAGTATATAATTTTTTTAAAATAAAAATAATAACAAGTTTTATGAAAATTTTGGTCCTATATTGACACTTTTTAATCATTCGGGTTCTAAGTTGATAGTTTTCCATCATTTGGGTCATATATCGAATTATCGATACATGTCATCTTTCTGGTCCCAGATTGACAGTTTGTGTATCTTTCAAGTCTTGGATTGATAAAGTTCCAAAAATTTATGATATGATTCGAATTTGAATTGTATTCGAGTTTTTCTATTTATTTTAAATTTTAATCATGAGTTTTATCTATTTTAAAAAAATTATACGTAGTATATATTTTTAAACAAAAAAATGATTTCTTGCACATTTATTTAAACACATATGTGCAATCATCAACAATTTTTTGAACATAAAAAAAAAAAAATATTTCAAATTTTTTCGCCTAATTGTTTCTTAGATATTAAGTCTCCATTTGACATCTATAATTTATTGAAACCTGAGCTAAAGTAAAATCAACTAGTCCTACTTGAATCTGCTCCAGCATTGCGCGATAGTGCCTAAAATCTGCACGACACTTAGTTGTCTAAAATATTATGCATATATGAATCTCTAGTATATTTTTAGTAGAAGATATAAGTGTAACTTTTTATGCATTGACCAATACAATGAATATATAAATCAATATTATGTGTATGAATCTAAAATAATAAACACCAACTTATAAATTGAGTTACTAGTTAGTTTTTCGAATGGAGCATGTATATAGCCTGAGATTGAATTTGTTTGGTTTGAGTCAAGTCCGATTACGAGTAGAGATCGAATCGAGTCGAGCTAGATTCGAGTACGAATCAAGTCATCTCCAGTGGCTTGTGAGTCTGCTTGCTTGATTAGCACCACTATGATTAACTAGTGGACACGTTTAATTTCTGATCAGTTTTGATGAGTGTTTTCAATTCAAGTGCACCTATGGAAGGTGATAGCCGTTATATTTACTTGTGTTTAACATAAGTATTTATAAGTATTTGTTGAAGAAAGGAAGAGAAATTGGGCAAATACCTCCAAAATGAGAGCTAGAGCATAAAACATTGCGATGAACGATTTTTTTAGACCAAGAGAATGACGTTCTGCCCATAATTTGAGTATAACGTATTCTATAGAACTCGAAATCACTCGATTCGAGTTTCATGTGAATGCTAACTCAATAAGGTACAAATGTTATGAAGACGTCATGGCCAAAATATGAAAGGAACAAGACTCAATCAACCAACAAAGTCAGATGTTGTTGGTGGGATTTCAGGATGCATACCTCTCAGTGTTTTAGCCATAACGTTTGATTGGATGAATAAAATCACGTCATTCAAGTTTTGGTGGATAGACGACTTCATTATCTACAACTTTGGTGAAGGACTCATGTCCAAATTCGTAGCGGAACATCCCCAAAATCCCAGGACAAAACCGGCGCCGGAATTTCACCAAACCAGCGCCGGTTGCATTTAATCTGCCATTTTCCCGGTTGGCCGACGTATAACCGGCGCCGGTTTTACCCTATAACCGGCGCCGGTTATGGTGTTTTTCAGTATTATTTCAGCCCCGAAGTAAAACCGGCGCCGGTCAAGCCTAAAACCGGCGCCGGTTAAGCCCGAATCTGCAGAATACAAAGAGACGTGCAGCCATATCTTGATGGGAAAAACTCACCTTCCTCATGATCTGATCAAATATATCTTCCATGCCTGATTGTTGGGCTCGAATAGACTAAAAGATGCCAATCTTTAGCCTATATAAAGCCCCCAATTCATCAAACAAGATGATCATTCCATTCTTGAAGATTAAATTTCAGTTTTTATATTTTCTTTTTGCATTTTCTTGAAGTGTTGGAGAAGAAGCCATTTCTCTCCTCTACAATTGGTTCTAGGTATTATTTCTTGTATGTTATTGTATTTCATTGTCCTTAGTTACACTTTTGTAATTAATATGAGCATTAGAGGCTAAGTTCTTAGCTAAGGCTAGGGATGAACTTCTATGCCCACTAGGTGTTTGATAAAAGTTCTAAACCAATAAATTGTGATTTATCCTTTACATTTTGATTGTTTATGACTATGGTGTACAACATAGAAGTATGTTAAACTTAGTTTATGCTTGCAATTAACGTTGAGGTCTAAACTATGAACATTAAAGGATAAACATATATATTACCGAGAATAGAAATATATCCGGTATTATATGATACAGGTGTGATGTCTTGATATTCAACGGGGTTTTCGGTAGATGAATGTAAGCCGTAACGGGACTTACACGTAACGAAAACCACGCTCTCGCTGCCTTAACCGGAGTTGAGAATATATTAGCGACATCGTATTCATAATTTTTGGTAAAGAACTAATATTCAACCCTATTAAAGCATTTAAGTGATTCCCGGAGCCTTAGTTGTTGTTATCAATCACTTTAATCAAATTAATTTAAGTTATATCTCTGAAAATTAAAAAGAAGAACCAAGTTGTTGTTTTCACAACAACACACAACTCAAAATCCCTGCACTTTACTCATTTATTTATTTAAAGTCATCTACTCTCGGACTAAATTAAACAGCGTTTCCCTGTGGATTCGACCCGGTATTTTACCGGAAATTATTACTATATCGGCACTTGTACACTTGCAAGTTCAGCCCGGTCAGAAGGATTTTTTTGCCACCTCCTCATACTCATCAGCTAACCATTTTTTGCTAACGGCTCTTAACTTAAACTGTGTACTGCATTTGTGTTGAGGTTTATAACCTTCACTTGAAAGCACTTTAATATATATTCTTCCAGTCTGTTGTGCAAGTGAAAGGACAAGTTGGTATGCATTTGATTCCAACTCTCTCCGATTCGTTTTTTTAGAGTGCATATTTCTTTTGAATCACAACACTGGCTATTATAGCATTTTTAGAGTGCATCTTCAAACATTCCAAGCTTAGTCACATGATGATCGCACTCAAATGCTATAGGATAGATACTGATACCTGACTTTTTTTTGGTTTTGTGTTAAGGTCATCACATTTCTGTTGAGATGTGTAGCTTGCAGGGTTGGGAGAGTAATATTCCAAATTGGTGTCCAATTGTTCATTGTTGTTACATTGATTTTTCTGCTTATCTTCACGTCCTTCACCAATGACATGTATGGCCCCCACATCACCCAACTTGATCAACATAGGTTACCTTGACTAGTTACCTTTTCTACCTTTACAATACCCTCATTTCAACCAACTTGACATCCTCCATCATCAAAGTCCAACCCAAACAATGTATCACTTATTCATGACACAACAATTCCTCGTAATTTTGGTTTCTTTCACATCATTTGTTATAACAAAACATGGTTACAATACTCCATTCAATAGTACTATACTTAAATCCTTATCAAATACTAAATACCACTCCCTCCGCCCCGTTAGAAGGTTCCCACTTTCCTTTTTTGGACGTCCCGTTAGAAGGTTCCCATTTCCATTTTAGGAAACAATTAACAATCTTAAGTGACAAACTAGTCATTAAATATTACAAATAATACATTTATAACATCACAGTTATCAATACTAACACATTATAATATATACCTATTAAAATTATTTCTCAAAATATACCCGAAGCACTTTATTTAATTATCACCTAAATAATTGTGCCATTTTGCTATGGGAACGTTCTAGCGGGACGGAGGTAGTACATTATATCATTGTAGTGATAGAGCATTATTTATAAACTCTACTTCCTCGATCGCATTCAAAGGTTCTCACTTTCCTTTTTTAGACATCTCACTTAAAGGTTCTCATTTTCTATTAAAGATCATGAGTAGAGTGAACTTTGAGTTGTCTTAGCATAAACCTTCTTATCGCTCCATATGTCCTTCTTTGAGGACTTTGCTATTTCTAATGGGGAGCTTCCTGTAGGCCATTGACATTTGATATATGCCGTCCATTTTCAGCAAAAAGAAGTCATTTTCCTGACAAGTAAACTTCGATCCAGTAGACACGTTCAAGATGTCCCACATCGGGTATTTGCTCGTCTTCATATCGTGATCAAGAATCTCTCGCTATTTTCCCATCGATCAGTGGCTGAGCATATGGAGATGTCCGCCTATGAACTTCCCATCGAGCTTTCTGATTTTGTTAGGTCTTCTCCATATATGCTTCCTGATTTCCTCATGGAAGGGGGCAATAATTGTGATATTTTCCCAAGCCACATGATAATCCAGATGGGTTTTGCATTCAATTTGGAGTGGACAAAAAGGAATATCTTTTGGGAGTTGCCTTATTAGAAAGATCTTCTTATTCGTCACAATCTAGACTCAATGCATATTGAAAAAAATGTATTTGACAATATCTTTAATACAGTGATGTACTTCAAAGACAAGACTAGACTCAGTCCATAATTTAAAAAGCGATTTAAAGTGTTGCATGTCATGAATTTTGTATCAATGTTTACTTTGTAGCAATGTTCGGTGTTTGAAATTGATACAAGTTTTTTTCCAAAAAGATTTTTACTTATTTAGTTTGTGCAGTGTTTTTTTGAAGCAAGTATAGTTATTCTGAAACCATAGTTGTTTACTTGTTTATAGGTTATGTGTCTTTCGTCTTCTTCTACCAATTTTTAAATGTATTCTTTGAAGCATGTTATTTATAGAGTTGGATGCCTTGTATGTTGTATCAATGCTTATTTTGTATCAATGATTCAGTGTTTAAGTTGATACAATCTTTTCCTGAAATGTTTTTAACTTGTTTAGCTCATTGCATTGATCTTTGTCTCGAGGACATAAGGAAAAATCTCCATATTTCTTTAAGCGATGACAAAATTGTGACATTATTCATCTACAATCATACATGGACAATAACTATGATGAAAAAATATACCAGAGGTACATAAATTGTTATCCCTGGGATTAAAAGTTTTGCTACACAGTTCTTACAACTACAAGCAATTGTGTTTCAAAAACATGGGTTAAAAAACGTGTTCAACTTTAAAGATTTTTTACGATGTAAATTGGCAGAGAGAAAAGTGGGCCAACATATGAAGCCAAAAAAATGTTCTAGATAATGACTTCTGGAATAAGGTGAATGACATTCTCAAAGTTTTTGAGCCTTTAGTGAAAGTGTGAAGACTTTCCGATGGTGATGAAAAGTCTACCATGGGTTTCATTTATGAAGCAGTTGATAGAGAGCTAAACAAGTTATTCAAGAAAATTCTCGTTATCACGCAAGATATAATGCGATCATTGACACGAGGTGGAAATTTATGCATTCAGATATGCATTCTGCCTATATGTGAACTATATTTTACGTATATAGTTATTACATGATCTACACAAAATAACTTATCTCATTAAATTATTTTATACAGTAATATTTAGGTTATTATCTTAACCGCAAGTTCAATATGGATTTGAACATGGGGGCGATGTCCTTGTATGTTGATGAACCTGACATTGGACCAAACAATTGAAGAAGATGAATATATATATAGATTTAGGGTTCACCCAAGTGACATTGGAGATAAGGGGACATTGTGTACATCTGAAAACATATGAACGTGATAACTGACAGTTCTATGCCAAGTGGAATGACCATGCAATTCAAGCACTTAAACATGTACATGGCATGTTCATCGGCTAGATTAGGAAATTGTTTTTTTGGTATACTATCCGAGCGTATTGGGCTTTATACTAGAAGGGCCTAATTGGCTTTCCTTATATATTGGGAGACCTATTTGACTTAGCTCACCCTTAGAGAATATGAGTCGAGCACACAAACTTGTGACATGATCACATAAAAGAATTGATTTTGAACTATGTAATGTTATGAGACTCTAGAAACGGTGACACTTAGGTGTCATTTAGGTCTTACTTTCCTATGATGTGACATGATGACATGGGTTAACAGATAGTGTGGAGATATTTGCACCCTATATTGTCAAGAACATTAATATGTGCATGAATGTGCATCCCATTTCAGTATGAAATATTTGATTTTACACTCCGTCCTTCACAATTTTTGGGTTGATATGTTGCATACATTAATGATTTTAAAAACGGGGTGCATAGTCCAATTCTCACAGTATAAAAACAAGCCTATGAACTTGTTATTTTAAAAGCTTATAATGACCAATGAAGGTCGGGGCATTTAAGTGATTAAAAAATGTTGGTGTAATTAGATAGCTTTATGAGGTGGTACATTGTGTTTCACTATATGTACTTTATCAAAGGAACATAGTTTTCCGTTTTCATTCTGTCTCATCCTCCCATCTGTACATGTTACCGTGATCGTGAATATACCGTTTGCTTCGTTCCTAAGCCGGATAAGCGTCTCCCACCTTCCAAAATGATGTTTCACCTTCCAAATAGAAGTCTTTATTCTCTTTAGCCTCTTCTATCTATCCCAACGGCATTATGTTATCGGCGGTAGCTCATCCCCAACAACGTCATGTTATCGACAGTAGCTCAGCCGGTAAATCGTACTCTCGAATCTCTGCGATCTTCATTTTCTAATTAGCAACTACTTCCAAACAAATATGAGTTCTCAACTATCCGTTGCTCTCTCGAGAAAGCTCAGCGCCTTCGCATTTCCACAACAGATGTCGATTCCTTATTCAGAGGAAGCGCATCGATTGATACACAATCTCCGACCCCCCCCCCCCAGAAAGAGGTAAATAATTTTCGCGTGGTTTCGGTTTTCATCAATTTCATCATAGATTTACAGTGCTTGTATACTAGCAAAAAGTGAGAAAAAAAGGTTTGGTTCAGTTATTTCCATTTTGTATTGCTCTGAAAATAATACTTGCTTCTTTAATTCAATAATTCAAGCAATTTTTGAAAATGCAGAAGCTTGGAGTTGTGGTAAAGCCAATGGAGAAACCTAGATTAGTAGTAAAGTTCATATGGATGGAGAAAACATTGGGATTACGCTTGACCAATTGATACCTGGGCATGGCACCATCCCTTTAAGTCCTTACTATTTTTGGCCAAAGATAGATGCTTGGGAAGAGCTGAAGGTAATACTAGGTGCTATGATTTTCACCTAAAACTAATGATTTTTAATCAATTTATTCACTGCACTCATGTCTTTTGTTGTTGAGTATATGCATGCCCTTAAGTGTTTTTTAATGTGCTCTATAATTTGCACTTGATGTTAAGTTTCTAATTATTTACTCTCTTTATCAGCTATAGATAGGTAAGATTTCCCTTTACAAGTATATTATTTATTTAATCACCAAAAATCTTCACCCCTTGAACACTAACAAATAAGGGTTTCACAAGTGGTATTTCATTTTCGCTCTTCTCTTCATTGTTCACGAGCCAACATTACCATTCCCTAATTTCGTAAGACGTATAATGATGTTGAATGTCTTATATTTTAGATTAAGGGTTGCACATTCTATCCAAGAACCATTTTTATAAAGATTGTTTTACATCACCCACTAATTTGAGTTTTATATAACGCTTGCGCGATTGAGTTGATGCCCAATAATACATATGCAATGTAAATAATGAAATGTATCCTTGATTATTTTATCTTAGCCATTTAACTATGTACACAAGCCATATAGAGCATTTGAAAATAAATCTAGGTATTATACTTTCATATGAGCCCGTTTGGTAGCACAAAAATCGGCTGAAGTGGCTGCATCGGCTAATTTTGCTGATTTAAGAAAAAAAATATTTTATTAATAAAATAAAGAAAAAATTATATGTAAAATTGCTAAAATAGTCATCTACATTAACTTCAGCCAATACAGTCAGAAAAGTAACTCCAACCTTACTTTTTCTGCTTATTACACAATTCGGCGCGTGAAAGCAAAAGTTACGTATTTGGTGAAAAAGCTGGCTGATAAGCCTGATAAGCCAAAAAACTGGGTTGCCAAACGGGCTCATGATAAAAATGAGTAGACGTTACGTATATGGATTTACAAAGCATACTTCGTGATAAATTAATATCTATACTGTTAATAACCCTCTGCCTCTGGTTTGAACTATCATTGGCTTATTTTTTATGACTGACTTTTTGTGGAAAGTGTTTTATAGTTTGGACATATGCTTATTAAGACTATATGTTGATTCTGCAAATTAGAGGCTTGGATAAGAATATGTGGAGATTGCCTTTTCAGATAGTGTTAAGGATCTAGCTCAGCCAGTTACTGACAGTAAGGAGTTCTGGGATGTTCATGCCCCTATAGTCCCCGGACCTGATGCTATTGCAATCCAGGATGAGCCCTCGTTGGCTGACCTGATGTTATTAGATCTGGTGAGAAGTGTTCTTAGGCTGAGAAGTGCGAAGTTAAACTTATAGACGAAATATAGGAACTTTTAACCAATAAACCATAACTTATAGACTCCTCGAAAATAATTACGAAAATGCCACCGCAAAAAAATAATTACAGAAACCTGGAAAATTTTTTGACGCGGTGGCATTTTCGTAATTATTATGGAGAGGTTTATAAGTTATGATTTATTGGTTATAAGTTCCTATATTTAGTCTATAAGTTTACTGCGTTGTAAGATCAGGTGCAAATCCAAGAGCTGAGATTATTTCTCACTTCTCATTTCAAGGAGCACTTCTCACATGATCTTTTCCCTATATATATATATATATATATATATATACACACACACACACACACTTCAGAAATAAAGAATGAGTATACTCACAAGCACATAGATTGAAAAAGCATAATGCATGATAAATTACAACAACTAATTTAGGTAGAAAAAAAGCTAGAAGTATTTTGTGATAAACTACAATAAACAAGTTTAGTGCTGAAGGCTGGAAAACAAAACATATATAGTGTCAAGTCACTATGATTGGTATGATGAAGGGTAGTTGTCAAAACAATTTGATTGTTTCAGCACTAATCAAATTAAGATTGCATCTCCTATATGCTAAACTACTTTAAAGTGGGAGAATATTGTATTAGTTGCTCTAGAACTGAACGAGTAATATCTAATTATTACACTCCTTGTGTGCAATACATTTACCAAATACTATCTTTGGTCTTTAAATATGTCTGCAAGAGTCTATGAGTCTATCCATAACAACCAAATCCATCTCTGAAGAATAACTGAAGCCGGTTATTCATCCCTTTAGTGTAAGCAGAAATGGTTTTTACTACTTTATTCCTCCCATTGGCTACTTACTCCCATTCCAAGTGGACCAACATTTATAATTGTTTTCAGTTTTAGATATAAAATACAAATCCCATTGGACCACTAGCTTAAACAAGAAAAACTGGTCAGTGTGATGGTAAGTTTTTGGGTTGTTAGTAAACTAAAACTAGAAACTGAGAGCTTGGTTGTTTTTTATTAAATTTTGTGTGATAATTTAAATATGGCATAAAGACAAAAAATGACACTAAGGTTTTTAGCGAATCTCAAATTAGACACTAACGTTTTAAGTAGACCAAATAAACACAAAATTATAGTTTTTGAGTCCATTTTGACCACCCTTTAATGCTAACCCCTTCCCCGTTAACTCCCCATCCGATTAAAAGCTGGGAACGTTGGTTTTATCTTATTTTTCTCTTTTCTTTTTTCTTTTCCCTTTTTCTCCATCCTCTTTCTTCTTTAATTATTTCTCCTTCCTTCTTCTCTGCAGGTCCATTTCTCCAGAGCTGTATATCTATTTTAAACACCGAAAAATCTAATCCCCTTCATCTAATTGGACCATAATGGACTTCTAGCAGCAATACATACCCCGCATCTCCTTACTAAGCAATGCAGCAAAACTTCTAACTTCCTTGATTTCGGACAACTTGGCAATTTCGAACAGACTAAAGACACAAAAACATAGTCAAAATCCATAACCTACAATTATTTAAGAAATTAAATCTATAATAGCCACAGAAAATGAAGTCAAAACCAAACTGAAATAAAACAGTCACCTCTAGGGAAAAGAAAAGAATTTTTTGTGACAATCTTTCATTCTCTTTCATGTACACGCTGCCCTATAAATAAAAAATATATCAAGCATAATAACAAAAAATATTTTTCTGTTAAATTTAACTTCAAGCAAGACATGCTAGATCCGCTGGAGAAGAAACAACAGAAGAGAAGAAATTAGAACTATTGGCCGGGTGGTGACGGGATCGTGTTGACCAAATATCGTTGCATCGACGGAGGGTCAACGAACCACCTGGTGTTTGGGAAACTGCTGCTGGAAGTGAACGGAATCTGCCAGTCGTCGGAGAAGATTACAACGACGCCGGAAAATGGGGAGGATTCGCCGGAGAAGAGGATCTGCGGAAGGGGGAAAATGGATCTGCAGAGAAGAAGGAAGGAGAAATAATCAAAGAAGAAAGAGGATGGAGAAAAAGAGTTTTTTCCGCATTAATGCTAATTAATTAAGTATTTACGAAAATAGGGTCGGGTTAAAAGTATTTACGGATATACTATTGGGCTTAACCCTGGTCGGGGAAAGTCGCCAAACCGTTTGGCGACTTGTAAGTCGCCCAACCGGATGGCGACATATAAGTCGCCCAACGGTTTGGCGACTTACCCATAAATTAAAAAACCGAGTTAAGCTAAAAAAAAAAGATGGGCAAAATTGTCTTTTGAGACCCGTTGAATTTTACGACTATCGTGTCCGCAGGTCGCTCGCGCAGGGGGGTGCGAATTTTCGATTCTGAACTGAAAGCCGGAATTCTTGTGTGCGCGAGAGATCCCCTATTCTCCTTCACCTTTTAATTCTAAGAGAGGAGTGGTTCATATATATAGGCTTCAAACTTCTCAAGGAGTTTAGGTGTGGGAAAGTTAAAGAAGCTCACTTCAAAGTCCAAAACTCCAATACCAAAGGTCAACACTACAATCAAAGCTTCCAAAAGTCAACATTGAGATTTAAAAAAAAGTCAAGGTTAAGACTATTTTTCTCAAACTCCAAGCTACATTTCAAGGTCCAAGAATTTGTAGTTTGATATTAGTTTTTGTTTTCAACACTGCTTGATTAACATCTCAAAATGGGGCCTAGACCAAAGTGGCAATGTTATAGCTGTGAAGATACTTTCTGGCAGATGTATGTTATCAAAGAGTTTCCTCCCCTCTTACTATTATGCTCAATTCTTGATCTTATGCTTATACTAGTTCTTACACGCGCGTTGCGCGATTAGATAAATGCCCTATATTATATACTATGTATATAGAATACACTTTTGTAGGATTGATATCAAATTCCATATAGAGGAGAAAAGATCAAAAGATTGTTTGATAAGATTAAAAAGCAAAACGGATATAGATTGTTGGATAAAATTTCATATATCTTACTATACATCAAGTATAGTAAGATATGATCTTTATAATTACATAATCATTTGTAGTTCCAAACTAATATAGACCAACGGATAGTCAACTTAGTTTTACTCACTCCATCTGGATTGGAGGAATAATCATATTCAATGATCATCTGCTCATGAAAGTCAACTTTACCTGGACATATGAAAGTATAGAGTTATTGCTTGATATAAAGCTTGCTAGACTCAACCACACATTCACTAAGAAAATCCTCCAAAAGAGCACTGTCTATACTGGCTAAAAACATTGTTCATTATTTCCAATCACATAAGCATGTCTCTTGCATCCAAGGATGGGACTAAAGCTTTACAAGTAATGATACAAGTTGAAAAATAATATTGTTGTCCTAAGTTAAAAGCTAAAGAAAGCACACAAGTTGTTTATTTAGCAAGGATACACAAATATTTATGTGACAAATGTGAGGTTGGATCAAGCTTTACGTTCTATTACTTGGATGCAACAGGAAGGCTTTAAGCCTGATCTTGTTACCATAGTTACAGCCCTTCCAGTATGTGGGGAACTGAAGGCTTTGGTGCAAGGGAAGGAAATTCATTGTTATGCTCTGAAAAATGGTATTTTGCCTAATGTTCCTGTTGCTATACTTCCCTGATCATAGCATATGCAAGGTGTGGTCTGCTTGAATATTCACTGAGAGTGTTTTAAGGTAAAACCAGTGTTCCAAGCTTTAATCGGATGGGGGGTTAACGGGGAAGGGGTTAGCGGTAAAGGGTGGTCAAAATGAACCCAAAAACTATAATTTTGTGTTTATTTTGTCCACTTAAAACGTTAGTGTCTAATTTGAGATACGCTAAAAACCTTAGTGTCAGTTTTGGTCTTTATCCCTTTAAATATTGCATTACAAAGTATTTGTTAGTCTTTTTATAGGATAAAAAGGGTTGTTATTTTGAAATATATCTTTATACCTCAAAACATATCATGGGAATGAATGAAATGTCTAAGTCAATAGCAATCTCTGAATGTAATACTCACTCAACTTTATATTTTGAAATTACAGCTCATTATAACTTTTTTAAAAAGTAAACTGTTTACATGGATAAATGAAACAAGAAAAGTAGAGATTTACTTACACTGTTTGTGTTATTAAAATATCAAAAATAAGTTGTTAGACTCAATTAGATACCACTAACTTTGTATTTGATCGGTTGTAGTTCTTTTCAATTACTTTTAGAAATTAGAGCCTTCCTAGACTTCAAGTTTTAAACAAGCCGTTCAAAAGAAAATTTTCTCAAACCAACTGCATCAATAAGCCGTGTAGGGCTTATGTTATTTCAAATAGGATAAGTTATGCCTCTGTATTAATACTTAGACATCATGTTCCTTGCTGATTGATATCCTTGTTTGACACAATTTATGTAATTATTTACTAAATACATTGGACTAACATCCATCCTTTTTCGTTTGTGCGTAGTTGAGTGATTTTACATGACCTGTTAGTTCGCCTAATTGAAGCAATGCATTATCAAAGCTGTGGGTTCTCACTTATGACAAATTGAGAGTATTTATGTGTTACTCTCAAATTGAGAGTACTTATGTGTTCTCACATTTAACTACTTAAAGCAATGCATTATCAAAGCTGTGGGTTCTCACTTAAGTTGTGTTTAACATAATCCTCTCATTTATTTGACTTGTTTTTCCGCACCCTTTTTCTTTTCTGCAGATAATATATAATTTTTTAAAAAATGACTATGTATTTATGCTATACAAAATACATTGGGCATTATCTCAATCGCGCATTCGCGCGTTATAAAAACTAGTGTTGAATATATGAAGGAATAAAGTAATATAAATACGTATTACCTTATATTTAGGTTTTGTGTATGTTATGTAGGGATAAGGCCCAAAATGACATTAAGGTTTTTAATGAATCTTGAATTGGACACTTAGGGCCTGTTTACTAACAGAGATATTTTCCAGTTTTCTACTTCTGTTTTTCGTTCTCCAATTTTCTGTTTTCATTTCCCAGTTTTTCTATCTCCAATTTTCCGTTTCCATTTTTTAGTTTTCCATTTTCAAATCTGAAAACATCTTCATCGAATTTTTTCACCCGGTTCTGTGATCGTCCAGAAGACCGAAAGTTGGGACCAAAATCAAACCTAGTACAACCAAATAGGGTACCAGGTCCCACGTATAGGAAAGTTCGGACCAAAGTCGGCCGATACCGTTTGATCTCAACGGTTAGTTTGACGAATTCTTTTAAAACTCTTCACTTTAAAAATCAATTAAAACATCGGGTCATGGACTGGACTAGACACGGATAGCCGGTCTTCGACCAAATCAGACCGGGATCATCGGGTGTTCGACCGGATCGGACTGGGATCGTCAAGTCTTTGATTGGACCGGACCAAATAAGAACTGTAGGATTGCTGACCGGGATGGAACCGACATCGGAGCGGGACCGGAATGGAACCGACATCAGAGCGTGACGTGCACTTGTCGTGTGTGCACTCAAAATAAATTCAATACTAGCACTAATACGTAGTATAGTGAAGTAGAGTTCGTATCCACAGGGAAAGGAATAATTCTCTTTTTATGAACTAGTAAATAAAAGGGGGGTTTTGGTATTGTTGGAATTTAATTCATTAAATACTAAGATGAAGGACTTATATGAGATTTAATTCAAAGATAAAAAGGACTTGGCATTGCTACTTTCCACTTGTTGATATATTTTAGTCGATCATTGTTATATCTATAACTTATCCCCTCTCGAATACTCAATCGAGGAGTATATCCAATTCATCGAGGGTAGTTATTAACAACGACCGTTCATTAATAACCCTTACTATTAGTCAAGTATAGAACACCGCCATATACCGACTTGATAGTAGCATTTAATCTCTTAACTCCTTGATGAAATCAATTGAGATTGATAACCTCAACACAACGGTTTCGGTTTAACCAACAAAATTAATCCCTCTTAAATTTATTAACCACGACCGTGCATTAATAAACCGAAGTTACTTACTTGTGAAACCATCAACGATTAACCATCGGTTCGTTGAACGTTTCTAGTAGTAATTAATGTTGAGATGTTAACTAATTGTCATCTTAGCAACACTCCCCAACATTAACATAGAGATAGATTAAGGGAAGAATTAATATTCAAGGAAGAAGATTAAATATGAATAATCCTACTATAACTAATGTCAAGATGTTATCTAATTGTCATCTTAGTAACACTCCCCAACATTAATATATAGAGGAAGAAAATAAATACTACTATAACTAATGTCGAGATGTTAACTAATTGTCATCTTAGCAACACTCCCCAACATTAATATATAGATAGATTAAGAGAATAATTAATATTCAAGGGAAGAAGTTAAGAAAATAACTCACAACTTTAATAATCAACAAGCTTCAAGAGCAACACCAAGAAATGGAAGTTTAGCTCCTCATTTGGAGACTAAACATGCTATAAAAATATAAAAGAAATACTATTCTAAACTGAGCTTAAGAGTAAGGAAGAAGGGATGATTGTTTGTGAAGGAAAATGGGGCTATTTATAGGTGTTTTTCAACACCTTTGGCCGGGTACCCAACCGGGTAAAGTGCCCACCCGACCGGGTGCATGTCAAAATCAAATATCCTACACGTTCTGGCGATCTTCGGCACGTTCTGGTGTTCCGGGTCAAGTCGGACCCGACCGGGTGAAATACCTCACCCGACCAGGTGATGTAATTTCCTGAGTACCTGCATCTGTTAAATCAGACCCGACCGGGTGAAATGTCTGACCCGGCCGGGTCTGTGCACCTGGATATTTTTCTTCTTCTTTTCACTTCTTTTCCTTGCCAATAACTCTACTACTACTTACAACTTACTAAAAATGATTAAAATCAATTACAAACAAATGAAGATGATTGCTTAAAAACTAACTAAAAACGGTAAACAATCCACACAGAATAAATATAAAAACATACATTTATGCACTACAAACTAGTGCATATCAAATACCCCCACACTTGAATCTTTACTCGTCTCGAGTAAATGCAATCCAAAAAATCCTCAAATGATAAGATCATCATCCATCACAAAGTGTTTTTAGAACCAAGATAATCACAAAGTATCCCCAAACATAAAAAGAATACATCAAGGGGTCTTCAATTTCTTTTTCCTCATGCAATGAACTTCCTTTATTAACCACCCTTAGGATCCTGCAAAATCAAAAGAAATAATTTCTCTCATTCTCTCATTTTGCCTAGGTGCCCTTTCGGGTTTTCAACCCAGCTTCCCACATTTTTCTTCAATAAATCTCACAGACTCACTCTTATTTTTGCTTTATTTTTGCTTAAGCTGCCCTTTGTGGGTTTTCAACTTAACAAGCTGTTTTAATTTTTTTTTTTTTTTTGAGTAAAAGCAAGAATCAAGAGTATGAATGTGAGCATATCGGACAGATCTCCCCCACCGCTAGTCCATGGCACAGTCCCTAGTGCCCGCCCGCATCTCCGCCATCATAGAATCCTCCATAGCCCTGGTAGCCCCCAAAGTGTGCATCCTCATCCATGCGATCACCACCGTATCCGTCGTCCCCCGCCTCCACCACTAGAGCTCGAACCGCCAAAATAACCCCATTCAGTGGGGTTATACCATGAGGGTGCTGGAGGAGGAGTAGTCATAGAGGCAAAGTCGCCCTGATGTGCTACATAGGAGTAGATAGGGCCAAAAGTCCTCCTCTGGTCCTCCTGATCTCTCCGCCGGTCTTCTTCGTATCTCCGTCAGTCCGCTTGCCTTTGCTCCTCGATCCTCTCATAGCTTTGCCTTTGCTCAGTTCTATACAAAACAACTTCCTCCCGAAGTTGAGTGTAGTTAAGGTTTAGAGCATTCATGCTGTTTAGCATTTCTTGTTCAAATGGTGAATATTGGTGAGCATTGGGTTGTGGTTGAGGTTGTTCAGGAATGAGGGGTGGTGGTTCATGCGCAGGCTGTTCTTGTTGGTAGTGGAGTGGTATTCTCCCAGGGAGACAATAGTGGTGTCCATCACCAATTTGGTGATTCAAAAGGTCCAAAGGGAGGTCGGCTGAGGGTATTTGTGTATAAATGGGATGAGGTGGATCGATTAACCAATTGTAGATATCTACCCCACCGGGTGTTTTATGAGAAAAGACAATATCTTTGGTATTTTTCAGGAGCCATGATGTGCAAACAAGCTGTGCTGAGGTAATGGGGCCTGGGTCTACAAAGCCATAGAGTGTGGCTAAATGTGTAATCAAGCCCCCTACCCTAATAGTTCCCGTGGAAGTTGCCACTGTCTTGAAGTGATCCCATAGAATGGAGGCAACATCCACGTGATCCGGACCTGGTAAAACAGCTTGTCCAAGAATACAAACATCCCAGACCCTTGTGTGATGGTTATTTGGTCTTCCGAGAAAACAGTTTGACAAAAATTTCAAGAAAATTCGGAAGACCGGATGTTGTACACGATTCACACTAAGGTGTCTAAGCTCCACATCCACCTGCCCTGTCATCCTTTGCCACATTTCCACACCCACAAAAGTGTCATGTTCACGTTCTTCATTGAACAAGGGGAGACCAAAGTGTTGGGCAAACTCCCGCTTGGTCAATGAACGGTTTTCATTCAACAAACGAAATGTGATTCTACTTTCAGCATGATCATCAACATTTGCTATTTGCTTAAATGAGCTAAAGAATTCATACACCAAATGTGGATAGGTAACATATTGCATCTCAAAAATCCTAAGCATCCCAATGTTGGTGAAAATCTCACGCATAATCGCATCAAGCATGAATGACAATAGCGTAGTAATGCATATAAAACGGGATTGTTTTACCTCCCGTTTGATTTGCTCTATGAAGCGCTTTTTGTGGACCTCAGTGTTAAACTTCACACTCTCAAAACCGGGAACGGGTGCAATCTCTTGGTTACCCCTTGAGGAAGATGCTTTGGACTTTTTAGGAGCCATGAAGTAGATTTTTTTTGGATTTTTTTACTTCGTATTTTCGGACTTGGGTGTTGGGGGTAGGGGTGCAAACGAGCCGAGCCGAGCCCGATTTTCTACAGGCTCGAGCTCGAGCTCGAAATATATAGCATCGGCTCGAGCTCGGGCTCGGCTCGAACGAGCCTACAAAATCGCGGCTCGAACTCGACTCGCAAAAGGCTCGGTTCGACTCGATTCGGCTCGAGGCTCGGTTCGGCTCGAGGCTCGATAACCATTCTGATGCTCCATAATGAGTCCGTAGTAAAAATTCACTGTCATCAATCCATTCTAAGTTTTTCTACTGAGTAGTAACGACCTAAGCCTAAAATATTATAAATTTTTACTAATTGGTAATTCGGTATATATTATATACTATCCTCCGTTCCATAATTCTTGCAACAGTTTGACTTTCACGTTTGCCAATGCACAACTTTGACTGTAATTATATTTAATTATGTATTAGTAGATATTATTTTGTAATTATAAAATGTTCAATAACATTTTATACGTAATAATTTGATTATGTATATTAGTAGAAAATCATGGTCAAATTAAGATATGTGAATAATGTAAAAATCACAATGTTGCAAGAATTATGGAACGGAGGAAGTATATCATATATATTACATATAATAATATACACTATATATTAATTTATATTGCATAGTAATATATTATACGAGTATATGATTATATATATATTATAAATATTCACAAATAAAATTAGGCTCGCGAGCCGGCTCGCAAGCCAGCGAGCCTGAAATTAGAAGGCTCGAGCTCGGGCTCGATTGCTTAACGAGCCGGCTCGAGCTCGGCTCGAGCTCGAATTTGACCGATCCCGATTCGAGCTTTGACCGAGCGGCTCGCGAGCGGCTCACGAGCGGCTCGACTCATTTGCACCCCTAGTTGGGGGGTTTGGAACTTTGGATTTTTGGTGGGTTTTGGGTATTTTGGGTTTGTGAGAGTGGAGGGGATGATTATTAGGAGAAGAAATTGGAATTTCTTGGGATTTTTAGGGAAAAATTCGGACCTTTGAAAATGGGGGGTTAGGGTTTCAGATTTCCTTTGGGGGTGGATTTGGGTAGGATTTTTGGGTAGAAAATGGGAGAGGGTGTTGAGGAGATGAAGAAAATGATTTTATTTGGTGAATTTGGGCGAAAATTGAGTGAGAAACTGAGCTTTTGGTGCTCAAAAATGGAGGGGGGGGGGTGTTTTGTTCGAAGGAAGAAGAAGAAATGGGGAAGAAAGGTGGTCTGCCCGACCCCTTATGTGATTTTTTTTTACCCGTTCACCCGGCCGGGTGGGTTAATGGACCCGGTCGGGTTTAACTTCCCACAATCCAGTAGCTATTTTCTCAAAAACGCCCGGCCGGGTGTATTGAAGTTACCCGGTCGGGTGTGATCCCAGGTGACTTTTTTTTTTTTTTTTGAAAACATTTTACCACAAAAAAAAAAATGAAAATGATCAAAATACAAACTTGGGTTGCCTCCCAAGAAGCGCTTGATTTAATGTCGCGGCACGACGTTATTTTTATTTTATTTTCTGGTTTTAAGTGGGATCGTGAGCATCCCTTGTTCTATTTTCAAAGGCCATGTTAGGCCACATTTCAGCTTTCTTCCTCGGCCTTTTCCAGTAAGGCCGAATTTTCTTCTTCGTCACCACCTCAAGTGTTGGTGGTTTTAACTCGCACTGAGGCGACTTTTTAAGTTCTTCTCCTTTCAAAATAGATTTTTTTGGTTCAATTTTTATTTCATTAAAAATTGAGAATTTTTTAGTTTCATCTTCAACAAAAATATTTAGTGTTGGTGGTGGTTCAAAAACATTTAAAGAACAAATAGATTGATCTTTAATTTGTTTTTCGGTAGAATCAAAGATGTTGAATTCTACTTTTTGATCATCAAATTCTATTGTTAATGAACCACTAGACACATCAATTTTTGTTTTAGCGGTTTTTAAGAAGGGTCTTCCCAAAAGAATTGGTGTAGTTTGGTTATCATCTCCCATTTCCAGAACATAAAAATCAACAGGGAAAATCAAATTTTCTACTTCTACTAGCACATCTTCTACTACACCCTTCGGGTAAGTATTAGAACGATCTGCTAGTTGAATCACCACATCGGTTTGATGTAGTGGGCCAAGTTGTAGGGTTTTATAAACGGAATAAGGAATGACGTTTATAGATGCCCCTAAATCTAATAAGGCCTTAGGAAATGTGGCGTTTCCTATCGTGCAAGGAATAGTGAACATGCCTGGGTCGCTACATTTTTTTGGAAGTTTTTCCTGAAAGATGGCCGAGACATGCTCACTAACTTCAACCTTTTGTTTCCCCTTTAATTTATCTCTTCTTTTCATTATACATAGTTCTTTTAAGAACTTTGCATAACGGGGAATACTTTTGATTAGTTTAAAGAGTGGGATATTTACCTCACAATTCGCGAAGGTCTCATAGATGTCCCGATCACTCTCTAGCTTCCTTGTGTCTTTCAATGCCTCAGGGAATGGAGGGATTGGTTCATATGATGAAAGCGGAGGAAATTTTGTCTTCGTTGGTTCCTCCTCCTTGTGGTCAACCTCCTCTTTTTCAACTTCCTTTGCTTGTAATTCTGGGCTACTCTTTAGCATGATGGCATTGACTTGTTGCCTTGGGTTCTGCTCAGTTTGGGAGGGAAGCCTACCTGAATCTCTTGCTTCAAGTCGATTTACAACATTCGAAATTTGGCTGACTTGAGTTTCCAAATTTTGAATGCTTGACTTTGTTTCTTGTTGAAATTGCACCACGTTTTGTTGTAAGGTGCCCATGGTAGTAGCGAGAGTTCGAATCATGTCTTCCGTAGACATACTCGATTGAGAAGGTGGGTTGGCTTGTTGAGGGTTTCCATACCTCAAGTTTGGATGATCCCTAAATCCGGGATTGTAAGAATTTGAGAACGGGTCATACCTCCTTTGTTGGTGGCCTTGGAAACCCAAGGCGTTGACTTGCTCTGTGGTATCTTCTTGAAGAGTTGGGCATGAGTCCGTGGGATGCCCTTGTTGTGTACAGATACCGCAGACCTTGACTTCTTGGGCCTTGGATTTTAAAAGGAAATCCTTAACCAAAGAAGTCAAGCCGGTCATTTGACTTGTCAAGCCGTTCACTTGACTTTCCAACGCGTTGTTGGATTCTGCCGCCATAACTCTACGGGTTGAGGACCGCCCGTTATAGTGTCTAGAGTTCTCGGCCAACTCCGAGATAAGATCTCTTGCTTGCGAAGGGGTTTTGTTTACAATGCCCCCTCCACACGCCGCATTCACCATGCGGCGATCTTGATCCACAAGACCATCATAAAAGTAGAGAATGAGGTCTTGTTCGGTGTATCCGTGATAGGGGCAACTTGCACATAGCTTCTTGAATCTCTCCCAATATTCATATAGAGATTCATCATCTTTTTGTTCGATGTTGCTTATTTGCTTCTTGAGTGATGATGAAATAGAAGCGGGGTAGTACCTGTCAAGAAAGGCATTCTTCATTTGTGGCCATGTAGTGATACTTCCCGAAGGAAGATAGAAAAGCCAATCCTTCGCGGTGTCCTTCAAGGAGAATGGGAAGGCTCTTAGTTTGATCTGCTCCTCGGAGACACCATTGGGGCACATGCTTGTGCACACAATGTGGAACTCCGATAGGTGTTTGTTTGGATCCTCCCCTCGTAAGCCATGGAATGATGGAAGGAGATGAATGAGCCCAGATTTTAGCTCAAATGTGACCCCTGTATCAAGAGTTGGAAAAGTGATACATAGGGGTTGTTGATTAAGATTCGGAGCTGTGAGCTCCCTCAAAGTCCTCGTCTCAAGAGCCATAGTGATTGGCTCTTCGGTCTCGCTAGATTGAGAACTAGCACTTGATGATTCCTCCGAAGAGGTATTCGGAAATAAATTCCTAAACCTTTCGAAGGCTTGTTCCGTTTGGGGGTTTGTTTGGTAGATGATTTCGTTTATAGATCGGGTGCATACCATATACTCAAACAAAGCTCAGCAGAAATAGAAATCTTTATACTTCAACTATTTTTTTCTTCTTTTCTTTTCTTTAAAATGAAATAAAAAGAAAAATAAAATGCCTTTCCCCGTCAACGGCGCCAAATTTGACGTGCACTTGTCGTGTGTGCACTCAAAATAAATTCAATACTAGCACTAATACGTAGTATAGTGAAGTAGAGTTCGTATCCACAGGGAAAGGAATAATTCTCTTTTTATGAACTAGTAAATAAAAGGGGGGTTTTGGTATTGTTGGAATTTAATTAATTAAATACTAAGATGAAGGACTTATATGAGATTTAATTCAAAGATAAAAAGGACTTGGCATTGCTACTTTCCACTTGTTGATATATTTTAGTCGATCATTGTTATATCTATAACTTATCCCCTCTCGAATACTCAATCGAGGAGTATATCCAATTCATCGAGGGTAGTTATTAACAACGACCGTTCATTAATAACCCTTACTATTAGTCAAGTATAGAACACCGCCATATACCGACTTGATAGTAGCATTTAATCTCTTAACTCCTTGATGAAATCAATTGAGATTGATAACCTCAACACAACGGTTTCGGTTTAACCAACAAAATTAATCCCTCTTAAATTTATTAACCACGACCGTGCATTAATAAACCGAAGTTACTTACTTGTGAAACCATCAACGATTAACCATCGGTTCGTTGAACGTTTCTAGTAGTAATTAATGTTGAGATGTTAACTAATTGTCATCTTAGCAACACTCCCCAACATTAACATAGAGATAGATTAAGGGAAGAATTAATATTCAAGGAAGAAGATTAAATATGAATAATCCTACTATAACTAATGTCAAGATGTTATCTAATTGTCATCTTAGTAACACTCCCCAACATTAATATATAGAGGAAGAAAATAAATACTACTATAACTAATGTCGAGATGTTAACTAATTGTCATCTTAGCAACACTCCCCAACATTAATATATAGATAGATTAAGAGAATAATTAATATTCAAGGGAAGAAGTTAAGAAAATAACTCACAACTTTAATAATCAACAAGCTTCAAGAGCAACACCAAGAAATGGAAGTTTAGCTCCTCATTTGGAGACTAAACATGCTATAAAAATATAAAAGAAATACTATTCTAAACTGAGCTTAAGAGTATGGAAGAAGGGATGATTGTTTGTGAAGGAAAATGGGGCTATTTATAGGTGTTTTTCAACACCTTTGGCCGGGTACCCGACCGGGTAAAGTGCCCACCCGACCGGGTGCATGTCAAAATCAAATATCCTACACGTTCTGGCGATCTTCGGCACGTTCTGGTGTTCCGGGTCAAGTCGGACCCGACCGGGTGAAATACCTCACCCGACCGGGTGATGTAATTTCCTGAGTACCTGCATCTGTTAAATCAGACCCGACCGGGTGAAATGTCTGATCCGGCCGGGTCTGTGCACCTGAATATTTTTCTTCTTCTTTTCACTTCTTTTCCTTGCCAATAACTCTACTACTACTTACAACTTACTAAAAATGATTAAAATCAATTACAAACAAATGAAGATGATTGCTTAAAAACTAACTAAAAACGGTAAACAATCCACACAGAATAAATATAAAAACATACATTTATGCACTACAAACTAGTGCATATCAGAGCGGGACCGGAATGGAACCGACACCGGAGCGGGACCTGATCCACCACTAGGTGTAGGTATGTAAATTCATTGTAGCGGCACTGTAGCATCCGCATTTTCCAAATTTGGAAAACTAATAAAAATCACTTCTCCAAAACATCAAGAAAAGAGAGGCATGTCTCATTTTTTTCGTTTTGGAAAACGATTTGGTAAACACATTTTTCTAGTTTTCCTTTCTCCTGTTTTCTAACAATTTTCTTTGGTACACACGTTTCCTGTTTCTATTTTCCAGTTTTCCAATTTTCTGGAAAATTAGAAAATATCTCTGTCAGTAAACAAGCCATATATGTTTTTAGTAGACCAAAGGGAGAAGGGCAAAAAATCACACTAAAGTCTGTAATGAATTTCGGATTGGATACTCATGCTCTTAGTAGATCAAATTAACACATATTCAAACTTATTGATTGCTTTTCAGCCACCTACTAACGTTTTGATCACAATTCACAAATAACCCCAGAAAATACATGCATATCCAAACAACCTAATTGATCAGCAAGAGGAAACGATAATAGGAATGGAGGATATTGCTTCACCGGCCATAATGTTAGGCAAAGATCAAACTTCATTGACTCAATGCAGTTGAATTTGTTTAAGAAATAATATTGAGTATCAAAATATTGTAAATGCAGGAATGCAAATGAATTTGTGTGAAATCCACTTTCGACTCTACTATGGAGTGATAAAAATCCAGAAAAACAGATATAAGGATACAAGTATTAAATTTAAATTATGAAAATGATTTTTTTTCACCCCATTTGACGTATATTAAAAATGGTTAGTATCCAAAACAGTGAATTCTATGTGCCAATGATAATAACTTTTTTCGGGAACACATGTAGTTTTCTTTATAAGAATGAAAAACAATTGACTTTGCACACATAAAAAGAAGGTGACAACTCCGGTACCCTTTTAAAAAATGGGGTCCCGTACCTATCATTCATTTGATTGGACCACACCACTTTATCATTTTTAATTTAGATTTAAATAATTCAACTGCTACATTCTCATTGGTCCATGTGGACTAGGGGTGTAAACGAGCCGAGCCGAGCCCGAACTCACATATGCTCGAACTCGAGCTCGATAATATTTTATATGCTCGAGTTCGGCTCGAGCTCGATCGAGCTTAAAATATTGAAACTCGAGTTCGACTCGAAAGCATCAGTTGAGCTCGCGAGCCGCTCGAGATTGACTCGAAAGCTTAGCCATTTCATCAAAATTTGATGATGTGCGACTTGCTTGGTGCTCAATTGTTCCCTTGGATATGAGGTGGTTTATACCCTTGGAAGTTTTGAGATTAGAAACTAAAAACAAATGGAGTAGGAGTACACAAAAGTCTATCACGGAGGGGATTCGAACTCGGGTGGCATATGAAGCCCGCAAGGGAACGTCCGCCCAGCCAACCAACACATTTGTTAAAATTTTGATGTCAATTTGTTTAATTGTCACTCATAGTGAACTAACAAAAAACTAATACTCACTTCGTATTATATATTATAATTATTATAAATAATGATTATAATTATAAATAATTTTTCATTAAATTATTTCTATTATAATATACGTAGTAATAAGTATTAAGAATAGAGTAATCCTAAATTAGAATAACTATTCCAAAAATATTATATATATATATATATATATATATATATATATATATATATATATATATATATATATAATTATATCCAACATCAAGGCTCGCGAACCGGCTCGCGAGCCACGAGCCTAAAATAAAGAGGCTTGACTCGAGCTTGTTTAGTATACGAGTCGAGCCGAACTCGAGCCGAACTTGAATATGGCCGAACTCGAGTCGAGCTTTTCCCGGGCGATCCACGAGCGGCTCGCGAACGGCTTGGCTCGTTTGCACCCCTAATGTGGACAAAGGTATGGTACCTTATGGGTACCATAGAATCTACCTAAAAAGAATGAGCGTGTCAGCCGGCGTGTAAGCGGATGTGTACACAAAACATTAATATAAGGAAAATGCTAGGGGTACACAAGTTGTACACAACTTGTACACACAATGCCGGTCACAGACAATTGGTACGGAGTTGCCTGTGACCACAGACAAGAGTAGTCTGTGTACACAGACAAATTTTGTCAGTTTCCACAGACATTTACTTTTTTGTAAAAAGTACTTGTCAGTGTCAGGCGGCTCTCAGTGTATTTTTTATATATAAAAAAAAAAGTAAATATATGTTTTTTTTTGGAAGAATTCGTCTTATATTGATAACACATAATTCAGAGTATGGGTAAAATGACAAAATGAAATCAGACAACCGTTGTTCCGTGAACCAGACTCGAAATAAATCACCTCCAAAGAAGCAATATAATTCGCTGATCCATAAATGGGAACTCAAATGCCAAGAACGGTCACCGTATTCCTCTCATCCCCCACATCCAAAATCAACGACATACAATCAGGAACACTAAAGAAAAAATAAACAGCAAAACAGAAATAACAATCACTGAAAAAGCAAATAAAACAAAAAATAAAGGGAAAACTGTCAAATAGGTCCTCGAACTTTCATAAAAAGGTCTAATAAGTCCTCATATAGGAGGCTCTGTCCGGCCATCGCGATTTGGGATGGTTACCGGTGGAATTTTTTGATGAAATTTTTTTAGCATCTTATTCATCAAGTTGTTTACTCATACCAAATTTCAGCTAAAACTTCAATCGGAAACGCATTCAAATTAATTCTTGAAGATAACTCCACATTTTTTATTGCATTCCCGATTGAAGTTTTAGCTGACATTTGGTATGAGTAAACTAGACTTGATGAATAAGATGCTAAAAAAAATTCATCAAAAATCCCACCGGGGACCGCCCCAAATCGCGATGGCCGGACAGAGCCTCCTATATAAGGACTTATTTAACCTTTTTATGAAAGTTCGAGGACCTATTTGACAGTTTTCCCAAAAATAAAAGACTTTTGTCTCAGCCACCAAACTCGAACAGTCCCTCGGACTTGCGACCTCCATACTCTCGTTAGCAGCTTCGGCAGGCTTAAAGAGCAAAGCCCGCCTCCTTCCTGTTTTTTGCCCCGTCCAAAGTCATGTTGTCCTCTCCGTGGACCTTCTCTATCCGAGTCTCCCAAACCTGGGCTTCCTCCTCTTCGAAACCTCTTCTTTTGAATCCTTCCCTCCTCCTTTGGTAATGCTTTGGGTTGATTCAGTTATTGCCTCTTTCTCTTTTTGACCGAGCTTCTCTTCTCATTAATATGCCCCTGTATATCCACCAATTCTGCCCGAGCTCGATGAACCCTCTAGGAGCCATTTATTACCTCCTGTTGGGCGGGTCTTCACCCGGCTTCCTGCTCTAAGATGGATTCCAAATCTTTTTTCTAAAACTAAGTCTTCTTCATAATTTAGATTTTAGAGGACAAAAATTATCTGAATGTCCAACCAAAACACAAATGAAACAAAAGTTGGGCAGTCTTTCATATTTGAAATCTACCCAAAAACTTTTGTCATCTTTTTTCAGATTTGTCCCCCTTTTCAGCGATTTATCCACCTTCATAAGAACCCTAACCCGCATATATGGCTCTAATTTATCACTCTTCTGATTGTCATCATATTTTATAAATTCTCCTATTAAATTTCCCACACGCCTAGCAGTACCCAGATTAACGTACAAGACTATACGGAACATTATGGATCTAAACCCAAAACTCAGTCTCATTTAAAATAATTTTGTGTGGGATATCATCAGGCATATCCTCTTTTAACATCAGTAGACTACACTCAAATTGCCATGGGCCTCCTTCAAGCACACGCATCTGATGGAGTATATGGCCCAGGAACCCCCGGCCCATAGACTCCTACTTCTCCTACGTAAGCCCGCTGAGCCCAGGAAGCACCTCAGGCCCAAATACAATGGCCCAAGCTTCAGAGGAGCCCAGAATACACACTGGGGGGTGCCTTCGGCCTCCTTGGCCGAAGGCTCCAGAAACTCACGAAGCAGCCCTCTCCGACATACGAAGCTGCTGGGAGAAAACGGCGAAAAACATAAGCCTTCGGCATTACCAAGCCCTCGGCATAGGGAAGCCTTCGGCTGAACTTAGCCTCTGCCACTCGGGGCCTTCGGCTACACAAGGAGCCCTCGGCTACACAAGGTGCCTCCGGCTGAACAAGCTCAATCATCGAAGATTCCTTTTAGAGACAGCCAACCACCGCATTTAATGCCACGTCACATCCGCCAACCGCATTCAATGCGGTTGACGTACCACTGCCAGCACCACTAGGCTGATGTGACCCTTCGGCCGTTGGATTACTGACACGTGTCCCCTCATCGCATTTATTGCTGCTATAAATAGCAGCCTATTTCTCCTTGTAATGGACACAACCTACATCTCGACTCCACGCTGAGTTCATTTAATAAAATCGACTCTCTCTCCTCCTATTTGCTCTGACTTCTCTCTAGTTATTTCCGCAATAACCCCTCGGATTAGATACCCCCCGGGTAGACTATCCATCATTTGGTGCTCTCGTTGAGAGGTCTGAACTATCAAGTAAGAAACCCTCCCCCTCTACCAAACACAAACCCTTACCAAAAATGGGAAGAACCACCCGTGCCCAATCCAAGACCCTTGAGGAAAACTACGTAGCCCCCGGCGAAACTAACGGGGCTGAGGCCTCCAACAGGCTCTTAGTACCCGAGGGTGGTGTCATCCTCGAATTAGAGCAAGCCACCGCTGATCTACGTCAGCAGCTGCAGAAGAACACCCCCGATGCCCGCATTGGCCTTGATAATCGAAGGAGGGATCGGAGTGAGAACCAAGTTCCTCCTCCGGCCTCGGCCATCGATCTTCAGGCTGCCTTTGCGGCCTTTGTTCAAAACATGGCTCTCAATTCCGGAGCCCTCGCCTCTCAGGCACCCCTCCAGCCCTACGCTGGAGGAAATGTTATTCAATTGCCACCACTCCCCCCTCTGTTCAACAATCCTCCCCCGGGGGTTGGGAACGCCGAAGGGGTCATGGCACAGGACACCGCCTCCCAAGAGGCCCAATCCAGGGATAAACGTCCCTTGATGAAGGAGAAACCCCGGACCTCTGCACTTGAGAGGCTTGGGGGAGCTCCCATACGCCGAGGGGTCCAAGACCGCCTCGGCAGACAGGAATTCAGCAGGCCACAGGAGAGCGGAGCCTCCGCTTCGGGGGCCGAGGGCATACCTCCGCCCCGAGGCAAGGGCAAAGCAATCCTCCATGCCGATGACGCCAGACACCAAATCAATCAGGCGCAGTCCTTCCGGGCCAACTCCCAAGGGGTTGCTCCGAAGGATCCCAAGGACGAAATCATTGAAGCCCTCCTCCGTCAACTCGAGGAGAATCGTCAGGCACCCCCGACGACTTCCACAGCGAGGCCAGATCCAGAGTACGCTGACCTCCGGGCACAGGTGGAGGAAATGAAACGTAAACTTGCCGAGGGCTCAGGCGAGCCCCTCATTCAACTCCGTACTAGAACACCCTTCACCCCAAGGGTGTTGGCGGCCAAAATCCCCCACAAATATCGGGGGCAACCCATCAAGCCATATGAGGGGAAGACGGATCCCCAGGAGCATTATAGCCGCTATCAAAACAGCATGATGATGATGGGGGCATCGGATGAATACTTGTGCCGTTGGTTCCTTTCCACCTTGGAGGGACCAGCGTATGAGTGGTTCAACCGGTTGCCCGAAGGCAGCATTGATTCTTGGCAAGAACTTGCCCACCGCTTCCTTACGCAATTTGCTGGGAGGCATCGCTCAAAGAAACACTTCTCTCACCTCCTAAACGTGAGACAACAGAAGGAGGAAACCCTTCGGAGTTTCCTGGAACGCTGGAGGCAGGCCTCCCTCGAGGTCGAAGGCGCTGATGACCGGACACTAATGGCCCTCTTCCACACCGTCCTCCGCAACGGTAACTTCTCCCGGAGCCTCATTACTGATCCCCCCCGCGATTATACAAAGGCCCTTCAGCGGGGGGACCGATATGCTGAAGCGGAGGAAATCGAGAAGGACCGCCGCAACACGGATCCTTCTCAGAAGAGTGAAGGCAGGAATCGGCCCGGAGGACCACCCCCTCCGGTCAACCGAGAGGTGCAGTACAACGATCGCCCCCGAGGTGGCCAAGCCAGAACCGGGGGCGGTTACAAGAATAATCCGAAGGCATGGGCGCAACCCGTCCTCCTTGAGCACCCACGCACTCCCTTGACGCACCCCGTCAGCGTCATCCTTGATCATGCAGAAGAGCGGGGGCTCGTTGAGCGAGACTCCCGTACACCCCTCGAGATCTATGCCATCGGCCCTGATGAGCCATATTGCCGCTTTCACCGCCACCATGGGCACAAAACCGACGACTGCCACCAACTGAAAAACGCAATTGAGAGGCTGATACAAGCGGGCCACTTATCTCAGTTCATCAGGGGCCCTCCTCCCCAGGGCCCCCCTCATCATCAAGGGCCTCCGCCGAAGGCAAACAAATGGGTGAACCCCAACACCATCCCCTTGGGGAACCCACAGGGGAAGAAACGTGAAATTGGGGGCCTCGAAGATGAGGGGGAAGGCTCCCATCAGCAATGCAAGCGCCACATCCACATGATCAACGGCGGCAACACTGGTGGAGACTCCACCAGCCAGCGAAAGAAGTGGGCTCAATCCCTTTACGTTGGGGAAGTCAATCACATGCCCCCAATTAAGAGGCCGAGGGCGGATCCCATTTTTTTCACAGATGCGGACCTCCCCTCGGGTTCCCTGCCGCATAGGGATGCCCTCGTCATCTGCACTGAGATCAATGATGCCATCATTCACCGGACTTACGTCGACACGGGGAGTTCTGTCAACGTCATGTACCTCAGCACTTTTCAAGAGTTGGGACTCGACAGGGGGTCCCTTCGGCACATCAACACCCCCCTCTCCGGATTTACGGGGGACAGCATAGACGCCGAGGGCGTCATCACACTCATGGTCGAATTCGGCGACGGATCCCATAGAGCCAAGCTCGAAGTGGAGTTCGTCGTCGTCAACCTCGACTGCGCTCACAACATCATCCTCGGTCGGCCTGCCCTCGAGGACTTGGAGGCTGTCATCTCCATGAGGCACCTCTGCCTCAAGTTCCCCACGCCTACCGGCATCGGTTACTCGAGGGGGAATCAGAAGCTCTCCAGGGCCTGCTACCTTCAGCTCACCAAGAAGGTTAGTAAAACTGAACTTCGTGTGGACACCATCACCACCAAGGCCTTGGAGGAGGAAGAAAGTAGGCTGAGGGCTGAGCCTGCCGAGGAGACTGAAGACCTGATACTCGATCCGGCCAAGCCGGAGAGAGTCCTGAAGATCGGAGCCAAGCTCCCCGAAGACTTGAAGGCTGGCATCACCAAAGCTCTCCGCGCCTACTCCATTGTTTTTGCATGGGGGCCGGAGGATATGCCAGGAATTGACCGAAGGGTTATCACCCACCGCCTTGCGGTGGACCCTTCGGCCAAGGCAGTGCAACAACGGAGAAGACCCCTCTCGGCCGAGAGGAGGGAATTTGTGAAAAAGGAGGTGGCCATGCTCCTCTCTATCAAACACATCAAGGAGGTGAAATACCCTTCTTGGTTGGCAAACGTAGTCCTCGCACAGAAGCCTCCTACTTTCCGCATGTGCGTGGATTATACGGATCTGAATAAGGCATGCCCTATGGACCCCTTCCCTCTGCCAAACATTGATCAACTAGTGGATGAGACCGCGGGATGCGAGATCATGTCGTTCCTCGACGCATTCCGCGGATATCACCAAATCTACATGCATGAGGAAGACGTTGAAAAAACTGCCTTCATGACACCCGAAGGCATCTTCTGCTATCTTGTGATGGCCTTCGGCCTCAAAAATTCAGGCGCCACCTACACACGCATGGTGGCTAGGGTCTTTCAAGCTGTCCTGGGACGCACCATGGAGGCTTACGTTGACGATATGATCGTCAAAAGTAAGAAGGCAGGCACCCACGCCGACGACCTCCGAGAGATTTTTGCCATCATGCAAAAATTTAACCTCCGGCTAAATCCGAAGAAGTGCACCTTCGGCGTACAAGGAGGGAAGTTTTTAGGCTACATGGTTAGCAGAAGGGGTATTGAGGCCAACCCCGAGAAAATTCAGGCCATCATCAACATGGAGCCTCCACGCAACGTCAAGGAAGTTCAACGGCTGACGGGTCGCCTGGCGGCCCTCAACCGTTTCCTCTCCAAATCAGCCGAGAGGGGCCTCCCCTTCTTCCAAATCATGAGGAAAACGGCGGGCTTTCAATGGACATCTGAGTGTCAAGAGGCCTTCGACGAACTCAAGAAGTACCTCTCTTCTCCCCCAGTGCTCTCCAAACCAAAGGTGGGGGAGACTTTATACTTATATCTCGGTGTTAGCCCTGCGGCCATCAGCTCAGTGCTAATCCGAGAGGAAGACGGCATCCAACATGCCATCTTCTACGTCAGCAAAACCCTCCGGGAGGCCGAACTCAGGTACTCTCCCGTGGAGAAGACGGTGCTAGCCATCGTTTGGACCGTCAAGAAGCTTGGTCACTACTTTCAAGCCCATCCAGTCCAGGTACTCACCCATCAACCCCTCGGCGCCCTCATGAGGAGTCCCACTAGCTCCTCTCGGATGGTGAAATGGGCCATCTTCCTCAGCCAATACAACATAGACATCCGTCCGAGGCCTGCCATTAAGGGCCAAGCCCTGGCAGACTTCGTCACGGAGTGCACCGCGAGATCCGCGATGGATGAGGAGCCTTCGGCACCCCTCGATGAATGGTGGACCCTCTATACCGACGGCTCCTCGGCCACCAAAGCATGCGGAGGGGGAGTAGTCCTAATCACACCCGAAGGCTTCCGCGCCTATTATGCCATCCGCTTCTCCTTCAAAGTCTCCAACAACGAAGCCGAGTACGAAGCCCTCCTCTGTGGCCTTCGGCTGGCAGCAAATCTGAAGGCTAAGATGATCCACGTCAAGTGTGACTCCAAACTTGTTGTGGGTCAAATTTCCGGGGAGTACGAAGCCAAAGAAGGGAGGATGAAACAATACAAAGAAGCGGCTAAAGAGTTGCTCAAGGTGTTTGAGGCGCATTCTCTCACCCAAATACCGAGGGCTCAAAACTCCGAGGCCGACATTCTATCCAAGCTCTCGGATGAATCCCCCGAGCACCTCTCGAAGATTGCAAGAGTTGAGGAGCTCAGCCTCTCAAGTATCCACGCAAGCCCCGTCATGAGCATTAACCTAAGGCCAGAAGATTGGATCTCCGACATCGTCGCCTTCATCACCACAGGGCAACTACCCCAAGACGAAGCCCGCGCAAAACTAACAAAGCTGAGGGCTCCCAGCTACACCCTCGACAATGGGAGGCTCTACAAAAGATCTTACAACGGCACCCTCCTTCGGTGCCTTCATCAGGACGAGGCCGAAGTCGCCATGGAAGAAGTGCACAGTGGCACTTGCTCAGCTCACCAGGGACCCTTCTCCATGTCCCGAAGGCTCATAGTTCAGGGCTACTTCTGGCCCACGATGGCTAGAGATTGTGCTGATCTAGCCCGAAGATGCACCGCTTGCCAACACTTTCAGAAGGCCCCCGGCAGGCCAGCGGTCAACTATGCCCCCATCAGCACCGCTATCCCCTTCTCCAGATGGGGGATTGATTTAGTGGGCCCTCTGCCGAGGGGTACCTCCAACAACCGATACATCATTGTGGCCATTGACTACTTCACCAAGTGGGTAGAGGCCGAACCCCTCGCCAGCATCACGGAGGCCCGGTGCCGTCACTTTGTCCTCAAGAACATTCTCACAAGGTTTGGCGTCCCCCAACAAATCATCTCCGACAACGGGACCCAATTCGAGGCAGCCCCCTTCTGTGCCCTCCTTGAAGCTTGGGGCATCAAGCACACATTCTCTTCCGTTGCCTACCCTCAGGGCAACGGACAAGTAGAAAATGCCAACCGCACCCTCCTCGAAGGGTTGAAGAAAAAGCTGGAAGCCGAAGGGGGAGGCTGGGTAGAAGAGCTACACAACATCTTGTGGGCCTACCGTACCACCCCTCGGCGTGCAACAGGCGAAACACCCTTCTCCCTATGCTATGGCTTTGAGGCTAAGGCTCCAACAGAAGTTACCCTTCCTACCCGAAGGGTGGAACAATATGAGCCCGAGGCCAACGACGCAAACATGGCCCTCGACCTTCATCTCATCTCGGAACGCCGAGAGCAAGCTTTCCTCAGGGCCGAAAACTATAGGAGACAAGTCAAAGGATACATCGACGCCAAGGTCCGCTCTCGGGAATTCCAGGTGGGAGACTACGTCCTCCGACGAAGGGAGGCCAGTCTACCCACCGAAGGAGGAAAGATGGCACCCAAGTTTGAGGGCCCCTACATCGTCTCAGCCATCATCAAACCGGGAACATACAAAATAAAACGTCCTAATGGGACAGAGATTCCTAGACATTGGAATGTGCACCACCTTGTCAAATTCTATCAATAAGGCATGAGCGGCCAAGCCCTCATCCTCAGCAAGTGTAAATATCAATGGCCCAAGGCCCCATCTGTTTTTGAAGAATAATCAAAAGGCCAAGCCTTCATCACCTACATACCGTACAAGCGGCCCAAGGCCCCCCTTCTCCCCTACAAATGAGTGGCCAAGCCCTCATCGCTTCACCAAAATAGGCCCAAGGCCTCTCCCTCTCATGAGGGGGAAAGACAGTTTAGGTACCAAGTACCAAGTGTATGGGCCACCCCCATCACTCTTTGAAAACACCTAGTGTTTTCTCACTAAGCCGTACCCCACGAGGACGCAACCATGCATACATTATGCATACTTTTACATACTCTCATAAAAAAAAAAAAAAAAAAAAAAAAAAAAAAAAAAAAAAAACCGGGGGGTGCAATACCCCTCGGCTCCGGCTGGTACCAAGTGCCCCCGGCTATTTGTGTCCCACATACAAATAAAACCCTTCCCAGGAACGCTTTCCGCGCCATCCCCCAAGGGGAGGCAGGCAACGGACCATGTCCCGGGCCCAGGATTCGACTTCCACAAACGAAACGCTCCCCGCGCTATCTCCCAAGGGGAAGCAGGCAACAGACCATGTCTCGGGCTGAGGGGACGACTTTCAAAACCGAGGCGCTTTCCGTGCTATCTCCCAAGGGGAAGCAGGCAACAGACGATGTCTCGGGCCGAGGAAACGACCCTCAAACCCTTCGGGATATCGGAAGGTCATTCCCGAAGGGGGAGCCAACGGTTTGTTCCGTTGCCTCCCATATAGGCCAAGCCTTTCCTAGAAACCAAGTTTCTAGATGCCTCTCCTACACCATTAAAAAAAAAAAAAAAAAAAAAAAAAAAAAAAAAAAAAAAATAATGTGTGTAGGGGGGAAGGAACTCCCCGGATACTATTCTCCCCGGAGGCTCAACACTTCGGATATACATTACCGAAAGCTGCTACAAATGCACAAGAAAATCTCTCAACATCGAGTCATCTGGCTACATAGCCGAAAGCTTCACTACATAAAGCCTTGGAGTACAACGGTTTCCCCGGAAGCCCAAGAAGAGAGCTCACTAAGCAAAACTTCACCTAAATTTGGCTAAGGCCGAATTTAGGTTGGATCAAAGTCAACTATGTGACATGCCGAAGGCTCCACAAGGTTCTAAGGCAAGCTAAATCTATACCTACACAAACCGGAGGGTTCATACCGACGAAGGCGGAATACTACCAAACTCACTCAATGATGACAATTTGGTGCCCTTCGAAGCAGACTCATCAACCGAAGGGTCACCAAGCTTATTCAAACGATCTCAACAAATCTCAGAATTTCACTGAGTCCATAATCTTGGACCCCTCGGCAACTGTACGCACCGGGGGCCCAAGCGACTCTTACGCCCGAAGGTCCACTACAACACCTATTGAAATTTTGTGGAAAAACGACTAAGTCCACAAATGTGGACCCTTCAGAAAGGTAATTCTTCACCTACAGACTCATGACCGATGGCCCCCTAATCTACTTGGCAATGACCTAAAACTACACTACAGTCGAAGGCTCGCCACTATCGAGGGCGTAGTCACCGAGGACATGATCTAAGTTCTTACTCAGAAAATTTTCTGAGTCCACAACAACAACCCCGGCTATTCTACTCTACACCCGGAGAGTCCTAATCAAATTTTACTTGGAAAACCTTCTAAGTCCACGAGCAACGACCCCCCGGTAGTCCTACTTTACAGCCGAAGGGTCCTGGTCTGGTCTCACTTAGAAAATTTTCTAAGTCCACAAACTTTTGGCCTTCGGGAAACCAGACAAAGAGAGGAAAACATACATTCGCCCAAGTAAAGAAAGGCATACATCCATAAAAAAAAAAAATTCGAAGACAGGAGGCATCCACTCAGAAAAGGCCCGAAGGCGATCATTCATTCATTAGCAGAAAATTCAAAGTAACAACAAGATGTTTGGTTTACGTTACATGGCAGAAGCCGGAAGCTACAAGCTATTACAAAATGATGCATCAAAAAATTTCTAAGTCTGAGTTCCTTGGGCCGCATCAACTTTCGGCTCGGAGGTAGCGCCATCCCCAACCTCCTCCTCGGCATCCTCGGCTTCTGCCAGCAGCTCCGAGTCTTCGAGATCTGGTCTCTCTTCGCCCGGGGGAAGTGGCACTCTAACGTCTGGCTGAAGGAGGGGGAGACCATACGCCGCGGGGTTGAAATCCTTTGGCTCTATCTTCAAATGCCGGGCCAGCCTCCGGTACACTAAGCGTTGAGTGAAGAACTCCCCGCCATCGTAGTAATCCTTGCCTTTCCGGGCCAGCCACATAGCCCCGGGGCCTTGGGTCCAAGCATCCACCCTCTTCTCCATCACCGAGGCCACCCAACCCTCGTAATCAGCTGCCATCCAGCCCTCGGCAAGAAAAGACTCGACGGCCTTCTTCTCAGCTTTAGCTACCGCTTCGGCCTTGGCGATATCGGCGGCCTCGGCGGCGGTCTTGGCGGCAACTGCGGCAATCTCCTCGGCTGCGGCTTTCCCCCTGGCCTCAGCATCTTTGAGCCTTTGCTCCGTGGCCTCCTTCTCCAGCCGAAGGCTCGCCTCCACATCAGCAACCCTCTGCCTAAGGGTGACCTTCTCCTCATCAGCTTTCTTCAGGGCCTCGTCCGCCTGGCACTTGGCAATCCTCAGCTGCTCAACCCTTCGGGCCTGCTCAGAAGCAGCCAAGGCAGCCTGCACATAAACGCACATAAACGAAAATATGGCATCAGAATGGTTCACCGGGGGCTATCGTAAAAAAAGAAAGAATTGAAGGAGATAAAAAGGGAAGACAACTCACCATAGTGCTGTAGCTCGCGACTTTATAATCGAGGATGTCATCCCCGAGGCGGGCCAGCACTGACCTATCCTTCGGCGCCATGACCCCCCTCATGAAGCCGACAGGATGAAGGGTGCCATGCATAACTGAGGTCCCCGACTTGACAGGGAACTGGATGATCTCCGCCGGGCGGATTCCCTCGTCTATGGGGGATGGAGGAGATCGAGGAGGGGTAGTCGCAGGAGGATTCGAGGAAGGCTGCTCCTCGACTATCACTATGGGAGCATCCTTCTTCCCGGAGGCCCCCTTCTTCTGCTTCTTATTCTCCGGGGGAGCAACACCCTTCCCGGAATTCTTTCTCTTGAGCTCCTCCCCCTTAGAGCCCCCGGCACCAGCACCGGTATCACCTGCTTTGGAGGGTCCCTCCCCCTCCGGGGCCTGAGACGCCCCATCGTTCTTGAAGAATTCATCGACAGGTTTCTGAACCCCCGTCTCCTTCTTCTTTTTTGGCTCCTTGGCCAGCTTCTTCTTCAGAGCAGCAAAGCTGGAGACGTCCATGCTAACACCTGCAAAACAAACAGCGAGGTCAGACCAAGGGGTTCAAAAGACGGGGGAAGAGAAATAAGAACATGCAAATATCCTAAGTACAATAAAGCGGACCCTCCGGTAACTACCTCCATTGCCACCGAAGGCTCTCTCAAGGACTGGGTATTGTTCATCCTTCTCGCCCAAAAAACGGTACCGACGGAAGCCTAGGGCCAGCAAGTCTTCGGGGAGAGTGGAATCCTTGACGGTCACATGCTTTGTGGCCCCCGGTGGCAGAGCGGCAATCTTCTTCCCGTCCTTCTGAAGTGCGGCATTTCCCACCTTCGGGTGCCTCTTGAAGTGATTGCGCAACTCCCCCGGGAACGGATTTTCTGCCATCTTGACATAGCAGAAGCGGTCCTTCCATCCTTTGTGGGACGAAGGTACATCGTCAAAAAGCCTCCAGGGGGCAAGCTGCTGCAGGTTTGCAAACCCCTCGGAATTGGTATGCCCCCCTCGGCAAAGGTTGAAGCTCTGGAAAAAGAGATCGAGGGTCGCCGTTACACCTCGGGACCGGCAAAGCTGAAGGAAGCCGGTGATGTAGGAGTGGCTGTTTGGAGTTAGCTGGCAGGGGGCTAAACCCACATACCTCAAATACTCGAGGAGGAAGGGATGCAGCGGGAACCGAAGGCCCATGGCAACTGATAGCACATGGACGGCGAAGCATCCTTCGGGAGCTTGGGAGAGGAGATCGTTGGGCCCCGGTTCGATCACGGTGGCCGAGGGGCCCACATGCAGCTGGGTAACGTAGCATTCGGCCCGATCAGCCCTCGACTTCAGAGCGAGGGCAGCAGTATTCAGCCACGAATGCCCCTCCGGTATTCCCACGGGCTTCCCGCAGTCAACGGCGGTTTGCTTGCTCTTCTGGGGAGCTTTCGTCTTCTTCCTTTTCTTTCCCACGGCGACGCTGAGGGGTTCTGGATCTAGAGGCCGGGAGGTACTCGCCTCCCCGGATCCACGAAGGGGCAAGACGGCGACCGTAACCTCCTGTCGTTCCCTCTCTTCTTCTTCCTCAGCTACTTGGAGTGCGAGGGCCATTTCTTCATCAGCAGCAACTTGTTCAAATTCTTCAGCCTCCAGCTCAACCCGAAGGTTACTCTGTACCTCCTCAGCCACGGCAAGGTCATTATTGGTCGAGGACTGCTCGCTCGATGACTCCGAATCAGAAAAGCTCCCTATTGCAGCTGAGGGCTCCCTCGAATGGTTCTGGGAATCGCTTGCTGATGACATCCTTCGGAATCAAGAGAACGCAAGTATGGAAGGAAAGAAGGATACTGGGGGTTTCCTAGGAAGGCTCTAACACTTAATCTAAGAACAATAGAGCAAAGTATGCTAGAAGAATCGAAGAACGGTGAAGAACTGACCTCGAAACTTGGGGTTTGATCGAACAGGGCTTTCTCTCTCTAGAAAACAAAAGGGCAGAGCTTCGCTATCACAGAAATCGCACAAGGGATATGAATTCGGGCTTGGGGTATTTATAGGCTCCCAGCCTCGAAATCTGGGCCTCGATTTAGAAAGGCCATCATTACGGGCCGCCGGCTCAGCCAATGGGTGGCACCCGCCCACCTTCGACCAACGAGGACACGCCACGTCAACCCCTCTTCCAACGGCTATATTACAACGACTATATTTCGGCAGAACTGGGGTGCCTTCGAATGGTAGCCTCCGGCTATCACTCACCACACCCTTCTGCCAGCAAATTTCATCAAACGCCTTCGAGCTTGCGGCAGCGTAAGCCCCCGACTTGTCAATATTATCACCCCTCGGGTTCACATCAACACATCATAACTCCTTCAGCCCGAACTCACCTTCGGCCTAAAGGAGTGGGGGACTGGGACACACCCCTCGGGAATCACACCCTTCGGCGGAGACAGAATATCAAGAGTTTCCACAAGTCACTTGCGGAAATAAGGCAGCCCTCGTCACAACACATGCAGGCAATACATCTATGCTTTCCCCAGAAAACCCTCGACATGTGAGGGACTGGGAAAAGCCTTCTGGAGTCATACAGGTGTTACACTGCCCTCAGAAAGCCCTCGACATGTGAGGGACTGAGGGGAGCCCCCGGCGAACATGCGAAGGTTACGAATATGTTCCCTCAGAAAACCCTCGACATGTGGGGGCCTGAGAGAAGCCCTCGGCAATCAGCAGAAGACGAGTTCTCCAACAAAGGCACCCAACGAAATGATGCAGCCTCCGGGAGAATCAACACAACTACTCCTTTTCCCTCGAGTACCTTTCGGCAAAAGGAGTGAGGGACTCCTGATGGAGTATATGGCCCAGGAACCCCCGGCCCATAGACTCCTACTTCTCCTACGTAAGCCCGCTGAGCCCAGGAAGCACCTCAGGCCCAAATACAATGGCCCAAGCTTCAGAGGAGCCCAGAATACACACTGGGGGGTGCCTTCGGCCTCCTTGGCCGAAGGCTCCAGAAACTCACGAAGCAGCCCTCTCCGACATACGAAGCTGCTGGGAGAAAACGGCGAAAAACATAAGCCTTCGGCATTACCAAGCCCTCGGCATAGGGAAGCCTTCGGCTGAACTTAGCCTCTGCCACTCGGGGCCTTCGGCTACACAAGGAGCCCTCGGCTACACAAGGTGCCTCCGGCTGAACAAGCTCAATCATCGAAGATTCCTTTTAGAGACAGCCAACCACCGCATTTAATGCCACGTCACATCCGCCAACCGCATTCAATGCGGTTGACGTACCACTGCCAGCACCACTAGGCTGATGTGACCCTTCGGCCGTTGGATTACTGACACGTGTCCCCTCATCGCATTTATTGCTGCTATAAATAGCAGCCTATTTCTCCTTGTAATGGACACAACCTACATCTCGACTCCACGCTGAGTTCATTTAATAAAATCGACTCTCTCTCCTCCTATTTGCTCTGACTTCTCTCTAGTTATTTCCGCAATAACCCCTCGGATTAGATACCCCCCGGGTAGACTATCCATCAGCATCATATCAAAGCGATGATGAAAAGTAAATAGGTACCTCTTTTCACCAATTTCTTTAACTAACATACCCATGGGCGGAGCTAGGGGAGGGCCATCCCTGGCCTTGGCCCAGCCCAAATTTTAAAAATGCTTGTATTTTTAGTGTAAAAAATTATGTGTAAAAAAATTCAAAAATATTCTTTGTACCGGCCCAGTGCGGCCCAGTGCCTTGGCTCCGCCCCTGGACATACCCTTCCCCGGCCACCAAAGCGAGAGCATCATCTCTTTAAGGTCTGGGAATCTGACCTTTCTGTCCGTCAAAATCTGGCCGATCACCGGAAAGCCTGCCGAACCCACCTCCACCAGAGCTCCCTCGGCTTCAAACTCATCGAGGTCCAATTCCTCCTCCTCAGCCCCGATCGCCATTTGTTTATACCTATCAACAAAGTTTTCCATGCTCATCACCTATTACTCCGCCGCCACACCATCGCTGTTCACCGTTTCGAAAACAAAGTCGCTGCCTGCACTGTATCCGTCCTCCTAGACTGTTCGTCGAAACCGCTACCTACCTTGCCTCCAATTTCCCTCATTAAATAATCAAAGTAGCCGTCCTTACCCGCCAATCTGTTCGCCCTCGATCTGCCTCCAAAACGCCGCCCAAACCGGCCAATCCAACATGCCCTTCGATAGACTCGAAGGCAGGCGAAAACTAGGTGTTGCGTGAGGCAACCCTAGAGAGAGAAAAGCCTAAGTAAATACAGTATATATTTAAAAAGCCAGTTTTGGAAAATTTGCAAATAAATTTAACATTATTTTTAAAACAATTTATTTATGGATTAATAAATAAAACGCGATCAAATAAATCATATAAATAGTATAAAAAGTACTATCGTATTATGTATAACTCAACATTGTATAATGTTATCACACTATGATTAAAAAGTATAACATCTTTAACATCCTCTTAATAGGCAATAATTTATTATATAAGTTGTTATAATATAAATTGTACCCCAAATGTACTCCTATATTAACTTTGGGCTACAATTTTTTTTGGTAGATTCTATGGTACCCATAAGGTACCATACCTTTGTCCACATGGACCAATGAGAATGTAGCAGTTGAATTATTTAAATCTAAATTAAAAATGATAAAGTGATGTGGTCCAATCAAATGAATGATAGGTACGGTACCCCATATTTTAGAAAGGTACCGGAGTTGTCACCTTTTTTTTTATATTTCAAATCAATAATAATCACGTACGTAGTATACAATTTGTGGCTATTCAGCCGGAAAAATTAACGTCCACGTCGTACAGGAACTCCTTCGCGCAAGCCGGGCACCGATTGACAAACGCCTCACACCGCTTACACAGGCAGAGATGGCGGCAAGGCATGAGCAACACCGTCGCATTCCGGCGGCCGCAAAGCCTGCACTTGATCCTAACAGGGTCAGACTGCTCCGGATCAACCGACGACGACTGGGCGTCCTCCTCTAACAGCACGCCGTGCGGTGGTTCCGTGCGCGGCCTCCCATTCCTTCCGCCGTGCAGCGCCGCCCTCAGAGAAGCGTTGGTCCGCTGGAGAGTCCTCAGCCTCTCGTCCAGCTTCGCCGCGTGGGCTCTGTAAGCAACCAGCGTGTTCTCTAATTCAGCGTTATGTGCCCTAATTCTCGCCAGCATTTCATCGTGCCTGTCGTTCATGTCGTTTATAACCCTCTTCTCCACCGTAGAGAGAGTCACCAGATGTTGAGTGAACATTTCTGCCATTATATCCTTCACACGATCACTCTGCATGTGTTTAGTTTAAGCATCATCAAATTAAATACATTGTATAATATTATCAAACTATGATTAAAACCCAACATATATATAATTCTTATTCATTGAATGAATACGAGCAGAGGCGGAGCTGGGCACTCGGCCGGACAGGTACAAAGAATAGTTTTAGAAAAAATTTACACGACATTTCTTACCTTAAAAAACAAGTCATTTTTCAAATTGGGGTGGACCAGGGCCTCCCGCCCCTAGCTCCGCCCATGGATATCAGTACTCATTACTACCTCTAGTTTGGAAAGGTAGCACACTTAAATAGAGTAGAGTAATTTGAGTATATTTTGTGAAATAAATTTGATGAATATATTATGGTGTATATTAAGAGGTTCAAAAATGATAACTATAATGCTACATACGTGTTATTTTTAATGTTTAATGACTCAATTTATTTAAGTGTGCTAGTTATTTTTAAAATAGAAATTACAATCTTTAACTAGGACATTCGCAAAAGAAGGTGATAACTTTTAATAAAAAACGGAAGGGAAATAAACTTTAACTAATAATATATGGAGTATCTATATATGAGATGAGAGAATATTTATATACAAAAATGCTATAAAAATATTTTTTATTAGATATACTCTATTAAAAAGAATTTAACAAAGTACAACTTTTTTTTATATATTTGACTTTTAAAGTCAATCCTATCAAACTTTGACCAATTATATATTTGAACATATGAATATTATAGTGATATGACGAAAATGATATTAAAATGCCCTTTATCAAAATACTATAATAAAGGTATAAATTATTAAATTTTATATAAACGTACTCCGTGTTAGTTAAAATAATTGGTCAAAAATTACCATTTTGACCGAAAAAGTTAAAAATTGCTAAATAAAAAGGAATGAATGTAGTCAAATTTATAAGCTTCATAATTAAAAGTATATCCATACTAGTTAAAAGTCTCAAGCGATTCACTTAGGGCAAAAATGCTATAAAGGTGGGAATGATTAAAAGGTTATTTCATTGATACATGAAGAAGATGAACAGTAGAAATGAAAACCGGTTATTATTTGATTCTACAATGGAAAGATTATTTAGAAAGACTCAACATTCAAATAGTTTTGTAAATTTAGTCAACATAGTCAACACAACAACACTGCAACAGTGTATACGTTCAACATAATGCCTCCATTCTACTATGTGTTACTTATCATGTTTATTGGGTCCTAAAGTATATTTGCATGGGAATGAGACTAACACTAGTAGAAAGTGTTGAATTATTGAAAAAAATACGGAGTACTTGGTATGTACTTTAGAGTTGATCAACTTTGAAAACTGCACCAAATCAATTCGGGACAAAGAAAGTACAAAGTAATACATTAACAAACTCTAGATTCACCACTTACATAGTTTTTGGCAATATTTTGGATGGTGGGGAGATCTTTGTGCAGATCATGAACAGTCATAGGACGGGGATGATGAACAACATCCGCGTCCTTGTTGCTGTCTTCGCTGCGCAACAATGCAGCGTAGGCCTTTAAAGACGACAACCATTCCGAGTCTCCTCCGCTTTGCTCCAGCGCCTGCGGGCCCGAAATGCCGCTGCTTAAGCGGAGAGCGGTGTCGAAATTGTACGGCAGCGGGTTGGCAGATGAAGACGCCAATGCCTCGCGTTGGAACAAGTTTAGCTGCCTCGCCGCCGGAGAGTTGGTGAAGCGCGGCGGTGGAACCGGACATTTATCAACTCTCTTCATCTTCTTCTTGCGGTTATCTTTCTGACCAGACGACATTTTTACTTTGACTATCTTTGATCATCTTCTCCAAACTGCGTATGTCTTTTTAAGAGATGAGATGAGATGTTTCGAAGAGATGCATGTCTTCGCCGCATAATACTACGTACGGACGTTTCTCTTGGTTATGATTTGAGTACTCTGTACTTTTCAAATGGAGAGACGCCTTTAATTTATTTATTTTCTTTTATTTCTTAATTCGTTCTTATAAAAATATACTAGCGTTTACTCGCGCAAAGCGCGAGACTGTTTGCCTAATATTTAAATATTGTTCATTCCCGTAAAGAACTATTACATACGTAATTATTATGCGATTTTTGTAAATAGTTAATGAGATATCCTACATATTTTAAAAATTGTCAGATCAGTTGTATTCCATGTCAACCATTTATTGTGTGAAAAATATGTCTATACGACTTTAAAGTATGTGATTATGTTATTCGGTTGTATTTTTTGGTATTTTTCCTTTTGTCCCATAAAACTTGATTAAATTTGACTCATATAGAATGATAAATTCATCACTATGTGATTGAAAATTGTTTAGTGAAGTCATAAATAATTTTAGCCACATATTTGTTATTTTAAATGGAAATGAGGGGGCATGAAACAATTGTAAATGACGATAGGTTTTAAGGACCATGAACACAATATATGGGCTGATTAGCTTTTGAACCTTGAATTAAATAGAACTGCTTGGACTTACACATCCATAAGAACATATGAAGATATATATGGCATCGTTTAGGGACATCGTATATGGACAGTCCAATATTGTAGCATCTTCTTCATAGGGTAAGTCTCTCCTATTGACATCGTATATGGACAGTCCATACGGCGGTCCAATATGAGACATGAAGAAGATGCTACAATATTGGACCGTCCCCCCCGAACCGCCGTCATGGAGTGCAGGAGAGAGTTTAGGGTATGGAAGCAGTATTTTAATTTTTTTGTTTGCTTGCTATTTATTTTTCATGATCAAACTGTTTGTTTTTCGGTTGATTACTTTTGTTGTTTTAAGTCTCTTGCATTAGGATTGAGTAATGGGAGGTCTGCTTTAACCGTCGTCGTTGACTCATTAATGCCCATTATAGAATGAACAAGTTATATTGCTTTTTTTGGAGGTGATTGACTCTAAGTGTGGTTCGAGGGTTGGCGGTTGCATGTGGTCCTTTTTGTCGTTTACCCCTATTTGAATGATGTGATATCAATTTAAGTCATCTGTTTTGACGATAAAAAACATACAAGAAAATGATTAGCCTAAGACTACAACGGGATGAGACATAGAACGAAAAAAATCTAATGAATCCTTACAGATCGCTAACGCTACAATGATCACTACAACAAAATTGACTTTTTGTAACATTTTCTCCGTAACACTTTTATTTTTGTTACATATAGTATCAACAACTCACATTATGCAACACTTATATATAAATGTTGCAAAATGTCTAAATTATTTAATATTATGCAACACTTATTAAAAACTGTTACAACTATCAAGTATTTGTAACATTTATTTTCAATGTGTTGCTAAAAATAATACGGAGTAAATGTTATCATAATAATACTTATGTAATATAATTAAAAATTACGTTTAATTCGATGCAACCCATTTTTAAAAATAAACATCAATTTCTTCAATTTAACAGCAACAAGTAACTACGTAGTACTAATTTCTTTAATTACATTCAATTTTTTCATAATACTCTTTAGTCTTAACATCTCCCTAATTTATAATAATACAAAGTTTTAGAATTTTCTTATAAAGAAAACCACCCCCATTCAGATCTGATCGAAACCACTGCCGCCCCTGCGCCCACCGCCGCCCCTGCGCCCGCCTCCGCCTCCGTGCCCACCGCCTCCCTTGCGCGGCTCCTCCTTTAGCCGTTCCTGCTGATATGCACTAGTTTATAGTGCATAAATGTATGTTTTTTATTTATTTTAATTTGTGTGGATTGTTTACCATTATTAGTTAGTTTGTAAGCATTTGTTTTGTTTCAGTTGTAATTGTTTTTGACCTCCATTTATAGTTGTAGAATAGTGGTAGAGTTGTTGGCAAAGAAAATGAGAAAAAGTCAACAGGAATGCTGCCCAGGAAGATCCACCTGACCGGGTAGAAATAATCCACCCGGTCGGGTTTGATTTAAAAACCGAACTTCAGTGGAAAGAGCTACACCCGGTCGGGTCAACTAATCCACCCGGTCGGGTCTGACTTGACCCGGGACATTTTAACGTGCTAAAACACAAGAACGTGGAAGATTATCTAATTTGGACATGCACCCGGTCGGGTGGGCACTTGACCCGGTCGGGTACCCGGCCCAAGGTGTTGAAAAACACCTATAAATAACACACTTTTCCTTCACTATTTTTCACTCCTTCTTTCATACTCTTAAGCTCAGTTTAGAATAGTATTTCTTTTATATTTTTATAGCATGTTTAGTCTCCAAATGAGGAGCTAAACTTCCATTTCTTGGTGTTGCTCTTGAAGCTTGTTGATTATTAAAGTTGTGAGTTATTTTCTTAACTTCTTCCCTTGAATATTAATTATTTTCTTAATCTATCTATATATTAATGTTGGGGAGTGTTGCTAAGATGACAATTAGTTAACATCTCGACATTAGTTATAGTAGTATTTATTTTCTTCCTCTATATATTAATGTTGGGGAGTGTTGCTAAGATGACAATTAGATAACATCTTGATATTGGTTATAGTAGGATTATTCATATTTAATCTTCTTCCTTGAATATTAATTCTTCCCTTAATCTATCTCTATGTTAATGTTGGGGAGTGTTGCTAAGATGACAATTAGTTAACATCTCAACATTAATTACTACTAGAAACGATCAACGAATCGATGGTTAATCGTTGATGGTTTCACAAGTAAGTAACTTCGGTTTATTAATGCACGGTCGTGGTTAATAAACTTAAGAGAGATTAATTTTGTTGGTTAAACCGAAACCGTTGTGTTGAGGTTATCAATCTCAATTGATTTCATCAAGGAATTGAGAGATTAAATGCTACTATCAAGTCGGTACGGTGTTCTACACTTGACTAATAGTAAGGGTTATTAATGAACGGTCGTTGTTAATAACTACCCTCGATGAATTGGATATACTCCTCGATTGAGTATTTGAGAGGGGATGAGTTATAGATATAACAATGATCGACTAAAATATATCAACAAGTGGAAAGTAGCAATGCCAAGTCCTTTTTATCTTTGAATTAAATCACATTTAAATGGTTCATCTTTCTGTTTAATTAAATTAAATCATTCAATCCTAAACCCCCCTTTTATTTACCAGTTCTATATAAAAAGAGGATTACTTCTTTCCCTGTGGATACGAACTCTACTACGCTATACTACGTATAAGTGTTAGTATTGAATTTATTTTGACGCACCGTGACAAAGTGCACGTCACCTGTGCCTACCGCCGTTCCTACACGGCTCCGCCTATCTCCGCTCTTGCGCCTCCCGCCGCTCCTCCGCCCACTGCTGCTCCTCTTCTGCTATGACACCTTCCTCCGCGCTGCTCTCCTTTTATATTCTGGTAAAATGATTTTAGAATATGCATTAAGTTTTTAATTTTTTATACCCTGTCTTCGATTTCCTTATACTTTTATAGTTTTATCTAGGATTTGTTTTGTGTCTTTAAATTTGAGATAGATTTTGAATATTACATATCAGAATTCAAGCAGAAGAAAATATCCCCGTGAAATTCTCTGTTTTTCTCGTTGGCAGCTTCCTTCTCATTAGCCTTGAAGATAGTTTCAGAATCTGTTAATAATTCTTGATTAATGCAATTGAAATTCTAGTTGGTGGACACTTTTTGAAAATCTTGTTCTAGTTATTTGGACATTTTTTTTTTCAAAATTACACTTTATTTGGACACTTGTTAATGCAATTGAATCTGGTTTTTGTTTGAAGAAAAGTGATTCTCTATCACAGTGGACTTTTTCTGTAGTTTAAAACAAGCACAAGCTCTAATTATTTGCAATAAGTTACATATATATTTCTGTTTTGTATGTTACATAATAATTTTTTAATGGCATAGTTGACTGGTAGCTGCCCTTATACTTAGGAGGCTAGGTTGCATGAAAGTAATTTTATCAACAACACTTCTATTCTGTAGTTTCCAATTGTTCAGGTAAGTTAATGCCCACACTTCATTTAGTTGAATGAATTCTTAGTAGGGAGTGAATATTGAGATGAAATATGCTAACTTTTTCTTTGCGACTTTCTAAAGAGTATGTGGCAAATAATTAGAGCTTGTGCTTGTTTTAAATAGACTAACTTATTTTCTTATGCTCTTTCACCTGAGCATATATAATGATGTTTGCATAGTATAATTCTGATTGTTGCGGATAAACACACATTGTGTTCTTGATTAATGATCTAGAATATACAATTAGACATATTATGTGTTCAGATTTTAACATCCATTTGGATTTCTGTTGTTTCTGACCTTCTAAAGGTGGTTGTATGTATGCCTCTGGCATTGAGGATTAATTTAAGTATTTAACGCAGTTTATGCTATAAGAAATATATGAGCTTCACTGATCCACATTTTAGAAGTTTGATATTCTATTTTGTAAAAATATGACAGGCTCTCTGTGAAGATGTTAAAGCAGTTAGTCATATGGCCCTGTTTGTCACTTTGTCCTATGGGTTTTCAGTTACCTACCACTTGATATGAAATAGTGCTCCTCTTTTAGCCTCTTACATTATTCAGAGGATGACTTGCTGGATCTCTTCCTCTCATATATGACCTACTAGTTTTGTGACGCGCGTTGCGCGATTAGCTAAATGCCCAAGAAATTTTTATTTGAAGTAAACATTAGATTTTATTCTTGCTTACATTGGTGAAAATGACACTCACAGTTAGCCTCTTTTAGTTACAAATGTTACGGAGTACATAGGACCATAGGCATTAAGTTTTAATCCAATATACCCTATAACTTTTAGAATTAGTAATGTTTTCAGCATCATTTATGTATTTGAAGGCATTGTTATTGTGGGTAAACCATTTAGAAAGTGTGTTTATTACAAAATCTACCACCTCCTCAAATGTACCTCATAAATTAGATTTTTAAACTTTAGATATGTACATATTAGCAGCTCCATTGTAACTAATACCAGATTACCAGTATATCCAATCCCTTGCAACGTTTGGATTCAGTAGGACTTCTTAAGAATGAGACAAATTAACGTAATGGAAAAGAATCCAAAACTAATTGAATTTGTCAATAAAGAAGGGAAAAAGGCCTAAAGTTTAACGCCAAATAACTAAGTAAAAGAATACATAAAAGAATGTAATAAGTACCATACAATGTAATTAACATACGATGACCTCAGGATAGCGAAGAGTGCCTATATAGTACTACCTCCGTGACGTAAAGATCTTCTCATTTCCCCTTTTTAACTGTAACTAAATAATCTTCCCATGATACCTTCAATAATTTTAAAAGTAATACACTATTACACCTACTTTTTTTGAATTTATCCTTCATTCAACCACACTATTTTATTATCTTCCCATCATACCCTCAATAATTTATATCCCCTATCACTATTCATAATCTCACCTACTTTCAATTTGGGAAGATTCCAACGTTACAGAGGTAGTATTAAAAGTTGTGGGACAGACATGAATGAAATTACTTAACAAGGAAAAAATTAGGAAAATCCACACAGTGCAAAAATGATGGCAAGGGAGAAGCAGATCAACACTAAGTGTCAAAGTGATTCAAGTACACTTTTCTTGCATGTGAATTTGCATCCTCATTCCCCAATTGAGTATGCTCTCTTTTCATTCATCTACTACATTAGTGTATATGCAAATAAAAGAAAAAATTGCGTAGCAAATAGTAGACTAACTAAGACTTTATGCTTCCTCTTGTTTCTTCTTATCTTGGAGAGAAAAGGAGGCATGAAAAGAAAAAATTGCGTAGCAAATAGTAGACTAACTAAGACTTTATGCTTCCTCTTGTTTCTTCTTATCTTGGAGAGAAATGGAGGCATGAAGTGAACCGTAATTCATAAATGCATCACCCCACGATTATAATGAAAGATTAGCCAGAGAGTGTTGATTATAAATACAATTGAGACACTCGGAGAATCAGTTGAGTAGCTGTAAATAAATTTAAAAAAATGTAATTAGAAAACTACCTGATATGAGTAAATAATGTTTCAAATTGCTTTTCCATGTATGTATTTTCCAGGAAGGTCTTAATGAAGATTTTGTGCCTCAAATAACTTATTCTTTGTGGTTTTTATTCTCTCATAAGAACTCGTAAAAGGTAAGAATTCAGCTAGAACTCTAGAAGTAGCCATTAAGTCCTGAAATAGAGCCTCATAAACCAGTCTTTTGCCCAATTAAGTTCAGAGCTTTATGAGGAAACTAATTTCATAGGACCATCAATATGTCTTAACTTCTTGACAATATTCTCTTGTATTATATAACTGCAAATACTTGGTATGTTTCTCCGGAGGTTGCTTTTGAAGGAATAAAAATATCTCGCAAGAGAATTTAACCTTAACAATCTAAGCTATTAGAGGTGTGGGCTGAAAAAATAAAGTTAATTACAACTTTCAAGAGATTTTTAATCCTTGAAAAAGAAGAGTATTTGAATTGTGATGACACTAAAATCTTACACCCATAATACCTTTGACTTTTTATCAATTCATCTTTTACTGATTGAGACATATCCGGAAGCCTGTGAGAGTAAGCAAGTAAACATAAACATGTCCGCTCATTCAGAAATGGATTATAGGGTAAATAATGGAAGAGGTGGAAAGGGAGATAGTAACTCAAGTATTCCATACAAGGATCATTTCTAGAGTATATGCTCAAAATATGACTACCTGGTGATCATCTCAAATTCTATATGCTAATTGCTATAGGTTAAAGATAGTGCTGAAACTATATTATATCAAATACAATGGATATTTTCTATATGCATTTCCATAAATGGATACTTGATCGGCTAGAGAGGATTGTGCTATCAGCATGACAACTCAAGAGGATACTGCCATAAAGATAGATCACCTCTGTTTAGCTCAACATTAGTTAGCCACCACCCCCCCCCCCCCCCCCCGCACCCCCGGGAAAAAAATCTCTAATAAGAGATTTGAAAATATTAAGAGTGAAATGAACAGAGACTATATGTAGATCACTCTCCCAAAAAATATGGAGTATATGGGAAATCAAACCATTATAAAAAAATCGTATTGAGATGGAAATCAGTGGTGTTGAGTACAAGAAAAAAGAATCAACAGCAAAAAAGTATCAGAAATATTTAAAGGAAAAGATAGTTTACCCTGAAAGTAGATTTGGTAGCCGGAGTTTCATGCGATTACGGATCTGTCGAGCAAGATTTTCTACTAAGGCTAATCTACCAAGCTTGCTTTGAGGAGCCCCAGGCAAGATAGATTTAAGGCTTTCACTCTCAGCTCGCCAAGCTGTTTCTAAATAATCGTCCCCAACATTTCCTGATTGGGCTAAAGCTATTGAGACAGACTGACCAATCAAAGCAACCCATGGAATATCAGATGTGCTGGGTGGTCCTTGATTTAGCAAAAGAGTCTGAACTTCTGCAAGAATCTTTGGATCTGAAGCAGCTTGATCTATCTTACTGATAACACCAATAGTTCTTGTAGCTGAAGCATGGAAGTTATACAGGCTTTTCGTGATTGGTATAGAAAGAGGACAATAAACAGAAATGTCATTGTATTATGTTTTTAATTTAAGTCAGAAAACTGGTATGCAAGATAGTCAAACTTACATTCTCCATCATTCTCCTTTGCAATTCTAAGTGCTTTATATGTGGAAACTACTGATGCAAGAGATGCAGGTACTACCACAAGTAATATTGCATCACTATGCTCAACATACTGACTCTATGAAGAAAAATCACGTGCAAAATCTCAAGTTCTGAAGGCTTCAAAAATCTAAATTGATATTATGAGAAAAGCAACTCACTGATGAACTATCAAGGCGTCATTTTTCCACTCCTGGTAGATCAATTAATTTTAATGGTGGAGCTGTAAACCACAAATATTACCACATCAATGGAATGAAAGGAAAAAAAGAGTCAGGATAAGGTGAACAAATAAGAAATAAATAAAACACTGTCGGACTAAAACAAATTTCCAGATGCTATAAAGCACATATTCAAGTAGATATAAACTTCAGATGCAAGAAACCATGTACTCACGACTTCAAGTAGATATACATCAGTATCGCTAATCATGATTCACATGTAATGCCCAATTTTAAATGCTAAAACTTCATTAAGCTGCTTATTCAAATAGTCCACTACAGAGAACTTGACATTGTAATCAATCCGGGGGGGGGGGGGGGGGGGCAGACACCCCAAAACACCCCAAAGCAACTTTTTATTGTTAAAATACATTTAGTGGTGACTTGGTGAGACATCATCATCATCACCCCAGAAAGTACCCTTCGTCAAAGGTATCATCCCAATTTCATTTTCTACTCATATATCTGCACAAGAAAAGAGTAATGAAGATGCATACTACCATAACACGAAATACATTTCACGATCATGTATATTCCTATGAGGAAGCAGATGACCATAGTTGAGAAAAATTAGGAGTAACGACATAGCTGAGAAATGAAACCTGGATAGTTGGTGTTAGAAGGGGAATCGACGAGAGCCAGCATGGTTTGTGTAGGGAGCGGTTGAGATCTGCTGTGTGGGAATCCAAGGTTAGGGGCGCTCGAGATTGAAAACGTGTGCGACTCAGAGCTCAGCTGAAATAGATGGGAGCTAAACGGAAAATAAATGGGCCGGGGCAAAACGGGAGCTAGACGGAAGTGAAACGGAAAACTTAATTTAATTGAAATGTACAAATGATAAAACACAATGTACCATCCAATAAAGCTAATGATTACACCAACACAAATTCCAACCCTAAAATGCCCTAACCCTCATTGAGGATTATAAGCTTTTAAGATAAGAATCAAATAGCTGGTGTAGTGGTGTGTACTCGTTATTGTGGAGATATGAGAATATATGACTTATAATTACCTTTTTCTAATTTATTGTATTTCATATTTTATATCTGTAGGTGCATGGGACTGTGTGTAACAAATGGCCAGTTAATTGTAATTGTACTACTTAATATAGAATAAAATTTGATTTGATAATTGAATTGTTTTGATATTCTACTTTTTTGTGATTCACTTTATTTACTTTTGTGATGTTAGTTTTCTTTAATGTCTCTCACAGGGAAATGTTAGGAAGTTAAGGAAGATTTTTCTTGAGAGAGAGAGAGGAAGATGAGGAAGATTGTGATGCAATGAATCATGTTGCCATATCATGAAGTTGTTTAATAATTTAGTTCTTTTTTGCCAGCAGCAAGGCTTTTAAGATATACGTAGTATATAGTTAATTTCACTAGTGTAAATTTAGGTTATTACTATTGATGTATTCCTTGAACTTTGAAGGTGTTGACGGTGATAAATTTCAACTTTCCTCAAGGAGAAATATGTAATGACTATTCTTTACTAATAAATATTTAAATATTTTTATTCGTACATTGAATGTGTTATTATATGTAAGTTGCATCTAAAATGTAACTCAAAGTCAAAGTGAGAGAGACAATGAACTAACGTAACAGTACGGAAATGATGCCAATTAATGTAAATATGTTACGTAAACATAAGACTAATGTTACCTAAAGTAATATTTAAGTGTTGTGTATTATAAAAAATTGTTACGTAAACATAAGACTAATGTTACCTAAAGTCATATTTAAGTGTTGCATATTATAAAAAGGTGTTGCATAAGATGGAAACTATGCCGTTGTAAAAAAGTGTTGCATATGGCTTATTTTTGTAACACTTTCTCTCAATGTTACATAAAATGTTAAAAAGTGTTGCATATGACTTTATGCAACGAGACCTGAAGCAACGCTCATAAAAGTGTTGCTTTAGCTTTTTGTAACATTTTAACCATTTAATGTAACATTTTAGAGGTGTTACAAAAGCCTTATTTTGTTGTCGATGTAATCTAGTCTAACAGTCTTGTTGCTCTCCTTGCTACTCCATAGAGAAAATAAAAAAGTAAAACTAAAAGATTCGACTTGACCAGCCACCGAAAAGGGAGAATTGGTTTGACCAGCAACTAACAAAGGAAACTCAATTGAGTAGAAATTGTTCGGGTCATCAGTTTGACCAGCCATCGAAAAGGAGATCCAGATGATCTCCTCCTCCCCTTCTTCGCCTCCTACCCCTCCCCCTCCCCCATCCCCATCCCCCTCCTCCCCTCCTCCTCCTCCTCCTCATCCTCCTCCTCCTTCCTCATCCTCTTTGAGTAAGAGGGTGGTTCAGGAGGAGAGTGAGTAATTGAAGCTTCAGAAGAACTAGGTTGAATCTGTCTTGCCGATCATGAATTGTGATCCACTCGATCAGTTACACCGACGAGGAAGACACAACATCTAGACATTGATAGGAGAAGAATAAAACACACGCTCACATGAGAGCCTTGTCGGGTATGGCGTAAGATGTCCTTTATGTTGCGAATTTGGGATGGTGAGCGAGTCCTGTAAAGTTCCTCAAGGGTCTTCCAAACTGCTGCAGATGTACGGGAGGATTCAACCAGAGGTTTACATGCTGAACTCAGGGAAGCGATGAGGGCATGTCGGATGAGATGGTCTTGCCTAGTCCACCGTAGATGGCCATCGACATCACTATTTGGTGGCGGGGCAACATCAACAGTGATATATTGATTAAGATGAGACCCGAAGAGAAGGTCCAAAATCTGATCGCGCCAGACCAGGTAATTTGAACCATCTAGCTTTTCTGGAAAATGACTGGGATTTAACAGAATTAATCCATCTGGGGTGAGAGGTGCGTTAATTGAGGTAGAAGGAATATTAGAAGTGATAGGTGTACTGGTAGGGATGTTGTCGAGGTCTCCTTGCTGGAGGAGAACCTCAGGCTGACTATCGTTAGTTGTCATCGGGAGGGAATGAAGGCTGGTTAGAGCTCAACGGCTCTGATACCATAACGTCCCCTTGGGAGATGACGCCACCATTGGTACCATCAACCACCATTGTGCCAACGGTGGAGGCAGAGCCGGAGCTACCGGAGGTGCTAGTTTTCCCAGAGGAGCGGGAGCCAGAACCAGAGCCGAAGGAGGAACCGGAGCCAAAGGAGCTTGAGCCGGAACTTGAAGAAATCTCCATCGAAGTCTCCATCACAAATTAAAAAAGGGTTTAAAAATAAGGAAGAAGGACCAGATTACCCTACGAAGTGCAGAGACGAGCCGAAAGCCTTGGTGACAGAAGTCTTGCAGGACGGCGGGATTGAGATTTAAAATAAACGGATTAGAAGTACTACTCATACCAACAGAGGTGCATCTCCTTTTAAGGGAGCTCATCACCCAAGAACTCCAAAGTTAAGCGTGCTTGCACGGGAGTAGTCTTGGGATGGGTGACCCCCTGGGAAGTTTCTGAGGGCGCGCATGAGTTAGGGCAAAGTGCGCGGTAAAGGCTCGTGGTGGTTTGTGAGGATAGTACTAGAGGTCCGTAAGGTGTGTAGGAGTAACTACCTCGGAACCTACAGGGCCGGGGTGTTACAAATGGTATCAGAGCAACCCTGCGATAGTGTGCTGTTCTGTTGGATATCGGGCAGACACTTAGCAGGGAAAAAAATTCCGGGGTTTGATTGAGATTGGTTTAAGGGCGCAACGAGGACGTTGCGATCCTAGGTGGGGGTGATATGCACTAATTAGTAGTGCATAAATGTATCTTTTATATTTGATTTGTGTGTATTTTTTACCATTTTTTATTAGTTTGTAAACATTTGTTTTTATTGTGTTTGTAATTGTTTTTAGCTTCCATTTATAAGTTGTAAAGTAGTGGTAGAGTTTTTGGCAAGGAAAAGGAGGAAAAACAAGAGGAATGCTGCCCAGGGACACTTACCCGGTCGGGTAGGAATACTCACCTGGTCGGGTACGATTTAACAAGCGATAGTGCCTAGAAAATCACTGGACCCGGTCGGGTCAGATGTGACCCGGGACAAAACGACGTGCTGAAACGCAAGAACGTGGAAGATTATCTGATTTTGACATGCACCCAATCGGGTGGGCACTTGACCCGGTCAGGTACCCGGCCCAAGGTGTTGAAAAACACCTATAAATAGCACACTTTTCCTTCACAAATAATCATTCCTTCTTCTATACTCTTAAGCTCAGTTTAGAATAGTATTTCTTTTATATTTTTATAGCATGTTTAGTCTCCAAATGAGGAGCTAAACTTCCATTTCTTGATGTTGCTCTTGACGAAGCTCGTTGATTATTAAAGTTGTGAGTTATTTTCTTAACTTCTTCCCTTGAATATTAATTCTTCCCTTAATATATCTATATGTTGGGGAGTGTTGCTAAGATGTCAATTAGTTAACATGTCGACATTAGTTATAGTGGTATTCATTTACTTCATATATATTAATGTTGGGGAGTGTTGCTAATATGACAATTAGTTAACATATCGACATTAGTTATAGTAGTATTTATTTTCTTCCTCTATATATTAATGTTGGGGAGTGTTGCTAAGATGACAATTAGTTAACATCTTGACATTAGTTATAGTAGGATTTATCATCTATAATATTCTTCCTTGAATATTAATTAATTCCTATTCATATTTCATATTAATATTTTGAACATTACTTAAAGGATCAACTAGTTTTGTTTCATATATTAATTATTACAAAAATCGATCGACGAATACGCTTGTTAATCGTTGATGGTTTCACAAGTAACTTCGGTTTATTAATGCACGGTCATGGTTAATAAACTTAAGAGGAATTAATTTTGTTGGTTAAACCGAAACCGTTGTGTTGAGGTTATCAATCTCAATTGATTTCATCAAGGAGTTAAGAGATTAAATGCTACTATCAAGTCGGTATATGGCGGTGTTCTATACTTGACTAATAGTAAGGGTTATTAATGAACGACTGTTGTTAATAACTACCCTCGATGAATTGGATATACTCCTCGATTGAGTATTCGATATAATCAGCTAAAATAATATAGTAAGGGTTATTAATGAATTGAATTAGATACAACAATGATCGACTAAAATATATCAATAAGTGGATAACAGTAATGCCAAGTCCTTTTTATCTTTGAATTAAATCTCATATAAGTCGTTCATCTTCGTATTTAATTAAATTAAATCACTCAATCCCAAAACCCCCCTTATTTACTAGTTTTACTAAAAAGAGAATTATTCTTTTCCCTGTGGACACGAACTCTACTTCACCTATACTACGTATAAGTGCTAGTATCGAATATTATTTTGACGCACTGTGACAAAGTGCTCGTCAGGGGGCCGGGTGATTGTAACACTTGAGATTTAATATAAACGGATTAATAGTACTACTCATACCAACAGAGGTGCATCTCCTTTAAGGGAGCTCATCACCCAAGAACTCCAAAGTTAAGCGTGCTTGCACGTAGGGCTGAGCAAAACCCGAACCGACCAGCAAAACCCGAAGTTTTTTTTTAATAATATCCGAACCGAAATGGATATCTGACCCGAAAAACCCGAAACCAAAAATCCGATTAGTATTGGGCCTAGATCAGGTGGCGGGTAGGGTTTGTATAATCCCAACCCAACTCGCCCAAATATCCTAAATATATTAAATAATTTAGTGTGTACTTTGAATATGTTAAATTAATATTTGTGTTCAATTATTTGTGTAATTATTTGTGCAATTTGTGTTAAATTATTTTTGTAATTTGAATGTGTAGTGAACTAGTGTGTACAATTTTGTCAAAGTGACATTCCAACACTTTAATTATCCAATTATAATGTGTTTTAATATAACCGAAATTTTCGAAATATATTAAATTATGTAGTGTACTAGTGTGTACTTTGAATATGTTAAATTAATACTTATGTTCAATTATTTGTGTAATTATTTATGCAATTTGTATTAAATTATTTGCGTAATTTGAATGTTTAGTGCACTAGTTTGTAGAATTTTTGTCAAAGTGGCATTCAAGCACTTTAATTATCTAATTATATTTTTTTAATATACCCGAAATATCCGAAACACAATCCGATATCCGATAATATCCGACATACAAATATCCGAAAAACCCGATTTGAAATATCAAAAGGCCGGGCCTAGTATTTAACTTAAAAAACCCGAACGGGTTTAGGGTACGCAGACCCGACCCACCCGAACCCGACCTGTGCTCAGCCCTACTTGCACGGGAGTAGTCTTGGGATAGGTGACCCCCTGAGAAGTTTCTCAGGGCGCGCATGAGTTAGGACAAAGTGCGCGGTAAAGGCTCGTGGTGGTTTGTGAGGACAGTACTAGAGGTCCGTAGGGTGTGTATGAGTAACTACCTTGGGTCCTGCGGGGCCGGGGTGTTACATCGGAAACCCTAAGCCATTTGGGGAATCCAATATTTATAAGGGGAAGCACTGCCTTGAAGAACCAATAGGGAAGCGCCGCGTGGCGAGGAGCATATCCCAGGGTACATGGGCGGAGCTAGGGGTGGGCCAACCTAGGCCATGGCCCACCCCAAAATTTAAAAATGGCTTAATTTTTAAGGTAAAACATTTCGTGTAAATTTTTTCTAAAAATATTCTTTGTACCGGCCCAGTCCGGCCCACTGCTCTGGCTCCGCCCCTGCCAGGGTATGTGTCACGCGGAGATGAACGGCCGCAATGATGACTTTTCCTCGGAAGTTGCACCATTTCTGCGGCAGCCGCCACCTAGGTTTTCGGGAACCACCGCCAACGGATGAACACCGGGATCAGGAACGTCTCCCACCAAGGCAGTTATACTTCCTTATGTCCCACACATGCTTGGAACATCAGAAGTGGGGGACTTGTGTTGGGTTAATGGCCCCATTAGAGGGTCGGCCCATTTACCCCTCCTCGGACGAACGTCTAGGCCCAACAACACCTAAGTCCCTTGATGAACATCTCCACCAGAGAAGGTTGATCTAGCTTCAGGGCCCAAGGCACACGGGACGAACGTCACCATACCTAGGGAGACGCCCGTCTAATGTTGGAGTGATGGGCCATAGGATGTACGTCCCACAACCCTTTACAGTATTTACCAGGAGCAGGCCCCAAGCCTAGGGAGACGCCCGTCTAATGTTGGAGATTTGGTGGTTGGAGCATCAACCATTCACAGCTCTCCACGTCATCATCGCCAACCGCCCATTGGTGGTATAAATAGTAACATTTATTTCATTGTAAAGGGTTGGCAACTGATTAGCCTTAATACTCTAGCTTAATTTCAGCTCTTAGCTTATTACTCGCAGCTCTTCTACCGAGGTGTAAGAAGAACGACCAGCGGCCCTTAGCAAGCGTATTGCATCGGGGGTTTAATAGACATTAATAATATCCAATCTTTTACTTGCTTATCATTTTCTGAGCCCATCTTACTTGTTTGTTGGATCAGTTTATTTACTCACATACTCAAAATTCACTCGAAATCTTTGGGCTTACGTGTTGGACCCAAAGGTTGAAGGAATAAACCTCAATAAAAGGTTATGACCTATAATATAATATCACCCTAGATTGAGGGTCTTAGAAATTGAAACATCGATTATACTTAGTATAGTTGTCATTGTACTTTACAAATGATTCAAAGTACTGAACTCCTCTTCACGAGGGAGGCCTGATAAGTCTGATTTGTTCATATATTTTCACCCACTTTTTATAGCGTTTCTTGTCAAACTCGGGGAAAGTTGTTACATTTTTCTTCGTTTTTGTTGTATTTTTGTTAATGTTTGAAATTAGTGTTGAAGTTTGCATTTTTGAGTGATTTGTGTTTAATTCAAGTGTTTGGATTGATTTTATGTTTTTCTTCTCCTTATTTGTGTTATTTATATTTTGTGATTTGTCAAATTTTAGTGTTATATTACATTTCAAAATCAGAATAAACAAAAGAAAAAACACAAAAACTCACAAGAGCAGCCAAGCTGCGTAACAAAAAAAAAAACTTAAGCCAAGCAAAAGGAAAACGAACACAAAAACAAAGGAGATAAGTGGAGACAAGTCAACCAAAGAAAACACAAAAACTCACAAAAGCAGCCAAGCTGCGTAACAAAAAAAACTTAAGCCAAAGAAAAGGAAAAAAAACACAAAAACAAAGGAGATAAGTGGAGACAAGTCGACCAAAGAAAACAAGAAGGGACGGATAAGCAGCCGCACATGGCTGCGGCCAATTCAAAAGAAAACAACAAAGGAAGCTGCAATCACCCAACTAGCCGCAAGTACATGGGATCGGCAGCCAAATCATCTGCTGGGAAGAGCAATAAAGGGACGGCACCAACCAGGGAAGAACGGACACCCATAATTCTGCCGCAGAAAAATTCACACCCGCAATCATTAAGCGGCAAGTAGCTCTGGGTCGGAAGAAAGCTGCACTTAGCAGCAAGAACGAGAGAAAAAAAAGGCAGGTCATCTACTGGCCAATGGCAGGCCGTAGGAAAGCAATCACTCAGCCGGTTTGGAAGAGATCATTCACGGCGGAACAAAGCAGAAAACGCAGCTGAACAATTACATTGTATCAAGCTACTCCATGTTCATCAATTGCTATTTTAAGGTTTTGTCTATAATTTTATGTTTGAATAAGCTTTAAATTTGGTTCTTGGATTAATTATAATTTCGAACTGCTCTTAAGTTAGATTTTTGAACTGTTATTATGTTGAATGAATATGTATTTGAATGGTACGTTTCCATGTATTACTTTTGCTCCTTCATTAATGGTGTTAGTTTCTTGATAAGGATGTTATTAGGCTAAAATTCCATGGGGTTTGGATTTAGACAAAGTTAATTAAGGTTAATGGGTGTTCTTGAACATTGAATTGAATTTAGGAATTTTCTCCAATTTTAGGACTAGTTGTTTGAGATAAAATTGAAAGAGTAATTTGTGAAATTGATCACTTCACTTGTTAATTTTTAGAAGACTAATTCTTTCTTGTCTATGAGTTTAGAATTTAATTTAGCTCATATCTCACACACCTTAAACTATGCCTAGAAATAGGACATGTTAGGGGAATTAAAATCAAGTTCTTGTCTATGAGAATTAATATATCACTATTCTTAAATTGGAGAAAATTTCCCATTTTCGTTCATAATCATAGACACCCAAGATCCTTAATTCCAAATCTAGACCCCACTTTTAATTAGTTAATTTTTCGTTACTAGTCACATTGAATTTACCTTTAAGTATTTTATTTTCAAAACTTTACTTATCCACATGTTTGCTAGTTTAATATTTTAGTTAGTTAATTTTCTTTCTCAAGATATTTAGCATGTTCACTAGTTTTAGTTTACTCATTAAAGTCATTTAGTTAAATTTGCCGTTACTACTTTTGTTATTTATTTTTAATTACTTAATCATTATCACAATTAATCGTTTGAGAAAGCTTGCAACGATTCGTACTAACCGGTGACCGATATTGAAACCAACACTTCCCTCCGCCACTCCTCAGAGACACGATAGTCGGGGATAAACCTTTCCATCCGGAACGGTTAAACTCCGTTTTACTACAACGCCGCGAAAGCGGTTATCAAGGCCACCCCACAGTTTCAGGTAGAACTTGAAGGTTGCTCCCATCGCCGTTGTTTTCGGGGAGATCAAGGAGAGAAGACGTGGTTCGTGCTTCCTTCGTTTCTGTTTTAAAAACAATTATATTAATCCTCATGGGTATTATTTTCTGAATAATTATTTGGGGGCTTGTATGCCCATGTTTGCCAAGTGTGGCTTGAACACTTGTTATATTACTTTTGCTGCTTTAAATGAGTATTTTACATTATGTTTGTTTATGGATGTACTATGTGCGAATGGTATTCAAGATGCCTAGTATAGTATGGATGAGTTGGACTGCGGTTGACTATCCGTACTGTACGGCGGGTTGTTGATGTGTCCGGTAGGTCCAGGGCGCGATAGGTTTGGTGCATAACCACTCTTAGGGAAGCGTTGGTGTGGTCCAGAGTGTTTAACTTCTGGTATGAGGGGTTTGGTGTAGACCCGCCCTTAGAGAATCGTTGGTGTGATCCAGAGTCGTTAACTTCTGCTCCAGTTTCATAAAGTGGTCTCGGTAGCCCGCGAGCACCTTCTCTAGTAGGTCGTTCTTTTCCATTTTTCTGGCCATAAATTTTTCATGACGAGTTTCTTTCAATTCTTCATCAATCTCTCCTTAGCCATAGCCATGACCTCTAATTGCCGCATTAACATCTCTTGCATTATCTCCATCACCCTATCACTCTGCATGCATATAAATAATCGGTAGAGTTTAATTCACAAAACTCTCTTTTGGAGTTGTGGTATGACATATAAATTCTACACATTATTCTATCCACTTCAAAAAAAATTGTCAAACCCTCTAATAAGTTATATTTTTTCATGCCTAAAATCCTTCCAAAAACAAGTTTAACAATTTAAAAATCACTTATTAATAATGTGATTGAGCATACAAGTGACTTTGTTAAAATTCCTAAATCAACACAAAAAATACTGATTTTTTTTTTGCAATTGATTTTTTTTCGTAGGAGGCTTAGTGAATCAATAATATACACTAATTTCATGTACTACGTAAAAAATTTATACATGGAGAGATTTGACACATTTTGTAGATTACACTAGCTACTTTCATGTACTACGTATAAATACAGTATTTTATGTATTACGCATAAACTTTCCATAATTCTACAAATTTAAGCTAATTCACTCACTTTAGCTAAAGTTCCCGAAATTTCAAAAAAATCAAACGATTCTGCCAATTTGAGTGTTAAGGTCAGGCCATAAGTAACGCTGGGGTTACACTATTCTAGCTGAATCCGTTAAAGCATTTAAGTTGGAACCACTTTAGCTACATTTTCCTGCAGAGTATAATTTTTTTATCTTTATGTTATTAGTATATGTATATGTTTTTTTCTATAATGCAACTGTTTCACACCGAACGTCATCAATTTCAATAAAAAAACAAATTTAACTCATTTCTATGTTAACAAACAGGCCATAAATAAAACTAATAGAAGTACAAAGTACTATGTACTAAGTACTATGTACTTAGTTTATTATGGCGGGATTGGCACGGAATTTGGCACGGACTTATCAATTTTTCGTGCCAAATAGCTCGTGCCAAAGTGTTTTTGGCACGAATTTGGCATATCCCTGCCAAAATCCGTGCCAAATCCGTGCCAAAATCCCTGTCAATCCCGTGTTTTTTTGTAGTGGTATATGGTACGCCTCATGTAAATACGCTTAAGTAGTAGGGAGGAGGTAAAAAGCCTAGCCATGATCCAACTCACTCCAAATTGACAAATGATTGTAAATTCATTGGGAACAAATATTTCTATGACTATCGACTCACCCTACTATTTGTACGCCTTGTCCTTGAGCGTTTTTCAAAGTATTACTGAAACAGAAATTAGTTATGGAAATATAACTAATGTTACTTGAGTATAATGTGATTGTCATTAAGTTAAAAATTGAACGCAAAAAACTACGAATATTTACTAAAGTTACTACTATATATAGTCACACCACTTAAGATGTTACTTCGTATATATATACTTTCAAAAATAGATGTATTTTATTCAGAAAAGTGTAGTTACTTCTATTTATAAAAACATAATTACTCTTACATACTTTTAATAAACATACACTTGTCGTTTTACCTTTCGTTTTAAATAATTATTAACATACACTCCGTAATGTAAAAACATAAATATTCTTACATACTTTTACGTCGTTTGTTTCATATATTTTACTTCTTTCGCTATTCTTTTGATCGGAAGGGATAAGAGATGAATGGGTCTCCCGTGCATCCCTATAAATACTGTGAAATGCTTTAAATATAAGTAAAAATGTTTACGAATTCGAAAACAGTCTTAACTTCGTCCCTAAAACAAAAAATTTACCAATTAAAACTTTGACAAATTATGTTATCTATTTTAATTAAGTTTGTCATTGGTTTTGGTGGATTTTTGTTTTTTCGCAAATGTTCTTTTCCTACACCCAATGACATGGTGTCTTCCTTTTCCTGCGGACAAAACAATCACCCTTTTCTTTTAAATGGGGTAGTTTGTTTGGGCTTATAGTAGTTAGACTTATAATTAAAATTATTAAATAATTAGGATACCTCTTTTAATTTTATTCTTTGTCTCCACCAAATTGGCATTTGAAGTAAACTTGTTTGGTTGACTCTTGGCACTCTCCTGGCCTTCCTATTTGAATTGTGTCAATAATGATATTGGTGATGACATTATTGAACGACATTGACCCAACATTGTGTTTAAGGTCTTTCCCGTAGTCCCTCCAAGATTCTGCCAACTTCTCAATTAGGATCCCGATAATGAATGACTCTGGTAGATCTATTTGGACGCCCTTAAGATGTTCCAGTAGCGTCAGGTACTCATGGATTTGTGTTGTAATATCTCTATCATCCTTCATCTCCCATTTGTAATAGTTTCCTATCACAAAGCTCTGTTTGACACTGTCCTCAGTTGTGTATTTGGCTATCATGGAACCCCATATTTTCTTCGCCACTATGTTGCAATAGACATCAAACAACTCATTAGATAAAGTACTAAGAATAGTTCGGCGACAAACCTTGTTCGCGTAGGTCCATTGTGGCAAAATTTTGGCACCGACTTTTGTCTTCTGATCCGGCATATTGTCTAGCGTGGAGAATATACATTCTTGCCACCTCTTGAATTTTAGTACAGTAGAAAATACTTCAACTTTTGAGATGTCCGAAAATGACTTTACATGAGTGGGTGTAGGCTCAAAAGGCATGGCAGTAGAGTGGGTCAGGGGGCGGTTTTCCCAATGGAAGTGTCAAGTATGGTGATACGCTCGTTCATCTTTTCCGATGACATACTTTTTTTATTGTTGGATAGTTGTCATCGGAAATCTGCAAAACAATGTTAGAAAATTAAATAAAGCTCGAGACATGACCAAGACGCTGTTCTCGAGAAAGTAGACCGGACACAAAACTACGAAGATGAAAGACTCAGAACCCACTGTAACCAAGCAGCTATATTGGAAAATGGTAACACTCAGAACCCACCCCTTTGTAAAGACTTAAACATATACTCCCTATATATAGATAAGAATATACGTTAAATTAGTAATCTCCAAATTAAAAGGGATCATTTAAAGCCTGCCATGCCAGTATGCCACGTTCAAAGAATGTTTTTTAATATGCCAACGCTCAAAGATTTTTTTTGGAAGACCACGTTCAAAGAATTTGAAAACTTGGTTAATGATAAATATATCAAGAGTCCGTTTGGTAATAGCGTGACTTTTTTCTTTTAGTTTATCAGTCAATTTTTTATTAAATACGTAACTTTTGATTTGACACGCTGAATTGTTTGATAATATGAAAAAGTGTGGTTGAAATTACTTTTCTGGCTGTCTGAAGTTATTGTATATGACCATTTTAGCTATTTTTACATAATTTTTTTTCTTTATTTTATTAATAAAATATATTTTTAATTTTTCTCCACAAATCAACAAAATCAGCTAATACAGCTACTTCAGCTAGAACTTCATAACTTTCAGCATAATGACCTAATACAGTCACTTCAGCTAGAACTTCATAAGTTTCAGGAAAATCAGCGTGCCAATACACCCGATTTGGGTGTTACCAAATGGGCCCTAAGTGGCTTAATTAAAACAATAGGAATATACGTTACACAAAGTCACTTCGGCTAGAACATCATAACTTTCAACAGAATCAGCTACTACAGTAGTTACTTCAGCCAAAACTTCATAAGTTTCAGCAGAATCAGCGCGCCAATACAGCCGATTTGGGTGTTACCAAATGGGCCCTATGTGGATTAATTAAAATAATAGGAATATACGTTACACACAGGGCCGTCTAATGAATTTGGAGGCCCCGATTGTAGATGCAAAATTGAGGTCCCATATATGAATAAAAATGAAATCACATATAATAACAACTCACATAGTTTGACAAAAATAAACGTGTTCACGTACTCATAGAAAAAAACATGATTTAAAATATCTACATATTAATATTATATACAAGTATATAATATACGGGTCGGAGTAACTATATTGTAATACTAATATTAAAAAAATTGGGGCCCGAAATTGGGGGTGTTTGGCAATTGGGAGTTGGTTTTTAGTTGTTACTTGATTGTGTTGGCTGATTGATAATGACGGATTTTGTTGGTTGTTTTGGTTATAAGCTGATTCTATTAGCAGTTTGTAAAATATTGTTTGGTTAATTAAATGGATGTTTAAAATCAGCTGATAACTTGTTAAATGACTTTTAAGGACTTCAATTTTTTGTTGTTGATATAATTAGTAAAATTACTTAAACAATTTCAAAGATTTAAAAATGTAAAATTTATTAACACAACTAATAATCATCAGTATGCAGATATTTTGATTTTTCTTTATCATGATATTTTGATTAATAATTGGAATTATAAATAAAAATACACCAAAAGAGTTGTATAATAAAAATGATAAATGTATTTGTATCTTAATCTCAACATAATTAAAAAATACTAATGATCACTTTGAGTTCATCCTCCTAACGCAATACATACAAACTGAGTTTAATTTATTCAATTGTATTTTACAGTATAGGGTGGCTACTAGACTTAACTAAAGATATCACCCTGTCACAAATGATCGAAGCAAACGGGCTCGCCTTTTATCATGAAGTATGGAAGTTCCAATCCTCCAGAGATGCCAAAAGTTGAAAATGGTTTGACCCATACAATAGCAGCAAGAGGATTTTCTTTACTTGGTAGTGGTCTACAAAGTCTTTCCTAACGTAATTGGTTTTTCCTCTTTGACGGAACATAATTTGTTCTTCCTTGGCGGAAGTTTTATTCTTTGCTGTGAGAAATACGAGAATGCGGGTAATTTATTAGGAATAAAAGCAAAAAAATGGAAAAGCCAATCGTAAAAGCTAGATTTGTGGCGTTTTAGATTTTGACTATTTGGGACAAAAAGTCAAATAAAACAGTCATTTATCAAACATCTGGTCAAACAGCCAAATTGTAGTCAAATCAGCCAAAATTGGTTGATAGGCTCCTGGCTCCTAACCAAACACCCTCATTCAACTTGCTAATATAAAAAACGGCCCTGGTTACAAATTTGGGACCAAACGGAAACCATTTAATAGTAAAATATACTTCCTCCGTTCTTAAATAAATGCAATGGTCAACATTTCACACTTGTCGAGACACAACTTTGTCCATTAATATAAATGATTTTGTATTAGTAAAAAATTAAAAAAATTAGATTATGAAAATTTACAATGAGACAAGTTTAACAATATTTTTTTCATAAAATAATATTATTACATTAATAAATAAAACATAGTCAAAGTAAAACATGTGAATAATGTAAAAGTCAAAGTGTTGCATTTATTTAAGAACGGAAGTAGTCGACCTCTATATAAAAAGAGGTGGAAATCATGTCATATTTCCCGCTCAAAAATGTCACAATCATGGCTCAAAAATCGATCCCATGCGTAGGGCACTGCGGGTTGGTTGTTTGTCACTGTTTGGTTGCGCGTTGAAAGTGTTATGACCAAAAGGTTAAAGAAGTAAACTACTGAAAAGTTGATGATCGGTCCGCTGCCCAATCTTGATTTTTCCTTTATACCTGTGTGGTCCGATCTGCGTCATACAAAGGGTATGCGGAAGTTTTTCTTCTTGTGGTTCAACGGATGAAAAGGATGGGGGGAGTGGATTGTGCAGAATATGCCTAGCCGTCTGGTTTCTTCTGCGCGAGGTCGCGGGGGCTGCGAACAGGGCAAGGGCAATCAACGGTCTTGCAACGGGTGAGGAGCAGAGAATGAAGCGCAAGGTAAGGGCAGGGAGGTTCGATCGTCTTCAGGGAGCAAGGATGGAAGGAGAGATGGTCAGATAGAGATGACCAAGGGTTCGGTAGACATCTCCCAAATTGATTTAGCCCAGGGCTGAAGGATGAAGAGGAACGTATGAAACTTTGTTGCGGCAAGAGTACAGGTAAACTTTGGTTCTAAATGATTAAACAATAACTTTCAAATGATAGCTTCTGAGATCTGTCAAATCTATATTGGAGTGTAAATCAGGATGTAGGATAATTTTATTTTCAGCCTAATAAGATCATTCAGAATTGCTCTTTTTTAGGTTTACGGAGTTCGGACTTATTGAAATTGAAATCCCATTACATGAACTTGGTGAAAAATTCTGACCAGAATCATTTTTAACGGGACATCACAAGGTACAGTTGAAGTTTAGTAGTAAATTTATCTTCCTCGTGCCCTCGCCTTGATAGTTGATATTCTGGTAGAAGCTTTATGAACCACTGAAGTGTGCGGTGTAGAGAATCACCATTTTATTTGCAAATATACATTTGTACCATTTCAATTTTATCTTTTCCCAATGAGAAAGGTGGCTTCCTAACAGTTTGCTTCTTCTTACATGACTGCCAGCTATACACACCAGTGTGATGCGTAGTCTTGGATGAACTTTCTGCTTCTTCCAATTTTAGGCCCGCAAGGTTTTTTGTGTAATTTATTTATTACGTGCTACCTAATAATTTCATTGTAATTCTGTCTTTGTGATGTTTGATAAAATGTTTTGGTCATTTTTCTTTGGCAGTTCTGCCTAGATGTTTTATGGAACTAAATCTATATTCTATAGTATTTACTCTCTAATTCGGCTTATGTGATGTTTGATGATGTTTAGGTCATTTTTCTTTGATTTTGATAATCTTGGGTCATTATTGATAGAGGCATTTCTTTGATTTTCTACATGGTTTGATCAAACTACAGCTTGATTGTCTTACATTTAGGTGATTGCTGCTAATCATTTCATTTTTCTGCTGCATGTGTACTTAAGTGCAGTACGTGTTTTGGCAGCTTTTCTGTTGGATATTCATCAAAGTTCAACGGCTTCATCAACAAAAAGGTCTCGAGAAGACATGGTTATTGGTCATTTAAGTCTTTAATTTGAAAAGCCCTGTATGAGTCTATACAGCTCCATAAATGAGTCAAATGTGAGGAGAAAAATATTATTTGGACTCACTTTGTGTACACATGCTGACGAGCACTTTGTCACGGTGCGTCAAAATAAATTCAACACTAACACTTATACGTAGTATAACGTAGTAGAGTTCGTATCCACAGGGAAAGGAATAATTCTCTTTTTATAAAACTAGTAAATAAAAAGGGGGGTTTTGGGATTGAATGATTTAACTTAATTAAACATAAAGATGAACAACTTAATTTAAAGATAAAAAGGACTTGGCATTGCTACTTTCCACTTGTTGATATATTTTAGTCGATCATTGTTATATCTATAACTAATCCCCTCTCGAATACTCAATCGATGAGTATATCCAATTCATCGAGGGTAGTTATTAACAACGACCGTTCATTAATAACCCTTACTATTAGTCATGTATAGAACACCGCCATATACCGACTTAATAGTAGCATTTAATCTTTTAACTCCTTGATGAAATCAATTGAGATTGATAACCTCAACACAACGGTTTCGGTTTAACCAACAAAATTAATCCCTCTTAAGTTTATTAACCACGACCGTGCATTAATAAACCGAAGTTACTTACTTGTGAAACCATCAACGATTAACCATCGGTTCGTTGACCGTTTCTAGTAGTAATTAATGTCGAGATGTTAACTAATTGTCATCTTAGCAACACTCCCCAACATTAATATAGAGATAGATTAAGGGAAAAATTAATATTCAAGGAAGAAGATTAAATATGAATAATCCTACTATAACTAATGTCAAGATGTTATCTAATTGTCATCTTAGCAACACTCCCCAACATTAATATATAGAGGAAGAAAATAAATACTACTATAACTAATGTCGAGATGTTAACTAATTGTCATCTTAGCAACACTCCCCAACATTAATATATAGATAGATTAAGAGAGTAATTAATATTCAAGGGAAGAAGTTAAGAAAATAACTCACAACTTTAATAATCAACAAGCTTCAAGAGCAACACCAAGAAATGGAAGTTTAGCTCCTCATTTGGAGACTAAACATGCTATAAAAATATAAAAGAAATACTATTCTAAACTGAGCTTAGGAGTATTGAAGAAGGAGTTATTCTTTGTGAAGGAAAATGGGGTTATTTATAGGTGTTTTTCAACACCTTGGGCCGGGTACCCGACCGGGTTAGGTGCTTACCCGACCGGGTCCGGTCAAAATCAGATATCCTCCACGTTCTGGCGATCTTCGGCACGTTCTGGTGTCCCGGGTCAAGTCTGACCCGACCGGGTCAAGTAGGGGACCCGACCGGGTCTGATGATTTTCCAGGCAGTTTCGGATTTTACATCAGACCCGACCGGGTGCATGGTCTGACCCGACCGGGTTTGTGCTCCTGGGCACACTTATCACCTTTTTCTTCACTTCAAAGTCCTCCTTTTCAACACCCTAATTCCTAACTCTACTTTACAACTTACAAATGAAGATTAAAGTACAATTACAACTAAAATCACACAAATGTTTACAAACTAAATAAAACGGTAAACAATCCACACAAATCAAACATAAAAACATACACTTATGCACTACTAATTACTACATATCAAACACCCCCACACTTGAACCTTTACTCGTCTCGAGTAAACCAAATCCAGTCCAAGAAGTCCTTAAATTGACAAGAGTATCAACACCAACATCCACGTGTGTTTTTAGAACAACACAAAAAATATCCCCCAAAATATAACAGTAAAGAGGGGTCTTTAACTCCATATTTCTTATCAACCTCATTTTTTTTTTCGTTACCCTTAGGATCCTGCAGAAAAGAAAATACTTTCTCTCATTCTCTCATTTTGCCTAGGTGCCCTTTCGGGTTTTCATCCCAGCTTCTCACATTTTTCTGTTTCAATCCTCACAACTCACTCTTATTTTTGCTTTATTTTTGCTTAAGTTGCCCTTTCAGGTTTTCAACTTAACAAGCTTTTTTTTTTAAAACAAGAATAAAGAGTATGAATGTGAAAATTCCATAAAACTCTCCCCCCCAAGCTAATCAAAGCACTGTCCCTAGTGCATGTGTATGAGATGAATGCGTTTTTTTTTTTTTGGTACTTTTGGGAGGTTTTGTTGGTGATTTGTGGGTGTGGAGATGAAGAGGGTGAAGAGGAGATGAATGAATTGGGTTTACTTGATGCATTTGGTGGATGGATGTAGGAGATATGAAGCTTTGGACTCTTGGAAATGGAGGAAATTTGGGGTTCGGTTCGAATGGGGAAAAGAAAGTGAGGAAGAAAGCTGCCCGCCCGCCTCCTGATCGGGATTTTTCCCGACCGCCCGGCCGGGTATAGTGAATGACCCGGTCGGGCGTAAACTGTTCACCCGAGGCAGAGAGTTTTTTTGCAGGGTTGCCCGGCCGGGTATAGGGGTCTACCCGGTCGGGTGTGTCTATTTTTCTCTATTCCTCAGCTGCCTCACCCGGGCGAGTTGTGCGGGTAGGGTATTTTTACGCTATACCCGACCGGGTGTAGTGTGGTACCCGGCCGGGTATGTTCCCCAGGCTTCACTTTTTTTTTTTTTTTGAAGTGTAAACTTAAACTAGAACAAAAAGTAAACGTACCTTACATGGGTTGCCTCCCAAGAAGCGCCTCGTTTAACGTCGCGGCACGACGCCATCATTGTGTTCAATCGTTCAAGCTTGGATCATGATAATTAATTTTCTTCAAATTTTCACTCCTAGGACCTCCATAGGAGTGCTCAATTTCTCGACTCTCCACTTTGGAAATCTTTCCAGGATCAAATATCCAGATTTTCATTGATTTATGTGGTGGGAGGAAGGGGAAGAAATTATCATGTAGTATGGTCAATGAAAAGTTTTTCGATCCCTCAATTTTGAAGGAGATTTCAGAAATGTCATTTTCCATTTCAAGTTTACGAGATTCTGTTAAAGCTTCCAGAGATGATGGAGATACCTCAAAGGATGACAATGACAAAAATTTGAATTTGAAGCTCAGCTTATCCTCTTCTTTGACCAGTTGGAGCTCCGTGTTTTTTTCTTCTTCTACTTCTTCTGGATTCTGGATCTCCTTTTGCATCTCCTTTTCATTTGTCAATGTGATTGCAAAAGTTTGCTGTTTAGGATCACATTCCATTTGAGAAGGAAGTTTTTCCGAATCCCTTGCTTCAAGCCTACTCATGGCTTCGGCTATTTGACTCATTTGAGTTTCCAAGTTTAAAATGCTAGACTTGGTCTCATTTTGGAATTGTACCATGTTGTTTTGCATGGTGGTCATGTTGGTAGCAATAGCCCGGACCATATCCTCCGTAGACATGTTAGAGTTGGAGAACGGATCATACCTCATTTGAGGTACATCCCTTTCGTAACCAACCTCATCAATTTGTTCAAGGTATTCATCTTGGAGCTTTGGGCAGAAATCCGTTAGATGCCTGTGAGACATGCAAATGTTGCATGTCTTGGCATCTTGAGCTTTTGGGCTTAAGATAAATTCCTTTATTAGAGAAGTCAAGTCGGAAATTTGACACTCTAGGGATGATAGTTTGGTGTCCATATACTCATGAAAGCTCAGAAATAGAAGAGTAAGATTTTTTTTTCTCTAAATTTTTGTTGTTTTTATTTTTTTATTTTTATGAGATAAAATAAAAAGAAAAAAAATTGCCATTCCCCGGCAACGGCGCCAAATTTGACGAGCACTTTGTCACGGTGCGTCAAAATAAATTCAATACTAACACTTATACGTAGTATAGCGTAGTAGAGTTCGTATCCACAGGGAAAGGAATAATTCTCTTTTTATAAAACTAGTAAATAAAAAGGGGGGTTTTGGGATTGAATGATTTAACTTAATTAAACATAAAGATGAACAACTTAATTTAAAGATAAAAAGGACTTGGCATTGCTACTTTCCACTTGTTGATATATTTTAGTCGATCATTGTTATATCTATAACTAATCCCCTCTCGAATACTCAATCGATGAGTATAACTAATCCCCTCTCGAAGATTAAAATACAATTACAACTAAAATCACACAAATGTTTACAAACTAAATAAAACGGTAAACAATCCACACAAATCAAACATAAAAACATACACTTATGCACTACTAATTAGTGCATATCACATGCCTATGAACATATGGGGAGAAAAAACTTTTTATACAAATTAGAAAAGATTATAATTTGTTCTTTGTATTTTTTCTCATTATAATTTGTATTTTTTAGTAATGTTGCTTTTCTAAAGCATTGGATGTAGCTGCAAATTATATCACATACAATGCATGGGCGAGAAACTAATTTCAGCATGCATACACATTCAATAAATTTACCAATTCATTCACTTTCTTTTGGCAAAATGCATTTCATCCCATTAAAGGAGTATTTGCTACGAGTACTACATTATTTATTAATAGCTACTCTCATATAATTATGTTTATATGTTAGAGTAATACTCGGTATTTATAATATTGGCATTTTTCCTCCCGTGCAACGCACGGCTGAAATACTAGTATGTATTGATTAGATGTTAAAACCGTTTTTTGTTGAAAAATGATCAATCATTGTGCACGTTCAACATTAGTGTTCATTCAAATTTAATTTGTTTATTTTGTTTATTTGAAATACTATAAAAATTTCCAACACCATGGTGCTGTGTGCCAATTGCCATTCAGTATTTTGTCACAAAATACACTAGTTCAATTGTCACACAACACCATGCCCTTTATTTGAAATAGTTGTTCATGAATTTTTTTTGTTATCTTCAAAAGCCTCAAATAGGAGGATCTTAAAAAATTATGCATTTGGAGGGTTTTAGAGGATTACAAAAATCCTACAAAATCATTCCCTACATGAAAGGGAGGGTTATAAATAAATCTTCACCATCTTTTTCCTCCCCTCCATTTTTTTTTTAAATGAAATTATAATCTAAATTACTTTTAAGATATGATGAACTCATCAAATAGTTCTATTGATATTCATTTTAAATTTAACTTAAATTATTACTACGTATTTAGTTAATAATTATTCAAAATCCTTCATTTGATGGATTTGGAGGGTAAAAAAATCTTCCACGTTTATTTAACTCCTCATTAAGAGCCCGTTTGGAGACCCCTTTTTTCGGCTTATCAGGCTTATCAGCCAGCTTTTTCACCAAACACGTAATTTTTACTTTCGCGTGCTGAATTGTGTAATAAGCAGAAAAAGTAAGGTTGGAGTTACTTTTCTAGCTGTATTGGCTGAAGTTACTGTAGATGACCATTTTAGCTATTTTTACATGTAATTTTTTCTTTATTTTATTAATAAAATATATTTTTAAAATATTTTTTTCTAGAATCAGCAGAATCAGCCAAAACAGCCACTTCAGCCAGAACTTCATAAATTTCAGCAGAAACAGCCAAAACAGCCGATTTTCGTGCTACCAAACGGGCTCTAAACACAAATGGAAGAATAATTAACCCCACATTCATTGGACTCACCGCCGACGCACTTCCTCCTCCTATTTGGGAACACAAACGCTTGGATGAGTGATGTTCTGATTCAACTACTCCGTATCTTATTTCAGATGTAGTTCACTTGAGCTCGATCTTTTCCCAATACACAAGACTACTTTCAAAATAATACAAGTAATTGACATGATGGAAACGATTTCAACTCATTTTGAGCTAACGTGACTTGCAAAACATGGACTAATTAAGTAATTTGAATAAGCAGGATGCACACTCTATTCAAACTTTAGATAACTTTTTTTAATGTAAGAAAAATAGGATTTAAGCTGTGTTTCAAAAAATATAGGAAAAGTTCTAACCTATGTAGCACCGATACGGGTACGCGGAAACGCGGAAACGGGTACGGGATACGACAAAGCAAAAAGAAAAGTATGATACGGATACGGGGTCATATTTATAATTACTAAAAGTTATGGGGGTGTTTATAAATATTGAAAAATATAGGGGTGTATTTATAAATATTAAAAATACATTTTTTTTAAATACTCATATATTATCCTCTGACGTCTATCCATTCATGGCATTGAAACATTTTACATTTTCAAAATACTTAGAAATAAATTCATATTTTATCTCATATACACTAGTGCATCTCAAAATATAAATATAGTCAATAAGTCATTAACTTAAAAGGAGAAGTAAGTCAAACACTATGTATTTGCATTGGAGCTATTAATTTTCGGGGATAACAATATTTAAAAGTTCTAATACCCATTAGTTGTGTACCACATAAAAGCAAGGTAAAAATTATTTTTAGCTTTTCATTTTTTAAGAATTTCAATACGTAAATTTTGAGTGTTTTTTTGGAAAGTTTTTTTTTTGAAAGTTGATACGTGTATCCGTCAGGATACGAGTATCCGAAATTTTAAAATAATTACAAAAAAATGGAAACTTTTAAAAATTGCAGATACGGCCCGGGAACGTACGGTACGGGTATCCTAGAGTATCGGATACGGGAACGTTTCCGATACGCCGATACGGCACCCTAGTGAAGTATCCGTGCTTCATAGGACTTCTAACACAAAACAGATTACCTGTATAATACACCCGGTTATACGCACTGCAAAAAAAAAACTCGTGATTGGCAGAGTTTTTTGGTAGGGATTTTCCAAAATTGGTAGGGATTTTGACATGGATATGCCAAATCCATGCCAAAAGCAGTTTGACATGAGCTATTTGGTATGAAATTTTCGATAAATTCGTGTCAAATCCGTGCCAATCCCGTCGTTTTTTTGTAGTGACGGTGCCAAATCCTAGCCCAACCCAAATTTCAAATATGTTTAAATTCGGTTCAGTGCCTTGGCTATACCCTGGTACAATATAATCAATTGTACTATATAATTTTAGTGTTGCCCTTTGACAACACTAGTCGCAATAAGAAAATGGGAGAAAGACATGTATAAGACTAAAACATATATACGGATGGTATTTAAATAGGAGTTACAACTTTTTAACTCTTAAATAGGACTAATTTGATACTGAAGAGACAAAAATACCCCTGCTCTAATTAATTAGTTGAGTAGGCCTTCAGTGGTCATCCATGGTGTGAGACCTAGCGGGTTGGTGTTGCGGTGCTGCCGGCGAGGCACCGAATCACCAGCAGGAGACGCGACCTTCATATCTCGGGACAATCGTTGGCCGCCTAGCCAGATTCACTCACTCGATAGGTTCCAGTTTCACCCGCCGCTGCTTAGCGGCAATAAGGAATTGATACGCGTGTAATTTCCGTGTGTATGTTTAGGTTTTTAGTTAGTTTTGGTTGTTTAATATTTCGGAAATCACACACTTTTGGTGTAATAGTTTAGTTTGTTAAATTCTTGTAAAATGTTTAGATTAGGTTTATTCTGAGCTCAAACAGGTCTAGTATCACTCAAAAGGCAGTTGGTGAACCCCAAAAGTGGAAGGAAGGTGCAAAATCACAAGACAAAAAGGAAGATCCTGATTTTTGGTCTATACTCGGTCGAGTATTACCTATACTCGATCAGGTATCTTGTTGAAATTTCAAATCGGATCGGATCCGAAAACAAAGGAACATGCAGGGAAGATTTTACCACGATCGAGTGTCTATACCCGATCGAGTACACCGACATACTCGATCGGGTATAGCTATGAATTCTACTCGAATATCGATCGAGTATGGATCGAATTCGAGTTTCTACACATACTCGATCGAGTATATGTATATACTCGATCGAGTACCCGACCTGCACCTCAAAAAAGCCTATAAATACACCTCCTTTCCTTCACTTTTAGATACCAATTCCTTTATACTCTTAAGCTCAGTTTAGAATAGCATTTCTTTATATTTCTTTTAGCATGTTTAGTCTCCAAATGAGGAGCTAAACTCTCAATTCTTGGTATTGCTCTTGAAGCTTGTTGATTATTAAAGTTGTGAGATATTTTCTTAACTTCTTTCCTTGAATATTAATTCTTCCTTTAAATACTATTTCTATATCAATGTTGGGGAGTGTTACTAAGATGACAATTAGTTAACATCTTGACATTGGTCTTAGTAATAGCTATCCCTTCCTCTATGTTAATATTGGGGAGTGTTACTAAGATGACAATTAGTTAATATCTTGATATTAACTATAGTAGGATTCATTTTCTTTAATATTCTTCCTTGAGTATTAGTTAATTCCTATTCATATTTCATATTAATATTTTGAACATTACTTAAAGGATCAACTAGTTTTGTTTCATATATTAATTATTACTAGAAACGATCAATGAACCGATGGTTAATCGTTGATAGTTTCACAAGTAAGTAACTTCGGTTTATTAATGCACGGTCGTGGTTAATAAACTTAAGAGGGATTAATTTTGTTGGTTAAACCGAAACCGTTGTGTTGAGGTTATCAATATCAATTGATTTCATCAAGGAGTTAAAAGATTAAATGCTACTATCAAGTCGGTATATGACGTTGTTCTATACTTGACTAATAGTAAGGATTATTAATGAACGGTCGTTGTTAATAACTATCCTCGATGAATTGGATATACTCCTCGATTGAGTATTCGAGAGGAGATAAGTTATAGATATAACAATGATCGACTAAAATATATCAACAAGTGTAAAGTAGCAATGCCAAGTCCCTTTTATCTTTAAATCTAATCTCATATAACTCGTTCATCTTCATGTTTAAATTTAATTAAAACACTCAATCCCAAAACCCCCATTATTTACTAGTTCTATAAAAAGATAATTATTCCTTTCCCTGTGGATACGAACTCTACTACACTATACTACGTATAAGTGTTAGTATATATTGAAATTTATTTTGAGTGCACACACGACAAAGTGCACATCAGGAATAGTTGTAGTCTTTTGCCGGCTAATTTTCTGAGCAAAGTACGTTACGTACCGCAGCGCCAGCTTCAGGTAGCTTTCTTCACACAATGGATGCAGTGGTGTTTGTTAGATTGCACATCGATTCTTCATTCTTGGGAAAGCTTCATGCTGATGTCGTTCTTCCTTGGAATTGCTGCCGGACACTTTTATTTGGGAATAGTTCATATTGGATTTGAAAAGTCAACCTACACTCTTTTAATTAGATCTGGAGAACTTGTATTAGGGAAACATTACGAGACCTGCTCCTTCATGGTTACACAACCATACCTATTAAATTTTGTTAGCTTTTTACAACTTCCGAAGTTATATTTGAGGAATCATTTTAAGTGCTTTTTTGAATTGGATTTGTGATTCAAATTTTAAAACGTGGAACCAAAATGAATTCAGGTTGATCTGATATATCTTGACACAATGGCAATGTCAATGACAATGTCATAAAATGTATAAAAATGTCACTGGGTTAAGAAAATGTTATTGTCGATGCTATAAAATGACATTGTAATTATGACAATGTTAATTTTATTTAAAAAAAGTCAAAAGAATGTCATAAAAATGTCACTAAAATGAATAAAAATGTCACCAGAAAATGTCACAATGGCAATGTCATTGTCGATGCAATAAAATGACAGTGTAAGTAAGATAATGTCAATAGCTATTATGACAATTAATTTTATAAAAAAAGTCACAATGTCAAAAAATATTGTAATGTCAATTATTCACGCTGACAATGTCATAAAAATGTCAATAATAATGTCATAAAAATGTAAATGACAATGTCATCACAATGTCAATCATTATGAAAATGACATTGTTAAGACTAATGACATTTTTTATTTTCAACAGGTTCAACGTTTGCAAGACAAAGTCAATTCACATTCATCAGTTATACTTTTTGTTTATTTATCCTTGACCGTTAAAATATAATATAAATGATTCAAAAATAATGTAAATGGCTAAAAGGAATAAAAAATAACAATGAAGAAACAATTAATATAAGAATCTGTTGTTTTAATAGTAAAGTTGAGTTTTAAAAGGTTGATGTCTCACAAGCTTATTGGTTAAGATAAGTTATATTAAAACTCCCCTATTAGAACATTTAATTTATCACTATTTTAAAATATTTAATTATTCCTATTTAATTAATGCGTTGCTCGGCATTTTCGCCTTTTAACTAAAACGGCACATTTTAGTTACCATACCAGGACTTAATTGAGTCTAATAGGACTCTAATTTGGAGTTACGTAGTAGATTTTACGCCCACTAGGACTTATTTTATGATGGACTACTTGAATATACATGTAACACTATCCCACTACGAGATAATACAATCAATAACTAATTTTTAAAAGATTGCCTCCTAAAGTTAGAATAGCTCCCAAATTGAAAATTTACATCACACCAATTATTATTCGTAAATTTTGAAGGAAAACTTTCATCACAAAATAAAATAGCCCCCAAATTTAATAAAGAGAATAATAATTTGTTCGTTGACATAAAAAAAAACCTATTTTTAAGGGATACTAATGTTGTATATATAGCCCTAAATATGACTAAATTAATCCGTAAATGCACAAATAGGACTATGTTATTTATCTTCCCAAATGGGACTAAAGTATACCCTATCTACCTATTATACCCTTATCATAACTTAATAAGGTAATCATATTTTATTTCTAATAAACATAAAAAACAATAAAGAAAATAACTTAATTCATAAAAAAAATCGTAAAAAATTATATATTTTTTTTTCTAAAAAAACTTAAATAATAATAAAAATTAAAAAATAATAAAAATTAAAACTTTATAAATAAATAAATAAATAAAATAGATAAAACATCTAATCTAAAAGATATAAATAAAAAACATGGGGGCCTCTCCCACAGTCTGGGCTATTGTCCAACCAAGTTACATCTTTCGGCTTTAAAAAATGTCATTTTATGAAAAAATGTCATTTTTCTCTGTCATAAAGATGACACTTTTACTCTTTGAAAATGTCAAATTTTTCTCAAAAACCGCCATCAAACAAATTTTGGCATTTTTTGGATGATCAGAGCTAAAGGTGCTGGGAGGTTGTTGAGGTGGCAGCATAGGCCTACATATTTTTTTTCATTTTTTATTTATTTAATTTTAATTTATTAAGTTTTTTATTTTATAATTTTTTATTTTTCATTTTTATATTAATTTTATTTAATATTTATTTCGTGTTTTTTTACATTTATATTATAAATAAAAGTATGTTATTACTTTTTATATTCTAATTGTTAATGAAATATGATTTGTATTAAAACAAATAAATGGTAGAATTGGAAAGTAAGTCCTATTTAGGGAAATTTTAAGTTATGATCCTATGAGCTGAATGTTGTTGCCGAACATATCCAAAGTTCCATTTAATCCCATTTGAGGAATTCTCCCTAATATATATTGTTTTTTGTATTAAAACTGAGTTATAAATTAATGGTGTGTAAATCTGTTATTAGTTACAAAAAAATCTATTATCACTCCTACTATAACATTTAATTAATTGTCCAAACTTCAAGGTACCATTAGCTATTCACCTTAATTAGGCCAACTCATTTGGAAAAAAGAAATGAGAATAGATCTCTTATTTTCAAAGTGAGCGTTGTAAAATTATGTATTTGTCCTCCATTTCTTATAAAAATATATATCAAAATTCATAAGTTTTTATGATCTTTCATTTCACCAATATTGCATATGTAAAAAAATTTGAAGATCCAATTGGTGGATATTTTTAGGCCTAACTTTTTTTTACAATAAAGCTAATTTTTTTTAAAGTAGATTCAAATATTGGAATTAAGATTTCATAACTAATTTTTACATTTTAAAGTTTATTTTTCAAAAGATGTCTAACACACAAAAACACTGCATTCCTTATTATCTAATGCTCTATATAATAAACTTGAAATATGAAATGCTATGTGTGACTCTCTTATTGACTTCGCATGATAAATGTTAACATTACTTTTACAAGCATTGTTTAACTCATTAAATGATTCGTCAAACACATTGTGTTTTGATGACATTACCTTGTGACACTTCCTAAGAGAAGGTCACATGTTTGAAACTCATCTTAATGAAAGATGTTGCCATTTAACAAAACAAGTGCTACTACTCATAACATGTGAAAAAGTACAACAACAAAACTCATTAAATATACTTCGTATGATGCAATGCTCATTCAAAACCTAACGAGGTAAATCTACTATGTAACCTTACGAAGCAACAAAGTGGTCATATCGAATCATATTAGGACATCAAAACTAATTTATTTATTTCATTTGAACGTAAAATTAAATTACACTACATCAGCCTCAATACATAAACGTAGTGATTACAATTGCAACGCCACTGCAACCAAAACCCTTGATAAAGACTAAAGAGTAAACACACAATCTACGATGATGAATAACATAATATATAGTCATATAGTAAGTACAAATTTATTATTGATTGTGGTTAGATCATAGTAAACACTACAAGAAAATTGACTTTTTGCGACAAACAATTTGCGACCGACGTCTAATTTGGTCGCAATATGTATACCAATAGCGACCGTATTTTAAGTGGTCACGAAAGTATAAAAAATGTTCAATTTTTCTGGGACCATTTTAATTTCCCTACGCTATTAGCCTGACATCCGGTCGCTAAAGCTTTTAAGTTTTGGCGGTACACGAAAAAAGTAGCGCTCACATCAATTCTTTTCCCAAAAAATTGGCGGTTCCTAAAGCCTTTCCACTTTTTTCCTTAACCTAAAAAAATTGGAACGACCTCTCAAACACTTCCATTTGCTCTGGACAAAAACACAACCTTTAACCTAGCCTTCCTTTTGCTCTGGACAAAACCCTTCTCAGAAAAACCTGTATTTCGACCTCCAGAATTCTCGTTCGCTACTGTACGGACGAAGCTCGAACGGAAGAAGCTGCTAACTGGTTCAGGTTTCACTCGGCCGCGCCGCTAGTCGCCACCTGTCACTCGGTCGCTTCTCTAAGTCATCACCATCACTCCGGCTCCGCAAAATAGCATCAAGTTGTTGAGGTAAGCACTTTTCTCCACCATTATTTAGTGATAATCTGATTAAAGCTGCTGCAAAATGTTCTTTTTTTTTTTACTTTTCGAAGCTTCAATTCTTTGTTCAAATTTCAACCCATTTTGTTCTTCACCATGTTTTTATTTTTCTGTTCTGAATTTGTTGTGTTATGAAAGTGAATTGATATAGTTTTGGTTTTGATGTTGTTATTTGGGGTCTTGATTCCTTGAATAAGAGTGACATTTTATGAATTACAGTATAAATGTGAAAAATTTATCCATGTCTATTAGTAGGATTGTATTTCAGCCGGATTTGTTTTGTTGTCTTTTTTAAACTTGTCAATTGTTTGGGTAATGTTTTCCTTATCGGCTTCTTCACTTTGACCTCCTGATACAATTGAATAATTAATCTTAAAAACTTAATAAAAGGACAAGTGTTGCAGACTTGAACCTATGACCCCCTGATTTGCTATAGAGATATATATGTTGCTTTTTTATAAATTTCTTTAGATAGAAAAGGTCAAAACATATATAGATTCCAGAAAGTGTGGTGTTGTCTGCATCATATCATACAAAAGTGTATATTTGCTAGTCCATTGTACAGTTGCAGAAACTTTAATGTTTGAACTTTGAAGATTTATACACTCCTGCAAATCTTCCTCTTGTCACCAGTGCAATTTAGAAATGGTTTGCAAAATGCAAAGGGAATAGTTATGAACATATTTCTACTAATAATACAGAGTATATACAGAGTATATCTCAAGTCAAACTATTAGGCAGGCTGCTATCTAAACATAAACTATGTTCAAATTAACATTCTGATTAGTTTAACTCACTGATTAACTTGTTGGGTTTGCTTCAATTCTTATTTGTTTTTTATTTCGTTTTGATATGTGCTTGTCAAAACCACTCATGCGACTTTCGTTATACTATTGTAAGTTTGTTGTCATTTTTGTATCAATATTGAGAGGTCACGTACTTCTCACTGTCTTTGTATTAAAAAAATATAACATTTTGATTAAAGAATGTTTTCAGGTGCTGTATATTCTTTTAATAAGAGGTCTCACACAGTCCGAAATCACTCCATCTCATCACAAATAGAGCAGTTTGTGCACATGCTCCCCTTTAAATTTTTTAAGTTAATTACTTTCCTTAGTTAAACTTCAGATATCTTAAAATTAGAATCCTTAATGTTTTAACCATGTGATTAGGTATGTAACTAAATGATATTTGAATTTCTAAAGTCCATGACACATTTATTTAAAAAAAGTGGAGAACACATTAACTTATTAAATATAATTTAATTAAATCACTAAACTTTGAACTCTATGACACATTAAATAAGTAACCATTGAGTGTTTATTTTGTTCCTATTGTCATTGTTTTTTGTGTTCAATATCATTGTTCAATGACTTGTGATTTTTCTATGACACATTAAATCGTAATAAGTGAATGTTTAAACTCTATAGTCACTATTGCTTTTTACACAGTTTTGTGGAGAAACTGCTTTACCTCTTAGTGAAGACATGGCACCTAATAAAGATTGGATTGAACTGTTCAATGATCGGCTAAATGAAACATATTTGAAAGGCATTAAAACCTTTTTAGATTATGCATTTCAAAAGACAGGAGAACAGTTTGAAATTAGATGTCCATGTGTGAAATGTTGCAATACATATTCGAGAAGTCGTGAAGTAGTTGAAGCCCATTTGAAAGTGTATGGGATGATGAGAAACTACACGTTTTGGTATCATCATGGAGAAAGGCTGGGAGAACTGGAATCTGAATTTAACGATGACACTAATTGTGACTCTGGAGATGATACTGATGATGAGACACAAGAAATTATACAAGATTTTTTTCCTCATTATGAAACGTTTAGTGAAAAGACAGATGTTATTGAAGAGGAACCAAACGCTGAAGCTAAGAAATTTTATAGGTTGTTAAATGACTCTCAACAACTTGTATTTGAAGGCTCCAAGTCCTCAAAGTTGTCCATTTTGGTAAAACTGCTTCACATCAAGAGTATTGGGAAGTGGAGTAATGAGTCCTTTACAATGCTTCTACAACTTCTTAATGATGATCTACTTCCTGAGACATCAACTTTACCTAATTCTTATTATGATGCAAAGAAGACAATTAGAGACCTTGGTCTTTCTTACGAAAAGATAGATGCTTGTGGAAATGATTGCATGTTATATTGGAAGGATGATGAAGAGGCAGATTTTTGTAAGGTTTGTGGTGACTCTCGATGGGAGAATGATAAGCGTAGTGGAGAGTGCAAGTATAAAGCTAATGGTAAGAAAATACCAAAGAAGACATTAAGGTATTTCCCATTAACACCCCGGCTTCAGAGATTGTTTATGTCTAGAAAGACATCGTCTTTAATGAGATGGCATCACAACCGAAGGAAAATTGATGATGATAGAATGATGACACATCCGGCTGATTCAAGAGCATGGAGGGTGATATTTATACATATGCAATGGCATCTTATGTATTATCAGACGAGGAGAAACATAAATTTTGCCTGTTCCTAAAGCAACTTAAAGTTCCAGATGGATTTTCTTCTAATATCTCTCATAGTGTCAATCTTAAAGATGCCAAGATTTCAGGTTTGAAGAGCCATGATTGTCATGTCCTAATACAAAGTTTACTCCCTCTCATGACCCGTGGACTACTACCTAAAGCTGTTTATGAACCACTTTTAGAGCTTTCTGTGTTTTTCAATACCCTATGCTCTAAAGTGTTAAACATTGAGGATTTACAAAAAATTGAAGCTCAAATTCCCATGACACTATGCAAGTTAGAGAAGATATTCCCTCCATCTTTTTTTGATATCATGGTGCATTTGCCAATTCATTTAGCTACTGAGGCAATAAATGCCGGACCTGTTCATTACCGGTGGATGTATTTTGTAGAAAGAACAATGTTTGTGTTGAAGTCCCTAATTCGTAACACAGCTCGTCCAGAAGGTTCAATTGCTGAGGGGTACATAGCTACTGAGTGCATGACATTTTGCTCACGTTATTTACGAGGCGTGAAAACGAAGTTCAACCACCCCGAGCGCAATTATGATGGAGGTTCTTCTAAGTTGAATGAAGGATTAAAAATCTTTAGTCATGTTGGGAGAGCATTAGGGGCAGGAAAACAATGTGATCTGGATCCATATGAGCTCGAGCAGGCTCATCTATATGTTCTGAAAAACTGTGAAGTGGTCCAGCCTTTTCTTGAGTAAGGGTTTTTTAGTTTCTAATGTGGTGTACAATTATTTTTGACGACCATTTAGTAATGAAGCTTCATTGTTTTTGATTTGATAGAGAATATTCACAAGTTGGAGGAAATGATTTGCAAGCTCTATCAGATAAAGAATGGGATTGCCAGTTCCTTGAGTGGTTTAAAATTAGAGTAAGCATGCTAGAAATTAACATTCACTAAGGTCTTTACCATCAATGTTTTTCAAAATGAAGTACTGATTTTTATTTTATTTACATAGGTGTCACAAATGCATAAGCTTGACCATAGTGAAGAAGTCAATGACTTGCTTGCATTGTCTCGTGGTCCTACTCCATATGTGACAAGTTATAAGGGTTTTATTTGCAATGGATACAGATTCCATATAGAGGAACATGAAAAGGGGCTAAGGACTCAAAATAGCGGTGTAGTTGTTATAGGTGAAAATGGTATTGATGATGAAAGCATTGATTACTATGGAGTGTTGATTGAGGTTCTTGAATTGCAATATCTCAGAGGAAAGCGAGTAGTTTTGTTTCGTTGTAAATGGTGGGATGTACATGACAGACAAAAGGGTGTTAGAATAGATGAATATGGAATTGTTAGTGTTAATTTTCAGCGCACTCTAAAGACAAATGAGCCGTTTGTCTTGGCAAGCCAAGTTTCCCAGGTGTTTTATGCTATTGATAACAACAATAAGGGTTGGAATGTTGTGAGAAAAGTCCAGCCACGTGATACGTATTCAATGCCATTAGAGATGGATGATGATACTCTTGAAAATGAAAATCATTCAAATGAAGCATTTCAAAATGCTGAATCATCTTCTCCCAGTTTCTTCCAAACAACAATGGGTAATATTGAGGGTCAACATAATCTGGTAAGATGTGATATGGAGCCAATTTGTGTGAGTGAAAGTGCAGCACAACGATCCAAAAAAAGAAAAAAAAATACCAATTAGTAAAGGTCTTCTTTCCCAACATGTATACTTTGATAATTTGTTAGCATCCTTGGATACCTTATCTGTTTTCTCTATTATATATATATATATATATATATATATATATATATATATATATATATATATATTAAAATAGCTAATCATGTTTGAAAATTCTGCAGGTCAGAATGAATTTAAATAGGCTTGGAATTGCAAGGCCAACGAAGCCTAAATTCATTAAACCAGGCATGCTAGGTAGGGGAGTTGGACAAGGGCTTAGCTCAGTGCTCTCCAGTAACTCTAAGATGACATCAACATTCGGTACTGTTCATAAAAGTGGCAGCCCAGAGTTTGGTATAGCTCTTTGTCTTCATACAGATTTTAAAATAAATTACCTGGGTAAATCATCTATTGCATCATAAGTCTTCTCTAAGGTATAAGTCAATAAATCATATATACTATAAGAAAGTTTCAAACTGGAGGTGATTAGTTTGGTCCTATTTTCGATGAACCCCATTGATGAGAAATTAGATATCAGTCAGTACTCTTTTTGGAATAGAAATTCAGTTTGGTCATGAGTAAAATATAACCACACGAACCTGGTTTGCACTAACTTTTTGACCGGAGTGGGTGTCTACCCATATTTTCCTTTCCCAATACAACTTTTTAACTAGAGCAGGGGTTCCCCATTGGCCCAAGCAACCTGACTTCTATTTCTGCAAGTTGTTGACATGATATTGTTCTTTTAAGGTGTTACTATGTATGATAGGTGCAGGATCTAATCAAGGGTTGCACTCAATGTCTTCACCTGATTCAACTATGGATATAAATGATGCTTCATTACATGATGTTGAGAATTGTGAATTTGGTAAGTATGCACAGATTATTGGATCATATAAAGAGCTGGAATATATTAATCTTGGTCATTTGAATATATATCATTTTTATAGTAATTATTTTTCTCGATTCTTAGATCCCCTCAAGCGTCTTAAAAGGCAAAAAATAGACAAGTGCACTTTTGGAGGCAGTGAACAAGGACTACGATCAATGCTTTCTCATAAACCTGGAAGTAGTTCTAATGGAGTTTCTAAAGGACCAATACATCATGTGCATGATAGTTGTGCTTCTGATTATGGTATAGTGTACTTTCAATGGTATCAGATTTTGGCAATACAATTTTTTTTTATTAAATTTGGACTGAGATCGAACCTGATGATGTGTTTCTTCTTCTTAAGGTGATTTCACAACTCACACAGTTATTCTGTGCTTTGGAGACATAGAATACTGTGAAAAGAACTTTAGTCAGGATAGTTGCTTCTTGGATATTTTGACTATGTGCCATAAGCTTGTTGATATCTATTCCGTTGGGATAAAAATAACTGATGAAGATGGGAGGCCATTGAGATGTGATCAAGACGTCACCAATATGTTGAAGGAACACGAGGGGCAGGAAAATATAACCATATATCTATACAGGGATGATACAGCTCGACCCTTATCGTACAAGTTGCCACAACATAATGCTGATCTTTGTAATAATATAAAAAAATCAGTTTTGTGCATTTATTTATCCCATTGAAGTACTTTTCTAACTTTTTAGTTTTATATCATTGCAGCTACTCACTCATCAAATCTGCCAAATGCGACATCTACACCAAAAGAAGCTGAGTTTGTGCTGAAGAATGTGTCCAGTGAAAAAGTTAAGGGTAATGGCATATAAAAATATAACTACATGAACCTGGTTTACACCATCTTTTTTTACTGGAGCGGGTGTATACCCATATTTTCACTTCCCATTACATCTTTTTAATTATAGATGTTGTGTCCCTATTTGAGTAAATCTGAGTATTAGTCGTTAAACACTTAAATTTCATACCATTTGTTCACTTTGTCTTTGTAAGCTACAACTTTTTGTGTGTGAAAATGATAAACAATCTGAGTGTCAGGTATAGCAGTCTTCAGGAGAGTAAAAGTGTCCGCATATTTGAATGCTAAATTAATATGAGTAATAAAAAATCATAATAACAATAATGATAATAATAACACTAATATGTGTGTAATAATTAAACAATCTATACTCATATTGGACTGATCATGACACTTTATTCAGTTTTTATATGTTCTTTTAAGATGTTACTTGTATGATAGAGGGAGGATCTAAGCAAGGGCTGCACTCATTGCCTTCACGCGATTCAAGTATGGATATAGATAATGTTTCATCACGTGATGATGACAATTGGGATCTTGGTCAGTATGGATATATCTTTAGGATCACATAAAAATCTGGAATGCATTAACTTAGATTTTTGTATGTATAACATTTTTTGAGTAATTAATTTTCTTGATTTGTAGATCCCTTCAAGCATCACAGAAGGCAAAAAATAAGCAAGTGCACTTCTAAAGGCAGTGGACAAGGTTTACGATCAGTGCTTTCTCATAAACCTGTCAGTAGTTTTAATGGAGCTTCTAAAGGACGAGTACATTATGTGCATGATACACACGCTCCTGATTATGGTATGGTGCAATTTCAATGGCATCAAATGCTGTAATAATATTTTTTATTTATTTTGGATTTAAGATAAACTCTAATGATGTGTTTTTTCTTAAGGTGTTTTTACAACTCACACTGTTATTCTCTACTTTGGAGAAATAGAATACCGTGAAAAGAACTTTAGTCAAGATAGTTGCTTCTTGGATATTTTGACTATGTGCCATAAGTTTGTTGATATCTATTCCGTTGGGATAAAAATAACTGATGAAGATGGGAGGCCATTGAGATGTGACCAAGACATCACCAATATGTTGAAGGAACACGAGGGACAGGAAAATATAATCATATATCTATACAAGGATGACACGGCTCGACCCTTATCCTATAAGTTGCCACAACATAATGTTGACCTTTGTAATACTCTTTATTTTACATAAATCAGTTTTGTGCGTTTATATTTTCCATTTAAGTTACTTTTCTTACCCTTTTTAGTTTTATATCATTACAGCTAGTCACTCACCTAATCAGCCTAGTGCAATATCTACCCCAAAAGAAGTTGAGGTTGTTGAGAAGAATATGTCCATTAAAAAAGCTAAAGGTAATAGCCTATAAAATTTTATTATCGTATCTTTTATTGTTTTATAGCCTAATGATTTATAATGGTTCTTTTAGCTTCAAGTGGCACGAGTAAGCAAAAGAAGGTAAGGGGAAGAAATAAATGTAAAGAAGTAGCAAATTTAAAGAAAGGGGAGAAACTCAAAGTTAGATTTTACAACAATCGTGTTGTTGGGAAAAATCATAAAGTATATTCAAGGCATTTGGGGAAAACAATCCGTAACCGTCAAATCTGTCCATTAACGGTGGGCTCATGGGAAGAAATTGATGAAGAGAAGAAAAATCACATGTGGGCTTCTGTTACGGTATGGATATTGTTTACTTAAATGCATGAGTTTTTAAAAGCATTATCTAGCTATGTTGGAATGTATCTGACCATTAAAGTTGTTTGTAATGCAAATTTAAATCTGTTTTAATTAGGAATCATTCAAGGGTGATGATCTATTAGAGCATCGAGATGATGTCCTTAAGCACATGAGAGAGTTATGGAATAAATGGAGAGGAAGAATGCATTTGAATTATGTGAAGAACAAGACCCCACATGAAGCATCGAAAAAGATTCCTAGTGGTGTAACCAAGGAAGATTGGGCATGGTTAATAAAGAATTATTATTTTACTCCAGAGTATAAGGTACATGTCTTTCATTCTAGTGTTTATTTTGAAGAGTTCTCCAACTGTAGGTCATTGTTTTTTATTCTTTATGTTGCTGTGAAAAATTATTTGAAATTGTTGATTGTTAAGTTTCAGTTGTCAAGTGTGACTAAAGTAAATAATTATGTTGTATGAAAATAGGAAAAGAGTGAGCGAGGTTCCAAAAATAGAAGTCACCTGACAATGCTACATCGGATGGGTAGCAAACCGGTTAGACAGCTTATTTTTGAAATGGTATATATTTTTAATATTAATGTGTGTGTTGTGAAAATTGATTATGCATATAATATTCATTACTATATATTGTATTTGAAGGGGGGTGAAGATGATAATCCGCCAAATATGGATGTTATCTTCTATGAAACTCGCAAGAAGAAAGATCAACTTGTGGAACCGGAAACAATTCAGAAATATGTAAGTTAATATCCTATTTTTTCCTTGCTAATAAGTTTTTTTCTGTTTAATATATACATTAATAAACAATCAAAAAAATTATACATTAATATATCACGCAGGAGGAAATACGTGAGGTGGTTCAGGCGGACCCATCATTATCTCATTTTGATGTAGTTGAGAAGTGTTTTGGACCTCAAAAACGTGGTCATGTTGTTTGCTATGGAGGTGGAGTGAGTCGCAAAGATTTGAAGGGGCCATCTTCTAAAAAAAGTGTGCTTGAGGCCAGGTTGCTTTCATCTGAAGAAGAAAACCGATCCCTGAAAAATCGTGTTGGTGTACTAGAAGATGAGCTGCAAAAAATTAAAGAGATGTTACAATGTCAAGGAAACAAAGGCTAAATTAAGGAGCTTGAAATGAAGTTTGCGGCTGCATAACCCTGCATTGTTCAAACTTGACATTTTTTGTATAAGTATTCTGAGATTTGAGACACAGTTGGGAGCTACTTTATGATGAATATCAAATTGATGCCTAGCTACTTTATTTTGAATTGTACGTACTACAAATTGAGTTGGTTATATTTGAAATTATTTGAACCATTCTATTAATCGTTTTGGACATCCATCTATAATACATTACATATTATTATACACATATTATATATATATTATGTTTTCATCAATTAATAATTAGAAAAAGAATCAAAAAATACATTCATTTTATAATCGTGTCTTGAACTGTTGTTTTTAGCGAAGGGAAAGTAGTCGCAATTACTCTTGGTAGCTGGTATGAAATATTATCATTAGCGACAGGATTTTAAGCAGTCCCAATAAGTTTTAGCGACTGGCCGTTTTTTCCGGTCGCAAAATAGCTTTAGCGGCAAAGCCTATAGGGACGGCCTGGCGACCGGATTTTGAAGTCGCAAATGAGTATTAGCGACTGCTTTTTTGTTTTTTGCGACCAATATTCCCTTCGCTAATAGACCTTTTTCTTGTAGTGAAAAGTGCATTATATTCAACTTTGAATCCTACGAATAATTCACAATATCACTAAGTATTTTCATTTTAATCGTGGTCAAATTGATGAGCTACCTACCGGGGCATTGCCCCGGGCTTCACACTAGTTAAACAAAACATTTAAACCAAACAGCCCTGCATGAACGATTGGAATGACACGGATAAGGGTTTTTCTCTGATGCCACCCTATTTTAGAGGGCACGGATGCACCACTTTTCAGAGATTGACATGTGTACAAATATGGCCATGTGTGCTGGTCATATAGTCAACACTTATGTAATAAATTTGCACAAGCAGTCCCTCTAACTCCCGACCTATGCCGTTAACATACGTCCGTCAGGTAGATCTGGACCGAGGCTCCTCTCCCGTGAATAAGCAGTCCGCTCTCCTCTAAGTGAGATAAAACAATACTCCGTACAATAACCAGTCCGCTCTCCCGAGGCTCAAATCTGGACCGAGAGTTCTTAACCAAACAAACGGGTAATTGCACTGATTGAATCCGAACAGAAAGAATGGCAATGGCATTACGGTGTTGGCCATATTCAATGTATATTTTCCGACCTTCGCAGTTCGCAGGAGGAGGATACAAATATTCTCGTTTTCTTCTTCACCGTCTCAGGGTTTGGCCGCCCAGGCAATTAGAGCGTCTGCTACTCACCGTGACTCCTCCCACCCGCACTCTTCCTTCCGAGATCTTGCACAGGTTCGCCCTCTGTATTAAACGCATCCAGAACAATGTGTGATTGATTGTCATTCCCTAATTAAAGGATTAGCCCCCCTCCCCCTTGTGACATCAATTTCCCAAAATTAATTAATACAAGTAGTTTTCAAGGGTTGAAAACTGGAAATATAAATCATTGAGAATAATATTGTATGGGTATTGTAATGACTTTGAACATGAGCATTAAACTTTTTATGGAGTCACTTAGGCGAGGGATCCCACCTTTTGGTTGAGTATAACCTTAACTTAATAATAATGTGAGGAAGATAGGAAGTTCAATCTGGGTGACATATGATAATGTCCTGATGCTCTGAACAATTACATTTTTTTTTGTGAAAGGAAAATTTTATTGAGAAATGAAAGGAGGTATACAGTGCAAGAATATGAGAGAAAACAGAAAAAAGAAGTGCCAAAGGAAAAGGACAAGAAAAAGAAACTAGGAAAGTAAAAAATAAAAATAAATATAGCTAAGCCCAAGGGAATTGCTTCAATTGTGATCTAGTCCGCATGCTATGTCTTCTTTTGTTCTGTTGGGATTTGTGGTAGATTTGTAGTTGTGTATTCAGATTATATCAGTCGGAAGGCAAGTGTCTTGAGTGATAAGCTGAGATTTATATAGTATTTACACCCAACCAGTACTTGATGATCAAAGGGATGCTAATTTTCATATAGTAATTATTTTCCCAATTGCAGGTAAGATAACATTTGCAACATTACTAGCAGAGACGTCCAGATTAGCAAATGAGAATGTTGTGCTTGCCCAGAAGTTGAAGGTTAAAGAAAGAATGAAATCATGTGGTAACCGTTTCCTCAGATGTGGCTCCATATATTTGCTTACTCGTGAATCAATTACAAATAAATGTTCCCTATCATGAATCAATTGCTATTTTTTTAATCCTTGTAGTTTCTCATTTAATCTTGAAACAAAAATATGTGTATTATCCATTTATTCCTTTACATATTACTTATCAGACAGTGTCCACTGACCATCCCAGAAGTTCACATTCTGGAGCTGGCAGTTTTGCGTTTTGCAATTTGTATTAGTGTACTTTCAATAGTTTACCCTCACACCTTTGACAATATTGACATTGTAACGGCTCTGGAGGAAGAGTTAAAACTGGGCATTCTCGATAAGGAAGCACTTAGGGTCTTTTAGATTGGGTATTGCGTTCGTCCACCTTGTGTTAACTTTAAATGTGTAAACTTGTGATCCATAACCAAAACATTCTATAATCATCGTTCTATAATCATTATTTATTCAATTTCACTCTATTTATGCCTTTCAATTTGTCTCACTTATTATTAATTACGGCTTTCCTAGATTATTTCTTATAAATTTGATTTTCAGAGCTTTAATGTGATCCATGGAGACCAGGAGTGGGTGAGAAGGTAATTCCTCATTCAATTTCACATCTTTCTGTTTCTTTCGATTTGATTATTCTTATTACATGTATGGTGTGTTATTCCAAATTATTTACATTTTACCTAACAATATGCCTATTTACACTTAGTTTGGGCCTGCCAATAAAAATCAATTAAATAGAGTAAAAGTTTACTCTATTAGAGCATATAAGAACTTTTTTCTGAAAACAAAACTTTATTTACTATAAATAAATTAAGTGGTTTATTTGATTATATCTTAATGTGTTCTATTTACTCTATTGTTATCTTCATAAGAGTATGCCTATTTACATTCTACCTAACAATATGCTCCCTGTTTTAGCACCTATTAGGCATTATTTTAAAATGTCTTTTTTTCTCTTCTTTGGGGGGGTTGGCTGTTGGCATAAGGGCTCTGCCCCGCCCCCTTCTTAACTTGCATTCTTCAATTATGAGTAAAATATGATAGGATGGGTCTGGCCCTATCACACATGTGGGTGCCTTTTTCTGGAATAGAAATAATGAGTACCATAATGATATTAATATTATTATTCCTAATTAGCAACTTAGATGAAATATATGACTTTGATTATAAGTTCATAATTCGTCTAAACTTCTTTTCTCATAAGAAATTAGAAATGACAAACTCTTCAGCCTCTCTAAATTTAAAAATGCAGCTCTTTCTTGAGACTATGAAGCTAAGAGCAAAGGGAAAGGAGGATGAGAATTAATCACTCTGTGCAGCCCAGATTTTTTGGCAATCACACGGGAAGAAGATGAGTGAGTTGAAGTCATAGAACTACTATGATCATTTATCTTCTTTGCCATGTTAGCAAAAAACTCCATGTCTGAATTCAACTGTTTAAAAGAAAGCTGCATTTTTTGAACTATGAGATTTCTGATTATACACTTATATGTGTGACTTTTGTGTTTATCATTGTAAAAGGACTGATTTTATTAATATTTTCTTCCAGGTTGAACATCATGAAATCATTAAGTTCCATGGTTCATCATCTCATGACCACAGTTAGGACATGGAGATTCCATTAATATGTGGTAGCCATAGGTGCACTTATGAAGTCTAGGGAAAAAATGAGAGTGGTGTTTGGTTTGTTTCAATTTAGATATTTCACGTACTTTATTATAATAATCATTATATACTTTATAAAACAAAAGTTGAGTTAAAAGTTGAGGGTGACACAATTCTCTATTAGTCACCCTGAAGCCCAATTATGCTTTTGTATTGTTCAATTTCAAGTCCGTTTGATAACACTGAAATTGATTGAATCTGTTAAAATTGATGAAATTCATGTTGAAGCGGCTGAATGGGTTGAATTTGTTGAATTATGGAAAAATATACTTAAAAAATATTTTATGTACATTATTTCGTGTACTTTGTTATAATAATCATCATATACTTTATAAAACAATAGTTGAACTAAAGTGAATGACACAGATTCTCTATTAGTCATCCACGAAGCCCATTGTGCCTTTTGTATTGTTTATTTTCAAGTCCGTTTGATAACACCGGAATTGATTGAATCTGTCAAAATTGATGAAATTCGGTTTAAAGCGGTTGAATGGGTTGAAATTGTGGAAATATATACTTAAAATTCATTTTAGTAAGAAAATAAAGAGAAATATTTTAAAGGAAAAATTGATTGTAATAATCTTAACTATTGGCGGTCCGCTTATAATAATCCCAACTATCGATTATTTCAGAATAATCCCAACTTTAGGGTCCTTCCGCCAAAAACAGTCCCTGTAAATAAATTCATGTATTTTCTGAAGTGGATGAGAAGAGATATAGCAAGTAATCTCTATAAATAATCTCAACTTTTAATTTTTACGTTTAATTTCTATTTAAAATTCACTTTTTATAGATGGTAATATTTGGTCATGGACCATTATTGGCGGATGGTTCACATAGTTGGGATTATACAAAAATAATCAATAGTTGGGATTATTGTTAGCGGACCGACAATAGTTGGGATTATTATTTTCAATTTTTCCTATTTTAAAATAGTTAAAATGATTTTCTACAAAAAGTAGCTTCAGCCTTATTTTAATTATTATGGTGATTTTTTAAAGTTTTAAAAAATGTATGATAAAAAAAAGTTTTAAAAAATGTTTTTCTCCAATCACCAGTGTTAACTTTAAATGTGTACACTTGTGATCCATAACCAAACATTCTATAATCATCATTCTCGACAAATGTTTGTTCGGTAAGTTGTTGACTTTTTTGTTCTTGTTGCACTTGGTAGTTTGCTTTATATTGTCCACGTGGTTTATTTCTCATTAACTTGCAATGTTTCATTTTTCTATATAGATGCTTTAGTAAATGTTCTCAATAAATGGCCCCTAATGTTGTTAATGTGTGAGTTTTGTGTTACACCTCACCTATGTTTGACATTTGCATTTCTTTTTAAAGTATGCCTTGATGTATCAATTGGGGTAATAGTTTTATCAAGACCATAGTGCAGTAGTATGCTATAGTTTCTTAATTGTAGAGTATTGTTTGGAATGAACTGTATGACTATCGTAGTACATTTTGTCTTGCTTTTAACATATACGTAATTAAGCTATAACACTAATGATATATTTGAATGCACATGGTGGATAAATATATATATATATATATATATATATATATATATATATATATATATATATATATATATATATATGCGTGCATATATTAAGAAACCGGCTGCAAGTGATGTCATAATGTTGCAGGTGCGCTAACAAATGAAACATTTCAGATTATTAATGCCGATTGTTTGCAGCACATAAAGCCTTGGGGGGTTTCTCGTCAATACAGGTAGCTGCCTTATTTTAGATGAGATTGTGTAGTAAAGCAAGTTCTGATAGATGGCTCTTTGTTGGTTGTGCTTTGGATGGAGCTGAAGGAGTGAAGGGCCACAATGGATGGAAGCATGGATCCAGGAGGTGGCCATTGTTCTGATACTTCTACGCAGTGAAAATTACAATGAAGAAGTGTGAATGGAAATAAGAAAGAAAGCTATTTCCATGCTGCATGCATTCTTCTTTGATGGTGTAATTCCTAAGGACGCTATATCTGGTTATGAAGAGGAAAGTGAGGGTGCCTATGGAAATGAACAGTGTAAAACTCAAGGCTGTTTGAGTGTCTTGCAGGTTCAACATCAAGGGTGTTGTTATTATTATGAGTTTTAGTGTACTATTTGCCTCCCCTCCGTCTTCATCCACAGGCTGTCTTGAGTTTGTTAATGATATGGAGATCTGTCTTGATATTGTTAGTGACATGGAGACTAGTGATTTAGAGTTCAACGGAAATTCGTCTCTTACTGTATCAGATTCTTGATTTTCATGGCGAAGTTTTGTCTCAAAAATAGTAGGTGAAAATGTGAAATAGTTGTGGTTGCCAGGAAAAAATGGTCCAAAAGAAAGAAAAAAAGATATATATGAATCATCACTTTCACGGAGTATCAACCTATAAACAAGTTACAAGTTTAGGTCTCAAACATGAAACATTATAGTTACAGTTAATTAGCGTCTGACTTGACACTATTTGTCCCAGGTATATAATTACAATCAACAGAGCCTTATCAGATGACTATGTGATATGCATATATGACTTTATGAAGCACAAATTTTTTAAATTCTTATTCGCCTACACCGCATATGAACATGTATGCAATATGTCTATGTGAAAGTGTCTATTAATGCATTTACAAATCACCAGTATAACAAACTACTTTATCAAATTTTATTGCTGCCATTTATGCATGAATAGGTCTCAAACTTTATACGTCTAGTCAATTGTTGTTCAAATTTAGATGATTTTGTTTTTCCTAATTTCCTTTTCTATTTCAGGATGATAACACAATGGTCCGCAAATGGGCATACTCAAAGTTCATTGATTCATGGTCCATGTAATGTTTCTAACTGATTATGACTCTTAATTCAGTTTTGAGTTCCGTATATTTTATTTTATGCTACATTACTCTAAAAACGTAGTATTGCAATTGCTAAACCTGAATATGAATGCTACTCATTCATTATTCATTTCTTTTATTTGGTTTGTTTAAGACTTGTGAAAAACGACAAACATAATAAATGAAAGATGTTTATGCAAATCATTTGTTTGTTAGTCGTCGTCAGTAGGTTTCAACAATGTGAAACTTAGTTCATTAAGCTCCTAGAAAATCAAATGACTGAAAATCTAATCCATTCAAGTGCCTTCTGTAGCATAGATTTGTAGAACAAGAGGTATCCATTCTTACCTACCATCCTTATCTCTAGAAATTAAAAATGCACTGGTAAGTAATCTACCGAAATTTAAAATGTACTGATACAAATCAAACCATTGTTCAAAGGAATACTGAAACGTTTTTAAAAAGATCAATAAGCAATTTCTTCATCAGGTCAAGCCAGTTTTCACCAATTTATTGTTTTCTGTCTCAAGCTTTCTCCAATTGTGAAAAGCCTGTCGAATAATTTGATCCTTAACATTGTTGTAAGGATTGTTCACCAAATCAATTGTCAATCGCATCCTTGACTCAACATTGACCTACATTAGATTGTTCAGTAAAAATGTCACTATCGTTACAATACTCAAAGGTGGTGTAATATGATGGTAATTTCATTACCTTTATGTTATACATGTCATCCCATGCACATTCCTTCATCCAGGTTGCAACCCAAACTCCACAATCATTACTAAAATAGTAAAATGATACATTTAATAAAGAGCGTGTGGTTGAACAGTAGCTAATTATTACAGTACATTAGAAGTGAGTGTTGTAACTTGTAATTTTAATATAAGGATGTGTTCTTACGAGCGTGGTGCCTGTTGTCCAATATTTTTTGGCTCTACTATCTCAAATTCTGAGATTTGTGGTTTTTGAGTTGCATTTTGATACTGGTAGAAAGAATTGTCCAATAGCATTTGTTCCATAAAAACTGCCTGTATGTTTAAAAATGAAGTACATTATGAAGTAAGTGTTATTCCAAATAAATGGACTCAAAAGTATTTAATTATGTCATATTTACCACTTGTCTTGTTGTCCTTTTCCTTTCACTGGTTTTTGTTGGGCTTCTTTTGGAGTCCAACAATATTAACATTTTCTTTCTAATATCAATGATCAATAGGTACCAGTGCAGCATTCCATCATTTATTGGAACAAATATCTGTGTGAATTTACTCAAGTTCAACTTTAGAGTACGTCTGCAAAAAGGACTTCAAAATGAACACTAAAAAATTTATAGACCTTTGTCAAGCCTTCTACTCTTCCCATAAAAGGCTCCATATAATACTCCATCAATGTCTTTGGGCTTACGGTCCAACTCAGTACATATTGCTGCGAACAAACAGAATAATATCAAGTAATTTAACTGGTATAGATTTTTTAAATATTATTTACTTTTTTCAAAATGTGTACCGCAAACACGGTTGGCAAAAACCAGCAAGCTGCATTTTTACAGACTAACTGTTGTTGAAATGTGAGCATGCACGCAACCAATGTAAGTACCTGGATATTTATAATGATACTTATAAATTGCATGATGCTGTAAACTAATGACATTAGTAACCCAAATACCATGGTAAAGCTAATCATAATAAAACAGTTTATCTTTCACCTCCCCATCAACCATTCCCTTTGGAACTAGGGTCTTGAAAGTTTCTCTGTTCCCATTTGTGAATTCAGTTTCACTCAATATTTCTTTCCTGTTGTCATAATTTCAAATAGAAATATGTAAATCATATAAAAGATATTTAAAATTAGATTGCTTGTTAAATTGAATATTAACAAACCCATCGTGTGTTGTGTCCTTATTACGCCCAAAGATGTATGCTGAAATTGCAGCTTCAATTTCATCCAATACCATACTTTGAGGAGGCCTGAACACAACGGGGATACACTGCAAAATATGTTAGCCTAGTGAACATCCTATTAATATAGTAGTAATGCTTGTAAGAAAATTATATTACCAAGTATACATACATCCGGTATAGTAATCCCTGATGATCTTCCATCATACAATGGAGTGTTCATTGGATTGAAGTTCAAATAACACGCCGATGAGTTTCCCTCAATCTTGTGATTAAACAACTTTCTGCCGAAGTGAGGTTCATCTTTTAGTTTTTTTGATTGTTTTTGGTTTTCAGAAGAGGAAGGTGGGGATGTGGGATTCTCTCCAAGAGGAGAGTTAAACTTTTTCATTATGCTCTTTGGGCTTGTTACAGGAGAATTTCTGGGTGTGGAGAATGCAGTCACCAATAAAGGTGGTCCAACATGAGCAACTTGTGGAGAATATACGCTGGTGGCGTTCTTCACAATAACACGATTCAAATTGTTGACAACCCTCGTCACCTCAGCTACAGTTGTTTTGAGGTCAATGAACTCTTCTCTGGTGATCTTTGTGATTCACATTATTAACATATTAGGTGGAATACACAACAATAATAGATGAATTTAATACTACAAAATTGGTCGGAATAGAAATGCTTAGTATATATTGTATTGATTTAGAAATGATATGGTACCATCTCATCCTTTGCACCATGACGGTGTGGGCTATCTACTTCTTTTTCAGGAGAGTCCAGATTAAGAGCACTTTCACATTTGCTGAACAAGGTAAACTTTAGATATTTACAATGACAGTGGGCTCAACTGCTCAACAATCAATAGTTTTATGCTAGAGAATTTATTCGTGAACGATAAACATACACACATGTGCAACTGTCAAAAAAGGATTGAATGAATTATTGTTCTAGCAATGGAATAAAGATAAACCTTGAAGATAAATCTATTATCGCAGCAGTTCTCATTTGTTTCTTCATGTCATGTGGTGTAGGTCTTGTTCTTCGAATTGATTCCATTCTCCTAGCACGAGAACACATCTGGAGTGATCTACCGGTTGGAGCCATTGAATTAAAATAAGTAGAAAGGAATATAATTTCCTAGTCTATGTTCAGGCACTATATTAGGAAGTATGTTTGTTATTTAATGTGTAACATACTTATGGACTCGTTATGTTCAGGCACTATACTTAGTTCATGTATAGCTCACAAAAATTGACAGTAGGTCATCCATCACCTGCAGGATACTAGGACCGCTCTATATATGATTGTCTGCAGACCTTGCAAGTTGTCTTGGCAGTAGGTGGCATGGTTATTTTTAGAACTTGACTATATTAGAATTTATCTACTTCAATCTTTGGTTAATATTATCAACATGCATCCCCGGATAGCTTTTACAATAAATTAAAGTTTCATTTATGTTTGTGATAAGTGATATCTGAATTTAATCAATCCCAGAAAGACGTTTTATCAATTCGAGATCTAAAAGATGAAATGTGTCGATATAGGGTCTAGATGATGAAAAACTATCATTTTTTTACCTGAGTGCTTGAAAACTATTAATTTAGAATCCAAGTTATCATGTATTTTATTATTAATTTAATTTAAAAAGTTTAATTATTACTTCTTATTTATTTTTATTAAAGTAATAATACATCCGTAACACAAAGATCTTCCCATTTTCCTTTCTTAACCGTAACTAAATAATCTTCCCATTTATAAATCTTCCCACCATGCCATCAATTATTTTAATAATAATACACTATTACACCTACTTTTTTTTTTTCAGATTTATCCTTTATTCCACCACATTATTTTATTATCTTTCCATCATACCATCAATAATTTATATCCTCTACACTATTCATAATCTCACCTAATTTCGATTTGGGAAGATTCCAATGTTATGGAGGTAGTAAACTTGTAGTAAACTTTTGTGAAGAAAAGTTTGAAAAAGTAGCAATGGAATTTATAAAAAATCTGATAATAGTAAAAAATTGGGGAAATTTAGGCCCTGGATTGATAGTTCCCCATCATTCGAGTCCAACAGCAATACATATCATCTTCCAGACATTGGATTATTATTCATATATCATTCAGGTCCTGAATTGATAAAAATCTCTTAAGATGTGTACGCACGGGTATTCATAAAAGCAATGGGAGAAATAATTCAAATAGCTCATACTCACTCCGTTCTCCATTAGTTGTCCCTGTAGAGTTTGGCACAAGTTTAAAGAGGAAATTAATAGGGGTTATGTAAATGATGTAGTGGGTTAATTTAAATGAAAAAGTATGAAAGAGAATGAAAATATGAAAGAGAATGACAGGAAATGGGTATATGGGAAAATTGAAAATAATAATCTCAACTATTGGCGAAACGCTGACAATAATCCCAACCATTGATTATTTTTGTATAATCACAACTATATGAACCATCCGCAAATAATGGTCCATGACCACATATTACCTCCTATAAAAAGTGAATTTTAAATAGAAGTTAAGCGTAACAAATAAAAATTGGGATTATTTATAGGGATTACTTGTTATATCTCTTCTCATCCACTTTGGAAACTACAAGAATTTATTTATAGGGACCATTATTGGCAGAATGTCCCTAAAGTTGGGATTATTCTGAAATAATTGATAGTTGAGATTATTATGATTAAACCGCCAATAGTTGGGATTGTCACTATCAACTTTTCCTATTTATTTAAAAAACTTTCCAAAATGGAAAGACAAATATTAGAAAATAACTCAAAATGGAAAAAGGGATAAGTATTAAAGAACGTCGGGAGTAATTTGTATCAGTACTATATAAATTCTATAATTTGAAAAATCTCAATTCGTAGTTTTAAATGTTGTTCGTATTTTTAGCGTGAATTAAATCACAAATTATATAAATATGTGCGCATATGAAATAAAAATATTGTAGTTACGTTTTGAAGAAAAGTTATACAGATAATATTACAATTGAACTTATATTTATCGCATATTATTTTTCGGTCATGCATCGCACGAGAAGGAAATATAGAAAATTTACAATTTTTATCTCCATGGATATTACTAAATTACTCCCACGTCCCAACAACTCAATTATTGTTTAGAAAGTCGTCGAAAAAATAAAAGTTTTTAGAAAGTTGTAGAAAAAATAAAAGTTGCAGGTTGAGATTTGAGTAGAAAAAAATGTGAGATATAAGCAATATATTATTGTTAAAAATGGAAATGACACAATTATTTAGGGACGGATCGAAAAGAAAAGAGGGAAAGTTATTTCGGGAAGGAAGGAGTAAATTCTAAACACAAAAGTTTTAATGATTTGTCATTCTGTAATACAACATAATGACTATTGTCCAATTACTCGTACGCAGTTAGTAGTAATAGTTTTGTTCAAACAATATCATCTTCACTGGCAACATCGTCATCATAATCATCATTATTGTCATCAGATCACTAACATCACTATTACTATAATCATCGCCTTCACCATCACCATCTACCTTCTCCAAGTACTTTTTTTGCCTCAATCCAGCTCTATTACATACTAATTGTTGCATTGTAATATTATTATTCCTGTCTCGAGCAAGATTGTGTTTCCTCGCAACAAACCCCTTACATCTTGCATATGTTTGAAAAAATTTGCAAGCTTCATGTTGAGTATCAAATTCCAAATCCCGAATCTCATTAGATGATATGTCATATATCCTTCTAAAATTATGATCAGTAGCTGGTATTTGAATGTTGTCTTCATTCTCACTACCCTGCTGATTTTCATCATCGGTACTAATCTCGCAATCACTATCATCAGTGTCAAATATAACTTCTTGCTCATCATCCAAAATATCATCTTGATCATGACCAAAATCAGCAAATTCCTCGCGAACAAAATTGTCCATCTATATTACAGTCATTTAAAATAAACAATAAAAAATAAAATTATAGTTTCACAAATGTAAAAAAATGGGATAAAGAGTGTACATCAAAATACTAATTATAATATTGCTAAGGACGACTAAACTAATACTAACAAAAGTACAATAAAAGCACACGTGAAACAAGTTTTCATGAGTGTATCTTGTTATGCATTCATGTTTTATAAAATATATTATACATGTTCATAGATTCCATTCATGATATCACGTTAAATATTATTACCATTCACTACGACAAAACAAGTCTTTGGCAACGCTTACAAAGTGTTACATTAGATCATTATAGTGTTACAAAAGGCTTATGTAACACTTTTATGGGCGTTACTTCAGGTCTCGTTGCATAAAGTTATATGCAACACTTTTATCATTTTTTGCAACGTTTTTTAAAAATGTTGCAAGAATGTCCCAAATGCAACACTTTTTTTGTAACACTTTAACAAACATCTAACGCAACACTTTTTTGAGATAAAATGCAACACTTAAAATATGACTTTAAGCAACACTTTTTTATATTTATGTAACATATTTGCTATATTATTATGCAACACTAATTATATTTCGTAACACTTTAATGAATATTTTTGGCAACATTTTTTCAAAGGTTGCAACACACTTACACCTAATATGCAACACTTCACTTATATTAACCATTTTGCAACACAAATTTTTGATAATTTGTATTACACCTTTAGATATAAAACAACATGCATGTAAATCTGTTATACACATTCCAACACATCCTGAACACATCTCGAATAATGTATCTTAAACTGAAAAAGTAACATTATCCAATTTGTAAAAAAAACTAGAATATCAATGAATACTTCTAATAGTAACTAAATATAATATTCTAAATTGACAGAAAACCAAATAGACGGAACACATGTAACTTGATTTCTTCAAGTGTATAATTCAAGTGAAGTTGCATCATGATCTGGAATCATTGCATCAAGCTTTGATAGAACCAGTTCATTTTCCGTTTCTCAATCTCGCGTTCCTTGCGCATTTGTTCTATTTCAAGATTCTTTTTCTTGTTTTCCTCTTCAAACTCCTTCAAAGTGTTCATAATTGCATCCATATGATTAGTCATTGAATAAGACTGATCAGTCTCTTTTGCCTTAGCAATGTCTTTATTGGAGAAAATTAAAAACAAATCAATAAGCCAAAAGAAACAATGAATAAAACAATGAATAAAATAATACACCATATAATAAATACACCATATAGAGATCATAAAGGAATAAAAGTTTTAAGGTAGATATATATACAAGTGCTGCATTTTAAGTCTGCAGTTTTTAGTATACTATAATTATATATGCTTATATTAAGAAGACGAATTCAATTGAAACAATTCTATTAATAAAGGTTATAGTAGAGAAAAAGCCAAATTTAAGTCCCAGACCTTTATGCGAACACCCGATTTACTCCTACACTTTTTTTTTATTACTTATGAATGTTATATTAAAACCAGCACCTTCAGTCAAATGAAACTACACTTGTATTACTTTCAAGAAGGATCAAAGTGACACAAGGCTATTCACGTATAACACACATACAGTAGCATCATATGTTTCTGCATGCACCAGGTTGGTTTAGAGCTTTAGTTTCTTTGGACTTGAAATCATAGGAATACAATTTAACTTTCTCCCACACTAAATAACCATAACATCAGTGCTTAGAAACTCAACTTTGAAGCGGTTATGATCCCCATCAAGCCCATTGATTTGGAGAGAAACATTTTGTACAGGCCCCCAGATTTCAATATTTTTATTTAAGCAATACATGTATGAACTAACACAAAAAACTTATAATGATGGGACTAACTCCAATTCCGTAGGACCTCTTGTTTTTTTTCTTTTTTTATAGAATCTGCAAAGTACATATAAAAATATAGTGGTCATTCTCTTTTAGATAAAATATGTCACTCATAGATGATGCAAATGAAAATAATTGAAAGTGTTGTTTCTTTATAAATGAAGTTCAAAATACTTAATTGATCCTTGTTGCCCGTCATCTATAGTTAAATCATTTTCGAGTTCAACCCGTTCATTTAGATCATCACCATTCTCTCCGTCTTCAACATGTTTATAAGTGATGGCATCGTCTTCCTCTTTGCTATCTTTATCTCCATCTTAAATTTCATAAGTTAGTTAGTCATTTGAGCAGTGACTTATGTCTCAGTTTAGTTGTTCTAACAAAACTATATTGTCAAACTTCTATCGAGAATTTAAAATTGGTGTCAAGTTCAACCAAGTGCAGGAAGTTAGTTTTTAGCTTTCCAGCTATAAACTGTCATCTCAGCTTGGTTATCGACTATCAACTAGCTGACAGAAGTTGTTTTCCCAAAGGTAGCCTAAAATAGTCATTAGATTCAATATATGTAGCGCCAACTGCCCTCACCATAACAAATTGGAATCCCACAATATTAAGTATCCTTTTCCACCCTTGCTTACTTTTTTTAAGACTTGGTCATTTTACTTAAAAAATAAGCCCAAGTCAAGTAGCTTGTTATTGAACTTATTTGACAATAAAAATTAATTAGTTTCTGGACACAGAATGTTAATTCGACACTAATAGTCTGAAGAGTAATAGAGTATGTAAAATTAATTTAGCCTATTTCAAAGCAGAAGTTTGACTTGAAGTGTAATATTCCTTAAATCAAATCAATTAGCCAAGAGAAACAAATTTCAGCATCCACTATAATGTTTCTTCAGTCTGTTTAGATATTCTCTTTTTTCTGTTTTAGCATTAGTTAACGTTCAACAGAATTAAAAGGAGCAAATTAAAAACAAATCAATAAGCCAAAAGAAACAATGAAAATACAAACTTCATACCTCAACTCCTACAAGAAGGCCAAGAATATGCTAAAAGTTAAAATATGAAAACATGCCTTCAAAGCTACTCAAATTAAAAAAAAATGAAGAAATCCAAAAACTTCAAACTGGAACTAAAATAAATACATGACATTTTTTAGATCTCATTATACTAACAGCTGTTAAATCTGCTTTTAAAGCAACTCAAATTCAAGGAAAGCATATACTAGAACTAAAAATATGCCTACATATCTACTCAACTTAAAATAATGAAGAAATCCAAAAACTTTAAACTGGAACTAAAATAAATAAAGGACATTTTAAAACCAAACTTAAGAAACTAAGGCATGAACCTTCAAAAAGGCATGTTGCTATCATTTTGTTTAATTTTACTTGTTAATGGTGCAGTCTAGAAAAGCATATAAATTGTCAGCCTTCCTGTGGTCCAACAGAAAAATTCCCGCTAAATATGCTTCTGGTATGTGTAGCATAGATGGTCAGCATGGCCGGTTAATACTTCAAAGCTATAAACTATAATCATATTTCAAACAATGTTAGGAGTTCAGGACCATTCCTACCATGGGCAAATTTAATACACTTCTTTCTGATAGTATAATAATAATACCATAATTTCGAATCATTTTTATGAAGGTGGGGAAAGTTAGCTTCTCCATTGTTTTTTCAGGTACCATTTTGTGTCCATTTGTACTTGTTATAATTACAGTTGGATACACGGCTAATCGGTATAACATCGGGCCTTTTGCGAGTACACCTATTCTACACATATTACTCCATCTTAAGGTCCACTCTTTAGAAACTCCACTTCCAGATAGCCTCTTCAACAAAATTGACATTTAAATGGAGATCTATCATCTATGTATTTGATAGATAAGCATACCAATGATAGATGATAAGTTTAACACAAATATAAATCATTCAGTTAAATATCAAACAAAACAGAGTGAAACAGGTTGTTAATTAACCCATGGTCACGTAACTAGTTAGATCAAATTTTTTAATATCGAATAGATATTTCACTGTAGCATATTGAGAATGAAACAATGAAACATAACACTTGGAGCAATATTTCAATCATGAACGACATATAAATATATATACATAATAATGAAACATTTCACTAAATAACATAACTAACATAGTTTAAACGTAAGACCAGGATAAGAAACTGCAACAACCTAAAAAATTAACAAAATGGAAGGGTTATTACCTTGGGTGGTACGTGGGACTGGTGGCTAAACGAAAGAGGTAGCAAAGGGTGGTGGTGGCTTCGATAGCTCTCACTAGCGACGCTGGTAGCTTTGTAAGTGTTCATTAGCGGCAGTAGTAGTTTCTCGGCGCTAGTTAGCTGCGGCAGCGGCGGCTTAGTTGGCGCTTCAGCACTCCTAGCAGCGGCGGTTAATTTACCTTTCCTTTCTTCCTCCCATTCTCGTCGCCCTGTTCAATTTATTTGCAGAAAAGAAAAGGAAGAACAGAAAAGATACCATATTCCCAGGGGACTCTTGAGACAAGGAAAAGATAGGGTGGCGAACTGGAGATGGTAGGAAAAGTTTCGAAACAGACCTAATAAAAATGATAGGAGTAAAATTTGTGTGGAATGACGGTTCAGATTAAGTGCGGCCCAAATTCATTTCTCGGTATAATACTTGTTTTTATGTAACATTTTAAATATAAATGTTACCTAACCGGCTAACCCTTACTCATATGCAACACCTTTTATTTAATGTTGCATAATCTCATACTTTAAGGGTTTATGCAATACTTATTCATAAGTGTTGCATAATTCAAACTCTAAATGTTATATGCAACAAATAAAAAAATGTTACAAAGAAACTGTTACGAAAAGTCTATTTTGTTGTAGTGATAGATATGTTTATTGGCAAAACTGCCCAAAAGAGAGGCTACATTGTCTAGTTTTATCTAAAATTCCAACATCCTAAACATTGGTAATAATAAAAGTAGGAGTAATAAATCAATCTAAAAAGTAAAAATTTATGAAAGTTCTTAAAAGTAGGAGTAACACTTCTTGAAGAGAATTCATTTAAAAGTTAAACATTTTACACTACTTAATGCAAGTTCATTTAGTCACTTACAAAATTACAAGTTAGGTTCATACTGTGGTCATTTGGTATACCAATTCATGAAAATTTGAGACTAGGTTTTAAAATTCCTAATTTTTAGGTAAACCCGAGAATGGGAGGTAATAACAATAAGGCATATAGAAAATTAGCACAGTGTGAGACGAATATGTAGTACCTCAATACGTGCCTTCTTCGTCAATCCGTGAGCTAGGAGTCTAATAGTCCGAAGGAGAAGGCTAGGACAGATGACTAAGTTGGGCAGTCACCGTGGGGTAGAGGGTGGAGCGAGGTCGACAGGAGCCGAGGTCCCAAGGACTGGGAACTTTGCTGCTACCAGCAGCCTACAGGTGATTATAAACATATCTATGGTAATAATCATGGATATAATGATGATTATGGATATATTCTGTTCACAAACAGTAAGTAAAATAACAAAGAAATGCATAGAATCATACAAATCTAAACTAAAAGTGTGAATATTTATTGTAAATGATTGAAAACTAATTTGTTCAGGATTGAATAGTAATGCATAAAAGTTATACAAACCTAAGTCGTTGCTTGAGAGAGAGCAGCTAAGGTTGCAAGAGAAAGCAATATGTACTCTTTTTTGTTATGATTTATGAACCCTTGTCTCTTTCCTTGAAAAAATAGTGCTCCTTATACTCATGTTTAATGATGAATAATCTATTGTGGAATATGTCTAGTATCTCTTCTTAGTGTTGGAAACTACGTACACTCAATCTCTAGGCAGTGGAAGGGTGATTTGGTCACTCTTATTGAACCTATAACTTATGAGTCCAAAGGTATTTGAATTATGCAAACCTTGGTTTTTTATAATCTTTTGCTTCTAACTTTTGAGACCAAATCTGTGGAGGTCAACCAGTTTGTATGTAAGAGATATTGTTGACGGGTAACACTTTCTAGTTGCCAAGGTTAAACAAATTTCATCAGACATTAGTTTTCATCTTTCACAATTATAAAGCTAGAATGGAAAGACACAATTATAGGGTGGGCTGATGCAATATAGTACAACTCAAGAGGCTTAATTGGTCAGATTGACCAAATTTTAATAATGGTCCACAACTCAAGAGGCTTGATTGGTTAGATTGACCATGTATTGGCAGTTCCTAAACTACTAATTACAGTCAGACTTCCAGCCAGAAAACCAATGCACTGCGTATGTAAGAGCTTGCAACAAATAGCTACTGGATGATTGTTGTAAATAGTCATATTTTTGCAAACTATCTTTATTTTAGTCATATTTATGTAATTATTTCTATTTTGTTTGTGAACACATTTAGTTAAAACTACAGAGGGACATACAAAATAGCCATGATCTTATAAACTCATATGAACAACATAGACCATCCTTTTCAGCTTATCTCTAATTTGACACGCACAACTTTCTTGTTCTTCTTTCCTAATCCTTTTAGTTTGTCACCATCCATCTCAACAGCCCTTTTCCCTCCCAATCTTCAATCATCATCGAAATCTGGGGAATCATGTAGTGGTCATTATTCCTTTTACTCATTCCCCTTTTGACAATAGGGACCTTATTCCCGACTGGTCATTAAAAATTTAACAACAATTGCGTTCAAATAAAAGTTCATAAAAGTATGATAAGTTCCCAGTAAATAATTTATTAGGCTGAAATTAGGAATAAATAAACACATTCAATATAGAAAATTATGATAAAAATATTGTAAACCAAAGCAAATAAGGATTATACTGAGTATAGAAGTACAAAAAAAAACTTGATTAAGACTACCCAAAAAAATTTAAAAAAAAAAGGAAATCAAATTACCAATATCATACCTGACTACCTGAGCTACTCTGCCATTGAACATTTCTGGCCAGAATCGATGGCCCCGACCGGAAGAGGGAAGATCAAATGTCGTCCTGAGGCCACCGCCCACGGGTACCGTCCAGGAGACTCCGTTAGGCCGCCCAGAATGAGCTACCAATAGTTCAATCCGATTATCAGGGAGGGAATCGTAGATGGAAGCTATGCTGTGAACTCAAAAAAACTATGTCCGGGCAAAGAGGAACGGATAAGATTTGCAAATTGAAAAAAGTACGGAGTATTGTTTTATCTCACTTAGAGGAGAGCGGACTGCTTATTCACGGGAGAGGAGCCTCGGTCCAGATCTACCTGAAGGACGTATGTTAACGGCATAGGTCGGGAGTTAGAGGGACTGCTTGTGCAAATTTATTACATAAGTGTTGACTATATGACCAGCACACATGGCCATATTTGTACACATGTCAATCTCTGAAAAGTGGTGCATCCGTGCCCTCTAAAATAGGGTGGCATCAGAGAAAAACCCCACGGATAAGGTCATCTACGAAAGGAAAATAAGAAGAGACAAAGGCCGGCGCGAGAGGAAAACAGCCGCGAGAGAGAAAATAAGAAGAGGAGAAAGTTGAGGAGGTAGAGAAAAAGAAGAAGAGATCCGTAAGTTTCCGCTGCAATCGCCGGCGGCTCAGACCTATTGAGGAGGAGAAAGTGTCAGCTCAGACCTGTTGCCACCGCTGCAATCGCCGGTAGCGGCGCGCGGCCGCACCGCCTCATCCCGTTAATTTTCCGCGAGCTGCCTTTGATCTGTTGTCCCGTAAATTGCTCCCCCAATCCCATGTCCTATGGCTGTGTGCGTGAACTGGAAAAGACAAAGGTAATAATATAATACTCCCTCCGTCCCAAAAAATTGTTCCCGTTTCCTTTTTGGGCCGTCCCAAAAAATTGTTCCACTTTCCGCTTTTGGAAAGTTTTGTGTGGTTCACATTCATTTATCGTTTTTTTACACAACCACAACCATACATTTCCACTTTATTCCCACTTTCTTAAACTCCGATCCAAGTCAATGTGGGAACAATTTTATGGGACGGAGGGAGACAGGGAGTAGTAGTAATATAATAGAGGTAAATTGGGAAGACACGGAAAAATAAATCCTATTTAGGAGTTAAAAAGCTTGGACTCCTATTTAGGTATATTAAGTTATTTTTGGTCCTATTTAGCACCATTTTTCTAAGAAAATTAAATATGCACTATTTAATTATTTCATTGTAATAGTAAAAAACAAAGATTCCATACAAATAACCAAGATGTTGGCTATATTTAGCTTAGACAGAAAAGTCAATCTCGACGTCGACTTCGAACACCGTTTGGCAGATCGGGCAGCGGTTGGCCAAAGCCTTGCAACGTTGACACAGGCAGAGATGGCGGCACGGCCAGAGCAACACCGTCGCAGTCTGCCGGCCGCAAAGCCTACAAGTAATTATAACGGCAGGGTCAGACTCCTCTGCGTCAACAGATGACGACTGTGTGTCCTCCTCTAGCATTGCCGCGTGCGGCGCTGTGAGGGTCCTGCCATTCCCTCCGCCGCGAAGAGGGGTTTGCAGAGTCGCCCTTAGAGAATCGTTGGTGTGATCCAGAGACGTTAAAGTCTGCCCCAACTTCATAAAGTGGTCTCGGTAGCCCGCGAGCACCTTCTCTAGTAGGTTGTTCTTTTCAATTTCTCTGGCCATAAATCTTTCATGAGATTCTTTCATGTCCTTCATCACTCTCTCTTTAGCTATAGTCATGACCTCTATTTGCCGCATTGACATCTCTTGCATTATCTCCATCACCTGATCCCTCTGCATGCATATAAATACTCGGTATGAGTTTAATGCACAAAACTCTTCTAGATTTGTGGTATACTATTTACTATCTATAAATTCTATACATTATCCCATCCACGCACTTCAGAAATTTTGTCAAACCCTTTAATCAGTTATATTAATTCATGCCTAAAATTCTTCCAAAAACAAATTTCACAATTTAAAAATCACTTATAAATAATATCATTAAATATACAAGTGACTTTGTTATTTTTTTTTACCCCAAAGGGCTTTGGAGGGGAGGGGGAGTTGGGGGCCCGAGGTAAACTAGAGGCATTGAGAATTGAACTCGGGATCTCCCATAAGAGAGAGTGAGTCGCGCTGCTACCAGCTGGGCTAGACTGCCTCCTCAATGACTTATTAATTTTGTAATTCATTTTTTTTGTAGAAGGCTTTGCGAATGAATAATATGCACTATTTTATGTACTACGTATAAATTTTATACATAGAGAGATTTGACGCATTTTGTAGATTACACTAGCTACTTTCATGTACTACGTATAAATACAACATTTTATGTACTACGTATAAATTTTCCACAATTCAACGAATTTCAGCTAATTCATCTACTTCAGCTAAGATTCAGTTGGCTCTGCCAATTTGAGTGCTAACATTAGGCTTTAAGTAACGCTGGGGTTACACTATTTTAGCTAAGTCGGTTGAAGCACTTTAGTTAGAACCACTCTAGCTACATTTTCTTACGGAGTATTGTATAATTTTTTCTTTATGTTAATAGTATATGTTTAAATTTTTTGCCATAATACAACTGCTTCAGACAGAAGGTCATCAATTTCAACAAAATCAAACCGATTTAACTCATTTTTGTACTGTATTAACAATCAAGCTCTAAAACTAACAGGGAGTAGGGAGGATATAAAAAGCTACTATCGTATAAAACTAATAGGGCTAGGGAGTAGGGAAGTATGAAGTACAAAGTCCAATGTATATCATATATGGTACACGCCTCATGTAAATACATTAAGTAGTAGGGAGGAGATAAAATCCCTAGCTATGATCAAACTCACTCCAAATTTGATAAATCATTGTAAATTTATTTGGGAAAAATCTTTCTATCGACTCACTATACTATTTGTAGGGCCTGTCCCTAAGACTTTTTCAAAGACTCAAAGTATTACTAAAATAGATACTATATATCGTACTCCGTATTAGTTAGTGAAATATAACTAATGTTACTATCATCGAGTATGATATGATTGTCATAAATTTAAAATTGAACGCAAAATACAACGAGTATACCTAAAGCTACTGCTATATATAGTCACACCATTTAAGATTTTACTCTGTATACATTTTTAAATAGATTTATTTTATTCAGAAAAGTGTAGTTATTTCTATTTATTTATAAAAACATATTTACTCTTACATACTTTTAATAAACATACACTTGTTGTTTTACCTTTCCTTTTAAATAATTATTAACATATACTCCGTACTATAAAATCATAAATACTCTTACATGCATACTTTTAGTCGTTTGTTTCACATATTTTACTTCTTTCACTATTCTTTTGATTGGAAGGGAGAAGACATGAATGGGTCTCCAATGCATCCCTATAAATATTGTGAAATGCTCTACATATAAGTAAAAAATTTACGAATTCGAACAGTTAACTCCGTCTCTAAAACAAAAAAATTACCAATTAAAACATTGACAAATTATATATTTTTATTAAAAAAATATTAACATATATGGTAATATAAGTGAAAATAATTTCTAAGCTTTCTAGTAATTTTTTATATTTAAAGAATAAAGACAAATTAAATTAATTACTACTATCTCAAGATTTTCCCTAACAATAATGCATTCATCATGCATGGGGGAATATGTAAGAAATATTAACCGGTACAATCATATGTTTCTTTTTAGTTGCAACATGAAAATTTTTATAATATTCACATTCTATACTTTGATCATATTTTATTTGTTAATGTATGAAAATTAGATTTTCTGAAAATATTGTTGAATCCATCTCATTAAAAAATGTCATTCAATATCTAATATTTAACCTTTTTTTTATTAATAGAGAATTAAATTTATCGACAAGCAAAATTGTGCATTGATAAACATCAAATTGAGAAAGTTGCAACTAAAAAAAATAGAAGAAGTATGCAGTGCTTTGAAGACTAAATAAAGATCAACTGTGTTTTTAAACACTACATCGATTCCTATTTAATTTTTGTAACATTTTGAATTACCATCACATTTTAGTTTGTCATTTTACGTTTGTATTCAATGACGATAGACTATAATCATATTTGTATACTATTCATAGTAAAACTTACTTCCTCCGTTCTTAAATAAATGCAACGGTCAACATTTCAGACTTATCGAGACACAACTTTGACCATTAATATATATATAATTTTGTATTAGTAAAAAAATTTTAAAAAAAAAACTAGATTTTGAAAATTTACAACGAGACAAATTTAACAATATTTTTTTCATAAAAAAATATTAATACATTAGTAAATAAAATGTAGTTAAAGTAGAATATGTGAATAATGTAAAATTCAACATGTTGCATTTATTTAAGAACGGATGTAGTATTTCATACTCCGTTTAAGTTTAAAATGGAGTACATTTGTGACTATATTTATAATCAATAATATTTTCATACTACCTCCATCCCTTTTTAGTTTGCCAATTTTGACTTTTCTAGTCAAAGATGATAAACTTGGATCCATTATTTTAACTAATATATTTATGTAAAAGTTAATAAATTTATACTTTTATGATAATATTTTCAGTAAAGAACATTTTCATATAATTTTCTTATTATTAATATTACCGTATATAAATATATAATCGATCGAAGTTGAACAACTTTTCATTGAAAATTTATGTTTGGCAAACTAAAAAGGGACGGGGGCAGTATCATTTTTATGAAAAGGAAAAAATGATAAACTTAAAAAATGACCAAATACCGATATAATTCGTACTTTAAATACTACCTCCGTTCTTTAATAAGTGCAACATGTTGGATTTTACACTATTCACATGTTGTACTTTGACTACGTTTAATTAAATAATGTATTAATATATTTTCTTGAAAAAAATATTGTTAAATTTGTCTCATTTTAAATTTTCAAAATCTATTTTTTAATTTGTTTTTACTAATAAAGAATTATATATATTAATGATCAAAGTTGTGTCTCGACAAGTGTGAAATGTTGACCGTTGCACTTATTTAAGAACGGAGGAAGTATATGAGTACATTCGGGTGAGGGCACTTACATAGCTTTTGACAGCATTTTGGATCATAGGGTAATGTTTCTGAAGATTATGATGAAGCTCCTCCACCTTCTTCCCGTCTCCTCCGGGGAGAAACAATGGATTATAATGAAGACCATCCATCTCCTTGTTGCCGTCTCCAGTGAGCAACAATGTAGTGCACGACTGCACAGGCTTATACAGCCACTGCAAATCTTCATCCCCGCCTTGTTGACGGGCGGGGATGCTGCTGCTCAAGCGAAGAGCGGTGTCGAAATGCGAAGGCAGCGGGTTGGCAGACGAAGTCGCCTCCGCTTGATGAGGGGGGAACAGCTGCAGCTGTGTCGCCGGCGAATAGGTGAAGCGCGGCGGCGGGAGTTGCGGGTGTTCAGCAACTTCCTTCATCTTCCTCTTGCGGCTAGCGTTCTGAGCCGTGGCGGACATGTTTGTGTTGATGCTCGTCGCACATCTGATCGATCTTAATTGTTGATTTTTATGAGGATAAAGACGTTGTTTCGTGAAGAGACATGTCTGATCTTCAATATGGTGAGCCAAATAATCCTACAGATCGATGCTTCTCTGTGTTATGATACAGAGCACTATTTTAACAAAAGACACGTCTTTTACTTTTGTTTTTTTTTTGCTTTTTGTTTCTAATTGCATCCTTTTGTAAATTATTTCTAATATTTTACTCTAAATTTTCAACTTTTATTAAATTTGAATTTCTTTTGTCACTGTAGAATATTTTATGCAATTTCTGAATTTATAAATTTTATCTTTATAAATATATACTAATACTTTGTATAATTTTATTATTGATCGAGATCAGACGATTATTAACTAATCGTCTAAACATCGTAAAACGAATGACAATCTTTACTCAGAGTATATAGATTATTACAATTATCCTGATATTTTTTTATTAGAAATGGCTGAAAGTTATGAACAAAATTTTATTTTTGAATTTTGGCATCACCATAAATTTTATTTAGGAGTTATTTTTTGTGATAATATTTTTACGTAAATAAAAAAACGTACTCAAATAAAATAGGGCATGTAAGTATAGCACGTTGGTTTTCTAATTATGGAAACCACAAAAGGGTAAAGACGTTTTTCTCAATTTCTTAGTAAAAAAATTACTCAATTTTCAAACTAGTTTGATAACACGGAAATTGATTGAATTGCTTGGACTTACTGAAACTGATAAAATTTCGGTGAAGACGATAAATTAACTAAATATAATGAATTAGTATAGCCGTGATGAGTACTTGCAACTCGAGCATCTAATTGTCAGAATATGTTTTTACTACACTTAAGAGAAAATCATACTCCGTATGATATAGGATGGACATGGGGAGAGAGAACAGAGATCCTACCAAATTATTAGATGATTGATTTTCTTGAAGACTTAGAAATTTAGAATGTTTATCACTTTTGCTACTCCATAAATGATAGAATGTTTAGAGATCCCATCATTTATTCATTTCTATGCATTTTAAGACAATTAAAGACTATTACGAAGTATATTTCTATAATATTGGGCACCTATGTTATTAAATTAATTAATTAAAGATCGAGTAGTCACCGAGTAATCCCGGGTACTCGATCCTACTCGCGACTCGGCTCTTGACTGAGTTACTACCGAGTAGCTAGTTAACTACCTAGAGTGAGTGTTGGTATAAAAACCTCCATCCATTGAATCAATTTAATTGGACTTAATTTCACCTATTGTGATCATCAAGTGAAAAAGTTGGTGATGTCAAACTGCTAGGGTCTGTTTGCAACCCATTAAAAAAAGTGCTTCTAGCTTTTTTTAAAGAAAAAAGCACTTATTTTACCAAACACTACCAACTTTTACTTTCTCGGCTTCCGTGTAAAATCTACTTTTTACTTTTTCTATTACACAAAAAGCACTTATTTTACCAAACACTACCAACTTTTACTACTAATCACTTTTTTCCCAAAAGTGCTTTTATTTAAGCAGAAGTGGTTGCAAATAAAGGCTTAATAAGGTTAAATATACCAAACTGGCTCGTCCACTCGTCACTGGCTGCAAGGCAAGAGCTGACTGCCACTTTCCACTGTCCCGAGAAACGCCGAGATGATGGCCGCTGTGGCTTCTACCAATCCCCTTTCATCTGCTTTCTTTTCTCGCCAGGGTCTCACTCTCGCTCTCTTTTGTAATTTATCCAATGTTGTAGAACATTAATTCAGTGATGTGCTCTACCGCTTTTGCAGGCTTTCTGGGCTCAAAGTATAGTAACTCCAGTTGTAGAGCGCATAAGGTATCGTTACTCGCTCGTGTATGATAACCTATGTGGGAAAGATTCAGCTATCCTGCATTCCAATTTGGCTAAAAATATCGGCAGAACATATGTTTGATGATATGCAAGTTTTAGTTATATCCCTCTTATACAAATTGAGCTTCCCCTGAACTCGAATCGGCTAAGCTTGTCAGACTACGCTCGAGCTAAACTATTTTATGTGAGACAACGAGTCTATCTTGGTTACTAAACTGGCTGAGCTAACTTAGTCTGAAAAGTTGGCATTGAGCATTTCACTCTTGTATGTGGCTTTTGAGCACAGCTTGGCTCGATATGACATTTACTAGAGTTTGAATGAGTTGAATTCGAGTGCCCATACAAGCTCTTAGATCATCCCAAGCTGAGCTCGAGACAGCCCTCAAATGGGGTTGAGTGGACTCAAACTTGCAGTTCTTGCACGAACTTGAATACCAAGATTAATTCGGACTATACTTGATTAAAAAGATTATGCGGTTCAGAACCCATTGCCTTTTACCAATTGCAGGCAAAGTTCAAAAGAGGCGGGTTTCAGAAAATAAGAGCTGCATTTGAGCTAAAGCCCCCACCATACCCAATGGTAAGATTATTCAAGAGTCATACTCATCTACCCTTTTAATCACACTTCTTGGTGAATGCTTACATTTTCTGCATAGCAGTTTGATGAATAGCAAGTGTTTTGTGTGGTACTATATTACTATGAAACCCTAAGTTGCAATTAGAATTGCTTCATCTACTGTGAACATGGAAATAGAGTTTTCTCTTACAAGGACGTTACTTTTTTTAGTATAGAAAATGTTCTTCTTTTGGTCCCAAATTTAATTTTCTTTTTTACTTCTGGTGCTTGGCTACGATTTTTGCAACTTTTGGTCTTTTCAATCGCTTACTTATCCAGTGATCATTAAGAAACTGTACAAATACTACCCAGTAAGTGATTGGAATGACATAAATTTCAACGAATCCATAATCATTCACCACAATTACAATTTACAAAAGAATTAAACCTGGAGACCGATATGATTTTTATAAATGCTAAGAGTTGGGCTCTGATAGGAATTATTTTGAACCAATGCTCCCTTTGGCATTCTTGTGGATTTGGTAGAATGCATTGGAACCTCACATGAGTCGTGAAACATTTGAATATCACTGGGGAAAACATCACAGGGCTTATGTGGATAAATTAAACAAGCATATAGTTGGAACTGAACTTGATGGGATGAGATTAGAAGACATTGTATTGGCTACATACAACAAAGGCAATATGCTTCCTTCTTTCAACAATGCCGCACAGGTGACACAAATATTTCACACCTTCTCAAATCTCAACCTTTATACATTGTTCCTGAATTCACTCTGTCCGATCCGTCTGCTTTGGTCTATTTTCCTCCTGATTAGGGGTGTTTCCAACCCGAGCATGAATATATTGGGTTCTAGTTTGGGTGGATTCGATGATAGTGATGTTTGGTTCAAGTTGGGAGCCTGATCAGCTAAAATATTAGCCTCAAATCTGTCCCAGTAGATGTTTGACTTTTTATTTTAGTGCTGGATAATGCTAAAAAGTCTCCCCCATCGGCTGAATATGTAAGAATGAAGCTTTTGTTTCGCAGATAGTTATATGTTGAAACTTATACTTAATAGATGCACTTGATTACCCATTAACTCATGCATGCTTGTTTTCTCATATTCAAATTGTTCAGTACATACTTGTTTCATTAACAATCATATTTAAAATTAGAGAAATATATTTAAGCCCTCCAATTCGTAACGTATATGTACCACCATAATTTGATAAATATTCTTTTCCGCCAGTCACTGATCAGCCGCTCCTAGTCATCAAATGGAAAAATATAAATATACCACATATAAGGTCTTATATAAGGTCTTGAGCTACTTCTTATATCGTTTAAGATGACATCTCATGATCTTAACAATCCATTTCGTAATGTATTATGTTCGACACCTATGGACGGCCATGTAAGACCCTGCCTAGGCGTTTAGTGCTCTTCAGAGTACTGTTTATAGTACTAATTAATTAATTAATTAATTAATTAATTAATTAATTAACTAATTAATTAATTAAGGTACTCATAGTGACTAACTACTATAGATTTGTTGTGTGTGAATCACGTGTGCACTTGCAGGCTTGGAATCATGAGTTCTTCTGGGAGTCAATGAAGCCAGGTGGTGGTGGAGAGCCATCAGGAGAACTACTAGAGCTGATAAACAGAGACTTCGGTTCCTTTGACATGTTTGTGAAAGAGTTCAAAACAGCTGCAGCAACACAGTTTGGCTCTGGCTGGGCTTGGCTTGCATGTGAGAGCAGCTTCATTAAGCAATTTGTCTCTTACAATTTGTGTACCGGCCAAGTAATAATTTTTCTATTAATGGTAGGAATAATTTATCCTTTTTCATTCATGCCCACAGACAAGGCCAACAAACTTAACGTGGAAAATGCAATAAATCCCCTTCCATCGGAAAAAGACAAGAAGCTTGTAATTGTTAAAACCCCCAATGCTGTAAACCCTCTTGTATGGGATTACTCTGTAAGTGTCAAGTGCTTCTTCCATCTCCAAATCAAATTCTCTGTTGCTTGTAAGCGCTTATTAGGAGTGAAATTGTGTGATTGACTTTACTAAGAAAGATGAGACCAAATATAACATCTGACCCAAAACAAAGTTCCTAATTTGACTTGGCATGCTTATTAAGAATATTACAATTTTGTGATTGAGATATATTTTGATGAGGGATGATTAATATGAACCACACAATTATTTCCTTAGTAAGGAGACATCAACCTCATTTTGGGATGGACAAAATAATTAAACCTTCCTCTGAGGCATGAATCACATGAGTATGTAGCAGTGTAGCACAACTCTCTTGAAAGAAATGATAAGATAATTTTGAGGACGAAAAAGGAAAATGAGAGGTTATTTGGAGACAGACTGACACAGGGAGTAATGGTTTTCTATTTTGGTTTCTTTGTTGTAGGTGAACACCCAAAAATAACCCTGAACTTTTAATAATAAATCTTGGTTAGCCCTGAAGTCTTTGTGCATCCCATTTTTGGCCCATAAACTTAGTGGATATCATGTGCATATATCAGGTAAACAAATGTGATTTCATATGTTAAAAAGTTGCAAGAGATAGTAAAATCTTTTTCAAAGGTAAATCATGCATTATGCAGTTACCTTGATATGATTTGTGTTATTCTTTTGAAAGTCCAGGGTCATTATTGTATTACTTTGGTAAGCTTGGGGGCTAAATAGGACATTTGAAAAGTGGGTCGACCCATTTTTTAAAGTCGAAGTTCTTTGGGTGTTTGGCTTGCAATTGTATGATAAGTTTGCCGGGTGTCGTAGCTCACTTGGTGGGAAGAGGGTGGAACTCCAATCTCTTTCCACCAGTGTGTGATTAAAGTTCAAATAACTGTCATGTCGGTTCTGGGGCTCTTGCAGATGAGGTGTCATCTTTTTTTTTTATAAGCTTACGTCTTCCTTTCCAATTTGTAGATTTATCTGTTTGAGAAATTGATTTTTCTCTCTTCTCGATTTTTGTACAGCCACTTCTAACAATAGATGTCTGGGAGGTAAGGGAACACTATTTTTTACGTTTAACATTTCAATTCCTTAATTACCAAGATATGTTGTGAAATTACTAACTAGTCTGGTTCATTTTTGGCATATTACTGCAGCACGCATATTACCTAGACTTTCAGGTAAAGTTGAAGCCAGTGAAGTTAAATACACACCCCTCCTCCACATAATATATTGCTTGACCAATTGTACAGCTTTTTTGTTGATAAGTAATACTCTTATAATTCCACTAATCATGCATGCAATTTTTAAAACTTATGCGCCTGGTTCAATAAAATTGCCTAGACTTTCAGGTAAGATTGTAGCCAGCAAAGTTAACTAGTAAACATCCACCACTCACCCACCCACACAATGTATTGTTTGACGAATTATACAACTCTTTTAATGGAAGTGTACTACTCTAAGTTCACTTGTATGCAATTTTTAAAACTCACTCCGTATTTGCTGCTTCAACAAATTTACCTCGAATTTGAGGAAAGGTTGAAGCCAATGAAGTTAACTATTAACCCCCCCCCCCCCCCCCTCCCCCAAACACCACACAATATTGTTTCACAAATTATACACCTTTTCTTAATGATAAGTACTACTCATATAAGTCCACTAATCATGCATGCAACTTATACTGGTTCAACAAAGTTTATCATATAAATTCTTTCCATTTATGTCACTTATGCAATGCAAACAGTTTGAAAACTGTATGAAAGCTATAAGTTTCCATAACGACCAAAAGTTGCACGAATTTCATAGTAGTGCACCTAAAGTAGGAACAACCTAATAATGAAAAGAAAATGTATTATATCATATTTGGCTGATTACAGAAAAATTAGTTTTGTTAAATTAAACTGCTCCAAAAAGGGAATGCTTAAACTATGATCTTTATTTTTATTGTAATATTTGACGGATGGAATAATGTTTATGCCTTTGAACTCATCCAAAGTGGATAACAATCTTGGTTTGATAAGTACATTTGTTTGATAGAACTGTCGGCCGGACTACATTTCTGTTTTTATGGAGAAGCTTGTGTCATGGGAAGCAGTTGGTTCTCGGTTAGATGCAGCAAAGGCTCGAGTTGTTGAGCGTGAAGTAGAAGAACAGAAAAGAAGGGCCGAGGAGGAAGGCCAAAATGATCCAAAAGACACGGGAGTTACAGTGTTATATTTTGATGATGATGGTAAAATTTTTGAAGCAGATGCCTCTGAACCTGAAGAAGCTACATGATTATTTATTTGCACCTGAATAATAGATGTGGTGTGTTTACATCTTTAAACGAAACTCGAAGTTTAATTGATCTTTAATGGATTAAATTATTTGAAAACTCATTGAAAGTTTCGTGCATGTCAAATAAAGCTTCTATGAGATTTTATACGAGTATAATAATTGACGTGCTGGTTTGAGAGCTTTCTCTCTCTAAGAATACAGTCAACTTCCTGTTTTCTTGGATGCCAGTGAGGTGATAACGTGCTTCCTATCTTGCTTAGAGGAATAGAGGGTATTCCTGGCTTTCAGGCCGTTCGATTTCTTCCCCCCGGGATGGGGAAGAATAAGAAAAATGCTTCATCCGGGAGAGTTGGTATTTCTAGCAGAAAAACTGTAATTGATCCAAGGGAGTCTAGTCTTGGACTCCGGTTGGGCCGCCCAGCCCGGGACCGGTACTGTTTGAGCCCGGCCCGCTGGTTAGGGAAAGGGCGGGCTCGGGTCAGCTGAATATGGAACCGGCCTGGCCGGGCCTGGTTCGGGCTTTATTATTATTTTATTTTATTTTTTCAATTTTATTTTAAACCTGGGTTGGGCTGGGTATTTTGGGCCATTGGGGTGGTTTGGGGGGTTGGGGTGAGGGGGGTTGGGGGTTAATTAGAAAAAGGGAAAAAAACAAAGTGGCCCGAGGCACGGCCCGACCCGGGCCGGTCCCGGGCCTTCCCCCAAACACAAAAGGCCCGACCGGGCCTAGTCCCGGCCCGGCTCCATGCCTAAGGGAGTCCCAGGTAGTGACAGAGGACAAAGATACTGGAAAAAAGAAAGTAAATGTTGACTTGAATGTAATTCTGGAAGACGTAGAAGAGACTAGTAAGGAAGAGGAGGGAGCAAACATGGTATAAGAAATGAGATAAAGAGGTGACTGCACACAAGGTGTTGGAGAATATGTCTGAACATAATGAAGATAGTGGATCAAAAACCTGTTGGGTTGGACTGTTCAAAGATAATAGAGCTCCAAATAGAGGTCTTAAGTTGGGATACATACCAACGGAGGGAGATCTTGTGGACCTTTTAGATGGCACAGAATGTGACCTTATCTCAACCTAGGGATACTGCCTAATGGGATGCTTTAAAGGCACCTTCCCGGGTATGAGGGCTATCCATCTTCTCATGGAATCCTGGGGAGTTAGATGTACACTACTACCACATGAACGAGGTTGGGTTGTATTTCAGTTCAAAAATGAAGAGGATAGAGCGAAGGTACTTATGGAGGGGCCTTATGTTGTTATGGGGAGAGCACTAATGTTAACAAATCTGGAGGTGGGGTTTAGTTTTGATGATGAAGAGTTCTTGAAAGTATGGGTGGACCGGTTCCGGTTCGGGCCCGGTCGGGCCTCGGTTCAGAAATGGGAGGCCCGGAACCGGCCCGGGCCAGGCCTCGGTTCTATTTTTTTTTTTTTTTGGCTTTTCCTAATTAACCCCCAACCCTCCCTCTCACCCCCAAACCGCCCCAAACCACCTCAAATGGCCCAAAATACCAAGCCTAACCCAAAAATTTAAAAAAAATTCAAAAAAAAAAAAAAATTAATTTGGCCCGAACCGGGCCCGAACCGTCCGGGCCGGTTCGCCAATCAAAGGGCCGGGCCCGAACCGCACAGTAACCGGGCCGGGCCGACCCGAACCGCCCCCCGGACCGGTTCCCAGGCCGGGCCGGTTCAAACAGTAACCGGGCCGGGCCGCCCGGCCCGAGTCCATCCCTACTTGAAAGTTCCCATATGGATTAAACTACCTCGACTACCTATGGATTGTTGGAAGGAAGAATCTATTAGTAAGATCGCTTCAAAGGTTGGCTTGCCTATATTCACCGATGGTATTACTAGTGACAAGACGAGATTGAACTACGTTAGAATATTGGTGGAAGTTGATGTGTCTAAGCCCCCCCCCCCCCCCCCCCCCCCCGTTTGTGGACATCAAGCTTCCCTCGAGGCGAAACCGAAGACAATTCATCATCTACGAGACATTTCCTAATTACTGTTTTCACTGTAAAAAAGTATGGCCACCATGCTTTTACGTGTAAGTCTCTCCACCAGCTAGAAAGAGAACAAGCAATAGGGGAGGACCATATTGTCACTACGCTGCAGATTCAAGATGATGGGGGTCTAGATCTTGTGGACACTAAAGTGGGGGAGAACAAGACTAGTGATAGCATAAAGGATTATGTGGTTTCGGAACCTAGGACAATAGAAGGAGCTAACATTTTACCTAATCCTTGTAAAGAAGGGATACCAAAGGAAATTTCTGATACATCAAAGGCAATAGAGAAGGATGCTATGGAAGACAAACTAGAAGAGGAACTAGGGGTCAGGGACAAGGTTGAGAAACTAAAACTATCTGTTTCACAACCTAATCAAAAGGGGTCACACTAAAACAAAAGGGTGATGGGGCAAAAGGCACTAAAGGTGGTGGGGGTGCCACCCAGATCAGACCTGGTTGGTCTAATGGTGCACCTTATCACACGCATTCACCAAGAATTGAGGTGCCTAATGGCCTGTTTGTTTGGGGGTTAACCTAGGTTGTTGAAGGTTCAATTTCTAGTTAACCCCGTTTGTTTGTATTTTTGCAACAAGAACCTAGGTTATGTGTTAACCTCACTTAACTCCCGAGAACATGTAAGAACCATTAATTAAAGAACCTCCGAATCGGGGGGTTTTGGAGGTTAAGTTCTCATTTAACATAAAATGAGCTAGAGTACCTTCATCCAAACAACATTTATTACATTAACCTAGGTTCACCTTGTATATTTCCAAACACTATTTTACGCATGGATCTAGGTTAACTTAGTTTTTATTAAAACTTAGGTTTACTTTATTGTACTAGGTTTACTTAACTTCACTTCATCCAAACAGGCCATAAAGGTAGCAAACCAGAAAGGGGAGGTCATGGAAGTGCAACATCTTCTTCTTGTTTTAAATGAAGCTCTTTTCTTGGAATGTTAGAGGTATGAATAAGGCCTCTAATCAAATACTCCATAGTATAGCATTAACTTTATTAACATATTTAATTAATAGGGAATTATTATATTGAAATTAAGGTAGATTCTATGGTACCCAAAAGGTACCATATCTTTGTCCACGTGGACCAATCAGAATGTTGCAGTTGAACTATTTAAGTCTAAATTAAAAATGATATACTTATTTGGACCAATCAAGTGAATAGTAGGTACGGTACCTAGGGATGGACCCGGGCCGGGCCGGTTCCGGTTCCGGGCCGGGCCCGGGCGGGCTTTTTTTCGGGTTACATGGGCCCGGAACCGGCCCGGGTTGATACCGGGTCCGGGCCTAACCGGGCCGGGCCGGGCCGGGCCCGGTTCAATGTTTTTTTTTTTTTTTTTTTTTTTTTGACTTTCTTGTTATCTCCCTACCCCCCCCCCTCACCCCCACGCCCCAAACCTCCCTAAAACACCCAGCCCTACCCTAGGAAAAGAAAAAAAATTGAAAAAAACAAAAAAAAAAAAAAAATGAACCGGGCCCGGCCCGAACCGCCCGGGCCGGTTCAACAAAAACAAGGCCCGGAACCGGCCCGCCCGACCCGCCAAAACGGGCTAAAAGCCCGGAACCGGCCAACCGGGCCCGGTCCGGTCCGGGCCCGCACAGTAGCGGGCCGGTCCGGTTCCGGGCCGGTTCGGCCCGGCCCAGTCCATCCCTAACGGTACCCCCATTTTCTAAATAGTTACCGGAGTTAATATTTTGATTAGAGTTGTTAGATAAAAAAAAACCTATAAGATCATTCAAGTTAACATAAAAATGCATATAGCCTTTTCAAAATTATGTCAACTTTTTTGTTCGACGTGCCAATTGCCAAACATACTCTAAGACTGTTTAGTAACCCAATACTGACTTATTCTGCTTATTATCATTAAAATAAGTAAGGAGTAGCTTTTGAGTTATTTGGCTGCAAGAACGTTACCAGGTGTTTTTTTCCTTTCAATAGGTTCAACTACAATTTGCCATTACGGCAGTAAAGGAATACAAATGATAGTATTTAATGATTCAAACATAGCTATCACATAAGTTTATTCAAGTGAAGCAACATGCCTGCAGAAATGTCATGCAAGGTTGTACACAAGAAAATCCATCCAGCGCAGACCATCCTATGAAAATGAGTCCACTAAACAGGGTGGGAACAAGAAGAAGAAGCGATCAAAAGAGAACCAGAATTAAAACTTTCTTTCAGCCAGTAAGGGCACCATTAAGAGCACTGTGTACATCTACCCCAATCTGGGCTTCGGCTTTCTCGATATCTGTTGATGCCGAGTTCAGCTTCTGAGTGAATTCGGCAAGTCCCTTTTGCACCAGGTTTGGGTCAACTCGGTCAAGTGGGACAGCTTCAATGGCAATTATGTCTGCAAAAGAATTCGAGTGAATGAAAGCAAAACCACCACCTACAAAGTATTTGGTCACATCGCTGCCCTCATGAACTGACATGACTCCTGGCTTAAGCTCCGCAATGGTGGCCACATGGCCAGGCAAAACACCCATCTGCCCAGTGCTTGCAGGGATGATGACCATATCAACCTGGGGTAAGCACAGGAACATATTCTGTCATATACTTTAAAAAATAACAGCCCAGGTGAGGGTCTGGGGAAGGGTCCCACCAAAAGAGGCCGCTGCCATGACTTGAACCTGACCTGTGACCTCAGTCACACAGCAAGACCTTAACCTGTGACCTCTAATTTTTGTCATATACTCATATATACTAATAATAATGATGGAATATGATGGAATAAAGCAAAATGGCATCACTAAACTGTTTGCGCTTCTCTGTTATGAAGCAGTCAGTCCATGAAATTTTGGACACGATTTTCACTATGGGTCATCCGGAAACAGTCTCTATGTGCTTTAGTACAGGGGTAAGACTGCGTACATCCGACCCCCCTTACCCCACCGTAGGTGGGAGCCTTTGCGGCACTGGGGTAAATGAAAATGATGACTCATATATACCAATAATAATGATGGATAAAAAATTGCAGTGGGGAAATTGTTTTTTCCTGTGCCCAAGCACAAGAAAATTATGATAACAGTTTCTTAAAAGAAGCAGAGCCTTACAGAATACTCCCTCCGTCCCCTTTTAAATGGGACGGGAGATGGTGGCACGAGTTTTAAGAAAAGTGAGTTTGTGTGGTTGATATTAATTGATAAAGTAAGAATAGAGTAAGAATGATTTTGAGCCACACAAAGTTTACCAAATAAGGTATGAGACAATTAAATAGGGACATCCCAATATGGTAAAACGGGACATTTAAAAGGGGACGGAGGGAGTACAGATAATGGTTAGCCTCACCTCAGGTCAGGTATTCTCTCTTTGAGGTTGGGTGGAATGTGGTCAAAGTTAGTTTAATACTCCCTTACTTCCCATGGAACACACTATAATTGGAATATTTGACAAGTTTATTTTCCAAGGAACATATATTGTTATTACTTTGAAAACAATTCATTTGGTGAGTGAAATTTCAGGGAACTACGTTGAAGTATTTTCTGAAGGAAAAAAAATCTTACTATTTACTAATTAGTGAAATGCCGTTCTCCTTTAAAAAACTTCACACCCAACAAATATACTCTGTATTAATAGTGTGACCTTACTTTGACATGCATAAGGAAAAAAACTTTTATATCTCATTTCCAAATAAACAAAAAGAAACTAATGCTTCTCTATTACTGGTGTATCCACCAATAAGAAATATAGTAACCCTAGCATATCCACCAATCTGCTTTTAACTGGTGTATCTGAAATATAGTAACTATTACTATACAGCCCCACATCATGTGTATCAATGTGATATGAAGAAAAGCCACTGCATCTACAGATAACTTATGGGTGATTAGTGATTACCCTAAAATACTACAAGAAAATACATAAATGGGACAGACACAACCCCCTTTCCTCTCAAAAGGTTAGAGAATGATTTAGAGGATCCAAAAGTTTGCTTGAAAACCTGGTTAAGTGGTTATCAATGGAAATGACAAAATTTATCATTCCATCCAGCATGGCAGCTATTTGAAGATTTTGATTAATCTCAAATAAATGTCCAGCCAATACGGTAAACCTAAGTAACATGAAAATGCGAAAAGGGAAACACAACACATGAGAAACATGATTTCTAAAAAATAGGATACAAGAGATGGTGGAGTCATGTAAATGTTAAAAAATACTACTATAAGGATATATTTGTAAATACTTTTTCATATATGTATATGTGTTCTTTCATTTATATTTATGCACATATTTTTTCATAAAACCTTACTTGATAACCATTAATAAATACACACTGCCTGTTCAAATTTAGGAACTGTTACATATTACTAGAGTAGGACATAATTTTAAACATAAAATGTGATACATTTCTAGTAAAGCATCACACTATGAAATGTCAAAATGTTGCTAGAAAGAAATCCCATAAAGGTTCACCAAAAGTTCAAAAAATGCACTATTTTCCATCAAGGAATCCCATAAAAAAATTGAAAACAATGCTAATTACTTAGGGAAACAAATTTCCCAATTCTTCTTAATTACGCAAACTTCCCCAAAATGGAAATGTATAGTTTCAAACACCATCCGAGTTTCTGAAATTGGGAAACTTGAGCTCTAAGAAGTTTTTGTGTGTCATTAGGGTCAAACATTATAAATAAGTAATTATACTACCTCAAAGTACTTCACACATAAAAAAACATACGAGTAGTTCTTAGACTTCCTCTAATCAAAGTCAATCAGTATACATGAATTGTAAAAGAATCTTTGGGATTCAAAATACATAAATACTACTCCGTAATAAATTATTGTATAATCTGCATCAACATATCAGTAGATGATGGTAAAGAAAAGAACAAACGACACACCCTCCCTGATAAAGACCTTAAACAATATTACCCGCAATCTTTTAACTTTTTCATCTTGCTAAGGACAGCAGTTTATTCATGGGGATAAAAAGCTTTAATCTATAAAAAAAATTGAATTGAAATGATAACCAACATGTATGTACATACGGAGTATATAAACTTACCTCTTTGCAGGCGAGTTCAGATGAGTACGGAAGGACGAAATTGACTGTGAGCTTGGAGGGGATGGAAGATGGCGTAGCTGGGCGCGGTTTCATGTACGCGGATGGAGTGTGGGGTGGGTCAACATTCGGGATTAGTTTTTTCCAGGCATCCACGAAAGTAGAGTCCACTTTCGCCTCCGATTGCAGATCGGTAGAGAAGGGGCGGCTCCACCTCATTGTTTTGGTTCGAGCGAGTAATCGACTGGCGTGTCTGAACATGGTGGCGGACACCGGCGGTGATAGGAGATTCGATCTGTCGGAGATTTCTGGCGGAGGAGGACGGGTCTATTGATATGTATGTATGAGCTACAGTGCGTTTATGTCACTTTGTCAAACAGGCCATCAGAAATGTGGCATCATATTTCATTGGAAGAGAATGGGCTCTTATGTTGGGCCATTCAATAGTTCTTTTTTGTGCAAATTACCCGCAAAGTCAAGTTTTATACTCTGAATTTCATTTATGTCCACCTGCATAATATTTTTCATATTTATATTTTCGCTTTTCACTTTAGTTTTATAATTTCAAAATGCGTCTAAACATCTGTACTTCGATCCTTCCATATTCTCCATCAATTTCCTCAATCGCACCCCTCACAGACGCTCTCTCAGTCAATCTCAATATGTCTTCTCTCATCCGTAATTCACTCCTAGATCGTCGATTGCAGGCAGTCTCCCTCGTTATTCACTCCTAGACTGTTCGTCCATCATCACGATCTCCCAGCGAATCGAACTGAAACGTTAAGTAGATAAGTCAGGGATCTTAGATTCATATTTGCGGAACGGAAGGTTGTTCCCTTCCCGCCTAGTGCCTGCCGTGTTCTCCGACCATGATTACTCCGCTGCTCCGCCCACTGTCCCTGCTTGCCCGGCTGCTCTGGTCTGTATTCAATCACTTTATCTTCAATATGACTTGGATTTATTGCTTTGTTCACAGGTTTTTGGATATAGATCTCATATTAGTATTTCTGGTAATGTTCATCTGTGATGATCTCAGATTCATATTTGTGGTACTGTGTATGTACGATGATCTCATATTCATAATTTCTTCAGAGTAGTATTTAATATTAAATTAAACTCAATTATCGTATTTTTCTTCTTAGATTCATCTCTATCTGATATTTCCAAATGTAGCAATGACTCTTTTGATTGATCAGAATTTCTTTGAATTTCTCTTTTGAACTTTTGGTCTTATTCAAATTTCTTCTCATTTTGTAATAACTTTTTTTTATAAATCATATTTATTCATGTTGTTTGTTATTGAACAAGTTCTATTGATCCCTTTGAAAATTCAATATTGAAATATGTTTGACATAGAAGAGATGACATCGAAGTGTTGAAAAATGAGGTGCTTATATGTTTATTCCCCACTTTCAAGACATGTTCTCATGTTCTCCATTTGGTGGAATCCCCTGGGAACTGCATAAGAAGGTGAGGCTATTCCATCAGTCCACAGAAATATTTTTTCTTCATGATAGAGCAATAGTGAATAGGGATTTGGTTGAATTCTTCAATTGGAAACGACCCAGGCTTCCCCTTGAAACAATCTGTTGGCCTTTGCTGCATAATGCTACCAATCCCTTTGTTATTGGAAAAGGTTTCTATAGTTGCAATACTAATAGCATGGAATTGGATCCCAAAGAGCTCTTCTTGTATTTATCCTTCCCGTCCTCAACTAAAGAGGCTAAGTGATCCATATTTGTCATTCCTGTAATTTTTTTGGCTTAATCACTGCCCCGTATGTTACTATACATGTTAGCATCTTAATAGAATGTTTTCATAGTGGCCTACCATTTTTTCTTGGTAATGTGAATCATATATAAGATGCTCCATAATCACATCCATAGAGATTGCAAAAAATAATTTTATCAAGAAATTTGGTTCACCCATCCTTATGTTTTGTGGTCAATTTTGCAGTGAATATGATGCTAAACTTTATCTTTAGGTTCTCTCTATTTGAATGATCTTTAGGTATTGACATCCTTTCATTTATGGATGAATTGATGTACTCATTATCCTTAAGTTTTCTCTCTTGATCTCTAGTATTTTGGCAAAAAAAATTACATTTCATGCCCCTAAGAACATAGAGAGCACTCTAGCCTCAATCTTTGAAAAGGTTAAACATGATATTCTCCAATTCCACGGGATCCCTTCAAGATATTATTTGCTTGTAATATATGATTTCATATTTGTGTTATATTGATTTCATTCTTATTCCAGGCACAAATGTGAAGTTCATGGAGATGATAAATAGATAAAGATCAACTAGGAATGAAGGCAGGAGAGACAAACTTGTTGGATTCCGTGTTAAAATGCATCTAATGAAGAAGAAAATGATCAAAAAAAGCGAAATAGCATCATAGATAAATGTAATAAATTAAATAATCGATTGAATTATATATTAGACGTGATACTTTATATATTGTTTTTTGTTTCTTTTTGTTGTATAAAATTTGTTGCATTGTGTTTCTTTTTGTTGTATCATGTTGCTTTTTGTTGCAATGTATTGTTTATTGTTTTTTATTGTTGATTTTAATTTTTGTTATTTAATATTTAGGTCTCTCTTCATTTTTGCTACTTATTGGAAATAAAATGCCTAAAATAATAAATTTGAATTTATGAATATAAAAACGACGACAACTGGAAACATAAAACAAAATATATAGAATTATCATTAAAAAGAAACAAAATAAACAATAAAAATCATGTTGCATTTTTTCTATAGTTGCTATGTGTAGTAGATTTGTATAAAAACACCTAAAATAATAAATTTGAATTTATGAATATAAAAACGACAACTAAAAATATAAAGAAACAATAAAAAACAAAATCTACAGAATTATCAACAAAAAGAAACAAAAATGAACCATAAAATCACATTTTGTTTTATTTATATTTTAATTTTTATAATTTTCAATATTTTAAATTTGTTAAATAAAAAATTACATTTTTCTATTTTGAGAAATGTTTCGATTTCTTACATTTTAATATTTATATTTTTATATTCTTTTCTTTTTGTATTGTTGTAATTTCATAAAAATTTAGATTTATTTTTTTTTTAAACATTTTTTATAAGTATGGGGTATAGGAATAAGGAACTCTTTTAAAAAAGTTATACTCCGTATTACAGTTTAAAGTTAAACTACTTTAAACTGTGTTTCATTTTTATTTCTGAGTTCTGTATTTATAAGGTTTCAATAATTACTTTTACATTTCTCTAACTAATTTTTGAAAATTTAAATATCTTTTCAATTATTTATACTTGGTTAGAACTTAAAAGTTTTAGATTTTGTATTTACTATTATGTTTTTTTGTTTTTTCTTAGTTTAATTATTTTTAATATATATATATATATATATATATATATATCGTTTCTTATTGTTTTTATTTTATTTTAATAATTTTACATTTTCTTACATTTTTAGATTGTTTTATTTATAAACATAAACTAAGTAAATTTTTTAGCGCAACTTTTATTAATTAGTTCATCAAAGAGGATGTGCGTAGCACGGTAGCACCAGAGCGGGATCCTCATGCACACTTCTTTAAAATGTACTCCGTAACTCCACTACTCCAGTGAGTGGGTCGGTCATTCGGTCTATTTATGAAAGACAAATGTTACGAGTCTTTTCTTGAAAGAAGTTTTAAAAAGTAAAAAAAAATGATATTACTTTCGCTTTTAAGTCTGCTTGTGAAGTTTTCCCTTCCTTTTTTTGGAACCAAAATAGGAGTGAAACTGTTTGTACTTATAATACCATATTTTTAAATATGACACTATTTTTTAACCTGACACTTTTTGACAAAAGATAACTTCATTAATATTAAAACCATGAACCAGATACAAATTCGTCATATCAAAGGCTACTCTAGGATGAGATTCAAAGCTAGAGTCACGCTTAATAGCGATCCAACTCACTAACCCCGCAATGTGGTAGAATCCATTAACGGGCAATGTTGCACCCGCTACTAGAAGGAAAAACAAAAAAACAAAAGAGTACTTAGACATCAAGGGAAAATAAGAAGAATAGTATCCAGTTTTTCCAACAACTGATAATGAAACAGTGGTTTGACCAGCTCCCGCCAAAGGTTCCTCCTGTGTGTCACCAAAATCACTGATTACTGGCGGTGCTTTTCAGACACCACCGTCACTTGCATGTTTTTTGGATTTGCCTCATCCACATCCATACTTGCTTGAACACCCTCCTCGCTCATCAGCTCAATGACCCTGCATTTCTTTGATTCTTCCTGGGTAGTAGCCATCAAACCTGACATTAATTACTCATATTTAAGGAATAAAAACACGACAATCATATTTTGAAATTTTAAAACTTCTTTACTCATATTTCGGGAATTTAACCTTTTTTTTTATAATATGATTAGGTTGGTTGGCAAAACAAATCTCCAATCATGTAGGTTTGGATAACTCAATTGATCATCATTTTACTATTTAAAGTTACATATTTTTTTCATAGTAATTTGATTCCTATTATTCTCCCCTCCCCTTTCTTCTCACTTATCTCTCCCTCTCTCTCCCTTCTCTCTTTGATCTTTACCCAATCCCTAAAAAATTCTCTCAAGAAAATATGGGATGATCATCTTTCTCTTCTTCATCTTCCTCTTCCCTTCTTCATTCTCTTTTTTCTACCTTTTTATATAAAAAATTTTCCATTATTTGCAAATAATCAGTTTATTTATCTTTTTTTGCAAATATCAATTTATTTATCTTATTTCATGTATTTTTATTATTTTTCTATTTTTTTTCAAACTACATATAAATTGATCACACATACAACTACATCATTCACTTGGATGTATATAGACAATTAAATTTTTCATTCATCGAGACAATTAAAATTGTTCTCATCGACAACTAAAGTTGATCACACAGACAACTATTGTCTGTGAGTCGCATGACTATTGTCTGTATGGTAAATATTGTCAGTGCACATAGACAAATAATTGTATGTGCAACAGGGAAATATTGTTTGTGCACACATGCACGTCAATGTACTTTTTTACACGAAAATTAATGTATGTGGACACAAACAATTCTTATATGTGCTGAGAGGTAACTTCATATCAATTTTTTATTTGTTTATTAGAAGTATTCAAAATATTACTCCCTCCGTCCCACTAACAATGCGACAAGAAGGAGTGACACACAAATATATAAAAAGTGATTTATGTGCTTGTTATTGAATTGATAAAATAAGAATAAAGTAAGAACGATTTATAGCCACACAAACATTACCAAAAAGGTATGAGACAATCTTAATGGCATGAACCAAAATGGTAAAATGAGAAATTCTTAATTCAACGAAATGTTTGAGTGAAAGTGCAAAAATAATTTTTTGGAAGCCGAAAGAGACTAGTTTCTCAAAAACTCATTTTGTCACTCCAACCAAACACGCATTCTGGTAGTGTCACTCTCCTTTTTCTTTGTACGGAACTCTACACCGGAGAGCTCCGTCTCCACAGTAGTTAGCCGCCGTTCACTGTTAATGCTGCTCCGCACAACGTAAAGCTCACATTTTTGCGCGACATGGCCGTCGTTCCCAACTCTCTAAGGCTGAAGAAGCTCTTCAACCTTGATAATCCCAATGATATCAGAAGACCACCCCAGCAACCCTTATCACTTTTCCTGTCGACTCTCAGCGATCTATTTTCCAATCCTTCTGCCTCCTCCGTCGCAACCCCTTCCGTCGATTCAAAAGGCGGTGATGCTGCAAAACCCAAATTAAGCTCACGCAAGCAAGCTCGAGCAATGGCTGAGCTGATCAAGTTCCAGCAGTGGACTAATCAAACGGAGTCTTCTCTCACCGCTATCTCCGGTCCTTCTCTCTCCGCGGATACTATTGCTCAGACCATCAGCCTCATCAAAGGATCTCGGAAAGCCCTTCAGTTCTTCGCCTGGGCCGAAAAAAACGGAGTTGCCAATACACCCCGATGCTATTTCGTCATGCTGGAACTACTCGGGAAAGAGAGGGACCTCAATGCCGCCCGGAACTTCCTGTTTTCCATCCCCAAGAGATCTAACGGTGCTGTAGAACTCGAAGCCAGGTTCTTTAACAGTCTGATTAAAAACTATGCTTTAGCTGGGCTCTTTGAAAAGTCCGTTGCCCTTTTCGAAACAATGAAATTAACCGGAATTTCCCCATCTGTAGTCACATTCAACACTCTCTTCTCAATTTTGATGAAAAGGGGTCGAACAGGTATGGTCCACCAACTGTATGATGAAATGCACAAGACATTTGGCGTCAACCCTGATTTGCACACATTTAATATTTTGATTAAAGGGTGTTGCATGAATTCAATGGTGAATGAAGGTTTCAGGTTCTTCAAGGAAATGGAGAAACACAACTGTGAGCCCGATGTGATCACGTACAACACCCTTGTTGATGGTCTGTGTAGGGCCGGGAAGGTGAAAATAGCTCAAAATGTGGTAAAAGGCATGGTAAAGAAGGGATCAAATCTGACCCCTAATGTTGTCACTTACACCACTTTGCTTAAAGGATATTGCATGACCAATTCAATTAAAGACGCTTTGGATATTTTCAAAGAGATGGTTGATTTAGGGATAGAACCAAATAATATCACCTATAACATTCTCATACAAGGCCTTATAGAAGCTCAGGAGTATGATAAAGTTAAGGAGCTATTCAGGGTAGCTAAAAAAGAGAACAAAGGGTTCGTTCCCGACACATGTACATTCAACACATTGATCAACAAGCATTGTGAGGAAGGTAATCTAAAGGCGGCATTAGAATCTTATGATAAGATGTCTCTCCTAAAAGTCCATCCTGACTCGGCCACTTTCAGTATCTTGATAAGATGTTTGTGCCTGAAGGGAGATTTTGAGACAGCAGAGAAATTCTTTGATGATTTATTTGAGTCAGAAATTGTTTTATCGAATGCCGGATGTACACCTGTTGTTGCGGCGTTCAATTCCATGTTCAGATATTTGTGCAATAACGGGAAGACGAAGAAGGCCGATAAAGTCTTTAGACAGTTAATGAGAAGAGGAATTCAAGATCCTTCTACTTTCAAGACTCTCATCATGGGACATTGCAGTGAGGGAGCATTTAAGGATGGGCACGAACTTTTGGTTTGGATGTTACGAAGAAATTTCCTTCCAGACCACGAAACATATGAATCTCTGATTGACGGCCTGTTACGCGTGGGAAAACCAAAACTCGCCTATGATACTCTTGAAAAGATGTTGAAAAGCTCACATCTTCCCACAACTTCAGTGTTCCATAACATTCTCATGGGGCTTGCCAAACAGGATTGTGCTCTTGAGTCTGCTGATTTAGTGGTGCTAATGTTGCTTAAAAAAATCAGACCAAACATCACTCTTTCGACCGAAACCATAAAGATACTTTTCAAATCCGGTTTGCGAGAACGGGCATTTGAGATTCTTCAGGGTCTACATGAAAATGGCTATTTGGTAAATATTGAAGGGTTAATTTTGTTTCTTTCCCAGAGGAAGGAGTTTTCTGGAGCACATGAATTGTTACTTTTTAGCCTAAAGAATGGTCTTAGTGTTGGGATAGATGTGTGCAGCAATGTGTTGATTGCACTTTGTAAAGAAGACGGTAGAGCTCTAGAAGCCTTTGAGCTTTACTATGAGTTAGTGGAAAGGAAAATTGAAGTGCCTTTGGAGTGCTTAGAAGATTTAAAACATAGACTAGAGGTGGAGGGAAGGTCTAAAGAAGCTGAATTTGTTGCCAATAGGATGATGCCAAAAGGCAGGGCCTAATTTGTTGCAGAAAGAAACTCAAGCCCCATTTGTCTACACTAACTTCTTGGAGACTTTTGAATGGAGACTATAGGTAGAAGGTCATCCCTCTTGTTGATTATTCCCTTATTCTCAATAACTGTTCTTGAAGGAAATTTTGACACTTAAGGTGACAATAAATATTCTCATAAATTGACACATAGAATTCTTGATTTGTAGGTGTTACTCAACAAAAGTGAAATATATGTGGGAGAGTAACTTAGAGCTCATTTGGCAAGGCATGAAATTGCTGAAGTGATAGAATGCGCAAAATTTACTGGAGATGTGGGAGAAGTAGTTGAGTATGCAGAGTTGTGTAAAAAAGTATTTATAAATTTTAACATATACTTTGTATACCTAAATTAAATCTGAAGGTAAAAATGCCGTGTTCTTTAATTCCACTTTCCATTTCCAGTCATTTCAAGTAAAAGGATGTAACTCATGCATGATTTTTTTTATCAATTGACCCCTAATTCAGCCAGAGCACTGAAATGCATTATATTTTGTAAAAAATGTTTTATTTATTTTTTAAAAAATTGTAAGACAAAAAATGTTTACTGACGCCCTCTTAGTCATGGTCATTTCACTATGTTTGGTTTATAGGTTTGTTAGTGATATGATGCGGGAAGAGCATGGGGCGGGACGGGCTTGAGCCCACCTTCGTGGGCTGGCTGCGAGCAATTTAATTAATTTTAATTATTCCTTTTATTTTGTTTCCTAATTTATTTTGTTTCCTAGTATGGTTTAATTAGGACTTCTATTAATTAGAGGTTTCCTATTTCTATTTAGTTTCCTTGAATGGTTTAATTATGACTCCTATTATGTTTCTTACTAGGATTTAGTTTCCTATTCAGTTTTGGATGTAAGGGTTATATAAACCCCTGCCTAGGCTTATTCAAATCAGGCATTAATAATATTGGTTTTAGCTATTTAGCTCTGGGCAACGGATCCAGCCGTTGATTATTTTGGGCAATGGGTTACTCCGTTGATTTTATTTTTCTGTTCTTATCAATTGGTCTGACCTGCCGGATCCCGTCCCGCCGAGATGACGAGATCTCAGAATGATCGATCGACAGAGCTGGAGAACGAACAAACTCGTATGAGAGAAGAAGTGACCCGGATAAGGGCCGAACAGGCAGAGCATGGTGGCAAGCTGTCGGAGATCATCGCCTCACTAGCGGCGTTGACCCAGGCGATGGTCCCGCCGGTCACACCGAAGAAAGCCGCGGATGACGTGGGTCGAATCCCGGCAACCGAGCTGCATGGAGAAGGCGTGCTGAGCAATCCAACTATAACGCTGCTTCCGTCGTTCGATGGGGGAGACCCAATTGGGTGGATCGCTCGGGTAGAGCAACAGTTCGAATTACACAACACTTTAACGGAAAAGAAGGTGGCTGCCGTGATGGTAGCTATGGAAGGAGGAGCGCTTTACTGGGTGACCTGGCTGAGATCGCGCAGGCCCGGGATGACTTGGGCAGATTTCAAGCAAGCCTTGGTGGACAGATTTGATTCTCGATTTCAAGGTAATAAGTATGAACGACTGTCTGGAGTCAGGCAAATTGGGTCTATAGAAGATTACAACATCTTGTTTGTTCAGCTAGCAAGCCAAGTTCTAGGGTTACCCGATGAGCACTATTTGGGATATTACATGAGCGGTCTTAAGGAGATAATCCGAAGCTCGCTGCGATTGCTCCGACCAAACAACCTGGAGATGGCTATGGAATTAGCTCGCGAAGTGGAGTATAATCTGTCCGTCCAAAGTGGAGAAAGTGGAAGTCTGAATTATCATTCATCAGGGGTACGTTCTATCAGCCTTTTAAGGGCAAACACAGGTTCCCCGTTGACTGCCATTGGTGGCAGCTTACAGGGTTCGGAGGGCAGCTTTGCGAAAGATAGTGGACAGCCTCCGGGGACGAAGTCAGGGTTGTCTGGGCAGCCTACGACACGCTCTCAGTTCACTCGACTTCCGCCGAAAGAGTTTGCAGAACTGCGGGCGAAAGGATTATGCTTTAGGTGCAAGAAACCATTTACACCAACACATGACTGTCCCTTTAAGCAGCTGCGGGTAATGATAGCTGAGGAGGATGAAGAGTTGGACCTCAAGCAGCATGAATTCTGTGAAATAATCGGCCAGGAAAAGGTCCCGGAAAGAGAAGAAGGATATTTTCCAGTCTATACTATGTCTGGATATTTCAGTTCCCGATCCGCGAGTTTTCAACCTTGAGGACAAGGTTAATTTGAAGGAGGATGGATTGATATGATGCGGGAAGAGCATGGGGCGGGACGGGCTTGAGCCCACCTTCGTGGGCTGGCTGCGAGCAATTTAATTAATTTTAATTATTCCTTTTATTTTGTTTCCTAATTTATTTTGTTTCCTAGTATGATTTAATTAGGACTTCTATTAATTAGAGGTTTCCTATTTCTATTTAGTTTCCTTGAATGGTTTAATTAGGACTCCTATTATGTTTCTTACTAAGATTTAGTTTCCTATTCAGTTTTGGATGTAAGGGTTATATAAACCCCTGCCTAGGCTTATTCAAATCAGGCATTAATAATATTGGTTTTAGCTATTTAGCTCTGGGCAACGGATCCAGCCGTTGATTATTTTGGGCAACGGGTTACCCCGTTGATTTTATTTTTCTGTTCTTATCAGTTAGGTAGACATTTGTTTTGAGAACAAAATGTCTTTGGTTAGGGGCAATGTATTTACGAATAAGAGGGGAGTATCATAGAATGTTTTAATAGGTGCTGGAGGTATTTGTTGAATCTAATATTCAGTGTTTCTAACAAAATGCAGGATCTGTTTGTTTTCTTTTGGAGATTTGCAATTTTGCATTTCTTCTTACTCTTTGCAGTTTCACTATGATTTTAAATGAGCATAGTACACCTAATACTCATATATAGATCAGCAAAGATCTGAAGCATCGTGACGATTGTGTTTCTACTAATTAAATCTCTGTTATATGGCCTGGCTCCACCCCACTTTAATACAATAGGTTGCATTGTACTTTTCATGGTCAAATTTTGCTCTTCAACCAATACTTTTGATCAACATTTTTTCTTAAAATTATGTTTGTGTGCTTTATGAGAGTACTCTTAACAAAGAAAACATTTCCTGTATTACTTTCACATTGTAAATCATTTTGAACAAAAATATATTATTGGCCAACGTAAGAAGTCTTTGAGCATAAAAAAACTAATAACATATGGCCTTTAAAAGTGTGAGGAGGAAGTACATTGGTCTAAGGATCATGTGATGAGAATTCGTTTTGCTTTTCTTAACATTCACTAATAATGGTTAAATAGATGCATGTACAAAATCCCAAATTTCTGCAACACTTTTGCTTGAATTCAAAGCTGTTAAAATTGCAGATATACATTGTCTTGTTAAATCCAGAAACATCTAGTGTGTGGCATCATCTTATCGGCAATGCCTTCAGAGAGAGAATATTATCAAAATCTGAAGACATGTAAGATCGAGGCAGCCCGAAAATCTCCCAGAAATGGAGAGCTTGATCTGCTCCAGCTGATACCACTGTTTATCCATCCAGGCTATTCAGCGGAAAGAATTGAATTAAAAAACAGGTAAGAATGTTTACAATAATCATCACACATTTTTTGTTTGTTTGCATGTTACCTCCTTTGAGGTTCTGCCATATTCCCAAAAGATACTTGATGTTTTGAAATATTAGTGATATATGATTTATCCTTTTTCTTTTCAGACATGGAAGGATACCTCCATAAACATAAGCTTCCCGTTTCTTCCAGTATCTCTGTGTAGCCGTTGCTGCTTAATTGCTCCTTGCGATGTTTGTTCCATTCAAGCCCACAGATCTGCATGTGCCACAATGTTATAACTAGTTAGTTCTCCATTCTTAAAAGTACTTTAAAAAGCGCTGCCCCGCCTTGTGGTTACAATCTAGGTAGTTAACTCGCTACTCGTTAGTAACTCGGTCAAATGGCCAAGTAGCGAGTAGGACAAGTTACTCGGGATTACTCGGTGATTACTCGACCTTGTTGTATTAATTAAATTTAATAACATAGGTGCCCGAGATTATAGAAATATAATAATCTTAGAATTGTCTTAAAATGCATACAAATGAATAAAATGATATAAATGCTAATGATGGGGTAGCAAAAGTCATAACATTCTAATTGACCAAGTCTTCAAGAAAATCAATCATCTAATAATTTGGTAGGATCTCTGTTCTCTCCCCATGCCCATCCTATATCATCCGATTTACTCTTAAGTGTAGTATTAGCATATTCAGCACCATTAGAAGCCTAAGTAAATTGAGCAGAGTTCATGACTGCCAATTAGATGATGTGTGTCAGTCGATTAATGATGTGCCATAGTAAACAATCAATATAGTGATATTAATTAAAAATTACGTAGTATAATATATAGTCATATTGGTGAAAAGAATTTATTTATATCAACATATATGTGTGTTGTGTGCATCAATGTTTAACAATCAAGATGGTGATATTTTAAGAATGCAGTAAAGAACAGCTGGAGAAGGACGGGTGGGTGGAAGAAGAAGAAATGAGAGATGGGAGAAGGGGAGATACGAGAAAGAAGATGAGAACTTATTGATATATCGTAGTCACAGCTCTATAAGGATAATTGTTGTCCGGAACTCCGTTTTGCCTAGGTTTTGTAACGTAGTTTTTCAATTTTATAAGGGACCGAGTTAGACTTCACCGAGTTGAGAAACTCGCCGAGTACTCGGCGAGTAACTCAGGAGTAAAACACGGACCGAGTCAGGTAGCTACTCGGCAAGGCCAATACCCGAGTTGCGAGTACTCGCCGAGTACTCATCGAGTAGATAACAAAGGTTACAATCCTAAAGGACCTTTTCTCTCATTTGTACATCGACACTTGAAAATATAAGGTGAAAACTAACTTGCCTGTGCACTGGTTTGGGTGGTGCTAAGGCACACTCCTCTTGCAAGACTCCAAATCTTGATGCACCCATCGTTCATCCCTCCCCCAGAAGCCAACTGGTCATAGTTATAAGGACACCCTGCCAGTGCCTTCACCATATAGGTCCCTCCAGAGCTCATCTTTAAAGCATCCCATATGTAAACAATATTGTCATTCCCACCGATAGTTCCCCTCCTCTCACTACTTCAGTCCACATACCTCCTATTACGGATGCTTTTTATGGGATTCCATACCGTAGAAGGAAACATATGGGCCAGAGAGACATACAATTAAATGAGTAGTCTAGCTTGATGTTATATTTTATTATTTATTGTTTCCTAAGAATCTAAGATTTATTGTTTTAATTAGATTAGGGCTTGATCCTGTAAGAGACATGATGCCTATTTAATATTGTTTCCTAAGATATTTAGAATTTCCAGTTAGAGTTTTAATTACATTAGGACTTGATTTTGTAAAAGGCAGGATGCCTATTTTTAATCGTTTCAGCAATAATAAAGATCATTCAAATTATTCCCAGAGAGAAGTCACGGACTTTCCCCCTCCCCTGCGCTCTTCCAGCCACAGGCAAGAAGAGGAATAACCCTAGCAGGAAGGTTACGACCTCAACCGGGTACCCTGCTACCCCAAGTCGGCCCTGGACCCGTTCTCAATCGCAGAACCCTAACACTTCCTTACTTTGTGCTCTCATCACGTATACACTATACAACACCCTTTTTCTCTCACTGCACCCCAAAAATTTAATATTAAAAATGAGGGGTGAAAATGGAACTTGCTTATTCTTTTTTTTTTTTTAATCTACAAGACCGTCATGATGAACAATAGGTGTATCAGAGCTTCCTGATGTTTGAATATCAGCCTTCCAATCTATTGTTCCCACCCTCCCCACATGACCAGGCAGGCATCTTACCTGTTGAGTAGCCATTGTAATGTTTATGTGGTAGTATTAGATAAGATAATTACCAAAACATGTGGCAATGCGACACCAATCCTAATGCTGGAACAACGGGTAAAATGTAATTTTGGAAGAATCATTGCATTGTGTTTCTGAAAAATAGTCAAGTTTCATGTAGAAATTTAAAATTTTGGTTAGGTAAAGTTTGTTTAAGAGTCCATTGTATAATATTTTGCTTTTTTTGATTTGTTGAACTAAACGTAGCATCCTTAGTCCCATTTGATAGCCACTGTTTTTCTTTGGCTTATCTGACGTATCAATTGGATTGTTGACAATGCAAGGAAGGCAAATATAGTCAACTATAATTGCCCTAAAGTGACTTACAATAATGAAAACAACCATTCTTGGTGTACACGTTTTTATACCCATCAGTACACGCATGTGTCTGTGAGAGTTTTTTTTGTCTGTGAAGCGCGGTCCACAAACATAAGTTGGCTTGTTTTGTCTTTGGAAAATTTCACAGACAAAACAAACCAGCTTTTGTCTGTGGACCGCGCTTCACAGACAAAAAAAACTCTCACAGACACATGCGTGTACTGATGGGTACAAAAACGTGTACAAAAGGAATTTTTCTAATGAAAAAGGGGGAAAGGTACATATATACCCCTATAGTATAGGTGCAGGAACAAATATACCCTTGTTCTATTTTTCGGAACAAATATACCCCTGAACTTTGAAAAAAGTGCAAAAACTATCCCTCATGTTCTTATAAAGGAGAAAATTAATCCTTATTGACTTAAAATTAATAAAATAAATTTCAAAAAACACCAAAAAATTAAAAATTCGAAATTAAAATATAAAAAAAATTAAGTAGGTAAGTGCTTGGTTGTAATTTTTGATAGAAGTTACCAGATATGATCATTGTAATTTTCTTCTTCAATCAAACTTTATTTAAAACCAAAAGAAAAAAAGTTCTCTTGATGCTGTGAATTTAGATTCAGCCTATTCATTCTGGTTACTTCTCAACTAAATCAGTTTAAATAAAAAGCTTTCTACAGAGGGAAACTTTGATTGCTTAAATATATGCGGAGCATCTCTTAGCTAAATTTTTTCCATTGGGAAAAGATAGGAGCAAAGCACAATCTATTTGAGCAATTTCAGAAGATGAGTTCATCTGTACCAGACACAATTTGGGCAACTTTTACTTGTTTTCAGGAGCAAAAGTAGTGCAAAACACAATTTATTTGAGTATTCAGAAGATAAATTCATCAGAACTTGAGCATTTTGACTTCTTTGCAACATCTTTTCTGGAAAAAGATACATTACATTCAATGAAAATTAGTTTCTATTGTTGAAATAGTCTTTGTTTGGAACAGATTGAAACATGGAACACTTGTGTGAAGGAGTATGACACTGAGAGATGGGGGGTTTACAAGCTTGGATGACTCAACATCCCGAAGCTGAATCTCAGAGCTTGAATGTCCTACGCCTAATGATTTTCCGTCGTTAGACCATGCAACACTGCTTGCATAATGATCGCTATGATTATCATTCAAATCCCCCAAATGCTGAACTTTACGATTAACAGCGTTCAACATGAAGACTAATGAGTGCAATGCAATGGCTACAATGTTGGTTCTTCCCCAATCAATGAGGTTCAAATAGAAGTCATCCCTTAGGTTTCCTGCATTCAGAGTCCTACACTCCTACATGCCCACTGCGTGCATAAAAACATTAATTCAATTCATGTCCTACCTGTAAGGATCGTATACTTCCGTCTCCGGCTCAGGTCTTTCTACACACTCTACTCACATACACCACACTAGGGGAAGCTTTAGCACAACTCTCTGTTTTTATCTCACCACTAAGTCCCTCTCTCAATACTCACACAAAGGGAAAGAGAAGAAGGAGAGCACTGCTCTCTGGAAGTGGTTCTCGCAGGCTGCTCTCACAAAGAAGGGGAAAGGGTTGACTTATAGTAGGCTGCCAGCCTATGGGCAAACAACAAGGACATTCACGGGATGGCCAAAGGACACTCACGGGTATAGCAAGCCAAGAGCAGGTACTGCAGCGGACAGTACAAGAGGCCAAAGCCAGGTAAGGAGTCAACAGGTATATTATTGATCAGGTAATATACCAAGATAAAAGGTACCAAAGTGGGAGTAAAACAATAGGGTGCAAGCCTCAGCAAATAAAGTAGAAGGGAGGCCTTGGTAGGACCAATACCTCCAACATTCTCCACCTTATTGGTCCTAGGTGGTGTAGAGTAACAATACAAAGTTGTGACAAGACTCATCATCGCCGGGTCACCCGGAATATCAACAGACACAACGGGCAAACACTTTATTAGGCAACCCACAGTTATCCACAGTCAAAGTTTAACACGCGTTTACAGGACAAGTGCTTCTCAGCAGAAAGACACTTGGTACCCATATCCGCGGGGTTAAACTCGGACGGGATCTTGCACAGCTTGACTCCACCTGCATCAACAATATCACGTATGAAATGGAACCTAACATCAATATGCTTAGTTCTATCATGAAATACAGGGTTTTTGCAAAGTTGGATAGCCGATTGGCTATCCGAGAAAATGGTAACTCCCTTTTTGAGAAACCCAATTTCGGAGACAAGGCGTTTGAGCCAGATGGCTTCCTTAAACGCTTCTGTGGCTGCAACATACTCGGACTCAGTGGTAGAAAGGGCCACAATAGGCTGTAGTTGAGACTTCCAACTAATGCAAGAGCCACACAAAGTAAAAACATAAGAAGTGGTCGACTTCCTGTTATCTCTATCATTTGCATAGTTAGAATCAACATAACCAATCAATTCAATACCACTAGCACATTTAGAGAAAATTAATCCATGCTTCACAGTAGAAATCAGATATCTAAGCAACCACTTAAGAGCATTCCAATGGGGCAAACCAGGGTTGGACATATATCTACTCAAGCAACTAACCACATATGCAATATCAGGTCTAGTGCTAACCATAAGATACATCACCGACCCTATTGCGCTGGAATAAGGCACAGATTTCATTTTCTCAATTTCAGGAGCAGTCTTGGGAGACTGGTCCTTACTTAACACAAAGTGAGATGCCATAGGGACATTAACAGGAGAAGCAGATAACATATTAAATTTACTCAAAACTTTTTCTATGTAAGAAATCTGATTCAAAGTAAGAGTACGCTTACTCCTATCCCTAACAATGTTTATGCCTAGGATCCTCTTGGCATCACCTAGGTCTTTCATGGCAAAATTCGCACAAAGACATTTCTGCACATCTTTAATAGCATTCAGAGAAGGACTAATTATCAGCATGTCATCCACATAGAGTAACAAAAATACAGGCACATAAGAAGTATTTTTGAAATACAGGCAATGATCACAGACAGATTTTTGGAACTTCAAAGATATCATGCATTTATCAAATTTGATGTTCCACTGCCTAGGGGATTGCTTCAGGCCATACAAAGCCTTCCTAAGCAAACAGACATGCTCACTTCTCTTGGGATCCACAAAGCCCTCAGGCTGGGTCATATAAATTGTTTTATCCTATTCACCATGCAAAAATGCAGTAGTTACATCCATTTGTTTCATTTCCCAGTCATGGTGAGCAACTAAAGCAAGCATCATACGAATAGTGGTGAATTTAACAACAGGAGCAAAGATTTCTGCATAATCTACCCCCTCTTTTTGAGTAAACCCCTTCGCAACCAACCTAGCCTTAAACCTAACATCACTAGGTTCTTCCTTAACCTTAAACAACCACTTACACTCAACTACCGAACAGTTGGGGGTCTAGGTACAAGGGTCCAAGTCTGGTTCACTCTCAAAGAGTCCATCTCACTTTTCATGGCACTAATCCATTTCTGAGACTCTTTGGAACCTAAGGCTTCACGGTAGGTCTTGGGTTCATTCAACTCTAGGGATTCAAACACAGAAAATGCAAACAGAGAAGTATCATGCACAATAAAAGCATAATCAGGCATACTATCAGCAGTTCTCTTGATAGCCCTTTTACTCCTATCTCTAGCAAGTTGATAATCATGCAAATTATCACTACTAGGCTCCTCATGCAACTCATGCAAATTATTGTTATCATGAAAATCAGATTCAGCATCCATATCATGCAAATCATGCTCAGTATCATGCAAATGCTCCACCTCACTCGAGGTGGTGGGACTATCATGCTCAGAGGAATCAGAATCATGCATAACAATATCATCAGTAATAACAGGATCAACAGATAAAGGACTAGCAGCAACAGGGACAGACTCCACCTCACTGGGAGTACTATCAGACCTAGACTCAGGATTAGAAGCAGACTCGGTCAAGCAAGGAAAATCAGTTTCATTAAACACCACATTTCTGCTAAGGACCACTTTAAAGCCTACCTGGTTCCTATCCCATAACCTGTAACCCTTTACCCCCTCTGGATAACCTAGGAAGACACATTTCTTAGACTTAGGATCCAACTTGTCACCCTGTTGATGTGCATACGCTGCACAACCAAACACCCGAAGGTTAGACAGATCAAGAGGCTTACCGGTAAAGACGGTTTCAGGACACTTACCACCAAGAGGGACAGACGGGGACCTATTAACCAAATAGGCAGCAGTAGTGACTGCTTCACCCCAGAATTTCTTAGACAAACCAGAGGTAGCTAACATGCTTCTAACCTTATCCAACAGAGACCTATTCATTCTCTCTGCTATCCCATTCTGTTGGGGAGTATAAGGCACAGTTTTGTGCCTTTTTATCCCACAATCCACACACAGCTTATCCATCTCCTTATTACAGAACTCTAACCCGTTATCGGTCCTAAGGGTTTTAACCTTCCTGCCAGTTTGGTTTTCAACTAGGGCTTTCCACTCCCTAAACCTCACAAACACATCAGACTTGTGTTCTAAAAGGCAAACCCACACCTTCCTAGAAAAGTCATCAATAATAGAAAGGAAATATTTCCTACCCCCGTGGGTAGGAACACTGGCAGGACCCCAAACATCGGCATGAATATATTCAAGCACAGACGAACACTTAGACAGATTAGGGTAAGAGGAAGGAGGGAAACTGACTCTATGCTGCTTGCCCAACACACATGATTCACAGAAAGGCACAGAAGTCACAGAGTCCTTACCAAAATAACCAGCCCTACGCATGACATCTAAACCCTTATTGCTCATATGTCCTAGCCTATTATGCCACAAAGAGGTCTTATCAGAACATACAACATTCACAGACTCAGCAAAAGGTTTAGCATGACACACATAAAGGTTATTCACCTTCTCAGCTTTAAACAAAACAAGCGAGTTTTTCAGGATTTTCATACAACCATTCCCCCATTTTCCCTGTAAACCACTACTCTCCAAAGCAGCAACAGATAACAAGTTATGACACAAATCAGGGACATGCCTCACATTCTTAATGGTAAACACAGAGCCACAAGAAAATTTCAGACATATATCACCAACACCAAGCACATTGCATCTCTTATTATCAGCTAAGGAAACGTAGCCACTATCACATAATTCATAAGTAGAAAACAAATCTCTAAAGAGGGACATGTGATAGGTACAACCAGAGTCAATCAACCATTCATGCTCAGACAGGGAATTTCTCACAGAATTAACATGGTCACAAACCATCAAAATATCACCAAGGTCACATTTATCAACAGCTACACTAGCATGCTCGGTCTTCTTAGGGTGGGGGCAATCCTTAATGAAATGGCCAGCGTTACCACAATTGTAACACACTCTCTTCCTAGATTTGCTCCTCTTCCTCCCAGGCTGACTAGCGTTCTTACCCTGACTATTTTGCTTAGGATTCTTAGACCTACCCTTAGATCTACCCCTAACAAACATAGCCTCACCGGAGTCCCTGGACTGACTAGCACTACCCCTAGCATGCTTCAGGTCAAGTTCCTTACTCCTTAACTCATTCACAACAATGTCTAACGAAATCTCATCCCTACCATACTTAATAGCGGACTTAACATCATTATAAGAGTCGGGAATGGCATTAAGTAATACTATGGGAGTGTAATCGTCTATGTGTTTATCACCTGCCTGTTTGATATTCTGTATCAGTTTATTAAACACATCCAGGTTCTCATCTATATCCTTAGTAAGGTCAAGCCTAAACCTAAAGAATTTCTCTAGTAAGAACAACTTCCCAGGTAAAGAGGTATCAGTATAGAGACTATCCAATTTCTCCCACAACTCCTTAGCAGACTCAAGAATACCCACTTTCCTAAGCACAGAATCAGACAGATTCAAGTAAATAGTAGAACAAGCAGTTTCGTTCATTTCAGTTTGCTTAGCCTTATCTTCTGATTCAAGGAAAATACCAGTGACAGCTCTGAAAACTTTTTGCTGTATTAAAACACACTTTATTTTCTGTTTCCAAATATCAAAATCTGTTTTTCCATTAAATGGAAGCATACCATACTGATTCGCAGCCATGGTATCAACCACAAAGGAACACAAAGCTAAACAGACAGAATTGACAGAAAATAATCCAACCCGGGTTATAAAATATTCACTTTAATAACCCCGGACAACATGCAACACATAGCAAAAAAATGGACATTTAGGCAATTAAACAATTCCGGGCAGAAAATTAAAAAATTAATTAATTCTACCCCTACCACCCAATAAACTACCCCTACGCATAACAAATAAATTAAATAACACTTAGTAATTTAATTAATTAGCTAAAACAATCAACCACAAAGGAGAGGGTTTAGTACGTACCTGGGGGGTTGGCGGCCGGGATTAAATCAACCGGCGGCCCGCGGGGAGGGGGAATAAAAATTAAATTAAATTAAAGCCGAAAAATTACAAATAGGAAGTTTAAAGAAAACTTACCTTCGCGAAACCCTAGGAGAGCGTTTCGACCTTACCTACCCAATTTTAAAGAAAAATTGGGATTTTTCTGAGAAGTTGACTGTGTTGACCGGCGTTGACCACCGTTGACCGGCGTTGACCGGTGTTGACCGGCGGCGGTTAACCGACATCCAGCAACTCCAGCCCGGTCCAAGAACACAGCCCAGCTCCCAGCTCCAGTCCAAGACTTCAAGCTTCCGGTCCAGCCCAGGTTTAGTAACCTTCTTCAGCCTGGGTTAGCAGCTCCAGTTCAACAATACAGGTCCACCAGTCCAAGTCCAAGAGGCCCAACAGCATAGAAGCCCCACCCCAGCTTTCCTTCTGCAGCGGAAATCTTCAGCCCTGCGCTCCAGGCCTTCTGCGAACGATCTGCGTTCGAGCTTTGTCCTCCAGAACAAGTTTTGGATCCGAAATCCAGGCCACAGTCTTCGTCTGCGAACGAGCTAAGCAACCCAGCGTCGAATAACTCCAGCGACGGTCTGGCCTTGAGCGACCTCCGACGACGATTGGCAAGCTTCCCGACGACGATGGCTACAGGGGTGGATTCGACGGACGAGGACGGCGGGGCTTTTCCGGTGAGTGCGGCTCCAGCTTCGAACTCGGCGGCCAATAGTGACTGGAAGCAGATTCGACGGAGAACCAGAAGCTACGGCACTAAGCGAGGCTTCAGGGGGTGTCCAGCGACCTTCAGGGCATTGAATTGACGGACGGCGGCGGACGGCGGCAGACGGCGGAACCAGCTCTGATACCACTGTAAGGATCGTATACTTCCGTCTCCGGCTCAGGTCTTTCTACACACTCTACTCACATACACCACACTAGGGGAAGCTTTAGCACAACTCTCTGTTTTTATCTCACCACTAAGTCCCTCTCTCAATACTCACACAAAGGGAAAGAGAAGAAGGAGAGCACTGCTCTCTGGAAGTGGTTCTCGCAGGCTGCTCTCACAAAGAAGGGGAAAGGGTTGACTTATAGTAGGCTGCCAGCCTATGGGCAAACAACAAGGACATTCACGGGATGGCCAAAGGACACTCACGGGTATAGCAAGCCAAGAGCAGGTACTGCAGCGGACAGTACAAGAGGCCAAAGCCAGGTAAGGAGTCAACAGGTATATTATTGATCAGGTAATATACCAAGATAAAAGGTACCAAAGTGGGAGTAAAACAATAGGGTGCAAGCCTCAGCAAATAAAGTGGAAGGGAGGCCTTGGTAGGACCAATACCTCCAACATTACCCACATGAAGAAAATCACCATTGTTGTATTTATGTGGCTATCATGTGCCCATTTCTCCCCAAAAGCAAACAAATGGATTGTTTTTACGTAAAAATTTTGATTTTTAATCTTAATTTCTGAATTCAGATGTTTGAATAAAATATATACTCATCCCTTCCAGAAAACAGAGTCATGTTTTATTGATGTACATTTTGTTTCATTTATGCAAGGTACAACTAGCAAACAATCAATTCCAGTTATATATTTAGTTTTTCTTCTCTATAAACTAAATTTGACATGACTAATTTGTTTGGAGCACTTTTGTTTATTAAGAAGTACATTAAACTCAACGAAAATTAGTTTTTTTTTACCGTGAAATCAATTTTTTGGAATCAAAGTTTTGTTTAAAAGAAAGACCTTTTTTACTATGTTACTTTTACTGCTACTTATTTACCTTGGGGAACTTTCTAGATTGATTATTGGGCGATGAAATAGAAAGACATTCCTCATCACTTTGCCGCATTTCATCAATTTCTCTAACAAAAAATCTATTGGTACACATGACAAAAAAATATGTTATGTCTGTATACAGACAAAAAAATACTCTTCACAAACATGAGTATGTAGGTGTGTGTATGAAAATGTGTACCTCAAGCTGGATTGATTTCTCTAATCAATTTTCTATTGCCTTTAGGACTCCCTCGGAAGACCAACATTCTGAAAGGTCTTCCTTCATCAATCTTCGTGTTATTTACCCTAATAATTAACAAAAAATGTAACTTAAAACCCCCATCATCAATTCCTTTTTCTGAATAATAACGTAAGTGATCATCAAGATTGTACTTTGTACATACACCAGATCATACTGCAACTGATTTAGGATGTTTTACTTGGATTGTTTTTAGTCTCAGATAAAATTTAAATAGGACAAACAAGATCAGACTAGACTAGACTTAAATAGACCAAACTTGACTTCTGTAGTTATAAAATATACAGAGATCAGACATTTACCAGACCAGATCATACTTAAACAAATCAAACCAGACAACAAATTATACTTCAGGTAAAAACATCCTTACAACCAAATTCTTCTGTTGGTGAGTGAGTCAACAAAGTGTGAGCTCGGTCAAGATCCATCAGGCTTCGATTCAGAATGAACATGTCCCCTTCATCAAAGAATAATACAAAATCAAATTAAAAAGCAAGAAAAAAGAAAAGAAAAATGGATATCAAGAAACTGGGAGGGATGAGAACAGCTGAACAGGAAAGTCTTATTTTGTAGGAGAGGTGAGGAGACAGGTTAGAGCAGGGGTGTTCGTTCGGTAATACCGAACCGAACTGAAATTTCGGTTTTGCATATTCACATACCGAATACCGAACCAAACTAAATCGGTTTGGTTCGGTGAAAACCGAAAAAAATCGATTTGGTAATCGGTAAATCGAAATACCAAATAGGCATTCAATAATCTTTATTTAATTTTTATAAAATAAATATTTAAATATTATATAAATACTACGTAGCATATTATGTAGTATACATATATATAATACATATTGAAATATATATAAATATATAAATATTTATATATTTCGGGCCTATTTACTTAATTGTTATAATAAATAAATATATAAATATATTAAATATAATAAATAAATAAATACTATGCATGTAGTATATTATACGGAGTATAGTATAAATATATAACAATACTGATATGTGTGTGTGTGTGAGTGTGTATATATATATTTCGGGCCAAACTATATAAATATATTACTACCACCGTCCCAATTTAGAGGCCATTTGGCAACACTGTTTTCGGCTTATCAGGCTTATCAGCCAACTATTTCACCAAACACGTAACTTATGTTTTTGCGCGTTGAATTGTGTAATAAGCAGAAAAAGTAAGGCTAGAGTTACTTTTCTGGCTATATTGGCTGAAGTTAGTGTAGATATTTATTTTAGCTATTTTTACATACTATCCTCCGTTCTCTTTTAATCGCAACATTGGACTTTTTGCACTATTCACATAATGAATACTACAAAATATGAATTAATGTATTATAAATTATTTTTTAAAAAATATTATTAAATTCTTCTCATTCTAAATTTTCAAAATATGATTTTTTTTGAATTTTTACTAATAAGGAATGAAAGATATTAATGGTCACACTTGTGCGTTGGCAAACGTGAAATGTTGACTGTTGCAATTAAAAGGGAACAGAGGAAGTATAATTTTTTCTTTATTTTATTAATAAAATATATTTAAAAAAAATCTCTTGAATCAGCAGAATCAGCCAATGCAGGCACTTCAGCTAGAACTTCATAAATTTCAGCAGAATCAACCAAATCAGCCAATTTTCGTGCTACCAAACGGGCTCTTAGTTAGCCAATCTTGACTTTTCCGGTCAAAGGTGGTAAACTTTGACCAATTATTTTAACTAATATATTTATGAAAACATTAATAATTTATACCTTTATAATATTTTTTTCAACAAAGAACATTTTTATATAATTTTTATACTATTAACATTTTCTCTGTATAGATATATAATCAGTCAAAGTTAGGTACCATTGACTTGAACAATCAAGTTTGGCAAAGTAAATTGGGACGAAGGGAGTATATTTTAACATTATTTTTGATTTTTTTGTATTTATATTTATTATTTTATGCATTTCGGTATATACCGAAAACCAAAATATTTTTATATATACCGAATACCGAAATTTCAAAATTATACGTACCGATTACCGAACCAAAATTTTGGTCCGGTATTTGGTACGTATCAAAATTTCGGTATTTGTTTGGTTCGGTCGGTTTAGCGAATTGTGCACACCCCTAGGTTAGAGAGCAGAAAAGCCTTTCAAGGGATTATCTTTCCAACCCGCACGAGTAGCTCAGTTGGTCGAGTGGTGGGAAATTTGGATCTCCGCAGCGATCGGGTGGAGGTTACAGAATCTGAAATATGAGTGGACCTCTGGTGCGCACGGGTGTATGTCCTACTGTCACTTTACTGACTGTGTCACCGTGACTTACTCCTTCACTATCTTGTCGGGTCGAGATGTGAGGGCTCCTGGGATGGGAGATTCCACCTTTTTCTTGGATGAAAGGGATTTCCTTTCCATTCCTTGAAATTGTAAAAGTAAACGTTCTTCAAAGCCAATTCAACAACGGCTTTTTGAGGTATTTGTTTGGCGTCATAATCCTTTACCGTATTCTAGCTTAATTACGTAGTACGATAGTATTTTTTTTCTTAATGTGATAAGATTAATATTTTAAAAGAAGTCTAAGACACTGTTAAATGTACATATGTAAGGCCGTAAGCTAAGGGCAATCAAAATCAGATTAGAGGTAAAATAACACTCCATAAACTTATTATTTATTAATTAATGGAATAATTAATAGAAGAGTCATTGATACGATGTGAAATGTTACTAAGTAACATTTTTGTCTATGACTTTTTTCTTAGTAATATATTAGGAAAAAACACTTTGAAAAATAGTAAGTTACATATGAAATCTGATGAAAACGGTTAGCAACACAAGAGGGGGGGGTGAATTGTGTGTGTGTGGAACCGTGGCAGTTTTTCGCCGAGTTCTAGTGTGGGATAAAGGGAATTGCAAAATAGTAAAGTGCACAAGAATTTAACGAGGAAAAATCCCTTGGCTCAAAGGGATTAAAAAACCTCGACCTCCCTCGGAGGAATTTTAAACAACTTCACTAAACAAGCCTTTGAAAGAGTTACAAGAGTGATTCTCCTAATCTACCCTTGAGCCTCCCCAACTCTATCCTCTCTAGGAAGAGTTATGCATCTCTACCTTGCGGGTAGAGAGCCTCTCAGCTTTATCACAAAGCTCTCACACACACTTAACCCGAGACAGCTACTCTAGCCAATTAAGCCTCAATAGTCCAAGTACAATATGAAAGGGAAAAGAAAAACTCTATCTAGAACTCCGTGTAGGCAGTTTCAGGCACTATGGACTTGATCTTTTCTCTTGAGTGATTATTCTTTTTAATCTCTTTCTGCTCGAGCACTCTTCAATGTACCACCATCTTGTGTATATATATAGCTCTCCTTTTGATAAACGTTGGCTCCTTTCCTTGCTATGCTGAATTTTGAATTCCTTTCCTTATTTATCACTTATCATTTTTGGAGCTAAAAACATTCGTTAGTCATAATCAAAAGACTTCAAGCATTTTTGAATTATCGAGCACGCTTATTATGGAGAGTAACTTATTCAGCAACCTAAAGAATGGTACCAATTTACTTGCCTTTTGTGAGATTAATCGGGTCATATTTAGACACCACTATTCAAAATATCTAATCAAATGATTAATTACTAAAGGCTGATTATGGTAAGCAATTTGGTCATGATTGGTCAACCCACATGCTTAGGCAATCCACCGAAAATATCCCATTTGATATAATTAGTAAGAAAACCCTTTTATATGTCCATATAACATGATCTGGTCAACTAATGTAAAGGTGGCAAGAATTTTCGAGTATTTTATCAAAGGAAACTTTCCTTTAACTAAGGATCACTACTTTTCCAAACCCAAGAAAAGACTACGGTCACAAACCCTTTATGACCAAGGATTCTTCCCATAAAAACTTAATTAATAAAAGGACAATATATTTATGCAAGCCGAAATCGTAAGCTCAGAACGCATACGAGTTCCATCTGTAGTTCAGTTAAGAACTCGTATTAGTACACCTGCATGGTTAGTGAAATAATAGTTCTATCCTTTGCTTATCATGAACCTGGAGCGGTTCTCTTCCTATATGGTTAGTCATCAACAAAACCATATATTCAACAAATTCCCCCTTTTTGTTGATGACAAACCATAGGTGCTTTTCCTGCAAAATTACTCATGGCAGCATATCAAGTTTTATAGTAGCAAAATAAAGGCACCTGATTATTTCCCCCTTTTGGCATCAACCAAAAGGAAACATGAACAATCAAAACAGTGCCATAAGTGAAGCAGCAGTGAAATATCCATTAGTGTTTACTTCCTAGCCCACATCATTGTTATAAAAAGTGTTTTTGAATTAGGTGTCTTGGTCTTCCTCATCATCCGAGGAGGGAATAATGGTACGATGAACTATGCCGGGTTCCTCCAATCTTGACATGACCTGCTGCTTGAAGTTTTGGAATTCCGTTGTCAGACCATCCACTTTGCCAGCAAGTGAAGATACTGAGGCAGCGACATGTTCTTTGAAAGATTGGGCTATAGAATCCAAGTGATCCTTGATCAGAGGGACAATTTGCATAGGATCATAGGATGGACCAGGAGCAGGTTTAGCTTTGGATGGTTTAGTTTCAGAAGTGGTGGCTGAAGACTCTTTGGGAACTAGCTTGACCAACTTGGAATTTTGTATTTTTATACCTAGAGTTTGTAAAGCTTTCAAGTCCAGGGGTTTGTTAACACACACAGGGGCAACTTCAGTGAGATTTATGTTCTTTGCTTGAAACAAGAGGGTGAATAGAGGGCCAAAGGGTATCCCAACTTTCCTAGAAGAGAAACTAATGACGAAACTGAGATGAGAAAGTATGAGACCGGGTAGGTTTATAGGGATCTTGTTGGCAAGCAGATACATGTAGGCCAGTTCTACTTGTGATGGTGAACTGCGCCCCTCTAGTCTAGGTACGAGATTGTGATGTACGAAGTAGAACAGGAGTTTTGGAATGGGGGACAAGCTAGCAACATGTAATGGAGACCCATCATTGGACCCGAAATAACTAAGTGCTTCTTCATGAGTAACATCTGTTAAAGGCCATTCAGTTTTGTGATATGAATTTGTCCCAGAACAGGGAACATTCCACAACGAGCTCAAATCGTCAGTGTCACATAACAACTTTACACCATTGATTCTTGAGACCATGACATTGTCTTTAATAATTAAATTAGCTAAGAAGTCGGACATGTGTTCAGGGTAGACAGGAAGACATGACTTAGAGTCAAACAGATTGTTCCACTTTTGGAAGGAGATTAGGTCAATGAAATCAGAGGACAGATTGGAGAAGGTTTCAAAAGGTATCGTTAGTACCTTGATGTGTTTCCTTGTGAGGAAATCTGCCTTGAATTTCGCAGCGTCTGCCTCCGCCACTTTACCCAATTTGGGGTACACCTTGACGGGCTTATCGGAGGGAATGATTCCCATGGTGATAGCTTTGGTGCGAGGGACCTTCCGTGGGAGAACCTTCCCGTCTCGAGTTAGTGGCTTCCTTTTTGCTTTGAGTAGTGTGGAGGGAGTAGGCGGTGGAGATGATTTTGCCTCCGATTCATGTTCCCCCTGAGATGATACAGGGGAGGGAGAACCTTCTTGCATGTTGACCTCCTGACTCTTCGTGGCCATTGCGGTGGAGGATGAGGAATGTTCAAGGTCAATTTGTGCCGGAGTGGCGGAGGATGGTGGTTTCCGGGTGATTTGGTTTCGGCCAGAACGACGAAGTGGTTTCGCACGCCCCCTTGTTTTAACCATTGTTTTTTAGGATGGAAAGAAATCTTTAAGTAGTAAAATAAGAAAAAGGGAAGTCAGAGAGATGAGCGGCCGAATGGTTTGGGAAAAGAGAAAATTCTGGAAGATGCCTTTTCTTGGAAAGAGATGATCATTATGACAAGTAATTATTAGTTCTAAAAAATCGGCCCCCATAAATTTCAAATTTGAATCCACAAGATTTACTAAACAAGGAAGGGGAAATTTACCAACATGTTCGGGAAAGAAAAAAAAGGAAAAATAAGACTATGTTTTAGGAATTAATTAAGCCAAGTTCAAGTCTGATGATTTCAAACCTTTCTCTTCCCAAGGGTTTGGTGAAAATGTCGGCAATTTGTTTATCAGTGGTGCAGTAGTCTAGTCTGACCAGCCCCTTTTCCACGCAATCTCTCAAAAAGTGGTGTCGGATATGAATATGCTTGGTCCGAGAGTGCATGACTGGATCTTTGGAGATGCTGATGGCACTTGTATTATCACACATAATTGGTGTGCACTTTAATTCAACTCCATAGTCACTTAATTGTTGCATGATCCATAATGATTGTGAACAGCATGATGCAGCGGCTACGTACTCGGCCTCCGCTGTTGAGAGTGCTATTGAATTTTGTTTCTTAGAACTCCAAGAAACTAGACAAGGACCCAGGAAGTGAGCAGTTCCAGACGTGCTTTTCCTATGTAATAAATCACCTGCAAAATCAGAATCTGAATATGCAATTAGTTCAAGATTCTCATTACGTGGATACCATAGGCATAAATCAGCCGTTCCTTTGAGATACTTGAGGATCCTTTTCACAGCCTTGAGGTGAGATTCTTTGGGATTAGCCTGGAACCGAGCACATAGACCTACGCTGAAAACAATGTCAGGTCTACTGGCAGTGAGGTACAGTAGGGACCCGATCATTCCTCGATACATCTTTTGATCTATGCTTTTTCCTTGTTCATCCGCGTCCAGCCTATCATTTGTCCCCATGGGTGTAGTCATAGTTTTTCCTTCACTCATCCCATACTTCTTTAGGAGTTCCTTGAGGTATTTTTGTTGAGATATTTGAGTTCCTTTGCTTGATTGCTTGATTTGTAGGCCAAGGAAGAAATTAAGTTCCCCCATCATACTCATCTCAAATTCGGAACTCATAAGAGAAGAAAACTCATCACAAAGAGATTCGTTAGTAGCACCAAAAATAATATCATCAACATAAACTTGAACAACCAATAGGGCTTGATCTTTTATTTTTAGAAACAGAGTTTTATCTATTTTTCCTCTTTCAAAATTGTTTTCCAAAAGAAATTTGGATAGACGTTCATACCAAGCACGAGGTGCTTGTTTGAGGCCATAAAGTGCTTTATCTAATTTGAAAACATGATTAGGAAAATCTTGATTTTCAAAGCCCGGTGGTTGTTCTACATATACCTCTTCCTTTAGATATCCATTCAAGAAGGCCGTCTTGACATCCATTTGGTGGAGGGTGAAACCCATATGAGCCGCAAAAGCTATGAGCATTCGGATTGCTTCTAGTCTTGCCACCGGTGCAAATGTTTCGTTGAAATCTATCCCTTCTTGTTGATTATAGCCTTTGACAACAAGCCTAGCTTTGTTCCTTGTTATTTGACCATGTTCATCGAGCTTGTTTTTGAATACCCACTTGAGACCTATCACAGTCTTGTTCTTAGGTCTCGGTTCTAGATGCCACACCTTATTTCTTTCAAACTGATTCAGTTCTTCCTGCATGGCTAGAACCCAGTCAGTGTCGGAGAGAGCCACTTCATGGTTCTCCGGTTCTATAAGAGATAAATAAGAAGAGAAAGCACAAAAATTTTTAAGTTTAGATCTAGTTGTTACTCCCTGATTTAGATAGGTGAGGAGATTATCCAGCGGATGTGATCTATGAAGCTTCCAACCCCTAGGAGCGTTGGATTGATCCACCAAATTGTAGAGAGTTTCTGAAACTGGTTCTATAGGTCCAGTGTCAGTGTTCTGTCCGGATTCTCCTTCAGTTCCAGGTTGTTCTCTTCCTTTTGTTAGAGGTACTTCACCAGTTTGATTGTTAGTTCCTTCATCTCCTTGAGATTGGGATTTCTTGCGAGTAATCCCTAGCTCACCATCATCGGCTTGGATTGACTTTGAGGCAAGTGCTTCATCAAAGATTACATGAATGCTTTCTTCCACACATTGTGTGCGTTTGTTTAGAACTTTGTAAGCCTTGCTATGAGGAGAATATCCTAGGAAGACTGCCTCGTCACTTCTAGCATCAAATTTGCCAATGTTATCTTTCCCATTGTTGTGGACGAAACATTTGCATCCAAAGGTTCTTAGGTGACTAATATTGGGCTTCCTTCCTTTGAGCAGTTCGTAGGGTGTCTTCCCTAGGAGTGGGCGAATCATGGCTCGATTGATGATATAACATGCTGTGTTTAGAGCCTCGGCCCAGAAACTCCTAGCTAGACCGCTGGAAATAAGCATAGTTCTAGTCATGTCCTCCAGAGTTCTATTCTTCCGTTCTACCACTCCGTTCTGTTGTGGAGTTCTAGGTGCGGAGAAGTTGTGGTCTATCCCTCGTTCTTTGCAGAAGGCATCGAAGAGAGAATTGTCAAACTCAGTTCCATGATCCGATCGGATCTTGATTAGTTGTAGACCCGTTTGATGCTCAATTTTCCTTACAAAAATAGCAAACTCATTAAAGGTATCTTTCTTGCTAGCAAGAAAGATAGTCCATGTAAATCTTGAAAAGTCATCAACAATAACTAGAACATATTCTTTATTTCCTCGGCTACGGACTGACATTGGACCACACAAATCCATGTGAATCAGTTCTATGGGCTTGCTTGTGCTCACCAAATTCTTTGTTTTAAAGGATGATCGAGATTGTTTTCCGGTGGCACAAGCCGAGCAAACATGGTCAAGTGAAAATTTTAAATTGGGCAGTCCAATGACTAAATCGCTATTTTTAAGTTTATTTATTAGTGAAAAACTAGCGTGTCCAAGCCTTTTATGCCATAGCAAAGGATCGTTATCAATAACGCTCAAACAAGTCATACTAATATTAGGCAATGAATCAAGATCTACTTTATATGTATTTTCGAGCCTCTTGCCTTCAAGTATAACTTGTTGTGATTCGTTATTAACAATGCGACAAACGTTATGATCAAACACAACACTATTACCTCGATCGCAAAATTGAGAAATACTTAGTAAATTAAATTTCAAACCCTTGACTAAAAATACATTATCGATAGCATGGCTAGGTGACTTTCCAACTTTGCCCACGGCTATGATTTCTCCTTTGCCGTTGTCTCCAAATGTCACCTTTCCACCGTTAAATGGCCGAAGTGAGAGGAATAAAGATTTGTCTCCCGTCATGTGCTTAGAACAACCACTGTCAAGGAACCAGTGATTGTTCCCCCTCACTTGGCGCTGTTCCAGGTTTAAGGTTTAGTGCGTGGAACCCAGACCTGCTTGGGTTCCATTTTGTATTTATTTGAGGAAGATCTAACATAATCATAGCATCTATCTAGGGTCTTTTGCCGAGAGTAACATTGATACCGAAGATGACCGATTTTGCCACAATGCATGCAAACTCGGTTATCATAAGTATCAACGTATTTGGGTTTCCATTTACCGTGAAAGCCTCTAGTTCTTTTGTAAAAAGTCCGGTTAGGCGTTTGTCCATAACCGTTTTTGTGTCTCTGAACCAGTCTATCGAACCAGTTTGGTCCAGTTCTAGGTGGCTGTTGATATGGTCTAGAACTGGGTTGTCCTTGGGTTCTTTTATCCTTAAAGGGTTGGTTCTGAAAATTTGTTTTTTGATTAGATCGGATATCCTTTGGAACATATCCGAGACCTGCAGTCTCGTTTACTTTCTTATTGTGCTGAGAAGGACCAGTTCCAGAATGATATCTAGACCTGGTTTTGTTCGTTGCACTATAGGATTGATATTCCGGTCTATTTTTAAAATCAGTGCACTCGGCAACAAGACGATGAAGATGATCAATTAAACAACCAACACTCGGTATTTTTGAGAGAAGCTTTTCATCATGATCAATTTGTTTGTTCATACTATCGAGCTTAAGAGAACAAATAATTTGATCTTGTTCTAGAACCACTTCACTGTACTTAAGCCTTTCATCTACTAACTCTCCCACTTTTGTTTCAAGCCTTATTTTGGCTCTCGTGGCTTCCTCGAGTTTAGACTCAAGCTCAGTGATACGTGATTTAAGGTAATCATTTTCGGAAAGACTTTCATTAAGCTCAATAGTCAACCTTTTGAAAATTTTCCGAGTTTTGGTTTTGGATAGAGAGTCAAACTTGGATAGAAAATTTTCAAAGTTTACCTCAAAGCTTTCTTGGTCGGATTCCTCGTCGGAGAGTGCCATAAGACATAGACCCGCATGATTAGAGTTCTTATCATTTTCTTCTTCTTCTTCATCGGATGAGTCTCCCCATGCGGCCATCATTGCCTTCTTGAGATCTCTATTGAAGCTTTTGTCTTCACTGAACCTCCGGTTGGAACTGGACTTGTTCTTGTCGTAGGTTTTCTCATTTTTCTTTTGTGGACAGTCCTTAGCCCTGTGCTCAAAGGAACCACAAACAAAACAACCTTGTTTATTAAAGGATTGAGTATTCCTTTTACCTTGTTTGGTACGGTTGTTCTTGAACTTTCGGTACATCCTCCCAAATTGTTTTGCAAACATGCTCATCTCATCATCCGATTCACTTTCGGATTCTTCTTCTTCCTCTCGAGCCTTTAGAGCTATTCCTCTTTCTCGTCTAGCATTCTCGGCATCCTGTTCTTCTTGAAGACCTAGTTCATATGTTAAGAGTGATCCGGTCAAGTCTTCAAGCGTCATGGTGGATAGATCTTTTGCTTCTTCAATGGCGGTGGTCTTAGGCTTCCATATAGGGGGACGGCTTCTCAAGATCTTTCTTACTTGATCTTCTACTGTAATCTCTCTTCCAAGGGCTGAAAGTTCATTGATAATATTAGTAAAACGTGTAATCATATCCTTAATTGACTCTTTTGGCTTCATTACGAATAATTCGTAATTACGCATGAATATGTCAATCTTAGATTTTTTTACACGTGAGGTTCCCTCATGAGTGACCTCGAGCAAATCCCACATTTGTTTTGCAGTCTTGCATCCTAGAACCCGATTGTGTTCGGCAGGACCAAGACCACAAATTAAATATTTAAGGGCTTGGGCATTATGCTCGAGTTTCTCATAATCTTCAGAAGTATATTCGGTTTTAGGTTTAGGAACAACATTACCTTCAGCGTTTCTCTTTGTGATGGCATTATCACCGCTTTCTATTACATTCCAAACCTGATAGTTATCGGCTTTGATAAAGTTCTCCATCCGACTCTTCCAAAATTGATAGTATTTGCCATTGAACAATGGTGGTCGTTGAGTCGAGTACCCTTCTTCCAATCGGTCAACCGTATTCATTTTGCCGGATCTCTTCCCAAGGTATTAGCCTCTATGTGGTGAAGACCGGCTCTGATACCAATTGATGAAAACGGTTAGCAACACAAGAGGGGGGGGGTGAATTGTGTGTGTGTGGAACCGTGGCAGTTTTTCGCCGAGTTCTAGTGTGGGATAAAGGGAATTGCAAAATAGTAAAGTGCACAAGAATTTAACGAGGAAAAATCCCTTGGCTCAAAGGGATTAAAAAACCTCGACCTCCCTCGGAGGAATTTTAAACAACTTCACTAAACAAGCCTTTGAAAGAGTTACAAGAGTGATTCTCCTAATCTACCCTTGAGCCTCCCCAACTCTATCCTCTCTAGGAAGAGTTATGCATCTCTACCTTGCGGGTAGAGAGCCTCTCAGCTTTATCACAAAGCTCTCACACACACTTAACCCGAGACAGCTACTCTAGCCAATTAAGCCTCAATAGTCCAAGTACAATATGAAAGGGAAAAGAAAAACTCTATCTAGAACTCCGTGTAGGCAGTTTCAGGCACTATGGACTTGATCTTTTCTCTTGAGTGATTATTCTTTTTAATCTCTTTCTGCTCGAGCACTCTTCAATGTACCACCATCTTGTGTATATATATAGCTCTCCTTTTGATAAACGTTGGCTCCTTTCCTTGCTATGCTGAATTTTGAATTCCTTTCCTTATTTATCACTTATCATTTTTGGAGCTAAAAACATTCGTTAGTCATAATCAAAAGACTTCAAGCATTTTTGAATTATCGAGCACGCTTATTATGGAGAGTAACTTATTCAGCAACCTAAAGAATGGTACCAATTTACTTGCCTTTTGTGAGATTAATCGGGTCATATTTAGACACCACTATTCAAAATATCTAATCAAATGATTAATTACTAAAGGCTGATTATGGTAAGCAATTTGGTCATGATTGGTCAACCCACATGCTTAGGCAATCCACCGAAAATATCCCATTTGATATAATTAGTAAGAAAACCCTTTTATATGTCCATATAACATGATCTGGTCAACTAATGTAAAGGTGGCAAGAATTTTCGAGTATTTTATCAAAGGAAACTTTCCTTTAACTAAGGATCACTACTTTTCCAAACCCAAGAAAAGACTACGGTCACAAACCCTTTATGACCAAGGATTCTTCCCATAAAAACTTAATTAATAAAAGGACAATATATTTATGCAAGCCGAAATCGTAAGCTCAGAACGCATACGAGTTCCATCTGTAGTTCAGTTAAGAACTCGTATTAGTACACCTGCATGGTTAGTGAAATAATAGTTCTATCCTTTGCTTATCATGAACCTGGAGCGGTTCTCTTCCTATATGGTTAGTCATCAACAAAACCATATATTCAACAAATTCCCCCTTTTTGTTGATGACAAACCATAGGTGCTTTTCCTGCAAAATTACTCATGGCAGCATATCAAGTTTTATAGTAGCAAAATAAAGGCACCTGATTATTTCCCCCTTTTGGCATCAACCAAAAGGAAACATGAACAATCAAAACAGTGCCATAAGTGAAGCAGCAGTGAAATATCCATTAGTGTTTACTTCCTAGCCCACATCATTGTTATAAAAAGTGTTTTTGAATTAGGTGTCTTGGTCTTCCTCATCATCCGAGGAGGGAATAATGGTACGATGAACTATGCCGGGTTCCTCCAATCTTGACATGACCTGCTGCTTGAAGTTTTGGAATTCCGTTGTCAGACCATCCACTTTGCCAGCAAGTGAAGATACTGAGGCAGCGACATGTTCTTTGAAAGATTGGGCTATAGAATCCAAGTGATCCTTGATCAGAGGGACAATTTGCATAGGATCATAGGATGGACCAGGAGCAGGTTTAGCTTTGGATGGTTTAGTTTCAGAAGTGGTGGCTGAAGACTCTTTGGGAACTAGCTTGACCAACTTGGAATTTTGTATATTTATACCTAGAGTTTGTAAAGCTTTCAAGTCCAGGGGTTTGTTAACACACACAGGGGCAACTTCAGTGAGATTTATGTTCTTTGCTTGAAACAAGAGGGTGAATAGAGGGCCAAAGGGTATCCCAACTTTCCTAGAAGAGAAACTAATGACGAAACTGAGATGAGAAAGTATGAGACCGGGTAGGTTTATAGGGATCTTGTTGGCAAGCAGATACATGTAGGCCAGTTCTACTTGTGATGGTGAACTGCGCCCCTCTAGTCTAGGTACGAGATTGTGATGTACGAAGTAGAACAGGAGTTTTGGAATGGGGGACAAGCTAGCAACATGTAATGGAGACCCATCATTGGACCCGAAATAACTAAGTGCTTCTTCATGAGTAACATCTGTTAAAGGCCATTCAGTTTTGTGATATGAATTTGTCCCAGAACAGGGAACATTCCACAACGAGCTCAAATCGTCAGTGTCACATAACAACTTTACACCATTGATTCTTGAGACCATGACATTGTCTTTAATAATTAAATTAGCTAAGAAGTCGGACATGTGTTCAGGGTAGACAGGAAGACATGACTTAGAGTCAAACAGATTGTTCCACTTTTGGAAGGAGATTAGGTCAATGAAATCAGAGGACAGATTGGAGAAGGTTTCAAAAGGTATCGTTAGTACCTTGATGTGTTTCCTTGTGAGGAAATCTGCCTTGAATTTCGCAGCGTCTGCCTCCGCCACTTTACCCAATTTGGGGTACACCTTGACGGGCTTATCGGAGGGAATGATTCCCATGGTGATAGCTTTGGTGCGAGGGACCTTCCATGGGAGAACCTTCCCGTCTCGAGTTAGTGGCTTCCTTTTTGCTTTGAGTAGTGTGGAGGGAGTAGGCGGTGGAGATGATTTTGCCTCCGATTCATGTTCCCCCTGAGATGATACAGGGGAGGGAGAACCTTCTTGCATGTTGACCTCCTGACTCTTCGTGGCCATTGCGGTGGAGGATGAGGAATGTTCAAGGTCAATTTGTGCCGGAGTGGCGGAGGATGGTGGTTTCCGGGTGGTTTAATCGACTAAATATGTGACTTTCTGTTAGTTATAATGGCTCATACATATACCAATGCGCGCGTGCACATATATAGTTAAATTAAAGTAAAGTCATTTTATTCCGTGCACAGCACGGGTAAAGATACTAGTTGTGATAAAATAATAAATCGGGGTAAAAGGGGGACATTAAGTTTTAAAACATTTTTTTGAAAACAACTCAGTCAACAACTCTCTCTTAATAATCCAAAAACAAAGGAGGCAAGCAAATCAGGAAAAAGGAGAAAACACACAGCACACTAAAAAATTCTCTTTTTTATATTTTTATGAAAGTACCTTTTTTTTTTAACTTTCAAAAAAAAAATGAAAGTACCTTTTATAAATAAAGACGCTGCTAAAAAATATACGGAGTAATAATGACAATGACGCAGTATTTACGTTGCTGTGGGAGTGTGGGCGGCAGGGTTTTAGCAACATACGAAGTACAGAGTATATACAGACTTTATAACTCTCTCATCTCCCGCGTACCCTAGCTACATTAATTGAAGTTCAATAATAAAAATCATTAGCAGATCGAAGAAAGGGGTTGATTGATCGAAAATGGTTATGGCGATGGATTTGGATTTGAAAAGGATGGACGAGCAGCTTAAACCCCACGTTGACCGACTTCTCAACATCCTCGAAAAGGGTGGACCTGCCGGCCGGGGAAAAACTCGCCTGTTTCCGACGGAAGACCTACTGTTCGGGATGGAATGCGGCAAACTTCTCAAGGAAAAGGGTCGCCTCAAGTCAAACCCAAAATCCGGCGGCGGAAGAGGAAATCCACTGTTTGGGTCGGCGGAAAAGGGTTGCCAGCAGCGGTCAACGGAGTTGATCACAGAGGACGCCGGAGGAAGGCATCCGCCGCTGCCGGAGGAAGGGTGGCAGTTGGACCCCAAGAAACTGACGATCAAAGCTCTCATAGATGAAGGTGCATCCGGATTCATCTATAGAGGCTCATATAACAGTCTTGATGTTGCAGGTAACTCCTGTACACATGTATTTTATTTATTTCTTTATTTTATTATTAAGGAGTATTTATTAATTATTTATGTATTTGTTTATTTATGTATTTATTATGTAATTATTCATTTATTTATTTATTTATTTATTTATTTATTTAATTTTATAAAATTATGGCCTGGATAAATTAATTAGGATTATCAATACTATTGCATGCAAGTATTATATACATATATGTGTGTGTCCATGCAAAGTTGCAAATAGCGGCAGACGCATAAATTTCCGCTAGCAGGGACAACAATGTAAAAATATACTAGTACATACAAATACATATATATATTAAAATTTCGGGGTAAATATAACTAGGAAAATAAAATTTTGGGGGGACATGTGCCTCCATGCTCGGTCCGCCACTGCATGCATGCAAACAAGTACCGTAATTTTTATTTATTATTTATTTATATAATAAGGGTAATTCAACGACGTAGTAGGGATGCTTTTACTTGGACTGAAATATGCTGGTCTGATCTGGTCTGTTTAAGTCTGGTCGAGTTTGGTTTGAACTGGTTGATCTGGTCTGAACTGATCTGATAAATATCTGGTTTTTGTGTATTTTATAACTAAGGAAGTCTGGTCTGGTAGGTAATAATTCGTATATTTTTGTTTTGGTACATCAATAATTACAATCGTGATCTAGGCATATACTTCCTCCGTTCCTTTTTAATTGCAATAGTCAACATTTTGCCAACGCACAAGTTTGACCATTAATATATTTCATTCTTTATCAGTAAAAAATTTAAAAAATTCATATTTTGAAAATTTAGAATGAGAAGAATTTAACAATAATTTAAAAATATTTATTTTATAATACATTAATCAATAAAATACAGCCAAAGTAGAATACGTGAATAGTGCAAAAAATCCAATGTTGCAATTAAAAGAGAACCGAGGTAGTACTATTAGTATCTCATTCAATATTTACATATAAATGCATCCATGCAAGCTTTTTTCATATCTCTTGAGTTACGTTATTTACGTAAATATATTAAGGTATGGTACATATAATCATTAATGTATGACTGCATGTCTACATATAATTGATTAGGTATTTAGGTTTAGTTGATCGAACAGTTTCTATAAGTTTGTATAGAAACTTATTTTGGTTTAATTTATTTGTCTGTGTTGTAATGTTGTTCATCCATATATGGCCGCATTGATTGAAATTAATTAATTAACTCAATTTGATTAATTGCCACAGTCAAAGTGTTCGAATGGGAAGACGTAAATACAAGGCAGAAAGTGGAAACAGATTTCCTCCAAGAAGTGTCTGTTTGGTATCATTTGGACCATCCTAATGTTGCAAAGGTAAACCCAAATAAGGACATATAGCTATGGGTTTTTCATTTGCTTTGAAATTTTCAGAATTCAATCAGGCCCTAAATCTGTTTTTAGGGCCTGATTGCATGTTCATTGCATTATACTCCGTATATTCAATGAATTTTCTTTAATTTGTGCGTAGTTTATTGGAGGAATAAGGAGCTTATCAAAGGTGAATATCATACCCAAACACAGCTTTAGAGTGCCTAAGAATGGCTACTGCCTAGTGGTTGAATACCTCGCCGGCGGCTCTCTCCGGGAACACCTTTCTAGACACCGGACTAAGAAGCTTTCTGAGAGGGATATTGTTCACTTTGCTATTGATATTGCTAAGGGGTAACATACACACTACTACATTTATTACTATTACTATACACGTTAAGTCACATATTTATTTCTTATCACATTTGGGTTTTAATTTATTTCCTAACACTTAACATGCTGTTGAATTGCTACAGATTGTGTTACCTTCACTCTAAGAAAATCATCCACAGAGATGTCATGACCCGTAATTTGCTTCTTGACAAAGAAGGACGTGTGAAGTTCGTGGACTTTGGAGTTTCTCGATTGGAGGCAGCAAATAAGAACTTGATGACGGCTAGTGCGGGAACACAAGGTTACATGGCTCCGGAGGTCTTTGATGGAGAGGAATATGACCACAAGTGTGACATATATAGCTTTGGAATTTGCTTGTGGGAGATCTACACTTGCACATTCATTGTCGACCAGGTATGTCCATCTATATATATATATATATATTACTCGTTTTCACAATGTCACTATTCACTTTAGTTAGTATATTCACCAACATGAGATTTTGTTATGAATGTTCAGGGTCGAAAACTTGACATACCAGATTCGTGCCCAAAGAGTTTAGCAGATTTGATGACATTGTGTTTGGATTCGGATTCGAGCAAGAGACCAGAGATGGAGATGGTGGTGAAGATGCTAGAAGCAATCCCTACTCAAGATACATCAAGAAAACTACATTACACTAAAAGTGTTGGCTGCTTCTCCATATTTTCAAGCCTACAAAAGCATCCTCACTCCTAGATAGCGCAGGCTGCCTAGCTATACCATTTTTATTTCATAGCACGTAGGCAAGGGCAGTGGAGGAGCTGGGGAGGGGCATGAGGGGGCAAGCGCCCCCGCTTCGGGCAAAAAAAATTAGTACTACTACTTATAATAATACTGAGTATATTTAATGCATCTCTTCTTCTTTTCAAAAATCAATACCAATTAAGATTAATTTTAGATTAAGTGTTATAATAAAAGGTAAAGACTTTCAGGAAATGTACGTATCTCTAGGAATACAAGTACATACCACACTCATTTGAATGCAAGTGTGCATTTTTTTAGACCTTTAATTACACACTGTTGGCTTTTCATGGTTATATTGAGCAAGAAAGTATTGAGTTTGATGAATATGTTGTCACATTTCTTGCAATGAAAAGATCAAGATATTCTCGAGACTGTGTTGGATTCCCTCCTTAGTGGAGAAATTAACAAGAATTTTATAATTTACAATCTTACAAAGATGTCTAAGATTCTCTATATGTGTGTAGGTAAGTATTGAATGTTCTAGAATAATAATGTGGAGTTTTTTAGAGGGTAGATTATATGGTACCCATAAGGTACTATACCTTTGTCCACATGGACCAATGAAAATGTAGCAGTTGAATTATTTAAATCTAAATTAAAAATGATAAAGTGGTGTGGTCCAATCAAATGAATGATAGGTGCGGTACCTCATATTTTAGAAAGGTACCGGAGTTGTCACCTTTTTAGAGAAGTGTGGAACTCACTAAAATCGTGTGGAAGTGTGCGAAAATCTTTAGAATAAAGAGAAGCTTTAGAGAAGTTTCCTATTTCTATTAGAACCTTGAAGAGAGCTCTTGAGTGATTGAAAGTGAGAGTCTCCGTGAGAGAGGGAAGTGAGAGCCTTCTTGTGAAAGAAGACACACAAATATCACTTGATGAAGTGTATGTGATCATGATCGAGTTAGGTAAAGTATAATATTCCCAAATACAAAGAGTGAATGTGGGTAATAGAAAATGATTTTGTCAGATTGAGTCTTTGTATTATGAGTCGTGTTTTTCCAACATGAAGTTATCATACAACATTTTGAATAAATTAAAACTCGTATGATTGATTTACCCAGATTATAGATACGAGTCAAACAATATGTAATAAACTATATATGATTGATTTACCCAGATTATACATATTACGCTTTTATTGTTTTATTGTATTTTGAGCAATTACACAATAATTCTTAACCTTCGGTACGCCCCTCCTTCGAAAAATCTCTGGCTCCGCCACTGGGCAAGGGTAGGAGTAGATGAATATAACTTTCTGTGTATTCTAGTGTTCGGATTAATATATACGATAAAGAACTACGTCGTGGGCTTTGATTTCTCTAAAGAGAACATGTAAAGAGAATACGTGGGCAACTTTCATGAAGTGCAAGCCCTTTTGTTTATATAAACCTTATATATATAATGATTTTTTAATATTTCATGTAACAAAGGCCTTTATTTTAATTTCACTATAGCATGAACCAAAACCAACGTTCTCAAATAATATGAGTATCGTATTCCGGACCAGTTAACTTGCAAAAATCATTTGACGACCTTCCCGATCGAATTTTGAGCTGAAATTTGGTATGGACAAACTAGACTTGATGAGGAACATGCTCAAAAAATTTCATCAAAAAATTCCACCAGGAAGGTGCCCAAACGGGCTCGGCCGGACGGGGCAGCCCGTCAGGCCGGCCTGATGAGAAGAGCCCTCTACTCTAGAATATTATTATTGTATAGAATCTTATAGGAATATTCTATCTTTGTAATGTATATTTATAGAGACTTAACCCTCCAATGAACTACAAAAAATCATTCTCTTCTCATTACTATTCTATCCTTAATTCCGATAACATGGTATCAGAGCCTGTCTGTTCCATTTTAGCTTAGTTTCCATTTTTATTCTTTTCTTTCAGAACCTCAGTTCACAGAACATCAGCCTATACCAACCCTAGAACCTTAGTCCAGAACCTTAGTCCAGAATCCATCTCACCTTGGATTGTTTTTAGTTTTAGATCAGATTTAAATACACTACAAGAAAATGTGTCTTTAATGAAAGGATATACCGTAGTTAAAAGCTTAGATACCGTCATAAAAGACATTTAGTGACGGGAAATATACCGTCACGACCCGTCACTAAAGCTTCCGTAGTTAAAAGTTTAAACAAATAATGACGGGAATAAGTTCCCATCATTAATAAGTGGTGTATCATGAGAGTAATTATACCCTCATTAAAAACTAATTTGTTAATAGATTGGATCCTCTGATCTCATTAGTTCACAGTAGTTTAACGTTTTTGCTACATTTTTTATGTTGAATTTTATTGGACTGCTATTATTTTGAACAAGTATAAGGCTCATGAATCAAAGTTCAACTTTTAATTTATTGAAGATTTGTAAAGAAAGAAAATAATAATTATAATTGTGTTACAACAATTCAGCGAAATAGAAGGGGATTACAACAAACAACATTCTTATTGATAGAATAAACACATATGGGTTTATTCTACTAAGTGGGGATCCATTTCATTATTACAAATTCTGGGGAAAAAATTAAGGAACTCATTCATGCAGTAGCTATCCATGCTTTGACTTCTCCTTGAAAGCAAACTGCAATAGCAAAAACAGAGTAAACACACATCAAAACTTTAACTTCCTGTAATTTCATTGTAAAAAATCTGATTTGCAGAAGTCTATGACCTAAAATTGAACTAGTAATCTAGGAAATGAACAACAAATTGGTTCTTAACTCAAATACAATGTAGAGAGAACATCTTGAAAGTGATATCCAAGCAAATTGGTTACAGAGTATGATAAACATTGTACTGCAGCAAAATTAATGTAGACTTTTAAAAAAGACCACCAAAATATATAAGAAGTAAATCAAACATCTTGGAATATGTAATCCACAAGCAAAAGAAACTTATATCCATATAAAAGAGCTATTTATATTCTTTACTAACTTTTAAATAAAAAAGACTTGACTTACTCACAAAGACAACAACAAAATGTCGTTCTAGAGTAAATAAAAATCAAGAGAGACCCTACCAAGTGTTGCAAGAATGATTCCATTTTTGTTTCAAGTCCCTTAAGAGATAATACACATCAATTGAATATTAAACCTGCACAGTATCAACATCAATAAGTTAAATCAGACTAAGCAAAAACTGTGGGGTTGTTTTCTTATCAGAAGATTTAAAAACCAAGGAAAGTGCACGTTGACTTTCCTACTAGAATACACTACTCATGTATAATGAAATTCAGAGTTACAAATGAGAAAGTGCAAACCTCCAATCTTATTGGGAATCCAGCAACTTCAAAACCTAAAACAAGCCATTGTTCACTACAAAAATTCAAATATTCGTAAATGTTACTCTTCTTCTTTAAATACCAGCTAATTACAATAAAAAACAACATGAACAAAAAATAGTCAAATGCCTACAAAGAAAAACAAAAAACCAGTTAACTAATGAGTCTTGAACGTATATAGTAAATAAATCCCTAATATTGTTTTTTTTCATATTTTCATATTTAAGATTATAGAACTTGTGCCACACATATCATTAAGTAAATAAATAACACTCAATTTCAGAACCAACAATGATAGCTTCAAGATATAATGAAATTCAAAACTTATAAGAAACATGAAAAAGTCAAAGTATGTATAGAGACTTACAAGATAAAGGAGTGGTAGTAGACGTTTCAGATCCGGATGAACTGAGATAACAAAATTGGATAGGAATTAGTAATGGTTGTAATCACAGGTGATGATAAGATAAGAAACATTTCCGTAGGGAGCCGAACCAGATCCAGGGTGAACCTGAAACTTATTTGTGTACAGCAGAGCAACATAATATACAATACCAATTACTTCAGAAAAAATACGAAAAACCAGATGATTTTGGAACTTCGAATCTAATATAGACGAGTTTACATCAGATTTGAGAGAAATTTGAGTGTGCACAAACGATTTCACACATTGGCGCACTATGTGAAAGATCTCATGGACTAGTACAAATGACCCGCAAACACGAAGCAGGAGAAGATCACAGCTTCTTGCCGGAGTAGTGGTATATGGTGGCGGCTTTGTCTCTGACTCATCAAGGGTTGCGGCTGAAGGGTTATCGAAAGAAGCTGCAGAGGAATCCTAAAAACCCTAGCTTGTTATTGGGGATAATAACCGTAGACGAATAGTGCGAGCTAACATATTGGCAATAATGACGGTAATAGATAGGAAGAGTCTCATGCGGAGCATTCAACATCCAAGTACTTAAATTTTAATTGGGAGTTTTTTTACCGTCACTAAAGGTAGTCTAAGGCGCACATTTAATGAGAGGGATTTGTTACTCTCATTAATTTCCCTGATCTACTTTCTTGTAGTGATAGGACAGACAAAATCAGACTAGACTAGACTTAAATAGACCAAACTTGGACTTCTGTAGTTATAAAATATACAGAGATCAGACATTTACCAGACCAGATCATACTTAAACAAATGACAACAAATTATACTTCAGGTAAAAACATCCTTACAACCAAATTCTTCTGTTGGTGAGTGAGTCAACAAAGTGTGAGCTCGGTCAAGATCCATCAGGCTTCGATTCAGAATGAACATGTCCCCTTCATCAAAGAATAATACGAAATCAAATTAAAAAGCAAGAAAAAAGAAAAGAAAAATGGATATCAAGAAACAGGAAAGTCATATTTTGTAGGAGAGGTTAGAGCAGCCGAGCAGGGGTGTTCGTTCGGTCATACCGGACCGAACTGAAATTTCGGTTTTGCATATTCACATACCGAATACTGAACCAAACTAAATCGGTTTGGTTCGGTAAAAACCGAAAAAAAATTCGATTTGGTAATCGGTAAATCGAAATACCAAATAGGCATTCTATAATTTATATTTAATTTTTATAAACTAGTTTTCTGTTGCACGGGATAATAAATTACCAAATTCTTAATGAAGATGTCTAGTTTCTCATATCAACTCTATTAATCTGACGTCAATATTCTTGACTCTGTAAGTATGATACGCACTACCAATAAATTTATTGTTTATATTCAAACGTGTATTCAGTGGCGGAGCCAGACATTTAGGGTTAAAGGGGCTGGTCCTTAACAATTTTACATTGCAGGGGTCAAAATTTAAAATATCAACATACTTTTTACAGATTAAAAGTATTTATATATAATATATACTTAAAAAAAAATCTTTGCAGGGGCCGTGGCCACCTCCAGCCCCTCCCTGTCTCCACCCCTGCGTGTATTCAAGATAGCCACCCAAAAAATGAACATGTATAGAAAGTGAATTAACCATTAAAGTTTTGGTGACCCGCCCCCATGAGTATGAGCAGTTGTGCATTTGATTTTTTTAAATATGAATACGTCCAAAAAAATCTTGTAAAAATGTGAATTCTAAAACAACAAAAGAGGATTTTAAGATCGTATATCTGTTTAGGTTTATATCTACCGTAAATATATTTGTGAAGGTGAAAATTTGAGAAACTTATAGCCTAAGAGAATAAAAACTAAAATCTCTCCCATCTACCCGATGGTGTGCTTTAAAAACTTACTTCGATAAGGAAAATTGCATGTTTAAAATGACATTGTTTTGCATTCATTATTATGGTTTAAAATCACAAATCAAGAAGACATAATAAAACTGAACAAACAAAACAGAATATTCCTATCATTGCGCTTCTGTTAAAAAACTTCAATGAGACCCTAAAATATTTTTAAAAAGTGCGTTTTTTCTTCTTGACTTACTAATCATGTAAGCAAAAAAAGTAGTTCATGAAGCATCTTCCAGAAATTCCATGGGTAGGGAGAGCTAACATGTGATTTTATATTTTTTGCGAACAACATGTGAAGCAATTTTATCATGCTAGATGCAATAGAAGAAAAGGGCAATTAAGTAACGTCCTATAGGTGAGAAAGAGTCGAATTATCGCCGTGTAGGAAAAAGGCATAATGCCATACCATTGGGGCGTAATTCTATAACATTGATGTTCTTAGGTAGTAGAGAGTACGATTTAGTAACACGTGTCGGAGCATAGGGAAAAGCCTAAGGAGAAGAAGTTAAATCATGAGACCGATAATTACAACACGTTAGGTTATCTTGAAAATTGTTTATATATCATAGGAGCCCAAATCAACACCATATATAGATTGATCTTCATTCATTTCAGAACCCCTTGTACCTGAAAATAGCATACTTAAAATAGTGAGGAAGAATATGTAACATATTTAGTTAGGTTAGATCTCTAAGTCCAACCAACTATTTTAACTCATCATATGATCATAGTATATCATTCAATTTTGCACAAAAGAACTCATAAAATTTTATGCAAACTCAGTCATCTAAATTCATATGCTTAACTCGGGGAGGAACGCTGTGGAAACCTCACATAAAAAAAAACTACTATTAAAAAATTGACAAAATTAGATCAAATGCTCTATAGGTCCCAAAAATTGTACTGTTAGAACTTTTTTTTACACAAAAAGGAAGTTCAGACCCATTCACAATAATGATATATTAAACCACCTTATTTTTAGTCTAACAAACAATTTTTTTTATAAAGCTCGGTTTTTAAAAATGCATTTTTTACCCAAAAACTGCATTTTTTTACTCTTCTATGCCACCATTGTCCCAAGATGGTTAACCCATGAACAGAAAAAATAAAGGGAAAAAACATATCGCAGGAAGAAAGGAGAAAAATAAGAAGTGAATTATGTTCTTTCTTACCATGTATGAGTTGAAAATAAAAGAACTCATAAAAATTTGTGCAAAGTCAACCATGTGAATTCATATGCTTAACCTGAGGAGGAACGCATTGAAAAACTCAAATAAAAAAAATACTAATAAAAAATTGAAAAAATCATATCAAATGCTCTAAATGTCCAAAAAATTGCATTAATAAAACTTTTTTACACAAAAAAGAAGAAGTTGAGACCCCAATAGAGAACAACCTGAAAAGGCCTTCTTCGATACAGAATGGAGCTAAACAGATACAGGTTCCATAGCAGCCTTATAATGTCTAATAAGAATTAAATGTAGAAATTGTCGAAACTATGGACAATATTCAAAAATAATAATTATTAACAAATTTGAAATAAAAACAACATACCACTGATAAAAAGATATCAAACAATAATAAATGAATAAATGGTTAAGGAAAACTATAGTTTACGGAGGAATATGGGTTGAGGGTCTTGAAATATGTCAAGGCTACTCAAATATTCAATGGAAATCCATGGGCAAGGAATTCATGGTCTTAAGATATGTGCTTTCCTACCCTCCTAAATTAAATCGAAATCCATGGGCAAGGAATGTCATGCTCTCTACCCTTTAAAGAGGTCTGTTCATTCCCTATCCATTTCCTTATTTCAATGCCAAAATTTAAATCAAACTCTTAACATAAATCTTCTACACCCAAATATTATGAAAAATTAAAGATGATAAACTTAGATGACACTAAGCATTGTAGCAAAAACTTGCCCAGCCAAATAAAAATTCACACTAAGTAACAACCCATTTTACAAACGGAAAAAAGAGAGGAAGATTTTGACTTCTAAATTTAAATTCAACACAATTGATTCTAACCGGGAATATATCATTTTATGGATCTTGTGAGACATAGTTTAGATGAGCTGGGCAACAAATAGCAGATTGGATATAAGTACGAAGAGCAGAATAGTAAAACATCACAGAGATCCGATGTACTTGTAATAGCATGAGCCCTTAAACCTATAATTTTGGGGTTTAACAGAAAGTTTAAAGGATATTTAAAATGTATATAATGAATAAGCTAAAATGAAATGATGAACACAATTATGAAAACATAGATTTGAGATAAAATAACATGTGAGATTTGTTGAGATGGCATGTGAGTATATTGGTGGAATCCCATGTTGTGGTATATATGCTGGCAAATACAAAGTGAGAACTTTGTCAAGATAGTGAGTATATGAGCTGAAGTCAATTATATCCAGTGGCAGACCTAATATTTACATTTTGGGTGTTCTATTGTTTTTTTTATTTCTAGATGTTCACAAGAACACTTTTGATACAAAGAGATCCGCCACTGATTATCTCGCAAATATGAATAGAGAAAGAGGAGACCTAAGAGGGGGATGTGGCCATGTGGGGAGAAACGACGCTCAAGCGTTTAAGTCAAATTAAAGGTTATGATGAACAGAGAAAGAGCTGGGCGTGAGGAATGGAAATAGGGATAGAGATGAGCAAAGGGATTCCAAATCTAGAGATATCGATTAAAAGAACCGGTGAAGAGGAAGGAAAATATGACTGATAGAACCAAAGGAGTCGATGTACAAAACAATGAGGGAGCGGATGCTTGAAGTTACACAAATGCCCTTTAGAAGTTGGCGGGATACTTAGTTGAGTTAATTAGTATATAGATATAGATATAGATTGCATTAGAGAGAATGCTTGTAAACTGAATTTGTAAGACACCTACTATCAAGCCTTGATCCTCACTCACCTCATAAGCAGCGTATTAAGCAAAGAGAGACTGGTTTTACTATAACTTTGTTTTCACATTTATACTCATGGCTGAACCTCTTCATGTCCAAATCAATTTAGTATTTTCAGTGAGGATTTAGAGTATACTACTATTGAAAAAAGTGAAATAAAAAGGGTAAAAAGGAAGTTACTCAGTAACCATAGTTGGCATACATATCTTATCCATTCTGCGTTTTTGCTAAACAGTCACTTACCAATTTTTTCACTCAAAGCCCATTGATGCTACTAACATATGGTTGGTTTTAAGAATGCAATGGATTGTCACCGGCTTCAAATAAATCAGTCATTTAAAATAGTGGATGCATTTTTAAATGAATTGGTCAAATGTCTCTACTCGTGAAAGCTAATAAGAAAATTGGATGTATTAGTTATTTGGTAAAAATGGTGGCTTTAACTCCATTAGGCAAAGCAAAAAGGTCTGCTCTTTTCAACTCATTATTTATTCACAAGTTTGAAGTCCTAAACCATATTTCAGAAAGAATAAATATCAAAGTATTTCAATGATTTAATCAAGAAAATCAAAAGGAAATAAATATCTAAAAATTGATCAAAATATTAATTGCTGCATTTTAGCAAACACCTTATAGGTGTTGCCCTTTGAACAGCCTCCGTATAACCAATCGAAAGAATTATTACAAATATAGGCTTTCTCGAAAAAATATAAATCTAGATAAGATGTAAAGAACAAAACAAAATCCAGCCATTGGAAAATTGATAGAGACGATATACACTTTTGTCTAATCTAGGGTTACGTTTTAGATGAAAATTAAGGGGAACTTCAGATTATCATACGACATGTAAATATAAAAATAAAGAGCTAGATTTCGCAAAGAATACTAACCAATAATGCGAAGAATGACTGAGATAGAACCTCTAGGCTGTGAGCGAAAGCAAGTGAAACTTTATCACCGAAATCGTTAAGTTTTTCAATTTTTTTGAAAATAATACTCTAGAATCCAAGGAAGGAGAAGAGATGAAGACGCATTTCTTGAATATAATACTCAGCGTACGAAGCTCACTGAGGAGAAGAGATAAATCCAGAATAATAGGAAGGAAAAGAGATAAGGAAGAAGAATATCCGTAGGAAGCGTAAGAAATTTTATGACTACCGGCAGAATAGAAAAATAAGAGGCAGTGACAGAAATACCCTTATACTTGAGCGGGAAACTCACTTAACTCGTTTAATATAATATATATATATATATGTGTGTGTGTGTGATAAGATTAATATTTTAAAAGAAGTCTAAGACACTGTTAAATACTTAAATGTACATATGTAAGGCCGTAAGCTAAGGGCAATCAAAATCAGATTAGAGGTAAAATAACACTCCATAAACTTATTATTTATTTATTTTGAAAACCCATAAACTTATTATTTATTAATGGAATAATTAATAGAAGAGTCATTGATACGATGTGAAATGTTACTAAGTAACATTTTTGTCTATGACTTTTTTCTTAGTACTCCCTCCGTCCTGCTATGATTGTCCCATTTTACCGTTTTGGTTCGTCCCATTAAGATTGACTCATACTTTATTTGGTAAAGTTTGTGTGGTTACGTTTTAAATCATTCCTACTTTATTCTTACTTTATCAATTCAATATCAACCACATAAACCCACTTTTATTAATAACTGTGTCATCATCTCTTGTCTCAAACTTAGGGAGACGGAGGCAGTAATATATTAGGAAACAACACTTTGAAAAACAGTAAGTTACATATGAAATCTAATGGATTAAAATAGACATTGAGCAATTTTTTTTGTTTAGATAAAGATGATTGAAAAGACGAAGTTCATTTGGATGCAACTAAAAGTTATACGGAGTACAAAAAATTGATTCTTTTAATGAGAAAATATAGATTGAAAACGTGTTTAGATAATATGTAAAAAAAAATAAGATATACTCAATAAATAAAAATATGCATTATCAACCAATGTTATAATCGACTAAATAAGTGACTTTCTGTTAGTTATAATAGCTCATACATATACCAATGCGCGTGTGCACATATATAGTTAAATTCAAATAAAGTCATTTTATCCCGTGCACAACACGAGTACTAGTTGTGATTAAATAATAAATCGGGGTAAAAGGGGGGACATTAAGTTTTAAAACATTTTTTTGAAAACAACTCAAATCGTTAGATTCAGCAAAAAGCTCAGTCAACAACTTTCTCAATTTCTCTCTTAATAATCCAAAAACACAAAGGACACTAGCAAATCAGGAAAAAGGAGAAAACACAAAGATACTAAAAAATTCTTTTTTTTTATATTTTTATGAAAGTACCTTTTATAAATAATGACGCTGCTAAAAAAATATACGGAGCAATAATGACCATGACGCAGTATTTACGTTGCTGTGGGAGTGTGGGCGGCAGGGTTTTAGCAACATACGAAGTACAGAGTATATACGGACTTTATAACTCTCTCATCTCCCGCGTGCCCTAGCTACATTAATTGAAGTTCAATAATAAAATCATTAGCAGAAGAAAGGGGTTGATTGATCGAAAATGGTTATGGCGATGGATTTGGATTTGAAAAGGATGGACGAGCAGCTGAAACCCCACGTTGACCGACTTCTCAACATCCTCGAAAAGGGTGGACCTGCCGGCCGGGGAAAAACTCGCCTGTTTCCGACGGAAGACCTACTGTTCGGGATGGAATGCGGCAAACTTCTCAAGGAAAAGGGTCGCCTCAAGTCAAACCCAAAATCCGGCGGCGGAAGAGGAAATCCACTGTTTGGGTCGGCGGAAAAGGGTTGCCAGCAGCGGTCAACGGTGTTGAAAGAGGACGCCGGAGAAAGGCATCCGCCGCTGCCGGCGGAAGGGTGGCAGTTGGACCCCAAGAAACTGACGATCAAAGCTCTCATAGATGAAGGTGCATCCGGATTCATCTATAGAGGCTCATATAACAGTCTTGATGTTGCAGGTAACTCCTATACACATGTATTTTATTTATTTCTTTATTTTATTATTAAGGTGTATTTATTAATTATTTATGTATTTGTTTATTTATGTATTTATTATGTAATTATTCATTTATTTATTTATTTATTTATTTATTTATTTAATTTTATAAAATTATGGCCTGGATAAATTAATTAGGATTATCAATATTATTGCATGCAAGTATTATATACATATATGTGTGTGTCCATGCAAAGTTGCAAACAGCGGCAGACGCATAAATTTCCGCTAGCAGGGGCGACAATGTAAAAATATACTAGTACATACAAATATATATATATTCAAATTTCGGGGTAAATATACCTAAGAAAATAAAATTTTGCGGGGTCATTTGCCTCCATGCTCGATCACTGCATGCATGCAAACAAGTACAGTAATTTTCATTTATTATTTATTTATATAATAAGGGTAATTCAACGACGTAGTAGAGATGCTTTTACTTGGACTGAAATATGTTAGTCTGATCTGGTCTGTTTAAGTCTGGTCGAGTTTGGTTTGAACTGGTCTGGTCTGAACTGATCTGATAAATGTCTGATTTTTGTGTATTTTATAACTAAGGAAGTCGGGTAGGTAATAATTCGTATATTTTTGTTTTGGTACATCAATAATTACAATCGTGATCTAGGCATATACTATTTGTATCGCATTCAATATTTACATATAAATGCATGCATGCAAGCTTTTTTCATATCTCTTGAGTTACGTTATTTACGTAAATATATTAAGGTATGGTACATATAATCATTAATGTATGACTGCATGTCTACATATAATTGATTAGGTATTTAGGTTTAGTTGATCGAACAGTTTCTATAAGTTTGTATATACCTTTAATTAATTTGTATGTTTTGGTTTAATTTATTTGTCTGTGTTGTAATGTTGTTCATCCATATATGGCCAGATAGATTGAAATTAATTAATTAACTCAATTTGATTAATTGCCACAGTCAAAGTGTTCGAATGGGAAGACGTAAATACAAGGCAGAAAGTGGAAAAAGATTTCCTCCAAGAAGTGTCTGTTTGGTATCATTTGGACCATCCTAATGTTGCAAAGGTAAACCCAAATACGGACATATAGCTTTGGGTTTTTCATTTGCTTTGAAATTTTCAGAATTCAATCAGGCCCTAAATCTGTTTTTCATACAACGCATGTTCATTGCATTATATATATACTCCGTATATTCATTGAATTTTCTTTAATTTGTGCGTAGTTTATTGGAGGAATAAGGAGCTTATCAAAGGTGAATATCATGCCCAAACACACCTTTAGAGTGCCTAAGAATGGCTACTGCCTAGTGGTTGAATACCTCGCCGGCGGCTCTCTCCGGGAACACCTTTCTAGACACCGGACTAAGAAGCTTTCTGAGAGGGATATTGTTCACTTTGCTATTGATATTGCTAAGGGGTAACATACACACTACTACATTTATTACTATTACTATACACGTTAAGTCACATATTTATTTCTTATCACATTTGGGTTTTAATTTATTTCCTAACACTTAACATGCTGTTGAATTGCTACAGATTGTGTTACCTTCACTCTAAGAAAATCATCCACAGAGATGTCATGACCCGTAATTTGCTTCTTGACAAAGAAGGACGTGTGAAGTTCGTGGACTTTGGAGTTTCTCGATTGGAGGCAGCAAATAAGAACTTGATGACGGCTAGTGCGGGAACACAAGGTTACATGGCTCCGGAGGTCTTTGATGGAGAGGAATATGACCACAAGTGTGACATATATAGCTTTGGAATTTGCTTGTGGGAGATCTACACTTGCACATTCATTGTCGACCAGGTATGTCCATCTATTTATATATATTACTCGTTTTCACAATGTTACTATTCACTTTAGTTAGTATATTCACCAACATGAGATTTTTTTATGAATGTTCAGGGTCGAAAACTTGACATACCAGATTCGTGCCCAAAGAGTTTAGCAGATTTGATGACATTGTGTTTGGATTCGGATTCGAGCAAGAGACCAGAGATGGAGATGGTGGTGAAGATGCTAGAAGCAATCCCTACTCAAGATACATCAAGAAAACTACATTACACTAAAAGTGTTGGCTGCTTCTCCATATTTTCAAGCCTACAAAAGCATCCTCACTCCTAGATAGCGCAGGCTGCCTAGCTATACCATTTTTATTTCATAGCACGTAGGCAAGGGCAGTGGAGGAGCTGGGGAGGGGCATGAGGGGGCAAGCGCCCCCGCTTCGGGCAAAAAAAATTAGTACTACTACTTATAATAATACTGAGTATATTTAATGCATCTCTTCTTCTTTTCAAAAATCAATACCAATTAAGATTAATTTTAGATTAAGTGTTATAATAAAAGGTAAAGACTTTCAGGAAATGTACGTATCTCTAGGAATACAAGTACATACCACACTCATTTGAATGCAAGTGTGCATTTTTTTAGACCTTTAATTACACACTGTTGGCTTTTCATGGTTATATTGAGCAAGAAAGTATTGAGTTTGATGAATATGTTGTCACATTTCTTGCAATGAAAAGATCAAGATATTCTCGAGACTGTGTTGGATTCCCTCCTTAGTGGAGAAATTAACAAGAATTTTATAATTTACAATCTTACAAAGATGTCTAAGATTCTCTATATGTGTGTAGGTAAGTATTGAATGTTCTAGAATAATAATGTGGAGTTTTTTAGAGGGTAGATTATATGGTACCCATAAGGTACTATACCTTTGTCCACATGGACCAATGAAAATGTAGCAGTTGAATTATTTAAATCTAAATTAAAAATGATAAAGTGGTGTGGTCCAATCAAATGAATGATAGGTGCGGTACCTCATATTTTAGAAAGGTACCGGAGTTGTCACCTTTTTAGAGAAGTGTGGAACTCACTAAAATCGTGTGGAAGTGTGCGAAAATCTTTAGAATAAAGAGAAGCTTTAGAGAAGTTTCCTATTTCTATTAGAACCTTGAAGAGAGCTCTTGAGTGATTGAAAGTGAGAGTCTCCGTGAGAGAGGGAAGTGAGAGCCTTCTTGTGAAAGAAGACACACAAATATCACTTGATGAAGTGTATGTGATCATGATCGAGTTAGGTAAAGTATAATATTCCCAAATACAAAGAGTGAATGTGGGTAATAGAAAATGATTTTGTCAGATTGAGTCTTTGTATTATGAGTCGTGTTTTTCCAACATGAAGTTATCATACAACATTTTGAATAAATTAAAACTCGTATGATTGATTTACCCAGATTATAGATACGAGTCAAACAATATGTAATAAACTATATATGATTGATTTACCCAGATTATACATATTACGCTTTTATTGTTTTATTGTATTTTGAGCAATTACACAATAATTCTTAACCTTCGGTACGCCCCTCCTTCGAAAAATCTCTGGCTCCGCCACTGGGCAAGGGTAGGAGTAGATGAATATAACTTTCTGTGTATTCTAGTGTTCGGATTAATATATACGATAAAGAACTACGTCGTGGGCTTTGATTTCTCTAAAGAGAACATGTAAAGAGAATACGTGGGCAACTTTCATGAAGTGCAAGCCCTTTTGTTTATATAAACCTTATATATATAATGATTTTTTAATATTTCATGTAACAAAGGCCTTTATTTTAATTTCACTATAGCATGAACCAAAACCAACGTTCTCAAATAATATGAGTATCGTATTCCGGACCAGTTAACTTGCAAAAATCATTTGACGACCTTCCCGATCGAATTTTGAGCTGAAATTTGGTATGGACAAACTAGACTTGATGAGGAACATGCTCAAAAAATTTCATCAAAAAATTCCACCGGGAAGGTGCCCAAACGGGCTCGGCCGGACGGGGCAGCCCGTCAGGCCGGCCTGATGAGAAGAGCCCTCTACTCTAGAATATTATTATTGTATAGAATCTTATAGGAATATTCTATCTTTGTAATGTATATTTATAGAGACTTAACCCTCCAATGAACTACAAAAAATCATTCTCTTCTCATTACTATTCTATCCTTAATTCCGATAACATGGTATCAGAGCCTGTCTGTTCCATTTTAGCTTAGTTTCCATTTTTATTCTTTTCTTTCAGAACCTCAGTTCACAGAACATCAGCCTATACCAACCCTAGAACCTTAGTCCAGAACCTTAGTCCAGAATCCATCTCACCTTGGATTGTTTTTAGTTTTAGATCAGATTTAAATACACTACAAGAAAATGTGTCTTTAATGAAAGGATATACCGTAGTTAAAAGCTTAGATACCGTCATAAAAGACATTTAGTGACGGGAAATATACCGTCACGACCCGTCACTAAAGCTTCCGTAGTTAAAAGTTTAAACAAATAATGACGGGAATAAGTTCCCATCATTAATAAGTGGTGTATCATGAGAGTAATTATACCCTCATTAAAAACTAATTTGTTAATAGATTGGATCCTCTGATCTCATTAGTTCACAGTAGTTTAACGTTTTTGCTACATTTTTTATGTTGAATTTTATTGGACTGCTATTATTTTGAACAAGTATAAGGCTCATGAATCAAAGTTCAACTTTTAATTTATTGAAGATTTGTAAAGAAAGAAAATAATAATTATAATTGTGTTACAACAATTCAGCGAAATAGAAGGGGATTACAACAAACAACATTCTTATTGATAGAATAAACACATATGGGTTTATTCTACTAAGTGGGGATCCATTTCATTATTACAAATTCTGGGGAAAAAATTAAGGAACTCATTCATGCAGTAGCTATCCATGCTTTGACTTCTCCTTGAAAGCAAACTGCAATAGCAAAAACAGAGTAAACACACATCAAAACTTTAACTTCCTGTAATTTCATTGTAAAAAATCTGATTTGCAGAAGTCTATGACCTAAAATTGAACTAGTAATCTAGGAAATGAACAACAAATTGGTTCTTAACTCAAATACAATGTAGAGAGAACATCTTGAAAGTGATATCCAAGCAAATTGGTTACAGAGTATGATAAACATTGTACTGCAGCAAAATTAATGTAGACTTTTAAAAAAGACCACCAAAATATATAAGAAGTAAATCAAACATCTTGGAATATGTAATCCACAAGCAAAAGAAACTTATATCCATATAAAAGAGCTATTTATATTCTTTACTAACTTTTAAATAAAAAAGACTTGACTTACTCACAAAGACAACAACAAAATGTCGTTCTAGAGTAAATAAAAATCAAGAGAGACCCTACCAAGTGTTGCAAGAATGATTCCATTTTTGTTTCAAGTCCCTTAAGAGATAATACACATCAATTGAATATTAAACCTGCACAGTATCAACATCAATAAGTTAAATCAGACTAAGCAAAAACTGTGGGGTTGTTTTCTTATCAGAAGATTTAAAAACCAAGGAAAGTGCACGTTGACTTTCCTACTAGAATACACTACTCATGTATAATGAAATTCAGAGTTACAAATGAGAAAGTGCAAACCTCCAATCTTATTGGGAATCCAGCAACTTCAAAACCTAAAACAAGCCATTGTTCACTACAAAAATTCAAATATTCGTAAATGTTCCTCTTCTTCTTTAAATACCAGCTAATTACAATAAAAAACAACATGAACAAAAAATAGTCAAATGCCTACAAAGAAAAACAAAAAACCAGTTAACTAATGAGTCTTGAACGTATATAGTAAATAAATCCCTAATATTGTTTTTTTTCATATTTTCATATTTAAGATTATAGAACTTGTGCCACACATATCATTAAGTAAATAAATAACACTCAATTTCAGAACCAACAATGATAGCTTCAAGATATAATGAAATTCAAAACTTATAAGAAACATGAAAAAGTCAAAGTATGTATAGAGACTTACAAGATAAAGGAGTGGTAGTAGACGTTTCAGATCCGGATGAACTGAGATAACAAAATTGGATAGGAATTAGTAATGGTTGTAATCACAGGTGATGATAAGATAAGAAACATTTCCGTAGGGAGCCGAACCAGATCCAGGGTGAACCTGAAACTTATTTGTGTACAGCAGAGCAACATAATATACAATACCAATTACTTCAGAAAAAATACGAAAAACCAGATGATTTTGGAACTTCGAATCTAATATAGACGAGTTTACATCAGATTTGAGAGAAATTTGAGTGTGCACAAACGATTTCACACATTGGCGCACTATGTGAAAGATCTCATGGACTAGTACAAATGACCTGCAAACACGAAGCAGGAGAAGATCACAGCTTCTTGCCGGAGTAGTGGTATATGGTGGCGGCTTTGTCTCTGACTCATCAAGGGTTGCGGCTGAAGGGTTATCGAAAGAAGCTGCAGAGGAATCCTAAAAACCCTAGCTTGTTATTGGGGATAATAACCGTAGACGAATAGTGCGAGCTAACATATTGGCAATAATGACGGTAATAGATAGGAAGAGTCTCATGCGGAGCATTCAACATCCAAGTACTTAAATTTTAATTGGGAGTTTTTTTACCGTCACTAAAGGTAGTCTAAGGCGCACATTTAATGAGAGGGATTTGTTACTCTCATTAATTTCCCTGATCTACTTTCTTGTAGTGATAGGACAGACAAAATCAGACTAGACTAGACTTAAATAGACCAAACTTGGACTTCTGTAGTTATAAAATATACAGAGATCAGACATTTATCAGACCAGATCATACTTAAACAAATGACAACAAATTATACTTCAGGTAAAAACATCCTTACAACCAAATTCTTCTGTTGGTGAGTGAGTCAACAAAGTGTGAGCTCGGTCAAGATCCATCAGGCTTCGATTCAGAATGAACATGTCCCCTTCATCAAAGAATAATACGAAATCAAATTAAAAAGCAAGAAAAAAGAAAAGAAAAATGGATATCAAGAAACAGGAAAGTCATATTTTGTAGGAGAGGTTAGAGCAGCCGAGCAGGGGTGTTCGTTCGGTCATACCGGACCGAACTGAAATTTCGGTTTTGCATATTCACATACCGAATACTGAACCAAGCTAAATCGGTTTGGTTCGGTAAAAACCGAAAAAAAATTCGATTTGGTAATCGGTAAATCGAAATACCAAATAGGCATTCTATAATTTATATTTAATTTTTATAAAATAAATATTTAAATATTATATAAATACTACGTAGCATATTATGTAGTATACATATATAATACATATTGAAATATATATAAATATATAAATATTTATATATTTCGGGCCTATTTACTTAATTGTTATAATAAATAAATATATAAATATATTAAATATAATAAATAAATACTATGCATGTAGTATATTATACGGAGTATAGTATAAATATATAACAATACTGATATATATATATATATATATATATATATATATATATATATATATATATCGGGCCAAACTATATAAATATATTACTACCTCCGTCCCAATTTAGAGGCCGTTTGGCAACACTGTTTTTCGGCTTATCAGGCTTATCAGCCAACTATTTCACCAAACACGTAACTTATGTTTTTGCGCGTTGAATTGTGTAATTAGCAGAAAAAGTAAGGCTAGAGTTACTTTTCTGGCTATATTGGCTGAAGTTAGTGTAGATGTTTATTTTAGCTATTTTTACATATAATGTTTTCTTTATTTTATTAATAAAATATATTTTAAAAAAATTCTCTTGAATCAGCCAATGCAGTCACTTCAGCTAGAACTTCATAAATTTCAGCAGAATCAACCAAATCAGCCAATTTTCAACCAAAGAGACTTTTCCGGTCAAAGGTGGTAAACTTTGACCAATTATTTTAACTAATACTCCCTCCGTCCTTAATTACTTTGCCAAATTTGACCGGCACGTGGATTAATAAAGTAAAAACTGTGTGGTTGAGGTTTGTGCAGAGGAGAGAGAATTAACTGGAACCACAAATTCTTTACTTAAATGGGAAAGTGGCAAAGTTAATGGGACATCCAAAAAAGGAAAGTTGGCAAAGTTATAAGGGACGGAGGGAGTATATTTATGAAAACATTAATAATTTATACGGAGTACTTTTATAATATTATTTTCAACAAAGAACATTTCGTATAATTTTTATATTATTAACATTTTCTCTGTATAGATATATAATCAGTCAAAGTTAGGTACCATTGACTTGAACAATCAAGTTTGGCTAAGTAAATTGGGACGCAGGGAGTATATTTTAACATTATTTTTGATTTTTTTGTATTTATATTTATTATTTTATGTATTTCGGTATATACCGAAAACCAAAATATTTTTATATATACCGAATACCGAAATTTCAAAATTATACGTACCGATTACCGAACCAAAATTTTGGTCCGGTATTTGGTACGTATCAAAAATTTCGGTATTTGTTTGGTTCGGTCGGTTTAGCGAATTGTGCACACCCCTAGGTTAGAGAGCAGAAAAGCCTTTCAAGGGATTATCTTTCCAACCCGCACGAGTAGCTCAGTTGGTCGAGTGGTGGGAAATTTGGATCTCCGCAGCAACCGGGTGGAGGTTACAGAATCTGAAATACGACTGGACCTCTGGTGCGCACAGGTGTATGGCCTACTGTCACTTAACTGACTGTGTCACCGTGACTTACTCCTTCACCATCTTGTCGGGTTGGGGTGTGGGGACTCCCGGGATGGGAGATTGCACCTTTTTCTTGGATGAAAGGGATTTCCTTTCCATTCCTGAAATTGTAAAAGTAAACGTTCTGCAAATCCAATTCAACAACGGCTTTTTGAGGTCGTTGTTTGGCGTCATAATCCTTTACCGTATTCTTAATTACGTAGTACGATAGTATTTTTTTTCTTAACTAGTTTTCTGTTGCACGGGATAATAAATTACCAAATTCTTAATGAAGATGTCTAGTTTCTCATATCAACTCTATTAATCTGACGTCAATATTCTTGACTCTGTAAGTATGATACGCACTACCAATAAATTTATTGTTTATATTCAAACGTGTATTCAGTGGCGGAGCCAGACATTTAGGGTTAAAGGGGCCGGTCCTTAACAATTTTACATTGCAGGGGTCAAAATTTAAAATATCAACATACTTTTTACAGATTAAAAGTATTTATATATAATATATACTTAAAAAAAATCTTTGCAGGGGCCGTGGCCACCTCCAGCCCCTCCCTGTCTCCACCCCTGCGTGTATTCAAGATAGCCACCCAAAAAATGAACATGTATAGAAAGTGAATTAACCATTAAAGTTTTGGTGACCCGCCCCCATGAGTATGAGCAGTTGTGCATTTGGTTTTTTTAAATATGAATACGTCCAAAAAAATCTTGTAAAAATGTGAATTCTAAAACAACAAAAGAGGATTTTAAGATCGTATATCTGTTTAGGTTTATATCTACCGTAAATATATTTGTGAAGGTGAAAATTTGAGAAACTTATAGCCTAAGAGAATAAAAACTAAAATCTCTCCCATCTACCCGATGGTGTGCTTTAAAAACTTACTTCGATAAGGAAAATTGCATGTTTAAAATGACATTGTTTTGCATTCATTATTATGGTTTAAAATCACAAATCAAGAAGACATAATAAAACTGAACAAACAAAACAGAATATTCCTATCATTGCGCTTCTGTTAAAAAACTTCAATGAGACCCTAAAATATTTTTAAAAAGTGCGTTTTTTCTTCTTGACTTACTAATCATGTAAGCAAAAAAAGTAGTTCATGAAGCATCTTCCAGAAATTCCATGGGTAGGGAGAGCTAACATGTGATTTTATATTTTTTGCGAACAACATGTGAAGCAATTTTATCATGCTAGATGCAATAGAAGAAAAGGGCAATTAAGTAACGTCCTATAGGTGAGAAAGAGTCGAATTATCGCCGTGTAGGAAAAAGGCATAATGCCATACCATTGGGGCGTAATTCTATAACATTGATGTTCTTAGGTAGTAGAGAGTACGATTTAGTAACACGTGTCGGAGCATAGGGAAAAGCCTAAGGAGAAGAAGTTAAATCATGAGACCGATAATTACAACACGTTAGGTTATCTTGAAAATTGTTTATATATCATAGGAGCCCAAATCAACACCATATATAGATTGATCTTCATTCATTTCAGAACCCCTTGTACCTGAAAATAGCATACTTAAAATAGTGAGGAAGAATATGTAACATATTTAGTTAGGTTAGATCTCTAAGTCCAACCAACTATTTTAACTCATCATATGATCATAGTATATCATTCAATTTTGCACAAAAGAACTCATAAAATTTTATGCAAACTCAGTCATCTAAATTCATATGCTTAACTCGGGGAGGAACGCTGTGGAAACCTCACATAAAAAAAAACTACTATTAAAAAATTGACAAAATTAGATCAAATGCTCTATAGGTCCCAAAAATTGTACTGTTAGAACTTTTTTTTACACAAAAAGGAAGTTCAGACCCATTCACAATAATGATATATTAAACCACCTTATTTTTAGTCTAACAAACAATTTTTTTTATAAAGCTCGGTTTTTAAAAATGCATTTTTTACCCAAAAACTGCATTTTTTTACTCTTCTATGCCACCATTGTCCCAAGATGGTTAACCCATGAACAGAAAAAATAAAGGGAAAAAACATATCGCAGGAAGAAAGGAGAAAAATAAGAAGTGAATTATGTTCTTTCTTACCATGTATGAGTTGAAAATAAAAGAACTCATAAAAATTTGTGCAAAGTCAACCATGTGAATTCATATGCTTGACCTGAGGAGGAACGCATTGAAAAACTCAAATAAAAAAAATACTAATAAAAAATTGAAAAAATCATATCAAATGCTCTAAATGTCCAAAAAATTGCATTAATAAAACTTTTTTACACAAAAAAGAAGAAGTTGAGACCCCAATAGAGAACAACCTGAAAAGGCCTTCTTCGAGACGCCTACAATTCATCATTCGACTTCTATTCGTAAAGAATGGAGCTAAACAGATACAGGTTCCATAGCAGCCTTATAATGTCTAATAAGAATTAAATGTAGAAATTGTCGAAACTATGGACAATATTCAAAAATAATAATTATTAACAAATTTGAAATAAAAACAACATACCACTGATAAAAAGATATCAAACAATAATAAATGAATAAATGGTTAAGGAAAACTATAGTTTACGGAGGAATATGGGTTGAGGGTCTTGAAATATGTCAAGGCTACTCAAATATTCAATGGAAATCCATGGGCAAGGAATTCATGGTCTTAAGATATGTGCTTTCCTACCCTCCTAAATTAAATCGAAATCCATGGGCAAGGAATGTCATGCTCTCTACCCTTTAAAGAGGTCTGTTCATTCCCTATCCATTTCCTTATTTCAATGCCAAAATTTAAATCAAACTCTTAACATAAATCTTCTACACCCAAATATTATGAAAAATTAAAGATGATAAACTTAGATGACACTAAGCATTGTAGCAAAAACTTGCCCAGCCAAATAAAAATTCACACTAAGTAACAACCCATTTTACAAACGGAAAAAAGAGAGGAAGATTTTGACTTCTAAATTTAAATTCAACACAATTGATTCTAACCGGGAATATATCATTTTATGGATCTTGTGAGACATAGTTTAGATGAGCTGGGCAACAAATAGCAGATTGGATATAAGTACGAAGAGCAGAATAGTAAAACATCACAGAGATCCGATGTACTTGTAATAGCATGAGCCCTTAAACCTATAATTTTGGGGTTTAACAGAAAGTTTAAAGGATATTTAAAATGTATATAATGAATAAGCTAAAATGAAATGATGAACACAATTATGAAAACATAGATTTGAGATAAAATAACATGTGAGATTTGTTGAGATGGCATGTGAGTATATTGGTGGAATCCCATGTTGTGGTATATATGCTGGCAAATACAAAGTGAGAACTTTGTCAAGATAGTGAGTATATGAGCTGAAGTCAATTATATCCAGTGGCAGACCTAATATTTACATTTTGGGTGTTCTATTGTTTTTTTTATTTCTAGATGTTCACAAGAACACTTTTGATACAAAGAGATCCGCCACTGATTATCTCGCAAATATGAATAGAGAAAGAGGAGACCTAAGAGGGGGATGTGGCCATGTGGGGAGAAACGACGCTCAAGCGTTTAAGTCAAATTAAAGGTTATGATGAACAGAGAAAGAGCTGGGCGTGAGGAATGGAAATAGGGATAGAGATGAGCAAAGGGATTCCAAATCTAGAGATATCGATTAAAAGAACCGGTGAAGAGGAAGGAAAATATGACTGATAGAACCAAAGGAGTCGATGTACAAAACAATGAGGGAGCGGATGCTTGAAGTTACACAAATGCCCTTTAGAAGTTGGCGGGATACTTAGTTGAGTTAATTAGTATATAGATATAGATATAGATTGCATTAGAGAGAATGCTTGTAAACTGAATTTGTAAGACACCTACTATCAAGCCTTGATCCTCACTCACCTCATAAGCAGCGTATTAAGCAAAGAGAGACTGGTTTTACTATAACTTTGTTTTCACATTTATACTCATGGCTGAACCTCTTCATGTCCAAATCAATTTAGTATTTTCAGTGAGGATTTAGAGTATACTACTATTGAAAAAAGTGAAATAAAAAGGGTAAAAAGGAAGTTACTCAGTAACCATAGTTGGCATACATATCTTATCCATTCTGCGTTTTTGCTAAACAGTCACTTACCAATTTTTTCACTCAAAGCCCATTGATGCTACTAACATATGGTTGGTTTTAAGAATGCAATGGATTGTCACCGGCTTCAAATAAATCAGTCATTTAAAATAGTGGATGCATTTTTAAATGAATTGGTCAAATGTCTCTACTCGTGAAAGCTAATAAGAAAATTGGATGTATTAGTTATTTGGTAAAAATGGTGGCTTTAACTCCATTAGGCAAAGCAAAAAGGTCTGCTCTTTTCAACTCATTATTTATTCACAAGTTTGAAGTCCTAAACCATATTTCAGAAAGAATAAATATCAAAGTATTTCAATGATTTAATCAAGAAAATCAAAAGGAAATAAATATCTAAAAATTGATCAAAATATTAATTGCTGCATTTTAGCAAACACCTTATAGGTGTTGCCCTTTGAACAGCCTCCGTATAACCAATCGAAAGAATTATTACAAATATAGGCTTTCTCGAAAAAATATAAATCTAGATAAGATGTAAAGAACAAAACAAAATCCAGCCATTGGAAAATTGATAGAGACGATATACACTTTTGTCTAATCTAGGGTTACGTTTTAGATGAAAATTAAGGGGAACTTCAGATTATCATACGACATGTAAATATAAAAATAAAGAGCTAGATTTCGCAAAGAATACTAACCAATAATGCGAAGAATGACTGAGATAGAACCTCTAGGCTGTGAGCGAAAGCAAGTGAAACTTTATCACCGAAATCGTTAAGTTTTTCAATTTTTTTGAAAATAATACTCTAGAATCCAAGGAAGGAGAAGAGATGAAGACGCATTTCTTGAATATAATACTCAGCGTACGAAGCTCACTGAGGAGAAGAGATAAATCCAGAATAATAGGAAGGAAAAGAGATAAGGAAGAAGAATATCCGTAGGAAGCGTAAGAAATTTTATGACTACCGGCAGAATAGAAAAATAAGAGGCAGTGACAGAAATACCCTTATACTTGAGCGGGAAACTCACTTAACTCGTTTAATATATATATATATATATATATATATATATATATATATATATATATATATATATATATATAGAGAGAGAGAGAGAGAGAGAGAGAGAGAGAGTAAACTTCATGTCAGGCCGGCCTGACGGGCTGCCCCGTCCGGCCGAGCCCGTTTGGGCACCTTCCCGGTGGAATTTTTTGATGAAATTTTTTGAGCATGTTCCTCATCAAGTCTAGTTTGTCCATACCAAATTTCAGCTCAAAATTCGATCAAGAAGGTCGTCAAATGATTTTTGCAAGTTAACTGGTCCGGAATATGTATTTTCCAGACCAGTTAACTTGCAAAAATCATTTGACGACCTTCCCAATCGAATTTTGAGCTGAAATTTGGTATGGACAAACTAGACTTGATGAGGAACATGCTCAAAAAAATTCATCAAAAAATTCCACCGGGAAGGTGCCCAAACGGGCTAGGCCGGACGGGGCAGCCCGTCAGGCCGGCCTGATGAGAAGAGCCCTCTATATATATATATATGTGTGTGTGTGTGTGTGTGATAAGATTAATATTTTAAAAGAAGTCTAAGACACTGTTAAATACTTAAATGTACATATGTAAGGCCGTAAGCTAAGGGCAATCAAAATCAGATTAGAGGTAAAATAACACTCCATAAACTTATTATTTTTTTTTGAAAACCCATAAACTTATTATTTATTAATGGAATAATTAATAGAAGAGTCATTGATACGATGTGAAATGTTACTAAGTAACATTTTTGTCTATGACTTTTGTCTTAGTACTCCCTCCGTCCTGCTATGATTGTCCCATTTTACCATTTTGGTTCGTCCCATTAAGATTGACTCATACTTTATTTGGTAAAGTTTGTGTGGTTACGTTTTAAATCATTCCTACTTTATTCTTACTTTATCAATTCAATATCAACCACATAAACCCACTTTTATTAATAACTGTGTCATCATCTCTTGTCTCAAACTTAGGGGGACGGAGGCAGTAATATATTAGGAAAAAACACTTTGAAAAACAGTAAGTTACATATGAAATCTAATGGATTAAAATAGACATTGAGCAATTTTTTTTGTTTAGATAAAAGAAATTGTCCAAAATGAGACTAAAACATGGACTAAACTCCAAAATGGGACATTAAGTTTTTTATTTCCCAAATAGGACTCCAGATTACACTTTTACCCTTCATCTAATTAAACCCAATTTCTCTGCCTCTCTCGATCTATTTGGTGCGTGCTATTTCTTCCGCCCAGTTGCGTGCCTACGTTTCTCCCATCAACCATCGAAGCTGTTGCTCTCCAGTCTCTATTCTTTTCCAAGTTCGCTATTCAATCTAGGGAATTGATCCACTTTAATAATTGAAACTAGAATCTCATTAAGAAGAAGAGGGTTCAATTCCCCCAGATTGGAGCCATCCTTTAGATTGGAGCCGCTGAAGTTGCTCCACCATGACAGGTAACCTCCTCTGATCTCCTCCTCCTCCTCTTCTTCTTCCTTTTCTTCTTCCTCTTTTCTTTTTTGGCTTCTCCTTCCCATCCTCTTTGAATCTGGGTCCTTGCTTTCTTCCTCTTTAGATTTCAATTTTTTTATTTATTAATTTTGATAAATTTGGAACCCCAAAATGCCATAAATTACAAGCAATTAGAAAAATGACATTTTTGTGACATTACATTTATCAATATGACAGTATGTCATGAAACTGACATTGTTTCTCAAAAACCGACACTTTAAACATGACATTCGTAGTTGTAAAAAATATTTTTTTTAGATAAAAAACTAAGGCAATTTAAGGATGAAAATACTGATATCATTTGGAAAAATGTCAAAAAAACATGTCATTTCTAATAACAAGTAGTTATGTCATTCTTAGATAAGCCATAAAAATGTCACAAAATGCCATAAAAATGACATTTTCGTATGGACATATGACATTTTCATATTGTCATCCTGATAAATATATTGTCACAAACGTGACAGTTTTTTCATAATAAACCATAATTTTGACATTTCAGATTATAAAAGCGGCATTTTGTTGAATAGATAAAATTCATATCCAAAAATTCCAAACTAATAAATAAAATTCAAATCCTAAAAATGAAAAGAAGAAGAGAACAGAGGATTAGAAATTTGAAGAGGATTAGAAGAGGAAGAAGAAGAAGCTTGAGATCATGAAGAACTTACCTGGGAAACTGCATTCATCGCAGGGCTGGCAAGTGGCGAACGGAAGAAGAGAGGCGCAGGGCATTTTTGGCATTCCACCGTTATTTTAGTCCTACGCTACTTCAGATTAAACTAGTAGTCCTATAATGGAATTTTTCATATGTTTTAGTCCTATTTAGGCAAATCTCTCTTTAAAAGACGAAGTTCATTTGGATGCAACTAAAAGTTATACGGAGTACAAAAAATTGATTCTTTTAATGAGAAAATATAGATTGAAAACGCGTTTAGATAATATGTAAAAAAAAAATAAGATATACTCAATAAATAAAAATATACATTATCAACCAATGTTATAATCGACTAAATAAGTGACTTTCTGTTAGTTATAATAGCTCATACATATACCAATGCGCGTGTGCACATATATAGTTAAATTCAAATAAAGTCATTTTATCCCGTGCACAACACGGGTACTAGTTGTGATTAAATAATAATAAATCGGGGTAAAAGGGGGGACATTAAGTTTTAAAACATTTTTTTGAAAACAACTCAAATCGTTAGATTCAGCAAAAAGCTCAGTCAACAACTTTCTCAATTTCTCTCTTAATAATCCAAAAACACAAAGGACACTAGCAAATCAGGAAAAAGGAGAAAACACAAAGATACTAAAAAATTCTTTTTTTTTTTTATATTTTTATGAAAGTACCTTTTATAAATAATGACGCTGCTAAAAAAATATACGGAGTAATAATGACCATGACGCAGTATTTACGTTGCTGTGGGAGTGTGGGCGGCAGGGTTTTAGCAACATACGAAGTACAGAGTATATACGGAGTTTATAACTCTCTCATCTCCCGCGTACCCTAGCTACATTAATTGAAGTTCAATAATAAAATTATTAGCAGATCGAAGAAAGGGGTTGATTGATCGAAAATGGTTATGGCGATGGATTTGGATTTGAAAAGGATGGACGAGCAGCTGAAACCCCACGTTGACCGACTTCTCAACATCCTCGAAAAGGGTGGACCTGCCGGCCGGGGAAAAACTCGCCTGTTTCCGACGGAAGACCTACTGTTCGGGATGGAATGCGGCAAACTTCTCAAGGAAAAGGGTCGCCTCAAGTCAAACCCAAAATCCGGCGGCGGAAGAGGAAATCCACTGTTTGGGTCGGCGGAAAAGGGTTGCCAGCAGCGGTCAACGGAGTTGATCAAAGAGGACGCCGGAGAAAGGCATCCGCCGCTGCCGGAGGAAGGGTGGCAGTTGGACCCCAAGAAACTGACGATCAAAGCTCTCATCGATGAAGGTGCATCCGGATTCATCTATAGAGGCTCATATAACAGTCTTGATGTTGCAGGTAACTCCTACACACATGTATTTTATTTATTTCTTTATTTATTTATTAAGGATTATTTATTAATTATTTATGTATTTGTTTATTTATGTATTTATTATGTAACGTAATTATTCATTTATTTATTTATTTATTTATTTATTTATTTATTTATTTATTTATTTATTTATTTATTTATTTATTTATTTATTTATTTATTTATTTATTTATTTATTTATTTATTTATTTATTTATTTATTTATTTATTTATTTATTTATTTATTTATTTATTTATTTATTTATTTATTTATTTATTTATTTATTTATTTATTTATTTATTTATTTATTTATTTATTTATTTATTTATTTATTTATTTATTTATTTATTTATTTATTTATTTATTTATTTATTTATTTATTTATTAATTTATTTATTTATTTATTTATTTTTATAAAATTATGGCCTGGATAAGTTAATTAGGTTTATCCATATTATTGCATGCAAGTATTATATAAATATATGTGTGTGTCCATGCAAACAGCGGGAGACGCAGGAATATCCACTAGGAGGGGCGACAGTGTAAAAATATACATACAAATACATACTACGTATATATTAAAATTTCGGGGTAAATATACCTAGGAAAATAAAATTTTGGGGGACAACTGCCCCCATGCTCGGTCCGCCACTGCATGCATGCAAACAAGTACAATAATTTTTATTTATTATTTATTTATATAATAAGGGTAATGCAACGACGTAGTAGGGATGTTTTTACTTGGACTGAAATATGTTGGTGTGTGTGTGTGTGTGTGGTCTGTTTAAGTCTGGTCGAGTCTGGTTTAAACTGGTCTGAACTGATTTGATAAATGTCTGGTTTCTGTGTATTTTATAACTAAGGAAGTCTGGTCTAGTAGGTAATACTTCGTATTTTTTTTTGGTACATCAATAATTATAATCGTGAACTAGGCATATATACTATACTATCGCATTCAATATTTACATATAAATGCATTATGCATGCATGCAAGCTTTTTTCATATCTCTTGAGTTACGTTATTTACGTAAATATATTAAGGTATGGTACATCTAATCATTAATGTATGACTGCATGTCTACATATAATTGATTAGGTATTTAGGTTTAGTTGATCGAACAGTTTCTATAAGTTTGTATATACCTTTAATTAATTTGTATGTTTTGGTTTAATTTATTTGTCTGTGTTGTAATGTTGTTCATCCATATATGGCCAGATAGATTGAAATTAATTAATTAACTCAATTTGATTAATTGCCACAGTCAAAGTGTTCGAATGGGAAGACGTAAATACAAGGCAGAAAGTGGAAAAAGATTTCCTCCAAGAAGTGTCTGTTTGGTATCATTTGGACCATCCTAATGTTGCAAAGGTAAACCCAAATACGGACATATAGCTTTGGGTTTTTCATTTGCTTTGAAATTTTCAGAATTCAATCAGGCCCTAAATCTGTTTTTCATACAACGCATGTTCATTGCATTATATATATACTCCGTATATTCATTGAATTTTCTTTAATTTGTGCGTAGTTTATTGGAGGAATAAGGAGCTTATCAAAGGTGAATATCATGCCCAAACACACCTTTAGAGTGCCTAAGAATGGCTACTGCCTAGTGGTTGAATACCTCGCCGGCGGCTCTCTCCGGGAACACCTTTCTAGACACCGGACTAAGAAGCTTTCTGAGAGGGATATTGTTCACTTTGCTATTGATATTGCTAAGGGGTAACATACACACTACTACATTTATTACTATTACTATACACGTTAAGTCACATATTTATTTCTTATCACATTTGGGTTTTAATTTATTTCCTAACACTTAACATGCTGTTGAATTGCTACAGATTGTGTTACCTTCACTCTAAGAAAATCATCCACAGAGATGTCATGACCCGTAATTTGCTTCTTGACAAAGAAGGACGTGTGAAGTTCGTGGACTTTGGAGTTTCTCGATTGGAGGCAGCAAATAAGAACTTGATGACGGCTAGTGCGGGAACACAAGGTTACATGGCTCCGGAGGTCTTTGATGGAGAGGAATATGACCACAAGTGTGACATATATAGCTTTGGAATTTGCTTGTGGGAGATCTACACTTGCACATTCATTGTCGACCAGGTATGTCCATCTATTTATATATATTACTCGTTTTCACAATGTTACTATTCACTTTAGTTAGTATATTCACCAACATGAGATTTTTTTATGAATGTTCAGGGTCGAAAACTTGACATACCAGATTCGTGCCCAAAGAGTTTAGCAGATTTGATGACATTGTGTTTGGATTCGGATTCGAGCAAGAGACCAGAGATGGAGATGGTGGTGAAGATGCTAGAAGCAATCCCTACTCAAGATACATCAAGAAAACTACATTACACTAAAAGTGTTGGCTGCTTCTCCATATTTTCAAGCCTACAAAAGCATCCTCACTCCTAGATAGCGCAGGCTGCCTAGCTATACCATTTTTATTTCATAGCACGTAGGCAAGGGCAGTGGAGGAGCTGGGGAGGGGCATGAGGGGGCAAGCGCCCCCGCTTCGGGCAAAAAAAATTAGTACTACTACTTATAATAATACTGAGTATATTTAATGCATCTCTTCTTCTTTTCAAAAATCAATACCAATTAAGATTAATTTTAGATTAAGTGTTATAATAAAAGGTAAAGACTTTCAGGAAATGTACGTATCTCTAGGAATACAAGTACATACCACACTCATTTGAATGCAAGTGTGCATTTTTTTAGACCTTTAATTACACACTGTTGGCTTTTCATGGTTATATTGAGCAAGAAAGTATTGAGTTTGATGAATATGTTGTCACATTTCTTGCAATGAAAAGATCAAGATATTCTCGAGACTGTGTTGGATTCCCTCCTTAGTGGAGAAATTAACAAGAATTTTATAATTTACAATCTTACAAAGATGTCTAAGATTCTCTATATGTGTGTAGGTAAGTATTGAATGTTCTAGAATAATAATGTGGAGTTTTTTAGAGGGTAGATTATATGGTACCCATAAGGTACTATACCTTTGTCCACATGGACCAATGAAAATGTAGCAGTTGAATTATTTAAATCTAAATTAAAAATGATAAAGTGGTGTGGTCCAATCAAATGAATGATAGGTGCGGTACCTCATATTTTAGAAAGGTACCGGAGTTGTCACCTTTTTAGAGAAGTGTGGAACTCACTAAAATCGTGTGGAAGTGTGCGAAAATCTTTAGAATAAAGAGAAGCTTTAGAGAAGTTTCCTATTTCTATTAGAACCTTGAAGAGAGCTCTTGAGTGATTGAAAGTGAGAGTCTCCGTGAGAGAGGGAAGTGAGAGCCTTCTTGTGAAAGAAGACACACAAATATCACTTGATGAAGTGTATGTGATCATGATCGAGTTAGGTAAAGTATAATATTCCCAAATACAAAGAGTGAATGTGGGTAATAGAAAATGATTTTGTCAGATTGAGTCTTTGTATTATGAGTCGTGTTTTTCCAACATGAAGTTATCATACAACATTTTGAATAAATTAAAACTCGTATGATTGATTTACCCAGATTATAGATACGAGTCAAACAATATGTAATAAACTATATATGATTGATTTACCCAGATTATACATATTACGCTTTTATTGTTTTATTGTATTTTGAGCAATTACACAATAATTCTTAACCTTCGGTACGCCCCTCCTTCGAAAAATCTCTGGCTCCGCCACTGGGCAAGGGTAGGAGTAGATGAATATAACTTTCTGTGTATTCTAGTGTTCGGATTAATATATACGATAAAGAACTACGTCGTGGGCTTTGATTTCTCTAAAGAGAACATGTAAAGAGAATACGTGGGCAACTTTCATGAAGTGCAAGCCCTTTTGTTTATATAAACCTTATATATATAATGATTTTTTAATATTTCATGTAACAAAGGCCTTTATTTTAATTTCACTATAGCATGAACCAAAACCAACGTTCTCAAATAATATGAGTATCGTATTCCGGACCAGTTAACTTGCAAAAATCATTTGACGACCTTCCCGATCGAATTTTGAGCTGAAATTTGGTATGGACAAACTAGACTTGATGAGGAACATGCTCAAAAAATTTCATCAAAAAATTCCACCGGGAAGGTGCCCAAACGGGCTCGGCCGGACGGGGCAGCCCGTCAGGCCGGCCTGATGAGAAGAGCCCTCTACTCTAGAATATTATTATTGTATAGAATCTTATAGGAATATTCTATCTTTGTAATGTATATTTATAGAGACTTAACCCTCCAATGAACTACAAAAAATCATTCTCTTCTCATTACTATTCTATCCTTAATTCCGATAACATGGTATCAGAGCCTGTCTGTTCCATTTTAGCTTAGTTTCCATTTTTATTCTTTTCTTTCAGAACCTCAGTTCACAGAACATCAGCCTATACCAACCCTAGAACCTTAGTCCAGAACCTTAGTCCAGAATCCATCTCACCTTGGATTGTTTTTAGTTTTAGATCAGATTTAAATACACTACAAGAAAATGTGTCTTTAATGAAAGGATATACCGTAGTTAAAAGCTTAGATACCGTCATAAAAGACATTTAGTGACGGGAAATATACCGTCACGACCCGTCACTAAAGCTTCCGTAGTTAAAAGTTTAAACAAATAATGACGGGAATAAGTTCCCATCATTAATAAGTGGTGTATCATGAGAGTAATTATACCCTCATTAAAAACTAATTTGTTAATAGATTGGATCCTCTGATCTCATTAGTTCACAGTAGTTTAACGTTTTTGCTACATTTTTTATGTTGAATTTTATTGGACTGCTATTATTTTGAACAAGTATAAGGCTCATGAATCAAAGTTCAACTTTTAATTTATTGAAGATTTGTAAAGAAAGAAAATAATAATTATAATTGTGTTACAACAATTCAGCGAAATAGAAGGGGATTACAACAAACAACATTCTTATTGATAGAATAAACACATATGGGTTTATTCTACTAAGTGGGGATCCATTTCATTATTACAAATTCTGGGGAAAAAATTAAGGAACTCATTCATGCAGTAGCTATCCATGCTTTGACTTCTCCTTGAAAGCAAACTGCAATAGCAAAAACAGAGTAAACACACATCAAAACTTTAACTTCCTGTAATTTCATTGTAAAAAATCTGATTTGCAGAAGTCTATGACCTAAAATTGAACTAGTAATCTAGGAAATGAACAACAAATTGGTTCTTAACTCAAATACAATGTAGAGAGAACATCTTGAAAGTGATATCCAAGCAAATTGGTTACAGAGTATGATAAACATTGTACTGCAGCAAAATTAATGTAGACTTTTAAAAAAGACCACCAAAATATATAAGAAGTAAATCAAACATCTTGGAATATGTAATCCACAAGCAAAAGAAACTTATATCCATATAAAAGAGCTATTTATATTCTTTACTAACTTTTAAATAAAAAAGACTTGACTTACTCACAAAGACAACAACAAAATGTCGTTCTAGAGTAAATAAAAATCAAGAGAGACCCTACCAAGTGTTGCAAGAATGATTCCATTTTTGTTTCAAGTCCCTTAAGAGATAATACACATCAATTGAATATTAAACCTGCACAGTATCAACATCAATAAGTTAAATCAGACTAAGCAAAAACTGTGGGGTTGTTTTCTTATCAGAAGATTTAAAAACCAAGGAAAGTGCACGTTGACTTTCCTACTAGAATACACTACTCATGTATAATGAAATTCAGAGTTACAAATGAGAAAGTGCAAACCTCCAATCTTATTGGGAATCCAGCAACTTCAAAACCTAAAACAAGCCATTGTTCACTACAAAAATTCAAATATTCGTAAATGTTCCTCTTCTTCTTTAAATACCAGCTAATTACAATAAAAAACAACATGAACAAAAAATAGTCAAATGCCTACAAAGAAAAACAAAAAACCAGTTAACTAATGAGTCTTGAACGTATATAGTAAATAAATCCCTAATATTGTTTTTTTTCATATTTTCATATTTAAGATTATAGAACTTGTGCCACACATATCATTAAGTAAATAAATAACACTCAATTTCAGAACCAACAATGATAGCTTCAAGATATAATGAAATTCAAAACTTATAAGAAACATGAAAAAGTCAAAGTATGTATAGAGACTTACAAGATAAAGGAGTGGTAGTAGACGTTTCAGATCCGGATGAACTGAGATAACAAAATTGGATAGGAATTAGTAATGGTTGTAATCACAGGTGATGATAAGATAAGAAACATTTCCGTAGGGAGCCGAACCAGATCCAGGGTGAACCTGAAACTTATTTGTGTACAGCAGAGCAACATAATATACAATACCAATTACTTCAGAAAAAATACGAAAAACCAGATGATTTTGGAACTTCGAATCTAATATAGACGAGTTTACATCAGATTTGAGAGAAATTTGAGTGTGCACAAACGATTTCACACATTGGCGCACTATGTGAAAGATCTCATGGACTAGTACAAATGACCTGCAAACACGAAGCAGGAGAAGATCACAGCTTCTTGCCGGAGTAGTGGTATATGGTGGCGGCTTTGTCTCTGACTCATCAAGGGTTGCGGCTGAAGGGTTATCGAAAGAAGCTGCAGAGGAATCCTAAAAACCCTAGCTTGTTATTGGGGATAATAACCGTAGACGAATAGTGCGAGCTAACATATTGGCAATAATGACGGTAATAGATAGGAAGAGTCTCATGCGGAGCATTCAACATCCAAGTACTTAAATTTTAATTGGGAGTTTTTTTACCGTCACTAAAGGTAGTCTAAGGCGCACATTTAATGAGAGGGATTTGTTACTCTCATTAATTTCCCTGATCTACTTTCTTGTAGTGATAGGACAGACAAAATCAGACTAGACTAGACTTAAATAGACCAAACTTGGACTTCTGTAGTTATAAAATATACAGAGATCAGACATTTATCAGACCAGATCATACTTAAACAAATGACAACAAATTATACTTCAGGTAAAAACATCCTTACAACCAAATTCTTCTGTTGGTGAGTGAGTCAACAAAGTGTGAGCTCGGTCAAGATCCATCAGGCTTCGATTCAGAATGAACATGTCCCCTTCATCAAAGAATAATACGAAATCAAATTAAAAAGCAAGAAAAAAGAAAAGAAAAATGGATATCAAGAAACAGGAAAGTCATATTTTGTAGGAGAGGTTAGAGCAGCCGAGCAGGGGTGTTCGTTCGGTCATACCGGACCGAACTGAAATTTCGGTTTTGCATATTCACATACCGAATACTGAACCAAGCTAAATCGGTTTGGTTCGGTAAAAACCGAAAAAAAATTCGATTTGGTAATCGGTAAATCGAAATACCAAATAGGCATTCTATAATTTATATTTAATTTTTATAAAATAAATATTTAAATATTATATAAATACTACGTAGCATATTATGTAGTATACATATATAATACATATTGAAATATATATAAATATATAAATATTTATATATTTCGGGCCTATTTACTTAATTGTTATAATAAATAAATATATAAATATATTAAATATAATAAATAAATACTATGCATGTAGTATATTATACGGAGTATAGTATAAATATATAACAATACTGATATATATATATATATATATATATATATATATATATATATATATATATATCGGGCCAAACTATATAAATATATTACTACCTCCGTCCCAATTTAGAGGCCGTTTGGCAACACTGTTTTTCGGCTTATCAGGCTTATCAGCCAACTATTTCACCAAACACGTAACTTATGTTTTTGCGCGTTGAATTGTGTAATTAGCAGAAAAAGTAAGGCTAGAGTTACTTTTCTGGCTATATTGGCTGAAGTTAGTGTAGATGTTTATTTTAGCTATTTTTACATATAATGTTTTCTTTATTTTATTAATAAAATATATTTTAAAAAAATTCTCTTGAATCAGCCAATGCAGTCACTTCAGCTAGAACTTCATAAATTTCAGCAGAATCAACCAAATCAGCCAATTTTCAACCAAAGAGACTTTTCCGGTCAAAGGTGGTAAACTTTGACCAATTATTTTAACTAATACTCCCTCCGTCCTTAATTACTTTGCCAAATTTGACCGGCACGTGGATTAATAAAGTAAAAACTGTGTGGTTGAGGTTTGTGCAGAGGAGAGAGAATTAACTGGAACCACAAATTCTTTACTTAAATGGGAAAGTGGCAAAGTTAATGGGACATCCAAAAAAGGAAAGTTGGCAAAGTTATAAGGGACGGAGGGAGTATATTTATGAAAACATTAATAATTTATACGGAGTACTTTTATAATATTATTTTCAACAAAGAACATTTCGTATAATTTTTATATTATTAACATTTTCTCTGTATAGATATATAATCAGTCAAAGTTAGGTACCATTGACTTGAACAATCAAGTTTGGCTAAGTAAATTGGGACGCAGGGAGTATATTTTAACATTATTTTTGATTTTTTTGTATTTATATTTATTATTTTATGTATTTCGGTATATACCGAAAACCAAAATATTTTTATATATACCGAATACCGAAATTTCAAAATTATACGTACCGATTACCGAACCAAAATTTTGGTCCGGTATTTGGTACGTATCAAAAATTTCGGTATTTGTTTGGTTCGGTCGGTTTAGCGAATTGTGCACACCCCTAGGTTAGAGAGCAGAAAAGCCTTTCAAGGGATTATCTTTCCAACCCGCACGAGTAGCTCAGTTGGTCGAGTGGTGGGAAATTTGGATCTCCGCAGCAACCGGGTGGAGGTTACAGAATCTGAAATACGACTGGACCTCTGGTGCGCACAGGTGTATGGCCTACTGTCACTTAACTGACTGTGTCACCGTGACTTACTCCTTCACCATCTTGTCGGGTTGGGGTGTGGGGACTCCCGGGATGGGAGATTGCACCTTTTTCTTGGATGAAAGGGATTTCCTTTCCATTCCTGAAATTGTAAAAGTAAACGTTCTGCAAATCCAATTCAACAACGGCTTTTTGAGGTCGTTGTTTGGCGTCATAATCCTTTACCGTATTCTTAATTACGTAGTACGATAGTATTTTTTTTCTTAACTAGTTTTCTGTTGCACGGGATAATAAATTACCAAATTCTTAATGAAGATGTCTAGTTTCTCATATCAACTCTATTAATCTGACGTCAATATTCTTGACTCTGTAAGTATGATACGCACTACCAATAAATTTATTGTTTATATTCAAACGTGTATTCAGTGGCGGAGCCAGACATTTAGGGTTAAAGGGGCCGGTCCTTAACAATTTTACATTGCAGGGGTCAAAATTTAAAATATCAACATACTTTTTACAGATTAAAAGTATTTATATATAATATATACTTAAAAAAAATCTTTGCAGGGGCCGTGGCCACCTCCAGCCCCTCCCTGTCTCCACCCCTGCGTGTATTCAAGATAGCCACCCAAAAAATGAACATGTATAGAAAGTGAATTAACCATTAAAGTTTTGGTGACCCGCCCCCATGAGTATGAGCAGTTGTGCATTTGGTTTTTTTAAATATGAATACGTCCAAAAAAATCTTGTAAAAATGTGAATTCTAAAACAACAAAAGAGGATTTTAAGATCGTATATCTGTTTAGGTTTATATCTACCGTAAATATATTTGTGAAGGTGAAAATTTGAGAAACTTATAGCCTAAGAGAATAAAAACTAAAATCTCTCCCATCTACCCGATGGTGTGCTTTAAAAACTTACTTCGATAAGGAAAATTGCATGTTTAAAATGACATTGTTTTGCATTCATTATTATGGTTTAAAATCACAAATCAAGAAGACATAATAAAACTGAACAAACAAAACAGAATATTCCTATCATTGCGCTTCTGTTAAAAAACTTCAATGAGACCCTAAAATATTTTTAAAAAGTGCGTTTTTTCTTCTTGACTTACTAATCATGTAAGCAAAAAAAGTAGTTCATGAAGCATCTTCCAGAAATTCCATGGGTAGGGAGAGCTAACATGTGATTTTATATTTTTTGCGAACAACATGTGAAGCAATTTTATCATGCTAGATGCAATAGAAGAAAAGGGCAATTAAGTAACGTCCTATAGGTGAGAAAGAGTCGAATTATCGCCGTGTAGGAAAAAGGCATAATGCCATACCATTGGGGCGTAATTCTATAACATTGATGTTCTTAGGTAGTAGAGAGTACGATTTAGTAACACGTGTCGGAGCATAGGGAAAAGCCTAAGGAGAAGAAGTTAAATCATGAGACCGATAATTACAACACGTTAGGTTATCTTGAAAATTGTTTATATATCATAGGAGCCCAAATCAACACCATATATAGATTGATCTTCATTCATTTCAGAACCCCTTGTACCTGAAAATAGCATACTTAAAATAGTGAGGAAGAATATGTAACATATTTAGTTAGGTTAGATCTCTAAGTCCAACCAACTATTTTAACTCATCATATGATCATAGTATATCATTCAATTTTGCACAAAAGAACTCATAAAATTTTATGCAAACTCAGTCATCTAAATTCATATGCTTAACTCGGGGAGGAACGTTGTGGAAACCTCACATAAAAAAAAACTACTATTAAAAAATTGACAAAATTAGATCAAATGCTCTATAGGTCCCAAAAATTGTACTGTTAGAACTTTTTTTTACACAAAAAGGAAGTTCAGACCCATTCACAATAATGATATATTAAACCACCTTATTTTTAGTCTAACAAACAATTTTTTTTATAAAGCTCGGTTTTTAAAAATGCATTTTTTACCCAAAAACTGCATTTTTTTACTCTTCTATGCCACCATTGTCCCAAGATGGTTAACCCATGAACAGAAAAAATAAAGGGAAAAAACATATCGCAGGAAGAAAGGAGAAAAATAAGAAGTGAATTATGTTCTTTCTTACCATGTATGAGTTGAAAATAAAAGAACTCATAAAAATTTGTGCAAAGTCAACCATGTGAATTCATATGCTTAACCTGAGGAGGAACGCATTGAAAAACTCAAATAAAAAAAATACTAATAAAAAATTGAAAAAATCATATCAAATGCTCTAAATGTCCAAAAAATTGCATTAATAAAACTTTTTTACACAAAAAAGAAGAAGTTGAGACCCCAATAGAGAACAACCTGAAAAGGCCTTCTTCGAGACGCCTACAATTCATCATTCGACTTCTATTCGTAAAGAATGGAGCTAAACAGATACAGGTTCCATAGCAGCCTTATAATGTCTAATAAGAATTAAATGTAGAAATTGTCGAAACTATGGACAATATTCAAAAATAATAATTATTAACAAATTTGAAATAAAAACAACATACCACTGATAAAAAGATATCAAACAATAATAAATGAATAAATGGTTAAGGAAAACTATAGTTTACGGAGGAATATGGGTTGAGGGTCTTGAAATATGTCAAGGCTACTCAAATATTCAATGGAAATCCATGGGCAAGGAATTCATGGTCTTAAGATATGTGCTTTCCTACCCTCCTAAATTAAATCGAAATCCATGGGCAAGGAATGTCATGCTCTCTACCCTTTAAAGAGGTCTGTTCATTCCCTATCCATTTCCTTATTTCAATGCCAAAATTTAAATCAAACTCTTAACATAAATCTTCTACACCCAAATATTATGAAAAATTAAAGATGATAAACTTAGATGACACTAAGCATTGTAGCAAAAACTTGCCCAGCCAAATAAAAATTCACACTAAGTAACAACCCATTTTACAAACGGAAAAAAGAGAGGAAGATTTTGACTTCTAAATTTAAATTCAACACAATTGATTCTAACCGGGAATATATCATTTTATGGATCTTGTGAGACATAGTTTAGATGAGCTGGGCAACAAATAGCAGATTGGATATAAGTACGAAGAGCAGAATAGTAAAACATCACAGAGATCCGATGTACTTGTAATAGCATGAGCCCTTAAACCTATAATTTTGGGGTTTAACAGAAAGTTTAAAGGATATTTAAAATGTATATAATGAATAAGCTAAAATGAAATGATGAACACAATTATGAAAACATAGATTTGAGATAAAATAACATGTGAGATTTGTTGAGATGGCATGTGAGTATATTGGTGGAATCCCATGTTGTGGTATATATGCTGGCAAATACAAAGTGAGAACTTTGTCAAGATAGTGAGTATATGAGCTGAAGTCAATTATATCCAGTGGCAGACCTAATATTTACATTTTGGGTGTTCTATTGTTTTTTTTATTTCTAGATGTTCACAAGAACACTTTTGATACAAAGAGATCCGCCACTGATTATCTCGCAAATATGAATAGAGAAAGAGGAGACCTAAGAGGGGGATGTGGCCATGTGGGGAGAAACGACGCTCAAGCGTTTAAGTCAAATTAAAGGTTATGATGAACAGAGAAAGAGCTGGGCGTGAGGAATGGAAATAGGGATAGAGATGAGCAAAGGGATTCCAAATCTAGAGATATCGATTAAAAGAACCGGTGAAGAGGAAGGAAAATATGACTGATAGAACCAAAGGAGTCGATGTACAAAACAATGAGGGAGCGGATGCTTGAAGTTACACAAATGCCCTTTAGAAGTTGGCGGGATACTTAGTTGAGTTAATTAGTATATAGATATAGATATAGATTGCATTAGAGAGAATGCTTGTAAACTGAATTTGTAAGACACCTACTATCAAGCCTTGATCCTCACTCACCTCATAAGCAGCGTATTAAGCAAAGAGAGACTGGTTTACTATAACTTTGTTTTCACATTTATACTCATGGCTGAACCTCTTCATGTCCAAATCAATTTAGTATTTTCAGTGAGGATTTAGAGTATACTACTATTGAAAAAAGTGAAATAAAAAGGGTAAAAAGGAAGTTACTCAGTAACCATAGTTGGCATACATATCTTATCCATTCTGCGTTTTTGCTAAACAGTCACTTACCAATTTTTTCACTCAAAGCCCATTGATGCTACTAACATATGGTTAGTTTTAAGAATGCAATGGATTGTCACCGGCTTCAAATAAATCAGTCATTTAAAATAGTGGATGCATTTTTAAATGAATTGGTCAAATGTCTCTACTCGTGAAAGCTAATAAGAAAATTGGATGTATTAGTTATTTGGTAAAAATGGTGGCTTTAACTCCATTAGGCAAAGCAAAAAGGTCTGCTCTTTTCAACTCATTATTTATTCACAAGTTTGAAGTCCTAAACCATATTTCAGAAAGAATAAATATCAAAGTATTTCAATGATTTAATCAAGAAAATCAAAAGGAAATAAATATCTAAAAATTGATCAAAATATTAATTGCTGCATTTTAGCAAACACCTTATAGGTGTTGCCCTTTGAACAGCCTCCGTATAACCAATCGAAAGAATTATTACAAATATAGGCTTTCTCGAAAAAATATAAATCTAGATAAGATGTAAAGAACAAAACAAAATCCAGCCATTGGAAAATTGATAGAGACGATATACACTTTTGTCTAATCTAGGGTTACGTTTTAGATGAAAATTAAGGGGAACTTCAGATTATCATACGACATGTAAATATAAAAATAAAGAGCTAGATTTCGCAAAGAATACTAACCAATAATGCGAAGAATGACTGAGATAGAACCTCTAGGCTGTGAGCGAAAGCAAGTGAAACTTTATCACCGAAATCGTTAAGTTTTTCAATTTTTTTGAAAATAATACTCTAGAATCCAAGGAAGGAGAAGAGATGAAGACGCATTTCTTGAATATAATACTCAGCGTACGAAGCTCACTGAGGAGAAGAGATAAATCCAGAATAATAGGAAGGAAAAGAGATAAGGAAGAAGAATATCCGTAGGAAGCGTAAGAAATTTTATGACTACCGGCAGAATAGAAAAATAAGAGGCAGTGACAGAAATACCCTTATACTTGAGCGGGAAACTCACTTAACTCGTTTAATATAATATATATATGTGTGTGTGTGTGTGATAAGATTAATATTTTAAAAGAAGTCTAAGACACTGTTAAATACTTAAATGTACATATGTAAGGCCGTAAGCTAAGGGCAATCAAAATCAGATTAGAGGTAAAATAACACTCCATAAACTTATTATTTATTTTTTTTGAAAACCCATAAACTTATTATTTATTAATGGAATAATTAATAGAAGAGTCATTGATACGATGTGAAATGTTACTAAGTAACATTTTTGTCTATGACTTTTTTCTTAGTACTCCCTCCGTCCTGCTATGATTGTCCCATTTTACCATTTTGGTTCGTCCCATTAAGATTGACTCATACTTTATTTGGTAAAGTTTGTGTGGTTACGTTTTAAATCATTCCTACTTTATTCTTACTTTATCAATTCAATATCAACCACATAAACCCACTTTTATTAATAACTGTGTCATCATCTCTTGTCTCAAACTTAGGGGGACGGAGGCAGTAATATATTAGGAAACAACACTTTGAAAAACAGTAAGTTACATATGAAATCTAATGGATTAAAATAGACATTGAGCAATTTTTTTTGTTTAGATAAAGATGATTGAAAAGACGAAGTTCATTTGGATGCAACTAAAAGTTATACGGAGTACAAAAAATTGATTCTTTTAATGAGAAAATATAGATTGAAAACGTGTTTAGATAATATGTAAAAAAAAATAAGATATACTCAATAAATAAAAATATGCATTATCAACCAATGTTATAATCGACTAAATAAGTGACTTTCTGTTAGTTATAATAGCTCATACATATACCAATGCGCGTGTGCACATATATAGTTAAATTCAAATAAAGTCATTTTATCCCGTGCACAACACGAGTACTAGTTGTGATTAAATAATAAATCGGGGTAAAAGGGGGGACATTAAGTTTTAAAACATTTTTTTGAAAACAACTCAAATCGTTAGATTCAGCAAAAAGCTCAGTCAACAACTTTCTCAATTTCTCTCTTAATAATCCAAAAACACAAAGGACACTAGCAAAGGGTGGACCTGCCGGCCGGGGAAAAACTCGCCTGTTTCCGACGGAAGACCTACTGTTCGGGATGGAATGCGGCAAACTTCTCAAGGAAAAGGGCCGTCTCAAGTCAAACCCAAAATCCGGCGGCGGAAGAGGAAATCCACTGTTTGGGTCGGCAGAAAAGGGTTGCCACGAGCGGTCAACGGAGTTGATCAAAGAGGACGCCGGAGAAAGGCATCCGCCGCTGCCGGAGGAAGGGTGGCAGTTGGACCCCAAGAAACTGACGATCAAAGCTCTCATCGATGAAGGTGCATCCGGATTCATCTATAGAGGCTCATATAACAGTCTTGATGTTGCAGGTAACTCCTATACACATGTATTTTATTTATTTCTTTATTTTATTATTAAGGAGTATTTATTAATTATTTATGTATTTGTTTATTTATGTATTTATTATGTAATTATTCATTTATTTATTTATTTATTTATTTATTTAATTTTATAAAATTATGGCCTGGATAAATTAATTAGGATTATCAATATTATTGCATGCAAGTATTATATACATATATGTGTGTGTCCATGCAAAGTTGCAAACAGCGGCAGACGCATAAATTTCCGCTAGCAGGGGCGACAATGTAAAAATATACTAGTACATACAAATATATATATATTCAAATTTCGGGGTAAATATACCTAAGAAAATAAAATTTTGCGGGGTCATTTGCCTCCATGCTCGATCACTGCATGCATGCAAACAAGTACAGTAATTTTCATTTATTATTTATTTATATAATAAGGGTAATTCAACGACGTAGTAGGGATGCTTTTACTTGGACTGAAATATGTTAGTCTGATCTGGTCTGTTTAAGTCTGGTCGAGTTTGGTTTGAACTGGTCTGGTCTGAACTGATCTGATAAATGTCTGATTTTTGTGTATTTTATAACTAAGGAAGTCGGGTAGGTAATAATTCGTATATTTTTGTTTTGGTACATCAATAATTACAATCGTGATCTAGGCATATACTATTTGTATCGCATTCAATATTTACATATAAATGCATGCATGCAAGCTTTTTTCATATCTCTTGAGTTACGTTATTTACGTAAATATATTAAGGTATGGTACATATATAATCATTAATGTATGACTGCATGTCTACATATAATTGATTAGGTATTTAGGTTTAGTTGATCGAACAGTTTCTACAAGTTTGTATATACCTTTAATTTGTATGTTTTGGTTTAACTTATTTGTCTGTGTTGTAATGTTGTTCATCCATATATGGCCAGATAGATTGAAATTAATTAATTAACTCAATTTGATTAATTGCCACAGTCAAAGTGTTCGAATGGGAAGACGTAAATACAAGGCAGAAAGTGGAAAAAGATTTCCTCCAAGAAGTGTCTGTTTGGTATTATTTGGACCATCCTAATGTTGCAAAGGTAAACCCAAATACGGACATATAGCTTTGAGTTTTTCATTTGCTTTGAAATTTTCAGAATTCAATCAGGCCCTAAATCTGTTTTTCATACTACGCATGTTCATTGCATTATATATATACTCCGTATATTCATTGAATTTTCTTTAATTTGTGCGTAGTTTATTGGAGGAATAAGGAGCTTATCAAAGGTGAATATCATACCCAAACACAGCTTTAGAGTGCCTAAGAATGGCTACTGCCTAGTGGTTGAATACCTCGCCGGCGGCTCTCTGCGGGAACACCTTTCTAGACACCGGACTAAGAAGCTTTCTGAGAGGGATATTGTTCACTTTGCTATTGATATTGCTAAGGGGTAACACACTATTACTACATTTATTACTATTACTATACACGTTAAGTCACATATTTATTTCTTATCACATTTGGGTTTTAATTTATTTCCTAACACTTAACATGCTGTTGAATTGCTACAGATTGTGTTACCTTCACTCTAAGAAAATCATCCACAGAGATGTCATGACCCATAATTTGCTTCTTGACAAAGAAGGACGTGTGAAGTTCGTGGACTTTGGAGTTTCTCGATTGGAGGCAGCAAATAAGAACTTGATGACGGCTAGTGCGGGAACACAAGGTTACATGGCTCCGGAGGTCTTTGATGGAAAGGAATATGACCACAAGTGTGACATATATAGCTTTGGAATTTGCTTGTGGGAGATCTACACTTGCACATTCATTGTCGACCAGGTATGTCCATCTATATATATATATATATATATATATATATATATACAGGGGCGGATCCAGGATTTCATGTTGGACTGGGCTGAAAAACTTAATTGATAATACATTAAAAATTTTCAAAATAAGCAAACAAAAAAATATATAAGAGTTCTCCACTAAATTTGTTCTCGACGAAGCTTTGAAACAAAAAAAACTCGTCAATTATAGAGTCTACATCTATACTAAGAGTATGACCTTTTTCAATATAAAGTGTATTGCAATTAACAAAAAAGTCATCATCCATTTTGTCGCGGAGTGTTGTCTTTAAAAGTTTCACGGCAGAAAATGATCATTTTATTGTTGTAGTGAAAACAATAAGATCAATACAAAGCGAATCAATATGCTGATCATAACATATGAAACAGATCTTTTGCTCTTAGTCAACTGCTCACATAATTCAACAAGTGTAGATACTCGAAACTTTGTATCATGAATCACATCATGAGCATAGTGTTGTCGCTCGAATTCAAAAGCATTACTAAAACCTTCGGGATAGAACTTCCTTGCAAGAGATTACAAATAGCATCGGCATTGAATGACACATATGAACTTTCAGGATCCAATGAAGCACTCAAAGAAAGGAGTTTGATCCATTGATTTATCATTAAACCGAGTCCTTAACTTCAACAATACAGAGTCTATTGCCTCATTGAAAACAAAGTGATAATGAGTGCTCAACTATAGTTTCTTTTCGGCAATGACCAACCATATATTTAGAATTCAATTTCGGTACAAGAATTTCTTTTTTGAGCAAAACTCCTTTGCTTCTTCAAGAAAGCCTTCACATCCATTTTATGTCACTTCCCTGAGAATGAGTTGCGTAGTAGAAACATGTCTCATTGCTATCAAGATATCCAATAATTGTTTGAAGGTCTTGACAAAGAATACTCGTTATAACAAAAGTGAATTGAACACAAATTCAAAACATGGAAAGTGTCTATATACACTATGAACTTCTGCCCAAGAACTCACTTTTGGACAATGTTCTTGAATATACTCAAACACTTTACAAGTTGATGTGAATCATATTTGAATCATATTTTATTGTATTTATTACATTTATTCCTTTTGGGCTTTACGGCCCTTATACGATGTACAAAAGTGCCTCTTGTTAAGTGGGAGGTAATTCGTATAACATTTAGATTAGATTTTTAGATGGAATGATTTTGTTTTATGGGTTGGGCTGAAAAATTGGATTGGGCTATAGAAAAATTTGGGCTGGGCTGGATAGAATTTTGTGAAAATAATACCTTAAAAAAATTATTTTTTTTTACTTTGCCCTGGGCTTCGGCCCACCATAGCCCTAACATAGATCCTCCCCTGTATATATATATATATATATATATATATATATATATATTACTCGTTTTCACAATGTTACTATTCACTTTAGTTAGTATATTCACCAACATGCATGAGATTTTTTATGAATGTTCAGGGTCGAAAACTTGACATACCAGATTCGTGCCCAAAGAGTTTAGCAGATTTGATGACAATGTGTTTGGATTCGGATTCGAGCAAGAGACCAGAGATGGAGATGGTGGTGAAGATGCTAGAAGCAATCCCTACTCAAGATACATCAAGAAAACTACATTACACTAAAAGTGTTGGCTGCTTCTCCATATTTTCAAGCCTACAAAAGCATCCTCACTCCTAGATAGCGCAGGCTGCCTAGCTATACCATTTTTATTTCATAGTATTCTAGTGTTCGGATTAATATATACGATAAAGAACTACGTGGGCTCAGTGGCGGATCCAGAAAAGTTTGGTATTAGGGGCACCGCTAGATGACACATAATAATGGCAGAGACACATTATTTTGGAATCTACTTATTAGTTTTTTTGAGAGATTTTTTTGCATTAAAACAAAGGAAAAGTTCTCGAAATGAGACTAAAAAAGTTCAAAAATTCCAAAATAGGATTGCCATGTTTTTATTCCCAAAATAGGACTAATTACTGCCAAATTTGGAAAATACTGCCATGTTTGAAGTCTGTTACTGTCAAAACATGGCAGTAATTAGTCCTATTTTGGGAATAAAAACATGGAAGTCCTATTTTGGAATTTTCAAACTTTTTTAGTCCCATTTTGGGTAATATCTCCTAAAACAATAATATATATATTGTTCTATTATTTTATTGTAAACTCATTTCAAAAACACAAATCTAAATCAATTGCAAATAGTATTACAGGTGCAACATGCAAACAAGTAGTTTAAAAATTCGTTCAAATATTACATTAAATTTAATTTATCTTTGAAATTAAAAGAAAGCAAATACACAATTAACAATAATTCAAGACACTACACACCAAGAATACTTATCTGACATTAAGAGAAACAAAACTAAAACTAAACCGTTATATTGATTTTTATCTAAGCATTTGATCAATATTCATCATCTTAAACAATTTTTTTATCAAAGTATTATCGATCAAAATACTACATAACTGCACACTAAAAAGAAAGAACTGAGATGAACTCAAGTCTAATTCAATTGCAACACCCGTACTCATGGAAAATGTATAAACTCAAATATTACGAAATCAATACATATAAAAAATGTCAATCAATAATTTACTAGTTTTAAAATAAAACAAATTCATACCGAGTAAAGTTATACTAAAGAATGGAGGAAAAAGTAAACAATCAATAGCTAACTTTTTCCTGAATTAATTAACCACCTTTGTAAAGTAACAACTAAGACATGTACCACGCTTTTTCAGTGTCGTATTATATGGAATTTTAATCAATATTATTGTGGGCCTTAGGCCTTCTTCCATAACTATAAAAGTTACTATATATGTACTAGTATAAGTTAATATTGAATATATAGAATAAAAAAATAAATTTCTCACTCTTATTTTTTTTTCTGTATCCGTCTATTTAATTGGGTTATGAGAGCATCTTTCTTTTTTTGTTGGGGGCATTTTCTTTTTCTTATTGGGGGCACACCTCTAATTATTTAATAAAATATAATTTATAAAGCTAAAAAATTGGACTTTGTTGGGGGCAAGTGCCCCCAATAGTTTGAGTGTGTATCCGCCCCTGACCGTGGGCTTTGATTTCTCTAAAGAGAACATGTACAGAGAATACGTGGGCAACTTTCATGAAGTGCAAGCCCTTTTGTTTATATAAACCTTATATATAATGATTTTTTAATATTTCATGTAACAAAGGCCTTTATTTTATATTTCACTATAGCATGAAACAATACCAACGTTCTCAAATAATATGAGTATCGTTTTTCTAATTAAAAGATCTACTACTAACAGATGTGATTATCTATGGACAAACTATAATTACCATATCAAACTTCTATTTCATACTATATTTCAGTTTTGTGCCATATCGTGCACCAAAGATGTTTTATAAATTAGTCATACTCATTTATGTTGTGTTGATAAATTAGACTAAAAATGGCAATTCTATAAAACACATGAACAATGTGATGGAACTTTAATCGAGGTTCTTTAACCGTCATTAAATATAATGCTTTACTGTGGCTATTTGAAAAGTCGATTGACCTTCTCACAAATCATAACAATAAAATTAACTGGTATTTACCCATCTGTAGTCACATACAAGACTCCTCAATTTTGATGAAAAGGGGTCAAATAGGTATGTTCTACCACTATGAAGAAATGTTCAATACATTTGGTGTTAACTAGTCTTGGACCCGATTTGGACCGCTCGACCCAGGAACCGGCCCGGCCCGCTACTATGCGAGCCCGGCCCGGACCGGTGTACCGGTTTTAGTTCTGGGCCTAGGCCCGGTCCTGGGGGTGAGGGTGGGGCGGTCCCGGTTCACCCCATTCTTTGGAACCGGCCCGGCCGGGCCCGGTTCGGGCCTTCTATTTTTGTTTTTTTTTGGTTTTTTCATTGTATTGGGCTTTTTCCTAAGTTGGGCTAGACGTTTTGGGGGGGTTGGGGAGTGGGGGGTCGGGGTTAATAAGAAAAGAAAAAAAAACATGAACCCGGCCCGACCCGGACCGGGTGGTAACCCGGGCCGGTCCCGGGCCTTCAACCAAAAATCAAAAGCCCGGCCGGGCCTAGGCCCGACCCGGACCCGAGTCCATGACTAGTGTCAACCCTGATTTTCACACTTAATATTTTGATTAAAGAGTGTTGCATGAATTCAGTGGTGAATCAAGGTTCCAGACTTCCATGTTCTTCAAAGAATGGAGAAACACAATTATGAGCCCAACTGCCCAACGTGGTAATTACGGGATAGAACCGAATAAAATCACATTCTCATACAAGGCCTTATAGAGGCCTAGGGCTAGGACTCCTAGGAGCAGACATGTAAAGAGCTATTCAAGGAAGCTAGAAATGAGAACAATGGTTTCATGACTTCATCCCTGACACATGTACATTAAACACATTGATCAACAAGCATCACGAGCAAGGTAATTTGAAGGTTTCACAGGCATTCATGATGGTTTTGATAAATTAGAGCACCATATAGCAATTCTATAAGCACTTGAATTGTGCAGGTTTCACTACAATACATCATAAATCATTATAATGGCTATACCACAAAATTAAGGGGTCCAAATCAACCCAACAATTCAGAAGACTCCAAGACAGCTCTAAGTTTACATGAGCTCTCATCTATAACCACCCACCAACACACCAAATATACAGTCACACACTATGGCAAAAGTGTCGCCAATACGATTTCTAGGATGGATGAAAAAGAAAACGGTGAAAGAGGCTTTAGTTGGACCAGACGTGTACAAGCCCAAGTCTGTTCCCAGTATAGATTTCATTCCGCTCTTCATCATAAAAGAGAGCAGTGATGTCATCTAGAGCTTCTGATACACTGCTCCTAATTCTAGATGTTTGGACACGTTTGGACTTGCAGCTTCTGGCCCCACAACCGGTGCTACAATTGCAACTGCTACGAGTAATAGCATTGGTCGCTTTGACTTTAGAAAGGCATTTTCCTGTCAAAATATTACTGATGTTGATGGAACCAGCTGCTCAAAAAAGGGAGAAAAAACAAACGTTTATGTTAGAAATTAATGTACTTATACATTAGTAGAGGAAACTTCATGTCAGGCCGGCCTGACGGGCTGCCCCGTCCGGCCGAACCCGTTTGGGCACCTTCCCGGTGGAATTTTTTGATGAAATTTTTTGAGCATGTTCCTCATCAAGTCTAGTTTGTCCATACCAAATTTCAGCTCAAAATTCGATCGGGAAGGTTGTCAAATGATTTTTTCAAGTTAACTGGTCCGGAATATGTATTTTCCAGACCTGTTAACTTGCAAAAATCATTTGACGACCTTCGCGATCGAATTGTGAGCTGAAATTTGGTATGGACAAACTAGACTTGATGAGGAACATGCTCAAAAAATTTCATCAAAAAATTCCACCGGGAAGGTGCCCAAACGGGCTCGGCCGGACGGGGCAGCCCGTCAGGCCGGCCTGATGAGAAGAGCCCTCTACATTAGTAATTGCAACTGTTTTTATGAATGCATTGATATATATTACGCCTTAGTTTGGATTTTATCCAAAAGTGGAGGGGAGAAAGAGTTGCAGGGAGAAGAAGGGGAAAAAGAAACAAAAGGGAAAGAAGGGGGGAGCTGCAGGGGGCGGTAGAAGCAGGGGTAATACGAACCAGAAAAGAAAAAAAATAGAAATAGAAAAAGGGGGAAAAAGGGAAAAATACAAGGAAAAAAATAGTACCAAAAAAGGCCAAGTGGCATCTACGTGAGCAACACAGGGGGTTACCGGTTGTTTACCAGTTAAATGGAAAAATTGATTAAAATTTGAGAAATTGTATGCTTAATTGATTGATGAAACAGTATTGGACTCAATTGACTTTTTCAAAACAGTACGTGGACTTATTTGAATCAAATAAGGTGCTTAAAGTTGGACAAAACTTACCAGTTCCTTCAGATAGAGGGTCATCAGAATCAGCTTTGCAGTATGATATGATTAGATCCTGGTCACTAGTGATGTAAATGTTGTTAGTATTACAGTCGGGATGCCATAAAAGGTGATCCTCGAATGATGTTACCAACTCCCCACGGAAGTTCCAAACGGCAACCGTCCTGTTTCTGAATGTCAAGAATAGCTGGTTCTCATAAAGAAATATGAAAGCCGATGGCGTCATGAACTCGGTCCTACTGACCTCTGTCAACTCAGAATTGCGAACCTAAAGATAATATATAATTTAAGTTAATGCTTGACTTGGTCCTTTGACTACACACTATCACTGGATTTGGTCATCAACTATTTATTGGACTAAATTGGTTCTCAACTCGAATTTTGAACCCAATTTAGTCCTCATATATATTTCGCCGTAAACAAGAAGGGTATTTTTGTCTGTCCTGAAAATATAGACTGGGTTTAGGAACCAGTTTGGGCCTCACCTAAGTAAATTGGACCCAATTAAGTTCCGAAACATACTTATGATACTCCGTAATAAATAAAAAGAGTAACTATGTCGCTTAACTGAATTTAGACCAATTTCAGGCCTCCTCAATGGCATAACTGAACCAAATTTTAGTCTATCATACATATTTGGTTCTAAAGAAAGAAGTTTTTTTTTATCTTTTCAGAGCTCACAAAAATACGACCCAATTTTCAGACTCAATTTGACCAACTGTGTAATATGGGTCCATTTTAGTCCTCACGAACAACAGTACCCCTCTAATTTACAAAGAAATACACATGAGATTATATCCTGCCAAAATATTATTAGTCGAAAATAAATTCATTCCAGAAGAAAGTAAGCGAACGACCAAACTAAGTAATAGTGTATAGCCAAGGGACCAAATCACAAATGAACTTCAAATTGAACATTAGATTCGTCGATATATTGGTGGATGAGATAAGGTTGTGACAGTAAGATCACTCACATCCAGAATTTGAAGGTTCTCATTTTCTTGCTTGACAAGTAGTTTTTCATTGAACTGTTCAATGAAGTCAACCTTCTTATTACGATGAAGCAGATGGTTGAAAGATTTTAGGACAGTCCCGTCCTCAATGGAGAGAATCTTTAGAGGAACATAGCAACTAGCTTTGGTGAATATTAATAACATAATTCCTGGACTATGGTTTCAAAAGAAAAATACGACATAAAATTAGAGTAAATACAAGCAGCTTCTTGCTTACAGTAAATTAGACTCGAAGGAATGTTATTGTATTTATTTGTATACAATTAGTTTTAACATGAAAAATACAAAGGAAAATGAAATATGATTATTATTAATGAAAATTTGCTTAACCCTAACCTTTATTGAATAAACATAAATAAATATAATAGAGTACTAACAGATATCAAAAGCAAAAGCTATTGTCTTTTAGGGCTCTTTGCCTCTGTTTTATATCACACATGTTTTTTTCTTCCAATATTCCTTTACATTTTCCTTCCGGTTATCTTTGCCTAGTAATTCTGGATTCAAAACAAAAGGAATATCACACAATATATATAATAATGCAAGCTTATACATACTTGGAAAACTGCAAGCAGACTTACCTGATTTTAATCTCTTCAACATTTTTATCTGATATAGAGTATAACATCGTATAATTCTTCAGGTCAAATACCTTGTATATGCTGATCAAAGACAGATTTGCAAAATTAAACTTATAGTCAAAAAACAAATAGATCTAGAATTAAAGATGTATGGGATCATCCAACAGAGCATATACCTGTCTTGAGCAGAGTAGGTCAGCACTTTCCCATTTACATCGTCAAACTCTACAAAGCCAGGCCATTTTAATGACTCAGACTCAAAAAGAGCAAATCCAGCATCTGGTTTACCTCTTCTTATGTACCTAACACATTATCAACATTCAACAATATACTGAATAAATGCTACAACTAAGGCCCATTTGGCATCATCAATCAGGCAATCATCTTATTTTGCTTATTAGCAAAATAAGTAGCCTTTGACATACTTATTTGGCTCAAATTGATTCACTAAATGCATTTCCTTTCAGGTAATTCAGGAGATTCAACCAATTATTTGAAGAACAAAAGATTAAAAATACAAGTGTAAAAGAGCTAAAGTGTATAGTTGCATACTCGATCCTAGTGGTACGACACTTCAAAGAGCTAAAATTATCTGAAGCGTAAACTGAAACTGTGATGAGCGAGTCATTGTTTTTATTGAAGAACAAACTCCGTATCACTTCATCTGGGCTGATATTCAGAAAACATATCCTATTGTTGCTCTCTGTATCAGCAATATAAACATGTGGCTACAATATTAGCATTCGAGAAATTGCATTCCACCTAAGAATTTAGAGCACCTTTGGAACTTGGAAAATGCTAGGGATGAAAATTGGGATGGAAAAAAATTAATTTTGAGTGAGATAAAATGTGGGGGGGATGAACTTATGTTCAAATTGGATAAATAATTTTTTGTATTTGTTCAAATTTTTGCATTAGATTACTCAATAAAACAATATTTGATACTCCAGTACTTATTAAAACTCTTTGTATTGAGAATTGAGATATTTATATTACACAAAGAAACTGAAATCCACAAAAAGTATTGAGCAAATTTGGTTTTCAATGGAATTTTCCAAGGTAAAACAAAATATTAAAAACTCAATTACGTAATAGCATAGAAATAATTTCCTTTTCTTACCATTTTTCAAGTTCTAGGCACAGCCTTAAATAAAAATTTGGCGCCAAGTTCAAATCATATAATGCGTACTTACCTCGGCTAAATGCTGCACAGACCCCAGATTGGGCAAGAGCAAAGACAACATCACGTGCAGCTACTATCTCAATAATCTTAGACCTTTTTTTCAGAAATGGTAGCACCATTGAACAATATCCTTTAGGATCATGGGTATCATATTCCTCCTGAAGCCATATCAATAATTAAAGAAGTTAATACAGAAATGGCATAATTTGCCAAAATAAAAGAAAATGGCATTAGTATATTTATTTTAATATTTATTCTAATACTCGATATATCATTTTCTTTAAAAACAAATATTTTTGAAATATTTTAAATGGATCCATACAGTCCATTAGGCAATTTCAGCAACTTAAGTTGATTGGGTAAAATTTGCCCCCCACCCTCCAAAAAAACGGGCTTCGCCTTTCAATCATGCTTGTTCAATATGAAAAAACAAAACAAAACAAAGTAAAGTTCATCCACACTCCACACACCAGTGAATCTGCCACTTCTATTCACAGTATATCGATTCCATTCAACTTAAAATGAATGTTTAGTTCAATGTGAGACTATGAAATCAATTTCAAAATATGTGATGTCTATTCTTCAAGCCCTCTTATAAGCTAAATAAGGATTTCTGATACGCCTCTTAGAGTCGATAATATCCAAAGTGGGAAAAAGCTCTTAAATAATTTTACCCAGTAGTTCGCTGTGTCAAATCTGAACTTTCATAATACAGATACGATCTTGGTGATAACAGATTCAATTCAAATGTTTTAGATAACCGATGCAGTGAACCTGTAATCGAATGTTTCGGAATCGCTCTTGGGAATCGCTCATGCTAAAAGCCCGGTCAGGCTTAGAGGAGATCTCCCTCCTCTGAAGCTTTCTGACGCTGTTCACGAACCCATCCTTGCCACTCCGAGGTCGCTTCTTAGCCACAACTCGCCTGCCGATGCACGGCCGGGGACTCGCCGTGATTCTCCTTCCGTCCATTACCTAAATTCGCCCCAGTTGCACACCAAATCTAGCTAAACTGCAGAAACATCGGCGTGCAGACACACTGATCAGCTCGGAGACAGCATCTCCAGGTTTCGGGAGATTGAAACAACTGGTTTCCCGCGAATAAATAATCTGTAAGAACCCTAAATCTCCAGACGTTGATACTGAAAATTTAGGGCTTCCCAGCACACTTAATTACCCACCACGAAACTGCCGGAGGAAGTCAAACTACGGTTGAGAGGAGACAGGAGGGCGGCGACACAAGGCTGCAGCGGGGGAATGGAATTTCAATTCATTTGAATGGAAAATTGTTAAAGCCCCATTTTTTTTTATTCCGATCTGGTTTGCATTTCAAAGATTCTTACCGGATTTGACTTTTACAGAAGGCCGGTGTAATTTTTATGGTGCTCCCTAATACGGAGTACTAGTATTTTTTATTTCATCCCAAAATGGGTTAAAACTTAAAACAGAATATGACTCGTATTAATACGGAGTACTATATTTTCGTCCCGAAAACAAGTGCATACATTATTTGTACATTCTAAAATAGTGTTCACACATCCATAAAAGTAAAATCTACAGTAAATAAATGACATTATTATTTTTAAGTTTCATTTGATGAAGATATATTTGAGTAAACTATTGTGAATTTTTAATAACTACTCAAGGTAGGAACATGTTTGCAGAATGGGCAAGATATGTTAAAATGACATTTTGAATAATTCTTTGAACCATAGAACCAATTGATTTGAAATTGGTGAAAATGTTCAATTTATAGGTGGAACAGATCTAATGTGGTGAAACATCAACGTATTATCTCTTGATCAAATTTGGAGTATAAAAGTCAATTTATTAGTTTTACTTCTTTACTTTATTACTCCGATGATATTTGTTGTTTTGAAAACCTTTGGCATGTGTTCAAATGTGACAAAAAATTTGACACTTTAGTGTCAAATATGAAATTAACGTGTAACTATAATGTCAAATATGATCCTTTATCTCTAATAAAAAACTTGAACATAAGTCAAAACTTTATATGGTAATTTATGCCCCATATATATTATTACATGTGATATTCATCCCTTACAACTTACCAATTGCAACAATGAATGAAAACGAATGACCACAAAATTGGTACGTAGTAATATTTATTGTATCATTTTTTAGCATTCGGGTCTTCTACAAACTGATGGAAATTATGTGCATTGAGAAGATTACTATAATTATTAACATCTATCATCATCAGCTGAATGGCATCTGAATTATTTTTCTTACTTACATCCAAATAATAAACCAATGGCATATTTACAAGAGGAAGAGAACAAAAATTGAAATAAACTTGGGTCTACTTGGCAACAGCACTACTATTCGTTTTCAGAAAGCAAACATGTTCCTGCTGCACCATTTCACCTCCATTCACAGGGTCAAAACTACACCTGTAAAAACTAGTGATGGAAGATTTAAAAAGAGATTAGAGAACAGATGAGTAATAAGCTGAGTTGGCTGACTGACTACATTGTTTCAATAAAACCCTGAACAAAATGAATAAAAAAAGACACATCCAAGGGAAACATAGCAATTTTACTAGTTTGCAATGTTTCTTGTTTTATGTTTTATGTTTCCAGAATTCAAACTATTACACATGTTTGGTAGGCTTATTTTAATGTAACGAACACATATGAATTAACTATGTATTTGTTATCAAAAATAAAATATTTTGGTTAAAAAGAAAAATCCAAAAGTTTTAGTGTCAAAGTCAGAAGCAAATATATAAAACCAACGGATTCACCAAGTTTCCAGATATTGTTTGTTATGGTTTTCAGAAACTGAAAACAAAAACACTACTGTCAAGTGTCAAGCACATCTTGCTCCTAATTTCAGGAGAGATGATAGCGAAAGCAAAATGTTACCAAACAACACCTCAATGACAACCGTAAAGAATAGTGTCCCCCTACCTCCCATCGATCCCAACGGCAATAACTGTATCCTGAGATCCAAAAGCAGCAATAAATTGGGTACACTCTGGCAAGTGGAACCGAGCAAATGACCACTCCGAGCTAAAGTACTTCGGTAGAACTCCTGTAAAATGAAAAGAAACCCTTGGTTAGAAATGACCATGAATTTTCAACTCTTATTGCTCCTGAACTCTTCAAAAGTTGAATTAACTAATAAACTAACCAAATAATAACTCATTAATGAGTTAATGACCTTGAACTTTAGAATAATATATTTAATGACCTTATACATGATGTATATGCAGAAAGCTATAGTCAATGATATTGCAAAAATGCAAAGAAAAATTATATTGACGATGATGGTGCTGTTTTTCATTGCTTGCAACTTTATATATCCAGTCGTGTATATGTTTGAGGCATCTTCACAAATCAGGACCTTTTTTAAGTTCAGGGTCATTAATGAGTTACTTCACTTACATTAGGGGCTAGATGATCCCTTTGATGAGTTTAGGGTCAATTATGCGTTAAGAAATAAATTCTCACCTTTCATGAAAGATAATGATGATCCCGGGTTGGCGCCCATGCTTGGAGAAATAAGAGCATCAAGAGCAGTTGATGAATGCTGATGATACAGCTGAGCTTGATTTCCAAAAGCAGCACTGGTATCAGTTGCAACATCCTCCCCAATAATTCGCACCCTTAGGCTGTATACATGAATGGTGCCTTTATCACTAGACACGGCTAACCACTGAACATTAGGTGATAGTGCTATACTGTAGATATCGGCTTTGTCTACGCCTCTTCGAACCTATTGGGAAGTGGAAGTACAAGAGTCAGCTAAAGTATCCACAGTCACAAGTTAAGACTTAAGATACAATCTATACTGACATCACATAACTCTAGAATCATTCAGAAAGACCTCTCTAGTAAGTTGTAGTAACTTATAGGAGTAATCTAAATTCCAAAATCTTCTCTATTGGGTGTATATATTTATATTTTTTCAATTCTGGTCGACTTAACATGCCCCTCAAGAGACTGCTCATTCAAAAAGGCCAATCATTAAGTACATGAGCTTTTCTAGACCTCCCATAGAGAACTGCTTTTTTTAGCTTAATGAGTATGATTCCTTATTAAGATTGGGTTCTGTACTAGAAGATATAAGAGGAATAACCAAATCTCTAATGTAAGTTTGTATTTCTTATTAACGACGATGTATAACTACAAAAAGGTTATAATAATAGAAGAGGGTTTAACTATAAAAACATTTATAGCTTTTCACGTTTGAAAACAGTGAACAAATTTAAAATACTTCTTCAAAGCCAGTGACTAAGGTTGACATAAGAAAGTACCTCTTGCAGACGAGTTCCGTCCATTGTATTGAAAATTCTTACCAAAGTTCCCTTTGTGCTAGCCGTGGCAAGAAGAAGCCCATCCATTGTCAAGGTTAGGCAAGCTATTTGAGAATCATGAGCCTTGATTAATTTTGTCACGTTCAATCCAAAATGCTCAACCCGTACTTGTCCTTTCCTAAGGCCCGGACAAGCCAAAACAGATGTGTTTGAGTTGTGTGACAAGCAACAAAGTCCCCTGGGGTTTGGGCAAGTCTCTATCTGATGAAGAAGCTTTAGATCCATAAAATTGTATACATATATCTTGTATTCAAGCACGACAACAATGCGGTCACGTCTTAGCTTCACAGCACGAACCTCGGATCTAAAAGAAAACTCGCCAATGCACCTGCTTTGATCATCATTATAAACACCAAAATCCCAACCAATTTGGGTCGATGACATATTTTATAGTGTTACTCATCGTATAACCAGTTGACACTCTAAATTCATGCAAGAAAAGGCTTAAATATGCTATTATCCCCTCAAATATAGTTTTTTAAAAGGTCCATGTAAATCATTTTTTGCTATCCATCCCTATAACTTCGTCTTTTTCGGTTGACCTCTGGTAAAAAAGTGACATCGCACACAACTATGGAGTAGCTTTTCCACACCGTGTTTTTGTAACTCTTTCGAGCCTATTAAGAGAGTGAGATCTAAGCAAAACACAATGTTTCCACTTTAATTCACACATTTCTGGCTCATAGGAAATAACATATTGAACATTTTATTAAATCGTGCTGAAAAGCCAAGTTGTTTTCTGTAATCCATATCAGATTTTCAGCGAAAGTTTATGCAAGGAGACTAAAAAATAAAAACATTAAGTACAAGGATGAGTAACAAAAATATACTCCCTCCGTATCTCTTTAGTTGTCTCACTTTCCTTTTTGGGTGTATTACATTAATTATCTCATTTCCCTTTTTGGAAAGAAACTCACTCAAAAAGCAGCTACAGTACCGCTACAGTACCAAAAATCTCTTACTTTTTATAAAGTCTACAATAATTATCTTAAACTCCGTGAAAAGCAAATGGGAGTAATAATTTCATATTGACCTTAAAAGAAAAAAAACTTATTACAAGGACGAAAAAACATATTTAAGAAAAATAAAAACATAGAGAAAACAGTTTCCGGCGAATATCCTTACCATCGCAACATTCTTAAGGGTCAATGAAAAGAAGAAAGTTATAGAGTTGTCATCATCATCGGTTATCATGAGATGGCAATGAGTGAGATAATGTAAAATTATATGAGAAACCAACCTGCTTTGATGATCATCCCAAATAATAACTTTGTTTGGTGGGTATTGAGTATTGTCCTTAGCACCAACAAGGGCTAAAATATTGCACCTGAATAGCATTTCGACAATCCCAAACCCTCCACTTTTGAGATCACGTCTAAAAGTCTCCTTGAAAGGATCACAGTTATATATGCGAAAACCACAGCTTGTACCAGCAGCAAAGCAACTGTAGTCTTGGTTCCATATTACAGAATGCAACTCAACTACATCAGTGTCACTAGCAGACTCTGATTCATATGCACCAAACATAGGAGGAGGAAATATCCCTTGAGATGTTGACAGAGTCGAACTCATTGGAGAAGAGAGAGTAGACATTGGCCTCGTTTGATAATTGATTGTTGGCTGCAAGCGGGTTGGCTTAGCTGTTTGACTGGTTGGTAGTATCAACTGTTTATAAAAAGATGTTTGGTAAATTAGATGTTCATTGTGAGCTGAGATCTTTGTAAGTTGATAACATGTAAAATTACTTGTAAGACACAAGTTTGCTTTACAGTAAACAATTATTAAGTACTCCCTCTGCTTCACTATGTTGTAGTACACTAAAACTTGAGACCTTACCTTGAGATTAACCTGGTTGAAGTAGCAAAATGTGTTGTACGTTGATTAGTTAGATACAATTTCATAATTAGCAATCTTGACAATCTTATCACTTTGTTAGGGACATACACCCTTCACAAAGCATTTGTACCATGCATTTTTCAGAGGGGTATCCCAACTCCCAAGACCTAACATCTAGTCTGAATCATGCGATTTCAGATTCTTATAGGGGCACTCATACCCCCTAACTGCCATTCTTTTCTATTGAGAAAGGTTACTGGCTTTGTGACTTGTAGTTAATCTGATCTTATTACCATATTAATAGATTATAGCTTGGTTTTACAATAAAATATCATTGGGAGAGATTTGGGGGAGTAATCCAATAATTTCATAAAGGGAAACTGATAGTCATATTAACATTAGAAGCACATTCGAACAAAATAACCCCATATATGAGCATAATTTCAAGAAAACGATCTTCATCTTGAAATACCTATCCATGATCCGAAATGAATGTGAAATCTCACATCTGAATACCCAACAGTGATTCCATGCAAAAAAAATAACAAATTAAAGCAAAAATCATGCGAAGAAGCAAATGACTAGCTAAATACCAGGTATAAAATCTATATCTCACACAAAATTCAAAGAAAAATTGAATCAATCTAAGAGAATGCGAACCTTAGTATTGAGCAGCGAAGATATATCATATTAAAAACTCCGTTCGAAATGGCCGCGTTGAACAACCGCGAGGATTGAGAGACAGAGAGGCCAGATGTTGAGCGGAGATGGAGTGCGCAGAAGGATTGCAGGAATATACACTCCGTATATTATACTGTGTATTATACTTCGTAGTTCGTACTCCGTAGTCCTCATCCGTTAAACGGTTAAAGTCCAAAATAATACGGAGTATACTTCGTATAATTATGATTGTATTTAGGATGTTTTACTTGGACGGTAATTTGTCTCACACCAGACCAGACCAGACTGGATCAGATCAGACCAGATCAGACCAGACTTGGGTAGTTATAAAAATACAAAGAAATCAGACCAGACCAGATCAGCAAATTACAGTCCAAATAAAAACATCCTTAATTAACTTTTTTAAAGATGGTCTCAAATAAGGTACTAGGTAAAAAGTTTTTACTTAGGGCTCGTTTGGTTGTTTACACGTTAAATTTTTGCACGTAAAGTGATTGCATGCAAAGTATAGGGAGACAATCATTTTGCATGTAAAATACATTACATTGTTTGACTATATGTGTAATTTATTTTTAAATTGCACACAAAGTCGTTGCAGTGCTTCATAAAAGGCATGCAAAGTATTTTACCACTCTCCCCCCATGTAAAATACTTTATTGATACAGTGCGAAATGTTTTAAAAAAATGTCCTACAGTTTACATTAAATAATCAAACCAAACAGAGTAAACATTTTAGTGATTTTACGTCCTTACACTTCGCACGCAAAGTAATTGTTTTCCATCCTGCCAAATGCCCCCTTACACTTTTACCAGTCCCACACCAAATTAGATTAGCTCTGACTAGACTTTGACAGTTATAAATTACACATAGACTAGAATCACTAGATATTTATCACATCATACTAGATCAACTCAAAAAATTTAAATTTCAAGTCAATTAAAACATCTTTATACTACTTATATAGTTTGTGAAGTTTAATTTTCACATTTAATATAAAATTATGTTTAAATGAAAGAATGGAAAAAAAATAAGACTATCAACTTTTAGATGGACAAAAATAGGACCAATTTTGGATTAAGACAAATAAGTGATTAAAATCACGTCAAAATTACATCACGGCATTACCTTCGTCCCTGATCATTGATCGGATTGGTCAGTTAAAATTTTAAATATGTATAAGGATTAAGTTGGGGTTAAGTGGGGGCAGCTGCCCTCACTGCCCCCATAGTGGATCAGTGATGTAATTTTGACGTGATTTTGACTTGATTTATATATAAGGATTAAGTTAGGGTCATGATCATTGATCGGATTGGTCACTAGCCAAATTGATCCTTGGTGCATTTGGTAATATTTTTTAATTTAGTATAATATTTTATTCAATGTGTTTGCTTTGTTAGTTTTAAGAAATGTTTAACTTTCTCATAAAATATTTATAGTTGATATTTTTCACTATCTAAGTGCTGTTAAAATTTCATTTTTTTAACTTAACAAAATACATACATTTGTACTAATTTTAAAAATATGTCTTTTTGTATTATCCCCATTATAATAACAATGAAACAAATAATTTATGATTTTAAAAATATCATTGACATTTTCTGATACACACTCTCAAACTAGCAGCGTGAAGAATTGTAAAACTGTATAGTTAGATTAATTTGTAGATAAATACTTAGTCTTATCTGATGTAAATCTCACACGTATGAGATAAAGATAGTTAGGTAGTCAGATCCTAATTTTTAGGATCTCATCATTTAGTTTGTTAGACTTGTATCCTATATATATTGTACCCGGGTGATGGAATAAATAAAGTCATTCTATTCTCTCAAACTTACATGGTATCAGAGCGGGCTGTTTAAACACCACAATGGTGGAAACCGAGCACTCTGGTTCTTCCCCTCACTCACAAACCCTTCACCCTAACTCTCAAATTAGCCAAATGACAAACTATGAGGCCTCGATTAATTCATCTATGCTCATTACTGGACATAGATTGAATGGAACTAATTGTCTAGAATGGTCACAGTCTGTCAAGCTGGCAATTGATGGAAGAGGAAAGCTGGGATACATAACGGGTGAGATAGCAGAGAAGAAAAGTGGTGATGATGGCTACAGTGTCTGGAGGTCAGAAAACTCTTTGGTAACAGTCTGGCTTCTCAGTTCAATGGATGCATCAATCGCCAAACCTCACATGTTCATGAAAACTGCAAAAGAGGTATGGGATTCCATCAAAGAAACCTATTCAGATCTTGAGAACTCTTCTCAGATTTATGAATTAAAAACAAAGCTGTGGCAGTCTAAACAAGGCAGTAGAGATGTCATCTCATACTATAATGAGATGGTATCCCTATGGCAAGAGTTAGACCAATGCTATGATGCTGAAGAATGGGAAAGTGCCAAGGATCTGGCAAGACACAAAAAGAGGGAAGAAAATGATAGGGTCTATATGTTCCTAGCAGGAATTAATAGAGACCTGGATGAAGTTAAGGGAAGAATACTTGGAAAAAAACCTCTACCTTCAATCAGGGAGGTATTTTCTGAAATCAGGGTGGAAGATAGTAGGAAAAAGGTCATGAATAACACTTCAGTCCATCATGATGATCCAGGAGAGTCCTCAGCAATGATTGCCAAAGGAAATGAGAAGAAAAAGCCTTGGTGTGATCATTGCAAGAAACTGTGGCATACTAGGGAGACTTGTTGGAAGATTCATGGCAAACCACCTGGAGCAGGACAAAAAAAGTTGAAAGGGCCCTACATACTGCCATACCTGAAACTGATCAAGAGCAACAAGTCAATTTCAAGCAGCCAATTTTCACCAAGGAGCAGATAGAGCAGCTCCTACAACTTTTTAATACCCAAAAGAACCCTAAATCAGAAAACCCTTCTTGTTCTTTTGCTCAGAATGGTAAAATTGCATCATTTTTCTGTTCTGGAAAACCAAATGCCACCTGGGTCATTGACTCAGGTGCAACAGACCACATGACCTCCATTTCCAATCTATACTCTTCTTATAAACCTCGTGCAGGGGATAAGAAAATAAAAGTTGCAGATGGCTCTCTTTCAGCCATTGCAGGAACTGGAAATATTAAAGTTTCCACTTCTATTGACCTTTCTAAAGTCTTACATGTCCAAAATCTATCCTGTAATCTTGTTTCTGTTAGCAAATTAACCAAAGATCTTCAATGTTGTGTTAAATTCTATCCTTCCTATTGCATTTTTCAGGATCTGGCATCGGGGAAGATGATTGGCAGTGCTAGGGAAGAAGATGGACTCTATATATTTGATAAAGGGACTGAATCAAATAAACAAGGTCAAAGAACTACTTGTCTGCAAACTATTACGTTTCCCAGTGATAAGGAGTTGTATTTAATTCATTATAGACTAGGTCATCCTAGTTTCCATTATTTAAAAAAGTTGTTTCCTCAATTATTTCATAATAAAAATGTTTCACAGTTTCATTGTGATATGTGTACACTTGCAAAGCATCATAAAAATTCTTATCTTCCCCACAGTTACAAACCTACCAGCCCTTTTACTCTTGTGCATAGTGATATTTGGGGAGCATCTAGAATCCCTACTTTAAAAGGAAAGAGATGGTTTGTAACAATTATTGATGATCATACAAGAATGACATGGGTATTTTTTATCAAAGAAAAATCAGAAGTAGAAAATGTATTTAAGCAGTTTTATGCAATGGTCCAAACTCAATTCAATACCAATATAAAAATGGTAAGAAGTGATAATGGCCGTGAATACTTTTCTACAAACCTAAATCATTTTTTTGCTGAAAAAGGAATAATTCATCAAAGTTCTTGCATTAATACTCCTGCTCAGAATGGAATTGCTGAGAGAAAAAATAGGCATTTACTTGAAGTTACACGTGCAATCATGTTTTCAATGAAAGTTCCAAAATATTTATGGGGAGATGCTGTTTTACATGCTACCTATTTAATAAATAGGATGCCATCAAAAGTTGTAGGGTTCAAAACTCCAATTAGTATTCTGCAAGAATGTTACCCTACTACTAGATTGATTAGCACTCTTCCTTTAAAAATCTTTGGTTGCACTGTTTTTATTAAAAATCCAGACAAAACAGCAAGTAAATTTGATCCTAGAGGAACTAAGTGTGTCTTTTTAGGTATTTCATCCACACAGAAAGGGTATAAATGCTTTGATCCTTCAACAAAAAAGATGTTTATTTCAATGGACACTGTTTTTGTTGAAAATCAAGTGTTTTTTGATACTCATCTTCAGGGGGAGAGTTTTAATGAAGATGCTACCAATGTGTCACATATTCATGACAATCTTGATTTTCTTGACATTAATCTAGATATGCATTCTATTAGAAACTTAGATGCATTAGAAAATGGTCAAGCATCAAAAAATAATGAAATGAATACAACTGATAAACTGGGAGGTGAAGAATTGCAGATCAGTAAGTTCTTTGGCAAGGTTTATGAGAGAAAGGTTCCAAATCAAAGAGAAGAGGAAGTCTTTGAACCTACATCTGTTAATGAATCTGACCAGATGTCAGTAAATGAAAAAGGTAATGACTCAACTGATCTTGATTTACCTATAGCTCTCAGAAAAGAAAGAAGGTCATGTGTCAAATATCCTATCTCAAACCATGTTTCTTATTCTAGATTATCCTCTACATTTGCAACCTTTTCTTCTATTGTCTCCTCTGTTTCTATCCCATCACCCATACAGGAAGCTCTATCTAAACCTGAGTGGAAAAAGGCTGTTTTGGAAGAGATGGATGCTCTTGAAAAGAATCAGACATGGAAGGTTGTAGAGCTACCTAAAGACAAGCCCACAGTTGGATGTAGATGGATTTTCACTCCTAAGTTCAAGGCAGATGGCACTCTTGAGAGGTATAAGGCAAGGTTAGTTGCCAAAGGTTATACACAAACCTATGGCATAGATTACACCGAGACCTTTGCTCCAGTTGCAAAGCTGAATACTATCAGAATTCTTCTATCCCTGGCTGCAAATTTAGATTGGCCTCTTCAACAGTTGGATGTGAAGAATGCTTTTTTAAATGGAAAACTTGAGGAAGTTTACATGAATCCTCCTCCTGGGTTTGAAAACAAGTTTGGTTCAAGAGTATGTAAGCTAGAAAGATCCCTGTATGGACTCAAACAGTCCCCAAGGGCTTGGTTTGATAGGTTCACACAGTTTGTTAAAAAACAGGGATATAAACAGGCCCAAGCTGACCATACTCTATTTATAAAATGTTCAAGTAAGGGGGAGATTGCTATATTAATTGTCTATGTAGATGATATTATCATTACAGGAGACTTTCATGAAGAAACACAAAGCCTGAAGAAAAAACTTGCTGCTGAATTTGAAGTCAAAGATCTGGGAGATTTGAAATACTTTCTTGGCATGGAAATAGCTAGATCAAAAGAGGGAATAATTGTATCTCAAAGGAAGTATGTTTTAGATCTTCTTCAAGAAACAGGGATGAGTGCATGTAAACCAGCTGACACTCCTATAGACTCAAACCAGAAGTTAGGAGATGTCAGAGATGGGGTTCCAGTCAATGTGCAACAATATCAGAGATTGGTAGGAAGACTTATATACTTAGCACATACCAGACCTGATATTGCTTTTGCAGTTAGCATGGTAAGTCAGTTTATGCATTGTCCATATAAAGAACATCTTGAGGCAGCCTACAGAATTCTTAGGTATTTGAAAAGTTGTCCTGGAAAAGGTTTGTTTTTCAAAAAGAACCATAGTAGGGCAGTAGAGGCCTTCACAGATGCTGATTATGCAGGATCAGTAAGTGATAGAAGATCTACTTCAGGGTACTGCACTTATGTATGGGGAAATCTAGTGACTTGGAGAAGTAAGAAGCAGAATGTGGTAGCTAGAAGCAGTGCAGAGGCAGAATTCAGATCAATGGCCAATGGTATATGTGAACTTCTTTGGATCAAGAGGGTGATCAAAGAACTGAATATGGAATTGGAGTTACCTATGAGACTATATTGTGACAACAAGGCAGCTATTAGCATTGCACACAATCCAGTCCTACATGACAGAACAAAACACATTGAAGTGGATAGACACTTTATCAAAGAGAAAATCGAAGCTGGAATTGTGTGTACACCATTTGTGCCTACCAGGGATCAAACTGCTGATATTCTAACAAAAGGATTGTTCAAACCAGTGTTTGAAAAACTAGTAAGCAAGTTGGGAATGTATGATATATATTCACCAACTTGAGGGGGAGTGTAAAACTGTATAGTTAGATTAATTTGTAGATAAATACTTAGTCTTATCTGATGTAAATCTCACACGTATGAGATAAAGATAATTAGGTAGTCAGATCCTAATTTTTAGGATCTCATCATTTAGTTTGTTAGACTTGTATCCTATATATATTGTACCCGGGTGATGGAATAAATTAAGTCATTCTATTCTCTCAAACTTACAAGAATAAATGCCTACTCCGTATTTCATAGTCGAATGAATATTTAACTTATTAATACTTAGAACTTGTTTGGTAACATTGAAATTATTGAATTGATTGAATTCAAGGAAAGGTTGACTAAATTGACCGAATCTGTTGAAGAAATTAGATCGACAACTGTCACTCAAGCATGTAGTAAGAAAGATTGAGATTACAAAACATACACATTAATTAATAGTAAAACAAAGAGTTGATCGAGGGTGATTGGTAATTAGTAGCCTTCATTTAATTGTCATGATATGTAGTTTTTTTACTACATTTTCTCTGTTTTTATTGTATCTGTTCTGTTAAATGCGAATATCCTTGACTGGGATGCGTTTCGAACTTGTGACCTCCTTGAGAGTGTCACAGTGATGTTAGCGAATCAAAAGGTGTTTGGCTCATGATATGTAGTTATTCAATGATTAAGTAATTATTTATATTTTGGTCACGTCATAGGATTCTCATGATTCACAGTTAGTCAATAATTGTTTGGATGTTTGTGCTACGGATAACAAGCACTTAATGTTCTTGTCTTTTGTTCTTCCTTTTTTAGACTTGTGCATGTAAGCTATCCATTAATTTACTTAGCATAATTTTGAACTAACATATAATACTGCGTATATGATTATCTCTCTCTGAGTCGATTCTGCAAGGCTAAATCTGTCCCCTACATATTTACCTTACAATCTTTAATTTCAGCAAATTTGCTTCATGTTATAATCTTGGAAAACTTATGCTAAAAGTATCTCCAATAGTACAATGTGCAAGCTCCAAAGGTTCATCATTGGAATATGGTGGAAAGGATCATGAGAAACTAAGAGGGGCTCCAAGTCAATGTGTTTGGATAGGTCATAATGAAAGCACTGAGATGGTGGGGGGGGGGCTGATTGGGCTGGTGATAGAGTGGACAGGAGGTCTACAATAGGCCATTGCGCATTCATTGGAGGCACCTTAGTCACTTAGAAGAGCAAGAAGCAAAAGGTGGTGTCATGTTCAAGTGCTAAGGCATAATATAGAGCAATGAGGAAACTCATTAGTGAACTCATTTGGATCAAGAACCTGCTACTGGATTTGGGCATAGAGACTACATCACCAATTGCATTGTGATAATCAAGCTGTTATTCACATTGCGTCAAACTCAGTATTCCATGAGAGGACCAAACACATTGAGGTAGATTGTCATAAGATTAGACAAGCTGTGGAGCAACGTACATATCATCTTACCTTGTTACACAATAAATGAAAACCAGTTAGCTGACATCTTCGCCAAGGGAGCAAGCACAAAGGTCTGTGAGTACATCCATTCAAGGTTGGGACTCATAGACTTGTCTAGATCATGATCATTTCGCCCATGAGGCATCTACTCTTTTTCCTTAAGTGTGTTTTTGTCCCATTGGTTTTTTTTCACACTAAGGTTTTAATGAGGGATGTGTTCATGGATTTTCAAGCTTGACCATACCTTATGCTCAAGCTTGAGGGGGAGTATTGAGAAGAAGAAACATGGATACTTGAAAAAGAGTCAACCCATTCATAGCCAACTCACCACATGTCTGTTAAAGGCAAGAAAGTGTATTGGAATTTGAACTTTTGGAGCCTAAATCTGTCACATCAAGCCACTTGCCTCTAGTTTATTCTTTCTTTAATCCGTCTCTATATTTTGTATTTAAATCACTTGTAAGACCAATAAAAATATTAATCTAAGAAAATAGAATCCTTTTTTTACTCTCTCTCATGTTCTTCATTAGTTCATCATCTTTTCTTACAAGTTATGTATACTTTTAGGTGTTATCATTAAATGTTAAGAAATTGACCTAAATTAAATATGACCAAAACAGTGTCAAAGTTTTTAAATGGAAGTTTGAGTTTATTGTTAACTATATAGGATTCTAGATTACACTTTTTCCCTTCCTGTTATTAAACACAACCAATTTCTCCCGATCATTCATAGCATCCGCTTGCGAGATTGGGAAGTGAATCTGCTATTCCTTCCGCTCAGCTCACGATTTCTCCAACTCTATGGGATGCCCTCTGATCAACGCCATCAATCGCAGGTGCTCTCTTGATTGACGCCGCCACACTGATTTCTCCGGCAATGACAGGTAACCTCCGCCTCCTTCAATTTCGAGTCCTCTGTTTTCTTCTTCTTTAGGTTTCAGTATCTATTAATTTAATGAGTATTATTGATTTAGAACCTCAGAATGCCATAAATTACAACTAATCAGAAAAATGTCACTTTTATGACATTGCAGCTATCAAGATGATAATATTACTTTGAAATTACAAAATTTTAGACAAAATAATGTGAGTTCTATATCACTACCTTTATAAAGATAGCATTTTCTTACTAATTTTTTATTTTTCTTTTTCTTCACGTCCCTTAATTTCTTTATTTAAATCACCATTATTTTATTTTAATAATATCATAATTCTTACGAGTTACGAAATTGCTTCAAATTTAATCTAAAAATTCTTTACTTAATCTGAGAATGCAGTGATTTTTATAAGTAAATGTCATTATTGTCTCACTTCTAACAACATAGCAATCTCTCCGAAGATAGATCGACTTGCCGAAGAGTGATTGCGTCGGCTCATGGTGGGTGGCGCCGCACCGGTCTTGCCAAGGACGGATCCAGGATTTCGAGTCAAGGGGACGAATTTTTTTCGTTAGTGTAGGGGGTGAAAACTTTTCGCTATTGTAGCGGGACAAAATGTTTTCGCTACTATAGGGCTCTGCGGTTAAGTTTTATTAAAAAAAATCCATTAGTACATACACGATTCCATTTTAATCTAAGTTTATTAGATTTTAAGTTTAGACAATGAAAAAATAACTCTCATTTTGCAATTGTAATGCTCTAGAAAAAAAGTATTGATACATTAAAGTGTAAAACATGACAAATCAAAGAAAAATTATTTGAAAATAAAAAAGGCTATATAAAATTTTATCAAATTATTTGAAGATAAAGAGTTTAAAAGTTACATACTCACCAATACTTTTTAAATAACTTTTGCGGTGTTTAACTGCATGAATCTTACCGGAATAAAGAATTTGTTTTGGAATTGCAACTTTTGTGTACCATGGGGGTGTTATTGAGTCACAAAATTTTTTCTTAATATTACAATAGTATGTATGATATTATTATTTTTAGAATAATATTATATTGATAATTCATATATATGATGCATATTATATATATTTGTATTAATGCTAAAATAAGTTAAAGTTTACTATCTATGCAATAAATTGTTTTTGGAAAGTAAGAAGTAAATACATTGTGTAACTTAATGTCAACAAACTTTTATAGTTTGGATTCACTTCATGTGATCTAAAAGTTGTTGAACTAGTTTCCTTTGTATTTAATTAATATCGTTTAATATTTTACAAAACCGAGTATTAATTACTTTGTATCTAATCCTTTCAAAAAAAATACCCTGTATCTATTTAGTATAATTAAACATTACAAAACTAGGAATTTTTATATAATAAGTATCCTAAATTTTAAAAAATGAGTTGTTCTATTGTTTATTTGCTTAAGTTATGTAATTTATTTTAGATATTTCTTCTTTTAAATCTCAAATTAATTATGACAATATGTAAGGCTATACATTAATTTTGAAAACTAAAAGTTAAGGGGGTGAACACACATATATACTTAAGTACGAAATTTCATGAAAAGATTACATATATAGTAAAAAAAGAATGTCCAATGGGGGCAGCCCCCCCCCCCCCCCCATCAATCCCTAGGTCTAGCCGAAAGACGGCAATTGCGGTGGTTTGCTAGAGAATACAAGTTGCAGCACAATTGCTAGAGGATGGTTGCAGCACACATCTGGAAAGTGGATGTGCCTGCAATTTTCATTAAGGCTAATTTTGTTCAAACACGCATAATTATTCAAAACAATAGGTACTGTTCTTGCATTTTAAATATTTTAGGAATTCTTTCTTATAAATGTTTGTACTGATTAATTATTGCTAAAAATAACAAGCACAATAACTATAATACGGCGAGACATAAGAATGAATGATCACAAATTCACAACGAACATGCCAAAATCATAGACTCTTGTAAAAGAACGATCGCTTATAAGCCAACAATCATAAAAAGAAAAAATTTTATCAAGCGAAGAGTGAGTGGCCGGTTTAATAATCATCTACCGGCCACTCACTAAAGCAGTAAGAAACATTGAGATCACAAATTAATAAACATTAATTAATTAATATGGAGTAGTAATTAATTGGGGTTAGCATCGCCGCCATTGCCTTGTCCTTTATTTTTTTCGAAGTAACCTTTCTTCCAAAAAACAAAAACAACACACACAAGAAGCACAGGTACCGCAGCTCCACCTACAAAAGCAGCAGCAAAAGCATCGGACGCCATAGACGTGATCGAGCAAAGCAATTCAGGACCGGATCGGAACCGATGAACGATAAATTAAGTCGATCAAATACGTACTCTAAAAAGCTTTTTTAATTTGGCCGGCCAGTGAATTATATTGTATGGATTGGCCATTTAAATAGAACATAGGATCAAGCTCTACTTTGTATTTCACCAATTACAAAGTACTCCCTTCATCCCAAAATAATGATCTTGTATTTTCTTTTTGGGATGTCCCAAAATGATGTTCTTATTTTCCTTTTTGGTAAAGAGTTAAAAGTGGATTACCATTTATATCCATCCTTTTTAATGAACAGTAAAAATAAAAGGATGAACACTATAATAAAGTAAGGTTCTTTAGTTTTTCTACCACATTTTCTTAATCTTTGTGCCCAAAAGAAACAAGACCATCAAATTGGGATAGAGGGAGTAGTAATTACTTAAATAGAAATAGAAAATAACACATTTAGTCAAATAGATGTGTATCATTATTTTCTTTTCAAATTAAATTATGACTCATTAACCTATATCCCGGGGGTTCTAAATGTTTTATTCTTTAAATTTTAAGGGTTTTTCCTTGAATATTAATTAATTGAAGTCAATTTCCAAAATTTTGATATTTTTACACAAGGATGAAAATATCACTAAATGGATTATATATTTGAAAAAACATGATATCACTGTCAGCTTTTCTTGTCGTTGTCATATGTCACTATCACATTTTCATGTCCCTTACGAATGTCACTATATATGTCCCCGCCTCTGGCAGCCGGCAGTCGCCTCCACTTCTCTGCTTTGTCGGTCGTCTCTGTTTCTAACCCTTACGTTGTTCCTGAGCCGGCTGTGAGGTCAATCGAGTGATGGAGGAGAGAAGCATAGGTTGATCATGGTTTCTTCATTTAGTAGAATTACTCAATAAGTCTCATTAAGAGAGAAAATGTACTTAGAGCCCATTTGGTGACCCTTGTTTTCCGCTTATTAGTTAACTTTTTCACCAAACATGTATATTTTGATTTCGCACGCTAAGTTTTGTAATAGTCAAAATATGTAAGGTTGAAGTTACTTTTCCAGTTGAATTGGTCAAAAGTTACAGTATATGATGATTTTAGCTATTTTTCATATTTTTTAATTTTATTAATGTAATGTACGGAGTATATTTTCATTTTTTTTTCATAATTCAACAAATTCAACCACTTTAGCCTAAACTTAATCAATTTCAGCAGAATCAGCCAATTAAGCCAATTTTAGTGTTTCCAAACAAGTTCTTAGGCATGTTTTGTATTCCATTTGTCCAGAATTGATTTGCAAAGTCATCATTTTTTAGTCAATCAATGTTAAAGTTAAATCCTTCCTATTAATAATTATTTCAATTTTTAATAATTAAAGTTTACATATTTAAAAACCACATTAAAATCAATTCAAATTGCAAACTCCAAATTAGAATACAATTAAAATTGATATACTAATCCTGTGAATAAAATGAAATTTTTGTCTAAAAAAAGTGTTGTATCTTTTTTGAGGTTTTATTCATATTTTGAACTATTTCTTATTTTGAATTAGGTCATGGTATGCACTTAAACAATTAAACAATATCCCATTTGCATTTAGGAGTTCAACTCATTATCACGTCATCCCCAACTCATTCTCCACGTCATCATCATATCATTGCCAGTTGCCACCCTAGTTAGTTAAATACGGTACGGGAATAAAACGAGGTTTAATATGCACGCGTTTTATTCGGTAACATAAATAAAAAACACGGTCAAAAATTCGTTGAAAAAAACGTTGACTTTTAAAAAACATGTAAATACGTATACGTGTATAATACGTTATCTACTACAAAAATTCGGACGAAAAATACGGGTATTATTTTGAACATCTAAATGATATATTTCATAAAATAACATATATAGTAAAAAAAATAAAAGTATACACATATTCAAGTAGCAAATCTCATTACTACATACAAGAATAGTTCATAATTGCATAAGTCGATGACAAAAATAAAAACAGTAATCACGTCTAGGACATAATTTTGAAAAATAATGTCAAAAAATCATTATCTTTATATGATCATCAAATAATAATACTCAAGTTAAACTCATTGTTGAGGTTTATTCCTTCAACCTTCAGGCCCAACACGTAAGCCCAAAGATTTCAAGTGGAGTGAGTGTATGAATATCTAGCCCAACAACTATCAGATGGATCGGGAAAACAGAGGAAATAGCAGGCAATGTAAATAGGTATTATTAACTTCGTAATAACTCCCCTAAGTACAATCTACTTGCTAAAAGAGGCACGTCGGCCGTTCGTCTTACAAGGCAGTTAGAAGTGCTGCGAGTAAGAATGCTAAAGCTAGAATGCTAAGAATAGAAAGTTGCCAACCCTTTACAATGAAATAAATGCTTCTATTTATACCCACCAATGGGCAGGTGGCTATACTGACGTGGCAGCCTGTGGACAGCTGGTGCCCCAACTATCAAATCTTCAGCATTAAATGCACTTCCCGCCAGAATCTAGGTTTCCCGCCTAACCAATGGGGACGTTCGTCCACCCGGGAAGTGAGTTGGATCGCTCCAAGTGACCCTCAAGAGATACTGGTTGTTCGTCTCCTGGCCTTGATGGATAATCACCATGTGGACTGGATTTCCTCCGCTGACTACAGGCTTGCTCCGGAGACGTTCGTCGTCATCCCTGGTGGCACGTGGTCCTGCTCCTTGTCTCTGTATAGACGTTCGTCGAGAGGAGCCGTTGGGCCTGAACCCCCAACCCCAGACGCTCGTCCCTCCTCAAGGAACATGGGCCTGCGGGCTAGCCTTGTGCTCTAACTGGACGTGCGTCCGGTTAGGAGGGGTTAACGGGCCGGACCTCGGCTTGGGCCATTAACCCAACACAAGTCCCCCACTTCTGATGTTCTGAGCATGCGCAGGGCATAAGGAAGTATGAACCCCCTCGCAGTAGACGTTCGTGTCTTGATACTTGTGTTTACTGCATCCGGTGGGAGCGCACGCTCGTGGTTGTGGTGCTTGACAGCTGTCGACGGTTCAGGAAACGAGGTGACGGCTGCTGTAGCGGCGGTGCATTTTCCCGAGGAAGTGTCATCATTACGCTTCCATCCCACGCACGGCGCGTGAGCCGGACCACGCTTCTTGCTACGCGTCAACCCCTCGTTGGCCCCTTAACCGGTGCTTCCCCTATAAATGCCGGGTTTTCCCCCTGAATTAGGGTTCCCAATTTCTGCTCCCTTGCTTTAGAATCTCCGCTGTTCTTCGAGTTCTCTGTTTGGCTTCTGAGTTCAGCTAGTCTCTTTGTAAGGTAATTTCCCCCCTCTGCTTCTTTTCTTTGTTCTAACTCCTAGCCGAAATGACTTCGATGGAGATTTCGTCAAGTTCTGATTCCGGTTCGTCGGGTTCCTCTTCGGGCTCCTCTTCTGACGACGTGAATGCGCGCTCCCCGGGAAAGGCCAGTGTTTCTGGGACTTCTGGTTCGGCCACGACGGTGGGGACCATCCGGGCTGATGGCGAGCCGGATGACGCTTCCCAAGGTAGTGGGAGCGACGTCGAGGACGGGGACGCCGATGGGGCAGTGGATGTTATTGATGCAGTCCCCCTGAATGAGCGCCCCTCTAATTATGATTCCGGGGAAGAGGCCGAATCAGGTTCTGACATGGAGGTGCATGATCTGGGCATCCCTACGGACATGGAGCGCCACATTTGTCCGATCAGAAGCGCCCTTGACCATGATCAAGTCCTCTCCCGCGTGGCTCTTAACAAAATCCGCACTTTCTTCCCCCCGCCGTTCGTCTGGAGCGTGAGAGGCGCCGAGCACGTGATGAGGCGACGTCCGGGGATGATCATGCTTCACCTGGACTCCGTTGAAGCCGGGCTGCGGTTTCCACTTCATGCATTCTATGTGGAGTTCTTCCACTGCTTCCAGGTGGCCCCGGCGCAGTTCATGCCAAACTCTTATAGGTTCATATCGGCCTTCTTGGTGCGTTGCAAGCTTGCAGGAGTCGATGCCACCTTGGATCTGTTCCACTACTTCTTCCGGATCACCCCCCAGAACTCCGACGGTTATCTGAGCGTGGCCGCTCGTCCGGGGAGGAGGCTGTTTAAGAGCTACCCCTCCTCCATTCATGACTGGAAAAACCGGTTCTTCTTCCTCCGCTATGACGGTCCTCCCCTCCCAGTTCGTTGGAATGGCTACCCCCCGAAGATGGAGTCACCGGAGTTGACCGATGACCTGAGCGAGGCCGTGGAAGACATCCTGCAGGGCGGCATTCGCCCCATAGCCGGCTATCTGACCTTCGAGGCACTCTCGGGGGCAGGCATAGGTACCGCCCGTGTCCTTAGACTCTTTCCACCTTTCGACGCTCGTCTCGGGGCACCGGGCGGTCCTGTCCTTCGAGGTGAGTGTCTTATTATATTCTCCGCTCGTCTTTTAACCCTTTATTGTTTCCTGCAGGTTCTCCACCAGATCGAGCTCAGATGAATCACGCTGAGTGTCTGAAGACGAGGAAGGCCAAGGCGGCTGCTGCTAAGGCCGCAATGGCGAAGGCCAAGAACGCCCCCGCCTCGGACTCCAACTCCTCGGCTTCTGATGCTGCCCGACGAACGGCCGAGGGTGAGCAGCACTTAATCGCCACTATGCTGGCTCAGGGTTCCGGGGCCCCTGCTCTTGAAGCTGCCCTCCCGCCACCGGTAGTCCCCACGAAGGCGGATCCTCAGAAGGGGATGGAGAAGGTCCCCGAAAAGAAGCTGAAGAGGGGCCGCGAGGCAGGCTCCACCGGCCCCGTGCTTGAAGATGCCGGCTCCCTGCCTTTGATCCGTCCGGCGGAAGAGCTTTGGAGGGAGATGGCCCTCAAAGCCGGTCTCGAGCTGCCTCGCCGTTCGTCGTCCGAGGCGACCAGTGCTGCCCTGGCAGCCGCTCTTCAGGTATCCCTTCTTTACTAGGTCCGAGTTCACCTTTTCCCTTGACGTTCATCTTCTGACCTTTTTTCCTTCGGTCATCCAGTCTGGGCTTCTTGTCCTTCAAGCTGAAGCTGCCAGGGAGGCCGACCTGAGAGAGGTCAAGGCCAAGGCCGATGCGGCTGTTGCTACGGCCCGGGAGGCCGCTCGCCGAGCTGAGGCGGAGGCTGCGGCCAAGGGAAGGGAGATTGCAGCCCTGCAGGCTGAATCTCGTAGCCAGTTGGCCAGTCTTGAGAGAGCCGGCTTTAAGCTTGTCCCGGTGCTCCCTGTTGCCAAGGATGCCACTCCGGAGTGGCTGGTCAACACCTCCGGCTACAGGAACACTGGGGAGTTTATGGACTCCGCCAAGGATTACTGCGCCGGGGCCTTCGGCGATGTGTTCTCTGCGGCGTTGGCGAAGATTCCGCCCCGACAGCGTCTGGCATGCGGCGTCCGGATTTTGGAGAGCTCCCCACTGTCTCACAAGTTCCTCTATGAGGTCGGCGACAGCACCTTCGCCGCTGGCTACAATGAGGGGGTTAAGGCCACTCTTCCTATTTTCTCGAGGTTGCAAGGGGCCGATTTTGAGCTGGCTGCCAATACTGACGACGATCTGCCGCTCCAAGCCTTAGGGAAGCTGGGGAGGGATCAGCGTCGAGAAGAGGCCAAGGCCAGAGGGGAAATCCCGGAACCCCCGACCCCTGAGCCCGAAGCCGAGGAGGAGGAGCAGATCCCGGGAGACAGCCGGCCTGAATCCCCTTTTATGGTGTAATGTAAATTGTACTTCTTTTTATTTCGACTTGTAATGCCCAGCCGTTAGAGCTGAAGAATATACACCTTTTTGCCCAAATTTGTCTCTACGTTCATGCTCTTTACTCCATTGTTTCTGTTTCTCTTATCGCCTGTTATGTGGAACCCCCCTCCGTGCCTCGATACACTTCTCGCAAAGTTAAAGTCTGCGAGGACGTTCATTTCTGTTCTTCACTTTGTTTGGGCAACGGCGCCCCCTTGCCAGACCTCCGTACGTACCCCAGTACGCGGAGGTACTGCTAAAGTTCAACTTCGGGTCCGACGCTCGGCGCCGATGCTGTCATCCGTATTCTGATAGCGCCGCCGTCCGTAGCCATCCTTAATGTTGCGGGACGACGTTCGTCGGTGGTTGCCTCCTTGGTCAATGGAAAACCTCTCAAGTACGGAATTATGAACGTACTCCCCAGGACCATCCTTTGATGACGATGTTCAATTCATTCGTCGTATGCGTAGACACGGATGTTCATGTTGCCCGCGTCCTCCCCCAGCTGCGGGGGGGAGACGTTCGTCTGGCCTACATGTTCCCGTGGCACGAAGTACGGAAGGACGGACGTAGTCCGTTGATGCGTATGCCCCCCGTAAGCTGCCGATTATTGGGCTCAGCCGATGGTCGCAATCTCTGGGCGTCCCGAGTTCCCCGCCGGACGTTCGTGGCTCCGATCCGGCCACCCCTGCCAAGATTATGCGGCGACGGAATCGAGGCACCTTAAATACCGTGGTAGGTACCGGTATCCAGGCGCCACGTGTCCCACTTCGGTTGGCGTGTTTCCGCGGTGCTGCCTATAAGTACCCAGAACCCATGTAATTCATTCATACTTCTCCTTACGCTGCACAATTGCCTTCTCTCTCTAGACTTCACTCAAACCGTATCGGAACCCCGAACTCCCAAGGTACTGTTCATTGCCATGTCTTCTGAAAACCGCTTCGACGATGGCTGTTCTTCCGGCGATGACTTGGAATACTATGAGCGGGGGATGCCGCCTCGGCCTCCCCGTTACAGTCTCAGCTTCTCGTGCGTTCGTCGTCAAACTCAACGCCTGATGAATGCGGACAAGCGTCTGATCAGCCAATGGTTCTATCCTCCAAGGACCTACGACGATCGGCGTCTGCGCAACCCCATGCGCCATCTGCCCTACATAGCTTCCACTTGGAGCTTTTCAGGGCCCTTGAGATAGTGCCTACGCAGTTCGTCCCTGCCGCCTATCGGATAATCGCTGGCTTCATCATTAGATGCCACAGCGTCGGTGTGACCCCCACCGTGGACCTGCTGCACCATTTCTTTCGGCTGTCCCCCTTCGGACGCACAGGGTATTTGACCCTGATCGCCCGTCTGTCCATGGTCCTGTTCTCGAACAATGCTGGGAATCCGGACGGTTGGGAAGAGCGCTTCTTCCTGGCCGGAATAGGCTCACCGATGCCATTCTCTGACCGGTGGAATGCTTACCCAGTGAAGACGATTCCGCCGCCCATGACGGACGAGGAGCTCGGATATGCCAAGCGCATAGCCGGACTTGGCATCCAGAACCTACGGTTGCTGGTGGCCGAGCCTTTTAAAGCTCAGGCTGGGTTAGGTGCGTCCGTTTGTACTTGTATTGTTTTAACATCTCTTCGCTGTTATGGCTCTGAACGTCTTGGTTCCCTTTGTGCAGGAATTTTCCCATCCACGTCTACCATGAGCCGAGTCAACACTGCTTCGACTGCCGCCGGCCGTGAGCACAAGGGGCATGACAAGCTCGGGAAGCCGCTCGTCCCCAAGGTCGAAACTCGGGTGACCAGGGCACGGGCCGATGATACTTCGGGGGCCGGCGCCTCGAAGAGGCCGCGTGTTGAGGGCACCTCCTCCAAGGCCATCATCGTGGCCGATGACTCTGATGGGGAGCCCGGAAGTCCCCTCAGGCGGAAACCCACTTCCCGGATCAATCCTCGTGCTTCTCCTCCGCGGAATTCTGACGTCCGCCGTCTCCGGGATGATGATGCCCAAACTGCCAACGGTTCTGACGACGCTCGTCCAACCTCGCCCCCAGAAGCCAGTGGGTCTTCTCTTGGCCTGATTGAGTTTTCCGGGGTTGGTCCCCACAAAGAGTCAATGATGCTCTTCGGCCAGACAGCGTCCTCCATCTGGTGTGGGCTGAATCTCAAGGTTCCGCAAGACTTCGCTGCTCAGGAGGCCCCTGAAGATCTCTTGGAGTGCGGCCAGAGCACCCTGGATAAGGCCGGGCTCTACTTTCACAGGGCTCGGATGGCCTTCGAGCACCAGGGCAGGGAGATGGCCAGGGTACGGGCCGAATGTGACACCCTTCTGAGGAATGCAAAAGGCAGGGCTGGAACTCTTCAAGAGAAAGCCGATGCCTATGATAAGCTCGTCCAGGAGAATGCCTCTCAGAAGGAGCTCCTCAAGAAGCAGGAGGCCGAGCTTGTGGATCTCCGCAGCCGGATGTGGGCCGTAGAGCAGGCCAAGGTGGAACTCCGCCGTACGGGCGTGGACAATCATGTCCCCATTTACGAGGCCGATGTCGCCAAGATCAAGGAATCTGGATCCATAGCGTTCCAAAAATCCAAGGCTTACACTGGCGCCATTCACACCATGGCCATGAAGTTCCTCCCGAGGCTCGTCGGTGAGTTCTTGGCCACCTGCCCGGATGCCTATCTGGATGGGGTTAAGTTGCTTCAGGCCACCCCCACCGGACGGCGTTTTCTTGATGATCTCGCCGATGATACCTACCGCAAGGGTATGGTTGGGCTAGTAGCGGAGATTCTCCCGACGTTCGAGCGTCACTTCGGGGCTCCTTTTGATCCAAAGGCGGCTGGCTTTGACGTCCTGATGGCAGATGCCCATGCGGGGGCCCTTGAGCTGCTAAAGGAGCACGAGGAAGCCGAAGCTAGGGAAAAAGCCAAGCAGACTCTCTCCAAGGCCCCAACTCCGGACGTCGATCGGCAGTGATTCTCCGTTCATCACCTTGTACTTGTACAATTTCTCCCATTACTTGCATTGTACCCTCGCACATTGTAGTTTCCCGGCCAATAGTGCCGAAGAATAAAATCATTCTTTGCTCCGTGCTCTTCTGGCATCTTTTTTTTTTGGGAGTCTTTTAGTCTTCGTTCGTCCTTGGTCCTCGGTCCTACCGGCGTCCCTACTTCGAGGAGACGTTCGGTATCCGCAGACATCGCAAGGAGGAACAGGTTTATCTACATCGAGATTCCCCCTTTTTTCGTTCGTCCGTGGTCCTTTTAGTCTTACCGGCGTCTCTTGCTTCGAAGAAGACGTTCGGTACCCAAGGAACTCGCAGGGACGAACAGGTTTACCCTCACGGGTTCCCGACTTTGTTATCCCACGTCCATCGATCCATGGTCATTTGTGGGATAAACAGGTTTATCTTGGCAGGCTCCCTTGGTTCGTCTAGCCCCCTCCGCGTCTCTACTAACCTCTACATCGAGAGGCGTTCGTCTTCGGCGGTGGGGGAAGATCTGGCACGCCCGGGCAAGATTCCCTTCCGCATAGGAGCTACCCTCCTCTTCTCCCCATCTTTTTTTTTGAGGGAGGCAATCTATACTCTTCGTTCGTCATTGGTCCTTGGTCCTACCGACGTTCCTACCTCGAGGAGACATTCGGTATCCGCAGACATCTCAATGAGGAACAGGTTTATCTGCATCGAGATTCCCTGATGCTTCGTACGACCCTGGTCCGGGGTTCGGCCGATGCTTCTTGCCTCGAAGAAGCTGATCGGTGGCCGCGAGACTCACAGGGGCGGACAGGTATATCTACATCGACATTCCCTTCCTTAACGGTCGTTGGCAAGAACAGGAGTGATGAAAAACAGGGGGCCTTATTATTGACGATGTCACGCCCCGGACCTTCCCGGACACGTCAACAACCCGCCGTACAGTACGAATAGTCAACCGCAGTCCAACTCATCCATACTATACGAGGCGTCTTGAATACCATTCACATTAGTACATCCATAAACAATCATAATGTAAATCATTTAATTAAGCAGCGGAAATATTAATACAAGCATTCGAGCCACACGTGGCAAACACGGGCGTGCAAGCCCTAAAATAATTATTCGGAAAATAGTATCCATGAGCATTAATTTGAATGTTTAAAACAGAAACGGAGGAAGCACGAACCACGTCTCCTCTCCTTGAAAATCCGCCCGAAGCAACGGTGATGGTAGCAACCTTCAAGTTCTACCTGAAACTGTGAGGTGGCCTCCCCCGTGAAGGGGAGGTCAGTACTTGGAAGCATTTGACAAGTACAATGACAACTATACTAAGTATAATCAAAGTTTCAATTTCCAAGACCCTCAATCTAGGATGTTATTATATTATAGGTCATAACCCGTGGTTACCCTCTTTTGAAAGTATACTTACTTTATATATAAAGTCAAGTAGTCGCCCGAAGGCCCATGTTTACTTTGAAAGCATTTAACCCTTTCCCCGTGACTTCAAGCCACACCCATCTATATTAGTTTACCATGCTAGAGGCTTCCTCTAGTCATGTTTTGTCGTGCTAGAGGCTGACTCTAGTCACTCCACTTGGTGTTAGAGGCTTCCTCTAATCACCTTACATACGTTGTGCTGGAGGCTTCCTCCAGTCACATTACGTTACGCTAGAGGCTTCCTCTAGTCGTCCTACACGAATGCTGGAGGCCTCCTCCAGTCATTCTTCATCGTGCTCGAGGCTTCCTCTAGTCACGATACTAATTCACTAAGCAAATTCTATGCCTAGAGTTCCTCTACTATGAGTAACCTTTAAGGTCCACTCCTACGGTGATTTAGCGTTTACTCACTTCTACCTTAAGACATTTCGTATGACTACTTAAGGTACATCTTTCACAATCCAAACCCCTAGGATTTGTTCTATCACTTTTCATGCTAACATTCCCGGCTAGTATTTCTATACTAGTCATTTAACCTTAATAAGCCAATGCAATTTCATAGTAATTTGGCTATCTCAAATTGATTCCACATTCAAGTATAACTTGGTTCTAATATCAAAATATCACTTTTATCCTTCCATGACTTCCTTACATGAGGTAAAAGTATATTTATCACAATTCATTTATAGTTTACACACTATTATACCATTGTATTCATAATACATAATCATACACAATTTATTCATAAATTTGTATATTATGCACTTTTACTTATAAACAATAATAATCTCATTTTAGGCATTTTTTTATATTATAGATAAATCATGCCAAACACATGTAATTCATTTAGGTAATCTTATGAAATTAACCCAATAATTATAAGCAATATAGTCGGTCATCCTCACCTTAAGTGAGCTTAAGCGCGTTCTACGCTCCCCGGTTGAATTTTGACTAATTCCGGTGAACTTTGACCAACTCCGGCGAACTTTGACCAACTCCGGCGAAACTCCGGCGAAGCTCCAAAGTACTTTAATCAAGTTCCTAACAAGGTTTTAACATCATAAAACCTTAATCAATACGAATAACCTATAAAAGGTTATTTTCCGGTGAACTTGTCGGTTTGGCTCCTAGGTCCGTTTTTGGACTTAGAACCACTCTCCAACCCATTATTCTACACCTCTTAGCATGTAGAACAATCTCAAGGGTTCTCCATATGATATACATTCCATATGGTAGAAGAAAAATAAGGGAAAAGTTAATGTAAGGCTATTACCTTAATCTTTTCACACCTTTAGCACTTTTAGCTCCTTTTCTTGGGACTCTTTCTTGGAGAGTTCTCTTCAACAATGGAGAGGGAAGGAGAGAGCTCTTTGCTATTGTTGGGGGAAGGCTGGCCGCAGGAAATGAGGAGGATGGGGTGAGATAGTCCTTTTTGTCTCATTGGATCAAATGAGTGAAAGGAATGGGATCCACCCTATGTACCTTTGATGCTCTTTCATTCAACCCCAACATCTCACACTCCCCCTTTCCCATTCCAGCCGCCCAAGGCCTTGAAAAATGAGGCTAATTTCGTGGGTTGGCCCCCACCCATGTGGGAGGTCAACCCTTTTTGTCCCGAAGTGTACAATTTGTCCCGAAAGTTGTATTTTTCGGACTGTTTTAATTATATTTTATTTTATCGGGTCAAATAAAATATATTATGTGTTCTCAATCATCGTGACCCTTATAGTGAATATACATTCCCCAACTTTAATTTATAAGTCCCCGAAATTCAATTTCGGGCTTTTATCGGTTAAATTGCCAACACCGGTATTTAGGCCTCTTCTGACCAATCGGTCAACTCCGGACCTTTCCATGGCTCAAATGAGTTATCCTCCACCATATAAATATTATCTAGACCGAGATGGATAGTTTATGTAGTCCCGGGAATATTGGGCGGCCCCCGCTCCCGGTGCGGGCCCCACGTGCGAATTTACTATTCACGCAAAATAATTAATAAAAATCCATAACATTGTAAACTCGTTAACCATTCCACAAGGTTAAATACAATATTATTCACTTAAAAGTAAATACATTTGGGGACGGTGTTACAGACGACGTCCGGTCATTTTACATGGGAGTGGGAATAATACAAGGACAACAGCCTCTAACTATTGATAGAACTTCTTCAGGTGTTCTACGTTCCACATCCCGGCATGGTTCCCCTCCAGGGTATGGAGGAGGAACGTCCCCTGGTTGTATCTTCTGATGACCCGGTAAGGTCCTTCCCAGTTCTTCGCCATTTTGCCACCTTCGAGCGGCTTGCTCTTCTCTCTTTTTCTGAGTACGAGGTCCACGGCCTCTATTTCGCGGAATTTCACGGCCTTGTTGAAGTATCTCTGAGTGGCCCTGTGATACTCTTCCATGCGACGAGCCGCTAGGTCCCTCCGTTCCTCTATGAAGTGGAGCTCCGCTCGTAGGTTGGCCTCGTTGTCCTCCGGTTGGTAATGCTTGGTGCGATGTGTAGGTACCAGCACCTCCGTCGGCACCTTAGCTTGGAATCCGTAAGCCAAGGCAAAAGGGGTTTCCCCAGTCGCCGTTCTTGGCCTCGTCCTGTACGTCCACAAGACATAATTCAGCTGCTCCGGCCAGGTGGAGGTGTAGTCTTCCAACTTCTTCTTGATCTCATCCATGATGGTCCGGTTCATGTTCTCCACCTGGCCGTTGGCCTGCGGGTAGGCCACCGAGGCCTTAGAGTGCCTGATGCCCCACTTTACCAAGTATGCCTCAAACCCTCTGCCGACGAACTGCCGGCCGTTGTCAGTGACGATCTGCTCCGGGATCCCGAAGCGGCATATGACGTTTTGCCAGACGAACTTATGGCACTCGAATTCAGTGATGGAGGCCAGTGGTTCGGCCTCCGCCCACTTGGTGAAATAATCAATCGCCACAATGACGAATTTCCTTCCTCCAGCGGCCGTTGGCAGAGGACCCAGCAAATCTATGCCCCACCTAGCAAAAGGTAGTGCGATGGTCATCGGGGTGTAGAAGCTCGCTGGACGTCCAGGGACAGGCGCATACTGTTGGCATACTGCGCACTTCCGAGTGTGGTTGAAGCAATCTTGCTGTATGGTCGGCCAGTAATAGCCCTGCAGGATGATTTTTCTGGCCAGGGTTCGGGGGCCTTGGTGGCTGGAACAGATCCCTTCATGTATCTCTTCGATCACCGTTGCTGCCAGGCTCGGCGGGAGGCACCTGAGGTAAGGTCCGCCGAACGTCTTCTTGTAGAGTTGCCCGTCAATAAGTTCAAAGTTAGGGGCACGCCTCTTTATCCATGCAGCTCTTCCTGTGCTGCCATCCTCGTCGGGCTCAGGGAGTGTTCCATCTCTGAGGTAATCTGCTATCTCCTTCGCCCAGTTGGGTTCGGCGATGGAGATAACCTCCACCTGGATGACGTCCGTCGCCGGTGCTGGGAACACTTCCTGCCTGACGAAGCCTCTGATGTGGCGGGGGATGCTTGACGCTGGATCATCGGTTGGGGGGTTGCTTAGCTTTGATAGTATGTCCGCCTCTGCATTTTCCACCCGTGATACCTGCTCAAGGATCACCTGCTCAAATTGTGCGGTCTGCTCCTCCGCCAGCTCCTTATAAACCTTCATTCTCTCTTCCCTGGTTTCTGCAGTGCCGTTCATCTGGGTTACCACCAGCTGGCTGTCTATCCTCACCTTCAGACGAGCTGCTCCGAGGTCTTTCGCGCATTTCAGCCCCGCGATAATCGCCTCGTACTCAGCCTCGTTGTTGGTGACCTTGAACTCAAATTTCATAGAGTAGTAGGCTTTGAAACCCTCGGGGGAAGTGATCACCGCTCCTCCGCCACAGCCCCGCGCACTCGAGGCCCCATCGGTGTACATCTCCCACCAATTGTCAAAGTCGTTGCTGTCATGGGATTCGTCCTCGGTGCGCGCGGTGCATTCCGCAATGAAGTCCGCCAGTGCCTGTCCTTTGATCGTCGGCCTTGGCTTGAAGTCCACGTCATACTAGCCGATCATCAAGGACCACTTGGTTATCCTTCCGCTTGCCATTGGATTCCTGAGGACTGTGGCGAGGGGCTGCGTCGTGTAGACGGTCACCGGGTGTGCTTGGAAATACGGCGCCAGGCGCTTGATGGATGCAATCAAGGCAAGGATCGTCTTCTCCATCGCTGTGTATCTCGTCTCGGGGCCGTTCAGCGCCTTACTCACAAAGTATATTGGCCGCTGAACGCCTTCAGACTCCTTCAGCAACACGGCACTTACGGCCAGATCGGCTACTGCCAAATACATGTACAATCTCTCCCCGGGATCCGCTTTGGTGAGGACGAGCGGAGAGGAGAGATATACCTTGAAATCTTCGAAAGCAGCCTGACACTCCGGGGTCCATTCAAAGGGATTGGCCTTCTTCATGATCTGGAAAAAGGGGATCGCCTTATCAGCCAGCTTGGATAAGAATCTGCTCAGGGCCGCCAGACGCCCGGTGAGCCGCTGCACGTCTTTTAGGTTCTTTAGGGCCTCCATGTCCATAATTGCCTTCACCTTCTCCGGGTTAGGCTCGATCCCCCGCCCGCTCATCATGTAGCCGAGGAACTTGCCGCCCCTGACGGCGAAGGCACACTTCTTCGGATTGAGCCTCATGCTGGCCCTCTCCATGATGCTGAAGACCCTCTCCATGTCCTGGACATGGTCCTCCTTTTTCTTACTCTTGATCAGGATGTCATCCACGTAAGCTTCCATTGTTCTCCCAAGTACGTCCTTGAACAACATCCCAATCATCCTCTGAAAAGTAGCCATGGCGTTCCTCAAGCCGAACAGCATGACGATGTAGCAATACACGCCGTCCGCCGTGACGAACGCCGTTTTTTTGGCATCATCGGGGTGCATGAACACCTGATGGTAGCCTCTGAATACGTCCATGAAGCTGAGCAGCTCGCAGCCTGCTGTCTCATCCACCAGCAAGTCGATCCTCGGAACAGGGTAAGGATCCATCGGACAAGCTTTGTTGAGGTCCGAGTAATCGACGCACATCCGCCAAGTGTCGCCCTTCGGGGCTAGTACCACGTTGGCCAACCACTCCACGTGGATGACTGGCCGGATATGTTTGATGCTGAGGAGAGTTGCTGTCTCCTTCCGGATGAAATCACGTCGGTCGGCCGCCATATATCTTTTCTTCTGTTGTATAGGCTTGGCATCCGACCGCACGGCGAGTCTATGGCATATGAGGTTGGGGTCGATGCCCGGCATGTCCTCCGGCCCTCTGGCGAACAGGATTCTGAACCTTCGGAGGACGGCTATGACCCCCGCTCTGACCTCCGGCTCTAGGTCGGCACCGATGGACACCTTCCTGTCTGTCGAGTCGTCGAGCTCGATTTCCTCCAGCAAGGTAGCTGGTTCCAGATGGGCGTCCAAATCGGCCTGTTTGGCCTTCTCGGAGATGCTGTTGACCCAAGCTTCTCGCTCGTTGAGCTTCTCCATGGCCTTTGTGTAGCAGGCCCTGGCCATATGCGGGTCCGTACGTGCTACCCCCACTCCAGTGTCGGTGGGGAATTTGATGGATGAGTGCCGTACGGAGCATATGGCCCCCAAGTCTTCCAAGCCGGGTCGGCCCAAAATGGCGTTGTGGGCGCATTTCAGGCGGACCACGACGAATGTCATCCCGATCCGGGCGGTGTGAGGGCCGTCGCCGATCTCTACTGGCAAGATGATGGTGCCCTCAGCGTCAATGCAATCCCGGTGAAGCCAGACAGCGGGGTGCGCAGAGGGTGCAGCATGTCCTTCTTGAGCTTCATTCCCTCGAAAGCCTCCCCAGTAGAGGACGTTCACACTGCTCCTGGTATCAACAAGGACGCGGCGGACGATGGCATCGTTCACGTCCATGCTGATCACCAGCTCGTCTCTGTGCGGCGCTGGTGACATCGGCGGGACCAAAGGTGATTGCCTCGATCTTGTTGCGCTTGGTGGGGGGTGCTGATACGGAACCCACGTAGAGTGATCTCTCAAATTTTTTCCGCTCGGCGGGTGTATCCCCTGTCTCAGCGCCCCCGAAGATCACCTTGATCTCTAACTTCTTCTTTTTGCCCTTCGGGCCAAGGGATCCCTCCGGACGTTTATCTGCACTTCGATAATCCACGTCCTGAGGTTCTGCCTCGCGCCGGTCGTCGCGGCGCCATGTCCGGGGTCGGGGATTCGGCTTCTGTTGGCTGTTTTTGTTCAGCAGCTGGGTGAACTCGCCCAAGTTCCCCTGACGGATCAGCTCGTCGATTGCTTTCTTTAGTTGGCTGCAATTGTCCGTCAGGTGGCCGGCCCTCTGATGGTATTCACAGTAGGCCGATTGGTCAAGCCCCATATGCTTCTTCATATCTTGGGGTTCCATCAGGAGGCCCTTGTCCTTGATGGCCTCAAAGATTTGGCTCACTGGATAGGCCAATGGGATATAGCGGTCGTCCGGCCGCGTTTGAATATCTCCGGACGGAGCCTTCCAAGGGACCATCGCCCCGTCCGCCTTCTTCTTTTTGTTTGGGGGGGAGGGCCCGGGTCCTGGTCTAGGTCCGAGCCTGTCCGCCATCTTCCGTGGCTGGGCCGCGGGAACTCCGTCCCGCTGCCTGATCTCCTCCTCAATGGAGGCATACTTCTGGGCCCGAGCCAGAACCTCGGTGTAGCTGGTGCCGGGGTTCCTCCTTAGGTCCCGATACAGATCCCCTGTGGCCAGTGCACTGGTGAACATGTTCGTGGCCAGACGTTCGTCCAGATCATCGACCTGCAGGACCTCGTCCCTCCACCTTACCAGGAACCTAGCCAGCGGTTCGTCCCGCCCTTGTTTGATGTGGGCGAGAGCCGTGACGTCCTTCCTAGGGGTGGTACTGGCAGCAAATTGAGCCATGAACTGCCGGGAAAGTTGTTCATATGAGTCGATGGTGCCCGGCCTCAGCTGGCCGAACCATTCCTGAGCCGGCCCCCTGAGGGTGCTGAAGAACAATCTGCAGATGGCCTCGTCCGATGCTCCCAGCATGGACAGATTCCCTTGGTAGCTAATCAGATGGGCCTTGGGATCACCGGCCCCATTGTACACCAAGTTGCCCGGGGGCCTGCAGTCCCGGGGAATCTCGACGCTCATCACCCGGGGGGTGAAGGGTGACGTGAGAGAGAAAGAGGGCGTGGCCGAGCCGATGTCCGTCCGCCTGTTCATCTCGGCTATCTGCCGCTCCATCGCTTCCAGCCTTGCATCCTGTGCGACCCTTCCGGGGGACACAGGGGGCACGGCCTCGATGGCAGTGTTTCGCTGAGCGGCCACAACATCGTGCGGCCGCCTAAGGATTTGCGCACCTCGCCGCTGGAAATGTCGTCCAACGGTGTTGATCCTTGGGGTTTCGTCCCCTCGCGAGACTTGGCGGGGAACTGATGGCGTGTGCGCCCTGAGAGCAGCGATGCTGACCTTGGTTCGCCCTCCCGTTCCACGGGAGCCTAAACCTCCACCTAGCCGCTCATGGACCGGGGGCCGGTGGTCGCTGGACCCTGTCGTATCATCGTACGACTGCATACGGCGGATGGGAGAGAGGGGTGTTCGCTGGGTGCTTGCAGAGTAGACCTGCTCTTAAGCCTCCCGTTCATCTGCCAAACGGCGCATGGTGTCAGCGAGTTCCCGCATGAGGCGGGGGTCCTGCCTGGCCTCCAGGGGAATGAGGTCAGTGATACCCCCGTTTCCCCCGGAGGTCCATATTGTCGCGGACAGCTCCGAGTTCTGGCCGCGATTCCGACGGCTTGACTCCAGACGCTCGGAGAGGTCACGCTGGTTGTTGCTTCCTGACATCGTGCTTGCTGTAGGTAGATTTAGTAGCTGTTTGGGAGAGTTTCTGGAAACTTTTTGTTCAGTTTCCCACAGACGGCGCCAGTGTTGAGGTTTATTCCTTCAACCTTCAGGCCCAACACGTAAGCCCAAAGATTTCGAGTGGAGTGAGTGTATGAATATCTAGCCCAACAACTATTGGATGGATCAGGAAAACAGAGGAAATAGCAGGCAATGTAAATAGGTATTATTAACTTCGTAATAACTCCCCTAAGTACAATCTACTTGCTAAAAGAGGCACGTCGGCCGTTCGTCTTACAAGGCAGTTAGAAGTGCTGCGAGTAAGAATGCTAAAGCTAGAATGCTAAGAATAGAAAGTTGCCAACCCTTTACAATGAAATAAATGCTTCTATTTATACCCACCAATGGGCAGGTGGCTATACTGATGTGGCAGCATGTGGACCGCTGGTGCCCCAACTACCAAATCTTCAGCATTAAATGCACTTCCCGCCAGAATCTAGGTTTCCCGCCTAACCAATGGGAACGTTCGTCCACCCGGGAAGTGAGTTGGATCGCTCCAAGTGACCCTCAAGAGATACTGGCTGTTCGTCTCCTGGCCTTGATGGATAATCACCATGTGGACTGGATTTCCTCCGCTGACTACAGGCTTGCTCCGGAGACGTTCGTCGTCATCCCTGGTGGCACGTGGTCCTGCTCCTTGTCTCTGTATAGACGTTCGTCGAGAGGAGCCGTTGGGCCTGAACCCCCAACCCCAGACGCTCGTCCCTCCTCAAGGAACATGGGCCTGCGGGCTAGCCTTGTGCTCTAACTGGACGTGCGTCCGGTTAGGAGGGGTTAACGGGCCGGACCTCGGCTTGGGCCATTAACCCAACACTCATCATTTTCATTAAGATGACATATGACAAAAGTTGTGTGATTGCTACACTTATTATTGTTTGTGTAAATCTTAGGTTTAGAAAAATCTTAATTTTGATATGCTAGCTTAAAAAAACATTAGAAATCTTGTAGTATATTACGACGTAAGTTTTAGTATTTCAGGATGCTAGCTTTAGGCATCATGCAATTAATTTTAGTATTTAATAATTGCACTGTAACAATACAAAAACACAAGATCATAGGGTGGACGTTTTCATTTTTACTTTTACACTATTGTTGATCTTTTATGCACTTAGTGCATTCATTTTCATTCAATTGGTCAATTCATGTTTATGTTTTTTGTAAAATACGGGAAAAATACGTTTTATACGGGAAGTAGGAGTTTTTTTCCTTTTTAAATGGACCAACATTTCCCCCCTTTTTAAACGTGTTTTTTTGATTAAAAAAAACGGTACGTGTTTAAAACGCGTTTGAATCGGAAAAAAAGCTAACTAGGGTTGCCACACCATCTAATTATTCCAATTTTATTTTTTCTCTACATCGCTTTTTCATCTTTCAACCCACCGGCAATCACTGCCCAACACCTTGTACGACCCGCCACTGGCCTATTTTTCGGATGTAGGAGATCGAGAAATTGCCATCCAAGTTTGTTAATACGAAAATCTGCTGATTTGATTAATAATGCTGAAATTTATGAAGTTCTGGCTAAATTATCTGCATTTGCTGATTCTGCTGATTTAAGAAAAAAATATTTTTAAAATATATGTTATTATTAAAATAAAAAAATATATGTAAAAATAGCTAAAATAATCATCTACAGTAATTTCAGTCGATACAGGCAGAAAAGTAACTTCAACCTTAATTTTTCTGTTTATGACACAGTTCAGCGCGCAAAGCAAAAGTTACATGTTTCTTGAAAAAATGACTCATAAGCCTAATAAGCCGAAAAACAATCTTGTCAAATGACTTCCTAGACAATATACACACAGTACAATATCCGATGTCTGCCACTTTGCCCTTTTTTTATCGTGCCACTTCGCTCATGAAGAGGGTGTTTGGAGCACTCAAAATGGGTTGAAAAGCCTGAAAGTGTCAAAAAAATAACCAAACACTTCATGATTTGGCTGTTTGAGCTGATTTTTATGATCAGCCGAAAAAACAACTATATGACTACTTTTTTAGCTGATTTTTATTATTGTACTATTTGAGATTGAAAAGTCCCTTTTAGCCTTTTATATTGAAATAGGTGCTCGTTGTTTTGGACGAACAAAATATCCGATCCTCGCTTGGGAGCTCCAGATCAATTGCTTCTTATTCAAGGAGTGCTCCATACTTAACTATTTTGGACTTTGGTAAAATAAAATTCAAATAAACCCCACTCCTTATGTTTTGTTTCATTTTATTTTAATTTATTCAAGTGCATGTGAGTTTTTTTATACTCCGTATACTTTATAGAAATGGTATTTTTTAAAATTAATTTACTCATATTGTTAACAAAAAAGTTATAATGATATCGTTTACTCAGAAAAAATTTGTGTAAAAAGTTCAATATAATAAATTAATTAAACATTCTTATAATCACCTAATCAAGCAAAATTAATTCACTAGCAAAATACACTCATATATTTAGCACAAATAAACTAATACCCGTTAAAGTAATTTTACATTCAATCAGTAATTTCACCCAACATATTACCACACTTTCACTTCAACACATTCAGTCTTTTCAACTTATTCAGCCATTACCAAACAGGCCCAAAAAGTGCTCGTAACCGCTAGTGGCAATGTTTTTAATGTGAAAAACCAGTACACAACAAATTATTTAGAAAATTTGGAAAGATAAGTTATGTACTCCGCAATTATTAATGACAATTATTTTTAAAAATAACTTGTTATCTAACCATTTTACCATACAATCATTTTTCTTAGAAAAACTGAAAAAATCAAAAACAATTTTATATAGACTTTAATTTTTTGAAGTACAATTGGGCATGCCACTTGCTGGCATTTTAATAAAAACTATTGAAGACTTTATCCGGTGGTGTAGGCTGCTGATATTTTCAAAGTTTTTTTCCGAAAAATGAGCTGGTAATGGTGTTACTTTCCAATAATAATAATAATAATAATAATAATAATAATAATAATAATAATAACAATAACAATAACAATAACAATAACAATAACAATAACAATAACAATAACAATAACAATAACAATAACAATAATAACAATAATAGTAATAATAATAATAATGATAATGATTTAATGTTAATAAAAAAATTATGAAGTATGAACTATATCCATGTTGTAGTCCTATTTAGGGAATTTTCTTTTACGGCTGAGTCCTAGACTAGCACCAATATCGGACCCGAAACAGATCGGACACATTCATACATTCCTATTGACCCTGTGTAAAAGTAAGTTATCCAATGAGTTTTTTTTACTTTAGTTATCCAATGAGTTAAAAAGGAATTGTTTGCTCAAATTGTCATATGCACTATCAGGCACTTTTCCAAAGTGAACAGCAGAAACTAAGCAACCATATACAATTTACTTCACGTGAGGTTACTTAATCAACTGTCCATATTAATCTAAATTATCATATTTTGGTATAGATATACCTGGACGTATATGTTATTTTGCTTAATATGCTCCATACTACACACAAGTGCCAGGAGCAACAGAATAGAAAAAAGACAAAAATTACAATGCCAACAGAAGAGTGACTGCGCTTTACAGCAAAAGCAGGCAGCATGTGTTTAGGAAACATTTGGTAAACCGTGATGTAATCAAATGAGTGTCTAATGCAAATATACACTAAAAATATACTGCATCCTAAAATACAGTCTTAATTGAGTGAGGTACAATTTTTTGTTTTTAATCAACTTGATCACAGTACAAGCTTTACTTTTACAAGTTATAAATGATCAATTATATACCTCTAGAGCTTATTTCCAAAATTACTTGGAGTGACTTTACAAACAAATTGCTTAGAAAATGAAAATCGACTCTTAAACCATGACTGGACAGGGAGAAAAGATTGAACGTGACTTTTTCCTTTTGAAAGGGATGAAGTGGTTGATTACATTTCATTGCGGTTTATCAAATGTTACCTGAATTCATTTACAGATGATTGGAAGGGTTGTGTGGATGTGCGGGTCTCATATAAGTAAAACCCCTGAAAGGGTTTTCATGTCCTTTAGGACTAGAAGCAGGAGAATCCAGCAAGGGCATGGCAGTCCATTGGGTGTCGAAATTGGCTACACAGTGTTTCCCAGCAACTTTTGGACAAAAACTGGGCTGGATTTCCCGAGCTTCTAGTTTCTTCCAGTTAATGGGGCGGAACCACTTGTGGGCTTTTATCTCATCACTGCCTTTCAGTCCACTGCCTAAGCGCTTGCTTGTCTCCTTTTGTAAAAGCTGAGAATTAAAAAAATGCAATTCCTATTTGATATCTAGAATAGTAGAATTAAACGGGTGATATTGTCAGAAACAATCAAAATACATCAGACCAAAAGTTTCAAACCAAATCACATATAAAAAAGATTCAGACCAGATTCTTCTATTCCATACATTAATACAAGACATGATCTGAAACATTAACCAACTCAGATCAGACCAGATCTAAAAACTTAACATTTCACCGTTTAGACTTAGATTGGTCCTCCCCTAAGAATTTAAAAACAATTCTGTGCTCCTAAATATTTGGTTGAAGTAATAAGGTGTTTTATTTAGTTCACTAAATTTAGATCCAAATTAGGGCTTGATTTGAACATATAAGAATACCCTTCTAAATTAGAGTAAAAGATGCACCGGGGATAAATTGTGTATTTAGTCCAGGAACTGAATCAAGTATTAACTCTTTTTTAACCTACTTGGGAACACTAATATGTGCTGCCAACTAAGCAGGTGGCACAGTGTACCTAACATCTGGGCAGGGTTATGCGAAATTTGGTGGTTTTAGGTAGAATTAGGAAGGGTAAATTCAAGAAAAAACATAGGCAGCAAAGGTGAGCGATCCTAGCTGGTCTCGGCAAAAGTTTTTAGAACTGAGATACAAGAAAAATGATTTTTTACCCCTTTCAACAACGAGTGTGCATCATTGGACAAGTATGCAGGGAGCTTAATCTTATCCTTTATGATCTTCTGCTGAAGTTTATGTCGGTTCCCACCAAAATAGGGAGGCTGCATTGGGAGCAAAAGTAAAGTAAAAACTATTAGTGAACATACTGAACAAGTTGAAATGCAGAAAACCAAGAATCCATGATGCTGCGGCACAGGATGAAATCATCTCACTTTTGGTTCTCAACTTTGAATTTTGGTGCACCACAATTAAGTTATTGCTTTTTTTTGTCCTTTTAAGTCACTTATCCCACAAAATTCAGAAGTAAATTGTACTGAAGTTCAGCCAGATAAGTGATCGGGGACTGAAAGTGGAAAGAAATCCATAAATGTGCATTCAAAAAGTGATTAAAATTAGAGTTGGAGAAAAAGTGGTAATGACCTAAAAGTGAAAATGGAAGAATATGCACCGCATTCTTTGTACATAGAAAATTTAAGGGAAGACTATTTAGGACAAATAAAAACGGAGAGGAGGGAGTACAACAAACCCTTCCAGTGAGCATCTCATACAAGAGAACTCCCACACTCCACCAGTCTGCAGACTTGTCATGACCCTTCCCAAGGATAATTTCAGGTGCCATATATTCCAATGTTCCACACATAGAGTTGAATCGGGAGTTCCCATCAAATTGCTTGGCAACACCAAAGTCAGTTATTACAACCTGCACTCAACACACAAGGCATGTGATGTAGAAGGAACCGAAACAACTCATACTTCCTTACCATACTGTTGGGTAGTATGCAACACAACCTAAAATGATTCTCTAGGAATAAATTTACATCACACATTTAGATCCCTCGCAAACCAAGTAGGATCACATAACTATGGTGTGGACAAATGAGTCTAAACCCACAACCAAATGGCCATATGGCTTGTCCAAAACCATCGAGTCAGCAGGTGCCCCAGTGCACCACAAATCACCAACGGATCGGAACCTTCACATCGGTGGAGATTCTGGGTTGCCTGGCCTGGGAGCATGATATCATGTTAAGCTGACCTTCACTCACCCCTAAATATCCTAAAGATGTGAGATTTACTCCAGCTTTATAAACGTATATAGTAGATCCAATTCCAAGAAACCAACAACGTGAGATACCTCAATATAAGCATTGTTATTCACTTAACAATTCTCAAATAGTATCTATCAATAAAAAGGCATCATACTTGAAGCATTATGATATGATGAGGAAAAAATCTAGTAAAGTGAGTTGTCATAATAGTAAAAGTGAGTGTAACTAAGTGCTAATTACAATAACATCCAAGCCTTAGTCCCAAAAGATATTGGGGTCAGCTAACATGAATCAATACATGATATTGGAGTCAAAAGGGAACAAAAGATAAAAAGATTACGTATGATAAAAGAGTTATAAAAAAGTACATGATATACATAAACATGATAAGATAAAAAGGATAAAAAGAATATATATATACATATATAATAAAAAAGACAAAAGGATAAAAACATAAGAAAGATAAAGAAGATAAAGGGAACTAAAATTTCTTTTCTTTAGACCCAAGTTATTGTTCATCAGTAGAATGTGGTCAATGAAGAGAATTTTTTTGTCAAAATGTTTCAATTCGTAGCCATAGCTGCATAATTGAAATCACTCGAGGAATGAAGACAGTGCATTATATAGGCAACAAATATGACTGTGTGCTGCAGAACAAAAAGGCGTTCTATTAGAGAAGGTAATTATGTTAAAAAAATTATAATAAAAAAAATCCATTCCCTATAGTTTAAATTCACACTTGTTATTTTAATTGTTTGATAACTCATTACTATTGAATATCCCAAATCAATTGTCTCCTGCTTTTGACTATTAAATAGGTGTGAGGTAACACATCCCTTGATGAATTTTTGGATGAAATAGCTCTTGATAAATGTGGTATTAGAGCAGGATCTAATAGTGGTTTGTGTAATGCCAGCCCATTTGATTCTCAATTATAACCCTTCCGTTGTATTGAATTATTGATTATACCGCGTCAATTTTGTCTACTAGGTTTGAGTTGAACCTAGTTAATAAGGTAAAGAGAACTCTTTAGGGTGAGTTATGCAAGTTTAACCATAACTAACATAACTAAAGACATTATTTTTTGCACTAAAAGTGAAAGAGAAAGAGATACTAACATGACCCTCTACATCCAGAAGTATATTTTCAGGTTTAAGATCCCTGTGTATTATTCCATTTTCATGGAGGTGGGAAACAGCAGATACAATCTCAGCAGTATAGACACGTGCTAAATCTTCTCTGAAAGAATACCAAGTGTTACTATTTTATTATTAACGAAATTTCCACAGCGTGTATAGGTAATAAATTATGATTTACATTAATACCTGAATAAGCCTTGACGGCAGAGTTGAAAGAAAAGATGTCCCCCATTAACAAAATCCAAAATAAGGTAGAGTCTATATTTGGTCTGCATTGAAATCAAAGTGTTTAAAGTAAGTGAAATCAACTATTCAACTCCCCCAACTCCCCTGGTAGCAACCACAAACTTCCCAAGCGGCTAAGCATTAATAAAATAAGAAGAATATACATCAAGTCCCCTGAATATTCGGTATAAGGTATTAATTGTAATTTACGACTGTTTTTTCGAATTTCTGAACTTAGTCCATCAATTGTTATAGATTAGATACAATAAGCTTCTCCGTTGAAGTGACTGTTTACACTGATAGTTAGAGTTTATGAGGGCATTCTCAATGTTATATATTGTTGAAAATACCCCCCCCCCCCCCCCCCAAACCTTGTACTCCGTACTAAACAGTGGTTTTCAAGAAGAGGCTAATTGTATCTCAATTGTCTCAGATTCCATAATTCCAAGCAATCAAGGGACATAAGAGCATAAATATGCCCTTGAACTTTCAACAAAATCCTGATTGATCATCGACTCCCCAAGTGCCTTGTGAATCCCTTAACTAACTATAGTAACCTATTAATGACCACAAACTTCAAAGTTTAAAGTAACTTATTACCATTGACTTTAGACATGAAGTATATGCAGGTGCTTACATAGTAATGTGATTGAGGGTGTGGAGAAAAACGTGGGCGATGATAACACCAGTTGCAGAATGCAACAACAAGAAATACACATTATAAATCTACATAATTCAGCCAAAACCATATAAATTTTTTGAATTTGTAATCTTTTTTGTTGTTGCACTGTCTTACATTGAAAACTCGGTCACTATTGGATGTTTTCCACAATATTAATGTTCTAAGTATGTAATACAGATCACTAGATTCGCTAGTTCTTACCTGAAATGAGTACCTAAGGTGCACAATGAAAGGATGGTCAATTTTGGTAAGTATATTCCTCTCACTGATCATATACTCAAGATTACTTTTCTCCAAAACCTTATCTTTCCGCATCACCTTCATCGCAAATATTTCAGAGGTGTCAATCTTCTGCACCTGATAAACTTTTCCAAACGCACCTTGGCCAACCACTTTCAAGACCTCAAAGTCATCAAGACCAACCACTGCTTTTGGAAAATAAAAAGTGCCTTCTTCAACCTTAGAATCACTCTCAAATGAAGACTGGTTTTCCCCATTGGTCTCCTCAGAGGCTCCCGCTACAAGTACCAGAGAGTCCTCATTCTCACGTAACGTGAGTCTACTAAGCCTTTGTGTTTTGTTAGTACATTCTGTTGGACCGACCAAAGAATGAGAGCGGGTGTAAATAATATCTGTCCCTACACAGTTTTCATGGATTGGTGATTGAGCAGGAAAAGGACCAAACACATCAGAGAACTCCAAACATACATCAGTCGGCACCAGGACATCATGCGGTTTCAATGATGGAATCACATTGCTCTGGATAGGTGTCTTACCCGAGAATTGTGAGAACTCCAAGAAAACCATTTTCACTTCAAAAAGTAAGCTTTGGGTCCAGAATCAGTCAGTCAGCCCTGGGGAGGTCAAGACAGTGTGACAACAGGGTCCCGTTCCACTGTGGGTATGAATTTTTTTTATTTAGTTTCGCAAAGAGTCATAAAAATAAATGAGTCGAGATATTTGTTGAAGTTGTAGAGCTAAACTGATTGTGCACTTGCTCACTTGATTTGCAGTGCTAACTGAAGAGTGTCTTGGCTTCAAACCTCACATTTCCTTTGCGATGAGAAGTTTTTTACTTGTTTCAAATTTTAATACAAATGCAAGGATGCCCAAAATATTTCCCGCCTCTGGTCGGGTCACCCACAGGGGGAGAAATGCTCCACTGGTTCTACCCCAAGAACAAAATTATAAAACGTAAAACACCTCACAATACCCTGAAGAGAAGATAATTCTCAAATGCAACAAGGGTTCCAAAGAATCTCTGGATGAGAGGACACAGAATCAAGAAAAGAGTGATGTGTTTGTTTCCCACTTCAGAGGAAACAGAAAGCGCAGTGATGCTTCTCCAATTCATGAAGGTCAGACAAAAAATAGCTGTAGCACATGAAGGCAGCACAAAATTATAGAGATAAAAACCAACAAAATGATAGAAAATTACTATTAGTTGTTCATTCATTCCAATGCTATAAAAGATAAAAAACAAATGAAAGATGCACAAAAGAAGAAGATACTAATTATTACTCGTAGTTTATTATTAATCGGAAAAGTAAATGTTACGAATAAGATTGAATCTAAATCATGTTACTCAACATCAGAAAAAGCTACCGAACTGTAATAATTGTTTGTACACAGTACTTACTAAGAGTTTATTCATTGATTCATTATTGTTCAGTTGATAAGGGATACTCTTCCATAAATCCATACCCCTCACAGAAAGACACCTCTGTAAGGACCCATATAGGGACTAAGCTGACTAATACCATATAGAGAACAATAAGGTTGACTCTAACTCAACCCCAAAGAACTTTAAATGTGAGGATTGTCAAATTTTCATCAGGTTCATTCATATATAGACATGCCAGGCTGAGTTAAGATATCACATTTCATATACTAACCAACTCTACAGAATCCGGGTTCCTATTTAATAAATCGGAATGCATCCTGATACATCCAACCTATGTGAATGATCATTCTTTATTTTTCAAATGAACCACCGAATGAAAATGAAAGTTCTTTAATAAGATTACGATCAGATTAAATCCTCATATGCTTCGTTAAAAAAAACTTTAAACATATCATGTTTCTGCTTACTCGATCAAATCAACCATCTCAAGTTCTGATCCCTGGCTACAATCTAAATATATAATCACAACAACATCTACACAATTTTTCATATGGTTTCTTAAGCTTAGCTGATACGGAGTATTGTCTACATTACAACAATAATCAATCCAAAAAACTTCGGCCGATGTTCCAAGTTCCAACTTTAAACACGGATCAAACCATAAAACATCTATGAATTGAGAAAATCAATGATCTAATAGTGAAAAAACATCATACAGATTAGAGAATCATAGAAATTTTTGGTTTAGGAACTTGCCTTAGAAAACAACGCAGAGGGAGCCGTGGAGAAAAGAGAGGAGACCAATTGGGACGAAAGAAGAGACGTTTGTGATTTTTCTTATGAACAGAGAAATTCTGCGTATTAATGATGAATTGTTTGATCCGTTTCTGCTTCGCGTGGCCGCTTTAAACTCCCATTTTATTTTGAGTAATTTATTATTCATAAAATAAAACATAATCAAAACAGATTATCTATCTTCTCAATTTACCTTTTTCAAAAAAAAATACTCCCTCCGTTCCTAAAAATTCTTCCCGGTTTGAATTGGCACGCTTATTAAGAAAGTGGAATAAAGTGGAAATGTTTGGTTGTGGTTGTGTGAGAAAAAGGTAGAATGAATGTGAGCAGCACAAATCGTCCAAAAAGAGAAAGTGGGAAGAATTTTTGGGAACGACCCAAAAAGGAAAGTGAGAAGTATTTTTGGGAACGGATGGAGTAACTTCTCAATTTACCCAAAAAAAAATCTTCTAAAAAAACAAGATTATCTATACATCTGCTCTAAAAAATAAATATTTTCTATACATCTGTCACCTATTTAAAATATGAACAAAGCATCTCTTAATACTAAAACAATATAACATCATGATTTTGTGCTAATATGTGTATAAAGTAATGACTACATCATTTTTATGTTAAGATTATTCGTAATTATATATATATTCTTCTACTTTATACTATTAAACTCTACATAAATGAATAAATAAATTGTTGAATTTCACAAGGGAAAAGGCTGAGGTGTATGGATACAACTACAAGTCCTCCGACATATAATGTGGTTGTATTTATCCCAATTATTGTGAATAATGATCAATAGCTTTAATCTATGACAGCTCATTTTCAAATGTTTTATACATACAATGAATCAAAAACATAAGGACCCAAGTCTATATGATAAATGTAGATGAAGATATTATTTATATCGGGAAAATAATTAAAATATCTCAAACTTTAAAAGAGTGTGAGGTAAACACTCCAAACTTCCATATGTAATTTAAATAACCCAAATTTTATATAAATAGTTATTTAAGCATCATGGTCATGTATTATTTCTTTCAAAAAAGTAAGTTTATGGTGTTAATTGCATAATTTAAAATAGGGGAAAATAATTAAAATACCCCAAAGTTTGAAGAGACGTGAGGTAAGCACCCCAAACTTGTATATGTAATTTAAATAACCCAAATTTTATATAAAATGTTATTTTAACATCGTGATCATGTATAATTTCTTTTAAAAAAGTAAATTTATGATGTTAATTGCATAATTTAAAGGGAAATCTGTCAAATAGGTCCTCATACTATTTCCAAAAGGCAATTGAGTCCTCGTAAAGGTGGATCAATTAAGTCCATGAAGTGTTAAAAATTACTCAATTATTCCATTTAGCTGGTTGGGAGCCGGTTAATAGGTAAACATGTACACGTGGCGGTACATATGTTTTTTTTTCTTTTTTGATTTTCTTTTCTTTCTTCCTCTTCTCACTCTTTCTTCCTCCCCGCGCTTCTTCTTGCTTCTTCTTTAGCCGCAGATGTTTGAGTTAAAAGTATTTACGGATATACTGCTGGGCTAAAAGTATTTACGGATATACTGCTGGGCTTAACCATGGTCGGGGTAAGTCGCCAAACCGTTTGGCGACTTATAAGTCGCCCAACCGTTTGGCGACTTACCCAGTATCGAGAAATAAAGTTTAAAAAAAAGGAAAGCAAAGAGGGGCAAAATTGTCTTTTGAGACCTGCTAAATTTTACGACTATCGTGTCCGCAGGTCGCTCCGCGCAGGGGGGTGCGAATTTTTGGTTCTGAACTAGAAGCCGGAATTCTTGTGTGCGCGAGAGCTCCCCTATTCTCCTTCACCTTTTAATATTAAGTGATGAGTGGTTCATATTTATAGGCTTCAAACTTTCCAAGGAGTTTAGGTGTGGGAAAGTTAAAGAAGCTCACTTTCCACCTTTGCTTCAAAGTGTACACTTTTCCATCTATCTTTTTCAAGAGCTAGTTTTGAGGCACTTCAAACTTCAAGCTTCAAAACTCCAACACCAAAGGTCAACACTACAATCAAACTTCATGTCCGGTACGTCCGTAGAAACAAAAACGAACCAAACCTATCTGCTATGTTAGATTTAAATGAATAATAGTATACGGCCCAGATTAAATTTAAAAAAGAACCGCCTTCGTTTTTCCGTCTCTGTACTTTACCAAAATTCCGTCATTAGTGACACTCTATTATTGCCATTTAAACATGAGTCCGTATGTAATCAATTAGAAAGGGCTTATTAGTAACTCTACAATTCATTACCATGTATATTACTCTATATATTTGGCACGTTCCTGTCATTACGCAACCACAACTTTAAAATCCATTAATGTTGATGTTATTTTAATATGGCGTGTCCCCACCATTAGGGCTGTGCACGGGTCAGGTTCGGGCGGGTCGGGTTTGCGAACCCTAAACCCGTTCCGGTTTTTTAATTTAAATACTAGGCCCGACCCTTTGATATTTCAAATCGGGTATTTCGGATTTTTTTAAGTCGGATATTATCGGATATCGGGTCGGGTTTCGGATATTTCGGTTATATTTAAAAAAAATTATAATTGGATAATTAAAGTGTTTAAATGCCACTTTGACAAAAATTGTACACACTAGTGCACTAAACTTCCAAATTACACAAATAATTTTACAAAAATTGCACAAATAATTAAACGTGAATGGATTTAAATATAGATTATACATAACTTGATTAAAATGTGAATGGATTTAAATACATATTATACATAACTTGATTAAAATATGACTCTTCTGTCATTTTGCATAAAATAAAAAACTTCCAACTTCCAATTTACGTTGTGAATAACACAAAAATTTTGTCAAATTTTCTCAGGAGCATTTTGTATGTTTTTCTTATGAGCGGGTGCATCAAGCTAGTAAGTTAGAGTTGTTTCCATTTTTGTGTCAGTTACACTTTTGGTACTCGACTTTTAATTTTTTCATTTTTAGTCCTCGACTATTGTGCTAAAGATACTTTTAGTCATCAACTTAAAAGTTTCCCACATTTAGTCCCCTGATCGGGTTTTCGGTTTCGGGTTTTTCGGGTCGGATATCCACTTCAGTTCGGATAATATCCGGAAAAAATATCGGGTTTTTCGGGTCGGATCGGGTTTTGCTCAGCCCTACCTACCATTAATAAACATATAATATGATTATTCACGTTTGTTTCAATTTTTTATTAATACAAAGTATAAGTGCATCGTTTTTACTTCAAACAATTCGTTATTTGGACGAGGAAGACGAGCGCAGAGATGGAAACCATTATCGATCGCAAAATTTGGAAGGAGAGAAGAAATGGGAAGTAGGCGGTTATGGTATGAAAAGTAATAACGAACGAGATTTTTATGATTTCAGATGAGTAATTGACCAAAATACCCTTACGTTTAATTAGTCATTACTTCAAGAATTACCATTACACGGATGGTGATATGAGATAGATGAATGACTAAGATTAAGTTAGTAAGTTAGCATATTAAGAAGGATTTGCACTTGATCTCTAATATATATATATATATATATATATATATATATAGAGAGAGAGAGAGAGAGAGAGAGAGAGAGAGGACTGCTCAGGTCCCTCCGGAGGGACGGGAGGGACCGTCCGAACTTTACTGTTTGGGGCGGTTCCCGGTGGAATTTTTTGATGAAATTGTTTGAGCATGTTCCTCATCAAGTCTAGTTTGTCCATACCAAATTTCAGCTCAAAATTCGACCGGGAAGGCAGTCAAATAAATTCTTGAAACTTACTGCACTTTATATATGCGCAGAATGTGCAGTAAGCTTCAAGAATTTATTTGACTGCCTTCCCGGTCGAATTTTGAGCTGAAATTTGGTATGGACAAACTAGACTTGATGAGGAACATGCTCAAAAAATTTCATCAAAAAATTCCACCGGGAACCGCCCCAAACAGTAAAGTTCGGACGGTTCCTCCCGTCCCTCCGGAGGGACCTGATCTTTTCTGTATGTATATATATATATATATATATATATATATATATATATATATATATATATATCGGGGTGACTCATGGAAGCTTTGATTGTAGTGTTGACCTTTGGTGTTGGAGTTTTGAAGCTTGAAGTTTAAAGTGTCTCAAAACTAGCTCTTGAAAAAGATAGATGGAAAAGTGTACACTTTCAAGCAAAGGTGGAAAGTGGGCTTCTTTAACTTTCCCACACCTAAACTCCTTGCAAAGTTTGAAGCCTATAAATATGAACCACTCATCACTTAATATTAAAAGGTGAAGGAGAATAGGGGAACTCTCGCGCACACAAGAATTCCGGCTTCTAGTTCAGAACCGAAAATTCGCACCCCCCCCTGCGCGGGCGACCTGCGGACACGATAGTCGTAAAATTTAGCAGGTCTCAAAAGACAATTTTGCCCCGGTTAAGCCCAGCAGTATATCCGTAAATACTTTTAACCCAACCCTATTTTCGTAAATACTTAATTAATTAGCATTAATACAGAAAAAAACTCTAGATGTTTATGTGTTTTCCCCTTTCTTAATTAATTTCTAATCTGTTTCTTTCATTTTCTCTATCTTTCTTATTCTATTTCTTCCCACAAAAGAAATCAACCACCGCCGCTCAAGTCTTCCTTATCCGTCGTGGGTGGTCAGCCGTCGTCCACAAGAAAGAAATAAAAATGGTTGCTCTAACTCCAAGCCTCGAAGGATGGGAAAAAAATATTTCAACCCTAATTACTCCAAGCTTCCAGACCCTCCTAAAAAAATAGAAAAAGAAAATAAAAGAAAAGGGGAAAAATCAAAATTAGTGCCACATGGACGTGCAAGTCAACTATTACCGGCAATATTTAATCCCAACCGGCTAAATAGCAAAATTGATGACTTAATTGATTCACGAATAAGTACGAGAACGCAATTGACTTTTTTGCAATAGTACGAGCACCTATTTGACATTTTTTTCTAATTTAAAATATCAAATTGAAAACTTTGCAATTATATAGAGTGGGAGTTAATACTATTTATTTTACAATTGAAGTTTAGAATGTTAATTGTGTCTTCATGAATGCTAAAATATTTTAAATTATGAAATTAACTTCAAAAATTGACATTTAAGAAAAATAATAATAAATGACTAAGGTGCTAAAATAACTATTTATATAAAGTTTGGGGTATTTAGACGATAAAAAAAGTTTGGGGTATTTAAATTACATATGCAAGTTTGGGGTGTTTACTTCACACCTCTTCAAAGTTTGGGGTATTTTAATTATTTTCCCCTTTAAAATATCAAATTAAAAGCGTTGTAATTGTATAGATTGGGGGTAATACTACGTACTATTTATCTCACAATGAAAGTTAAGAATGTTAGTTGTATATTTATGAATGCTAAAATATTTTAAACTATGCAATTAACCCCATAATTTACGATTTTGAAAGAAATAATACTTGACTATGGTGCTAATATAACTTTGGGAAAAATACATAAAAATTACTTGTGATTGCGCCCATTTTCAGACAAGGTCATGTGTTTCAATTTTTATCAAGTATACATAAAAAGTTTAATTTCCCAAACTCATTGATGTATTGACTCAAACTATCTTTTGCGATTGTTGAGTATGGACCAGACACAAGAGATAATTACCCTCTTACCGTGTGTACTTGTAAATACTTCCTCCGTCCCAATGGGCATGGTCAACTTTTCTTTTTTGTTGTCCAAAATTTTTGCCATTTTTGAATCAAAGTAAATAATCTGTGCTTCTGTTTATTTCTCAACCACACAACATTTACTTTTTTTGTTCCCCACATAATCCAAATTTGGCAAAGTTCACCCAGACGGTGTAATAGTTAATTGTGTCTTTATGTCACCTTTTACATTTGGGCTACTGGATTGAGATTGAGACTCGGTAGTCATTCCCCGTTGTACTATTTTTAGATATACAATATTCTACTCCCTCCGTTCCTATAAGGTTTGCCAGGTTTGATCGCCACGTATTATAATAAAGTAAATATATTGTTTGGTAGAGATTTGTGTAGAAGAGAGAAAAAATAACAAGAGCCACAAATTGACTGAGTAAAAGAAAATGGGGCAAAGTTTTTGGGACAATAAAAAGGGGAAGTTGACAAAGTTATGAGGGAAGTAGGGAAGTCTAATGAGTTAAAAACACTATGAGCCCGTTTTGTAACACTGAAATTGGCGGAATCGGCTTATTTTGCTGAAGTTTATGAAGATTTGGCTAGAGTGCTGGATTCGTTGATTTTGCTGATTTATGAAGAAAAAAATTGAAAATATTTTTCATTAATAAAATAAAGAAAAATATATATGAAAAATAGTTTTTATGATTTCTACAGTAACATTTTTTATTTCTACGTCAGCTTCAGCCAATACAGCCAGAAAAATAGCTAAAGTGATTTATGTAGTAACTTCAGCCAATATAGCAAGAAAATTAATGACAACCTTAATTTTTCTTATTATTACACAATTCAGCGTGCGAAATAGTGTTTTGTACAAATATAGATTTATTGCAATAAGTACATAATTTGAAATATTCTAAGCTTTTTTGGATACAATTAGCAATCTAAAATTTCTTTTGTGTAACAAATTAAATAATATTACATCTGATACAATCTAATTTTAATTGTATTATCATTGTTGGGTTAATGGCCCAATCGGAGGATCGACTCATTAACCCTTTCTTAGGAAGAACATCTAAGCGTAACGAAGTGGCAGGTGAAGACGAACGTCTCCACGGGTAACCAAGCATCAAAGCCTAAAGCCAAGGGGACGTACGTCACAACCACTCAGCCCACAATTCTGAAAGGATCCAGCCCAGGAGTCAACCAACATATTCTATTAAGGGCCAAACGATGAGCGGCTCACACCCCTTGCACTATTACCAAAGGCAGGCCCTAGTCTCAAGGGGACGCTCGTCTCCACAATTGGGTGGGAAATCGAGATTCTGGCGGGAAGCGCATTTAATGCTGGGGATTTGGTGGTTGAGGCTTCAGCCATCCATAGCTCTCCACGACAGTGTGACTCAACTGCCTCTTGATAGTATAAATAGTAGCATTTATTTCATTGAAAAAGATTGACAACTTATTTGCCTTAGTATCAGCTCTTAGCTTATTAGTCGCAGCTCCTCTACTTGAGTGTGAGAAGAACGGCTTCTGGCATTAGCATATTGCAGTGTAACGGGGAGTTATTAGGTTCTAATAATACTCGGTCCACTGTTGCATACATTTCTCAGCACATCTTATTTGCTAGCAAATATTCACACACACCAATCCATTCGAAATCATTGGGCTTACATGTTGGACCCGATGGTTGAAGGAATAAACCTCAACAATCATAATTAAGTGTTTAATGTATTTTAAATTATGTAATTAACACCATAAAAATTACATTTGTGAAAATATATAGTCAAGGTGTTAACATAACTTTTTATATAAAAATGGAATATATATATATATATATATATTACATGTGCAAGTTTATATTATTTCAAAGTTTGAAATATTTAAATTTACCAAAGCTTTTTGGACCATAGCCCTAAAAAGAAAGCATTCATCCTAATTAGAAGCTGTTATGCTCCGTGCACACGTTTTCTATACATGTCAAGTGACAATTTTTTGGTTTTGTAAAAGAAATTATTTTCACACTGGTATTCTTTTTTTTTGTGGCACAAACAAAAAATTTGTCAAGAGAAAAGTAATTATCTTCACAAAATGAAAAAAAGTTTTATGTACACAAATAATTTAGCTGACGTGTAAATTAATGCGTACAAACAACATTTTTTATTTTCCATCATTTGCAATGGAGCCAAAGATTGATTATTTTTTGGCTTGAGAATATGATGGAATAAAGCAAAATGGCTCACTAAACTGTCTGTGCTTCTTTGTTATGAAGCATCAGTCAGTCCATGCAATTTTGGACGCGATTTTCACTATGGGTCATCCGGAAACAGTCTTTCTGTACTTTAATACCGGGGTAAGACTGCGTACATCCGACCCCCCTTATCCCACCGTAGGTGGGGAGCCTTTGCGGCACTGGGATAAATGAAAATGATGAAATGATGAAACAACATTTTTTTATTAGAAATGCTACTTGAAATATGAAGCTAGAAAACAAAACAAAAAATAAACAACTAAACAAGTAACGGTATTTGTTTTCACTTGCGAGACAGTTCGGAATTATGGTTGGCAGCCGAGCTAAGGGTCAAAGACTCTGATCCTTTACTTTTTAGAGAGAGAGAAGAGAGGGGAAGGAGGAGAGAGACGACTTGGCCTTAACGAAAAGAAATTCTTTGACCCAGTTTCCTTTCAGGTTCCTTCTTTCAACCCCTTTTTCTTCTTTCTTGAAATTCTGCACACCCACACACACACATATTAGATTAGATGTACAAACATATACTCCGTAATTATGTAGTTGAGGTATGGTGTAAGCTTTGATCTTTTGCACGGAATACTTAGCAGCCCCTCTGATTCTCTGAAACTCTGAAAGGTATGTCTTTGGAAATATCTGAAATTTTTGGAACTGGGTTTCTGATTTCAGTTCAAAAGGGGGTTTCTTTTTTCATTTCAATCCAAAGATTTCTTTGGAGTAAATCTGGAAAATCAGAACTAGGTTTTACTTTGAAATTTGAGCTAAAACTTATCTATGCTTAGTTTTGTGTAGTCTTAAGATTGTTTTGTTGTGTAATTATTGTCTGTGTTGGGATTCTGGAGCTGGATTCAAGTTTATTTTATTGAGTTCTATTAGGTGTGATACTGTTTTATAGAAGCTTGGTTTGTCTTGTTCATGTTCTGTGTTTTCCTAGTTCCATATCAAGAATTCATTGTTTAGAGGACAGATCCCGTCCGATTGACTCCCAAGGAAAATAAAGGTTTCCCCTCTCAAATTTAGGGATTTATGAAATTGTTATTGGGAATGAGGAAAGTATAGGGAATTCTGCTTCCAGAAATATAAAGTTCTATAAATAAGACCAAAATCTAACACGTTTACTTAAATGGACCATCATTCGTTTCTTCTTAAAATAAGAAATTTCAAATACTTTTATGGGTTCTTCTACGGTGCCTACGAAAATAAACAATGTACCGGTGCCTTTACATTTCAACCAATCACGATGCATTGGGAAGCCACGTTAACATCCTATCATTTTACTAAACTAAGTTTTATAAAAACAAACTAAGTTTTTTTAGTAAACTAAGTTTTATTATTTGCATTTTAAGCCCTAATAAAGAAGAGAAATATGTAACGTTTGTTAACTGCTCAACACTCTGTTATTTTCGGAAGTTCCATAAAAAAGCCACACCGCCTGTTTTGGTTTCTAAGGCTACATCAAAGTATCAAACCCACCGATGAAGAAGACGGATTTCCATGGACTAGCTTCTGGTTTCATGTTTTTGGTTTGACCTCATCGGAAAGAAACGACCTTGTGGCCTTCTGGGGATCTATGGATTGACGGAGCAGTTTGTTAACGTTGAATATTGCAGTTAACAATCAGGGGCTATAGTGCAAATAATAAAACTTATTATACGAATGAGTAGGATATTGACGTGGGCCACGTGGCTTGAGAATAGAATGTGATTGGCTACCAAAGATGAGGTACGGGTACATCATTTTTTATGAAGGTACCGTAGAAGTTTCCTACTTTTATTAGGTAGGTTGGAGTAGTTTTTGGGAATTCCTGGCCTAGCCAAACAAGGTCTTAGCTTTTACCCATGATGCTCTATGGGTTAGTGATTATACCGTGGTACCAGAGTATCATGCTCACAGTACCACTTACACAGGAAAGTGTATAAGTCAGAGTATGTTTCGTGTAACTACGTGCAAGTGATATTACTATATACGGTGTATATAGTATAGTTATCATTTGATGCAAATGTGACACATTACCCAGTTAAATGTCAACCGTTCATTCCACGTGGCAATTTATGGGGTCAAATAAGCCCCTGAACCCGATCGAGTTGTTCAATTTAAGCCCTCAATCATTAGAGTGTCAAAATTGCTATAAAAATATAAGAAATTACAAATAGAAAATACAAATATAAAATAAAATACAAGTTCATAATATAAAATATAGATAAGGCGAAAATATGGATTACACATAAAAAATAGATTTAAAATATCGAAACAAGTTATAGGTAAATAATACACTCTATAGTGAAATATTTATAGGGAAAAAATATCGATAATTCTATATTTTAAATCATCATCATCATTACCCCAGTGCCGCAAAGGCTCCCACCTATAGTGGGGTAGGGGGGGTCGGATGTACACAATCTTACCCCTGTACTAAAGTACAGAGAGACTGGTTCCTGATAACCAAAGTGAAAATCGCATCGCAAAATGGATAGACTGATTGCTACGGAGTACTTCATAACAAAGAAGCGCGGACAGTTTAGTGAGTCATTTTGCTTTATTCCATCATAATCCAAAGCCAAAAAATAGTGAGTCTTTGGCTCCATTGCAAATGATGGAAAAATCGATATTTTAAATGTATTTCTTAAAAAATAATAAGGCGAAAATATGGATTACCCAAGCAAACTTTATAGGGAAAGTGTATTTTACCAAATGGGACGGAGGAAGTATTTTACATGCTCAATACTCCGTATAAATTATCTTCTACATTTTGGAAAAATTTCTGAAATGGGAGTTAAAATGTAAAATTTCAACACGTGAGCATTATATTTTTCTATAAATGTGAGTAAATTACTGTCATGCTAAAGTTTTAGTGCTTTTGCCAAAACAAAAAAAAATAGTGTCATATTCTAGCATTATCAGGATTTAATATGGCAGTATCATTGCCACAATTGGAAATATTTTCCATACGTGACTATAATTATTCATATTTAGGAAATAAAAAGCTCTTATTTTAAATAAATTGATAAAAAAGAAGAAACAAATTGATTCATAATTTAAATTGGAGAGAAAGAAGAGTAAAAATTGTGGCTTGATTCTTAGTGTTTTTTTGAAAACGAGAATTAACAAGAAAAGAAAATATAAAGAAGAAGAAATCGTAGAAGTCGGCGAAGTAGATGACCAGACAGATTGGCAAAGAAGAGGATTAAGATTTAAGATGCATATTTTTTTAAACATGAAACACCATTTTGGGATGAGCGCAACTCATGGGAGCTACGCCGATCACATGGTATAATTTGCATGAATATGGTTACAAATTCTAGAAATTCAAATTTAGGTGTACTAGGAAAACATTCATTTATAGAACTTAGATGATCGAAACTATCAATCTAAATTTACAACATAATGAATTTTTTCATTGATTTTAATATTATTTAATTTCTTAGAGGTTCTTAAACTTTCATTAAGAATAGATCATTGAAAATTAGTACAAATTTCATCCCGACTTAAACTTCTCATTGAAAAATAGCACGATTATTTAAACAATACTTCATAATTATTTTTCTGAAGCATACGGAGGGAGTAATTACATAAGTTTATTTTAGTATATTTTGAGAAATAGTTTTGATGAGTATATAATATAATGAGATCATTGATGATAACTACATTGTTATAGGTATGCTATTTTGAATATTAGATGATTAAGTTGTCATTTAAGAGTACTAATTATTTCCTAAAATAGAAATGAGAAACTTTAACTGGGATGTCAAAAGAAGCAAGTGAGAGGTTTAAGATGGGGCGGATCAGAAACTTTCAACTAAGTGATATCATGCGAAGTCTTTGATTGATAATTTATGATCATTTAGGCTCTAAATAATTCATACCTTTTGTATATTGAATTGAAAAAACTTACCAAAATTTAAAACTAAGAAAAAACTGTATGGAACAACAGCAAAATACAAAATGACCGAAGTCGGTGTTGATGAAGTCAGGATCTACTTGCTAAACATTAGGGACTAGGGAACAAGTTGTCTCCATATATGGAAAATGGGGGGTGCGGGCCACCCGAACCCCTTCTTCTTAGTTGTTACTATATATTGTGATCCTGTTAATAAATAATAACAACAGATACAATAAAAACACATTAAAAAAAAAAGAAATTTGATTGCTTTCAGGTGCCTCAAAAAAAGCAAAGGGACAATTTAATTCGTAAATTCTACACTCATTCACCTCTTTGCATATCTAAAGAGCTAAACTTATGTGTGGTGGACCTTAGACAACTTAGTATGTTTTTAATTGGATAGAATTTTTTTAGTCTGATCTAGTATAGTTTGGTAGATGTCTCTTCTATTGTATTTTACAACTCTCGAAGTTTGGTCCAGTCCGATCTAGTTTGGTGTGTTCAAGTCTTATTTGGTCTGGCCTGTTTAAATCTAGTTTGTTTTGGACTAGAACTAGTCCAATTAAAAACATTATTAGTCACTATCCTTGTTAAAATCAACATTTTTGTACACAAGGCTTCTTAGAAAAAGAGGGATTCTATGCAATAAAATAATTTCGGGTCATTTGAATGCACGCAAAGTATATTATAAGTCAAATTAATAAATTACGGAGTATTAGTCATTCTGATCCTACGTAATTAATAAGTAAATGAAATGGTAAGGACTAAATAAATTAATAAAAAGCTACTGTTGCCTCATTTAGTAAGTGTCAATTAAACTCTAGTTGGCGAGGCTTATTAAGGTGAAGAACTCTCTATAATTTGTGAGGGCTAACAAGTTGAATGTAATTAGACATTGCAAGTCTAGAACTAATTAGACTTTACACTAAGTACTTCAAAAGTTATTAGCGAACGTCTTAGGGCGTAAGGCGGTGGGTATTGCAAGTTTGCAAATAGAGCCTAATGGTAAAGCTATTAGACAATTAGACAATATCCGATTTAGTCCCATAATATTAATTTGGTAAGCATTGTTCTTTAACTTTCATTTTTTTATCAAATTTAGTCCTCCTTTGATTTCATCTGTATTCTCTTCATCGAGTACAAGTTGAGACTGTTCATATACCATTTGAGGTCATATTTATAGTCACAATTGCAAAGTATGAGAATCTCAATTAATTGTGAAGATAAAAATTACTCATTCTCACCTAATTTCATGTCTTGCCGTTACTAGATTCATTTCAATATATGTGTAATAGATTATAGGAGAGTGATAACAGTGAAGGATACGACCTTCAGCCGCATTATAAATTGATTGGATTGTATTTTATTTGAGAAAAAGATGGAAAGAATTAATAGATGATTAAACTTGTTAAATAAGTTAAAGTTGGGAACCAAAACTAGCCAAATTAATAGTCTAGGATTAAGTTAGAGTATTGCCTCAAATCTCAATAGGGGAGGACTGTTTCTGGTGGTATGTCTTTGTCATTCAAAGTAACATAATTATAGCTGCACTATATCTTTGTATTGTTAATCATAAAAGGCTTCAAAGTGATTATTTTTGGTTTGTATATTTCGCTTGTGCAGATTTTGACTGTTTGTGTGGTGCAATAGCGTGTGAGTAGAATTGGAGTGAAAATGGGTGATGAAATAAATGCTAAAGTTCGAATTGTGAGATGCCCCAAATGCTTACAGGTTCTTCAAGAGCCTTCTGATATTCCTGTCTACAAATGTGGAGGGTGTAGCACAGTTCTTCAAGGTGCTTAATCTCTTCTTTCTTTTACTTTTTTGCTTTCCTTTTGGATAACAATATTATTGTTTCAAGCCACAAGACCCGAGAAATAAGGTGTGGGGATTGGACATAGTTTTTATGTGTAACCAATTGCTATGCCATGAAACATTAGGCATGTTTTCTTAAGTCCGCTCTAGTCTGGTGTAAACTGATCTTGCCTGAGAAGGTCTGTATTACGTATATTTTACTGATGTTTATAGGTCTGGCAACTGAAATTTGCTTATTACAATATATTTTCTTCCTCATCAATTTCACCAGACACCGTCCTTATAAAACTTATTTATTTCCAAATGAGGATAGTAAAGTAAATCCATAACCCTTTTTTATTTTCCAATTTAATTCTTTTATATCATCATTTCCAGATTTCCAAGAAAGGCGTAATTCATTAATTAACTTCAGAAGGATCCCTCCTTGAACTTTACTGATTAGATATACCCATTGGACAAAATTGCTACTAAAGGAGTCACAAACATTTATTAATTTATGCATATAGTTTACGCAATTTAAACACTAATTGTGAATTTATGATTTGCAGAGCTGATAGCCCTTTTCTCCATGTGATCTTAACTCAAAACTGTTTTCATGCAGCAAAGAAAAGAAAAAATCATAATACAAATCTTGAGCCCTGCACTGGTGAAACAACTCCTGTAAAAAATGAACAGCCTCAGAATTCAGTGGAAAAAGAACTCAACGGACCCCAACAAGAAGCTACTATCTCCCCCCATGGAGACACTTTGAAGGGTAACATCATCAAAACAAATGAAGACAGATTCGGAAACTACAGCAGGGAACAGCATGGAGATGAAAATTCCCGCTGTGATGAGCTGTCAAGCATTAGAGAACCGTTTGAGCAGAGTGGAGATGAATCCCATTTGAGTCCATCTTTGGATTCCTCCAGCAAGTTAACAGGAGAAACAGAACTTAAGCTAAAAAGTCATGAAACTTCATTACCGTTTTGCCCCCCAGCAGTGGGTGAGGGTGTGGGAGATGATATTGGAGCTTGTCAGCTCGAGAGCCCCGAATCGCAAGTGTGTACAGAAGCAGCAAATCAAAGCCCCATAAATGATAGCATTTCCTCAGAGAATGTCACGCCTAGTCATCATCGAATAAATCCCGGTAAGGAAATTTCCCCGGGTTTTGACAGAGGCTATTACGCTTATTATGGTAGCGCATCATCTTGTGATGGTGATGATGAAACTAACACTGTGGAGAGATATTCGCAACACTATGGGCAGAGATTAGTCAATAGGAGGCGGTTGGGTGATAAGGACGATGAATATGTCGATAAAGTTCCACTTCTTACTAATTGCCATGGAAGCCCTTCGACTTATAAGAAATCAGACTTTATTCCATCAAGCAGCATAGTCACTGGTCCAGAACGTGACAGGATAGAACTCTTAAAGACAATCCATGAACTTGAAGACCAGATCCAAAAAATGCGTCTCCAAACAAGGGAGGATGAAACTGGCAATATGGAGAGATATTTGCAAGAAAACGGACAGAGAGTACCACATGCCACAGGAAACAGGAGGTGGTTAGATGATAGGGATGAGTATGTCAAAAAAGATCCGTTTTTTATGAATTCAATGAATTGCCATGGAAGCCCTTCAACTCGCAGAATATCAGACTTAAACCCATCCAGCAGCATGGTCACAGATATAGAACCTGACAGGATAGAACTCTTGAACAAGATGATCTATGAACTTGAACAACAAATCCATAAGATTCATCTCCGGCATGGAAACCCTAACAATATGTTTCATTCAACACCAGCTCAAATGTCAAAAGTACCCTTTTCTGGAGAGGTTTCACATTGTCTCCCTTGTTCGCATTGCTGCCCGCCATCTCCAGTCTGGCATTGGTCAGGGCAGCTGCCCCGAGGTTGCATTTCTGGTGATACCCTTTGTTCTCCTAGTCCCCGACGTTCCTCTGTGAATGACCATAAGAAAGTCCACTTGAGGGAGATGTATGCTAAGAGGTGTCATTTTCTTCCGGTAGCTGGTGGGGCTCCCATCATCGCATGCTATTACTGCTCAAAGTTGTTACGGATTCCAGCAGATTTTGGTCTCTTTAGAAGAAGGTTCCATCGACTGAGGTGCAATGTGTGTAAGAATATTTTGAAATTTTTGGTTCAGGACGGGAAACACGTGATTCCTTACTTTGCTGAGGTTGTAGCGCCTCCACCCAGTGAGGATGATGACTCCAGCACCACAATTGATGAGACCTTTGAATCTGCACGGCGGTCATTCAAAAAATCCTTGGGGAGAAAATCGTCTTCAGGAAGTGATGAAGAAGGGGAGTTGGATAGAACGAGCTCCCCGCTTCATCGGCTCATGGGATACTCCTCCGTGAGCCAAGTGGTGAATCGCTAAGATATATTCTGGTCTCTCTAGTGTTCTGTTTGGCTGGAAGGTTTTGGATGGATGATTAGTATATATCTTATAGATATAAAGACTTTAAAAATGATTAAAAAGTACGGAGTGATTCAGTTTTTCTAAATAAAACCACACACCCATAATTATATATCAAGATATATCCCCCTCAAGGAGTTTGGCCTTATGTTATTCTTTCCATTATTTTTATAAAATCTCAAATGTATGTCAAGATGTATACTAATTCTTTCATAGTATTTTCGTCCATCCAAACAGACAGAAAGAAACCAAAAGGCCAACATATAGTGGAAGTTTTATTTGGGATCTTGATGAAGTTTCCTGATTACATTTTGAATTTATTCAGAAATCTTCAATGTTCTGTACAGATTCCGAAGGAGATGCTGCAAGTTTTGTAAAGTATAAGTTAAAAGGCGTCTTTTGCTTTCCCACAAACCTTGAAAGTTTGAGTTTCTATTCAAGATGTCTGAATGTTTGATGCTTCTGTAATTGAGTACAAATGAGTTCCACTAAAGTTCTCATGAGTGGAATAATACGAGATAACCTTGGAATTCATTCAATTGAATAAAACTTTGTTTGGTATGTGGAATTTGAGTTTTAATGTGTTTCTTACAGTACTACCTGTAAAAACAGTCTCTAACTTGCAACTGTGCAAGGTTTCCCCTTTCAAAAAAGTAAAATACTTTATACTCATTCTTATACCACCACTTTTATACAATTATACCCATTAAATGTGAGAGACTATTTTTGTATGTGAATCCAAACATGTCCTGTTTTGTCTGCACATGGGATTCACGCACACAAAAATAGTCTCTCACATTGGTCATTGGTGGTATAAGGGCAAGTAGAAATAGTAGGATTGGTTCAGTTAAATCTAATTCTCTTTGATGGGAAAACTATAATTCCAATTCCGAAATAGATTCTATCAAATTCATTCACATTCCAAGTTCCAACAATAAAATATTGGAATGGGAAATCAATTCTGCGACACGTCATGAAACAGTAGAATTGGAGAAATATCTGGTCAGATTACTCACACAATGTCACATTCCCTCCCACTCAGATCCAGATAATATGCTTATATAGTTATATGCATGCCCAAAACATGGGGTCCACGGATCTAACTTCCCAACCCAGAAAAAAACTCTATAAAAGATTTCACAGAATGATAGATGATAGATAGCTTCATAGGAATCTTCCATACCATCCAATAACTTGTTTGCAATAGTTTTATATTGTGTTAAATACAAGCAACACCTACATATATAATAAAAACACCTAAAGTAAAACTACAATTTAAGTAAAAAGAATGTCGAATAATACAACAATGAAGTTTCAACAATAATATGGCAATGTAACATTGCCAAATAAAAAAAAATCAGAACTAAAGCTAATAAAGGCATCAAGAGAAGGTAGTGTACCGACCTAATCGAAAGCTCATAATGCAACCAACAGTCACAATTGGCCCCGCAACTAACAAAAACTCCCTCTTAAAACTTCCATCTATTATCACAATTTGCACATGTGACGAAAGTAGTCATCGGTTCATCAGCACTCCTTGTTTGCAACTGGTAATAGTTGCACTCCCTCTTCCCACACTTCCCGCACTTGAAAGCATTTGTGCTCGCCACAGAGGGCCCACTTCTCTGGCTGTTAAACAGCGCCTTCTCTTTTATTTTCTCATTCTGTTTCTTCCTTGCGTCGCTCGCCATATCATCCGGCGTCAGTTCGGGAATTGTGTGAGGTGGAAATATGCCAAGAAGGACTTTCCGGCGGAAGTCGGGGTTATTTCCGTCTGTTATGTTGAACTTTATTGATCTGTACTTCATTCTGTTAGAGCCCTTCGCGCTGCCCCACTTCTCATATAGTGCAGTCTCCACCTGGACAGCGACTCTGTAAGGATCGCAGGCCTTGACTTCAGCTATAATGTCAGGATTATCGCCCACCTCATCAACAACTTTGCATAATGCCTTTGATATGGCTTCTCGCAACTGGTCCCTGTCAGCATCTTTGGTGTAAATGAGGGCGGAGAGTTTTGGTGGAGCAGGGTTTTCAGGTTTTTTCGAGAGTGACGGGTTTGTCCTCTCGGGCTTTGCAGGAGGGATTTTCGGTAATTTCTCGGGCACAGGAGAGTTTGGCATGGCAATGGAAGGTTCAAGTTTATCGAGTTTGGTGGTTTTTGGTTGATATTTCTTGTTATTAGCTTCTTCAGGACTGCCAATGGCAGGTCCAGGTTGATCGTTTACAGAATTTCCAGATTTCTTGTTTTTCATGGTTTCTCTTACTATTATTTGCTTCCAAACCTCAACTATATCAGCAGCAAAAGACTTGATCCTCTTCCTTGGGTGTTTTGTTAGTTTCCTGAGACTTTTCCCAACCTGAAATCATTTGAATAATAATAGTAATCATAATTAATATGGTATATATTTATTTTTCTAAAATATAAACCAACAAGAGTACATGAGCCACAGAGAGTATGTCTTACAGAAATGAAAAAAGAGCCAAAACAAGTAGAGGGTATGTATTTTGCTTCATAAGCACATGCATATATCATGAAATACCCAGACGTCTAAAAATACATCCACCAACCCAAGAAAAGAAACATCTTTTAAAATATATCTTGTCAAAAAAAAGCAATATTTCACCAAATAAAAATAGATTCATATTATAAATTTCTAAAAATAATTGCAAACAAGTTAAAGATTTAAGTTTAATCAACCATACCTGATACTACCTCCTTCCCAAATTGATTTGCAAATTTGACTTTTCTTTGTCAAACAGTTTTGTTTTGTTCGCTTAATTAGGATGTCAATTTTTAATTATATTCTAATTTGATGTCAACAACTTTGAAGAGATTTTAATGTAGTTTATGAATATGTAAATTTTAATTATTAAAAACTGAGTTAATTATCCGTAAATAGGGTTGACTTTTACTATTGGTTGACAAAAAAATGTTGACTTTGCAAAACAAATTGGGACGGAGGGAGTATAGTTTTAACAAGGTTCTAAGACTATTGAGAGTTTTACTTTCAGAAATTAAAGTGTAATACCTTGAGATAACTGAACTGTATTTGACATTGAAGCATAGTACCTTACGCAATGAAGCATATCCAAGTGAAACAAATCCAGGCTTTTTATTAAAATTATCATGTCTTCTGATAGCGACCTAGATAATACTAGTAATAAGAATAATATTCGTCTTTTAATATTGTACAATGAAAGGGGTTTAGGCCCTATAACTAAATAGTAGTGGGCTGGCCCATTAGGAGAGTATTAGTAATAATGAGCAGGTAAGGGGAAAAGAGGTAGGCAGAAGTTGGGACTTGGGCTGGGATTTTTTGAGAGAGACAGGCTGATCTTGTATCATTTGATTCATTTCCTTTCAGTTTCTTCATTTACGTTTTTATAGGCATCAATCTCCCTCTTTTGATCTTGGTTTCTATCATTGGTATCAGAGCGAGGATGCCCGTGACCAGATCGAGGATGGAAAACCGGCTAGATAACGTGGAACGGAAAATGAACAACATGGAATGGAAAGTGGAGAAGGTATGATCACAAATGCAGGATATGCAATTGACAACGGGAGGGATGTGATCGCAATTGGAGGGGATGCAATTGAGTGTGGATGAGTGCGCCAGATCATACTCTACCAAGGTCGCCGGAGACCTAGAGGCCGGTCGAGAAACCCTAGGCATCATCGGAAGCCTAAAAGCCAGGGTTCAACTTCATTGCAAACAGCTTCCCCGTGTTTGCAAACTTCGATGCAATCTGAAGATCCCCGTTCGCATGCTTCGTCACTCACCAATCCTCACCTATCGTCATCGCCCCGCTCGCAATTGTCGCTAGACAATTCTCACAGTTTGCAGACTGTGTCACAATCAGAAGTCCCCAGTTCGCAGTTGCTCGTCTATCCTCACACTTAGCAGACCTCGTTGCAATCAGTTGTTCTGAGTTCGCAGACCTCGTTGCAATCAGTTGTTCTAAGTTCGCAGGACTGGTCGCCATCGGCTTCTCATAATCCACAAGTTCCATAGCTCGGTTAGGAGCCTGTTAGCTGGCGGCAACCTTCCTCTGAGGATGCGTTCACTGATGGCTATGATGAAAGCGAGGGTAGAATTCAGCCAGTAAGTTCTGAAAATGGTAATGATATGAATGCTTCACATGATCAAAATCTTCCCCACACTGTTGAGATAAAGCTACAGCCAAACACAGAGGTTGCAGGAGTGCGAAATATGAGGTTGTTTGGACTTATTTCTGCCAGACTGTTGGGAAGGCCACAAGACGGAAAATCAGTCTGATAGCATTGTTGACTTGCAACGATCCTCTGGAGGTAGAAGGTTTCCTGTTATTCTGTTGTGTTGCTCTGCTTAGAAATTAAATACCAGTTCTGGATGTGACCTTTATGTCTATGGTGGGAGTGAAATTGGATTTGAAGAAGTTTTGATGATCCCTAAACTTGTATGGTCATCTGGGCTCACAAAATTGAAAAGCATTGATAAAGTACAGTAAGTAGACCTTAAACTTCATGGATCATTTGGAGATATTATTAGAGTACTGATTGTTTTTGATGTGGAAAGCAGTGATCTCAATTCCTTTTTCATGCTGACAACCCCTAAGCAGTTGCATTTTCATGAGAACAATTACTGGTCTACCTGAAAATCTGAGCAAGAGAACAATCATTATGTTCTCCAGGGAACAGCATCACTCTCCCTGAAGTGAATCTACATAAACCTGGTTGTGGACAGCTTTGTTCAAAAGGGATGATGAAGGGTCAAGTAATGAAGATCATGATCCAATAACCAGGGAGGTACAGGGAAGGAGGAGGCGTGAGGATGAAGCCGAATGGCATGGCTGCTTCTTACTTCCCCACCTTGAAGACAACATGGTTGTCAAGAGGGGAGTGATGATAGGGACCTAGATAGTACTAGTAATAAGAATAATATAGTCTTTTAACATTGTACAATAAGAGGGGTTTAGGCCCTATAACTAAATAGAAGTGGACTGCCCATTAGTAGAGTATTATAAATAATGAGCAGGTAAGGGGAAAAGAGGTAGGCAGAACTTGGGACTTGGGCTGGGATATTTTGGGAGAGACAGGCTGATCTTGTATCGTTTCCTTAATCCCTTTCAGTTTCTTCATTTATGTTCTTAATAGACATCAATTTCCCTCTCTCGATCTTGGTTTCTATCATCTTCACTCTTCAGCAAAAGTTGAACCTTTTTACTAGGTATATAGCTTTTTAATAAAAATGTTCATTCTAAGCAGACACACACAGGGGCATAATCCAAAGGTACGTTTACGTTGAGGATCAAGTAAATTAACAAGACAAATGCAATTGAGCTGGTAAAAAATCGAGTTCCAAGCATGTAGCTCTTGAAAATTCCTTATGTGGAAAATACTTGAGAGAGAGCGCATGGTCACATTACCAAAATGCCATCACATATAGTTCAGGTGTTTCTCCCCACATCCCAAAAAGAATAAAAAAGAAGCAAGCATTAATAAACATTCTTTTAAAAAACTACTTCCTCCGTCCCTTATTACTTTGCCAAGTTTGACCGGCACAAGGATTAATACATTAAAAACTGTGTGGTTGAGATTTGTGCAAAGGAAAGAGAATTAACTAGAACCACAAATTCTTTACTTAAAAGGGAAAGTGACAAAGTTAGTGTGACATCTAAAAAAGAAAGTTGGCGAGTTTTAAGGACGGAGGGAGTACTCCGTAATATTTATGAAATTCCTTCCTAAGTATATAACTGTACTTTGTATATATGAGTTATATGGTTCAGGACTCGAATGACAGTTGTTCTGTCAATTCTGGGCCAGAAGATAAAACAGTAAATTAATTAATGACATCATTGAATGAAAAACATCAACCCAAGACTGAAAAATCATACGGAGTACTTTTTTAACTTACCAATTTTAATTTTTTAATAAATCCATGATTTACTTTCATATATAACCTGAAAAGGAATATTTGTTGAAGATGAGCATAAATATAACCCAGTAGTAAAAAAAGATTCAAAATTTTCTCTTTTTCTAATCTTCAAATGATAGTTTGAATCATTCTGGGTCATAAAAGGATAGCTTTCATCTTCCAGCTGATAGCTAACCTATTTTAGGATCCTCAATCGACAACACTCCTTGTATATAATACACACATTTCCGCACATAAGTGTATTGATGTCTGCACATATCATTTACAGAGTATTGTTTAGTAATACTAAATGATCGAAGGACATGCAAAAAGTGGTAACATTTTTTTGTATACCTGAGAAGAGACAAGGACACTATAATTAACAGGGAACTTTTTCAGCTGCCTCATAGCGTCAAGGCACCTCTCTTCCTCTGCATCTTTTCCTTCAACAGCGGCCGCATCTGCCGCCTTTCTGACCACCTCATACAGCTCAATCAGTTCCTTCTCCATTATTTCTTAGTCCTACAACACAGATTTCAACTAAATCAAAATCAATGAACAACTCTTGACCAGAAAAGGCAAACATTTTTAAGGGTTGGCTGCATAGTGCATAGCAAAGAATGGGGGGATGAAATCATATTCTGATGGCTGAAGTGCCTGTCAAATGCTCATATTTGCTTTCAAATTTAGTCTTTTGTAGAATCCAATAAATTGTACAGAACTCCAACCTAAGCAAAAATGATAGCAATCTAGTGGTTTCCATTTACAAATTCAAATTTTTTTAAGTTATTCTACTCATAGAATGGAGGGGTGAAGCTTTCATTCTATAAATTAAACTAAAAAAGTTCGAACTTTTCACATTAGCAATCCAGCATCTTTGCATATATTTTGTTTTGCCTAATTAATCATAATATATATACAGATTTTTCAATGTAGAAGATAATCCCAGCAACCCAACGTGTACATTCCATTCTAATTCTAATTACAGCTTATTACAACTCCTTAATTTAGAAAATTATTCATCTTTTAAATGAAAGAACAGATAAAGAACGAACCTCAACAACACCCTCTAAGCTTGATCGATTCACTGCTGATAAGATATAAAAAGATATGTAAGAACAAACAGAACAACATGCGATAAAATAAGAAGACAATTAGTAATAATCGACTAACCTCAGCATACTAGAGGAACGGCGTGGTGTAGACTGCGTCCGGCCTAAGGGGAAGAGGAGATGGAAAGGGCTGAGAGATGAACGGTAGAGAGAGATGGTAGATCGGATGAATTGGTATACCGGTAGTTGGGTTAGGTTATTCCAGATGGCATGTTATTTTTTAAATGGACCGGATCAAACACTTGGGCCAATAACTTTAAATCATTTAAATTAGCATATTTTAAATTGTATTTTAGAGGATGTATTGGGGATGTATTGTATTAACAATTAGTGGCAAAAAGCTTCTCTTCATACGTTGTCTCTCGCTTCTCTCTAGGGCTTCGGCCGCTGGGAGTTTTTTTCCATCTTCGATTTTAATCGAATGACGGCCGCTTTTTCCGTCTTCGATTTTAATCGAAGGACGGCCGCTATTTCCGTCTTCGATTTTAATCGAAAGACGGCTGCTGTTGTTTGTGCTTCATACTCGAAGTGCGGATTTGTTGTCATGGCTCGAGGAGATCGGCGTTGTGGTCAAGGTTCGAGGATGATGTATTGTTGTCGTCGTTGGAGAAGATCGGCGCCGCCTATCCGTTTACTCTGGTTGCATGAAGCAAGGATGAGTTTGGTTATGCAGGGACGGGGGATTGATGCATGGCCTTTGGCAGACAAAGGTCACGGAGTATCAATTAGCATGGTACCGGTGGTAAGACCTCCTCCTGAACCACCACCATGGGATGTACGAGGTGCTAGAGTTCGTGAACGCTTTTCTTGTAGTTTTTATCTGTTTGTTATTTGTTTTCTTGTGTCCACTTTTTGTTGTTGGTTTTGACAGTTTGTTTGAGTTTTTTTCCTCTCTTTATGTCATTGGGTATGGTTGGATCTATGGGAATAAGTTTGGCTGTGTCAAGCCCACTACATGGTTAGCGATTCGTGTTGCTCTCTCAGGGGTGACCGTCTCAAAGTCTCACCATAGGGTTACAGACGTAGTTGTTGAAGTTTCAGTTGGTGTCAGTTTTATTTTCCTTTTGCTTGATGTAATGATCCTGAATCTTTTGATACGAATAGAGGCCCGTTTGATGATATATAAAAAAATTAGTGGCAAAAAAATTATGAATTTTAAAAAATTAGTTGTATTCAATGTGGACTTTTAAAAGTCTACATAAGACTAGGGGTGTTTGGTTAATAGCCTATCAGTCATTTTTTGACTGATTTGACTATTTTAAAGTTGTTTGATCACATGAATCAGTTGTTAGTGTGTTTGGTAAAACAACTTTTCCATTTAACCTTTTGGATCAAAAAGTCAAAATACAAAACGCTACAACTCTTAGCGTTTAGCAAACAGTCGATCAATTTATTTTCCATTTTCCCTACTCTGCCCACACCTGCTACGCCATTCATATTTTTTTTTTGAAAGTTACGCCATTCATATTCTACGTACAGAAATAACTAAATTATATCTTCATTTCCATTATAGATTTTAAGGGTGCAGCCATGCAGGATGCAAGGACTTAACTTTACTTCACCTGCAATTATTGCATTCACTTTGATTATATAATGTTGCTAAGAATTATTACTTGTGTTGATAGAACTAAATGTGACTAATCTTGTTTTAATTCCCAAAAAAGAAAAATCTGAGGATATGGGGGACTCAGGACTGGAGGCCCATTGCGCTCTACTATGTGGTGTATAATTTTTTTTTCAAAATCTTGGCGAACAGAATGAAAGGCATATTGGGAAATCTTATTGGAGAGAACCAGAGCGCATTTGTCCCGGGGAGGTCAATTGTTGATAATGTTGTTATTGCCTTTGAAACCCAACACTTTTTTAAACGAAAAAGTAATGGTAAAGAGGGGTATGTTGCTCTAAAGCTCGATATGAGCAAGGCGTATGATAGAGTGGGTTGGGAATTTTTGCATGAGATTGTGAGCCATATGGGGTTTGATCGGAGATGGGTGAACATGATCATGGAATTTGTGACGACTGCCAGCTATTATGTACAATATGAGCAGGAATTTTTGGGCCCTATCATACCTGGGCGAGGTATGAGGCACGGTGATCCCTTGTCCTCTTATCTGTTTATTATGGTGGCAGAAGGCCAAAGCGCCTTGTTAAAAAGGGCGGAGCTCGGGGAGTATTCATGGGGTAGCGGTTTGTAGAGGTCCCCCCCCCCCCCCCCCCCCGAGTATCTCACCTTTTATTTGCAGATGACAGTTTCCTATTTTTTAAGGTGACAAATGAGGAGGCAGCGGTGGTTAAAAATATTTTATCTATTTATGAGGATAATTCGGGACTGGTTGTAAATTATGTGATGTCAGCCTTGTCTTTCAGCCAGAATGTTGGAGAACAATTTAAGGAGGCTGTTGCAGGCTTCTTGGGATCCCGAGGGAAGGGGGTCAAAGCCGGTATCTAGGCCTACCAGCGCTAGTGGGGAGAAATAAGCTATCTGAAAGATAAAATATTTAGCAGAATAAAGAGCCGGAACAATAGATTTCTTTCTATAGCATGTAGAGCGGTTCTGCTAAAAATGTTGTTCAAGTTATGCCTAATTATGCCATGAATGTGTTTCTCTTGCCTAATAAGTTATGTGATGAGATTGAGAAATTGATGAATGGTTTCTGGTGGAGGGGCACTAAATTTGAGCAGAAGGGCTTGAGGTGGAGGAAATGGGAGGTTCTGTGCAAACCAAAATATTCTGGGGGTTTGGGCTTCCTTAAAATAAAAGAGTTTAACCTGGCGATGCTAGCCAAGCAAGGGTGGAAGCTAGTGACGGAGCCTTCCAGTATGATGTGTCGTGTGCTGAAGGCCAAGTATTTTCCAAACTCAGATTTTTTACAGGCTCAGGTGGGTAATAAACTCTCCTTTATTTGGCGTAGTATTTTTGAGACACAATATGTGCTAAAAAATAATATCAAAAGGAGAATAGGGAATGACATTGATGTTCAGGTATGGGCTGATGCTTGGCTTCCGGGGGAAGGGTCATGAAAAATTACTCCGGCTAGACCGTCTGGGATTAGATATATGAATGTTGCGGCTCTTCGCAACATCACCGGTAAGAAGTGGAATAGAGAACGAATTGCCAACATTTTTAATGAAGAGGATAGGAGGAAGATTTTGGGAATCCATATTAGTGTTCAGGACAGGAGGGGATGTGTACTGGTCAAAAGGGGAGAATAGTGGTATATTCTTTGTTAAGAGTTGTTACCGCCTTCTTATAGGAGAGATACCTGCAGGTGACGGGACTCACTGGGCTCGACTGTGGGACCTTTACATCCCATCGAAGCTTAATTTTTTGTTTGGCAAGTGATTAATGGCTCTCTCCCTATGTGGATAATTTGTGGGAAAAAGGAGTACGAGTGCAAGAGTGCAAGAGTGCAAGGTGTGTGGAGGAGAGGAAGAGACGCTAAATCATGTGTTTCGGTTTTGTGACCGAGCTAAGGAGGTCTGGAGGCAGGTGGGTTTCAGTTTAGGGCAGCCCGCGGATCCTATTGATACATGGATTTGGCAGCATTTGGAAGGCGCAAATGAGGAAGAGCGGTGTAGATTCATATCCATTCTATGGAGCATTTGGAAGAGAATGAATGGGTGTGTATGTAAAGACAAATGGCAAGGTACATCGAGGGTACTATACTCAATACAGAGGCGAGCAGGACACCGGCCAAAAGGAGCAGGGAAGGAAAGAAAGTAGCTCGTTGACAGCTTGGAAAAGTCCGACACATGGTTTTGTTAAAATAAATGTGGATAGGGCGGTGGATGAGGAAAAAAATATTCGGGCTTGGGGTGGGTAGCTCGGGATCACCGAGTTCATCAAAGCTAAAGGAGCTTCCGAGCTAGCTAGCTGGTCGGTGGTGGAAACCGATGCATTGGGAGTCCATGATGCCATTGTGGGTGCGGCCGAAGGAGGATGGACACATGTGGAGATTGAGACAGATGCCCTCTAAGTGGTTCAGGGTCTCAAAAATGGGGGATATGATGATATTAGAAGTTTTTTTACAAATAAAGAGTAATTTTGTTGTCTCTTTTTGTAAGTGATCTGCGAATCAGGTTGCTCATGCGTTAGCTAGAGCACATGTCACCATCTCAGATCAGTCTTGTTATTATGATCTCATACCTGACTCTCTTGTAAGCCTTTTGGCGCATGATTTGGTGAATTAATATATCTGCTAGTTGGAGTTCAAAAAAAGAATCTATTTTTTATATAAAAAAATGGTTTAACTAGTTGACTAGTTTTTGGACGTCTAGTTGTATGCATAAAATTAACTAAATGTGTGATGCGTATTAAAACAATATGTAGTAAGTAAATTAAGTAGTAAATTTGATGTCCTTAAAAGTCATCTAATCAAACATTACTTTACAAACTGCTAATATTATCAGCTGATAAAAACAACCAACTGAATCTGCTATCTGCAATCAGCTAACACAACCGGCCAACAACCAACGGCTAACAGACAATTGCCAAACACCCCCTGGGCGTATTCAATATAGACTTTTAAAAATCTATAAAAGTCTAGGCGTATTCAAATTTTCGTTATTCTTATGGATTTCTAAAACCACAGATTCTCATGGTCTTTTAACTCATACTATGTATTTAGTACACTAATTCTCTTCTTTTCACCAAAGTTTTCCTGGACTTTTATAGTCGTCTTCTACACATCACAAGTACGCATAGATCTGATTGCAGATTTTAGTCGGGATCACAAGCCGGCCAACAAGTCCTGGATTAGTACCGGTACCAGCCGGGATGGAAGGTGAGTACCGAGATGGTCTCAAATTGCAAGATTTGAACATTGAACTTTTATTTTTTTCTCATTTTATGATATATAAAGTTGAACAAGGAATTTCTACATTAATACTGATGCACAAGATAAAATTATCTTTTCAATTTAAATTAAATAAATAAAAAATGATATTTTATATGTCGTTTTACGGGAAAAAAATGTAGGGGTGAGATCGCTTCAGTTCTTGAACCGTTAATCCCATATCGATTCGGTTTTATAAGTTTTTATAAGAACTGATATAAGAATCAATAGTATTAAATCGGTGTAATTCTGGTACGCTGTCAGTTAATCATTAAGGAAAAAAATTAACTATTAATGTGATTCATCGTTAAACTGCTAAAACATAAAAATATAATTTCAAATTACTAAATATTTAACCGTAAATAAGTATACAAATTTAATAACAAGCTAAAAACGAAAAGAAAACAATTATATTAAGAAGAAAAGCTCGATTGTATCTATGCTTGTATGAGTGTATCACATGTAGTAATGAGTGTAACGCTTGTGTAATTATCAATGTTGTTACTCATTGAGTTGTGTAATACGAAGTATAACAATTGATCACAACTAAATTGAGATTGTTAGAATTCTTGAAACTTTGAGTTTTTTTAACAAAAATAAATTTGGGTTCTTATGCTTCATTATTCTTGTAGAACTCTGCGTTGCGGGATGAAATGCATTTTTTCATTTGTTTGTTTGTTTGTTTGTTTTTATCATATTACACATAGGAAATTACACAGAGCTGGACTAAAACATAGGTAGTAGCATTTTACCAAAGTACGATCATATTTTTTATTTTTATTAAATAGGACTAAATATTACATTTTACACCTAATATAATTAATTTCCCATATTTCCCTTGCATAACCACGATCATTTTGTTGGCGGCGAACTTCAGTAACGGAGGCGGACAGACAAATCGGTAGCGGCGATCTAGGTGAAATTCCAACGAACGACAGTGGCAGTCCGGATTTAAAAGTCTATGAACTTCTTAAAAGTCTATAAACTTATACATAGATTTAAAAGTCAATAGAATTCATTCATAAAAAAATAAAGTTTATGGATTTAAAAGTCAATAGATTTTTGTAGAAGTTTATGGATTAAAATAAGTCCACCACAATCCATATTCAATACATAATATTTTTCATTACTTACTCGTTTATATTATTTCTAGTGCCCTAAACAAAAAGGAAGTGTGGAATGAGGATATTTTGTTATGAAATACACATTAAGGATATCATATGTGACATGAACATCTTGAAGAATAATGTGAGTAACAAGTCAATTTACTTTAAATGTTAACTTTTAGTGTCGTGATGTACTTGAAATGACCATATTGTAATTTACTTTGAATGTTTAAATATTTAAGGATTTTTTTTATCGGAATACCCCTTTTCAAACTCATCTTTAATAATTTACATTGCCCTTTTTCTCTTTCAATTAATAGAAATATGTAAAATTACATAATAATCTATACTAAAGGAGAGAGTTGAATACCACCTTTGAACCCTTCGCTCAAACATTCCAAGGGCCAACACATTTCTCCATTCGAACAACACTTAGGGCCTGTTTGGATGAAGTGTTTGAAAGTGTTAGTAATGGAAGTGTTAGTAAGAGCTCCGAAGGGAAGGGAAGTGTAAGTGTTGGAGTGTTGGACATAATTTTACCTTGTTTGGGAGAGTCAAATGAATGAAGTGTTAATAATGGAAGTGTTAATAATTTTACCCTGAGGCAAAAGAAATGATTAAAGAGAAGAGATGAAAAAACAAACCATCAGACCCGTGGGAAAGACATTTGAAGTGAAATGTCGAAGCATTTTATGTTTTTCGGGTAAATGAGAAGGGTAATAATTGTCCAACACCTCAAAACACTCCAAATCGGGGTGTTAAAAAAATGGACAATTGAGGTGTTGGGAAGGTTATTATTAACACTTCCTAACCATTACTAACACTTCTTAACACCTCTGGATTTTTCTCCCAAACAAGTGTTAACATCAACACTTACTAACACTTCCATTACTAACGCTCCTCAACACTCACTCCAATAATACTCTTCATTTCTCCATTCGAACGACGCTCGTCCTCTTCCTTTGAATTACTTTCGAACATAGCTGTAACCTTCGCACCACGTTCAACCAATCATTATTATGAAGGTCAAGAATCCGACCTTCATTACAAGTAATTTTTCTACTAGTGTCGCCAATGTACAGCTTGTACAGCCTTTTGTTATCTTACTTTAGAAGCTTGAAATGATGTTATTTACTGCTGAGTTGTCGTCCCCTCATTTTTACCAGAGAGTTATTTTTAGAAAATCTTACTTTAGAATTTCCGTGTCAAAAAACTCGTGAAGTCAAATCGGGATTTTAATTAAGGGACGGGGAAGTAGGCTTTTTGTTCGAACTGAATGAGCTTCATTCCATTTGTTGCCAAATAAATAACAAGTTGTTTTTTGATGTAAAATAATTGGAAAATTGTCAAATAGGTCCTCGAATTTTCATAAAAAAGTCAATTAAGTCCTTCTATAGGAGACTCTGCCCGGTCGTCGCGATTTGGGGGGGTTCCCGGTGGAATTTTTTGATGAATTTTTTTGAGCAACTTATTCATCAAGACTAGTTTACTCGTACCAAATTTCAGCTAAAAATTTAACCGGGAGCGCATTCAAATTAATTCAAGAACGCAAAAATGTGCAATTATCTTCAAGAATTAATTTGAATGTGTTCCCGATTGAATTTTTAGCTGAAATTTGGTATAAGTAAACTAGATTTGGTGAATAAGATGCTCAACAAATTTCATCAAAAAAATTCACCGGAAACTGCCCCAAATCGCGATGGCCGGACAGAACCTCCTATAGGACTTAATTGACCTTTTTATGAAAGTTCGACGACCTATTTGACAATTTTCCCTAAAATAATCTTGTCATTGAGTAATGCATTACGTGCTAGGTAACCAGCAGTTATTTTTTTTGCTCGAAGAAGGCTTAATTCATAAAAATAGCATTCAGCAAGGATACAACACTAGAAAAGAACCACAAATAAACCTCCGCCTGTGGCCGAGACTGAAAGCTAACCACCTGTAAAAAAGCAGTATAACTCGCTAGACCAAAATTGGACAACTTAAAGCCAATGACGGTTACCGCAGACTTTCCCTCCCCCAACCTTAATGCAAGAGTCTTACAAGGAATGAAAACACAAAAAACAAACATAAGAAAACAACCTAAATTAAAATAACCAAAGCAGACAATAATAAAAACACCATGACAAGTTTTCTTCCCCACCACCATCCAACGCCTCGGTGGTGGCTCAGGAGGGGACAGGTCATCAACCCTTCATCTTGAAACATTCCTTGCAAACTCACCACCACAATTTCCACTGACATCATCTTAAACCCTATGATTATAGCCCGAATGAACCAGGAATCCATGCTTACCTTCCCAATCGAAACCAGTGGCACAAGCGAGGAGTCCATAACTCGAGCAAGATCACGATCCAGAATTGCTTTTACGGTATTCGTCACCACAACCAAACCGCACGACTCTCGCCGGCCGCCTGTAGTCTCTCTGTGTAAAATCGAAACAAACAAAGGAAACCCGATCTTCGATCGTAGCGATCGAAATCAGAAGAAGAGACCTAGCGGCTTACGCCCTAGGAAGAAAGACCTAGCGGCTTACGCCCTAGGAGGCTAGGAAATTGACTATGCTAAGTTATGAAATAATTTTTTAACCAGCAGTTATTTTAAATAGAAGATTTCGATTTCCAAAAAAAAACAAATAAGATAAACCTAAGATTTTGGCAACAAACCCCATTGTCTTGCCATTTGGCTACACGTTCCACTTCAAAAAGTAGTAACTAGTTAATATGTCAATTGTATTTCAAACCAATATGGTATACTCCACACCAATATGAAGTGTTTTTAGCCTGAACACGAGCCTTGAGTCCTTGACCTCCATTATTACTCTTTAGAGCCTGTCAGCCTGTTTAGTAATCCTTTTTTCCGCTTACGAATGCCATAATCAAAATAAAACAAGTAAGTTCTAATTAATTTTCTGGCTAAAATTACTTATGAAGACAATTCTAGGGAGGCGTTTACTTCGCTGCTAAAGTCACAGTTAAGTTAGTAAGACAGGTGAAGTAAACACGCACGCTGCTTGAAAAGCCGCTTACTAACCGAAATAGGTGCCTAAAGTGTCGCTTACTAAGCCTAGCACCCCACCATGTATTAATTAAGCGGCACTTTAAGCTTTTTCAGTTTCTGAATTTACCTCTTGCCCTTACCCTTATTGTTACCCCTACCCGCTACCCCGATCCCACCCTACCCACTACCTCCATCCATACTCGTACCTTACCCCTACTCGACCATTACCCCACCTACCCTACCTTACCCCGACCCCACCCCAACACCTAGGCCCTTACCACCTTACCCCAACCCCCTACCCCCCACCACATCGGCCCTACCAGACCCCACCATATCCTATCTTACCCTACTCCTACCCTACCCTACCTTACCCCACCCCACCCCACCTGACCCCCTTACCCACCCCAACCCTACCCCCTAGGGCCCCCTCCTACCCCAACCCCTTACCACATCGGCCCCACCCCAACCTACCCTAACCCATGCACCACCCTACCCTTACCCAACCCAACCCTACCCCTATCTACCCGACCCCCACCCCATAGGCCCCCTTACCACCCTACCTCATTGGCCCTAACCCTGAACCCACCCTACCCTAAGCCCTTACCACCCTACCCCAGCGGGCCCACCCCCAACCCCTACCCTACTCCTTACCCCTCTTTACCACCCTACCCCAACACCCTACCACTACCACATTGGCACCACCCCGACCCCACCCTACCACTCACCCTTTACCCCCCTTACCACCCTACCCAACCCCGTACCCCCTACCACGTCGGTCCCACCTCCAACCCCACCCTACGTGGGGTAGGATAGCGGTAGGGTGGGGGTGGAGCCAAGGGGCATCTGGTAGAGGTGGTAGGTGTGGTGTAGGGTGGTAAGGGGTGGGGTGGTTAAGGGGTTGGGTTGAGATCGGAGTGGGGCCGAGGTAGGGGCAAGTGGTGTATTGAGTGGGGTTGGGTCGTGGTTAGGGGTAATGGTGGGGTAGGGTGGGGTCGGGGTTGGAGTAAGGTATGGTAGGGTAGGGGCTTGGGGTCAAGGTAAGGTAGGGTATGGGTAGGAGTAGGGTAGGATAGGGTGTATGGTAGGGGGTTGTGGTAAGGGCCTAGGGGTAGGGGTGGGGTCGAGGACGGGATAATGGTGGGGTCAAGGTAAGGTAGGGTAGGGTAGGAGTGTGGTAGGTTAGGGTGGGGTCGGGCTGATGTGGTAGGGAGTAGGGGTAGGTAGGGTGGTATGGGGCCTAGGGGTTGGGGGTAAGGGGGTTGGGGGTGTGGGTACACATAATACTTGTGTTCATGAATGTTTGTGTGTCTATATATGTATAGGGTTATTTTGGACATTTTAATGTTAAACGATGTTTTAAACCTTTTGAAGTAAACACGATCTTACAATGTTGCTTATTTTATCCGCCGCTTATTAACGCGGGTCTTAGTAAGCACCGTTTAGGAACCCGTGAAGTAAACATGTCCTAGATCATTTGTAATATAATTTTTCACAATTCAACGAATCCACCGGAATTTCTAAATTCAAATAATCCACCGGAATTTCCAAATTCAACCGATCCCGCCAATGTTTTGCCAAAAGGGCTTAGTTTTTCATACCTAATACGTAGCATATGTATATCTTAGTATCTTACCAACTCATTATCTTCCCTTCACACCTTTCTCCACGTAGTAGATGGATTCCTCTGTCAAAGCGACTCTTTCAACCTTAAAATTTTCCATATTCTAATTGGCCAAACGTGGCTCCATCTAAGTGACTCTTAGCACCTAACAATTTTTATAACATTGATCTCTAGCAAGAAACCAATGGAGGCAGGGGGTAAAACCAAAAGTCGCATGACTCATGAAAAAACTATAACAAACATTAGAAGACACGCATAAGACATAATGCCTCTTTGATGCAAGAGGAGAAACTGATTATTAGCAATGTTAAAGATAACCCTTCAATAACATGAATTTCATGAATCAAAATATTCAAAAGTTAACCGAGTTAACCACAAAACCACATCATTGTACTAACAGGAACAAAATGAAAATGTATTATTAGACTCGGCATTCCTCTGTGTGCTTGCAACAAAAGTATCAAATACGTAGTAGCTCCTATTGTTTGTGGGGAATTCTCACTTTTCCTCTTGCTCTGTCTTCTCAAAAAAAGTTTTCCTCAACCAGTCAAATGGCTGTGTAATTTGCCAAAGAAAAAAAATTGCAGTTAAATATTTATTAAATAAGGAGATTGTAATCAACCGTGCCTAAATGAAGACTCAAAAACTAAATAAACTTTATACAATCAACCAAGCATTCCAGCTCAGCTGCTGGTTGTGAGGTTATTGTGCCTAGTGAGAGGTCTCGAGTTCGAAACCCGCTAGGCACATAAGAGTTTGAAACTCAATGGAGTGAGTTTCAGACGGCTCCCCCAGCCCCCCTCCCCCAGACCCCCCTGGAGTACAAAAAAAAAAACTTTATACAATAAAGACAGCCAGTCATTCAGAGCCAGTTTGGAACAGGTTATTCGGCTGAATTTTCAGAAAGAAAAAGCCTTTGATAGAACTATTTAGGCTGGAAAAGTAAGATAAAAGTTGCTTAGAACCCGTTGGGTATCCTGATACAACATATTCTGCTTAATTAACATGCTACCAACATAATAAGAAGCTTATAAATTATTTATTTGGCTGAAATAGATTTTACCAAAAATGCTTCCTTTCTGAAAACTCAGTTATTTCAGCCATGCTTACAAGTTTACAAAAAGAAATCTTATTCTGATTATTTTTCTTATCAAACGGAATCTTATACTGATTATTTTTCTTATCCTGTTGATACGAAGAATGACCCATGCTTAGCTACCAAAAAGGCTTAAATGGCCACCAACACACCGTCTTTATTAATGCTCCTTAAGACTCGCAGATTAAATCAAACCTCAGATCATACTCATGATGTACAATGAGATATGTGCAGATATACACAGTTGGAATCAAATCAAATGAGAATTCTTCTTTTAGTGAAGAATGATAACTAATATACCATCAAATCATGTGATCAAATGGCTGAGATTGAAAAAAAGAGACATCTCTGTACCAATTGAAATTTAAACTGTGCCAAGTAAAAAGCAGTACTCATTAAAATACATATTTTATTTTATTTTATATAAAACAGCCTAGCCCAGAAGAAGTTGATTCCATGAACACTATGAGGTCATAATGTCCAACTTTCATTAGAGAGTATTTATCATAATTCCTTAATCATGCTTACTGACAACAAATAGGTGTAATCATTATAATTATAATAAAAACAGAATGAAACAACATAGTTTGAACGTACACATCTTTCTTAGACAAATTAGTAAATCCAGGCACATTTAATAATATGAAAGGATTCAAATCTAAAAGAAAACGATTGAAAACTAAACTAAAATGGTCAATAGCTAAATAGATAAAAAGCAAGGATTCGAAACTAAAATAAAAGGTAAATAGATTATTATACATAAAAATCACGATTCAGGTGAATTGAATATTGCAGGATCCGCAAAAACCGCGATTTTTAAATAAAGCAGAAATTCAAAGTAAAATGACAAAAAAAATGGGTTGGCGATGCAAAAAAAAAAAAAAACAGACAGATGCTATATGCAGATCTGATAGTCAATAAGCAGAACGGTTGTTCAGAACCTGAACCAGATAGATGGCGCTGGCTGTGGCTGCGACGCCCCACGTAGCGGCGGCCTGGATATCGGTGGACGAAGGGCGGAGGCTTGGGCGGAGGAACTTGAATAGTCCGGACGTCATCTTGGTCGTCGTCGTCTTACAACAATCACTGCCAATTAGACAACCTAGGTTTTGAATTTCTTGCTTTTTGGAGACACAGATTCCTGAAAATGGTGGAACCAAATACTCCGTATATTTTGAAGCACCAAAATGGCTGGTCTAATATGAATTGGTGTGGTCTGGTCTAATATGATCTGATAAATGTCTGTTCTTCATGTATTTTATAAAGGGATAAGGGTCAGTTTAGTTCTCGAAGTTGCAAAAAAGGGGTCAAATAAGTCCTTATATAGAAAATTCTGTCCGGACGTGTCATTTGAGGTGGCTCCCGGTGGAATTTTTTGATGATTTTTTTTGAGCATATTATTCATTAAGTCTAGTTCACTCATACCAAATTTCAGATAAAAAATCAACCGGGAAGACATTCAAATGAATTCTTGAAGATAACTGTGCCGTTAAAAGCACAGTTATCTTCAAGAATTCATTTGAATGTCTTCCCGATTGAATTTTTAGCTGAAATTTGGTATGAGTGAACTAGACTTAATGAATAATATGCTCAAAAAATTTCATCAAAAAATTCTACCGGGAGCCACCTCAAATGACACGTAGGGACAAAATCTTCTATATAAGGACTTATTTGACCCCATTTTTGCAACTTCGAGGACCAAACTAAACCTTTACTCATTTTATAAATATGAAAATTTGGTTTGGTCTGATCTGATCTGGAATGGTCTGATTTGGTTTGAGATTAAAAACAGTCCAAAAGAAAACACATTAATCTGAATATTGTGTTCTTATTACTTCTACTCTTTTGGTCTTACATATTATAAACACAATTTTCTTTTTTTGGGAGAATCCCGAAATAGAAGTAAAAATGTTGGAGAATTCTGAAAATAGAATTGTTATGTTTTTATTCTCTAAATATGAAAAATCATTTTCAAGTTTGAAAAATATTGTCATGTTTAAAGTCTGGTACAGTCAAAACATAACAGTCATTACTCATATTTAATAAATAAAAAATGATAGTCTTATTTAGGAACATACAAACGTTTTTTTGTCCTGTTTAGAGTAATTTCTCTTCTTCTTTTTTGACTATTTTAGAAATAAAGTTTTCAATCAACAAAATCAAATAATCTTTAATTGGAACATACTAACTCAATTCACTGATTAAAATACAAACTTGATATAACACTTCGCAAAACTAGCTAACATATGCCTTGTATTTTCAAAAAGTATCATCATTATAATCTGGGAAATTTATGATTAACCCCTTCTGGTTTGATCATAATTACTAGTACAACTTTGTAATTTTAGATTCCAATTACATACCTCTTGAATTTTGATTCTAGTTATTGTCTCTCCCTTCCATCAAAACCCTACTAAGAAAATAAATGACTGAATAACAAGCGGCGTTAAATAGACACTGTTTTGACCAATATACCCTTAATCATTGTTCTAAAAATCGCCCTAGACATTAGGCGGTGACTGGGCGCCCCGATTTTTGCCCAAGCGCTCCGACTAATTGGTTTGGCGCCTAGGTGAATTAGTCGGCCGTCTAGGGAGCCTAGTTTCCCGCCCATAGAGCCTAATCGCCATCTAGGGTGCCTAGATTTGCTGAACAATTTTTTATTTTTAAATTTTATTTTTGTAAGAGATAAATGTACCTTTAACTTTAATCACAAATATGAGGAAAGATATTTGTAAATTACGATAAAAACTACATATGTTTGTATATATACTTAATTATTATTATTATTTAATACTCACTCCGCCCCCTCAATTAAGTTCTCATTTCCTTTTTGGGCAGTCCCTGAATTAAGTTCCTCTTTCCTTATTTGGCAAATTAACTACATCAAAATAGTGTCAAACAGTGCAAAACAGTGCCAAAACAGTAGAGTTTGCCCCCCAGTAAATTTTTTTCCTTAGTAAGTGTGAAAAGCAAGGGGCACTTAATTGGGAGACGGAGGGAGTATTTATAACATAATGCAATTAATCATATATTATTGCGTTTTACAATTCTATCATTCATGCATGTTAATGTGTGTGTATATATTTTTCATACACACAAACACGATACTATAGTTTTACTACATATTACTTATCATATTTATGCAAAAATATTCATAAAAGTACAATTTATGCGTCTCCGACTAGTCCCCACCTAGGCACTGGGCGCTGGGTTGGTGTCCGACTGGCGTGTATCGCCTTTTAGAACATTGCCCTTAATTAGGGATTACTTGTTCAATACACTCATCTACGTGCTTTTTCTAATAGTACATATATATTTGTCGCTTCAACTCTTCGCAACTCACTTGGTTTAAGAGTAGGCTGTAAGCCCCACAACAGAACAATGGTTTGAAAATCAACTTCCCTGAATTGAATTTTTGGAGTTGCACTAGAAGCCAAATAGTCTGCTTTTCAGTTCTCAAATCAATGATGTCCCCACTAGCCCAACTAAGATAAATAATATTGATGTAGTTTTAAAGTTTATTTTCGACAGCTAGACTAAGTGGGGTTGAATGCATGCCAAGATCCACTGCGAGACGATTGCATGCCTCAACAAATATGCATCATGTCAACTAAGATTCTTCAATTTTCTTTTAATGTATGAATGAGTCTGGGAAGTTAAAGCAAAAAAAAAAAGAAGGAGAAAAGCATAGAAACTAAGCATGCACCAGTGATGGATGGGAATCAAAACCCTCAATTAATTGTTCAAATACTATTTGGAATAAACCTGGGAAGCTTTTGTTTTATACTCCGTAGTTTATTTTAATAGAGGTCATTTTGGGAAATTCCTCTAACAATTAAACATCAAATTAACTTAAAGTTAACGGAAGGGGGAGATTCCGTCTATAATAAAAGCTCAGGGGGTTAATAATCCAGTTCTAAAAATACAAGGTTGATTTTACAATTATGACCAAACCTTAAGGGGCTAATCATTATTTTCCCTTATAATTTTATAAGAAATGTCATCTCAACTAGTTGAGCATCCAATTCTATAATATTTGACTTCACTTCATTTCTGTCGCCCACTGTACTGCCTCGTGACAAGCTAAAGCTTCAGTCATACTTGTCGTGAAACTCCCCAATATTTCTCTTCTCTTGCCAGCTACAAAGTCATCGTTCTGATTTCTTACCACCATGCCTAGTCATCTCCTGTCTCTATGAGTTTGGCATGCAACATCAACATTAACCTTGATTCAACCTCAAGGTGGTGGTACCCACCTCCTCCCCCCCCCCCCTGCCGCGTTGTTGCATGTTTCTGTTGCGCCTCCCCAAACCCGCTAGAACAGATTCAACGCAAGCCGCAACACCAATCTAATTGAATTTGATACGTATTTTAACCTACTCGTTCCATGCTTTCCAGAGGCTCCAACAAATCATCACAAATGAGGACATCTCCTCCATATTACAACCCCGACTACAACTCTCAGCCCACTCCCCAAAAGTTGTTGCTGGCCTCACCACATTCTTTGGTTCTTCCACACCTCCTATGCAAGTGGACATATGCGCAACACATGCATAACGTTTTCATCAATTGAACCACAAATGGCGCAGGTCGGCCACACCAGCAGCCTTCGCTGTAAAAGTCGTTCATTCGTAGGTAGACAATTGGTACAAGTGTGCCAGAAAAAATTCTTCATCTTTAATGGTGTGTTAAGCTTCTATTTACGGATCCAAGCCATTGTACTAGAAATCTTCTGATTCAGCATGCGATCACAGTACAACTACAAACAGAATATCTCTCCTTGAAACCATCTTCCCAGATTAATTTGTCATGTTGCTACCATCCCTGAGGGGGAATATTCAAAATTTTCTCCCTGTCCTCCTCACTAAACAAATCTATTACGATGTCATGATCCCAATTTTTCCCAACAATCAACATAATTGAATTTATTGTAATGCCAACTAAACTGATAACCTCATTTGACGCCGGTTTGCCCCTCCACTGAGATTCAATTGTCCTTCCAAATCCAGATAAATTATGTCACGCCCCATACCACATCTAAGCGTGTGTACAACCGTCGCACAATCAAGTGACGTCACCCGCAGGTTAACCTCAATTAATTGTAAAAGGTGTCCATGAACATAGTTCATACCATACTCAGTAAGTTAACATACATAATAACATCATATTCAATCCAATGAATAACGGAAATATTCGACATTTAATCATGGGTCCCACAGGCCATAACATGGGCTCGCATGCCCAAAATAGTTTATAGAAGTCCAAAGATTCATGAGCAATGTTTATACTTTCAAATCGATAAAGGAAGCATGAACCACATCTTCTTTGAATTAACTTCACCCGTGCAAAGGTGCATGTATCAAGCTAAAGCTTCAATCTGAAATTGTGAGGGCCCTCGAAGGGGTCAGTACTCTCGTACTGGCGAGAAGCAGGCTAAATGTTGAATAACTAACGTTTCAATTATAAGACCCAAACATATTATGATACATAACTTATATATAGCCCCCCCAAGTTTTGAAATACATATAAGTATATACACTTGGAAAATACTCGACCCATAAGTCATTTGTTTACTTGGGAAATCATAGTAGTCATAATTCTTGGCTTATAAAACCTGAACCCACTCAAATACCCATGAGTGTATAGGACTTCTCCTTGTTCAATCAAGTATTTAAGGACACCGCCTGGTCATGGGTTACCAACCCGTATTCTATGAGATTTCAAGACAATCCCGTCCTTGGGTACTCTACCAATTATATACCGAGTTTTGAGGACAATCTCGTCCTTAGGTACTCCATCAATTATATTCCGAGTTTTGAGGACACCGCCCGGTTCCTGGGCACTCCATCCGAACCTATGAGTTTTGTGGAGACCGTCCGGCTCCTAAGTACTCCACCTGAACCTATGAGGTTTGGGGACACCACCCGACACTTGGGTATTCAACCCGAAGCTATGATCTACCATATATCTTACCCGGATATGGTCTATATCATATCATTACTAACGATTAATCCAATCCTTAGCATTTAAACATCATATTCCATGCAAACCATGCAAGATATATAGATTGACTAGGGTCGATTCTACATTGAACCAACCTCGATTTGCGTTTTTATAAAAAACCGGCCCCAGAACCCGAGATTGAACCGGCGTCGGTTCACTGCAGCCTGACCGGCGCTAGTTCACTAAGATTTTCCATGAACCGGCAAGGTAGTGGCAAACCAGCGCCAGTCCACTATCTGCCCGTGGTCAACGCCTCGTTGACCACCCAAACCAACACTGATTGCTCCGAAACTTACAACATGTATTGAGTCATAAACAATCAATATATGCCATTTTGGCCATTCAAAACATCACGTATGTTTTTATATACATTTTATACCTTTCACATTCATATTCATATAGTTTAATTCACATATGCCTAATCACCTTGGCTAATCACATGCTTAGACTCTTTTAAACCTCGTTATGAATACATATAACATTTATTTAGGTAATCTCATACTTAACCCAAGAGTTATAAGACATTAATCCAGCATTTCACCTTGAATGAGCTTTAAAAAGTTCTATCCTCTCCGGTTGAACTCCGGCGAATTTCCGGCGAGCTTTGATGAACTCTGACGATACCTCTGACGGCTATCTCAAATCCGTGAGAGTACTAGGAACATCTTAGACAAGATCCTAAAATGTTATTTTACGGTGATGTAGAACCACCTTCCAACCCCCCCGGTATACACCTCTAAGCATGTAGAACAATTCTAAGGGTCTTTCATATGATTTTCAAACCATATGGGATTCATGAAGAAAAAGAAAAGGTTAATGAGATCATTACCTTAATCCTTCAAGCTTTTCTTCACCTTTTCACCCTCAACCTTCTTCCCTGAGCTCCCTTCTTGCTTGAACACGGTTCTAACAATGGTGAAGGTGTTTTGCCTAGATTATTCCTCTCTTTTTGGTGGCTTAGTCGAAGTGGGTGAGAGGGAAGAGAGTAGGAATGGTCCTTTTGTCTCATTAGTCCAATGTGTGTGAATGTGAGGTCCACCTCATGTCCTCTCTTCACTCAAACATCTCCTCACCCCAATTTCACTCCTCCTCCAATGTCTTACAGCCCGCTTTTGTCAACTTGAGAGCATTCGTGGGGTGGCCCCCACTCATGTGGGAGGTTATCCCATTATGTCCCGGAGTGTACATCTGACCCCAAAAGATGTATTTCTCGGACCAAGCTGTATTTTATCGAGTAAAATGAAATATATATCATTCTCCCAAATATTGTGGGCCTCTAGAATAAATATATATTCCCCACGTTAATTTAGTGGTCCCCGTAATTTATTACAGGCTGTTATCTGCTGAATTACCAATACCGGTATATGGGCCTTGTTTGATCAACCGGCCAACCCCATGTCGTTTCTATGGCCCAACATGAATACACACAATCATATAAATATTATCTAGACCAAGATGAATATAATATGTGGTCCTGGAAATATCGGACGGTCCCTGCTCTTGGTGTGGGCCCTATGTGTGTTTTATTATTCACGAAAAGTAATAACAAAAATACAAACTCGTAAATTCATTAACCATTTTTCAAGGTTCAATACATAATTTGTTGAAAGTATATATACTTGGGAATGGTGTTACAAATTCCCCTAAACCAAATCGGTCAACTAGTCCCTCCCGAATCGCTAGAATAGCCGCAACAATATGTACTTCTCCAAAATAAGGATGGATTACTTACAACTTTTGCTTCGAGAACGCTGACGTTTGCAAAATATATTGCCTTTACAGTATGTTAATCCACAAGTGAGGTTCCTTATTAAGCTATATACGTGTTTCCCAGACATGGCTAAATTAAACTCCTGCAATTTACGAAAACTCATACCCCCATGTTTTATGGTAAGCATAAATCATCTCAGTCTTTCCATCTTACACATTTAACCTTACATGTTTGTCCCCTCCACCAAAAGCATTCATAGTTCACTCAATTTCATTGCAAGTATCCAATGGAAGTAGAAACCCGTTCATGGCATAAGATTCAACCAGTTACTTTAACAAGAACTTCACAAGTTTTAGCAGAATCAACCGATTCAGTTGATTATGATATTATTAAACATGCTCTAAATCACACCAAAACAATGTCTCTCAATTTTCCAATCCAAAACAACTATTTTCGGCCCTAGCAAACTAATTTGGTTGTTTTACCCAAATACGTAGATCCAAAAAATTCCATAAAATCACAGATAACTAAATCCATCATATAGCTTAGCCGAAATGCTCATATAATTTCAAAAATAAACTCAAATCACAGCTCAAATCCTAATCAATATATAATAGGGTCAAAATAGTACTTTTGGTTGACATCGATACTTACCTCAGAGCTAGCAACAAATCTACACGAATTTCCTGGCTTGAGAGATCACACACGGCCCTAGAAATTCTCCGGGTTCAGGGATTACAACCGGGGAGAGAGAAATCAAAGAAAACAGAAGAAATCGGTAGAAACACACTTGTCGAGAAAAATCTACGTAGGGACAATCCTTTGACACCAAAATTCACCTTGGATAGTCTAGGAATAAATGCTTGAAGAAAACCGCTCTGGGAAATGGACTCTAGGGTTCTAAGATCGGAGGAATTTAGAAAAAGGAGTTATTTAAACTGACATATCGAAACTGGGCCAAAATGTATCATCACCTTGGGTATTATTGATTCATCACCTTTTCAAGTTTCAATGTCAAGTGCACTACTGCCCTTAGTTGAGGGAGGGTTAGTTTCTTCGGCCTCTATCAAATCAGGTGAAGATGTTGAAGCTACTCTTGTTCGACAGTTGCTCACCGATGGAGACTTAATTGACTGATTATCCAATTCTGATGAAAGGCTTATCGGCTATGCGCTTCTTTCTACCTAGGAGGAGCGCCCGTCTTAAAGCAAAAAAAAAACTATGAAATTATGGTTGTCTTAGTTATCTTTGAGTTTGTTTGAAGATTTTTTTGGGCGATTAGGAATGCTTTTCACTTCGGATTGCAACGATTTGGGATTTGGAGTCGTTTTCTCACTTTGGACTTCATTGCTCATTTATTCTATTTCCTCTCCAGCGTTAGCTTTGTTTAGTCTCATTTGCTTTTCCCCTGATTAGTGCTAGTACTTTTTTCATTTTTATTTAATAAAGCATTTGTTTTTGTTAAAAGATGAAACTGAGATGTGCATTGAATGAAGTAAAGACTCATTTAACCGCACAACAAAAAACTGTGAATGGATTATGTAACCAAGACGACCATAAAAGCACATGGTTGAATAGAAACAAGATGAACTTTGACTATAGGAAGTGTAAAATTTACACAATCTGACACTAATACAAATTTGAGGACTAAACTGAAACACTAAAATTAAGAACATGTCAAATCAATTAATTAATATTTAGATTAAGTCACTTCATCTTCTAATCCAAACTAGCTAGCCCCCATGTGATTTAACTGTTTGGATGGATTAAATTCGGTTTAAAAATGCAATGTTTTCGTAAAAGCTTATTCTTTATTGAAAACAGGATAAAAAAATCAAAAAGTGATGAGATTTGTCGTACAGAAACAAATTTCCAAGCATTGAGGGAATTATTTTATATGGATACAATTTTAATTTTAACGAATTTTAAGCCGATTATGGCCAATAATGCCATTACATTCACTAGTTTATATAAGACACTCCATACGCCCTACTATATTTGTGACATGCATATTCTTTCTGATCCATCCTACGGAGTATTAAGTCACCCGCTTACCATATATCGTAATATTTGCATGATTCTAATTCCTTGCATGTATTATTTTATTCACACCTTCCATATTTAACACCAATCACATAATCCTACTTTTAATAATAATCACACGACTTTCTCATGTTCCCATTTAGATGACACACACAAATGTAGTATATTATATTGAAATTAAAAATGATTGTGAAACATGATACTACAATATTACTCCGTATAATAATACGAAAAGTAAACGAACACACTCACACTTACATGTGTACGTATATATTAAAAATAATAGTACTACGTAGCAGTGGCGGACCTAGAAGTTTCCCGAAGCAGGGGCACTCCAACATAGATGAAAATGGGTCGGGTCGGGCCGAATTAGGTGTATCATTAGTCTTTTTTGTTAAGTGCGTTCAAATTAATATTTTTAACTGGAAATAGATTATTCAATGCCGACGCCATGCAGTGAACATATATGGATTATAAATCTAATTGTGAACTCAATAAGACAATTCTAAACAATAATATTTGTCTTTTGGAAAGAAATACATAATTTGACGGATAAGAAATGACTCATCTTTGTGCAGTTTATGATTTTACATTAGAATTTTCGCTACTTTTCATACTATAAAATGATCAAGATTTCATATTTGAACTAGGATCATGTTGTTGTTATACATTGTGCCACAAAATTTGTTGGTACTTGAAATGAAATATATTACCATCGTGTTAAAAATGAAGTATAAGTCAAGTTTAGGATTTTATAATTTAATACAAATTTATTTATTAATATGATTCTATATATATCTACCTTTTACGAAGATCATATCATATATTATAGAAAAAATTTAAAGGGTTTGTCAGTTTGAAACTAATTTATCGCGAATTGATACATTCTTTCATGTATGGACTTTTATTCAAGATAAAAGTCTTCAATCTTTTAAGTTTATCCCGCATATTAGAACCTTTTACATATCTTTGAACTTTAACTTTGGATCAACATTATTCACAACAAGTAAAAAATCATCAATGCCACTTTTCAAAGAAAGTGTAGTAACCATATAACAACATATCTAACTATAAGAATTTGTTCCATCACAACTTTAGAGTTGTTTATATTTCTTACTACAATTATTATATGTCTTTGACGGAGTCCTATATTTCTAATAGTTTTTTGAAATAATGACAATATGATTGAAATAAAGATAGTGGACAGAAATATGACTTAAGTACTACCATAACAATTTTAGTGACCATGATTCTGTTCATTAGTTATATTCCAATAATATTTATGAAAAATACTCTTTTTTTGCCCGGATAGTAGGGACACAATTTTTATCTTAAGTACTAATACTAAATTTCATGATCGGAAGCCGGGGCACTTGCCCCCCTAGGCCCCTCCCTAGGTCCTCCACTGCTACGTAGTACTTACTACATAAGGTAATAGAAAATGTAATTTTGAAAACGTATTTTTAAAACTTATCAAAAATATAAATAAAAGGTTAAGTCAAATATATCTACTTTTATATCCATATATCTTCCAAAACCATTTTTACGTCTTAATAATTAATCATAAACAATTAAATTATCTAAACATCTTACTTTAATCCGCTAACAAATTGCCAAACACCTTCTTGGCAAATACTATGAGTATTTATATAATAATGTCAATTTCAATAAGAAGTACGGAATATTATGTATACTTCACTATCAAATCTTTAATAATTTTTTACATAATTTTTATTGTAATGTTGAATACAATTGCACACTTCTACACAAAATAAAAAAGTATTTTAAAAAGTTGCATCAACTTTGTTTCAAACTTCAGATTATTAGTAGTATTATTAATTTTATTTTCATGATCATATTATTGTTATTATGATTTTATTGTGATATATTGTGATTATTGTTACTGAGGACTGCTCAGGTCCCTCCGGAGGGACGGGAGGGACCGTCCGAACTTTACTGTTTGGGGCGGTTCCCGGTGGAATTTTTTGATGAAATTTTTTGAGCATGTTCCTCATCAAGTCTAGTTTCTCCATACCAAATTTCAGCTCAAAATTCGACCGGGAAGGCAGTCAAATAAATTCTTGAAACTTACTGCACTTTATATATGCGCAGAATGTGCAGTAAGATTCAAGAATTTATTTGACTGCCTTCCCGGTCGAATTTTGAGCTGAAATTTGGTATGGAGAAACTAGACTTGATGAGGAACATGCTCAAAAAATTTCATCAAAAAATTCCACCGGGAACCGCCCCAAACAGTAAAGTTTGGACGGTCCCTCCCGTCCCTCCGGAGGGACCTGATCTTTTTTGTATTGTTACTATTTCTATAAAATAAATTCTTTACTTTATTGCCGTTTTTCCGTTTTTTCGGATACTCGCGTTTCCACTCTCCCCCTTCCATTCTCCCGGTAACAAATCTCCAGATCAATTGTTGCCGGCCACCGGTAGTAGAATATCAGCGGAGTAAAAACGATGCTGAAATTCTTGAAAGGCGTCGTCGCCGGATCCGGGGCTGGCCTTAAGGATCTTCCTTACAATATCGGCGAGCCTTATTCCTCAGCCTGGGGCTCTTGGGTTCACTACCGCGGAACCTCCAAAGTAATTATTCCCCGCTTCTGTTTCCCTGTTATCTAGTCAGTTCAAATTCCTTATTCTTTCTTTGCCTATGTCGGTATTTTCGGTTGCTCCCTAGATCAACATGCTGTAAGTGGTTTAGTTATCCTCGCATTTACCTCAATTGTGCTTCTTTCCAGGAGTGTAGTGATCATAGATAGTATGTAAGAAAATCTTAATTCAGGATATGGTAAGTTGGTAACTCAAAGCAGGCCGATTTCAAGTTTATTAATGAAGAATTGAGTTTCAGGGGAAGTCCGTGGATGCATTGCCTGTGTCTCAACTAAAAGAAAATCTAGCAAAATGATATGTAGAATCAGATTTTAGAGATTGTGCATCACCTCATGCTCCTCACTTCACATAAAACAAATTATCTTTCTGGCTCCTATATTGCTAATGTTGTCACTTGAGATTCTTTAAAACAGGTTGCCAATTTCATTCTTTCTTTTCCATCCCCCGGATTCATTTTCACCTTTTAGAATGAAAATTAGGATCGGAGCTCCATAAGAAGTAATGCATTGTCTTTTGGCAGTAAAGATGCATTCTTAAATTCTTCTATGGTCTTAAATTGCAGTTTTAAATTCTTCTGTTTGTGTTCTTGGTGTTCGAATAATGTTAGATAAAATAATCATAGTGCTTTTTTTGTCACATGAATTATTTGATGTCCTACAACTTATCATGATCTGGGTGATTAATTGATTATACCCTAATGATTTTTTACATGGCGGCACATATGCCTCTATATTTAATAGGATGATGGGGCACCTGTTTCTATATTCGCACTCTCAGGTAGCAATGCAAATGATGGACATTTGGCAGCAGGTCGCAATGGAGTCAAACGACTTCGCACAGTAAGCTTTAATTCACCAGAGTAGTGATATCTTCTTATCCTGTTTCTTGTAAGGTTGTGTTTGTGTTTCACTTTAATCTCGGATGTTGTGTCCTCTTTAAGAGATTTCAGTTATTCTGTGTTACCTTTGCTCCTCTATTTTCAGGTCAGACACCCCAATATTTTATCATTTATTCACAGCACTGAAGCTGAAATATTTGATGGTTCAACTACAAAGGTTACTATATATATTGTCACTGAGCCTGTTATGCCACTCTCTGAAAAGCTAAAAGAATTGGGATTGGTTGCTACTCAAAGGTATCAATTACCTTGATTGTTTAACTTATTGTACTTTATAGCGTTTAGACCAATTTATTAAGTATTGTGATTGTTTAACTTTGTACTTTATAGTGTGTGGATTTTTGGCCTTAACTTAATTGGATTTAATTGCACATGAAATGCTCGTGTATTCATGTTTTAAAATATTACTTTGGCAGCTTGTTGAGTTGGATATTGCTTAACAATTGCATGCCTTATTTCATTGGTTACCTTTCTCTATAGAGTAGGCATTATTTAAAGGGACCCTTTTTAAAAGAAAATTCTTGAAGACATAGTATTTTGTTATTGGCTCAAGATTAATAACGGGTTCCATTAAAATGGGAAAAGGTGTAACTTTTTGCTAGTAAAGAGTTATCCTAAGACCACTTTTCCAACTGAAGGGGTCACAAACCATTGCACAGCTATGAAACGTTTTATTATTTAATTTAATTACAGGAATTTGATCTTTTCTGTCTGTTATTGACCTAATGATTTGTTTTCAATTAAGAAATTAAGAATATTAGCCAACCCCAAAATCTTTTTGGACTAAGGCTTGGATGTTGTTGTTGTTGTAAGAAATTAAGAATATTACTTTTTGATAGTAAACAGGTCTAGTGAGAAATTTTGTTTCATTCTAAAGCGGTTCAAACTTTGAATGGGTACAATTGTACAAATGGTTGTTTGGCCGGTTTTGCTTTTTAACGAGATGCATATTGCAGAGATGAGTATTGTGCATGGGGTTTGCATCGAATAACCAAGGCAGTGAGCTTCTTGAATAACGATTGTAAGCTTGTAAGATACTCTAAATCTCATTTCTTGGGGGTATAAGTGTTCGTAAAATTCGTGATTTGTGCTGCTTATGACACTTCAAGGTTGAAACACTTTTTTTGTTGATTCAGGTTCATGGAAATGTTTGTGTTGCTAGTGTTGTTGTTACTCAAACTCTGGACTGGAAACTGCATGCCTTTGATGTTCTTTCCGAGTTTGATGGAAAAAGTGAAGCTTCTCCTGGACCAATGCTGGTAAATCTGCACTCCAAATTTATCATTTGGACAGTCATTTGGGTGTTCTTGATGATTAATACATATTTTTATCAGGAAAAGAATTTTGAATTTATGAAGAGAGAAGAGTAATGATTTGAATTGATAAGTACCTAGTTCTATAATAGATTTAACATGTGACATATTCATAAACTCACAATTTGCATCTAATCATCCCTTTTATGGTGCTATCTAATTTTTTTCCACTGTAAATATTCTTGGGTAATGAAACATGCAGCAGTCTTACATCTGTTCTATTCTAGTTCCCATACTGTATACTCTCCCAAGCGTTCAAAATTTTCACTTGAAAGTATTTCTACAAGTTGAAAAGCTTGCTATTTAACAAAAGCACTCTCGTAGTCTCCTATTGGGTGTGGTTGGGAGGAGCAAACTTTTCAACTGCCATCTCGAGGGCTTCATATTTATAGTGAAATCCTAGATTCCTTGAAATTATGTTTTGAACAGCAATAATTAATGATTTCTTTGATTTATTATGCAGCAATACGAATGGCTTATTGGTGCACAATATAAACCATTGGAGATGCTAAAGTCAGATTGGGCAACAATAAGAAAATCTCCACCTTGGGCTATTGATTCTTGGGGTTTAGGTAAGCATCTATCCATTGGATATAAATTAAGCAGAAATCAACTGAAAATGATCCGCGTAGTAGTTCTGCACGTGCATCCCTGGTCGAGCCCTAAAAAATAGCAATCATCTTTGAATACTGTATGGAACGTTTTTGTGCATTCACACTGCTCAGTACTTGGCGTTTAACTAATGTTTATAAATTAGCACGATTTCTGTTTGTGAGGTATGATTATATTCATTATTCTTGATATAAAAAAGCTGTACGAGTAGCTATATTTATAACTATTTTAGAGTATTAGAGTTCCTATACAAAATGGGCTAAACCCAATACAACTAGGGCTTCCACACTCCCCCTCAAGCTGGAGCATATAAATCATATGTACTTACAAATATATTCTACTCTAGGACCTCTAAGAGAAAAGAAAAGAAAAAAGAGAAAAAAAATGTCTTCTGTTTTTTCTTGGTTTGCTCTGATACCATGTGAAGTATGATTATATTCATTACTCAGAGTAAATATTATTAACTCTTCATATAAAAAAGCTATACAAGTAGTTATACTTATAGCTATATCAGGGTATTAGGGTTCCTATACAAAATGGGCTAAGCCCAATACAACTAGGGTTTCCACACTGTTATAGTGAAGTGAAATGTATTAAAGTATTGGATAGGCAATTAGCAAATGCTTTAGCAATTTTTATTCCCTCGAGGAAGGCTAAAAAATCTGCTCCTAAACGACTGGTTCAATGAATCCACAACTTTGAAAAAATATTCTCTCGAACATGGTGTCTTTTTCATTTAACCAAGCTTTTTCTTCTTTTCAAATTCTGTAGTGGTTGAATATAGGGCTGGGACTTTGGAACCAAGAACCGGAGAACCGAACCGGACCGAACCGTTATGACCCGGTTCGTTTCGGTTCCAACTTTTATTAGTTACTCCCTCCGTCCCGCTAAGATTGTCCCAGACACTATTCACTTGGTCAACACAAATCACTCTTAATCTCTTACTTTATATATCAATTTTTTATAAAATTTGATTCAGGTTTTTGCGACTTTGTAAAACTTTTAATGTAGTTTTTGAATATGTAATTTTTTTTCCTAAAAATAATTTGAGAGCGGAGAGGGATGTGTTTGCTTTATCGCCGATCAAGTATCGTAAACCGAATTGTCCCAATCTTAGTGGGACGGAGGGAGTATTATTTAATGGTTCGGTTCCTATTTTTTATTAACAGTTCGGTTCTCAGTTCCTGAAAAAATATGTACCTGGAACTGTTAAGGAACCATTATATATAATAATTAAAATTTTATATATTTCTTATTAGTATATATATTTTAATATATATATTTACTTATTTATTTTTATATTACATTCACTATTTTAGTTTAGTTATATAAGAATTTAAAACTGTTATTCATTTTAACCGGTTCTCTTAGGTTTCTTAGGAGTTACGCCTCTTATTAGGTCCAAAAATTATTTTTTATTTTTATATTACATTCACTGTTTTATATACTTAAATTTCCAGTAAATGAATAAATAATGACTAGTCATGCAATGCGAGAGCTCCTAGGGCAAGCCGCCTCTAGGTTAATTTTCCGATTTCGATCATATTGATCAAAGACCGGTCGTCTTTGTTCGGCTATCTGGCCGTGGTCCGTGTTTTGGCTAAGCTCCCTTGGAGTTGGGTTTTCTCTCTAGGGCTACGACTTTGTCAGCCGCTGGACCTTTTTCCCGATTTCGACTTTGTCGAAGATTGACTTTGCTTCCCTTGTGTCGCTGGTGCTCGGTTGGAGTCCAGGTCAGGCGCGGAGGGCGGAGATCGGTGGAGGAGGGGGATTTGTCCTCATGGCTCGAGGAGATCGGCGCTGCGGTCATGGTTCAAGGATGCGGCGTTGCTGTCGTCATTGGAGGAGATCGGCGCCGCCTATCCGTTTATTCTGGTCGTACGGAGCAGAGATGAGTTTGGTTTTGCAGGGACGGAGGATTGATGCATGGTCTTTGGCAGCCAAAGGTCATGGAGGATCATTTAGCATGGTACCGGTGCTTCGACTCCTCCTGAACCACCACCATGGGATGTACAAGGTGTTAGAGTTCGTGAACGTTTTCCTAGTAATTTTTATCTGTTTGTCATTTGTTTTCTTGTGTCCATTTATGTTTTTGGTTTTGACAATTTGTTTGAATTTTCTGCCTCTCTTTATGTCATTGGGTATGGTTGGATCTATGGGAACAAGTTTGGCTTTGTCAAGCCCACTACATGGTTAGCGATTCGTGTTGCTCTTTCAGGGGTGACCGTCTCAAAGTCTCACAATAGGGTTACAGTCGTAGTTGTTGGAGTTTCAGTTGGTGTCAGTTTTATTTTCCTTTTGCTTGATGTAATGATCCTGAATCTTTTGATATGAATAAAGGTCTGTTTTGATGATAAAAAAAACTTAAATTTCCAGTTTGTTATGTATTTATGTTTTAAAATAACCTTTTGAGGTTTGAAATGATGTTCAACATATTTGTATTGTAAGTTAAAACGTTAACTGTGATTTGTACTAGGAACCGTTAAATGGCAAGAACCGAATCGTTAAGAACGATTCGGTTCCTTATCGGTTCTGTAAAATAATTTATAAGAACCGAACCGTTAGTAAAATTTCATATTTTCAAACGGTTCCATATATTTTGCATAGGAACCGAACCGGTCCCAGGCCTAGTTGAATATGCTCTTATGTTTGCGTAGATATTTTGCCCTTCTTGCCTATAAATTAGATGTTGTGCATATGAAAATTTCATTGCAGGATTTGCAGCTTAACAATTGCTTTTCCATTATTATTGACACCTTTTTCTTCAACTGTGATGCTTTAGTCATTTTGTGCTTTGATCCTTAACATTTCAAACTCGCTGGCTTGCTTTGAAACAACATGTTTGGAAATTGTGGCTTTTGTGATCTGAATTCTCATGAAATGCAAACATGATTGCCCCGCCCCTTATAGGCTTTTGGTTAATTTATGGAAAAGATGTCACTTTTTTTATTAGTGTCTGTGATTAACTTTGACTACTCCCAGTTGTGTTACTTGTCTGACTTTTGTCTGACTTTGTCTATGCTGCAAACTAATTATCCAGTTCCTGGTTAATTATCAGGTTGCTTTATTTATGAACTTTTTTCGGGCACAAAGTTGAGCAAGACAGAGGAGTTGCGTAACATATCTTCCATCCCTAAGGTATTCATTTTAGTTCATATTATTGCTATGCATTTTTTTTTCATTTCTTCCGGAGGGCTGGGGCAGTGCGCAAATTATTGCCAGATTCTTTTTATCTCACTTCAATCTATAAAGTATGAACAATGAAGTACATAGGTTTATGATGTTCAATTATAAGCTTATATCTTCCACTGACTGAAGCATTCATTTTCAATGGGCCATTTTCTATTTGTTGCCAGTCTCTGCTTCCAGACTATCAGCGTCTCTTGAGTGCTACACCTGCTCGACGGTTAAACTCATCTAAGCTGCTGGAAAATAGTGGTGAAGTATTTTGTTCCCATTCAGCGCGTCTTTTACTTTTTTTTTTGCTTCTAACTGTAATACAAGCATTTATTTACCATGCAGCTTTCTTATACATCTTACAATGTTTTTTGTCTTTCTTAACTTCAATACCGATGTACAAGCACTAAACTGTTGGTCTATGTTTTTGCTTTAGTTACTGCTCAAGAGCTGAAACTTGAAATGAAGCTTCATGTTTTGTAGTGCATGCCATTTTAGCGCAGCCATATCTGTAATAATATGATGCTGACCGTTGTTTTCTTTCTTTTAACTTGTTTATTGCCAGAATACTTTCAAAATAAGTTGGTAGAGACCATACAATTCATGGAAATTCTTAATTTGAAGGACAGTGTTGAAAAGGATACTTTCTTCCGGAAGCTTCCCAATTTGGCAGATCAACTTCCTCGCCAGATAGTGCTGAAAAAGGTAGTTTAAATATCTCAAGACAATACACTTAATAAATATACTACGTATATTTTAAGTGTATAATAATTAATAATGAAAGAAAATTATGTTTAACATTTTCTGTTTCATGCAGCTGCTTCCGTTGCTTGCATCTTCTCTAGAATTTGGTTCAGCTGCTGCACCTGCTTTGACAGCATTTTTGAAAATGGGTTCTTGGCTTTCAACAGAAGAATTTACTGTCAAGGTTACACTCTTAAAGTCTTATTTGACAACACCATTCGTTGATGTAAAAGCATAAAGATGCAGAGCATGTTATACTATCATCATCATTCTATAAAGCACAGGTTTTGCAAACTTTAGCTTTCTGAGGTGCTGTCACGCCTATCCACAGGTACTACCAACAATTGTGAAACTTTTTGCTTCCAATGACCGGGCAATACGAGTTAGTCTTCTGCAGCATGTTGATCAATTTGGGGAGTCATTGTCTTCACAAATTGTTGATGAACAAGTATGCCAATATTTGGTGACATTATACTTAAAACACATTTTATTTAGGAAGAACTTGTTGCCTGATGAGGTAATGTGGTGGAGTATATTTTTGGTTAGGTTTATCCTCATGTTGCTACTGGATTCTCTGACACATCTGCTTTTCTTCGGGAGTTGACTCTTAAGTCTATGCTAGTTTTGGCACCTAAGGTATGTGAATCCTGTACCCCCTCCGCCCTTAAAAAGAGTTCCTTTCGATAACTCATTGTTTTCCATACAAAGGAGTCCTATTTCAACAAAAGATGCTATTTTTATTATATTTAGAACCTGTTTGGTGACCTTGTTTTTCGTCTTATCAGCCAACTTTTTCGCCAAATCTATGACTTTTGATTTTGCACGCGGAATTGTGTAATAATATCTAATAAGAAAAAGTAAGGTTGGAGTTACTTTCGTGGTTGTATTGGCTGAAGTTACTTTAAAGGATCATTTTAGCTATTTTTTCATATAATTTTTTCTTTATTTAATTAATAAAATATATTTTAAATATAATTTCATCATAAATAAGCAAAATCAGCCAATTCAGCCAGAACTTCATAAATTTTAGCAGAAATAGTCAATGCAACCGATTTGGGTATTACCAAATAGGCTCTTAGTGTATTTACAAAAAAGAAAGTGTTCCAAACAAGTTACAACAACATCCAAGCCTTAGTCCCAAAAGAGTTTGGGGTCGGCCAACATGAACCGGCACATGAAATCGGAGCTAAAAAGATAAAAAAAGATAAAAAGCTAAAAAAGACAAGACAAAAATGATAAAAAGATAAGATAAAGATAAAAATGATAAGATAAAAAGGACAAGAAATACTCCGTATAAGATATAAAAGATAAAGAAGATAAGAAGGATAAAAAAGATGAAAAAAATTGAGAGGATGAAGAATCTACAGAATGGCAGTCTCCTTCCCAAACAAATTAACTATGTTAAATTTAATTGAATCACATATGAATCCAAAATATAGCTTGATATTGATGATTTCTACGTTGATAAAATAAGCAAATTGTACCTTAGTAAAGCATGACTCTTTTCTTGGGGGATGTGGTATAAGTTTTTTACCGAAGAAACTTTCATGAAATATAGAGTTTAAGTAGTTCGACATACATGTTTGTAAATAGATGTTTCATATTGTTTGCAATGGACTAGTATGGGAGTTTTGTTTCCAAATTCATCTCTACTCATGTGTATTATTACGAGTTTTATTCTTCTAATCTTATTCTGATTTGTAATTGCAGCTATCCCAACGTACTATATCAGGATCATTATTGAAGTATCTTTCTAAGCTACAGGTATTATAACAACAACAACAACACCCAAGCCTTAATCCCAAAAGATTTTGGGGTCGGCTAACATGAATCGAACCATGATATCAGTGCCAAAAAGAGAAGACCAATGATTATCTATGTCACTTTAAGTATGCGACTGCCAGTTACCGCCACAACCAGTGATATTACCGCCACATGTCACTTGCGGACGCTTTGCGTTGACTTTGTCAGAGGAACTCTGGCGGTGGTTGGCAGGGTGGCGGCAATGACAGTGACAATTGGGAGGTTGGCGTGGGAGAGAGAAGAAAACACAGGAATAAATATTCAGTCCTATTTTGGCATTTTTTGGAAATATTAGAAGGGGTCCTATTTCTGTCCATTGAAAACATAGAAGTTATTTTCATCATTCTTTCTTTTGAATGCTCCCTCCACTCTCCGAACCTAAACAATATTCATACTTTCTTTTTTGGTGTTGTCCCAAATAAGGCCCTCTTTTATTTATGATCCTAAATCCTAATCTATTTGGAAAAGGAGCTGTTAACTTTAGATACTACCCTCATTTAATATCTCCACCCCTACCACTATTAATACTCCCTACCACATGTTCCTAGGGGAAACTTGGAAGTTCAAAAGCAAAACATAAAAAAGATTATTAAAAAGCATGCCAAGTCCAAGTGCGAACCTTATCAAGTGATGGAGGAAGTATCATGTGATTCTTTTTATGGTGTGTTGTTTCCTTACATGTTTCCTGTGCATGACGTAGGTGGATGAAGAGCCTGCAATCAGAACAAATACAACTATATTACTTGGAAATATTGCCAGTCACCTCAACGAAGGGGTAAGCTTTGAGATTGAAGTATCCTGTTAATATCATTTAACATTTTGATATCTGATGATTGAGTTTATATTGGTTTCATTGATATTCTTGTTAAAAGGCGATCCGTTTTATTTTCTTCATGCAGACAAGGAAAAGAGTTCTTATAAATGCATTCACTGCACGTGCTCTGCGTGACACATTTTCGCCAGCCCGAGGAGCAGGTAGATATTCCACTTTTCATTGTTATATTTTAGGACATCTTTGCAAGTTGATTTTCTCCCTACCCTATCTCCATGACTACATGAAAATAGTAGGAAAAATCTGTTTGTACCCACTATTGTACCCATTTTTATACCCACCATGTCTGTGAGGAGTTTTTTTTTTTGCCTGTGAATCCCGGTCATAGACAAAAATATGTCTATGAAGACATGGTGGGTACAAAAGTGGGTACAATAGTGGGTACAACAAGAAGAATCCAAAATAGTATCTGAAAATACGGTACTCCCTCCACCCCATAATGTAAGATACATTTGGGTTTTACACGGGTTTTAAGAAAATGATAAATGTAGTTGATGTTTTACAGTTGTAACCTTCAAAGTGTAAGAAAAAGTAGTATGGGTCCACAGTCCACTGGTCCACAAAAAGTAAAAAGGTGAATTAATAGATAAAGTGGGAAAGACAAAAGTTAGTAGTGTTGAACTTAGGAAAATATTCATATTTTTGGGACAACCCAAAAGAAAAATGTATCATACAAAATGAGACAGAGGGAGTACATTTGATATTTATTTTTCGTGATGAAACTCATTGACTTCTCCCCATGGCCTAAGTTCCTCTCTCACCGGCTTTTTCTGACTTCAATATTTACAAATGTGGATACTCTTCTGGCGACAGGTGTTATGGCTTTATGTGCCACCAGTTCTTACTACGATGTGACTGAGATCGCAACACGAATTTTGCCAAACATTGTTGTTCTTACTATTGATCCTGACAGGTATCAATAAAAGCTGAAGTAATAGCCTCAGATAACTTTCCCTGATATATTGTTTATTTGATGGTTCCTTGGTAATTTCCTGCTGCTCCTAATAATTTATGTCACTGTTTCCCTGTTTATCTGATATGTTCTTTTTTACGCTACAGTGATGTGAGGTCAAAAGCGTTTCAAGCAGTGGACCAATTCTTGCAATTAGTGAAACAACAGGATAAGGTAAATGTTTGCATTAATCACAGATTCAATTTTTTAATATATTTACCCTATGTCTTTGAATATTGCTTTCAAGGAAAGTTCCTCCAAAATGCAGTACGACTTTTCCATATTCAATTCGTAGTTTTTTCCAGTTGTTTTTAGTACTTAATAAATAGCTGCATAAATTTTGTTCATCTAAAACCTTACCAATCACTCAGGATCTGGTAGATGGAGGGTTATGGAAGGTAAGTGATGTCTTTGGAGGGATTAGTCTACATTTTGACAAGTTAAAAAGGAATAGGTGATTGAAATGTCATACTGACCACACATTATGTATACACACACACCTACACTCCTTAAGTCCCTCAAAGAACTTCCTAGATTGAAACATTTGAATATCACTCACTTTTAAGGAAATCAGATTTTCTTCTTCTTCATGAAACACCCTGTTTATTGAAGGTAAATATTACTGGATCTACACTGTTTGACCTGTTTAACACTTTACAGTCATTATTACTTGAGGCTAGTAGGAACAAAGGGAGTATATATGCATCATGTATGTGTGTGTGTGTATATACATACATACATACATACATACATACATACATACATACATACATACATACATACATACATACATACATACATACATACATACATACATACATACATACATACATACATACATACATACATACATACATACATACATACATACATACATACATACATACATACATACATACATACATACATACATACATACATACATACATACATACATACATACATACATACATACATACATACATACATACATACATACATACATACATACATACATACATACATACATACATACATACATACATACATACATACATACATACATACATACATACATACATACATACATACATACATACATACATACATACATACATACATACATACATACATACATACATACATACATACATACATACATACATACATACATACATACATATATATATATATATAGAGAGAGAGAGAGAGAGAGAGAGAGAGAGAGAGAGAGAGAGAGAGAGAGAGAGAGAGAGAGAGGACTTTTCATGTCCAGCCGGCCTGACGGGAACCGCCGTCCGGCCGAAGGCATTTCGGGCACTTCCCGGTGGAATTTTTTGATGAAATTTTTTGAGCATGTTCTTCATGAAGTCTAGTTTATCCATACCAAATTTCAGCCAAAAATTCAATCGGGAAGGCACCCAAATAATTTCTTGAAGTTAACTGGGCAGTTTATATGTATGAACTGACCAGTTAACTTCAAGAAGTTATTTGAATTCCTTCCCGATTGAATTTTTAGCTGAAATTTGGTATGGATAAACTAGACTTCATGAAGAACATGCTAAAAAAATTTCATCAAAAAATTCCACCAGGAAGTGCCCGAAATGCCCTCGGCCGGACGGAGCATCCCGTCAGTCCGGCCTGACATGAAGACTACTCTCTCTCTCTCTCTATATATATATATATATAGATTTTGGTTCAAGTGAGAATATGATCTAAGGAGAGAAGTGAGAAAGAATGACAACCCTTAGATTAGATTTTTTATTTTTTTCTTGGGACTATTCGTTGAGGCTGTTTTTGTCTTTTTAATTTTCTTTCCATGCTTATCATCCCACCCCCCGAATATTGCGACCATGATATCTTCCTTTCAACCGTCTCCTTCCTTTTCTTTCTTCTTCTAATTTTTGTTTCTTTTTTTCATCATCTTAATTTCCATGGAAATTAATTAGAAACAAGGCTTCATCTCTTTTTCTCTCTCTTTATTACAAAACGGCATAACCGTTTAAGGGATGAGGTAAAACATGTGTCACATGACAGAAGCTTTTAGATCTCTTTATTGATGTTCATGGGTTTAGGTTTGTATAATACTACATATTATAATTCCTGCGAAGAGATTAGTTATGAAGCATGATGTTTGAGTTTTAAATACTTAAAAATAAAAATTGTTTCCGCATATTGAACAAGATGAAAGGAAAAAATGTAAGGAATTCGATCACTTTATATTCATTGGGTCTGCTATATTAATTTCTGTAAGAGCAATAATTGTGAAACATATGTGCAAATCTGCACTTTATAAAGTGCAAGACCTGACTAGCAAGATTGCATATATAATATTGAGACATAAGAAATAATATAAATGCACCAATTCACTTCAAATATTCACCACGAGTACAATTATAGTTGCATTATTTATATTGTGTGTAATGTGCACTTATATATGTCATTCTTGAAGTGCATTTATTAAAATATTGAAGTGCATTCGATCTTGAAAAAGATGATATACAATTATACACATTGTTCAATATAGCACTTAGTAAATCATATTTCCATGTAAAATAACAAAATTAATTTGAAATAACGAATTAATTAAATTACAAATTACACAATAAACTCCCATGGTGCATTATCCAAGAGCTATAAGTTGTATCACACAAACATATTAAAAAGTGCATTGTACTCTTGCTCTGAGTGCATACTTAAAAAGTGCATCATACTCCAGACATTAGTGCACTATACTCCGCCCGTTAGTACACACTAGTATGTGTGCACGTATTTGGTCGTTAAAATGCATTATTAAAATATTAATTTTTTATTTAGCCCAAGAATATGACAAAACAAACTCAAATAGGTGAGAGCTTAAAATGGAAACTAATTAATTGATTGCTCAAATTTGGAAAAGAAACTGAAGCATTAATACACCTATGCGGGGATTTAAAGTTTCTCCATGGTTCACGTGTGCCAAGTTGTCAACCCTTAGATTTCTTTTACTATTTTGCCCTTTATTAATATTCATTAGACACTATTTCCTTTAATAACTCCACTAATCAGTGGTAATTAATAGAATGTAGTTAATGTCATTTTTTTTTTGTAGCCATCCAATTTGTTAAATCAAAGGCTAGATTTCATTCTTATTTCTCTCCTAAGACTCCTTTCTCACCGGAACTGCACCCTATATTATATATATATATATATATATATTCTTGTTAGTGCAAAAACCCCTATACAAAAGTGGGGAAGGGTTCGCATGAGAACTTCTTTTCAAATGAGAACTTATAATCTTCACATTTCTTTGTTATAATCGATGACTAAGGTTAATAAGGTGGCATTTTTATAATTATTATTCAAGAATAATTGCAAAAAAGCCCCGTTTGAATTTAGGATGTTTACAAAAAAATGGCACCATGTGTGTATTAGCCATTGACTAGAAAAAATGAAAGCTTGAGATTCAAAGTTCTTTTAATAAGTTCTTATTATAAAGAGTGTCCTAATAAGAACCTTCCTCCCCTTATATAATTGCACATACATATATGCACACCCACACACATTCATATATACTTACATACATTTAAATCATGAAATTTCATTAATACCAAAACAAGTATACAAGGACGGGGGGCATAGCGCCACGACCTATCGCCAACCCTCCAAGGGGTATACACCCACTACAATAAAGCAAAAAAAGGGGAAGGGGGGAACCTAACAAAAGAGAACACAACAAGAAAACATACATACATACATGATACATGTATACGCATACATATATATTTATACAATTACACATGTATATATGTGTATATTAAAAACTTGTATTTAAATTATAAGAAAACTATGTGAGTAGGAAATTGAAGGGAAGTGAATAGGAAAGCACGTGAAAATGTAAAGTTGGAAAACATAGAAGAACCATCAATCATAAATCAAGGACAAAATGAACTAACTGAAATTGCAGCGTACTAGGAATTTGTATGATGATAGTCAGGTAGTTGGGTGCATGAGCTCTGGGTCCCAGTTGACATTTGTGTTGAAGCTTCACTTTTGACTATTAAAAGGGACAACCTTGGAGTTGTGCTTGTGTATCGTGTGTCTACTGTAGTAGTATTTATTTTTACAATTACTTTCAGATAACTTTCCTTTTAAAGTTTATTTCTCTGTGTGGTGTAGTCAAACACAGGAGATACTAATGGAATGAGCATGCAAACTTCATCTATTCATGGAAATGCAAGTTTGCTTGGGTATGTTAAGACGTGTTCATGTATCCATCAAGTTTTCTTTATGTATACCTTCACATTCAATTATTTACTTGGGGCGCACCCATGAGAATAAAACTACTTTTCACATACTTCCCCCTTTGGTCCTGTCCACCTGTTTATTTTTTGGAGTTTTGTGGTCCTCTTTAACCGTCTATTTAATAAATAAATAAATAAATGGAACTTCAGTTAAACTTTTTAATTTTACCATTTAGAAAATAATATGGAGTACAATGAAGTAGATAAAACATTAGTTACTCTCCATTGAAGAAAGTCGAGTTATAAAAGTTTTTTTTTGTAAAAAAAGTTACATCTCATCGATAGAAGCTAACTTTTCATGTTATTTTCCAGAAGACTACAAACATATATATGATGATAAGTTTAGTTGAACCAAAAATTAATTTAAAAATATAAGTTTGATTTCAAAACCTTAGCAGTTTACCTTGCCATTATTTAAAACTTATAGTGTTATACTTTGACTAAACACTGCTCTTCTTTTGGGACTGGAGCATACAATTTATTTGTAAGAGTTTAATTTCAGTAAGGTTTGGGTGAGTTGTAATAGATTTAAATAGGTAATGTAACTTTCTCAATATACTTAATTTAGAATTTTAGAAAAGTACAGATAAACAGGACAGGAGGGAGTAGTTAATATGTTACTATGTACTCGTTTTATTTGATTTATGGTTCATCGATAAAGATCCTTTAGTACATTCATCTCTAGATCTGTAATTTATTTGTAATAATAATGCAGCTGGGCTATGAGCTCATTGACCCTCAAAGGCAAACCTTCTGAGCATAGTGAGCATAGTTTTGTTGCACCAGCAAGCTCTAGTGCACCATTGACCTCTTCAATTTCAAATGCTAGCTCGGGTAAGCATCTGTTACCATTGTAAAAGTTTCAACATAGCCCATTAACCCCGATTAATCCCTACCTAAGCACTAGGACGTCCTTGGTCACCTATGCCCCCCCCCCCCCCCCCCCCCCCCCCGCGCGCGCTTAAGCCCAGCTCAAATATTCACTTGGCCTTTGTTTTGTGTTGATCAAAATGAAATAAAGAAGAGAGATAAGTTTATTCTATGTTGTTTGGTTGGGGAGAGAATTCGAAGGAGTAGATAATTCCATAAATAGAACTGTAGCACAACTCATTTCTTTAAAGAGGACCACCATTTTTTCCTTAAAAATAGAACTTGTTAACTCCTGAGAGAAGAATTATCAACTACTTTTGTACTTTTTTAGTACTGCATAATATATTTTTAGCGCAAAACAAGGATACTGCTATTGAATGACTCATGTTTACACTTTTACTACTATTTATAATAATATTTTTAACTTTATTGTCTCTTCTTTGTACTTTTCTATCCAACCAGACAAGTGAAAACTCAACATTTCTCTCTCTTCTATTTTCTCTTCTTTCAATCCAAAGTCCAAACACCTTAAAATCTACCCATTTTCCACAAATTTTATCTTCTATCGTGTTTTTTTCTTTCACACCTCCTTTCCGACTCTTTTTATCGAAACAAAGCATCAGATCCCAACTAAGAGCATCTCCTCCAATCTCCATTTGTGAACCCCAAAAGGTAGTTTTATTTTTACTACTTCATTGCGATGTCTGAAGTTGTGTGCCCATATGTTTAGCAACATTTCTACTATCATAAGCTCAACCAACAACTTTAATGGGCCTGACATGACACACAACCCCAAACAGCTTTGAGCTTCACTTGTTACCAGCCACCCTTCCCTTTCTTCTCACTGCTTTAAACAGAAAAAGGGGGTTATAATTTGAGAAAAGGGTCAAATAAGGCCTTCTACTATTATGAAATCGTCACATAAGGCCATGTACTCAATAAAGTGTCATATAAATGCGTCTACTAGTAAAAAACAATCGGATGAGTCCTAATGACCCGTTGACAACCTCTTAATCCTGATTTTAGCTTATGTGTCAATTGTTTTGACTTGTATTTCAATCAATCTTAGGTAAATATTCGACGTGTGCCGCATAATCTATTATAAAAAGATGATTTCAAGAACACTAAAATCGGGATTAGGAGATTGTAAATAGGTCGTTAGGACTCATTTGATTGTTTTTTACTAGTAGACGCATTTATGTGACACTTTATTAAGTACATGGCCTTATGTGACGATTTCATAATAGTAGAAGGCCTTATTTGACCCTTTTCTCTTATAATTTTGATACCAGGGTTGTATATCAACTTTAAACCCAATAAAATGGAACCTCTCACCACAGGAATGAGTTTATCTTTTGCCAAGAGGATAAACCTCCCAGAATAGTTGCTCTAGGTCTCTAACCTCAATTGATAGCACTAGGCCCCAGCCTGCTGCCTGCTTGGCGGCTACGCTTTTTAAAGCATTGCTTGTTACATTATCATTTATAATTTTTATTTTTGGGCCTGTCTGGATGGAGGGTTTTGTAGTGAAAAGTGTTGAAGGGATCAGTCTATATCTTGAGAAATAGAATGTATCTGAGATTCTGAACGGATTAAAGGTGTTTGAAATGGTATATGATCATATATAATATTTACTCTTTCAATTCTTTTGTGCATAATCTCAAATATTCTATCCAAACAAACCAGCGGTGGATACTGAAGGCTATTCTTCAATAATCTTCATGTGTTTATTTAAGTAGTATAATGTTCACATAATATGTTTACTCGTTCAACTTTTTATATATATATAAAATCTCAAATATATATGTAGATATAAGTCCCTCTATCCAAACAAACCCGTGGTGGATACTGAAAGCTATTCTTCTTGTGCATATTTTAGTAGTTTATGTTCTACTCCACTCTTTCGAAACCCCATTGCTAATGAATTTTGTTAAAATATGAGTTCTTATTAGTTACAATGATGATGCAGTTACAGATGATGCAAATATAGCTCCAATCCATGTCCGTTCTACTTCCAGCACCGATATTGCTGATCAGCCAGCTCCAAACTCCCCTACATCTACTGATGGGTGGGGAGAGCTTGAAAATGGAATTCACGATGATGGAGAAAATGAAAAAGATGGATGGGATGATATGGAGCCACTTGAAGAGCAAAAGCCACCCGCAGCTCTTTCAAACATCCAAGCCGCTCAGAAACGTCCAATCTCTCTACCTAAATCACAAGGTAGGAGGTCCATTATGGTGTGAAATTTTTAAGTGCCCACTAGTAGGGATGGTGACGGGTAATATTGTGGATGACCTGCCCACTTGGACCCTAATGAGACGGATTTGGGAAGGTAGTGATCGGGTACTGGGCGGGTTATAGTAGGGAGAAAAAACCCCATACCCAGTTCACATTGTAGTGCAATTGCAGTAGTTTAGTACTACCTCCGTCGCACTAACATTGGGACATGAGGAGCTGGTGCGATTATTAAGAAAAGCGTTTTTATGTGGTTGATATCGAATAGGTAAAGTAAGAATAAAGTAATAATGATTTAGAGCTACATAAACTTTACTAAATTTGGTATGAGATAATCTTAATGGGAAAGATGAAACAATCTTAGCGGGACAGAGGGAGTAATATATTACTCCTTCCGTCCCCCCTATAATTGTACCATTTTTCCATTTTTGGATGTTCCCCTATTATTATCCCATACCATTTTTGGTAACATTTGTGTGACTCTAATTCATTTTTACTTTAATCCCATTTTATCAACTCATTATCAACCACATAATTCTACTTTTTCTTAAAAACCACACCACTCTCTTCCGTCTCAATATTAGGGGGACGGAGTTAGTAGTATTTAATAATAATAATTGTAATATCTAATGAAGTGTTTATAGTCCTTTATACTCCCTCCGTGCCTTAAAACTTTGCCAGATTTCCTTTTTTGGTTGTCTCACTAACTTTGCCACTTTCAGTTTTAAGTAAAGAAGTTGTGGTAGCAGTTAATTCTCTCTCCTCTCACAAACCTCAACCACACAGTTTTTACTTTATTAATTCCCGTGCCGGTCGAACTTGGCAACGTTTCAAGGGACATAGGGAGTATTAAAATATAGTACTCAATTATATATTTGAATACATACTCTATCCCAAAACAAACTTCCTATTTACAATTTGCATAAATTTTAGGAACTCACATCTTTAATGAATAGGTAGGGCTAGAGGCAAATTTATTAAATGAATGCATTATTTGTTTGGATACGAAGATATTTTTATAGCAAAAATTCAAGTAGGAATTTGAAAAGTTTATTTTGGGACAGAGAGAGTAGAGTATATGTGTTGTACGTGTGTAGGTGTGTTTGTGTGTATGCGCGCGCGCACACACACACACGTACATACACAGACATAGTAATGCAAATGTGTATACTACTTGCATTACTATAATGAGTATGTTACTCCTTAATAACATAGTGCATATTAATGATTTTAATGTATATAACTGTCAGTATATATTACTTTTCTGTACTTATAAACCGATCATAGGTTGGATTCAGCAGAGATCTTTAGAAAGTAGTGGGTTTGTGGCGGGTTTAGGTAGAAAGAGTAGTAGAAGTCGAAAGGTTGAGCATAAAGATAAGGGGTAAGATAGATCTGCGTGTCCTTTTGACAAGGGCGAGTTGACTTTAATGGCTAAATGTGCTGAACAGTAAAGCGTTTTGTAACACCAATTTCAGCCAAGAATTTTACCAAAAATATTTCAGCCAAGCAAGACAATATTTACTTATTCTGCAGACAATCAGAATAAGCGCTTGTGTCTACCAAGTGGAGCCCTAAGAGAGATTAAGCGACAAAACTGATCGTTTTTGTTTTCCCATGTGCTTCAGTTTCCATCCCGAGGATATCAAAGATCAACTCAGAAGAAGACGATTTGTGGGGATCTATATCTGCTCCAGTCCCAAAAACGTCTAAAGCAGCACGCTCAAGAGGCGGCCATGACAAAGATCCCTGGGATTCTGTGGACCCTGTGCCAAGAACGACTGCGAAAAAAGCCGAAAGCTCCGCTGATGATGATCTCTGGGGTTCCATCGCCGCTCCTTTACCAACGACCACATCAAGACCGTCCGTTGGGCGGGGGCGTAGTAAACCCGCTGCTCCAAAACTTGGTGCTCAAAGAATCAACAGAACATCATCAGGGGTGTGAAATACGAGCTTACTGATTTTTCTCTGATTTTAGTATGATATATGTAATAGTGTAATACCATTGGTTTTCTCATTCAGCTATACCATATTACCATTCTTTTTGTCACTTGTTGCATAATATAAATCAATTCTTTATAAATCATCAAAATTCTTTCTCCTCTGAAGTATGGTGCTCTCTTTGTAATATGGTCTGATGAATTCACAGTATTGGAAATAAAACATTGTGAATAATTGTTATATTGTTCTTAATCAAGTGTGGATGTACAATTGTGATGTACAATTGTGTCATTGTGTGCTCACTTTAAAAATAGAGGATAATGGATTATGTTAGGAGTATGGCTGGACTCGGGCCGGTTCGGGCCCGGTTCGGGCCTGGGCCCGGCCGGGCCTCGGGCCAGAAAACTAGGGCCCGGGCCCGAACCGCCGGTGGGCGGTTCCGGTTCCGGTTCCGGGCCAAACCGGGCCGGGCCGGGCCGGGCCGAACCGGCCCACTTAATTTTTTTTTTTTTTTGGTCTCCTATTTAATCCCCTACCCCTCCCCCTCAACCCCAAACCATCCCAAACCACCTCAAATGGCCCAAAATACCTAATCCAACCTAAAACTTAAAAAAATTTCAAAAAAAAAAAAAAAAAATTAAAATCCGGCCCGGACCGGGCCCGAACCGGCCGGGCCGGTTCACCAAAACCTGGGCCCGGGCCCGAACCGCCCAGCAGCCGGGCCGGGCCGAACCGAACCGGTGGACCCACCGGGCCCCGGGCCGGGCCGGGCCTAACAGTAACCGGGCCGGGCCGGTTCCGGGCCGGGCCGCCCGGCCCGAGTCCAGCACTAGTTAGGAGATCATTAATAGCAACCTTCCGTCAGCGTGATTATTGGAATAAATTGGTGGGTTGCAAAATCATGTTTGGTAATTAGCTACTTGGTCATAGCAATTAGTAGAAAACGTCATATTTCAAAACGCTAACCTAAAATGTTGTTATTTGATAAAACATTATTTTATCAAATAATGTTCCCATTGTTAGAGCAGGAACGGTAACGTGGCAGATATAAAAAAAGGGGGTTAAGGGCATGTTAATCACGTTATGAGTGGAACCTATATTGCAAGTTGCAAGCACTAATTGATGTAATAGTTATACCAAATCTGGTATAAATCACGTCATTTTCCACTTTTTATTTACAATGTTTTACATATTTTATCCGGGTGCAATCTTTTTTTACCACTATGACTATCCATTCCATTAAGATTATATCTTTCTCATCTTTTTTGGTATGTCTCACTAAAATGGTGGTCGACCACCATTACCAAATTTAGTAAAAATTATTATGGTTTTAAATCATTTTTATTTTATTTATTTACTTTATCAATTCAATATCAACCATATAAATTCACTTTTCTTAATAATCGTATCACTTTCATCATACTAAAAAAAGCAACCGTACTAAATAACACACTTAGCTTTGTGATTTTCATGATTTCGGACCGAAACTGAACAAAACCAAATCGTAAAACGATTTGTCCACCCCTAATTTTGGTTTTAGTTAAAAATAATTGAAAGAAAAAATGACAACCAATAAGGCCTTAGATTACTATTCAGAGCCCGTTTGGCAACACTGAAATCGATGTGCTTTTCATTTTTTCACTCAATAAGGTATAAATTTCGTCCCAGTTAATTGTCTGGTGTCTTTTCATTTTTCACTCTTAGTTAGAGTATGTGTTCCGAGATACTATATTCTTTCTATTTTGTCCATCCTTAGATCATTCTTTCTCTTGGCTAAACACATATCAATGAACAAATTCTATTCTATTGAAGACGATGAAATGTCCGAACAAAAATTAAGTATAAGATGAATAAATTACACTTTTGGTCCTACGAGTATATATAACGCCAATTCCACAATTGATCCACATCTTTGACAGCTTTTGGTACATGATTATCGTGTTTTCGTTCATATATGGTCCTTTCAATAATGTTTTTGGTGGTTAAAATCACCAAAGGACCACAAATGGTCAATAAATATTAGTCAAGTACCAAAAGTGGACAAAATGAAAGATGTGAACTAAATGTGGAATTGACATAAAACTCAAAGGACCAAAGGTAAAATTAACTCTAAACAATACCCTTTGGAGACAAATATAAATATTAATTTTACCTCCAACTTAGTTACATCGATTGTTAAATGTCCCACACCGAAAAATTGAGAAGCATTAGAGTGCTATATTAAGTTTCGGGCTACTCCTCCTAACAGGGTTGACCTTTTAGGATGGAACCCCGTGTCTTAACATGGTATCAGAGCCAAATCGATCCATGGTGTGGGGCCCCTTATGAAAAATGACGACACGATAAAAAAAATGACGAACCGATGAAAAAATGAATGACGACGCGATCCAGACGAAGTGTCTGGTCGTGAGGAGGGGTGTTAAATGTCCCACACCGAAAAATTGAGAAGCATTAGAGTGCTATATTAAGCTTCGGGCTACTCCTCCTAACAGGGTTGACCTTTTAGGATGGAACCCCGTGTCTTAACATCGATGGTTAATTATATTGATCATGATCAATTACGAATGTAATTACTCATGGGTAAGGTAATGATAATGTAGTGGTCGACAATGGCACTGATAGCGATAGTGGAACTGATCTGTCAAAGATAACGGTAACTCAGTAAGATATGTTACTGTATATAAAATAAAAGTAAAATTATTGTCCCTTCAAAAAAAAGTAAAATTATTGTAATTATTAAAGAGTAGATGAAATATATGTATTAAATTTAGTATCACATGAACAGTATTGGGTTTAGTATCAACCTGAATAATAATACGGATACATGATAAGGGAGAGTAAGTCTTGTCTACAATCATATATACAATTGATTCTATTCTAAATAAGGTAACTGTTATGCCTACAGATTCTGACCATAAATAATAATAGGGAATTTAGGAGAAAAATAAGGGAAAGATATATATGCTAATAATATACAATGATTGTACGTAAATAATAAAGGAACATTCTCGAACACCCTCCCCCCCCCCTCAAGTTGGAGCGGTCGGAACCAGAACGCCCAACTTGGACAGAAGGAAATGAAATTGCTGGGCGCCAAGGGGTTAAGTGAAAATATTAGCTAACTGCAAAGAGGAGACCACGTGACCAGTAGAAATCACACCATTTTGAATGAGATCACGGATAAATGACAATCAATCTCAATATGTTTCGTGTGTTCATGAAAAACTGGATTCGGCGCAATATGAAGAGCTGCTTGGTTATCACAAAACACTTGCATGGAACGAGAATGATCTACACCAAGAGAGCGAAGAAGGCTTTTAAGCCAAATAAGTTCACACCCTACGGTAGCCATAGAACGGTATTCAGCCTTTGCTGATGAGCGAGATACTGTTGGCTGCTTCTTGGTTTTCCAAGATACCGGAGAGCCGCCCAACTGAACAATATATACGGTGAGAGAACGCTGACTGATGGGACAAGCTGCCCAATCCGAATCATAATAAGCCTGAAGATGTAAGTCAGAGTCTGCACAAAGTAAGATGCCTTGTCCTGGATTACCCTTAAGGTAGCGAAGAACATGGAGTACGACATCCCAATGCCCCGTCCGCGGATTTTGCATAAATTGAGCAAGAATATGCACACAATAGCTCAACTCAGGACGAGTCAAAGTCAAGTAAATCAATTTCCCGATCACCCGCCGGTAGCGTTCAGGATGTGAATAAAGTGGGTTCTGAGATACGGCGAGTTTATGATTCTGCTCCATCGGAAAATCCGCAGGCTTGCTCCCAGACAAACCAAGTTCATCGAGAAGATCTAACGTCTACTTCCGCTGACATAGAAAAATCCCGGTAGAGTTTCGAGCAACCTCAAGTCCCCAAAAAATATTTAAGCCTACCAAGATCCTTGATAGGAAAACATCGTGCAAGATAGAGCTTAAGAGCAACAATAAGTGAAGAATTATTACCGGCGATCAGCAGGTCGTCAACATAAAATCTTTGCCCTTGCGTAAAGTAAATAAAGAATAATATGCATAAGAGCGAGTGAAACCATAAGATATGAGAGATGCACTGAGCTTAGCGAACCAACACCGTGGGGCCTGACGAAGCCCATAAAGCGATCGATGCAGGCGATAGACTTGTCGCGGTCGAGAAGAGGAAAATCCAGGTGGTGGATACATGTAAACTTCTTCATCCAACTGACCATGTAAGAATGCATTGTCCACGTCCATTTGATGAAGTTCCCAATTCTTAGATGCAGCAACAACTAAAAGAGTGCGCACAATCGTCATTTCGGCAACAACTGCAAAGGTCTCATGGTAGTCGATCCCCTCCACTTGTCTATTTCCACACACTACAAGACGTGCTTTAAAACGTTCAATAGTACCATCACTATTATATTTAATTTTGTATACCCATTTACAATGAATGGGTTTCTTGTGTGCGGGCAAATCCACCATAGTCCACGTCCCATTGGACTCCAAAGCATCAATTTCACGACGCATGGCCAAGCGCCATCGGGAATCACGTACCGCATCTCGATAGGAAAGGGGTTCCTTCTCAAGTGATAGAGCTGCAAGAAAAGCTCGATGTTGCACCGAGTAAGTGTTATAATTAACATAACAAGCTAGGGATAAGGATTACCTAAAGACACAGACGGAGGAGTGAAGTCGTGTGGGTCAACTTTGCCGGCGTGGGTCTGGACATAGTCCCGAAGCCGAACAGACGACAATTTCCTTCGAAGACTTCTGCCCAATGGAGGAGAGACGGGTGGTGATCGTGACTCATCCCCATGAGGTGCGTGCATGGCAGTGTCACTCGGTGCATGCATGGATGTGTCCATAGGCTGGGAATGAGTATTAGCAGGTGGTAATACAGGAGGATGTATATCCATAGTGGGCAAACTAGAGCTGGGCAAGTTTGGAGCCAAATTGCCTTGAGTGGGTTCAAAGTCTGCCACGTCATCGATCATCATGGATGTATGACCGATAGTCCATATTATTTAGACTCTCCGGCGCACTAGTGGAATTTGTGTCATGGAACGGAAATTTGTCCTCTTCAAAACGTATATCCCTAAACACAAATTGTTTTTGGGATTCCAAATCTAATACCTTCCAACCTCGTTGAGTATATGAATACCTCAAAAAAATACATTTGCGGCTACGACCTTCAAATTTGTCAGTATTTTTAGAGTGAACAAAGCACAAACAACCAAACGTTTTAATGTGATCGTAGGATGGAACCATACCATACAAACATTCAAATGGGGTTTTCCCATTATTAACCATGGATGGTGTCCTGTTGATTAAGTAGCACGCAGTCAAAACACATTCACCCCAAAATCAGATAGGAAGATTGGCCTGGAACCGTAAAGCTCGTGCCACATTTAAAATATGCCGATGTTTTCTTTTAACACGACCATTTTGTTGCGGCGTTCCCACACATGAAGTTTGAAATAAAATTCCATTGTTTAAAAAATATTGCCGCAAGGGTGAAAATTCTGTGCCATTATCTGCCCGTACAATTTTAAAAGACGTTTGAAACTGAGTTTTAACCATAGCAAAAAAAAAACGTTGCATAATAGTTGGTACCTCCATTTTCCCCACCATCAAGTGAACCCAAACAGCCCGTGAATAGTCATCCACAATTGTCAAAAAATAATATGCGCCACACGTACTAGGCACCCGATAAGGTCCCCACACATCACAATGGATAAGCTCAAAAATATTCAAAGCACGATTTAGACTAGGAGTGAATATTTCACGAGTATGCTTAGCTCTAGCACAAATATCACAATTTTTATTAATAGCACCACAACCATCAACTTTATTTTGATGGTAGACCCCACCACGACGTTCACCCACTCCTACCAATGTCTTCAAAGTGAGGTCCTGTATCACACAAAACTTGTTAGTAAATATAACGTGACACGACAAGTCATCAATAAGACGTCCAATAGAAATTAGGTGACATGTCAAATTCGGTACATAAAGTACTCTTTCAAGAGTCCGTTCCCATTCCACTAGCCCAATATGACTAGCAAAAGTGACATTCCCATTAGGAAGAGTCACAGGTGTTGGGCCGCGGGTATGCGGTGCCAGCAACAGCCAGCCTGCCGGTGCAATCGAACCGCGTGGCGCTTCGCATGTTCTATAAAGGGGGAGGAGCGTGCTACACTATCAGCGATTGCTTTTAGTGTAGCGGTAAGCGCAACGATCCACAAGTGGTATCAGATCCAAGGTCACGGGTTCGACCCCCGGCAACAGCATGCTGCGCAGTTGTAGGCTGGCAGGTGCTGGGGGGTATGCGGTGCCAGCAACAGCCAGCCTGCCGGTGCAATCGAACCGCGTGGCGCTTCGCATGTTCTATAAAGGGTGAGGAGCGTGCTACATTATCAGCGATTGCTTTTAGTAAAGGTAAGCGCAACGATCCACAACAGGTATAGATGTCACAGGGTAAATATTAGTCATCGCCGTTTTGTCACCTGTCATATGGTATGACGCGCCCGTGTCAAGAAGCCAATTTAAACGTGTCATACCTGCAAGTTTTTCACTACCGTCACCGGCCTGTATTGAATTTTTCCACAAATTTAACAAGAAATTCCATTGCTCGGCAGAGAGCATAGGAAACTGGCTAGGATTTCCTTGCTCCGAAGTGTCATCTGGTTTAGGTCCTCCTACAACGTTCGCATGTGCTTCAGGTCCCCTGCGTTCATCCCTCTGGCCATTAGTTGTCTGAATTGTCACCATGATCGTCAACTGTGTCGATAAAACAAAAAAAACGAAGCTTCAAAGAGCGTGCTCTGATACCATATTAAATTTAGTATCACATAAACAGTATTGGGTTTAGTATCAACGTGAATAATAATACGGACACATGATAAGGGAGAGTAAGTCCTGTCTATTTTCATGAAGCCGTGTACAATCATATATACAATTGATTCTATTCTAAATAAGCTAACTGTTATGCCTACAGATTCTAACCATAAATAATACGATAGTAATAGGGAAATTAGGAGAAAAATAAGGGAAAGATATATATGCTAATAATATACAATGATTGAACGTAAATAATAAAGGAACATTCTCGAACATATTTGAATGAACAAAGTGCTATATTAACACATGAGCTACTCAGTGGCGGAACCAGGGGTGGGCGAGCCGGTGCCGGCGCCACCCCTTCGCCGGAGTAGTCTAGGTATGTATATATCTTTTTGCTTCCGGCGCCCCTGAAGGTTTTAGTCTACGGGAGGCGGTAACTCTGCTAACTCTGCTCGCTAGGTGCTGAATGAATGAAGGTTTTTTGTTTTATAAATTGCATCTGTTAAAATGACAGCGTTTCATTTAGTGAAAAAGAAACGATAGTAGCACAAAACGACATCGGAGTATCCAAATATAATAAAATTAATATAGTTAAATTAAATACATCAGAAATTTACACACTTGCTCGGTGCTCCTTGCCGCCTTATTACCTTAGGTTATTGATATTTCGATTTGCTCAGCGGCGCACCCATATTCTCAAAAACGAAAAGGTGGAACTCGGGATTCGGAAGCTTGAGATCTGAAATTCTGCCGCCGGCTGGAAAGAGTTTGAGTTTGGAATTGCTGCGTGCTTGCGATTTGATAATTCTTACTTTTAAAGTTTTCATCTTTTATGTTATTTGGAGTATCACTCAATACTTTTATATTTGTGTTTTAGAATTGCTAAAACAACTTGTATGTGTTATGTGTAATACGAGTATGTTGAAATGCTGTTGTTTTTTAGTTCCTTATTTGTTAAGGAAATGATTTTATTAATTTATTATGTGAATTGTGAACTGTGAGCATGTGCTGAAGTGGTCAATTCTCTACTACTTAGTGGAACCTATTTGTATTTGTGATTTATGAATTGGGATTTATGCTATAAAGCTATACTGCTATTGTTATATGCTTCAGTATTTTATTAGCAGTTCCTTCAAAAAACAATTATCAATGACTCTACCTACTGATTAAATATAAATCAGAACTAATTATTATATGAATCTATTGTTGTATAATTTGGTAGGTTAAATTAATTCTAGTGGCTTTAAATTAACTTACTAAATTTACTTCCTATGTTTCATGTAATTTTTCAGCACCCCTTCAAAAAATGTTCTGGTTCCGCCACTGGGCTACTCCTCCTATCAGGTTGACCTTTTAGGATGGAACCCCGTGTCTTAACATGGTATCAGAGCCAAATCGATCCATGGGGTGGAGCCCCTTATGAAAAATGATGCCACAATTATAAAAACGGTCAGATGAAAAAAACAACGGACCGATGAAAAAATGAATGATTGCACGATCCAGACGAAGTGTCTGGTTGTGAGGAGGAGTGTTAAATGTCCCACACTGGAAACATTTGGATGAACAAAGTGCTATATTAACACATGGGCTACTCCTATTAGGTTGACCTTTTAGGATGGAATCCCGTGTCTTAACAATATGGAAAAAACTCATAACTTTAATTGTAAGTGAAGTTTCTCAAAATACGAGTAAAGTTTTCATGCTAAAATTACGCTATCATATTATGACTTTACTAGTTATTAATATGATATTATTAATTCTAAATGACAATAATTCACTTCTATTTAGAAAAAATGTACTTTTATTTTAGAAAAACGACATACTTTATATCAAGTTTGTGACTAACATGGAGCTTCTAAACACCGTGACAAACTGACAATGTAAACATTGGCATATATTGGGTAAATATACGCTCAATATTAGCATACATGAGCATACTTTTCCTCTCCCTCAGAATTAGTCCCGACCTATGTCACTTTTTAATTAGCCATCGATGAATTTTCAAGTCAATGATGTCAAACTTTGAACGATAATATATTTATATACGAAATATTTATAATATGAAAATGATATAAAAATGTTCTTTGTTAAAAAATATTATTATAAAAATATAAAATTTTTAAGTCTTGCATACATATACTAGTTAAGATGATTGACTAAAGTTGACCATCATTGATCGGAAAAGTCAAAGATGGCTAACTAAAACAATAAAAAGGAACAGAAGTAGTATGAAGCAAGTCCAAACAATGTTGAAATTTGCTATGAGGAACCATTATGGTGAATATATTAAAAGGACTATTAGGAATACTTGCTCACATTCCATACGAAATGATATCTCACAAAGATGTTTGGCCCTCTCCTGATAGACTTGATCCTTGTCTAAACAGATTGTTTTGATGTTATCGCATAATGCAACATATACCTTGGTCATGAGATAGATCAAGATAACTAACTAGCTTTTTCAGACATATTCCTTCTTTAGCAACTTCTTCTCCTAAACTATGTGCTATGCTTCAACAATAGATCAAATAATGCAAGTGATATTAACACATACACATACCATTTTCATAATGGGTATAGTCATTTGGGAAAAGTTTATAAAAGTATGTTGTAGTTGAGCCCTCTCGCATTTAAACTTAGATGTATATGATTTGTTCTCAAACAAATTGAAGTATGTAGTATTGCGCCATTAGCATATGAGACATCTAGGCACTAACAATGTTAAACCCTAGTGAATGTTACCATCAATACAAAGCGTAGTGTATTATTTTTCTAAAAATTAAATAATGAAAATTAATGTTTTTTTAAAATTGATTAATGAAAAGAAAAACTTATTACAAAAATTTTAATTCCTTACGACAATGACTAGCCGCAACAGGAAATTTATTTGGGTAATTACTATTGTTAGAGTTGATGTTTTTAACACCTTTTCAAAATTAGTTAATTAATAATAAAAAATATTACTAATAAATTTTGTTACCGTGTAGCATCATTTAACACATTTGATGAAGTCTTTTTTTTTTTTTGGATAAAATGTAAGTATATATATCCAGAAAAATAGCATAGTACAATGCATCACAATTACAAACAAGGTGCATATCCCAAAACACGGGATACCACAAAATCAAGGCTCACAATCCCCCAAATCAACATTCTGAACCCGAACAATAAGGAACAAAAACAAACCTACAAAACCAGCTCAAAACAACACATTAGGTATCCTTAAATTAGCATCCAAAGAATATTCGGAAAGGAGTAGTAAACTTTGAGTCAAAGCAAAACTCCCCTTTCTTCTTAGCAACTCCCGCTAACCTCTCAAGACATTTGGCGGTGAAAGTTAGACCTTTTTTGTCCAAATCATCCGTAAGTCGTAAGGAAGTATCCACTCTAATCACATTGGCATGCACAAATTTAAACGGTTTAACAAACAACCTGAGCTTCTTTCCATTTCTCACCTCCCATTTGGTTACTACATCGTCTTGATGTAAGTCGGTCTCATCCGTTACTACTCTTTCATTATCTTCCAAAAAGACCTCAGCGTCTTCATCCACGGAAGAGTCATGTTCACCCATGTCCGGTGTGTTGACCTTCCTTAACCACTGGGGCAAAAGGTCGCCAAATTTAACACGTTCATGTGCAGCAGGCCGAGCCAGTACCATGTTTTGAGGCCCCTGGGCATTCTGCCCCTGAGGCCCGGTCGGGTTCAGGATAGACCCGGTCGGGTTTGAGCCTTTGGCAGCAACATTTACCTTAGACCCGGTCGGGTTACGTCCTAGGGGTTCTGGCCGAGCAGTAACATGTTCATCCTCAGCATTTTCAACACCTAAAACATCAATTTTTCCCTTTTCTTTGTTTGCATCAACCCCACATTTTGATAACTTCTCACAAATAAATGGGTGGTGCCCATATTCTTTGCAATGAAAACAATAACTAGGAAATGTTTCATAAACCACACTTTGCTTGAATACCTTTTGGGAGGGTAGCCGTATAGGAAACGAGAGTGGTGGCGGCTTCGAGACGTCAACCTCTATCAACACCCTAGCATAATCATTGTTGATCCTCTCTTGGGTGATTTTATCCGTAGTGATTGGGACCCCAACCATGGAAGCTACCTCACTCATGGCCTCATCATTCCATAGTTGCATGGGTAAATCATGGAACTTAACCCAAATTGGAACTTTTAGAAATTCTTCGTCCTCAAATGAAAAATTTTCCGAAAGTTCCTTGAGCATTAGGAGTTTCCCAAACACGGTGTACGGTCCTCCATGTAGCACCTTTGATCTATCCTCCTCACTTTGAAATTTAAAAATCAACCAACCCTTCTTGTGGGACCTCACAAGGCATTTGACACCCCACTTGGCTTTAAGGTCAAAAACCGCTTTGAGTCCGGGGAAATTTCCGGTGAAGTGTCCAACTAAGCAAAAACCCCACATTTCAACCATAGAAGGTAGTACACGATCACCGAAATCCAAAGTTTCACCTTTTGGAGGTACATACTTCAATTTGATGCCACGCCTTGGGTCGCGATTGTCTTTAAACAAAGCATTCCAAGGTTTTTCTGCCAAAGAAATGGCTTTAGTGGGCTGTCCAGCAGCTGTGATTTGCCCAATATTCATTTCTGCATCAGTCTGTACATTCCCAGGAGGTGGGATATCAGTTGCAGCTCCAGGAGTCCCTTTTGCAGCAACACCAGGAAGTTTGGCCGTTGCAGTAGGTGTTATTGCCAGTTTTCTAGCAGGTTTAGCAGATTTATCCGCATCATCAGGTTTTTGGTTTACTGCCTCAATTGCAGGTTCAGAGGCAGAACCTAGATTTTTATCCACAGCCATAGTTATAGGCTTTTCCCCTGAAATTACCTTCTTCGTTTGATTCACATTTCCTTTCCCAGTAACCTTAGCAGAAGCTGGAGTCGCAAGGAGTTCATTTGCGGTTGCAGAAGCAGCCTGTGCAAGAATTGCAGGCCTTCCATTCAAAGCATTACCAAGTTCAGGGAAGTCATCTTCCATTCCTTCAAGCAAAGCAAAAGTAGACCTAGTATATCTCAAATTTGAGGATTCACCAGCCCCACGTTGATTCTTTCTCCCCATTTCCTACAGTGAGTTCGTCGCAGATGAACAGTAGCCGCACGACCGAAGCCGTTTCAGGTACAGCTTCTCCCCCCTTCCACAACCGAGCTAGAAACCTACGCCATAGGACGGCGAGCCCCAAACAACGGTTGGTCCATTTGATGAAGTCTTAATGATAAATTATGGGTCCTCATGTTTGGGGTATATCTTTTAATGGATCCTCATTTTATTAATATGTTTATATATAAATAAGGATAGTGATTATATTAATATAAATTTCTACTACACAACTAGTTGATAACATTATTGTACGGCTGTTGCAATAATACATTTATTCTGTGTATATTTCTTTGCATACGATAAATACAACTAGTTGCTTTATTTAAAGCAATGAGGGACTGAAAATACACAAACCCTAGATAGCCTAGCACCAACCGCATTTGGCTGACCTTTCTTTTGATGAAGCGCTACTTTCTCAAAGGCCGTCATTCTTCTCAACCATCTATTGCGGTACCGATGCCCCCTACTGAATCATTGGGGCACTGGGCGATCATCTACGCACCTACATGCGGATGTATGTAAATATATTGTAAATAATGTTCCTTTCAAATTGAATGTTATATTAAAATTGTATTTTATTCTTCCTTCCCAAAACATATACATTTTCTATTGATGCTCAATTTAAGAAAACAAATGATATACTTCTTTTATAATTGTAACCTCCAAAAGCGAAAAAGTAAAATGTAATTAAAAGAAAAAATATGAACTAATAGATAAAAGAATAAAATGAGAAAGTAAAAGGTAGTTGGTCTTCAATCTAGGATAATAAAAGTACCATTAACTTTTGTGTGTGTGAGAGCAAATATATCCATCAATTTCATTTTGGAATAACTAAACACAAATGTTTTAATTTGGAAAAAATGTACCCTTGAATGATATATTAGATAATATACATAATCCTTAACTATATATTAGAGAACATTTATACACCATAACCTTTTAGACATAAGCGTATATTTGTTCTAAATTTACAATTCTTATGTTTAATCGTTCCCCAAGAAAAAGTTGACGAGTAAATTCGTATCATTCCCATTTTGGAAAGTATTAATATTTTATGGAATACACAATAAGATAGTGTATCTAACAAAATGAGGCATATTGAGAATATATCATTTTATGTACTACACTCATCTCACATAATATTGAATGATATTATGTGATGTGATTGATATCGGTTTTGTAAAGTATGGATAAAATAAACATGATTCAAATTATATTTTGTTACTAAATACTGCCCATAATTAGGGAATATATAACCATGACAAAATAGGGAGAGAATATATCACCAAAAAATAATATAAATTATACAACATTTTCAAATTTTGTAGTTATCTCTCTATTCATTTATGGTATTATACAAAGTCCTTGGTGTTCTTTTACTACATGCTATGGTTCCTATTGAACTGTAGGCTATAGCAACGTTTCCCCTGCACACCCACAAACATACAATCTTATGAGACACAAATAAATGGCATAAATGAGGGGTTACTTTTAATTATTTACCTCCATTAATTTTACCCATAACCGGGCAACTAGAGTAACAAAAGAGGGAAGCTACGGTTTGGATATTCAAAATACATGTAAGCTTAATGGTATAACTACATCATTCATTACACAATTTTACGTTCACTTTTCAACACTATAACTTCATCTTCATTAATTCCAATATCACAACAATTACCTGCACAAAGAAGCACACTGTCAAATTTAGAAAGAGAATCGATCAATTCAAGTTTTTTATTTGAAAAATGTTGATGCTACATGACAACTTCAACGTGGGGCTATATAACAAGATGCACCATAGTTCAATGTATCCACAAGATCAATTTACAGGATTTGGAATATTGTAAAGATTCAATGACAAAGTGGGGAGGACATTAATGTCAGTCATAAATTAAGTGGAAACGTGTGAAGAAAAAGAGTATATGTCCAACTCGACGGTTTCAAGGACACCCCTTTAAGCAAAATGATAAATGTTAGACCAACCTCTCATCCTCTTGCAATTTCAAGAAGCACTTTTCACATAATGAAACAGAGGAGACAAGTCAAAGCACACAAGAACTATTAAACCTTTCTTGATTGAAGAAAACAAAATGAAGGTGTTTTTTTTTGTTGGAATCACTTGACACATTTTCTTTTCCAAAAAAAAAAATCCTAATTTCCACAATTTAGTACTTACATGCACATAGATGAAAAGTGCTTTAGTTTAAGTAAAGTGACGACAAAATGTTATTTGCGTGAAGGACAAAACCCCTAGACAGGCATGCAAAATCAAAGATATTTATAATAAAAGTGATTTTCTTGTGCGCCGTGGGAAAACCTAAAACCTATATTAGGTACTGAGTGGGGAGTTTTATTTGATGGAAAGATTGACATTTGGCAATTTGTGAGAAAGGTAGCAACATACAGAAATAGAAAAAACATGCCAAAAGTATCATGCAGACTAAATCTATATATTGGTTGTCACAATACCATTTACAAGGACATGTTACTCACACATGTGATTCTAGCAATAAAAACAAAGTAGCTACAACAATTTGGATGACATGTTATCATCCAACAAGACTAAATAACATATAAGCACACAAGATCAAGAATTTATTCATATAACAACATAAGATGGTTGGGATATTACACTGGCTATGCAACCACCTAATAGTCCTTGTTCGGAGTAATTTTTTTTTTTTTTGTATTTTTGAATGCAAGTATTTTTGTGTCCAAGTATGCATTTAAGTAGTCAATAGTTATGTAGTCTGCAAGTATTTTTGTACCTTTTGTAATCCACATCATATATATATATGTGTGTGTGTGTGTGTGTGTCAGTGTGTGTGTGTGTGTGTGTACAATGAAGCATAAAGGATATAGTATATCATTCAACCTCTCAGACAGTGGTTACTCATCATAGAGGTTACCTAATAACCTCCCAGACATTAACATTGCCCTCACATAGATTGTATTAGATTACTTGAACCTGAATAGCCTCTTATATAATAGCATTTTGCTCACAAAGGTTGTATTATGAAAATTGTAATCTAAATAATCTCTCCTCCATTAACGTTTGCCTCACTCAGGTTACATTAGGGTAATTATATATTTTTAACCTATGCAGTCTCTCAAACATTAGGCAAGTCATCATAGCAGACAATGAATGCACATAAATATCATTAGTAACTAAGGATGGCAATCAATACAATCATATCACCTCCTACATAAAGTTTAACACATAAAAATCAAATAACCCTGTTGGGATATTGGGTCCAGGCCCAATATCCCTAGGCCCAAATCCGGGAAGAAGCTGCAAGCCCAAAGAACTCCCGAACGGCATTCGGGATAAAACTTATACTTGGAACATTCTGGGTAACGATTATGCCAAGGTATCAAGGCCCAAATATCGATCGGCGTTCGGGATACTTCAGGTAGAAATTCTCCTATGGCAGGGTCCCGCACACCGAACACCTTGCCCGAACGGGCAGTCAGCAAGTGGAGGCCGCATTTAATGCTGGATCATGACAGCTGCAAGTGGGGGCATGGATGCTTACATGGCAGAGGTGATAGCCTACCAGATTCGACCATGTGTCCACCTTACCCATCCCCATTTTAGTATAAATATCCATGTTTAGATCATTGTAAAGGGTTAGCATTTTAATACTCAGAGCTTAGCAATAGATTTACATCTCCCATCCTTGTAATCTCATATTCATCTACCGTTCGGGTAGTTTCAGTGTAACTGCTTAATTACAGAATATAAATAAGTTCTTGAGTTGGATATTATTTCACTATTTTATATTTTACACACATTTCAACCCTACCCAATATCCCTACAATATCCAAGGCTTGTGTTGGGCTTTCGGATCTTCGGGAATAAACCTCAACATTGGCGCCGTCTGTGGGAAACGAAACTAAAAGTTCAAGGAAAACAGCTGATCTAAGCACCATTTTTTGAAATGGCTAGGCTTCATACCGCTACACCGAGTTCTGCCTCCAGAGGACGAGGAGGCCATAGATCCTCTGAGGGGTGGTCCAGGCAAGGACACGCCAGTGGCAGTGCCACCCGGGAGTTCGAGCAAATCATCCCCCGGGATGTAAGGATGAACCCTCAGTTGATGAGGGATATGGCGGAGGCCATGCAACGCATGGCGGACGAACAGGAGCAGGGCTACACAGATGAAACTCATGAGCCACCATCCCCGTTGCGTCCCATGCCATCTTTCGACGAAGAGGAGGACATTGAGACCACGATGGCCTCAGTTCATTCCGAGGAACACCGCAGGAACCACTGGAGGGCCCATACCCCCAGACGGGGAGCACCAACCAGTCGAACCCCGTCCGCCCCTCGAAACGGATATAGGGAACCTACCCCCATGGTAGATCCCGTTGGACAACACTTCCAGTATATCCAGAGGGATGGGGAACGATTCATCCGGAGGAGGGCTAACACAGCTGCTCCCCCCCAAAACAGAATACCAGAATATGTCGATGCTAGGATGCCACATACTCCCCGAACGGCCCAAGACGACGAAATGGCCGAAATGAGGAGACAGATGACTGAGCTCAGAGAGCAGGTCAACCGGGCGCCCCAACAAACCCCGCCAGCACGGGTTGGGATCACCTCTCCCTTTACTAGGGAAATCATGAATGCCGAAATCCTGAAGGACTGCCGTCCCTCGACCGGCTTAGCATACGATGGGGTGGGAGATCCCCACGTACACCTGAGGAGTTACCAGGGTGGCCTCATGCTATTGGGGGCCACCGACGCGGCAATATGCAGGCTGTTCTTCAGTACCCTTCGGGGACCAGCCCAGGAATGGTTCGGAACATTACAACCCGGGTCGATCGGGAGCTTTGCGGAGCTATCCACCTTGTTCTTGGCTCAGTTCGCCTCCAGCACAACCCCGAAATTACATTTCGGGTATCTAACCAGTGTGAGGCAAGGGCCTAAAGAATCAATCTCCGGATTCCTCACTAGGTGGAGGACCGAAACCCTGAAGGTGACCGGCATGACAGATGAGACTGCCATCCTTCTTTTCACCGATGCCCTTCAGACGGGAGATTTATACAGGGAGCTGAAGAGAAATCCGGGGACCAGCTACCCAGACATCCTGGAAAGGGCCAGGAACTATGCGGCCCTGGAAGAAGAGATCAGGATAAGGGACCGAACGGCCCCGCAACCTCCCACTTCAAGACTGGCAGAACGTCTGGGACCCACACCAGCGACTGCAGCACCTCATCGAAGGACTACACGCTTCACCCCCCTGGTCATGTCTATAGCCGGTGTTTTCCACTTGGAACACAACGCTATTCCTCCCCCTACTGACACAAGGCCCGTGATGGGACCTACCCCAAGCTCCTACTGCAGATACCACCAGCGCAATGGGCACCTCACGAAGGATTGCCACGCCCTACATGTGGCAATTGAGGACCTGATCCAAAAGGGCTACCTGAGGAAGTATGTCAGCACCAACCTGAACGGCCCTTCCCCCAACCAGCGCCCTCCCCGATCCAATAGCTGGAAGCGGGATGCCCAGCGGGATGCAGAGCCCAGTAATGATTCATACCTTCCCCCTATAGAAGAGGCTGAGGGGTCTGGGAATCCGGGAAAAAAGCCACGGTTGGAGGTAAAAGTCATCTTTGGTGGAGGGGAGACCGGTGATACGGCCGCCGAACGTAAGAAATTTGAGCGCAGCCTCTATGTCGCCACTGTAGCTGCACCTCCCACAAAGAAGGGCCGCCTAGAGCCAATCATGTTCGGGGTGGCTGATTTACCCAACTCACCAAGTCCGCACAGGGACGAGCTAGTGGTGAGTATGTGTATAGACAACGCCTTGATCCACCGAGTTCTGGTGGACACGGGAAGTAGTGTGAACGTGCTGTATTTACGCACGTTGGAGAAGATGAAGCTAAAGAAGGACCAGCTGACCAAGCTGAAAACACCGCTGGCTAGCTTCACCGGCAATGTAATAGAGGCTGAGGGCACCATCCAGCTTCTGGTGGAAATTGGTGATGAAATTCACCGAGCGGCAGTCCGGATGACGTTTGTGGTGGTGGATATTGCATGTGCCCACAACGCCATATTGGGCCGTCCGGGGCTAGAAGATTTGGAGGCAATTGCCTCTGTTCGACACTCATGCATCAAATTCCCAACTGACACTGGTGTAGGAGTGGCTCGAACAGATCCTGCCATAGCCCGAACGTGCTACCGGGAAGCTTTGAAACAAATGACCACCCGGGGACAGCGGGGTAAACAGCATTGAGGTACAGACCCGGCGTACGGAGTTCGAGGGACGCCCCGAGCCAGCCACCCTCTTAGAATACATCGAGCTTGATTCCCCTCCCGATCGTAAGATTGCGATCGGGGTGGACCTTGAAGGGGGAATCAGGGAGGGGGTGATCGCTGTCCTGAAGAGATTCCAGGTCCTATTTGCCCGAGGACCCGAAGATATGCCGGGAATTGATCCGGCCCTCATCTGCCACAAGTTGGCCGTTCGGCCTGATGCCAGGCCAGTCCAACAGAAGAAGAGATATCAGGCGGCCGAACGGCGGGAATTCACAAAGCAGGAGGTAGCCACCTTACTGAGAATCAGGCACATTAGACCAGTCATCCATGTCGAATGGTTGGCTAATGTGGTCCTTGCTCCAAAAGGAGCTACTTGGAGAATGTGTGTGGACTACTCTGATCTGAACAAAGCCTGCCCCATGGACCCCTATCCTGTCCCACGAATAGACCTGCTGGTGGACGAAACGGCAGGATGTGAACTGCTGAGCTTTATGGATGCCTTCCGGGGTTATCACCAAGTCTTCATGCACCCAGATGATGCAGAAAAAACTGCGTTCGTCACCTCGGACGGCGTGTTCTGCTATATCGTCATGCCGTTCGGGTTGAAGAATGCAATGGCCACTTTTCAAAGAATGATCGGCATACTCTTCAAAGAGGTACTAGGGGTAACCATGGAGGCATATGTAGATGACATCCTAATCAAGAGCAGGAAGAAGGAGGATCATGTCCGGGATATGGAAAGGGTCTTCGGGATCATGCAGAAGGCCAACATGAGACTGAATCCAAAAAAGTGCGCCTTCGCAGTCAAGGGGGGCAAATTTTTGGGTTATATGATGAGCGAGCGGGGGATTGAGCCTAATCCTGAGAAAGTAAAGGCAATCATGGACATGGAAGCACCGCGGAACTTGAAAGAAGTTCAGAAGTTGACCGGAAGGTTAGCGGCTTTGAGCCGATTTATGGCTAAACTGGCCGATCGCGCCATTCCATTTTTCCAAATAATGAAAAAGGCCAACCCGTTCGAATGGACAGCAGAATGTCAGGCAGCTTTTGAAGAATTCAAATTGTACCTGTCTTCCCCCTGGTCTTAACTAAAGCAGACCCAGGGGAACATCTCTATATGTATCTGGCTGTGGCTGATCTGGCGGTCAGCTCTGTTTTATTAAAGGAAGATGAGGGTGTTCAGCGCCCTATTTACTTTGTGAGCAAAGCCCTGAACGGGCCAGAAACCAGGTACACCCTACTGGAAAAAACCATTTTAGCATTGATTGCTACCATCAAGCGACTGGCACCCTATTTCCAGGCACACCCAGTGTAACACCCCGGCCCCACCGGACCCGAGGTAGTTACTCCGGACCAATAGTACTGTCCTCACAAACCGCCACTAGCCTTTTACGCGCACTTTGTCCTCACTCGTGCGCGCCCTGAGAAACTTCCCAGGGAGTCACCCATCCCAAGACTACTCTCGTGCAAGCACGCTTAACTTTGGAGTTCTTGGCTAATGAGCTCCCTTAAAAGGAGATGCACCTTGTTGGTATGAGTAGTACTATTAATCCATTTATATTAAATCTCAAGTGTTACAATCACCCCCACTTAGGATCGCAACGTCCTCGTTGCGCCCTTGAACCAATCTCAAATCTCAATCAAATCCCAGAATCTTCCCCAGCTAAGTGCCCGCCCGATATCCAACGGATCAGCACACTGTCGCAGGGTTGCTCTGATACCATTTGTAACACCCCGGCCCTGTAGGACCCGAGGTAGTTACTCCGGACCAATAGTACTGTCCCCACAAACCACCACGAGCCTTTATCGCGCACTTTGTCCTCACTCATGCGCGCCCTGAGAAACTTCCCAGGGGGTCACCCATCCCAAGACTACTCCCGTGCGAGCACGCTTAACTTTGGAGTTCTTGGGTAATGAGCTCCCTTAAAAGGAGATGCACCTTGTTGGTATGAGTAGTACTATTAATCCATTTATATTAAATCTCAAGTGTTACAATCACCCCCACTTAGGATCGCAACGTCCTCGTTGCGCCCTTGAACCAATCTCAAATCTCAATCAAATCCCAGAATCTTCCCCAGCTAAGTGCCCGCCCGATATCCAACGGATCAGCACACTGTCGCAGGGTTGCTCTGATACCATTTGTAACACCCCGGCCCTGTAGGACCCGAGGTAGTTACTCCGGACCAATAGTACTGTCCCCACAAACCACCACGAGCCTTTATCGCGCACTTTGTCCTCACTCATGCGCGCCCTGAGAAACTTCCCAGGGGGTCACCCATCCCAAGACTACTCCCGTGCGAGCACGCTTAACTTTGGAGTTCTTGGGTAATGAGCTCCCTTAAAAGGAGATGTACCTCTGTTGGTATGAGTAGTACTATTAATCCGTTTATATTATATCTCAAGTGTTACATTTAATGTGTATGACTACGGTGTACAACGTATGATTATATCGTTGGGTTTATTTGAGCAATTAACGTTGAGTTATAAACCGTGCACTTAAAGGTTAGACATATTCTAATTGTGGATAGAAATATACCTCAATTGAATATGGTGGTTGTAATAATGTCCTAATCTTCAATGGGGTTAATTTTAGATGAATGTGAACCGTGACGGGATTCACACGTAGAATTAATCACAATCTCGCTGCCATAACAGGAGTTAGAATACTTTAGCGACATTCCACTCATAAGAATTGGTGAAAGATTATACATTAATCGCTAGGAGTCGTTTAGGAGTAATCCCGAACCCTTGGTTGCTTTTATTATCACTTGAAAAACCAAAAATCTTTACTCTTTTACCAAGTCTCTTACAAATTATATTCTCAACTTTTGAACCATATAAACAACGTTTCCTCGTGTTCGACTCGGTATTTTTACCGGATTTTATTACTACATCGGCACTTGTACACTTGCAAGTTTAAGCCGATCAGCAGGCGTTGAACATTATGTCTTGCGCGTTCAGGAAACAAAGAACAACAGACGGAAATAAATCGAACAGCTTGCACCTCAACTTTGGTGTTAGGGAAGGGCCGAACAGCTTACATCTCAATCATGATGCTGAGTTGAATAAAAAAAAAAAGTGAGTGTTCGGGAAGCAAGTCATTCGGAAACGGATCAATCTTTATTCTTCGGCACTACTGGCCGGGAATTATACATGGGGAGAAGAAAGGGGGATTACAACAGAGATAACTAAGCTACGGGAGGATCCTTATTCGGCACAGCATCCGAGTTGGAGTTTGGGGGATTGGCTGAATCTTTAGCCTTTTGCCTCTTCTCCATCACACGTTGATAAGCACGGCAGAATAACGGATCAAAACCTTCCTCCTTGGGGTCGAAGGGTTCGTCAAAAGACTCCTTGATCACCTCCAGGTTCCGGTCGACCAGCATATCCTGGCACTTAACAAGGGTGTCTCTCGCCAGAGCATTAGCGAATGCAGTCCCGGACGGGGTCTCATCCAGGAGCTGGAGGCCATCACGAAGAGGATCCTTACTCTTCTTCAAGAACTCCCCAAGATGCTTTCCAAGGAACTCCCGGGCAGTCTCCTCCAGAGCTACGTTCAAACCTTTACCCCGTTGGAAATCAATCACTGCCTGCTGAGTGATTCTAGAAATATCGGCCTGAACGGGTGCTGCTGGCTGTCCGCCCTCTTTAGGCTGGGTCTTTTTGAACTTGACACCAGCAGCTTCGGCAGCAGCAATCTTGTCCTTCAGCGCCCGGATCTCCCGATCGCGACGCTGGAGCCTCTGCTCCAGTTCGGCCAATTCAGCCCTGGCCTTGTCACCCTTGTTGGCTCGATCTTGGAGATTTGCAGCCATTTTCCTAGCAGCAGCCAAAAGGGTTTGGCTCTCGTCCAGCTCCTGATGAAGAAGGGTCATCTCCCGTTCAGCTGCTAGGAAGGCCCGGTGATAGTATGTACCGGCCTGTGGAAAAAGAAACAGCAGTAAGAACAGGTCCAAGAAAAAAAAAAGTTATAAGAAGAAAGAACTGAACAGTCAAGGGCATACCTTAAGGGACTCAGCATGGCCTGCTTCGACCAGATCAGACCAATGGGTCAAGTTGGTGAAGCCCTCGCCAGCTTTTAAAGAAGTGCTGCACCACATGGAGGATGCAGTCTGCCCGAACAGCGTCCGGCATTCGGCTCGGGGACCCATGGCGGAAAACTCCACCGTCAACCGATCGGGGATCGGGAGACTATCTGAAGCAACGCCTCCCCTGTTGCCCAGCTTCCTTGAAGGGGAGGGGACCATGGGCATCCTTTCCACAGAAGGATCCGTCAGGTCAATGACCTGATCGATCGGGACCAAGGCGCCGCTGCTTTCGATTCTCGGCCGCTTGTTTACTGGCCCAGATTCCCGGCCAGCCAAAGAACCTGACTGAATAGCCTTCTCCTTTCCCTTGCTAACTATGGCGGTGGAGGAAGGAGTAGGAGCAGGACGCTTTATGGAGACGGGGGGAATCACACCTACAGGAAAAAACAAAGAAAAATGAACAAGATATTGAAAAATATACCGAACGAGCAAAGTAATGGAAGAATCATACCGATGCCAGCAGCTAGCATCTTAGCGGGAGTCAAGAAAGACCGTAGGTTCTTGGAACCGGCCAGACGGAGCCTTTCGTACTGGCAGAGAATAGATGCATCCACCCTGGGGGAGGCATCCTGAACGGGGTAAGTGTTCCACCGATCAGGAAAAGGAAGCGGCGACCCCACGTGTACGAACACAAATCTTTCCTCCCATTTTTCCGGAGGGGTGGGGTTATCTGTGAAGAGCGAACGGCCAGGACGGGCTACAAGCCGCAGGTACCCGGTGGTCCAATAGGGCTGAACGCCATAGCAGTGCAAAAAGAGATCGGCGCTAGGGGCAATCCCCAACTCATGGCACCAGACAATGAACCCATTCAGGATCCTGTAGGTGCTAGGCACGAACTGTGCCGGCAGTACTGACACCCGGCGGAGGAACTCCACAACGAACGGGTGCAAAGGGAACCGCAGACCAGCAATCAGGGCGTCCATATGCACCAACACACATCCCGGACGGTGTCGCATGGGATGTTTGATGAACCCCGCATTAAACTGACGGGGTGGAGGTAGTAATTGGCGCAGCGTCTGTTCGGCATCTGCTGGAAGGCGTTGACGCTGTTTCCTGATGCAGTGGAAGTTCAGACTATAGCGAGGGGGGCGTTCAGGCATACCCCTTTCGTAAACGACAAGGTCATCCCCCGACTGACATCCATCATCAGGGAGGGGCTGTTCGGGATGAAGTGAGGAAGAAGACCCGTTAGAACCCGACGATCGGGTAGATGTACCTTGATCTTTGGGGTGAGCTTTTCCCCTCGAATGGCGAATCAAAGTGGGTACCATCTCTTCGGAATCTGACGAACCAGAAAAGGCAGACATAAAATAACAGAGAAGATTCTAGAGAGAGAAAGCTTGAAGCAATTCAGAAGCAGCAGAAAAAACTGAAACAAAGTAGCTACATCCTTATATAAGGAAATGCTACCGCCAAGAATCCAAATGAATAACTGACAAGTGTCAAGACGGTTGGGAGAAGTTAAAGCATCCTTTGGGATAAGAGAACACCCGAACGGGTTGAAATCAACAAAGTTCACGAACCTCTACGATTGAATGATCGGTCCAAAGGCTACAAGCGTTTCCCCGAACGGGATACACCAAAATGTAATGAAGAATGATCGGTGTACCCGAACAGTATGGTTAGCTTACATGGAAAAATCTGGCAGATGCAACGAAGAAGGTAACACTACATCCCGAATGCTGAAGACAATTACCAACTAGTTAAAAAAAAAAAAAAAAAAAAAAAGAGACCTGCGGACATAATTGACGAGGAAAGTACAGGAGTTTATACCCCGAACAGATGGGGAGGGTAAAAAAAAAAAAAAAAAAAAAAAAAAACAGGAAGAAACATAGTTTATACTCCATAATGAACTATGGAGTTCATTATGAATGATATCGAATAAACAGGTCGATCAATATTAAAATCCTAAATTCTGGACTTAGCGAAGGGGTGACGCAAACCGGCAAATCTGATCGCTATAAACTATGGAGTCAACAGGAAGAAAGCAACAGGAAAAGAAATTACAAAGACAGAAGTTGCAAACAAGTTGTGTATTCATCGGCTCTACTGGCCGGAAAGTACAAAAAATACTAATTTAAAGAAAAAGGGGTACAGATGGAGGTCTAATCTATTTGTTCGGGATGATCCTCACCCTCTTCATCATCGTCTTCGTCAGCTTCTTCGACAACAACCTGCACGACCTCCATCCCCAGGGCTCGCCGGCATTTTTTCATTTGTGCCATCAGGGCGTTCAGATGACCCGGATGGAGGTCAGAGGGCAAGTCAGAGGGCTGCACCGAACGGCCCATCTGTTTTTCTAGGAGGGGGAGGAGAGGCTGGAGCATGTGTTGACAGCCTGAGCTGTAGACTCCCCGGGCAAGATTATCGGCCCACTCCTTGGTGATAGGGTGCTGATCAAGCACCCTGATCCCCTCCTTCTGGCGCTCTTCTCCGGCCAGTTTTTCCAGATGCCTCCCGAAGACAGCGGGGAGCTGTTCGGTGGCGTACTTCTCCTTCAGAGCCAGAAACTCCTCCGAAGTCTTGAAGGAATCCCGAACGGCGGAAAGATCAACTGTCATTTCGGCCGGTCCGTCCGGGATCTGAGGAGGAGCTTCAGAAAACTTGACCTGAGCGGCCTCAGCTGCCGCGATTTTGGCTTGGAGAGAGCCCACCCTGACACGAAGCTCCCCGGCCTCAGCTTCTAGCTTCTTCCGCTCCTCGGCAAATGCTCGCCGTTCAGCTTCCACTGCCTGCTCAGCTGTTTCCTTGGCCATCAGCAGGCTTTGTTCCTTTGCCTGCCTGGCCTCTCTGAGTTTCAGGCTGTATATTCCCGCCTAATGATCAGAAAGTAAAATATAAGCACATGATAAGTTATCAAGCAAAGAAAAGGAAAGAGTGAATTATGAGCATAAGATAATGAGCTACCTTCAGGACAGTCAGAGCAATACACTCCTCGGCCTCCTCCACCGGTATCGGAGGAAGATTGTGGCCATTGAGAAATCCTGACGTGGACCAGATCTGGCTCGCCGGACAGCCACCCCGCTCCAACATCTCATGAGCAGGATCGTAGAGGGAGATCCGCTCGAACTGACTAGCCAAGTCAGCCTGATGGGCAGCCACCTCCTCAGTAGAAAAATGGTGGGACTGCTGGTCGGAAAAAAGCTGATCCATCAGCGTGTCAGCATGAGTTTGCTGATCAGGAGCAACCTGCTGCACAGGTTCTACATCCCGAACAGGTTCAGGCTGTTCGGGGAGGAGGGGGGCGGGTTGGAAGGATGTCCCCTGATCGGCCTTCCTCAACCTCTTTCTCTTTGTCTTCCTCTGCTGCTTAGGAGGAGAGGTTGGTGGCTCGTCATCAAATCCAACAGTGAAAAGCCTGCTGTCATCCATGGCCGGTTGTTCGGGGTTATCTCCTTCGGACTCTGATTCGCCTTGCTGAGGAGCTGGCAAAACAAACAAAGCGCAAAATTAGTACCGAGCGGTTCGCACATGGATAAACAAAATTGTTTCTCACACGGGAAGGACCGCCCGGACCATGGTACTTGGTTTTCAGTCAAGAAACCCAGGAATACGGGCAGTACCTATCCCGGCTTTAATAAGCCGTTCGGGAGTCAGATATGGCATAATCTGGAAGCAACCACCCGCCTCCACAGCAATGATATCCTGGCTAAGGTCTTCAGAGATGAACGGTTCGGGGGACTTTGGCGGAAAGGCATTCCACTTTCTCGGGATTAGGCCGTTTGGGACAGATACAAAAAAGAACCGATCTTTCCATTCCTTGATGGAGGAGGGAGCCTTGGAGAACAAAATATGACCTGATCGGGAACTCGCGACAAGATAACCCTGGGCTTGTTGTGGGATGACCGAGAAAAAGTAATGAAACAGATCTAAGGAAGGGGTCACCTTAGCTTCCACGCAACGACAAATAAAACCAGCCATTGCCCGGTAGGAGTTCGGCATTATTTGGGCTGGCACTATATTGTAATAATTTAAGAGGGAAACGAAGAAGGGGTGAAGGGGGAACCTAAGGCCAGCCTTAAGGGAATCAAAATGGACCACGACCATCCCTGGGAAGTGGCGCATTGGGTGGAGCCCCGATTGGAGGCGGAAGTTCACCGAATCAGGAAGTAACATCTGGATTTGGGCCCGGTTCTGGGCCGTGAGCTTTTGGCGCCTAAGCCTAATCAGGGCTAGGTCAAGCTTATGACAGGGAACGCCGCTTGGAGGACCGGCTTTCATAACTTCCAATTCATCCCCCGATTTGGTGCCATCAGGGTAAACGTCGGAGGAGGAAGAGGAATCATCACCGTTAACTTCCGCCGGAATAGGGACAACTTGCAGCACATCGTTGGGGTTTTCCTCTGGGATTGCAGTGCCGGAAGTAGAGGGTTCAGATGAACGAAGGGGTGCCATTCTCACCGAACGAGGGAACTAAACAGTAGAAGGGAGTTCGAAGGATACCTGAACAGAAGCAGCGGAAGAAGCTCTAGAGAGAAGGCAGAGTACTAAGCCGGAGATATCAAATTTCGAAACCCAGAATCAAAACCAAAAGAGCCCATTTATACTCTGTCACGCCGATTCAGCTGCCAATCAGAAGAGGACACGTTTTTTGTAATGATGACAGAGACACGTGTCGCACAGAGAATCCTTCTCAAGTAATCATGACGTTTATCGGAGAAGCGAAACGGCAGTTGCAAATAACCGTCAGAACATGCCTCGGGAACCGGCGGAAGTCCATCCGATACTCACCCGAACAGCATTCGGGCAATAATCTTCTACTTCCTTATGCGCTCACTACCGTTCGAGACATAGGAAGTGGGGGACTAGTGTTGGGATATTGGGTCCAGGCCCAATATCCCTAGGCCCAAATCCGGGAAGAAGCTGCAAGCCCAAAGAACTCCCGAACGGCATTCGGGATAAAACTTATACTTGGAACATTCTGGGTAACGATTATGCCAAGGTATCAAGGCCCAAATATCGATCGGCGTTCGGGATACTTCAGGTAGAAATTCTCCTATGGCAGGGTCCCGCACACCGAACACCTTGCCCGAACGGGCAGCCACCAAGTGGAGGCCGCATTTAATGCTGGATCATGACAGCTGCAAGTGGGGGCATGGGTGCTTACATGGCAGAGGTGATAGCCTACCAGATTCGACCACGTGTCCACCTTACCCATCCCCATTTTAGTATAAATATCCATGTTTAGATCATTGTAAAGGGTTAGCATTTTAATACTCAGAGCTTAGCAATAGATTTACATCTCCCATCCTTGTAATCTCATATTCATCTACCGTTCGGGTAGTTTCAGTGTAACTGCTTAATTACAGAATATAAATAAGTTCTTGAGTTGGATATTATTTCACTATTTTATATTTTACACACATTTCAACCCTACCCAATATCCCTACAATATCCAAGGCTTGTGTTGGGCTTTCGGATCTTCGGGAATAAACCTCAACAAACCCATAATTTGGAAACACAAAATCATACCATGTAGAACCTCACAATTGTCACCATCAGTTTAGCCAAAGAGAAACATCCACATAATCGTATAAATAGAAAAACAAAGAGAGAGAGAGAGTTAAGTATATAAACAAATATTTCATTAGCCTAAATATGTGATAGGTGCTTCAAACAAATTTGGAAGGATGAGCTCAAGCATTTTTGATCGATGACATTTCCTCGCAGATGGAATAAGAGGACTTCAAGGAGATGTGACATCTTCTCCGTCATGGATATTAGAGTTTAACACCTAGTATCCTCCACATACATATCCAAATGTTGAGACAATTTTGAATCTACACCTCAGTTTGGCCCACAATCCTCAACAAGATAATCAACTCATCATTAGTGACAAAATTGGGGTTTCCCAGATCTAGACACATGGTTTACAAAAATGCTTCAACTGCTATTGTGTTTTCCAATGATCTCACCGGTATGATGCGATGCCATTAATAAAGTTAGGGGTCAACAAATGAAGATGTGGTGGAAAGAGGAGACGAGGACAAAGATTAAAGGCAGAGATGAACACGAAGATGGGTGAAGAGAGGAGACAATTAGAGAGAAAGAGTGAGTGAGTGGGGGTTGGGAAAATAATGTAGATGATATGTAACCTGTTTGGTGACATTTTTTTTGGCTTATCAACCTTATTAGTCAATTTCTTCACCAAACATGTAATTTTTGATTTCGTGTGCTGAATTGTGTATTAACCAAAATAAATAAGGTTGAAATTACTTTTCTGACTGAATTGGTTGAAATTACTGTAGAGTACCATTTAACTATTTTATGGCTGAATTGGTTGAACTTCATCAACTTTAACGACATCAGTCGATTCAGTCAATTTTAATGTTACCAAACGGGCTCAGAAATGGTAAGGCACTTTAGTTTCTAGACAAAATAGAAATATAACTACTTTGTATCATTTTGGGACAATCCCACGAGGGAAAATTCGCTAAATAGGAGTTAAAGAGTTTTGAAATTGCAAAATATGACTGCATGTTTTTATTTCCTAAGTGTGCGTAATTTCTGCCAAGTTTGGCATTACCGCGCCTTAAACATGACAATTTTTTCCAAATTTGATAGAATGTACTCCTATTTAGAAAAAACATGAAGGTCTTATTTTAAAATTTCAAAACCTTTTTATTCCTATTCAACACAATTTCTAATTCATGTGATAGAATCTAATGTGCTCACAGTTGTTCAAGGAAGCCAATCGTGAAGCCATCTTAGGAGTGTTGAAAGAAGACTGTAATTTTGTTGAGATAGAATCTGTTGCGCTCACGGTTGTTCAAGGAATAAAAAGGGGAATGCAGCTCTTATCTGGACCTGATAATCGATGATATCAAACACCTTATACAAATTAAGAGTGATATTGATGTTTCAATCCCAGATTTTGTTGTAGGTGAGGTAGCAAATGATATGCTAAATCAATGAAGGTTGAAAGTTTACATTAAAAACAATTTCTAATTCATAATTTTGCGCAAATTATATCGTGCAACCGGCGCACCATGAGGATGGTGCGCCCGGTTGCAAAACGACGGAGTATTGTACCTGGTTTCTTTATTTTTTATTGCTTTTGTTGTTAAAAAATGGTAATAACTTTTTTATTTTTGATCCGATTTTTATAAAATTTATATCAATATTTTTTATTTTTCATGATCTTTCAAATGAGACCAATATTGCTTATGTAATTTTAAGAAATTATCGAACTATTATATTAATGAGTATTGCATTATAAGGAAAATCGAACTAAATTTAATACAAAAAAATAATTGTGTAATCCACAATTTATCTTAAAATTGTGTATATAAAAAATTTATTGTATTATGTATTTATACATGTGAGTTACATATTTCTACACGCGAGTTACATATATATACACACGAGTTGCATTTGACCTGCCTGAACGCGAGTTACATATATTTACACGTAAAGTTACATATTTTTACACGTAAAGTTACATATTTATACACGCGAGTTACATATTTATACACACGAGTTGCATTTGACCTGTCTCAACGCGAGTTACATATTTTTTACGTAAAGTTACATATTTTTACACGTAGAGTTACATATTTATACACACGAGTTGCATTTGGTCTGACTGAACGTGAGTTACATATTTTAACACGTAAAATTACATATTTTTACACGCAAATGTTAATATGTTAAAATTACATAGGCAATATTGGTCTCATTTGAAAGATCATGAAAAATAAAAAATTTTGATATAAGTTTTATAAAAATCAGATCAAAAATAAAAAAATTATTAACATTTTTAAAAAAAGGAGAAATAAAAAATAACAAAGCCAAAATATACGAACTGCTTCTTCGCTCTCTCAGGTATACCATGCGCACCGTGGGACGGTTGCATGGTATACGAACTGATAATTTTGGGATTGAGACCTAGGAAGGCGAGGAGTAATAAAATACACGGAGTAACTACTAAGAGAGAGTTTGCGATTGCTTCCACTTCAAAAGAGTGATTTTTAAAGTAATTTTGGAGAAAATACTTAATACTCCGGTAGTTAAGGTTGTAGGGTTTGAGAAACAAGTGTTTCCGAAAAAGTAAAAGAGTGTAGTATTTAGTAAAATAAGTGTTTTTTGTGTAATAGAAAAAGTGAAAAGCAGTTTAAAGCACTCTTGTACTCGCTTCTAACTTTTAAGTGTTTAATTTGAGCAGAAGTTATTATTTGAAAACACTCATTTCAACTTTTTTTTAAGTGAAAATCATTTTTTTTAAATGTTTAGCAAAGCTTCCTTAAATACTTGTACACCTAATTTTATTGATTAAAAAACTACAAAGGGCCTGCCTATTTCTCTTCCCTCTGCACCTTTTTATCTTTTTTACCCACTAATAAAGACTCTGTCCGTCGCTCAGAGAACAGCTAGAAAATAAAGAGAGCTTTTAATGCTGATGCTTCAGACTCACCAATTCGCCGGTAACTCCCCAACAACGCCGTCACATTTCCCGACCAGCATTCTCTTTCGCCAGCCCAAGCGCTCTCGCTTCTTCCGCGACCCCCTTCCTATTTTTGGTGACATCGCATTATCTCAAGCTCCTAATTTTCCATTCCATATCTGATTTCTGCTAGTAATGAAGTTCACCTTCAAATCAGCTAGACTCTTTGTAATTCTTAGTATCTCTTAACTACTACTCCGTATTTCCTTGCATTTCATCTCATGATTCTTTACACTTCTTTTTAGCTGATTTGAACGTTTCCACCTTTTGTTTTGTCTCTTTCCCTTTAATTGCGTTGCGGGTCTTACGAGTTCCATTTCGAAGGATTTATTCTTTCCGAGGTAGATATCCTTTCTTGTTCCTTTGTACTTTTCGGTTCTGGGTTCTTCTCTTAGCTCTGAATTGTAGCCGTTATGGAAAAATGTTAAATTTGTGAGGGCTAAAGATTTAAAAATTGTCATTTTGAGCTCCAGCAGAGCTTCATCATTATTGCAATCTCTAAACAAGAACTATATTGGAAAACTAAGAAAGGTTGCATCTTTATGAGTTGAGCTGGTAAATTGCGATGAAAAGGGTGTTCTTTCTTCTGTTCTTGATTTTTTCAGCTCCCATTTTAGTTAGTTCTGTGGACCCTTCATTAAATGATGATGTTCTAGGGTTAATTGTGTTTAAGGCTGACATTCAAGATCCACACGACAATCTGGTTTCTTGGGTTGAAGACAATGCTACTGCTTGTAATTGGAAAGGAATCACATGTGACCAAAGATCAAACCAAGTCACCGAGATTAATCTCAACGGTTTTAGGCTTTCAGGAAGGATTAGTAGAGGCCTTCTTCGTTTAAAGTCTCTTAAAAAGCTTTCTCTTGCAATGAACAACTTCACTGGAGGGTTAAATGTCCGTTTTACCCAGCTTGCTAATCTTGAGACGGTAGACTTGAGTGATAACAGTTTATCTGGGCAAATACCGGTGGATCTTTTTCAAGAATGTGGGTCCTTAAGATCACTCTCCCTGGCTAATAACAACTTTTCAGGTGAAATCCCTCCAAGCTTGGGGTTGTGTTCTGGGCTTGATTTGTTGAATTTGTCTTCAAATCAGTTTTCGGGTTTGTTACCAGCTTCAATTTGGTCTTTGAATTCCCTAAGGTTTCTTGATCTCTCAGATAATTTGCTTGAGGGTGAGATTCCGAACAGCATTAAAGGTTTGGTCAATTTGAGAGGGATAAATCTGCAGAAAAATCGATTTAAGGGTAAAGTGCCTTACTGGATTGGGAACTGTTTGCTATTAAGGATTATTAATTTGAGCCAAAATTCTTTTTTCGGAGAACTTCCTGGGACCTTCCGCAAGCTAGGGTTGTGTCGTGACCTAATCTTGAGACAAAATGCATTTTCAGGGGATTTTCCAGAATGGATTGGTGAACTGAGAAACCTTCAGACTTTGGATCTTTCAGAAAACACCTTCTCGGACAAGTTTCCGATGTCACTAGGGAAGCTCAAGTCATTGAGGGTATTAAACGTATCCAAAAATTCAATTTTGGGCAGCTTACCTGAGTCTATGAACAGTTGCATAAAGCTTCAGTCTTTGGATGTTAGTCATAACTCATTGTCAGGTGAAATCCCTTCTTGGTTAGAGAATCTTCTGGAATTGCAGAATATTATATTTTCTGAGAATAGATTTACTGGGGAAATTCCTTCAGTTCTTGGGAATTTCACTGGATTGAAGTTCTTGAACTTGTCTGGAAATTCACTCATAGGAACCATTCCCAAGGGTATTGGAAATCTGAAATCCATTGATATAGTGGATTTGAGTGGGAATTCATTGAATGGTAGTATCCCTTTGGAAATTGGAGGGTTGACATCTCTAAGGGAACTGAGGCTGCAGAAAAACAGCTTGACGAGCAATATCCCAACTTCAATCGGGAACTGTTTGGCGCTAATGACACTGTAAGCTCTTCAAATTCCTATGCTTCTTGTGAATCCATCGTTTGTCTTCTTTCATGATCTGTTTTGAACTGCTTTCACATAGCGTTTAGGCTTGTAAATGTAACTAGTTTTCATGCTTATGAGCTGGGATGGTTTGAGCTTATTGAAGTGGTTTAACTTTCAGCCTTAGAGCCCGTTTGATAAAGCATTTGGCTAAAATGACTGAATGTAATGAAATTTTTATATAGAAAAAACGTTTGTTAACATCCATCAAGACAAATGACTACTTGCTCTAGTAATAAGAAAAATAAACCTAATTAGCCTAATTAGGCCACTAAACGGAGCCTTAAACCTAACTGCCAACATAGTTCAGAGTTATTAGGACAACACAAATTGCTTTTTAAAGATGTCGCGTCGTATTTTAATTCTAGAAGTTCTTTCACAACAGATATTCATGTTAAAATTCCCGTGGCCAAAGATGGTTTGAGTTCATTAGCATTTATCACCTTCGCACAGATATGTTCAAAAAATAATACTGAGTTATATTTTGTAACTGCCAACATGTTTCAGAGCTATTAGGACTGCAGCAAATGGCTTGTTTAATGCTTAGGATGGTGTATAATGCCCCACTCAATGCTAGTCGTCCAAGTAGGGGTTTCACATAGTTTAAGTGTTTGTAGATGCAAGACAAAATAGCTTTATCTTTGGGATTCCTTTCTTTTTTTAAGTTGTGCCCCTTTAAATGTGCATTATTACTAGCTTTTTTGGATATCCCAATTTCCAAAAAAGAGGTGGTCCAAGTAATTTGAAACAGCCTAAAAAGGATAGTGGGACAAGTAATATGGAACAGAGGTAGTCAGCTAGTATATGGGTGTCACACACACCTTTTGAGCCCTTTCAGGATGAGTTATGCTTAATTTAATGTGATTTCAGAGTTAAATACAATTGTGGTTCATTTGTTTATTTGGCATCAATAGCTTTGACTAGCCCGTTTATGGTAGATTTAGCCCATATATCCACCTATCAAGTTGTCCAATCTAGTTGTGGCATGGCGACATGCTAGTGTCAACTAGGATAGTGTAGAAGTGCGAAATAAGTTTCACCTCTTGAGGGTCCTCCTGAGGGCCTTTTAGGGTGACTTGGGCCTAATTTGAAGAGTATACATTCCATCTCCATCTAGAGGGCCTAGGCATGTGGCTGCCTTGTCTGCATTCAGCCCCGTCAAGGCTCCAATAAATCCCCGTCTAAATCCGCTTAGACACTAGACCCTAGTTTATTGAATAGTGCACAGTTGAGTATAGTACATTTTCCAGTTGGTTAATGCTATCAATTTTTTTAAAAAGTTGGCACGGTTAACCCGAAAAATCACCCACTCTTTGTTTTTTATTCGGTCTTTCGGTTTCACTTTTTTGTGTCCACCTATTGGGGCATGCCTAGCACTTTTTTTAGAACACTGCTAATTACTAAGACGCCTTTTCTTTTGCAGGTTTCTTTCACATAACAATTTAAGTGGGCCACTCCCTGTCACACTGGCAAAGCTCACTGCCCTTCAACATGTGGATCTTTCCTTCAACAAACTCACGGGCATAATGCCAAAGCAGTTAGCTAACCTTCCACACCTCTCCTCATTCAATGTCTCCCATAACCATCTCCTTGGTCAACTCCCCGGTGGTAATTTTTTCAATACCATTCCCCCTTCCTCCGTCTCCCACAATCCCGATCTTTGTGGGGCTGCAGTTGACCGACAATGTCATTCCATCTCTCCCAAACCCATCGTGATGAATCCAGGTGATTACGATACCCCTACCCCCGCCGGATCAACCCATCAAGTTTTCCCCCATAAGAAGAAAATCTTCAGCGTTTCTGCCCTTATAGCTATCGGTGCGGCAGCTGTTATAGTTGTTGGCATGATAACCATTGCTGTTTTGAATCTTACTGTACGCTCAGCCACGTCACACCCTCCTGCTGAGGTGGCATTCTCCAGTGGGGATGGGTTTAGTCGCTCATCGTCCACCGCTTCAGATTCAGGTAAACTGGTCATGTTTTCGGGTGCCTATGATATTGACATGGGGGGCCACGCGCTACTCAACAAGGATTGTGAGCTCGGGCGGGGCGGGTTTGGTTCAGTTTACAGGACGGTTCTTAAGAACGGGCAACCTGTCGCGATCAAGAAGCTGACTGTCTCTAGCCTAGTTAAGTCCAGAGAAGAGTTTGAAAGAGTGGTTGAGAAATTGGGTAAAGCCCGCGGGCACCCGAATCTGGTTGGTTTAGAAGGGTATTATTGGACTCCGTCATTGCAACTTATCATATACGAATTCGTGTCGGGTGGAAATCTGTATAAGCGTTTACATGAAAGGTCGGGACCGAATTTGACTTGGAATGAGAGATTCAATATAATTCTGGGGACTGCTGAGAGCTTGGTCCATTTGCATCAGATCAACATAATCCATTACAACATAAAATCAAACAATATCCTCATTGATGAGAGGACCTGTGAACCAAAAGTTGCGGATTACGGGCTAGCAAGGTTTGTGTGACAAGGCAATAACTAATTCCAAATAAATAGTATAATGTTTTTACAGTCCATTTTGTAGTCATTTTTTCAATAGTTTTTCTGCAGATTCACTGTGCTGGCTGAATCAATTGATAAGATAAAATGTGTAACTTATTTTTTACTGAGAAGACTACAATTAATGAAAATGATCTTCCTCATTGGATTATTACTTCCATCAGGTTTAATTTTTTAGAATGAAATCTCATGGTATCAGACACCTCACGTGACAGGAATAGTCCAAAGAGATAACTTATCAAAGAGAACTATTTTCCTTCGTATACTAATAAGTAATACAAACTCTTCCTTTCAGGTTGCTCCCTATGCTCGACCGGTACGTGTTGAGTAGCAAAATCCAAAGTGCACTGGGTTACATGGCTCCTGAATTTGGTTGGAAACCATTTAAAATAACAAAAAAATGTGATGTGTACGGTTTCGGGATTCTGGTTCTGGAGATAGTGACAGGAAAGAGGCCGGTGGAGTATATGGATGATGATGTAGTGGTTCTGCTTGACGCGGTAAACGCAGCAAAGGTAGAAGACACGTTGGAGGAGTGCATTGACGGGAGGCTACAGGGAAAGTTTCCGGGGGAAGAGGCTGTTGAGGTAGTGAAATTAGGGTTGATATGCACAGCAGTGGCTCCAGAGAACAGGCCTTGTATGACTGAAGTGGTCCGGATATTGGGGATGATCAGGAATCGGTCAGAAAGAAATGATGAAATAATAGTGGACTAGTAAAAAGAAAACCCTATATGCATCCGAAGAAGAGGAATCCGGTCATTTTGCTTGCTTTAATGGAGAACATATCAAAGTTAGTTAATTGTTATTTTTTCCTTCTCTGTGGAAGGAAATTTCAGCACATCTCTATTATATGCCATTTGGACGTTAAGTTAGAATGTAATGCTTCTTTAATCTTTTGTATTATTGTTGTTATTATTATTTTAGTTAATTGCCGGATTCATTTTCATCAGGTTCCAATTTATTCTTGTAGCTCTTGGTATAATTCAGTTCACGAATCTTTAATCGTTTTGTTCTCTGCATATATTACAGGGATTTACAGCTGCTTCATTTTCTGTATACACATACATTGCAGTTTGAGTTTTTTATTTTCATGTTTAGTGTGTTTTTAGAAAATAGTTAGTAATAATCTTTGGTACTGCATATTAATGTACCCTAATGTACATGTAGTTACTTGCAGAGTTGCAGATATATCTTCGTGGGATAATAAGTAGTATAGGTGCACATCATAGGGCTGTTGTTACATTTTTAGGGCACCTCTTTTCTTTTCTTTTTTGCACAATGTCTAAAATGCGGAGCATTTGTAAGGGTATGAATGTATGATAATGGCATATGCTAGGGACAAAAACGAGCAGTCTCAGTTCTCAAGTTCAAGCCTAGTGCAACTCCTAGGCCCTAGAAAACCTAACCCATTGTTGTATTCTATGAGTATTGCATATGGATACCATTATACCAATATAACAGCACGTTAAATAGAGTATAAGCCTTGTCAGTTAGTTTGATCTCTCCCTCAAAAGTTGGTCAAGTTTGACCGGCTTGAGAATTAATAAAGTAAAAATTGTGTGATTGGTGTTTGTGCAGAAGAAAAAGAATTAATTGCAATCACAAATTCTTTAGGAAAGATGCAAAACAACTCATGAAACATGGGAGAATACGGAGTGCATGCAGCGATGTAAAACCCTAGCGACGAACCAGGGCGGCGATCTTGAGTTCAAGGTCGGTTTTAGCTGGCGCTAACGACGGCGTTAACGACGGTGTTCATTGGGAGGCTCGGCACTGCTTCCATGTTGTCAGGATTTCTCTCTCCTCGTTGTTTGGTTTGATTTGTTCCTTGTTTTTGCTCCGGGCTTGTGTCCCGTGTTTTGTTCCGGCTTTCGTTGATTTGGTTTGGCCGAGGCTGTGTTTGTTGGTTCACTCTTTCTGATCGACGGCTGAGACTATTCTTCCATCACCGGCAACCAGAGTTTTGTTGGCAGCGTGTTAATTTTTAAGTTTGAAAGGCTATCGGTGGCCCCAGTTTATGTTCGGTCATGTGTTGTACGTGTTTGGAATTGTGCAGAAGCTGTTTTCAGTTTTACTTGGCAGTGCTTGTGTCTGTTTGCTTTGTGTGTTATTTGTTTTATGACATGGAGATGATCACGAAGAATTGCGGTATGATATCTCATATCTATTGCGGAGGAAGAGAATAGGGGCTTGGTGCTTGCAGTGGACCAGGTAGGGAGTGCGGATGTGGCTGACAAAGGTGCTTGTCTTTCTGTCGTAACTAGAGTTGTTTCAGATAAACCCATTTGTGTTATTTCTTTCCGCCAAACAATGGCAATGGTTTGGCGACCAATTAGGGGAGTCTCAATTGATGAGATAATTGATTCAAAATTCCTATTGCAGTTTTACCATGAAGGAGATCTGAGCAGAGTCATTGAGGAAGGGCCTTGGTCTTTCGATCAAAATCTTGTGGTAATCAAGCATGTGGGGCATTAAGCTACATGACCGAAGGAGCAGCCCGTGGGATAGCCAATAGTATTGGATCGTTTGTGAAAGTGGATGAAAGCTCTCTTGGCAAAAAGCAAAGGTTGGTTCTGCGCATTAGAGTCACTATCAATAGATTCAATATCACTATGACTCTGACTAGGCGTTTGCAGGTTCGACAGGAGAAGGATAATTGGATATGGGCAGACTTTCGGTATGAGAGAGTGAGAGACTCCAAAATTTCCGTTTTCTATGTAGGATCCTTGGTCATGTTGGCCGATTTTGTCCTTCTAATCCACACAGCGTCCCATGGATTGGTGAAAAGCCTTACGGGTCATGGCTATGGGCTGATATGAGGCGGGGTGGCTCGCATACATGCAACAGGTGGTTGATTCTTAGCAACAGCAAACCAGGGGACATAAGGGATGAAGGGGCGACCTCAAGTAGAGTGACAAATGCACAGGAAAGCTATGTGGGGGAAGGCCTTCTATCAAAGGGTAAGGAAGTGACTACTACCCAGGAAGAACCAAGGAAGCACAGGGTCATGGAGCTCGTTAACGTGGAAGGGGTTCGCGCAAGTATGGATTGGATGAGGAAATTCCAAAAAACTTGCAAGTGGTGGTCCTGCTTGGAAAGCACCACTAGTAATTGGGGTCTTTGATGATTTGCGGGAGGAACCTTTTGCGGGGGCTGGTCAAACCGTTGTCTCTTTGTCAGTGACTGGAAAAACTGGATTATGTTTTTTTTCTGTCTCTTATTTTTCTTAGAACTCTTTTATTTTTGCATTACCTTTTAGTAGCAGGCGCAGCAATGCCGTTAAGGGAGTCTACCAAATTGCGGGGTTAGCGAGTTGGACCGCTATTAAGCATGATTTCAACTTTGAGTCTCATCCCTGTGTAGCCTTTGTTATGATGAATTTGTATCTAGTTATCGGTTTTAATAATAATTAAGTTATCTTTTGCCCAAAAGGGAAATAGGCAAAATTAGTGGGACAACTAAAAAAGAAAAGTTGACAATATTTTAAGGGACAAATGAAATAGTACTTATTTAATATGCCACCGAAATTTATAAGGTATACTAAGCTGTTATTTTTTCATGTTGAGTTAGTTTTTTAAAATCAGCATCCACAATAAGGTTATATAATAAGGGTATGTTTACTTATTTCAATCTCAAACCAAACTTAAACAAATTAGGTCATACTTAATAACATTTAATTATTTTAATATATCATATCAAACTGGAGTTAAATAGATTAGATGAAATTACACTTGACCAAATAGATATATCATTACGTTAATTTGTTGTTGCTATAATGATATATTCTTTAATAAAATTCACTAATATGGTACTCCATCCGTCTTGTTAAGATTGTTTCATCTTACCTTTTCGTTCTGACTCACTAAAATTGTATCATATCAAATTTGGTAAAGTTTCTGTTGTTCTAAATCATTCTTATTTTATTCTTACTTTATCAACTCAATATCAACAACGCAATCTTCTTTTCTTAATAGTCATGTCACCTCCTTATGTCTCAATGTTAGTCGGACGTGGATAGTATAATATAAGCTCATATGGTGTGGTCTAGTATGATAAGATCATTAAAGCGTTGGCTAAGATCATTAAAGCGTTGGCTATTCTGATTTGGTTTGCTTATGATACTGTATAAAATTTATTAATCTAAAGAGCTAGCTAGTCGATTAAGGTGAAGCCTCACTTTGTTTTGTCAATCCGTATAGTAGTTAATAATTCACATTTTCTTATTGTGAGAAATAATCTTATAGGACTACACGAGTAGCTCAAGATGGAAAATAACAAGACAGTGTTGTCAATCCGTACGTAACCCCCTTCATATAATAGATTATTAAATGATAAAATGATATCGTGGGAGTGATAAAATGATCACTGTGGTCATAGTATGATAGTATTAGTCTCTATAGTGCCAAGATTGGCGACGTCAAAACCTTTCTTCATTGTGCATCAATGATACCGTTGAGTTTAACATCTCACCGTAGAGACCTCATTCCTTTTTTGCCCAGATACACAACAAATCATGTCATCAATGGCGGACCCAGTAAGGGTCCCATGGGGTCCTGGGACCCCATGCACTTCAAAAAATACCTATATATATTATGTATAATTTTTATAAAAATTAACCGAGCAATGTATATATATAAGACGAAGTAACTTCGTTTCAATATTATGGACTGGTGGATTGGTGGACCGCATAAATTGTGGCGTTAGCTTTTGAGGACGTACGGGGATCGATTCTCCCAAATAATCCTTTTTTTTTAAACCTCCACTACATCGAATGTTTTCCTTAGCTCCTCAGTGCAAGCATGCTTGATGCTTCTCATTTCTTTCTTGTTTCCTTAAATTAATTTAGTTCACTGGGATTGAAACTCAACTTTACTAAAAATAAATCATTTTTCTGTTAGTTAGTTACTTGTGTGTAAAATACAATTGACCCAATTTGAAATGTTAACAATCTTATTTATTATTGTTTGTGTTCTTAAAAAATTACAACATGGTGAATTAAATATCATTCACGTACTTCATTTAGACTATGTTTTATTAATTTATATTTATGTATTAGATATTTAATTTTTGAAAAAAAATGTTAAAATATTTTCTTTGAATGTTAAGACTAAATTATTGAATTTATGATATTTATGAATGTTTTTTCTACTCCCTCCGTCCCATTGGACTTTACCAACTTTCTCTTTTTGATTGTCCCAAAAAACTTTGTCATTTTCCTATTAAAGCAACTAATTTGTGGTTCTGCAATTTATCTCTCCTCTGCACAAATTTCAACTACACAATTTTTACTATTCTTATTTCTCACCCACTTTGCACTTGGCAAAGTCCACTGGGACGGGAGGAATATATTTTACAATTTAGTATGAAAAGATACTTCGATCGCCTACCTAGTTTAAAAATATTTGTAGTACCAGAATAGCTCAGACGTAATTCAAATGATTAGGATGAAAAGATATTTCGATAGTCTATATGACCAACATGTTGATTTGGAATCTTTGGAAGATGATTCTAGATCAAATTGCTTATTTTCAAACATGGCCATTTCAACCTCGGGAGTCGGGATGTACATTAACTATGAAACGTTATGCTGCTTTAGTATTTTAATATTTTACATTAAAATAGGGACCCCGTGACTCTGATTTTCTGGGTCCGCCACTGCATGTCATGAAAGGACTAAGCATATGCATTCATCATGTTCAGTAACAGGTTTGAAGAGAGTATTGGACTTGTCATATATTACATTCACATATACTACACATCGATTCTTTTGTTTCCATTAATCAAGATGTATTGGTATATGTACAATGTGTAAATGAAGATAAGATAATGCCGCTTATTGTACGGGGCACACCATTTTCTGTCCTTTTGATGCGAGATCAAAAGGGCAAACCAAACTTTGAAGAAGACCTAAAATAACCTACTTGTGCGGGCGGTTGTACCATTTGACAATATAGCAAAGTTTTAACCAATGTGAACAAAGAGCATCAATAGAACGCCAATACAATCTCATCACAAGTTCACAACTGCATGTCTGCATGTCACCAAGTAGTCTGGATCAATATAATCAAATAAAAAATTGAAAAATACACTAAAATTAGAAGCTCAAATCAATATACTGAGAGGCTGAAGTTAGACGAAGGAAGAATCAGCAACACGACGGATTTTCCATTGATGACAAAAAGCTGCATGTTGAATAAATGGAAGCTGCAGCAGCTCGGACCGCTAAATCCCTCTCTGCATCTTTCTCCAATCTGTACATATATGGTACAACTTCAGCATTAGCTTCTTACATTTTATGACCCATATTTAACCACTCCCACCATCCCAAAAACAATTGCGGTTTAACAAATATACACATAGAGAGAGAGTATTAGGAAACCTTACAAAACGACCCTTCAACCCACACCGCAATGCAACATTAAATGTATTCTTTATTTTTGAAGTACACACACATTTAATGTAAGAAAGGTTAATATGGGAAAATCTCGAAATTACTAAAAAAAACATGCACTCAAAATTAGTACACACACATTTAATGTATTATTTATCTTTCTTATGTTCTTGTGTTATTTTTATCTTTTATCTTATCTTTATCTTATCCTTTTTAGTTTTTATCTTACCATATCTTTTTATTTTTATTTTTTTCTTTTCTATTTGGCTATGATTTCGAGGATTGATTCAAGTTAGCCGACTCCAACATCTTTTGGGAATAAGGTTTGAATGTTGTTGTGGTTGTTGTTTACGATAGACGGATCCAGGGCAATCAAAACTACACAAAAGTCAGTCTCACTTGCATGGTATGTGGTACGAAGAGATGTATGCGGACTTTACTTTTATCTCTACAAACTAATTGAAATGAAGGGCATGTCCATGTTTCTTTCAGACTGAATATTATATAAATAATGAATGTATACCTGCAGTCGTTTTGTAATGCAGAAACTTGAGGTGGGCCGCATGGTATGCTATATTTGCTAAGGCCATTTTCGCATTGCTGCTGCATTTCATGTACTTCCTTCTGCCAACATTCCTGAATTTACGATGGATAACATTCAAAAAATTCAAAATCTTGCTGGCATATAATATATACATATCCTGCATTTAACAGTAACTTGTATCCTAACTGTAGTTTTTAGGTCCAAGCTCTTATTATGCATTTAGGTGTGTAGTTCAGTAAGATGTAATGAACCTTATAATGTAAACAAATACCCTCTCTATAGACTTCTTGTAAAGTGAAATTGACCAAATTATACAAACCAAGGAAAGTTGAAAAATATTGTGATATTCCAGACTTCCAGTTTTTCCATCTTTTAGTATGCCTTATAAACTAATACATGTAAAATATAAATATGAAGAGATTGTTAATTGGGGACAAACAATGAAAGACAACAATAAACACCAAGCAATATTTAAGGAAATACGACTTTAAAAGATCCATTTGACTCCTAAAGGTGCCTTATAAGTAAGCACCAGAAGTCTGCAGTTATTCTATTAGTAGTTTATATGTTTATATCATTTTAAAACTAAAATGTGTTTTGAACTTTCCATTTTTACAGGAGTAAGGAACATCTAATCACATTCCATTCCCTATGGTCTACCAAACAACACTTTCGTTCATTCCATTACAGTATACCAAACAGCACCTTAATCATAATAACGATAATATGTGCCTTAACTACAGCAACTACAAATTTAGGTGTAGTTTGGTAAAACGTAATCAAATGTAAACAGCATGTGTAATACCAATTTACATTACATCCCATTATCGTTTACCAGGCAACATTTTAATACGTCCATGTAAACTCACCAGATGTCTCTCTTCTTCGGTTAGAGCTCTATCCATCTGGCCAAACAAAGAACTCCATCTAGCATGATGTGCACTGAGAGTATCTTTGTCACATTGGCCAACACTTGAAGTTGGTAAATTGAATGGCTCAATTTCTTGATTAGAATAAAATTCTCTTGAGATTAGGCAAGGAAATTCTGTCTGAATAACAGCCCGTACCCTTTTCCTACTACGTTTCAATGCTGAAAAAAACAGCATGATGTTTTTCAGTTGACTGTTGGCACCCAGAATATACAAGGAAAACAAAAATTTTAAAAATTAATTCAAATATTTACATTTATTAATATAAATATGTTTGAAGTTTTAATCATGTTTCATTTTTTTCAGACGTTCCAAGTAAAATCTAACATTTTAAAAAAACTTTAGAATTTTTTTCATTTGCCTGCCTTTATCTGCATCCCAAAGACCCAAACATAGCCTTAATGTATTTTCCATACCTGCAAGACGTCCTTTAATATCTTGATGAAGCAAATCCAACCATTGAGCAGCTACATTGGCAGCTGATTAAAAAATTCACCTCATTAGTTCCATTGGAGCCTACCACATCAAGATATCTCTGTTCTAAAAATTCCCACTTAGTCCTAATCTAGGGTATAGGTTTCCATTGGCTGCCCATGTATTTTCCCAAACCATACCAAACCAAACCGAATTAAACCACCAAAACTGAATCACCCTGAATCATATCTGATTCATTATTAGTTTTGTAACGTTTCCAGAACTGTGTTACTCCAAAAAATATTGTGAAACTGATTAAAGCCAATGGGAGCAAAAAACAAAACAAGTCATCATCATCATCATCATCATCATCATCATCATCATCATCATCATCATCATCATCATCATCATCATTACCCCAGTGCCACAAAGGCTCCCATCTACGATGGGGTAGGGGGTGGATGTACACAGTCTTACCCCTGCACTAAAGCACCGAGAGACTGTTTCCGGATGACCCATAGTGAAATTCGCATAAAAAATTGCATGCACTGACTACTGCTTCATAATAAGCGCAGACAGTTTAGTGAGCCATTTTGCTTTATTCCATCATATTCCCAAGCCAAAAACTAGTGAGTCTTTGGTGGCTCCATTAAAAATGATGGAAAAAGCAAAAAAAAAAAAACAACCCCAAAAAATATTGAAACCCTAAACTGAATAAAACTAAAATTGGTTTTACTTCAGCAGTTCTTTCCTGAAACAATTTAATGCAAACCAAACTGTAAAAAGATATCCACCCTTAGTTTTTGGATGTTATTAGCAAAAACCAGCTAGATATCACAAGAAGAAATTAACTAACCCTTGACAGATAGTGATGTAACACTGCTTAGGTTTGCAGGCTCCTCATTTGACAACGAACTATTGTCATACGAGGCAACGGTTATGGCTGATGACAAATTCAATCCAAGTACATTGTCCTTGGAATCCACGTACTCATCCAGGTGCAAATCTGTCATTTCAGATACCCTTCCCTCAGGTATGGATAAATCCCCTCCTACTCCCATGAAATTTGAATTCAAAGCAGGTTGACATTCTGCCACCTTTCTTTCCCCACTCTTCGGCTGAATTGCATTTCTACGCCCACCATTATGATTCTCATATTTCTCAGACCTCACAAGGGCTTCGATAATGGAATGGACCTGTTTACTGTTTCGTACATGGTTAATGATTCCCGGGTTCAACCCGTTTAACAACCCGGTCGGGGCAGCAATCTTTGCAAACCTATCCACCCGTTCTTTCTTTGCAAGCTCCATCTTTTTCTTCATTCCTTCATTTTTACCCCTCTTACTGTTGGCCTTTGGGATTCCACCATGAGAGTTTGAGAGAAACCCGTTTTGTTTCATTTCGTTCCACACTTTCAGTGAATCTTTCTCATCCAATGGTCCCACAGAACTTGTGCTGCAGACATCTTCTGCATTTAGATCTATTCCCAATAGATCAGACTTGTGGTTCGTCTCTTGTATCGTATGTGCAGCAGCATAACTACTGTTAACGGTGATGCTTGATGATGCTCCAAGAGTTGCATTGAGATCAAGTGGTCCATATCGTTCTGTTTTTTCACAAAATGAGAAGTGGGGAATTAGACAATTCATTGTTTCACTTGCAAGGCATGAGTAATTCAATGTAACACTGCAAATATGAGTAGTTTCTTTAGGATATACCCTAGCAGTAAAATAAGTTCTGTAACTTTCTCGGCAATAAACCTGTGAACATGTCTACTCATAGAAATGATACAAAAACAAAATACAAAAACAAAAGTCTTACTTCACTATATATACTGCAAAATACATGATAATAATGTGCTGTAAAAAATTAAAAACAAAATGGTACTATTAACAGCGAATCAAAGATTAAAATCTAAAAGATACCAACACAAACCTAATATAAAAACCACCGAGCATTGCAAATAAAATGTAGTTTAGGTAGAATGCAGAAAGACTATAAAAAGTTCTATAACTTCTACTGGAATGAACCATTGACCATGTCCTTTGATAGAAATCACACAACACACCCACATACAATTCATTTAAACACTGCAAGGTAATGATACCAAAACATTGTCGAGTTCATATCACGCACTTGAATAAATGAGATAAGATAATGTTAGCATCTTGTAAAATTCTCATCATTTCATTTACTGAATATAACAAAATGTAATATGTTAAGTCCGAAAACAAACCTTCAGAACGAAACACCGATTCAAGATTCCTCATTTTCACCTTCCTGTTGGAAAGTTGGGATCTTTCTTCAACTTCTGCAATTCCTCTCTTCTGCCCAGCCATGACCTGGATTAATCAGATCAAGAACATGAAACAATTCAAAACTACTTCAAATCAATGATTAAAGTAGAACTAAAATCCGAACTGTCTATTCAGATCTAAATACCATTGGAGACGAGTCAGCAAATTTTATATTCTTTATTCATCAAACTCCCAAGCACAAAACTCGACTTAAAGATTTCAGCTTTGACTCTTCTTGCAAAAACCCAAGATTTGTCTGGGAAAATGGCGGTGGTTTATGTGAAATTCGAAATTCAAGTTTGAATTTATTTAGGTTTAGTAATCTTGTGAGCGAAAGTATTTTGCGTTGGTGAGGTGGCGGAAGGGGTACGAAATGTGATTCGGATTTGAATTTGTAGGAGCGCGCTGAAACCTATGCGGATAAATACATGGGTATATAATTGGAGTTTTGAAAGTGTTAATTTGTATTTTTTGGAGCGTAAATTCTTTCCTTTTCAAATTCAAAATGGAGCAAAAGTTGGAGAAGACAAAGTTTGGCTATGGATTGGCAAAATGTTGGAGATACAAAATGAATTTAAAGATCAAATAAGATTTTCTTAATTAATCGAGAAACTGAAAAATTGAAAATTCTTGAAATCTAGAATTTCATAAATTTTAATTTATATATTTGATATTTTTTTTCAGTGAATTTCATTCACGATAATTTTAAGTTCAAACTTCTAATACAATAGAAAATTATTTAAATCATTAACAAATAAAGTAAAATAATTACGGAGTAATATTTTAAGCCTTGGATTGGTTTTTTTTTCCAATCATTCAATTGCTCAATTTATATGTTTCCTTTTTAGAACTTGAATGTAGGTCTTAGAAATGAAAATTGTGAAATTTTGGGTCATAAATTGTTGACTTCTATCTTTCACCTCCTTATTTAATACTACCTCCGTCCCTTTTATATTGAGACGGAAGACAATGACACAATTATTAAGAAAAGCGAGTTTGTGTGGTTGATATTAATTGATAAAGTAAGATTAAAGTAAGAATGAAATAAGAATGATTTAGAGCCACACAAATTTTACCAAATATGATATGAGACAATTTTAGTTGGATTTCCCGAAATGGTAAAATTGGACAACATAAGGAGAACAGAGGGAGTAGTTAAATAAATTTTCGACCTTGATTTGAAAAATTCCAACTTTGGGATATGGAAATCTAAAATAGCTATTTGGGACCATGTTGTTTCCTTTCGTTTTTTTTTTTGAGAAAACTGTAAAATAGACTCTTACTACACCAAACATGTCAGTTAAATTCATGTACTATAAAATCACTCAATTAAACTCACACACTATAAAAAACAACAACTTGAGTTATACCTAGTCAACAAGCAATAGCCTATTAAAAAAACTCTTGTGTCATATCTTGCTAGCCGTCTAATGTGAGATATTGGTGTTATGGAGCGACACAGATCAAGTAGAACAGGAGAGGGGGCTAACAATACTAACCACAAGAAGTAAGCAACAATGAAACACAAATGTTGTTAAGCCCTAACCATTGTGCTTGACGCAACAATATACTAATCAAGCCTTTACACAAACTGATTTGTTGTGTGTCACTACTATTTTTGTCTACTGTTGAAGCTTTGATGCCCATCTCTGCATCGAAGAGCCCAGACTCTACCGACACCGATAACCAGCGAATATTGCTCACTAATATTGCTGTGGCTCACTAAATGGATTGAGTGGCTCACTAATATTGCTCGATCACAACTTCTTCTTCGATCTTCCCTGCAAATAAGCAACATGGGTGATGTATTGATGAAGACTGAAGCAGTTTGTCCAACTATAAGAAAAGATGCCTTGTTCGATCATGAGTTTGATGGGGGACATGCGGGAACTTAACACAACATGGGGTCCATCATAATGGGGATCAATGGCTAACAAAAGAGAAATTTATCGACCTAGGATTCGAGCATTTTTTCGTTTCCCCTAATATATGACTACTACTCAACTAATGACTAAACGTAAATAATTTTACCAAAGTCTCACTCAATAACCTACGTGATCTAATACTAAAAATATTAGTCATAGACTCACCACCCTACATCATTAGACCCAATCCCCCCTATTGTAGTCTCACAACCTTCCTTCATTAGCCTCATTGTGCATCATAAACACACTGCATTTCAAAACATAAAAGAAGAAGATAATTCAATAAACATATTGTGGTAGCTTTTATCTTAATTGTCCATGAACATTGTCCAACATCATCTTCACAGCCTACTATATACTATCACTGATCATCTCAAATTCTTATATGCAATGTCATTCATCTTCTTCATTGCAATTAACACATTTCCCATTTTGGCTCTCATTATTAGAGGAGATCAATCCAATGTCTAATCAATCAACCATCTATGGAAAAGCAAGAGGCGAAGAAATCAAGTGCAAGGTAGCGCTAGAGATAAACTATGGAAAAAGAGAATGATTTAGATGGACAAGCATATCGTAGTCATCTCCAATCCTGAATTCATTATTCATCGATGATTTGAGGGCAATAACAACAAGAAGAATCTGTGATGGAGATGAATGATAGTCGAGATACATGTGATGGCGAGGAAATATTATAGTATCAAAGTACATACATATTTGTGTTGTGGTGGCTGTCGATTCCAATATTCCACAAACATCATCAATCTCGAAATCTTGAAAATTGTGGAAGACACACACACGTGCATGGTGAGAAATTTATGTGAGGCGACATAAGTTGATAATCCTTTCGGGAGACAGGAGAGAAAGCCTCTCGATAATCGATTCCCTCCTTTAGGGTGTAGCCTTTAGCAACCAAACTTGTTTTATATCATTTAATGTTTCCGTTTGGGCCTAACTTGTTTTTAATAATCCACTTACACACTACGTGTTTAACCCCCCTTATGTAGTTCAACAAGTTCCCAAACATCATTTTTCTCATAAAATCAAGCCTGTCAATCATAACTTTATTCATTCCATTGAGTGGATTGGTAGCTTCTATGGCCTCATTATGTGAGGTTGTCTCATTATTCTTCCCTATATCCAAGCCGAATTTATTAATATAGGTTATGTAATCATCATAGTTATTAGTCTTCTAAAACTCAATGAGTTCCTTAAAACTTTAGGTTCTTGAGGTTCAAGGCAACTCCACGGGATCTGCTCTCTAGACTTGTGCACGTTCATTTAATGACATGTGTTGAACAATATCATCCTAGGGAGAGATACTAGGTGGGCCTATGCCATTTACAATATGTGGCCCATCCTCTTGCACTTCTTGTAAATTGACACCATGATGTGCATCACTCACACTAACAATAAAATTATCTAGGAATTCGGCATTATTTGTTTCAACTATGCAATCAAATGAGATGATCAATAGAATCTAAATCCATTTGATCGTTAGAATACCCTACAAAGAAACAAATCCTATTTTCATGTCAAGATTTCATGTCAAGATTTCTTTATTGAGGGTTATAAAACTTAGCTTATTTCTGTAGGGCAATCCGACACACTCATGTATCTTAAGTTCCATTTTCTTCTCGTCCAAATTTCATAAGGTGTTTTAGAGGTAAATCTAGAAAGAAGTCTTAGATAATCACGGAGAGGGTGAGTGACGAGATTGGTAGTTAGAAATCTAGAAAGTTATACATGTTTGTTCCTATTTGTGTAGTTTAGGTAAGTTTTAGTACGTCCTATTTAGGACAATCACTATTACTATTATAATGACTCTCGAAACACAAATGGGAAAAATACTCTAATATTACTAAAACTCATGAGTTTTCTAAGAATATGACCATATATGTTTTTAATCTTATGTATGACCAAATGGAACATCACATACATGGCCGGCTGGAATGATGAAAATAAATAACCAATAATGACCTTATGCATATACGAACTAATTCCTTATTTTTAGGAACAATAATTAATGCAGCCTAATGTATGCTTTGATTTCTCTTCATCGTAAATAAGGATATGCTGCAAAAGAAAGTAATTATTTGAAAAGCAATGACCGATAGTTTAGGTAATAAAAAAATGGGCATGGCAATGAATAACATAGGCAGTAAAAACCTTTCAAAAAACATAGGCAGTAAAATAATGAAATATTTAATAATAAATGTTGACGTGTGAGCATAGGCACTAAATAGAGGACAATAAAGAAATGAGCATTAACATAAGACAGTGAATAACATAGGCAGTAAAAACCTTTCAAAAAAACATAGGCAGTAAAATAATGAAATATTTAGTAATAAATGTTGACGTGTGAGCATAGGCACTAAATAGAGGACAATAAAGAAATGGGCATTAACATAAGACAGTGAATAACATAGGTAGTAAAATCCTTTTAAAAAAACCTAGGCAGTAAATAACACGAACAGTAAAATAATGAATTATTTTATACGTTAGTAAATATTTGCATTCTATATATGATCCATAAATGAAATAGACAGTAAATATAAAAATATAAGTAATTGTTTAAGAGGGTAGTAAATGTGTATGAGGGCAGTATTGTTTGTAGTATCACTAGTATGTATAATAATAATAATAATAATAATAATAATAATAATAATAATAATAATAATAATAATAATAATAATAATATTTAATACTACGTACTTCGTACCTTTTTTTAAATGACCAGAAATACATTTAACACTACATAATAAACATGTGTCATAAATAAATATAATACTTAATAATTACGGAGTACGAGCCATGCAGTTACCAATCTTACCATATTTCTAGGACTGCTATATATAATGATAAGCCAAGCAGTTACTATATTATTATTACTTTATTAGGATTCCTATTTAATAAAAAGGATAGCCGTGCCATATCATGTCCGACTAATTAGGAATACTAAAAAAGTAAACTATTTCCATCTTAATCATGTTAGGAGGGCAACCGTGGAATTAAAAACATAAAGAAAAAGTAATTAATCATGCACGTATTATAGTGGGAAATAAACTCATAGAGTCATACATTGAGAAATGAGATATGTTTTAGTCATAGGAGAGATAATATTCTCAACACAAATTTTCATAATTATAAGCTACTCAACTAAGAGTTTATTTTGTAATCCACCATTATGGTCAAAATGCTAAATTTTTAATTAGGCTGAGTGATTAAAAACTAGTTGAACGTAATAAACTATAGAAAGAACCATGCCATACACATCCAACCAGTTCTATTAATTTGATCCAATAGCCAAATTAAAGTTTACCAACAACACACATTTTTTAAAGTTAGCATCATTGTATGATAACGTCCGGGAAATTGCCCAATATAAGAGTAAACATAAACATAATTGCACAAATAGAAGTAAAACTTAAAACTTCCTTCAATAGGATTTAACATTAATTTTGTACCCTTAATATCCCTAAATTAGGTAATTCTAAAATATGACTTATTTGATCCTATTAAAATAAATTAAAAAATCTAAGTTCATTCATTAAAAACGATACATTTATGCAGGCCTTTTAATTTTAAAAATAATCTAAGTTTATCCCAACAATATTAAATATTAAAAATTAAAAAATTTATTTTTTTAAAATAAAAAACTTTAAAAATAAATAAAAAATACATAAAATGCATTAAAAAATATATAAAAAAGTTATGCAGGCCTTTCCCGCAGCCTCGGTCATCACCCATCAATGTCACCTCCGATCGGCGAAAAAATGTCATTTTATGTAAAAACTGTCAATTTTCTTTGAAAATGTCATAAAGATGACAGATTTACTCTTTGAAAATACCCAATTTCCTCAAAAGCTGCCATCATGATGGCATTTCAAGAAAATGTTGGCATTTGTTTCGGTGGTCGGAGGTGGTGGTGTTGGGAGGTTGTTGAGGCGGCAGCAGACGCCTACATATTTTTATACGGAGTATATTTTTTACATTTTCCTTTTTTTTCATTTTAAATTTTTTTTTTATTTTAATAATATTTTATTTTATTTAATACGGAGTATATTTTATTTGATATTTTTTTGTGTTTTTTTTGTTCTTTTACAATTTTATTATAAATCAACTAATCTTATTTCTTTTATGCAGTACTATCTCCGTTCTTTTTTTATTAGTCCTCTTAGGGTTTGACACGGGTTTTAATAATAAAGTAGTAGGGTAAGTATAAAGTGTATAGGGTAAATGATAAAGTAGGAAAGATGGTATATTAAAAAGAGTAAAGTGATGATAAAGTAGGAAAGAGAGTGTATTAAGAAGAGTAAGTGATGGTAAAGTAGGAAAGAGAGAACTGGCCAAATGACATCCTATATAAAGATTTATTTGATCGTTTTACGTAAGTTTGAGGACCTATTTGACATTTTTCCAAAATCTTATAATGACATTTTTTTATTATATGATCATATCATACTACATATCATGTTATTCATTCATGAGTTTTGCTTCCTGTACACACCAGCTTAAACACTCAAGTGTAATTGTCCGTACATAGAAAATTACGCTTAATAAGTTTTAGTAAAATGAAATGTTTGTGACTAAAAATTGAATTATGTATGCACACATACTTCGGAATCTCAAACACTTCACCTTACTAAATCGGATGTATACACAAAGCAAAGGAAAATGCGTGGTGTACACAAAAATGTGTACACTTTTTGTACATTCGTCGACTCTGTGGACAGACATTGTACATTCTGTCTGCGTGAGAGAGACGAATGTATATGAAGTGTACACATTTTTGTATGGAGAAATTTGTTGATTTAGTCCCGTAACTTATAGCTATACCCGATGTTGGTCCTGTAACTTTATTAACTTGTAGATTACATCCCGTAACTAATAAGTTGGTGCAATTTTGGTCCTTCTTTGCCGAAACTTACCAATTTCGCCGGAAAAAGTCACATCACCTGCCACATGGTATATTATTTGGAACTCGATCATTTGCTGAGTCAATGTTGACCCTTAGCTGGAGTTAAAAATTATTTCTTCTTGGTTGCAGCAGGAGCATTTTGAATAAAGTTTAAAGCTTTCTGAATTCATGTTTTAAGAATAAATTATAAAGCATTTGACAGAGTCTCCAACTCTTCTTAAAACTTCAGACCACATATATTACTCATAAACATAAACTTGAAAGTAAATAACATTGTCAATTATTCAAAATAAAAGATGTAAATTCCTGACAATTTAGGGAAAGCTTACAACTAACAATAACAATGTCTTACTGCACCTTCATAATGTGGTACTAATTAATAACCTAAACTACCTAACACTCATGAAATGTTACATCATCTTCACTTCTCACATCTTTAACATGAGAAAGACCAGGAGCAAAAACACTAGCCCCACAACAACTATGAGGAGCCTTTTATTTTTAGCGTTCAACTTTACAACCTCTTCCTCTTTTGAATTGAGTCTTCTAACCAATCCCGGAATTATCATCGTTCAACGATGGCACATAGGTGGGTCCGCCCATTCAAAAAATCTGCAACCTTTTGTCTGTATCAAAACAAGATGAAGCTTAACTTACTTTTTACTGCTTTGAACACAAAAATGCATTATCAAATGCCCCCAACAAATAGAAGATGGTAATTTTATTAGCAGAACCTAGCTTAAAATTTAAATACATTTTAATTTTCAAACAAATTTATTATTCAAATGCTATTCTTAAATTTCTAGTTTATTTAGTAAAAAAAGAAGCAAACAAAGTAAATTAAAAAGCTGAACTTCTTACTGTGTTTCTAGCGCACACACGAAACCTCCTTCCAGGATTGTTATCAGTCCAAGAAGTTAGAAGAGAAACCTTTTTACCACAATCACACTCCATAAACTCTTGTCTGATCGAGAGCCGTTACTAGCAGATTTGAAGAATAACTCACTCTCTCGACTTAGTTTAGGAGAAATCTCCAGGTAAGGTTATGTGTTCTTTCCCCCTTTTGCAGATCCGATAATAGGCTTGGTATGGTTGTGCACGCACTCAGCGAAGAGCTTTCACACTCTGGTTTTTTAACTCCAGCTAAGGGCCAATATTGAGTCAGCAAATGAGTTCCAAATAATATACCATGTGGCAGCAGGTGATGTGTCTTTTTCCGATGAAATTGGTAAGTTCCGGTAAAGAAGGACCAAAATTGCACCAACTTATTAGTTACGGGATGTAAATTGCAAGTTAATAAAGTTACAGGACCAATATCGGGTATAGCTATAAGTTACGGGACTGAATCAACAAATTTCCCTTTTTGTATGCTACACGCCCAAATCAGTAAGGTAATCCACCTGTCTAACTGTCAAAGGGACAAGCGCAATATGATTGTTTCTCGTTCGAACAGAGTATAACTGCTATTTTTACTTCTATTTCTTTCTAAAACTTTCTGCTCTTGGAAAGAATAAAAAAGCTTTATTTGCAAATCCATTATTACTGTCACATGCAAGATCCGTTCAATTCAAAGTCGATGATGAACCAGCCGCTCTCGTTCTCATCCGCATTGAAGCCGTCGCACCACCGGAGAGCTCACTCTGAGGTGAGCTTCCGGTTGCCAGAGGATCTGGATCTGGCTTCGGACCCGTTTGATGGTGCTCCAGCCGGAAGCTTTGAGGAGATGGGATCCGAGGAGGATTTCTTCTCCACCTACATGGACATGGAAAAGCTAGGCGGCGGATCCAGCGCCGCTGATGCCTCCCCTGCTGCCGGACCTACAGACGGTAAGGGCGATGGAGAGAAGACCTTCGAGCGGCCTCGGCATCGGTATAGCAACTCCATGGATAGCTCGAGCTTGATGCTTAGCGAGAGTACAATTGAAGCTAAAAAAGCTATGGCCCCTGATAAATTGGCTGAACTCTGGACTGTTGATCCCAAACGAGCTAAACGGTAGCATCCATACACAGTTCACTTCCTTCATTTCTTTCATACTACATTTCTGTTTTGAAATTAAAGTCAACACTGTCGTAAATCTGGATAGGGTTCTAGTGTATGATTTGCTCCAGAAAGTTGCACTAGATTCGCCCTGAAAGGACCTCTCTTTCGATCTTTTTGGTTCTGTAGAGTTCGATCGAGTCAAATTATGACTACAGCCTTCAATGACTTTGACCTTACTTCGACAGCCTTCAGACCGATCTTTCTTCTTTTTAGATGTTCCCTTTATTAATTCTTTGTTTAACTGAACATCACAAAACATTTGTTGGATGAAAACCGACATTCTATTAGGTTGAAATGAATGAGTTACATACAGCTCATTACCAATAATATTGCCTTATGGTTCTGTGAAGAAGAACTCGACTAGTTTGATCTCTCCAATTTGAATTACTATTCTGTAATTTGAAGTTAAAATGCAAGAATGTCCAGGGTTTTAAAATGCGGACTGTAAAGCCCGGTGTGGCCGCAATATTGGGGTTGCAGGAGGCAACATAATCGCATCAGGCCGCAATGGCGGTGTTTTTTTAATTCACGGCCAAACGTAACTGCAAGACAACCACGGCGTAATTGCATCGAGTTGCATCATGACCGCAACACTAATTTAATTTGTTTCATATTTTATTCGAACATTAAATTAATACACACCGCATCGGCCGCATTACGCATCACAGTAGCCGCAACCGCAAATGCAATTTTAAACAATGAGAATATCTATTAAAATATTACATATTTAGTGTTCATTTATGACTCACTTTTGTAATTATGTTATAATGTTATACAGAGTAATTAATAATTACATTGTGATTGCCTTCCATATTGTATGACTCATGTCCCATATAAAGTATAAACCCCATCTCACTATGTTATGATCACTAGAATGACCTATTACATAGTAGAAGTTTTATAAAATATAGGAACCGGTGGGCGTAGCTCAACTGGTAGCGAGTGAGTGCCACAAGGGTTAGGTCTCGGGTTCGAATCCCGACAACTGCGATGAGGGGTTACTACGCTGAAAAATGCATAGGGCTTCAGCAAGTACCGGGGACAGAGCCCCACTCTCTATCTGTCAGATTGTGATTATAGTCCAATTTACATCCTCTCATCGTGCCGTCCGGTCGGTGTTGGGGGCCATGGTGTGTCATCCTTTTTTTTATTTATAAAATATAGGTGGAAAAGTTTCCTTATTTAAATCTATGATTGTTGATAACTGTGGACAGAATTCTGGCAAATAGACAATCAGCTGCTCGGTCAAAAGAGAGGAAGGCACGTTATATATCTGAACTCGAGAGAAAAGTGCAGACTCTTCAAACAGAAGCGACTACACTTTCTGCACAGCTTACTCTGTTCCAGGTTTGATGCAATATATACATTGATTTGCAGAAAAAATTTGCAACTTTAGGCAATATATACATGGATTTCTGCACAGCAACTTTTGGGAAAATAACTTGCTGTGGGTATTATTGCTGAGCTATTAATGATTTCCTGGAGAATGTTTTCTTGGAAAATAAGTTGTGTCATGTATGAATAATGCGCTGTTTGACCCACAAAAATAGAAAACTTTAAATTACTTCGGGCAAACGACTTCCTGTTTTCACCACAAAATAAATATTTTTCTGGTGCTAAATTCAGGAAAATATTTACTAGTTTCCTGTGAAAAGCAATAACACCTGTCGGGAAATATTTTCCTGGAAGCAATCGAAGCCTTCAATCATTCATTCAGTGAATGACAAATGGCTACAAGTGACGGAAAAACATGATTTAAATAATGGAAAACCCAATATTTAAAAATTGTATCTAGAATGACCAGAAAGGTGCAAACAAGACAATGGCCCAAGACAAGTCCTAGTAAAGGATGGTTTAACGTTTGAAGAATGGATATGCTTACTTTTCTGGCCAGAACACCAGAAAAAAGGACAGCAACTTTCAGTCCTAGAATACAACCTTATTTCCAGCAACAAATAATGTGTAAAAGACATTATCTCCCCTGTTCATGCTGTAGTTGATTGACTTCAAAATTCACAATGTTGTGTCCTCCTTACCAATCTCTACTGACTCTAATTTCTTTCACAGAGGGATACTACAGGGCTCAGTAATGAAAATACGGAGCTTAAACTTCGTTTGCAAGCCATGGAACAGCAAGCTCAATTACGTGATGGTATGTGTCTAGAAGAACCTGGCTTCTCACTTCGTTCATACAACCAGGCCAAAAGAAAAGGAAAAATATCCTTTCTTTAGGGGTCTGCTTGGAACCCGGCAAATACTAGGAAAAATATGAGGAAAGTGAAGTGCGAGTAAACTGTAAGGAAAGAAATTTTGGATAAAAATAATGAATAAGCTAAAATTAAATGAATTTATTTTAGATATTTTTTTAAACTCTACTTATTTATTTATCGGTTCATATACTCCGTATTTATTTTTGACATTTAAAGTTCTAAGAAAATTAACTTCCCGTACCATTTTTTCCCCTCTAGCATTTTTTGTGACCCAAACATACCATAGGGGGTCTGTTTGGAACTCAGAGATGAATAGGGAAAGAAAATGTAAATGAAATATGGACGAAAAGAAAATGAGGGAGAAAGTTAAAGATGAGTTCCCACACAATAAACTATTTCAGATGTTTGTTCAAACCCCATGTTATTTATTTGTTTCTATCGTAGAAAGAATAAGATATCTAAATTCATGTGAAAATTTGTAATAAAAAAATCATAGAAGGAAATAAGTCTCCGTAGCAACCACTTTACCTAGCATTTTATGTGACCCAAACATACCTTAGAGGGTGATGGGAAAAACTACTTATTACTATTGCGCTGATCTCAGCAATATTTATTTCTGAAAATGCAGCTCTGAATGAAGCGCTAAAGAATGAAGTTGAAAGGCTCAGAATAGCTACAGGAGAAATATCAGCCTCTCCTTCTGATGCTTACACCTTGGGAATGCAGCATAACATTCCTTATAATAACCAATCTGCTTTTTTCTCACACCAGCTCAGCTCAAGTGACTCCCAAAACATACATATCCCACAGTTTCATCCCCTCCAGCCAAACACATCTACCCCACACAATCACCACATGCTCTCTTCTGCATCCTTACAGGCGCTCACAGACGCACTTCAGCAGCAGGATCCTCTTGGGCGTTTTCAGGGTCTTGATATAAGCAGCAGCAGAGGGTCCCATCTTGTGAAGAGCGAAGCTCCTTCACTATCAGCCGGTGAAAGCAGCTGTTCTTGAAATAAAGTCCTATTTTGTCAAAAAATGTTAATAGACTGACACCATTTTTAACATCCTTGAATATCATTATTCTTAAATTTTTTTCCTCCATTCAACTTGAGTTCTAGGTTCGGTTATGTGCAGCTCAAAAGTGTCTGGATATTCTTTGATGTGCTGCCTATGGGAGGTGAGGTCATCTCCAATAGGCAACACATTCAAGTTTCAACTGTCCTAGGTTTTATTATCTGCAGCTCAAAAGTCTGGATATTCTTTGATGTGTTGCCTATTTGAGGTGAGGACTCTTGTGAAAGACAATCTATTCCATTGTCTTGCATATGGATTTTGACTTGTGATAGTGTATTTTTTTGTTTTGTTTTCATTTCATTATTAAAAAAGGACTCACTTCAACGGTGAGACTTGACGGTACTACCTACGGTTGAACACCATTCTGATCCGGAACTGGAGTGGTTATATATAAGGTTCTATTTTGGAACAGGGACTGCCTTTACAAGGACAGTGCATATCCTGACTGATGTCCTAAGAGCCAGGCACAGGACCGTGTTTTTTAAGGGTTCAATCCGATTCAATCAAATAGAGGTGAAAATGATGGTTTCGGAAGATTCAGAACTAGAATTGGTCGAAACCATATTGCTCATTGTCTTACTTGTCCTTACCATGAACACACCCCTCCATGCTTAAGGGTATATTTCAATCCCTGAAAATACTGGGGAAATGAAAGAAATTATCAAAGTTGTTTCCTAATATTTGTATTTATGGTGGAGAATGCAGAGGATATTGTAATATGACAAAAATGTATTTATGTAATTATGTTGGTCATGACTCATGAGTGAATCAAAATGTATTGTGACGAATATTAAATAAAACTACTGAGTTTGAACTGATAATTTACTATCCCGGCCAACATTTCCATTTCTTAAATTTCCTCATTTATTTTCCTCAAAATGCGCACTAGCTGTATTCTCTTCTTTTTGTCAATGTTCAGAACTTGTTTGAATTCATCTGTTTATTTAAAAACTTACCATTAGTTCTAACTAAATTTCCCAAACTATACCACTGTCTCACTTTTCTCATATGCTGACACTGTGACACACATCTAAAAAGTTAATGGAAGAACATGGATGTAATCATATGAGCTGTGATAGGTATCATAGGATTACAGAGTCTGGTAAGCCCTAACAAACTGTGTGAAATTAAAATGGTAAAAGGTGTGTGATTGAGGCAAGTGTGGAAGAGAGAGAAATGAATAGAACTATAAATTTATTGCTTTAAGAAGAAAGTGCCAATTTTTTTTGGGACAAATGAAAAAGGAAAGTGGGCAAAGTACAGTGGGACGGAGGGAGTATGAAATAAATTTAATGAGAAAGAAAACCGAGGTAAATATAGATAGTTTGACAAAGTGAGTACGATCTAAAAAAAGCTCATGCTGAAATTCTGAATTTATCCCCTCTCCCTATATGTTTTTGGCTCTAACGACAGTAGTACTAGATTTCATGTCACACCGTTATTAAAAAAAAATAACACATAATCATTGTGGATTTGAAGTACTGGTCGGACAGCTAACTGGAAGGATATTTATTAAGATTTAAGCCTTTAAGCTGATGGAGTAATTAGGTGGGAGATAGATGTGTACCAAGTGGTCAGTTGGTTCTCAACAAATGTCTAATAAGGCAAAAAAAAAAAAACTTTGACGTCCGTGTGAACATGAGGTACTTTTCATTATTCTAACATAATGCACCCACGTCTACGAATATTAATGTCACCTACAATTCCTAGCCTGCTCAAGTGAAGTAGAATGCTTGGATCTTAGTCTTGCACGTTCTTAATCAATTTAAAGAATTCCCTTTTCTGGGTGTTAACATCTTTTGAAGTTAGTTGTTGAGAGCTTTGTTTCAATAGCCATTGGTATTAGCATTATATTGCAGCCAGTGGAGCATTTATAGAGGAGAATGGAGATATCGCAAAAAACTTCGAATTCATTTTGGGCTAGTTTGGATTAGGTAGTACTCCGTATAATTATCACTCGTCCCTGATTAGTTGTGTCACCTAGATGCAACTGAGACGGAACTAGCTAGGCAAAAAACGCATGAGGTAAAATTTCTCATATAGAAGTAATTTTTTGTGCATAAAATATAAGACTATGTTTGGTATGATGTAATACAATGCAATGAAAGAGAGTATGTAATGCAATACAAAATGTAATGGAATGGAACTAATATTCCATTACTATGTTTGGTTAGCAACGACAGCACACCCAAGAAGAAGAAAATGTGCAAATTTGAATGGAAAAAGTTCATATGCAGGGAAAGGGAGATGCTAGCAAAGGAAACACAAGAAAATGTAATTTCAAATACATAACTTTTTTAATGTAATGCTTATTACATATATCAAAGTAATAGATTCTACGTACGTAATGCCATAATTAACCAAATTCTTTGTCTTTATGTCTACTTTTTAAAACTATGTTTAAATTTATATGGATGAATTCTTATTCGGCCCACCCCAGTTTTTGTTTACTTAATATGGCCATTTGATTTAAAAGAACTTCCTCATCGCGTCAAATACTAACTAATCTAGTGTCTTTCCAACTCATGCAAAGTGATTAGAATTTGAGAGAGTATCTATTTTTATTTATTTATTACAAAGTTCCTGTTTTGGACATTTAATTTATATTGATCAAATTGCTACTTCAATTAGGAGAACCCATTTAACTTTGACCAAGCTCAAATAGGGTAATAGGCAGGGGAGATCTACTATACGTACGTTAGGGCAATTTCAGCTCAAGGCAATTTAATTTTTATCCAATTTTTTAAATGCATATTTGTTCAATCTTCATTGTTACTCCACTCCATTAATATTCAAGCTTAATATAAATATAATAATTTTCAGTCCAGCCAACTCAAATTTCTGGATCCATCCATGGTAATAGGATGACTCCTTTAATATACATCTCATTGGAGTGTGGGCATGTGACTGTAGCCAATAAAAAAAATCAAGAGGATATGATGCAAATATTCATTTTGTTGAGAGTTTTGATTCATATATGGTTCATGAATCTCCACATTGTTTAACCGATTCTGCTATCTCGTTGGGGGAATATACCTTTCTTTCTATGTGTGTTTGGTCGTTTGAAGTTGCAGTTATGTGACACTACTATAGGAGGTGATAGCGCTATATAACTACTTGATCTAGATAAATACTATTGCTGTATAATGCTTATGCATATATATACTAATTCCATTAATTTTAGTTGCAATATTATATAATATTGTGATTCACATGTGGTACGTACTTTGATTTCATTTTATTCATTAATGTAATTCAACTCATTTTAAATTTTTAAAATCTCATTTGTTTTTATAAATTTTTACTAATAAGAAATAAAATATATTAATAATCAAACTTATGCGTTGAGAAACATAAAAATTGGAATATTGCAACTACAAAAGAACGAAGGAAATATTTCTTTACCCAACTTTCATTATTTGTCTGTCTTTTCATTTAATGAAAAAACGCCATCCACTTTTTTCTTAGAGTCCGTTTGGTAACACTGAAATTGGCTGAATCGATTGATTCTGCTGAAATTTATGAAGTTCTGACTGAAATGGTTGGATTGACTGATTATGGTGATTAGTAAAAAATTATATTTAAAACATATTTTATTAATAAATAAAGAAAAATTATATGAAAACATCTACAATAATCCTCTATAGTAATTTCAGCCAATACAGATAGAAAAGTAACTCTAACCTTAATTTTTCTTATCATTACACAATTCAGTGCGCAAAATAAAAAATTATGTGTTTGGTAAAAAATTGACTAATAAACCGAAAAACAAGATCACCAAACGGACTGTTAAAATAACAATTTTTTATTTTTACATCGTTGAATCTCTCTTTTACCGATAATTTAAGCATAGAACATTTTACATACTACGTACTTTTTGTGCAGGTTTGCTAAAGAAACGGAGACAGACAATATGATTGGCATTATATATGCTTGTAAGATCCATAAACTATGTTACGGAGTACGTTCTAAGGTTAATTATGTCATGTGCGTGACGATGAAAGACACAGTATACATGCAGTGTTCCTTCACATGCAATGCACTTTCGACCTTTTCTCTAGAAATACAATTCCAAATTTTAGACCACACAATATTTTTTTGGTCTCCTTCCTAAAGTGATCCATGCCGTATGACTTGTCGAATAAAGATCGGATAACCTGACCTATCACTTACAAAAAAGTGTTAAAAAACACGCAAGCTACACTGTCCAATTTTTTTGGCATTACATCACTTCAGGGTATTTAGTTTGTGGAATGTAAATTTACTTCAAGTAATATAATGTGGTTAATTTTGTGAAGGGAATAAAGTAATACTTCCTCCCCTAAGATTGTCCCATTTTACCACGGTCCGTCGCACGCACTAAAATTACCTCATACCAAATTTGGTAAAGTTTGTGTGGTTTCAAATCATTCTTACTTTATTATCACTTTATCAATTCAATATCAACTAAACAAAACACTTTTTATTGATTTGCGTGTCACTCCCTCTCATCCCATTCCTACAGCCTCTGCCACCTCCCAATAGTGTCACTAAGATTGTCCCATTTTACCACGGTCCGTCGCACGCACTAAGATTATCTCATACCAAATTTGGTAAAGTTTGTGTGGAGCCAAATCATTCTTACAATCTTACTTTATTCTCACTTTATCAAATCAATATCAACTAAGCAAAACACTTTTTATTGATTTGCGTGTTACTCCTTCTCGTCCCATTCCTACAACCTCTGCCACCTCCCAATAGTGTCACTAAGATTGTCATATTTTACCACGGTCCGTCGCACACATTAAGATTATCTCATACCAAATTTGGTAAAGTTTGTGTGGTTCCAAATCATTCTTACTTTATTCCTACTTTATCAATTCAATATCAACTAAGCAAAACACTTTTTATTGATCTGCCTATCACTCCCTCTCGTCCCATTATTGGTATGAGATTATTGGGACGAGATTATTGTCTCTCCCAATAATGGGACGAGATTAACTGGGCTGGACCAGCTAGGTTGGACCACTTCCTCTGTTCGTAATCTTTTATTTATACATCTAATTTTTATCAACTATGAGTTTCTTGTGACTTTATAAAACTTTTTATTAACTTGTTCTAAATATGGAATTTATATTTACTAAAAATAATCTTTATTATTGAGTTAACTTTTAAGTGTTATATAGCGACTTCGCTATATATAGCGACTTCGCTATAGAAATCAGTAAACCGCGTGAGAAGCTTTAAGCAGGACGAATGAAGTATCATAAAGCGACTTCGCAAAAGATGTCAAATTTTTGTCTATATATCATATTTAATTTATTAGTTATTGTTAAGAATTGAGGTTCAATCCTAAAAGGTAAACATAATAGAAGGAGTATTCCATGATCTTAATATATCACTTTATTAGTTCATATTTTACCGGTGTGAGACTTCAGCACTCCTCCTCATGACTAGACACTTTGTCTCAATCATGCCGTTATTCATTTTTGGGAAAAGTACGGATAACCTACCTGTGGTTAAGGTCATTTGCGGAGAGGGTCATGCGTTTCACTTTTTCCCAAACTAATATTCGTGGTTTCCTTCCGTTATCACCACAGGGGTTTCAGCTCATTGGCCGTTAATAAAGGCTGACGTGTACAATTGTTTCATCCAAATGCATGGCGTGTGGGGTGTTAGATGGCCAGGTCATTAAAATGAATTTAAAATAGGCATCAATTAAGTCATTTAATTTCGTTAGAGAGCAGGTCTACTAATAAGAGGATTTAGAGACGAACGGTTTGTTAAAGGGCTAAACGAGGCGTAACAATGAGTTCTTCGAAATTGAACTCCACTGCAAACACCTCGAGGATTGATGTACGAAATGAATGGATTAAGAGGTGTGAGTGTGGTATCCAAGCGCCAATTTGGACAACGACTATAGACAAGAACAAAGGAAAAAAATCATGGCTGTGGTAGATATATGACAATTGGGGTTAGAAAATGTATTTTTTTGAGTGGGTGATGAAAACGCATGTGGGATGTCCCTTGACACCATGGAATCTCTGTTTCACAAGATTGCAAGCATTGAGGAAGCTTTGAAGGTTAACCAATTGGAATTGCAGTCTCAAATAAACTGTTGCTTGCGTGGGATCAATGATTTGAAGAAACAAAATGGAGAAATCCTAGTGGCAATGGCTAAGAATGACAATTACAGTTTGAAGATAAAGATGTTATGGGTGATGTCATTTGTTGTTATAATTATGGCGATGAAATTATTGTAGAATTTATAGGTTGCTAGGTGTTAGATGTAATGAATGAATGAATATGAAGTGTATTCATATGAACTAAGAATATGAACTAATGTGGGCTGCAAAACCAAATATGGACAAAGTGGAAATATGAACTAATGTGGGCTGCAAAACCAAATGTTAAGCAAAAGCACCTGTTAAGCAACTCTTGATGCACATAAGTGCCATGCCCACCAAAAACATAACCAAATGTGTGCATTACAAGCCAAAAACATAACCAAATGTGTGCATTAAGAGCCAAAAACAACCCAAACAGGTTCTACATTAACATAACTGATGAGTCCGTATTTAGACACGCATTTGATGCGTGTTGGGATTGGATTTTGATGGTTTTCCTAGATTTAAGGTGTTGCAAGTCTTAATTTTAGCTCAAGTTACGTTTAACAAGCGTTGGTTCGAGTTTTGTTGCATTTGGAGTCAAAATGAGGAATTTAGAGTTCAACATCGGCACTTGAGGAGCAATCGGGATGATTCGAGATGCATTCGAGAGTGGATTGAGAGCTTTGGAGGTCACCGGGAGGTTCACGATGAAGATTTGATGACAAAATAGCTCTAGGATTGGCTATGAGATCAAAAGAAGATGAATGAAGCTGGAAAACAACGATCGGGATGACCTTTGGTCAATCGTTCAAGCATATCTCTTTGTAAAAGAATCCAAAGGACACGATTCAAGTTGCATATGAAAGCCAACTTCAAGGGATACAAATCATATGAAGACACCATTACGAGAATATGAGAGAAAGAAGGTGAAAACAGACGATGAAGTCAGATGATCTCTACTGCGATTTCAGAATGACATCTTCCACTGTTTTGATCATACCTCTTGATTGGATGATTCAAATCATATTCGGCAAGTTGGGATGGATAGAGGACTTCATTATCTACAACTTTCATGAAGGAAGGTTTGTCAAATTCGGACTAGAAAAAAAGCTGAAGAGCACAGACGCATGACCGTGCGTAAAAGGACGCACGATCGTGCGTAAGAGCCAACAACGAGATAACATTCTGCCTGCTACGCACGATCGTGCGTACCAGGCCACGCACGATCGTGCGTACACCCGACACGCGGATTTCAGCCCCTTTTTAGTCCCAGTTCAGCCCAAACTCATCTGTTTTCTATAAATAAGACCCCCATACCCATATTTTGACGTTACGAACATTACGGAGAGGCCTAGGGACGAATTTAACACCGTTTTTAAGCTATTTTCTTCCAAGACCATGGGATTATTTGTAAGTTCATCTTTTTAATTAATGACAATTATTTCTATTCATCCCAATTCTGTTGATTCTTCAATTATGAATTGTGAGTAGTTTAATTAGGGATTTGGGGTTGATGAAGGGGTTAATCATGATTGATGGCTAGATTCTTGTCGGTTTAATTGCATGAATGTCGTTCAATTTGTGTTTGAATAATTTAACTGATATCTCTTGTAAACTAGAACGTGCGCTAGAATTACAATTGCTTGTAGAATAAGTAAAGAGAGATCTAATTTATTCTAGGACACCTTCACACACACTTAATCGTTCGCTAAGAGATTAGTAGCGATTAAGCCTGATCTGCCAGAAATCTGGTTACCCTGGAGTCAATCCCTATTCCCTTCGTCATTAATTAGAGAGAAACCAATCTTTTTATTTTATTGCTCATTAGCATTAGTTTAATTTTCCACCCAATCAAATCTCGCACGACGCATTTATTTTATTTCTTTTTAATCGCTGAATTTAATTAATTCTTGATTCCCTTTTGTACGTCCCTGTGGAGACGATACTCGTACTTACACCACTATATTACAATCTTTTTAAGTACGAGAAAACTCACATCAATAACCAAACGTTAAGCAATACATCATGAGTGCAATAACCACAAAAACATAACCAAATGTATATTACATGTTGGCATAAGCACGAAACACATAACCAAATGTTTCCATTACTAGGCAAAAAGAACCCAAAGGGCTTCTACATTTACATAACCACACTGAACATAACACATTACGAAATGTTTCAATTTCAAGGCAAAAAGAACTTAAAGGGCTTCAACATTTACATAATCACACTCAACATAATAGCATAACACTTGTCAAATCTGCTGCCACCGCACACATCTTCTCTAGCTTCCTCAAATGTTTCCATCTTTAGCATTCTGCAACCATAGTCAACATATTACTTAAAAAATGTGTTCACTAATACACACTACGTTTGGAGGAAGTAGGTAGGTTACCATAGATGGTTGTGAACTGCTACTCCTAGTAACTCTTCTACATGATGGTTGAGGCTGTGAGCTACTTCTGTCTCTCTTCTTGGTTGGATTTGTGGTTGCAGGTTGTTGGCTACTCGAGGGTGCCTGCTCCAGTATCTCCCCTTCCCTTTCAACTTGCCTTACCTTTGCCTTAGCTAACCTATTTCTTATCTGCCATGATGTTTCCCCTGTAATTGAAGTTTTACAGCCTCTAACATTGTGCTATACTTGATTACAGTTTCCACAAACAACTTGTTTCCCAGCCCTAGAGACCTTGAATGGATTTCTGGTTTCATCGGCCTATTTAACTCTTTTTTTTGGGCCTACCAGCTGCTTTTCTAGGCACTGGGGGGAAGAACGTCAGGAAAATAAGTGGTTTCCTACTCTTCTTTACTAGGCACAGGGTGAATAATGTGTTCATACACAACAAGATGTGTGGCTTTTGAGTAATAGGCGCTCACATAGGTCTATGATTTTTCCTTATTAGCAAATATAACACCGATTCCATGCTTACAGGGAATTCCATTTAAATCTCACATTTGACATGTGCAACTTCTGTCTTTCAAATTCACCACATGACTAGTATCATAGTAATCAACCTCATAAAGCTTATCCCCAGCTGGGGTGGCATAACAATTCCTACTTTCAAATTTCAGTTTCTCTATGAGATCCTGTTTATTCAGACAAATTTCACCTTTATACTTTTTCATTGCAGTGTACTTGACATGAAACCTCTTCATCAGCCTTTTTTGTATCCATTCAAACATGCTAACGATGGGCATATCTCTAGCTCTAAGAATGTATGAATTAAATGACTCACACATGTTGTTTTGAAGTGCGTCAGAATGAGCATGAGATGAAAAATGAACCCTACTCCACGTCCTAGGATCAAACTACATCAACCACTTGTAGGCAACCCCATCAAAGCTCTTGATCCCCTCCATTCGCTTCCGCCATGACTTGAGGCTCCCTATACTGGTAGCTAACCATAATTTATTTTTGTACTCCCTACCACTGAAGACTTTGCAGAAGTTCTCATACATATGCTTCACACAATAGCTATGCTCATTCTAGAGATTAACTGCCTTAAAGGCCTCAACTAACCTCTGAAACAAAACCTTCATTATTAATGTTGTATATAGCACAAAAAAGACACTAACAACAGATTTGGAATGAATAAAGTTGATTTTTAACAAACATAATTGTAAAATATTAACCAAACTGCGCATGAAATCAAACTATCAATACAAAACATATACAAAATATAATTTCATTTCCAAATAAGGCCTAAAATCAGACTATGAAAACACATTTATGAAGGCCAGAATACATAAATATTAGCTTAGAACACATATAAAGCCAACTAATACCTTCTGCTTGTCAGACGTAAACACCCAATTAGTCTCTTCCGGCCTTCCAATATCTTCAAACAATGCCTCAAGAAACCATGTCCAAGAAGCTTTGTCTTCACTATCAACATAAGCAATTGCTAGAGGAAACACGTTTTCATTTCCATCCCTAGCTACTGCACACAATAGTTGTCCTCCCATTGAAGTCTTCAGATGACAGTCATCTAGACAGATCAAGGGTCTTATCCCAAAAAAGTACCCTTGCTTCTGTGCAGTGAATATCATATACATGTATTCTAACATGGGCAAATGTTTGGGTAGCCTAGGAACCCCTTCTTCCGCATCAACATGTTCATCTGCCTCCCATAGTTCAATTTTGATCTTAACAACATTACCAGGGTTAAATTTGAGGACGGTTTAAGCATAATCTCTCAATCTCCTATATTGCTCTTATATGTCACCTACAATCTTTGTCTTAGCTTTAACCCTTGCTTTATATAGCACATGGCTCAACTGACTTTTGCACGCACCTGTCTTTGTATTGTCTTTTGCATTACAGTCACATCCCGGTCAGAATTATCTCTCAATTCATCCAAATATTTTTCATTAAAAAACGTGTTACTGATAAGACTATTCCTATTATTAAAAGGACAATCGTGCTTAGGTCTGAAAGTTTTTATTTGGAAGTAGGGAGCATCCCTAACTCCTAAGCCTTGAAGCATGGACTCTAAACGAGCAAGTTTCCTTATTTTTAGAAACTACAGAGATGTTTGTCCTAATGTTCTTCTGATATATGAAATCAAATCCACCCTGTATAGCCCAATCCTTTAGTGCTTTCCTAAATTCAACATGGTCACAAAAAAATTATACCTTTGTGCAAACCACTAATCTTAGATGAGGTTTCATCATTAAACTCAGGATGCCCCGCCTCATCATCTGATGACCCTCTGATGCTATTTAGGTCTTCACTATATGCATGATCTTCATTGAACTCCCCCAAATCTTCTTCATTTATCTCTTTTTCATTGAACTGTGTATGACCATCTGATTCTTCTGCAATGTCGTCCAACTCCTCTCTCAAATCCTCTATTGCCTCATGGAAAACCTCCTCTTCACTTCCTTGTAGATCTTCATACAACCAGCTAGCTTTAGTAGGATTGGAATCAGATTGCTCAATTGAAGAGCAATCATGCACAGGGGTTGAGCATTGATAATCTTCATCTGTGTCACTGTCACTACCAAATTGGGTTTGTAAAATTGTAGGAGCTGGAACTTTAATTTGGGTAATTGGTGGAGTGTGGGCTATAGGTGGGCTTTGGGTAGCCAATGTGGTGTGGCCTTCCTCAACAATTTGGGCATGTAATGGACTGTGGACTGCCTCAACAGTTTCAATAACCAAACAAGTCTGAGCTTCATTTTTGTAATTAGTAGGTTTGGGCATCTCATTAAACCTTCTAAACCATATATCTACCCCATTAGTATAAACCAAGTCCTGAGCATACCCTTCTAACTCAAACTTACTAAGGTAGTTTATGTCCACATTCTCCATTTTCTGCACCTCACCTCCCAAATATCTTTGATCTTCTTCGGACAATCCCATTTCCCACCATGGTGAATCCACAGGTTTACGTGCTCATCATCCATTCCCAGCATGTACATACAATATCACAAAGACAACCAAAACACAATGTTCAACGCCATTACTTCAACGATGCCACAAACAATAATGAACAGTCAAATACTCGTTTAATCTGTGTAAAACGACCAAGGTTAGGTAAGTTTCTTCAATTTTCAACTTACTTGAAGAGGAGCAGCAAGATTTTTGGAGTGAGCTTCTTCTCCGACCGCAGAATCTCCAACCTAAGCTAATTTGTCATTTGGTGTTTTATTAACACGCAATTAACCCGTTACTGTATCTAATTCAAATATTTGTCTGACATGGATAAAATACACCCCACGCGGCCTCCATTTTGTATGAATTATGGTCCACATTATTAATTTCTAAACGGACATTACCTGAGACCCCTGTGGTGATAACAAAAGGAAACCACAAATATTAGCTTGGGCTCACATCATAATTATGATTCAATGTGGCTCTGATGTCATGTTAAGACCTAATGTTTCATCTTAAAAGGTCAACCTAATTAGAAGACTAATCAAGGATCTTAATATATTACTTTATTAGTTCATATTTTATCAATGTAGGACTTCAACAGTCATATATTAATCATTACTTTCATATCAAAATATTTTTAAAATGTAAATGTCGGTCCATCTTGTTTTGAGTGATGCATGTTACAACAATTTGAAAATTTGTAAGAAGGTAGAATATTATTTTCTAATAAAATATCTCACATATTTTAGTTTAATTTTAATGATTTTTTCTCAAAACTTTTTATCAAACTAATGGTATATAATGCGTATGATTTATGTTCCGGTAAATATGTTTTATTTTTTATGCTACCATTGTGCATAATATCGCTCATACCGAATAAAAATTCTGAATAAACAATAAACCCATTGATGTTAACTTATTAAATTGTGTGAGAACACCTTAATTATAAGACCTCACTTTTATAATTCGTCATGCTCTTCCTATCTGTTTTATTTAACCATTTTTCATCTGTCCTAATAAATTTGTCTCATATAATACTTCACATTTGGTAATATGTGAGTAGTTTCAATAAATTTTTTATTTTATTCATATTTTATGATTTTAATATCAACCACGTATCACCGATTTTCTTAATAACTAAACTACATTACTCGCTCATGTTCCAATCTCAGAGGAACAGAGGTGATATACATTTCCCTTCCCAAACCTATAAGTAAAACCGCAATATTTTAGCAATTCACAAATGCATGTGGATGCAAGACCACCATCAACACAGATCCATCGTCACTGGATGCTAGACCGCCACCGATTACCGGTCAATCGCTAATTTGCCGGGTAAAGTTGCAGGCCGATTGAATGTGTAGTCAGACACTTGCTGCCAGACAACCACCACTAAATCTTGTGTAGTGATTGTTAGATTCTAGAATGTAACCCTAAGAGCATCCACTATGGTAATGACATATGATATCATTCTCTCTCTTCCACATTACTTCCTTCCAAAAATTTAACCCCTCCAACCTATCACATTTCTCCCCACTATGGTGATCCAGGTCACTTAAAATTTTACACTCCTTATTTTTGATGTATTCCACCATTACTAATTTATTTAATTTAAAAAAAGAATATAAAATCTACATTTGACCCACTATAATTATTTATTGTGGAAAAATAAAAATAAGTATATTTAAAAATATTGTTACACCATTAATTCAGGGGAAACGATATTCTAAAACAGATAAATTAAAATAAGATGCAAGAGAGGAAAGAAATGGTTAATTTTGAAGTAACTAAACATATTCTTCATTGGTGTCTATTTATAGAGGATAACGAATCTATTTTTTTTTTGACACAATATTTTTTACAATAAATTAAATTTAATGCATAATAAATGAAATTAGGGAGTTGGGGGTAGTTGATGGGGATGGTGGCAACCTTGATTCAAAGTAAAAAATCACTTGGCTTTCTCTAATTGGTTAGTCAAAAAGTCTTAAGGGTCAAATAGACCCTTGAACTAGCTTAAAGTGTTGAATTAGCCCCTTATATAACAGGTTCAGCCTGGCCATCGCTAATTGGGGAGGTTCCCGGTGGAATGTTTTGATGAAATTTTTTGAGCATCTTCTTCATTATGTCTAGTTTACCCATACCAAATTTCAGCTAAAAATTCAACCGGGAAGGCGGTCAAATAATTTTTTGAAGATAACTGCGCAGTTAAACAGCGCGGTACATTTCGGAAAATCATTTGATTGCCTTCTCGATTTAATTTTTAGCTGAAATTTGATATGGATAAACCAGACTTAATGAAAAAGATGCTCAAAAAATTTTATCAAAAAATTCCACCGGGAACCTCCCCAATTGGTGATGACTGGGCTGAACCTCCTATATAAGCGGCTAATTGAACATTTTAAGCTAGTTCAAGGGCATATTTGACTACCCTTTAGCCGTCAAAAAATAAATTGTCAGCTCCCATTCTCATCCTTGCATTTTGATCGATCAATTCATGAGCTCCCATGTGAGGATCAAGTGGGATTAATTTCTTTTTTGATCCCCAATGAACTCCGCATAGTCGATACTCTAAGAGTACCCCAAGTAACCCTAAAGATATTAAGCTAAAAGTATTACATATACCAAGCTAAAGATTATATAAGCATACAGTTAAAGAATTAAGCATACATAGTTAGTCATATATATTCAGAAAAATGTTAAATTTTAAAGCCCGTTTGGTAGCACCAAAATCGGCTGATTTGACTGATTCTGCTGAAATTTATGAAGTTCTGGCTGAAGTAGCTGCATTGGCTGATTCTGCTGATTTAAGAAAAAATTATTTTTAAAATATATTTTATTAATAAAATAAAGAAAAAATTATATGTAAGAATAGCTAAAATGGTCATCTACAGTAACTTCAGCCAATACAGCCAGAAAAGTAACTCTAATCTTACCTTTTCTGCTTATCACACAATTCAGCGCGCGAAAGCAAAAGTTACATATTTGGTGAAAAAGTTGGCTGATAAGCCTGATAAGCCGAAAAACAATGCTTCCAAACGGCTTCTTAGTTGCATATACTACCTCCCGTAGTCTCGTCCCTTTTTATTTAGTGATCTTTGACTTTTCCAATTAAAGATAGTAAACTTTGATCCATTATTTTTACTAATATATTTATGATAAACTTCATAATATATAATTGTATTATAATACTTTCAATAGAGAACATTTTCATATAATTTTCATATTAATAATACTACAGTGTATAAATATATAATATACTCAGTTAAAGTTTAACATTATTGACTTAATAAGTCAAATTTAGCTAAATAAAAAGAGACAAAATATACCGTATGTATATATATTCTCTTCATGGATGGCATCAACAGTGGATAAAAAGACTAAGGGTCTGTTTGCAACAGTTTTTGCTTTTAAAAAATTTCTTTTTTTTAATGAAATGAGGAGAAGTGATTAAATAAAAGTTGATAGTGTTTGAGAAAAGTGATTTTGAAAAGTAAAAGTGGGTAGCGTTTGATAAAATAAGTGTTTTTTGTGTAATAGAAAAAGTAAAAGCACTTTTGACGCGGAAGCCGAGAAAAATAAAAGTTATAATATTTGGGAAAATAAGTGTTTTTAAAGCCAAAAGATGAGAAGTATTTTTTTAAAATGAGTTCTTAGTAACATGCATAGTTTCGGCAGGTTGTTTTTAGCCTTGAGAATTGATGGAGGACAAAATCCCAAGTAACAGGGGTAGAAAGGCACGTGATACACCTTGAAAATAGAGCCTTTAATTAGCCTGCATATATAGACACTTTATCCGTTTTTAAATAAATGTAGCTGCCAACCTTTTATATTTGTCAATGACAATTTTGACTATTAATATATAATTCTCTAAAATAAAAAATTTTAAAAATCAGATCTTGAAAATTTATTATGAGACAAATTTAATTTTTTTTAAATATTAATTGATTTGTAAATAAAACATAGTCAAAGTATAATATGTGAATAGTGTAAAGTTTAACATGTTTCACTTACATAGGGAGTATTTCAAAACAGAGGTAGTACTACGTATAATATATTGCGGGCATTCAGACTAATAAATAACTAAATCTGAATTAATTAAGGCACTTAATTAATTAACAAATTAATTAAAGAGGACGCCGGCCAATACAAATTAGTATCCTCGTCGGTCATTATACGATAGTATATAAGGATTAGCTAGAGGGCCAACATCCAAAACTGACCACAAAGACGCACATGGCAGACGTGGGATAGGCCCATAAGATGATATGCTCCTCCTCGGGAAATCATGTGGGGTTATACGGTTAGCTGCAATATATGACCATATTTATACTTGTTAATAAAGAGGGTAACTACCCTTTGAACAACCTAGCTTGTGTCTGGTGTTTTTTTAAACATCACTCATCTTTGTATCCTATAAAATTGCTCAAAATAGGAGTAAACCATGAAATAACTGCAAAATAGGATTAGAGTAATATAAACATGTTTTTATTATCAAAATAGGCCGGATCGGAACATACGAGTTCTATTTTGATAAAAACAATTACACACTTAATAATGCGGAAGGTATAGCACCGAGACAAGCCAAATGTGTCACGCCCCGGACCGCATCCGTGCCACGTAGACAACCGCCGTACAACCCAATAAGAACAACGTAGTTCATTCTTATCAAATCATACAAGGCGTCCGATAGATTCTATTGCCAAACCGATTAGTAAACCCATACAATCAACATCAATATATAAATCAAACAAATGCGGAAATAAAATATGTTTGACATTTAGCCACACGTGGCAAACATGAGCACGCAGGCCCTTCAATAGTTTAATAGAAAACATCGTTCAAATATCCATGAGCAATTTCATAATTTCAAATAAGAATGGAAGCACGAACCACGTCTTCCTTATTTGAGTTCACCCTGGGCAAAGGTGCAGGTGGCAGGACTCTAGCCTCAACCTGAAAAATGTGAGGGCCCCCGAAGGGGTCAGTACTCCATAGAAGTACTAGTGACAAGCAGGCTATATGAGGAATAACTAATGTCTCAGACACGAGACCCAAAAATAGGGTGATACATATATTTATAGGTGTAACCATTGTCACCCCATTCCCAAGATAATACATACTGTATATACTTGTAAAATACTTGACCCGTAGGTCGTTTTCTCACAAAAGAGTCTTTTAGAGACAAGGTACTTACCCAACCTTTCCCCTTTCATTCCTGAATGCCTAGCTTAAGAGCTACATTCTACCTTCATAATATCCTACCGAGTTTCAGGAGTGTTAACCCTCCCGGGGATACTCAACCCCATCCGAGTTTTGGGATCATTTACCGTCCCGAGGATGCTCAACCTCAACCGAGTTTTAGGATCATTTACCGTCCCGAGGATGCTCAACCTCAACCGAGTTTTAGGATCATTTACCGTCCCGAGGATGCTCAACCTCAACCGAGTTTTAGGATTGTTTACCGTCCTGAGGATACTCAACCTCACCGAGTTTTAGGATCATTTACCGTCCCGAGGATACTCAACCTCAACCTTATTTCTAACCAAACCCTAACCTGGATATGGCTAACCTTGCATTCACTTAACTATGGACAATACCTAGTCCTATAGTCATATAATAATCCTTAGTAACCAACGTGGACGGGTCCCACCTGATCGATCCACGTTAACCCACTCAAAAACTACCCGTTTTGAGTATAACCCAATACTCGATCGAGTACCCATCAATACTCGGTCGAGTACAGGAGACAGGAGCCCATAAGGCTAATTTTCAAGGCATACTCGATCGAGTATCTATCCATACTCGATCGGGTATAGGAGACAGCGGCCCTTGGGGCCAATTTTTCAGCAGACACCCGGTCGGGTATTGTAGTTGACTTGGCGGTCAACGCCTGTTTGACCGCCCAAACGGAGTCTGATTAACGTGAAATTTTACATGCATAATCTACTTGAAGTCCTTGATCCAAAAATACCATTTTTGACCCCTGGATCATTGTACATAATGAGTTATCACATTTTTAATCACCAAACATACAAAACATGCTTTTCAACTTTGTTTTATATATAATCATGGCATAAGCCAATACTTGATTAACTTTAATCATTCCGTAAAACATATACTTGATTACTTTAGGTAATCTCATGCCTCAATCAAAAGTTATAAAGCATATAGCCGTCTTCTCACCTTATTGAAGCCTATGAAGTTCTAGCCTTTTCGATTTAGCCCCGGTGAAACTCCGGTGAACTTCAACGAACTCCGGCGACAACTCCGGCGCCCCTTTCAACTCCGTGAAAGTTCTTGAAATACCTTATACAAGTTAATAACAAGGTTTTATCATCATAAAACCCATATCACCACAAATAACCTCTAAAAGGTTATTTTCCGACGAACCCGTCAACTTTGCTCTCAAAGTTCGTTTTGGGTATAAACCAACTCCCCAACTCCCATTCTACACTTTTACATGTGTAGAACTATCCTAGGAGCATGAAACATGATTAAAGAGAAGAAATGGGATTAATGAAGTGATTACCTTGTAAATCACAAGTTTTCCCACCTTAACTCCTCTTTTCTCTTCTCCTCTTTCCTCCTTTCTTCCTCCCCTTGCTTGGTGCGTGAATGGTGGATGAAAATGGAGTTTTTTTGCAGAGATTCCTACTCTTTAGATGGAGGATGGGTCGAGCATATGGGTGTAGGGATGATGGAGATAGTCAGTTTGGCTTATTCATCAATTAACATGGGTGAGGGTCCCCTTGCCTTTCACTCTTTGTCTCCAAGTCCTCTCAACACCCCTCAGCAGTCCAAGGGTGCGGCTCCCCTTGCTATTTGCAAGACAAAGTCGTGGGGTGGCCCCCACTTAAATGGGTGGTCATCCCTTTGTGTCCCCAAGTGTACACTTGGTCCCGAAAGTTGTATTTTCCGGACTGTTTTAACTATATTTCATTTTATCGGGTAAAATGAAATATCTATCATTCTTCCAATCATTATTGGCTATAAGAATGAATTTAAATTCCCCAACTTTTAATTTGGTGGTCTCCATAATTTATTATGGCTTTTTATCCGATATTACTTTGGTACTGATAAATGGGCTTCATATGTCCAAATGGTTACTCATATAATTTCTATAGCCCAACAAGGATATAACCATTACACACATATTATCTTGACCCAAATGAATATAATATGCGGTCCCGACAATATCGGGTGGCCCCCCACTCCCGGTGTGGGCTCCACGTGAATTCTAATATTCACGTAGAAGAAATGATAAAAATTTTACAATCGCGTAAAGATGTGTTTATTCATTTCTCAGGGTTCAATACATAATTTGATAAAGTACAATTACTTGGGGGCGGTGTTACAAGTTCTACCCCCCTTATTTGGGATTTCGTCCCCGAAATCCACGTGTTTAGTCAAACAAAAATGGATATTGTTCCCTCATCAGGGTCTCCACTTCCCAAGTTTGCTCCTCAACACGATCACTCTTCCAAAGCACTTTTACCATCGGTACTTCTTTACTTCTTAGCTTCTTTACCTGCCGGTCCATGATCTTTACTGGTTGCACTGCATAGTGTAGGTCTTCTCGGATTTCTACCGGTGGTCTCTCAAGAATATGTGATGGGTCCCGTACATACTTCTTGAGCATGGAAACATGAAATACATTATGAATCTTTTCCAATTCTGGAGTTAACTGAAGCCGGTATGCTACGACCCCGATTCTTTCAATGATTTTGAATGGGCCTATGTAACGTGGGTTGAGCTTACCCCGACTGAGGAACCTGATGATCCCTTTCCAAGTTGACACCCTCAGAAATACCTCATCGCCAACCTCAAACTCTAATGTCCTTCGTCGTTTATCTGCATAGCTCTTCTGTCGATCTTGGGCAGCCCTGAGTCTATCTTGAATAACTCTCACCTTCTCCTTGGTGATTTCAACTAGCTCCGTACCCTCGAGCTTGGCCTCGCCAACCTCATCCCAACACAAAGGTGTCCGACATTTCCTCCCATACAATGCCTCGTATGGGGGCATGCCTATACTTGCCTGATAACTGTTGTTATAGGCGAATTCCACCAAAGCCAACTGGTTGTCCCAACTTCCTTGGAACTCTAAGGCACATGCCCTCAACATGTCCTCCAAAATCTGAATCACCCGTTCAGATTGCCCATCAGTTTGAGGATGGAATGCCGTGCTAAACCTCAACTTTGTTCCCATGGATTCCTGGAACTTAGGCCAAAACCGTGATGTGAACGGATTCCTGGTCTCTATCCGACACTATAGTAACCGGAACCCCATGCAGTCTCACGATCTCATCTGTATACAACTTGGCCAGTCGCTCAAGCGTATAAGTAGTGTTAATAGGCAGGAAATGAGCACTTTTGGTCAACCTGTCAACCACCACCCATACCGCATCATAGTTTCTAACAGTCCGTGGTAGACCTACCACGAAGTCCATGGTAACATGCTCCCACTTCCATTCTGGAATGGTAAGCGGCTGTAATAACCCCGCCGGGTGCTGGTGCTCCGCCTTAACTTGCTGACAGGTAAGGCAACGGCTCACATATTCTGCAATCTCTCTCTTCATCCCCGACCACCAGTAACTTTCCTTCAAGTCCCGATACATCTTTGTACCGCCTGGGTGCATGGCATACGCAGATGAGTGGGCCTCCTCAAGAATAGATTTACGGAGCTCCTCGTCTGATGGCACACACACCCGTCCTTTGAACAGTAAGAGTCCATCCTCTCTCTCCCGGAAACCCTCGACAGGTCCCGCCAGCATCCGCTCCCGGATTTTCTGAACTTCTTCGTCATTGCCTTGACGTGTCCTGATCTCATCTAATAGGGTGGGTCTCACCTCAAATCTGGCCAATAAAGCCCCATTCGTGGATACTTCCACGTGTGCCCTCAATGCTCTTAAGCATGTGAGTAAAACCCCTGATGAGCTTTTTCTACTGAGAGCATCAGCAACCACGTTAGCCTTACCCGGATGGTAATCAATAATCAAGTTGTAATCCTTGATTAACTCCATCCATCTTCTTTGCCTCATGTTCAACTCTTTCTGAGTGAACACGTACTTCAAACTCTTGTGATCAGTATAGATGTGACACACCTCACCGTAGAGGTAATGCCTCCATATCTTCAAAGCAAACACCACAGCTCCTAGCTCAAGGTCATGTGTGGGGTAATTCACTTCATGCTTCCTCAGCTGCCGAGAAGCATAAGCAATTACCTTCCCCGATTGCATCAGTACGCACCCAAGTCCCTGGATGCTAGCATCGCTATAGATGTCATACCCCAACCCTTGCACGGGTAGAGCAAGTACTGGTGCTTCCGTCAACCGTTTCTTTAGCTCAAGAAACCCTTTCTCACACTTGTCATCCCACACAAACATAGCTCCCTTTTTTGTGAGCTTCGTGAGTGGAGATGCTATCACCGAGAACTTCTCCACGAACTTGCGGTAATATCCCGCTAAACCGAGGAAACTCCGTATTTCCTTCACATTCTTGGGCCTCTCCCAATTAGTGACCGCTTCAATCTTGGAGTTATCAACTGAAATGCCTGAGCCTGATACCACATGTCCGAGAAAACCGATCTCCCCAAGCCAAAATTCACATTTAGAGAATTTGGCAAAGAGTTGCTTCTCCCGCAGTGTTTCAAGCACGAGTCTTAGATGTTTCTCGTGTTCTTCTTCGTTCTTGGAGTATATCAAAATATCATCGATGAACACTATGACAAATTGGTCCAAGTATTGATGAAATACTCGGTTCATGAGGTCCATGAATGCCGCGGGGGCATTTGTAAGCCCAAACGACATCACCAGGAACTCATAGTGACCATACCTTGTACGGAATGCACTTTTGGGTATGTCACTCTCCTTGATCTTTAGTTGATGGTAGCCCGACCTCAAGTCGATCTTGGAGAACACGGTTGCCCCCCGTAATTGATCAAACAAGTCGTCAATCCTTGGCAAAGGATATTTGTTCTTTATTGTGACCTTGTTCAATTGACGGTAGTCGATACACATTCTCATTGTACCATCCTTCTTCTTTACAAAGAGTACGGGTGCTCCCCATGGTGAATGACTCGGTCTAATGAATCCATTATCTAGTAGCTCTTCCAATTGAACTTTCAATTCTTGAAGTTCAGCCGGTGCCATTCGATACGGGGGAATTGAGATGGGCTTGGTGCCTGGTTCAACCTCAATCTCAAACTCGATCTCCCGATCTGGTGGGAGTCCCGGGAGTTCTTCAGGGAAAACTTCTGGATATTCCCTCACCACCCTCACCTCCGTGAGGCTCTTTCCTTTGCACTCCTTGCCTAGGACATAGGCTAAGTATGCTTGATAACCTTTCTTCATCAACCGCCTCGCCCTTAAGGCCGATATGATACAGGGATTGAATTTTCCTCTATCTCCCTCGAAGCATAGAGTATTTCCCTCTTCGTCTTCTAATTCTAACACCTTGGTGTAGCAATCTACCTTTGCATGGTGTTTCTCAAGCCAGTCCATGCCGAGTATGGCATCGAACTCAAGCATGTCTAACGGTACAAGGTCGCCCATTAGACGGTGCTCCCCTATCTCCACATTACATGAAGGATAGTAGTGCTTCCTCTCTACATCATCTCCCAACGGTGTAGAGACCCACAAAGGTTGCGCCATTGCTACTAACGGCATGCCCAATCCCTTGGCAAACGCTTCGCTTATAAATGAACGTTGCGCCCCGGTGTCGATGAGAATTCTCGCGTGTTTACCATTGATCTTTAGCGTCCCTACATATACAAGCCATGTAAGACACTCGACATAACGTCCCGACTGAAAAGGACTTAGCGAAACAACTCCCGGCTTAGGACTATACTATACTCGGTCGGGTAGGACCCTATACCCGGTCGGGTATAGCTCGAGTCCTTAAGGAAAAACTTCCTGTTATCCTTGCCCGGTCGAGTACACACCCTGAACCCGAACAAACTATCTATACCCGGTCGGGTATATGCCCATACCCGGTCGGGTATCACTCAAAGTGTTAAATAAAAACTTTCTGCCTACGCCGTTCGATCGAGTACACGCCTCAAAAACAAAAATTTACTAATACTCGATCGAGTATACAACCATACCCGGTCGAGTATGGCTGGATTTGCCAAAACCGGAGGGTTCTGCTAAACTTGCTCGAACGAGTACCCACCTCAAAACCGAGCAATTTGCTCATACCCGGTCGGGTATATATGGATACCCGATCGGGTATCACATGTTTCCTGCAGATTTTAACTTTAAAACAGATGAAAAAACTGCATGTGGAATCAAGGGGTTACCTGCAATAGAGTCCGGGTTAGCCCGAGCATCGGCCTCGGTCATTGCATACACCCGTGCTTGGGTCCTCCCTTGGTTAACGGACGCGGCGTTACTGGCCGTGGGTCCGCCCCTTCCCGTGCCGCCTTGAGATGGTCCCGCACGACCCCTATCAGACGTAGGTGCCTCAACAGCTCCCGATGGCCCACCTCCACTCAACATTGGGCAAGAGAGTTTGAGGTGGCTTGTGCTACCACACTTGTAGCACCGGGGTGGTTCATTGCACTTCCCGGAGTGATTCCTGTTACAGTTCGGACACCTTGGTGGCCTCACGCTCCCCGAGATATGCCCTTGCCCTCCTGGGCCCTTACTCTTCTTTGCCGGTGGTTCCGGCGCCCTGAATGATCTTCCATTCCCGGCGTGATGTTTCCGAGAATGGTCTTGGGGTCCAGAATTTCCCCATCTTCTTTTCTTCGCCTCTTCGGCGTCTCTCTTCTTCCTTTCATTCCACTTGGCTTCCCCAAGTAGCCCTTGATCCACAATCTCACTAAAAGTCATGTGATGATTGTAGGTGGCCCTATCACGGATATCCAACTGTAGGGTATCCCAGAAATGATTAGCCATGCGGTTCTCATCCATGGCGTACTCAAGTATGTATCGTGCCAAGTCCCGGAACCTTTGTTCCAGTTGCCTCACCGAGCAATCCTCCTCCTGTACCAGGGTCATGTACTCCTTCCTCTTCTGGTTCTTTTCGAACTCTGAGTAGTACTGATTATAGAATTCTACTTCAAATTTCTCCCAGGTGGTCTCACCGTGGAACTTTCCTTCCACACCTTCCCACCATACCGCGGCTACTCCCTCCAGCAACCTGGTAGCAACTGTCAGCTTTATATCAAGCCCGATCTGCATATCCCTACCAGCCTCATTTAGCTTCTTTATCCAATCGGCAGCCACCGATATATCACCCTTGCCGTCAAATGACTTGCACCCCAAGGCCCTAGCCTCCTTGAGGTATTTGGAGATTCTTACACAAAAACCTCCTCCATGCATTTCCTGTGACGCCACAGGTGTAGCCACTGATGCTCCCCGGCTTCCGTGACCTGAAGCCCCCTGAGAGGCACGCCTAGCTTGGCGCCTAAGATCTCTCCTCAACTTCTCCTTTTGATACCACTCGAACAGTTCACCCATCTGGGCGAATTTGGCATCACTCTCATCGTTGTCATCATCAGTATACGTATCACCCCCATCATATGGGGTCTCCTCATGTTCCGTCTCGGGAACATAGGTAGAGTCATAATCCTCGGTGTGAGTTCCATGCACCGAGCTAACATGGCCATCGCTCACGGTTTGAGCCCGACGGCCTCCCCGGCCTCCACGGCCTCCACGGCCTCTCCTACCGCCTCTTGCGCCCCGAGATGCAACCTGGCTAGCCCCTTCGGACGTCACCGGAGTTTGCCCTCTCGGGTTGTTTCTCGTAGCCATGCCTCTACCCTCCATTTCTGAAAGAAATTCGGAATGAGTCGTTAGACTCGTATCAATGTCAATTGACGGAATAGTACAAAAGACACCACTTGGTCCAACGTTATGGCCAACAAACTGTTAAGGGTACCGTCTTAACAATAAGAGGTCAATAACTTGGTTTCCAACGGTTCCTTAAGTACAAAAAACCTTTTGCTCATGGTTTTGCTCAAAACATTTTTGATGATACTATATTGAGAGGTTAATTATATAGTTTAGAAATCGATGGCTCTGATACCACTTAATTGTCACGCCCCGGACCGCATCCGTGCCACGTAGACAACCGCCGTACAACCCAATAAGAACAACGTAGTTCATTCTTATCAAATCATACAAGGCGTCCGATAGATTCTATTGCCAAACCGATTAGTAAACCCATACAATCAACATCAATATATAAATCAAACAAATGCGGAAATAAAATATGTTTGACATTTAGCCACACGTGGCAAACATGAGCACGCAGGCCCTTCAATAGTTTAATAGAAAACATCGTTCAAATATCCATGAGCAATTTCATAATTTCAAATAAGAATGGAAGCACGAACCACGTCTTCCTTATTTGAGTTCACCCTGGGCAAAGGTGCAGGTGGCAGGACTCTAGCCTCAACCTGAAAAATGTGAGGGCCCCCGAAGGGGTCAGTACTCCATAGAAGTACTAGTGACAAGCAGGCTATATGAGGAATAACTAATGTCTCAGACACGAGACCCAAAAATAGGGTGATACATATATTTATAGGTGTAACCATTGTCACCCCATTCCCAAGATAATACATACTGTATATACTTGTAAAATACTTGACCCGTAGGTCGTTTTCTCACAAAAGAGTCTTTTAGAGACAAGGTACTTACCCAACCTTTCCCCTTTCATTCCTGAATGCCTAGCTTAAGAGCTACATTCTACCTTCATAATATCCTACCGAGTTTCAGGAGTGTTAACCCTCCCGGGGATACTCAACCCCATCCGAGTTTTGGGATCATTTACCGTCCCGAGGATGCTCAACCTCAACCGAGTTTTAGGATCATTTACCGTCCCGAGGATGCTCAACCTCAACCGAGTTTTAGGATCATTTACCGTCCCGAGGATGCTCAACCTCAACCGAGTTTTAGGATTGTTTACCGTCCTGAGGATACTCAACCTCACCGAGTTTTAGGATCATTTACCGTCCCGAGGATACTCAACCTCAACCTTATTTCTAACCAAACCCTAACCTGGATATGGCTAACCTTGCATTCACTTAACTATGGACAATACCTAGTCCTATAGTCATATAATAATCCTTAGTAACCAACGTGGACGGGTCCCACCTGATCGATCCACGTTAACCCACTCAAAAACTACCCGTTTTGAGTATAACCCAATACTCGATCGAGTACCCATCAATACTCGGTCGAGTACAGGAGACAGGAGCCCATAAGGCTAATTTTCAAGGCATACTCGATCGAGTATCTATCCATACTCGATCGGGTATAGGAGACAGCGGCCCTTGGGGCCAATTTTTCAGCAGACACCCGGTCGGGTATTGTAGTTGACTTGGCGGTCAACGCCTGTTTGACCGCCCAAACGGAGTCTGATTAACGTGAAATTTTACATGCATAATCTACTTGAAGTCCTTGATCCAAAAATACCATTTTTGACCCCTGGATCATTGTACATAATGAGTTATCACATTTTTAATCACCAAACATACAAAACATGCTTTTCAACTTTGTTTTATATATAATCATGGCATAAGCCAATACTTGATTAACTTTAATCATTCCGTAAAACATATACTTGATTACTTTAGGTAATCTCATGCCTCAATCAAAAGTTATAAAGCATATAGCCGTCTTCTCACCTTATTGAAGCCTATGAAGTTCTAGCCTTTTCGATTTAGCCCCGGTGAAACTCCGGTGAACTTCAACGAACTCCGGCGACAACTCCGGCGCCCCTTTCAACTCCGTGAAAGTTCTTGAAATACCTTATACAAGTTAATAACAAGGTTTTATCATCATAAAACCCATATCACCACAAATAACCTCTAAAAGGTTATTTTCCGACGAACCCGTCAACTTTGCTCTCAAAGTTTGTTTTGGGTATAAACCAACTCCCCAACTCCCATTCTACACTTTTACATGTGTAGAACTATCCTAGGAGCATGAAACATGATTAAAGAGAAGAAATGGGATTAATGAAGTGATTACCTTGTAAATCACAAGTTTTCCCACCTTAACTCCTCTTTTCTCTTCTCCTCTTTCCTCCTTTCTTCCTCCCCTTGCTTGGTGCGTGAATGGTGGATGAAAATGGAGTTTTTTGCAGAGATTCCTACTCTTTAGATGGAGGATGGGTCGAGCATATGGGTGTAGGGATGATGGAGATAGTCAGTTTGGCTTATTCATCAATTAACATGGGTGAGGGTCCCCTTGCCTTTCACTCTTTGTCTCCAAGTCCTCTCAACACCCCTCAGCAGTCCAAGGGTGCGGCTCCCCTTGCTATTTGCAAGACAAAGTCGTGGGGTGGCCCCCACTTAAATGGGTGGTCATCCCTTTGTGTCCCCAAGTGTACACTTGGTCCCGAAAGTTGTATTTTCCGGACTGTTTTAACTATATTTCATTTTATCGGGTAAAATGAAATATCTATCATTCTTCCAATCATTATTGGCTATAAGAATGAATTTAAATTCCCCAACTTTTAATTTGGTGGTCTCCATAATTTATTATGGCTTTTTATCCGATATTACTTTGGTACTGATAAATGGGCTTCATATGTCCAAATGGTTACTCATATAATTTCTATAGCCCAACAAGGATATCAACCATTACACACATATTATCTTGACCCAAATGAATATAATATGCGGTCCCGACAATATCGGGTGGCCCCCCACTCCCGGTGTGGGCTCCACGTGAATTCTAATACTCACGTAGAAGAAATGATAAAAATTTTACAATCGCGTAAAGATGTGTTTATTCATTTCTCAGGGTTCAATACATAATTTGATAAAGTACAATTACTTGGGGGCGGTGTTACAAAATGATCATGGGGCGGCTTAGGCAGTGTTTGCAAATGATTAATAAAAAAACGTTTCTCGACTTTTGGTTTAAAAAAAAAACTAAAAAGAGTGTTTTGAAGGTTTTGAAGTTTTAATTTGCCCACGTAATAGCGTGCGCAATAGTGCTCGCTTTCGGGCGTTACTCTCAAAAAGAGACCTTTGACCAATTAATCAGTATTATTTTGGGGGTTTTGAAGTTTTAATTTACCTACGGTTCATGATATATCTCTCCTGAGTCGTCATGAATCTGCTTTTGGCCTTGTTGATTAATTCATACTCCGTACTACTTTGTTTCTTTTTTAATTTTATAAAGTTAATCCCCTAATTGGTATTCACAGTTCACACACTATATTTAGGGTCCGTTTGGTTGGGGGTGATCTCACATGAAGGCCGGAATGTGATGCACGGAATGTTAGATACCCTTGTTTGGTTCACGGGTTTGAAAAAAAATCGGGAAAGTTACATTCTCGGGAATGTAATATGGATGGGAATCTTAAACCCGTCCATACCTTAGGTTATCTCACATTCCCGGGGTGATCTAATTATCTTCCGAAAATACCCTCAATTAATGATCTCTTTTCATTTAATTTCTTTATATATTCAATTATTATCAAATTTGATTTTTTGTGACTTTATAAAACTTTTAATGTAGTATCTAAATATGTAAATTTTAATTACTAAAAATAATCTTATTATTGACAGAGATCAGTTAGTTTAAATTCCATGGTCTGTCGAACATCGTAAATTGTGTAACAACCTTTTAGGTGGGACAGACGGAGTATTGCTTACAGTCGAATGTCTATTCTCGTTATTTGCATAATTTTTTTCCTTATCATTTAAATTTTTTAAGGTATTTATGTTATAAGAGTTATAGATTATTTAAGTTTTGATGAGTGGATTTCAAAATTTAATAGCGAAGTTGGTCATTTTTTCTTTATTTTGAAAACAACTTTTACGATTAACTTGATCATTTTTAAATATTAATTTTTTTGAGATGATAATAAATATATTTATATTACTATTTGAACAAAGTTTTTTTTCATTTCTGTATTGGATCTACAACTTTTTACAATTAAACATATTTTACTTAAAAATAATTCAATTAGGTTTGATTTTATTTAATATTAAGATATTCATTTTTTCTTTAATTTTAATCACTTTAGATGTATGTTGTAATAGATTTATTGCGTTAAGAGAAAATATTTAAAGGGCATAAAAGTAATTCAACAATTTAACATACCCAGCAATCTGACATTCCCTTGATGTTAACCAAACACAAGTAGGAATAAATTGAATACATTCCCATCAATCTAACATACCCAGCAATCTGACATTCCCATGGTAATCTGACATTCCTTGAACCAAACATACCCTTAACATAAGCCAGGAGCAGAGTGTATTCCACGATTGTGAAGATTTTTTCTAGCTACAATACTAAAATTTAAAGCAAAATTAGAGAGCCACGGAGTTATATATGGTATATATATTGGTATGATGATATACTCCGTATAAAAGTTTACCCTTGTTTGATCTTTTCTGTTAGAATCCCGATTCACTTAAATTAGCTTGTTCATTGATTCACAGGTTTCTAGATTTCTTTTTGGATTCGCTGATTTTTCGATTTTCTTGAATTGGTTGGTTCTCTAATTCACCAACTGGCCTGGTTACAAAACGGAAACCTGCGGTTTTCTTTCATTAAGGGTATTATGGTCAGTTTTCCTGCGGTTTTCTTTCATTAAAGGTATTATGGTCAGTTTTTTAAAACGTCCGTGTGAAACATGAGTCACCCGCGCTGCAGGACTCCTATTTTGGCATATACTTTCTATTCTTGGATATCTGTTTGTAGTTTGTACTACCAAAAAAAATGTGTTTGTACTACAATTCCATATCACTTTACACATATATACAAAAATATTTCTATATACTTCCTCCGTTCTTAAATAAATGCAACGGTCAACATTTCACACTTGTCGAGACACAACTTTGACCATTAATATATATGATTTTGTATTAGTAAAAAAATTTAAAAAAATTAGATTATGAAAATTTACAATGAGACAAGTTTAACAATATTTTTTTCATAAAAAAAATTTATTATATTAATAAATAAAATGTAGTCAAAGTAGAACATGTGAATAGTGGAAAAGTCAAAGTGTTGCATTTATTTAAGAAACTATAGATCAGTGGTGCAGAAAAGTGGAAAACACTATCCAAAAGGATTAAGGAATAGGGTGGTGATGTGCAGTTTCACATGCAGCTACTACATGATTGAACCCGTTTTATGAATTGAAATAACTAACATCGAAGTTAGTTATGAATTGGTGTAGGGTTACAACTTACAATGATGATTTCATAATTATGATATACTACATCACGATATAACTCATTAAGCCATGTAGCAATAATGCAATATATTCAAGGGAAAAAATAAATGCAGAGCGCATAGCCGCATTGGCTAGGCCTGGCCAGAAATAAATATGTGGGTTCTTTAGGAGTATATTTTAATAAAACTAGTAGTGGATACGTTTTTTTTAAGAAATGGTTCATATTGGTGGCCAATATTGACTCATTGTATCTAAAAATCCGCAAGTGTCATACCTCAAATAATACTCCGTAGTATATATGAAAGGAAAAAGAGTCAAATAAGCCCATATACTATTATCAAAACATCACATAGACCCATGTACTTCAAAAACAATCACACAAGTACATGTACTCTTAATAAACAATCAAACAAGTCCAATGACCGGTAAGCAACCTTTGATAGCAGGTTACAATCATTTGCTTTATTTGTTTTTGTCTTTCCTTTTTTTCTTTTGTTTCACCGCTGCACACTTGCACCTCTCTCCTTGTTAAGCTTCTTTTTCATTTAATCTTTTATCCTTTTTCTTTTATTTTTATTTGTTCACTCTTAGTCATCTCTCTGCACCCCACGACTCCATTTCTTTCGAATCCTCTAAATGTATTGTCTTTTTTTCCATTGTTTTTATTTTCTCATCCCAACGTTTTATATTTTAAGTTTTTTCCTTGTTTGATTTTTTTCATTTAAAGTCTTTGATCCATAAATGCTTTGCACCCTTTGTTTTGCAATACTTCACTAAAAATCAAATTTCATTTAAATATGATTTTGAGCGTTAAACTCAAACTAATACTATTTACTTTTAAAACAATAAGGTTGTAATTTCATACATGGTCACAAAAATATACAATTTTACGCAAATTTTCAAAATCCTTTACATCAATGATATATCTTCTGTTGTTAAATATAGCTCATATACAAAAAATTTCAGTCCGAAAAATTCAATTTTCATGCATAATATGTTTCAATGGGGTAAAAACTTTTTATACTTTTTGTATAAAGTCGTGTGTGCCTCAAACTAAATTCTACTAAAACTAATACGTAGTATAGTGAAGTAAAATTTGTATCCACAGGGAAATTATTATTTTTCTTTTATGAAACTAGTAATTAAAAGAGAATTTTTGGGATTGCTACTTTCCACTTGTTGATACTAGTAAATCACCCGTGTGATGCAAAAGATTAATTGACAGTAAAAAAAATAAATTATTAGTCAATTACATCGTGCACAATTCAAAAACGAAATCATTCAAGGCCATCTTTTTTTTTGTCTTCAGCCACCCTTGTCACCGGAAAGTCCACCAGAAAAGTGATACTAGCGAAATCATTTTTAAAAAATAAATTAAACAGATCTGAAAAATCCAAAGAGGCATTTCCACGCCGACCAGAGAGGCAATCTCCTGCCAGACATCATGGGCCGGACGCCCGAGGTAGGGAAGGACCAACTCCTGCTCTTCGGGGGCCGAAGAGGAAGCCCCCCGAGGCCTTTTGGACTTCTTGTCCTTCGCCTTCTCCCCTTCATGGGGATGAACGGCCTGCAGAGGCGCCACGACTTCGGGGACACCAGGTTTGAGGATTGGGGCCTGGGACCCCTGTGCCATCACCGTGGCGATGAGATGCTGCTCCGCCTCCACCGTGCGACGATCGGCCTGGGAGGCGGAGGAGTTAGAATCTGCTATTTGGGCGGCCTTGGCCTTGGCGAGGGCAGCATCGGCAGCAGCGCCTTTGCCCTTCCTCGTCTTGAGGAGCTTCTCGTGGTTCATTTGTTCTTGGGTTGGGGGGAGACCTGAAAGAAAAAAGAAGGGAAATGGGTTAGATGGACGAGCGTCAGGAGGGACTCACCTCGGAGGTCAGGACCGCCCAGTACCCCGAGACGAGCGTAGGAGGAAAGATGCCCGAGAGTATGGGGCGGTACCTATTCCTGCCGCGGCAAGTGCCTCGAAAGTTAGGAAGTCATCTAAGGGCCGGACGCCGCCCGTCGAAATCTTCCTGATGTCTTCCGCCAGATCGTCGGTCAGCTCCGGGGACCCTATCTTGGGCGGATAGCCATTCCACCGCAATGGCAGACGAGCATCCGCATACCGCACAAAGAAGAACCGATTCTTCCAATCATGGATGGAACTCGGTGCTCCGCTGAACAACCTCCGTTTCGGACGGGCTGCAATGCTCAGGAAACCATCGGAATTCTGGGGGGTGAGCCGGTAGAAGTAATGAAACAAGTCCAAAGTGGCGGTGACCTCACTAGCGGACTCCTGTTCCCCGACATCGGCTACAGGGTCCACCACATCGAGGTTAGGACACCAGGCTGGACGCAGGCCCATGACCCTTGGAAAGAGACGGACGTCTGGAATTGGGGGGTTCAGGTTCAATGGCCCATCGCGGCGAACGTCTGTGCAGGGACAAGGAGCAGGGCCACGGGCCATCAGGGATGACGACGAACGTCCCCAGAGCGAACCTATAATTATCAGAGGGAATCCAGTCCACATGGTGAGAATCCATTAAGGCCAGGAGACGAATTGCCGAAGCCTCTTGAGGGGCACTTGGGGCAATCCAGCTCGCTTCCCGGACGGACGAACGTCCCCACTATTTAGGCGGGAAACCTAGATTCTGGCGGGAAGTGCATTTAATGCTGAAGATTTGGTGGTTGGGACACCAGCGGTCCACAGGCCTCCACGTCAGCATAGCCACCTGCCCATTGGCGGGTATAAATAGAAGCATTTATTTCATTGTAAAGGGTTGGCAACCTTCTATTCTGAGCATTCTAGCTTTAGCATTCTTACTCGCAGCACATCTACTGCCTTGTAAGACGAACGACCGACGGAGCCTTAGCAAAGAGTACTGTATTAGGGAGTTATTAAGAGATAATAATACCTAATCACTTACTTGCTACTTTCTTGTTCTTTCTAATCCATATCATCTGCTTGTTGGGCTAGCTTAATCTCATACACTCCATTCGAAATCCTTGGGCTTACGTGTTGGACCCGGGGGTTGAAGGAATAAACCTCAACACACATTTATTATTATGAAGGAATAATAATAATAATAATAATATATGAAAAAAGTGATACTCAACAAAAAAGATAAACAAATGAAGAGAATAAATTACTAGATAACAACCTAGGGAAATGCAAACACAATAAAAGTATCCCTTTTTACAACCTTAATTGTTTTAAAAGTAAAAAAAATAAAAAGTATTAATTTGAGTTTAACGTTCAAAATCATATTTAAATGAAATTTGATTTTTACATTAGTGAAGTATTTCAGAACAAAGGGTACGAAGCATTTATGGATGAAAGGCATTATATGAAAAAATGAAACAGGGAAAAAACTTAATATTTAAAATGTTGGGATGAGAAAATGAAAACAATGGGAAAAAAGACAACCCATTTACGAAAGAAGTCGAGTCATGGGGTGCAGAGAGATAAATGCGTAAGTGTGAAAAAATAAAAATAAAAGTAAAAGGAAAGATTAAATGAAAAAGAAGCTTAACAAAGAGGTGCAAGTGTGCAGCGGTGAAACAAAAGAAAAAAGGAAAGACAAAAAAAGATAAAGCAAATGATTGTAACCTGCTATCAAAGGTTGCTTACAGGTCATTGAACTTGTTTGATTGTTTATTAAGAGTACATGTACTTGTGTGATTGTTTTTGAAGTACATGGGTCTATGTGATGTTTTGATAATAGTATATGGGTTTATTTGACCCTTTTTCCTATATGAAATGATGCCCGCTTTAATTAACGTGCAATGCCCTCATTAATCCCTGTCTAAACCTGTTTAAACATTCGTTCTTTGCAACCAGTGATGACAGATTTGACACTTGCCTGTTTAGCGGCCTTTAATTTGGTCTTAGCTCTCTTAATTATCAATCAACTTTTTATTATTATCAAACTTCAATTTTCAGAATAGGAGTATCATGTTTTTTATTCTCTAAATAAAAGTAATCTGCCATGCTTGGAAAAAATACCATGTTAAAAGTCTTGTAATGTCAAACCTGACAGAAATTTACTCCTATTTAGGGAATAAAAAACATGATACTCCTATTTTGAAATTTCATAACATTTTTACTCCTATTTGGGAAATTCTCTCTTTAATTTTTCATATTTTAATATTATATATTCATCCATCACAAATTGATTCGCAAAAATTAAGTGACATAAGGATTAAGGCATTGAATGTGATAAGTGAAGTTTGATTTTAGGGAGAATTTGACTTTGCACCTCATGTTTTAGGCCATATTGGACTTTGCACCCCATATTCAAAATCATTAATATTTGCACCCCATTAGCTCAAAAATTGTGAAGGAGTGGGGTGCAAAGTCAAATGATTATATAGTGAAATAGGGTGCAAATATTAATGATTTTGAAAATGGGGTGCAAAATCCAATATTAACCAAAACATGGGGTACAAAGTCAAATTCTCCCTTGATTTTACTATTTGCCTTATCTCCCATAAAGTAGAGACATTTAGTTAAATGAAAATGATAAAAATAAGGATAAGTTTGTCACTTTAATTTCTTCATGTTTTGATACTTGAAACCGTCAATGAAAAATCATTCTGGGACAATCAAAATATGAAAATTTGCAAAATCCTGGAGGGTGTAAAAATAAATAAATACGGAGTATGAAATTATTTTCCTTGTGGAATTCACCGATTTTAGTAATATTTTGTTTAGTTAAGAATTATATTACTCTGTATATTTTAAATGCAATTTTTTATAATTCAGCAAATGAAGGCATTTGAGTCAGAATTTCAGCAATCCCGACAGATTTCATCCTATGAAGTATGAACCAATGTCTTTGTAAAATGAAGTAATCATTAAAGATAAAATTAAAATAATTGAAAACAATAAAATATTAGTGTGTCTTACATACATCAATTACATAAATGTGTTTTTTAGATTCTTCATGTTTACATAATACCAGTCTTAGAGGCCGTTTGGAACCACTGTTTTCGGCTTATCAGGATTATCAGCCAACCTTTTCACCAAACACGTAAATTTTGCTTTCGCGCGCTGAATTGTGTAATAAGCAGAAAAAGTAAAGTTGGAGTTACTTTTCTGACTGTTTGGCTGAAGTTACTGTAGATGACCATTTTAGCTATTTTTACATATAATTTTTTCTTTATTTTATTAATAAAATATATTTTAAAAATAATTTTTTCTTAATTCAGCAGAATCAACCGAAGCAGCCACTTCAGCCAGAACTTCATAAATTTCAACAGAATCAACCAAATCAGCCGATTTTCATATTACCAAACGGGCTCTTAAAGTCATGTGAAACAAGTATGAGCACCGAGCACGCGAACATGTTCACTACAACTCTACAAGGCACATTGACTTGATAACTGATTCACCATCGACATTCTTTAGAGGACTCGAGCGGAAATTATGTTTAGGAAAATTAAGGATATAAAATTAGTGTTTATTCTTGTTTAAGATAGATTTAGAGTCCGTTTGGTAACACGAAAATCAGCTGATTCGACTGATTCTGCTGAAATATATGAAGTTCTGGCTGAAGTGGCTGCATTGCCTGATTGTGTTGATTTATGAAAAAATTATTTTTAAAATATATTTTATTAATACACTAAAGAAAAATTATACTCCATATGTAAAAATATCTACATTAACTTCAGCCAATACAACAAAAAATGTAACTTCAACATTACGTTTTCTTATTATTAGACAATTCAGCACGAGATAACAAAAATTACGTGTTTGGTGAAAAAGTTGACATATAAACATGATAAACCGAAAAACAATATTGCCAAACGGCGTCTTAGATTTTAGTCCTATTTATGCAGTTATGTTTGCATTTAGTCCGATAATTAGGTAGTAGGTATATTTTGCCGTGAAACTGCCGGTGCTTGTGACCTTGGTGACGCGGTAGCTGTGTTTGAAAACAGATTTGCATCTGTGCAACATAAATGCGCCCCAGTGGGCGGTCACTGTCCTACACAATAAGTACAATGGTCCTCCCATGTTGCCTGTTAGGGCAGATGTAAAGAGGGTTCAACCAACACTGTCACTACCTTTTGGACCCTGACCAAGCAACAATGAGATAAAGTTCACATGCCCCTTTTGTGGCTTTCCTTCTTCGTCCAATAACTTCCATATCCATATACTCCGTAATGTAACATGGAATGTATATATTACTCCCTCCGTAACTTAAAAATCTTCCCACTTTCCTTTTTCGTCCGTAACACAAAAATCTTCCCATTTCTAAATCTTCCCATCATACCCTCAATAATTCTTAAAATAATACACTATTACAACTACTTTTTTTGGATTTATCCTACATTCCACCACATTATTCCACTATTTTCCTATCATACCCTCAATAATTCATATCATCTTTCACTATTCTTAATCTACCTACTTTTGAAATGGGAAGATTTTAAAGATACGGAGGGAGTATTTCACTTTGGAACATAATAAATCCTGCTGATTTCCTGATCCCATAGAGTTTAAACAAGTCGCGGAATAATGAGGAACTTTACATTTTGTGCGTGCGTGGGAAAAGAAAAATAGAATCTAACAGGATTGCATATATCCATGCTGACAAGCACATACTCACAAAGTGATCGATGAATTATTATGGGATATTTATATAAGGAGTATGTTGAATTAGTGATTTGAAATAGTAATGATTGTCCCTTTTAAAAATAACTTTTCAACTCACTTCACTTTGTAAGTTTGTACTAAATTTAATCAAGCAACTTAATTTTGATTCGGATAAATCATATATCTAACTTTAATTTGAGATGTTCATTTAGCAATTCACTTTAATTTGGTTCATTCGAGCTTAGACAAATCTACGCCCCAGCCTGAGGCAGGGCCGCAGGGGTAGTGGCAAGAAGGGGGTCACCGAGAATGTCGCAGGGTCACTGATGACAGGTCATCATGCCGGTAACTCATAGGAAAAAATAAGTCACCGGTAGGCCAGGTAATTGTCACTATGCTGCGAGGTAACTGTCACTAGGCCGGTGGTGGCCGGCGATGTCACTGTTACCAGTAGCGGTGACTTGTGATGGTCACTAGTCGGCGGAGGTCACTACATCGGAGGTCATATCACGGGTGAATTAGGGGTAAATTAATCATATCTAACTATTATTCACTCTTTAGTTTGTATCCAAACTTCCAACAATTCTTCTGAATATATAAAGAGACTAGTTTAGTAACGCGCGATGCGCGTTCGTGTAAATGCCCAAGACTATTATAGGCATATTAATTTATGGTCAGGGTTTGGTTGAGTGAATATGGGAGTATTGAGTAAACTATTTGTATACATTGTTTGTTAGAAATTGATAAAGAAACTTAATGAATAAAATATTCGTAACCCAATTTTATGTGGGAAAATAAAGCATCCAGGATGACTATAACAACCGTAGTAATAGGATAAGATTTATTGAAGTTCATTTAGTATTGAACAAAAAGAAGACAAATATCAAAAGTATTTGAGACAAAATTTCCTAATTTTTTCTTTGAAGTTCATTAGGTAATTAGATTAAACCATCCAAATATTTATGTTGTTAATTCGATAATTGATTGAGTCACGTGTGGGTATTCTATAATCAATAAAGCCTTAGTAGTTAATTCGATAATTGATTCAGGAAGAGTCATGCCACTAAGGTTACATGATGCAGTATTTCCTTATAATATTTCTATAAGAGGCTGTTTTTGCTGCTCAAAGTTGTGATTTTAAGGACATGGCAGCCAGCTTTCCATCCTAGCCAATGTTCTCCTCCCACAATTTCACCATTTAACTTGAAAATTATCTTGATCATCTACCATTTCAAAATCAGATCCCAGCAGAGAACAAAGTTTCCTTTATACACCACTATCATTCCAGGGTGACATGGTTTTGAAGTATTTTCCAGTTTCCACAATCAAATGAGCATGCCAGGGTGTCTTATTCATGATTAAAAAAAAAATAGGCCAATGGATTTAGTGGAGTGCAAATTACCATGCCCAAAAGTACATCAGTCATTAGCCCTGCACCCATTCCCTTAATTTCCTGCACATAACAGAAACTCTCATTATGAAAGAATGAAAGATCATAACAGTAATCTAGTTATTCAACCAAATAAACTAATAACAATACTAATAACAATAAAAGCATCACCAATAACCCTAAAGGATATAACAATGTCATCACTCATCACACCCTAACGGAGTACAAAAAAAGTATAAAAAAAAGTCATCACACCAAAAAAGATTAATCAAGTATCAAGGCTTTTACCTTTGTCAAAAGGTAGGTTGCCCAAGAGGCAAAATCAGAGAAAATTAGAGCAGTAAATACACACATAGTTTCCACCGAGAGAGGGATATTCAAAGAGTTTAATATGTTGCCAGCAAAAATGTATATCAAACTACCAACCGAAGATCATGAATAATAAGTTCATGGAAAATAAAAACTTGATTTCATCATTGAATAGTTACATATATATTTAATAATAACAGTATACAATAAACATGAACATTCCACATTATTCACATGGATATCACGCTGATGAATACATAGTATATAATTGGCTAACCGTTCACAACCATAGCTGCGTGCCAGACTTTCTTGAACAGAATGTTTAATATGGGGTAAGTTAGGCAAGTAATGGGCATTGTTAATATTAATTAGCTTTTTTCTTTCAAAAAAATATAATGGTAGCCATCTTAAGTGTGAAATGGGATTCCTTACCATCTCTTAATATCTAAATGCAGCATACCACATATGGATTTTTTTACATTTCAGCAACCACATAGTTACCAAACCCAAAGAAGGGGGGAAATGAAAATATGAAATTAAACAGTCCCCAAGTGTAGTAAACGACAACAAGTTACCTAGAACACTTCACATGGACATTTCAGCGAACACATTGTAATCAAAAGATAACAAAGAAATAAAAAAGAATACAAAGACAGTGATGGGAAGACGTATGAATGTAAACACAAGGCAATTAAAATCCAACAAAGAATACTGAAGCAAAGAAGCAAGACGATAGGTAGGCCTCGAGGTGAGGGGAGGGGAGCACCAGGAGATGGGATACAGGGAGCACCAGGAGGGAGGAGGGATGAAGGGAGAATGATCTCGGTGGATTGGCGAGAGATTTTGAGCAGCTTGTCAACACCATCTCGCTTCGATAGGTAGGCCTCAAGGTGGATTCGCCGCGCAATTAGAAGTCGCAATTAGTTTTCCATGAGGTTTTGCATGCCCAACCACCGCGGCTGGGTGCGGCTGGGTGCAAGAGTCGGTGAACGGAAAGGAAGAGGGAGGGTTGGGTATAATCAGACCAGAGTAAAAGAAGGTTGAAATGCAAATGTTGAGTACTACTGTAGTATTTATTAATTCCAAGTCGCAGAACACATACTCGGCTGGAGTAACAGCAAAGCTGTTCCGTCACCTTTTACCGTGACATAATAGCTATGAACTTGGAGTACATATGCATCGAGTACAACCTCTCAAAGCTCAAAGAGACTACCAACATTTTCCTCAGTACCATTATGCCCCTAACAATATTCATGCTTATATAATTGTAGAGAAACATATCTAAATATTAGTAAAACATATTCTATTTCTCAAAATATCACTAGGTTTGTTTTTTGACATCGGTGTGACTTAAATGCGACTCACAATTTTAATTCGGAAAAAATTAGAGCTTATAAGGACAACAAACCCTCCTATAAAACACGCATAAAAAAATATATACACTAAAATTCATGCAAGCGTCACTGCACGACAATACTACACTTCTTGTTAGAATCACTACTTTAATACTTGAAATTTAATTTAAACAGATTGATAGTACTACTCATATCAACATATATATGTGCATATTCTTTTAAGGGAGCTCATCACCTAAGAACTCCAAGTTAAACGTGTTTGCACAGGAGTAGTCTTGGGATGGGTGATCCCCTGAGAAGTTTCTCAGGGCGCGTGGTGGTTTGTTAGGACAGTACTACAGGTCTGGAGTAATTACCTTGGGGCAGTGGATGAGCTAGGGAGGGGCATGAGGGGGGCAAGCGCCCCCGCTTCAAGCAAAAAAATTAGTACTACTACTTATAAATGTTATAATATATTTAATGCCTCCCTTCTTCTTTTCAAATATCAATATCAATTAAGATTAATTTTAGATTAGTGTTAAAATGAAAGGTAAAGACTTTCAGGAAACGTACGTGTCTCTAGGAATACAAGTATTGATTACACCACACCACACTCATTTGAATGCAAGTGTGCATTGTTTTAGACCCTTAATGACACACGAGTCGACTTTTCATGGTTATAGTGAGCAAGAAAGTATTGAGTTTGATGAATATGTTGTCACATTTCTTGAAACAAAAAGATCAAAATATTCTCGAGACTGTGTTGGATTCCCTCCTTAGTGGAAAAATTCATGATAATTTTGTAATTTTTTAGAGATGTCTAAGATTCTCTATATGTGTGTGTGTGGAGAAGTATTGAATGTTTTTGAATAATAATGTGGAGTTTTCTAGAGAAGTGTGGAACTCACTAAAATCATGTGGAAGTCTTTAGAACATTTTGAAGAATTGTGGAGTTCTCCAAATCCTTCAAGAAGATTAGAGAAGCCTGTGGATACTTTTTGGAAGAATCTAGATGTGTAGTGTGTATAAAAAAATTCTAGAGAAGCTTTGACGAGATTAGTGTAGAGAAGTTTCATATTTCTATGAGAACTTTGAGGAGAGCTCTTGAGAGATGGAAAGTGAGAGTCTCCTTGAGAGAGAAAAGTAATGAGAGCCCTCTTTTGAAAGAAGAAGACTCAAAGATATCGCTTCATGAAGTGTATGTGATTGAGTTAGGTAGAGTGAAGTACTCTCAGATACAAAGAGTGAGTGCGGGTAATAGAAACTGATATTGTCAGATTGAGTCTTTGTATTATGAGTATGTGGATAAGTGTACAAGAGTCTATGAGCTCATGATCCTGGAAAAGACCAGGAGTCGTGTTTTTCCAACATGAAGTTATTATACAACATTTTGAATAAATTAAAACTCATATGATTGATCTACTCAGATTATAGATACGAGTCAAGCAATATGTAATGAACTAATTTGTACTAACGTATTACGCTTTTATTGTTTTTATTATATTTCGAGCAATTACACAATAATTCTTAGCCTTCGGCACGCCTCCCTTCGGAAAATCTCTGGCTCCGCAACTGCCTTGGAGTTTGCGGGGCCCGGGAGTTACAACTACACTCCCATGACTTCTCTTTTCACCTACGTTATTACTCTTTGTCGACATCACAGTCCTTCACTACCTTCGTGTTGGCATAACTACTCGATGTCATTAAACAATAAAAAGAAAAAAAAAATTAATTAAACGAAGACTAATCACCTCCAAAACAATTTAAACTCCAAAAATATTTATTCACAAAAGATCTTGAAGTGGAATTACAATGATTTTCTAATTAGGTGTTTTAGCGGAAGCTCTATCGAAATCAACTTCAACATTATCAAAATACTCAAGCCTTATCTCCTGCACAAATAAAGTACATAAATAAAAAAACAAAGAAACAAAAATTAGTCGGAAAATGCTTGTAAGCCCCACTGAACTTGGTTTAAATGAGAACACATCTTAAATTGAGAAGTGAGAACAAATCATATCCATCCAAAATAAGTGACGATATGCGATCAGATAAATGGTAGTAGAGGATATTTATGTCTTCTTGTTTGTTGGCAGTTTCATTGACCGCTCTTCCAATTAATGTTGCGCACGTTCAGGAATGGTAACAATAAGCATTATCATATTGCTTGTTTAATATTAGTTCTCACATGGGAAGCTAGGAAGTTATACTCCTCTTTCTTTTTCATTTTAATTGCATGTAATGATTTGTAATTGTTTTTAAGTAAAATAATTTCGTTATTATCTTGTCTCATCATGAATAATATTGTGATGATAAATAAAAAAAAGGAAGTACACGTACTTCCAAATATATGATGTGCACTATTTATTTCAAAGACCATTTTTTTCAATAATTCTAAATAGTTTTTTTTGCACAATTGACTATGGTGCACAACTAACATTAAGTGACGCATAAACTTATTCTAATGTGCATAACTTGCACAATTTGTTTATAATGCACAATGGACGTATACGAAACGTGAGTTAGATACAAGTTCATGTGCATTACATAAATGAGTTGTGTGTTAGATACTGGTTCATAATTATTACATCTTTGGCGATGTGTGTTAGATATCGGTTCTTGTGCATGACATACTTGTTGTGATATTACTAAGTATTACTTAGTTCTTACTTAGCTTGTTGTGCATTAAATATTGGATTTTGTGCTTAAGATACTTATTCTAGTGTTTTGCTATACATATTGTGCGTTGGATACTTGTACTTGTGCATTAGATATTTGTACTTGTGTATTAGATACATGTTCTTGTGCGCATTAGCCGTAGATGCTTGTTGTGGTTCATAGTTTACATTTAATACTTTTAAAAAAATTATATATGCATTATTGGTGTCAAATGAAAGATCATAACAATTTTTATTTTGATATAATTTTTTGTTAAAATCAAATTATAAATTTAAAAGTAAAATAAAATTTAAACTAAAAACATTCTATATAATTTGAATTTTTCTTTCTACCTAGCTTACTTCTTAGGTAAGTGGAAGCCTCCAAGTCTCTAACCGCAACCGCCCATAAGAGGTATGTTTTTTTAAATGACCATTTCACCCTTTTTACATTGCACGTTTCCCTTTTCTATTGTCCATGTCCGGGTGAAGTTGTTGGCTACCATTTGTTCTCACTTCTCACAATAAAGAGTGTTCTCATTTGTGTGTGTGCGCGCGCGCGGGTGTGTGTGTGTGTGCGCGCGCGCGCGCGCTCCGTACATATAAAGACATGTCAAAAACTTTTCAAAATACTTTGTTGTATTCTCAATCTCGGTTAGGTTAGAACTGAGTGTGGCGGTAATGCCCCTATTTCCTTTTGATAATTCCATTGCACAATTATGATGTTCTCAAATAAAGTTAATAAATAAAGTATTGTTTAAAAAGAAAAAAAAAAATATACTTTTGGGTGAGAAATTTGGGGGTGTTACAGTGCAGGAGAGTGCAAAATTGACATAGAAAAATAAGTACACCACAAGAAAAAGGATCATTTGCGTTGACTTTTGTCGACGCCAAAGCCCAAATGTCGACGCAAATAAGTTTTTAGCGTCCACAAGTCAGCGCAAAAAGGTCGACGCAAATACCACGACACAAATAGTTTTGTTTGCGCCCAAACCGCCTGACGCAATTAATGAATAGTTATTTGCGGTGCGATGCAAAAAGTGATAAATTAATTGTGTCCACGTGTCGACACAAATAATTCCATCATTTGCGTCAAAAAGCCGACACAAAAACCGCGTTGCCATAATTTATTAAAATATTATTTGCGTCGACCTGTTGACGCAAATATTACTATGCAGACATTTTTATTTCTTCCATATTGCCTATTTGCTATTCATACACTACTTCTATTAATAACCAATGTTAACAAAATTAGATCATACACCACCAACGATAACAACACATACATGCATCAAAAGTCTAGTAAAATTAGATTACATACACCAAAGTTTCATCAATTCATTACGAACAACATCACAATCACGAAAGTAAACAACATATTCAACTTTATATTATCAATCTTCATCATCTTCTTTTTGACTCTGATAAGCTTGGTTAGCACTTGATGTCGAATGAACATCTTTTGCGGAGCTGCGTGGAGGAAGTTGAAAGCCGGGAATAAAATGTTGTAGGGAACGAAGCATCAACTCCTGATTTGCTTTCAACTCACTTATTTCAACATCATGGTGGTCTTGGAGCGTTGAAGTAGCGCCCATCTTCCATTCACCGTGATGCACCCTTTGATAGGGTGGGACCCACTCCACTTTGGCGTCTGCGATGCCTTTTCAAGTTTCAATCCATAATATCAATTGGATTTATTGAAGATGATGATCCAGTTTGTCCTAGCTATGTCTGGTACTTCTCGCTCATTTGAGTCTATCAAATTTACAAATCATACAGTTACATTACATATCATAAAGATTACAATTAACAACATCTTCTTAATATACTTACATTTTTTTCTCGTGCTTCTTTAGTTCTCCATTCACCACGAGTCAAACATTGATCTTTCCAATTTTCAAGAGCCGAATACTGCTCACTAGTTACTGGATCATCATGTTTAATATTCATTATAATTGTCAATGATCAAAATAACATGAATGCTCAATAACTAACATTAACATTAAATTACTAGCTTGAATTTAAACAGCATTTGGTCGATCGATAATCACTACCACAAATATAAGTATTCTAGTATGCAAAAAAATCTGCACCATACCTAAAAAACTGCACCCATATGCATGTCATCACTCAATCACATAATAAAAACTACCAAAAAATTGTGAAAAAAACTGTCAATGCATTTGTAATAATATGCAAAATAATCTGCAAAAAAAACACAAAACTACAACATACACTTATATCATCAAACACCAATCACAAATGCATGTCATCACTCAATCACTACATACCACAACTCAAAATGTAATAACAAAAATATAATTCTTACTTTTTCGTGCATGTATTGGGCATATGATTTTCTCCCATGCCCACTTTTATCATCACATGCTTCTCTACTTCGTAGGTTTTGCTCTAAAATTTCCCGTGCAAGTATGAAACTAAGTAAAAAATTTAGAACCTTAACTATAGATACTTTTAATCACTTACTCAATGTATTGTTGGACTTCCGGGCAATTCTGTAAAATGTACCACTCAGCTCTATTTCGCATAGCATAGTCCAGAGTTGTTAGAGACATTTTTCCGATGGGACGAGTTCAAGATTGGAACATAGATAGATTTCCAGTAGTGCTAACATCACTTTCAATGTAATTCCTCTCTAGTTAGTTGAATGTTGTCTCGATGTCACTCAAATACATTGAGCAAAACAACAATGCCTCATTTGCAATGTAAGCTTCTGCGATGGACCCTTCTGGACGTGCACAGTTCCTAACATACTTCTTCAAGGAGCCAAGAAACCGTTCAATTGCATACATCCATCTTAGATGAACTGGCTCTCCTCGAATAGCTTCCTTTGGTAAGTGCATGGTAACATGAACCATGATATCAAAGAAATTAAAGATGGAGGAAAGATCGTTTCTAGTTTGCACAATATAATAACAATGTCGATCTTTCTGAGCTTGTTTCAAATCACTTACTCTCACTTTCCTTGAACCTTTCAACTTAAAGAAATTGCATAGCTCGGTGATAGCTTCAACTATCTCTTTCTTCAGGAATGGTCGAATGTCGATAGGCAATAATTGTTGCATAATAACATAAAAGTCATGCGACTTAAGACCTGAAATCTTGTTAGTCCCTGCTGTCACATTCTTCCCCAAATTGGAAGCAAAACCGTCTGGAAATTGTACATGTTTTAAGAATTCACAGAACTTTGCGCAATCGCCAGGACTCAACGTGTACGCTGCATGTGATTTCATTAACTGCTCACCAACGTTATATAAATGTAGCTCTTTTCGAACTCCCAAATTGGCTAAATCAATTCTTGCTTTGTCTTTGTCTGTGTCCCTGGTTTTTCGATCAATATATGCCCAAAATTCGTACCAAGTAAGCTTTCACATACATTTTTCTCAATATGCATCACATCTAAATTGTGACGCAATGACAAAGAAGATCAATAAGGCAACTCCCAGAAGACACTTTTTTTGTCCAATTTAACGCATGTGATTTTCGATTACGTTAAAGCTTCTTCCCACCAAAATCTGGATGCTTACCAGGAACACGAGGAACAACATTTAATAACTGATCTAATATTTCTCCCCTGAACTTCTAGTTTGGAGGAGTGCTTTTATCAACCTGGCCATTAAACTTTTTATTCTTCCTCAATATGTGGTCAGTCGGTAGCCATGCTCGATGTCCAATATAACACGTTTTACTTGTGATACGCATGGAGGGGGTATTAAGATTGCATGCAGAACAACCATAATAGACTTGACCACTCCAACCGGATACACTACTACGAACGGGAAAGTCACTAATAGTCATGAGTAGAACAACCCGCATTTGAAATCGCATGTTTGTAGCTCCATCATGTACAACCATCTCTTCTGACCATGGGCGGATCTCATGCTGTTCAAAAGTGTTCCTTTGAACACCCCAAAAAATGAAAACAATGCATAATCAACATGCACTTTTAGCAAAATGCAAAATCCGCCTCCTTTTCTATCAATTGTTAGCTAACTTTGAACACCCAAAACAAAATTGGTAGATCCGCTATTGCTTCTGACCACAACTGTTTTAATTCATTAATGAGGGCCTCAAGAACACATCAATATCCTTTCCAGGAGACGGTGGTCCTGAAATTAGTAAAGTTAATAGCTTGTACACAACCATGGAGGTAGATTGTACACAACCACAACAACTGGCCATATACTATATGATAAACTCATGTTTCCAAATGGATTGAATCCATCCGAAAATAACCCCAACCTAACATTTTGTGGTTCACTAGCAAAGTCAGGGTAGTTCTCATCAAACTCTTTCCATTATTTGCCATCAACGGGATGTTGCATCATGTCTGTATCAGTTGATTTACCCCTTTGATGCAATGTCATTTCTTTGGAGGTGTGTCGTTAAACAAATAATCGTTAAACAAATAATCGTCTCAATCTAGGCGGGTTTGGACGAGGTGTAGGCATGAAAAGACGTTTTGATTTTTTATCATAATTTTAATTTGAATTAATTCCACTTTTGATCCTATGAGTTTTATTTCAATTCCACATTTTGTCCACATCTTTCAATTTGTCCACTTTTGATACTTGACTAATTTTTTTAACCGTTTTTGGTCCTTTTTAGGTGATTTTAACCATCGAATACATTGCCTGAAGGACCATATATGGGCGAAAACAAAATAGTCATGTATCAAAAGTGGACAAAGTGAAAGATGTGGACTAAATGTGGAATTGACCTAAAACTCGTAGGACCAAAAGTGGAATTTATTATTTTAATTTTCTTTACGCCATTAATTAGAATGTAAATTTAGTATTACATAATATAATGCTAGAATACTATTGCTTTTTGAATTTCTAATAAAGTACATTTCTAATGTTCTAAGAATATCATTTTGAATTGGATGTTTTGAATTGGATAGAAATTTCTGGTTTTTTTGGTCTCATATGAACTTATTTGGCCCGATTTGTTCATGCAGATGTCCGTTTCAAGTGTATTTTATCATGTTGAAGTTTGGTTTGATCAGATCTGCTTGGGTCTCATTTGAACTGTTTAAGGCTACTATGTGTAATTGGTTTGATCTGATACTAAAATCAATCCAATTTAAACATCCTTATTTTTCAAAAACTAGATTTGGAAAAGTAGTTGGGTGGTAAAAACTAAACCTAATTTTTGTTAGGAATTAATTTACGCAACATGAAGAACAATTAAAATACACACGGAATTTGGTAACCCAGTTCGTCATGAATGACTACGTCTGGGGGCGCTACCAAGCCAGGAATATTATTGCTATTTTCGGATCCACACATCCTAGATGCCTTGGGGTTAGGTTTTACTTCTCTATAAATACAAGCTTTCTTCCTTGTAATCAAGTGTGGATCCGAAAATAGCAATACTATTTCTGGCTTGGTAGCACCCCCAGACGTAGTCATTCGTGGCGAACTGGGTTACCAAATTTCGTGTGTTCTTCTTATTATTCATCGCGTGCGTGAGTTTAATTCCTAACAATTGGTATCAGAGCCCTAGATTCGAAGGGAGATCTCACGATGGCAGACAATTTGAAGACACCGGTGATGCAGTTTGACGGAACGGAGTACGGATTCTGGAAGTTGCAGATCGAAGATTACCTGTACGGTAAAGATCTGTATCAACCTCTGGATGATAAGCTGAAAGACACGAAGGAGAGCGATTGGAAGTTGCTGGACAGAAAAGCGATGAGCGTGGTTTGATTATCGTTGTCAAGAAACATCGCCCTACACACCGCCAAAGCAAAAACGATGAAGGAGCTGTGCTCGAAGGGAAAACTGCCTAGTCTGAAGACTGTTGAAGTTGGCTTATGCAAGGATTTCATATTGGGGAAACAGAAACGTGTTAGTTTCTCGAAGGGGAGAAGAGCTATTAAACCGTAGAAGCTTGAATTAGTTCACACCGACCTTTGGGGACCTACAGAAGTTACATCCTTGGGAGGATCCGCCTACTTCATGACCTTTATTGATGATGCCACAAAAAAGGTGTGAGTTTATTTTCTCAAAAATAAATCTGATGCCTTTGATGCTTTCAGGATGTGGAAAGCTCTTGTTGAGACAGAGACAGGTCTGAAATTGAAGTGTCTTCGGTCTGACAACGGGGGTGAGTATGAACTGCATGAGTTCAAGAAGTTTTATGTTGAGAATGAGGTTCGTATGGAGAAGACGACAAAGGGGACTCCGCAGCATAATGGCATTGCTGAACGCATGAACAGAACACTGAATGAGCGGGCTAGACGCATGAGGTTGAAGAGTGGCTTACTGAAGATGTTTTGGGCGGATGCAGTGAACACCACGGCTTTTCTCATCAACAGAAGTCCAACGATCTCGTTGGATAATGACATACTTGAAGAAAGGTGGATGGGAGCTAGTTCAAAGGAGATTGAGAAGCCAAGTAAACAGTTGTCAGAACGTTTTTCCATGAAGGATCTTGGAGAGGCAAAACAGGTTTTGGGCATGTGAATCGAGAGGGATGAGGCAGCGGGCAGATTGTTTCTTTCACATGCAGAATACATTCAAAAGGTCCAATTAATATAAGCCGAATTCTTCCAAAAAAAAGGCTCCGCTTAATGCTTTTGCTACTTACAAATGAGATATTAGCTTGTGCGGGCGTGGTCTAATCGGCCTTTCTTGCTCCCACATGACTTAATGAATCCCTGAATTTTAGTTTCAAATTTGATTGGGATTTGTTGCCGCCTTTTAACACGCCTTATAGGTGTGCGAGGCGTTTTCAATTCGCCTTGCACCTAGATCGACCTTATTTTGTGATTCGATTCAGGACTTAAATTTAGGGATTTAATTGATCTTCGTTACCATGCTGATTAAATATAATGTATTTTTGCCAACCTCTATCACTTCGCTAGAGAGATTGATATTTGAGTTTTGTTTAGTGTTAATTATTAATTTAGTTGATTTTTAACAATATGTAAATATGCATCCATGACATTGGAAAGAAAAATAAAAAAATTAAATCAATAGCACTATTTCACATTTATATTTATAATTTATATATACATCTTGTCACGTATGCAATGTCCGTATTGTAGGTTATCTTAATATTTTGAACAAAAATGGATCAAATTAAAACATTGAATTTAATATTTTAAAAGATGAAATAGAACCTGAAGTAAAAAAACAAAAATCGAAATGGAATTCGATTTCAGAGTCAAAACGAACAAATTGAAGATAACTCACCCTAACCACCGTCGTCTTACCAATTACAGTCCCGCCAGCATTTTCGTTCTCCGGAAAAATTTTCTTCTTTTTGAGTTTTTTTATTATGAATGAAAATGACGCACGAATAGCCTAATATGAAAGGACCGTGATGTCCTCTTCCTTCATGTGCTCTTAACGTGGTAGGCCCTTAACTACTATCAAATGGACAAATCTGCACAATTCGTTTATGCGTAGTACTAAATTTTCTTATTGTCTTATAGTAGTATTGATTTAGGGAAAAGGGGCAAATAAACTCATATACTAACAAAAAAAAGATCAGATAAGTTCATATTTGGGAGGCTCTGTCCGAGCGTCGTCATTTGGGGCGCTCCCGGTGAAATTTTTTGATGAATTTTTTTGAGCATCTTATTCATTGAGTCTAGTTTGCTCATACCAAATTTCAGCTAACAATTCAACCGGGAAAGCATTCAAATGAATTCTTGAAGATAACTGTGTTTTTAACTTCACCGTTATTTTCAAGAATTAATTTGAATGCCTTGCCGATTGAAGTTTTAGCTGAAATTTGGTATGTGTAAACTAGACTGAATGAATAAGATGCTCAAAAATTGTCATCAAAAAATTCCACCGGGAACCACCCCAAATGGCGACCGCAGGACAGAACCTCCTAAATAAGGGCTTATTTGACCTTTTTTGCTTAGTACATGGGCTTATTTGCCCCTTTTCTCTATTGATTTATATAAAAGTTACGGAGTACAAATCAAAATAACTTTTTTTTTTCATTACTCCAAAATTATAAGAGACTCGGCTGCATTGTTTGGGAAGCGTATATGGTACAACCGGCTGTACGGTGCCAGCCGTACAGCCGGTGGCAAACTTGTAATTTTTGTGAAAATCACAGATTCTCTTAAATGAGCATTGAATCAATTTTGATGAGCATCGAGCCTGTATTAGGTGCCTAACGGTAAGCATTAGTGATATATGCTTCATTCCTCGTATATCACATTCTATTTATTATTTTTTCGTTTATTAAAGTCTTAAATTATGTCTATAATCAATTTCATTTAAATTCAATATATGAATCCAATGGATTATGATATGTTTAACATGTGCAACCTTTTAAAATGAGCATAAAACAGTACCAAATGAGCATACATGACTTACAAAATGAGTATCAAAATATTAAAAAACTCATTTGTGTGTGTTCATTCATTTTGGGCGTTATAATCATTTAAGGTTAACATAAAACTCATTTTGAAATATGCATGAATATGACATTTTAAAATGAGTAATGCACTAATATCAAATGAGTATACATAAATTACGAAATGAGCATTCAAAAAACTCATTTGAAATGTCTACTATGCTCATAATTTCATTTGTTATGCTCATATCATAAGAATTACGTATAACTTAGATTTCTCTAACATGCGGCCAACAAGTGACCAAACTCACTCGCCAGGTAAGAAAAAGAGAAAAAGGAAGAGTCCAGAGCAAGAAAGAGGGAGAAGAAGCAACTAGGGCTATACACCAGGAGGAGGAGCCGCAGGAGCCGCCACTCAAGCCAGAGTTTGAGGTGCTGCGCTCGTGCTAGAGGGTTGCGGCTGTCGAGAATCGTCATCTGTGTAGGCGGAGAGCGAAGGACGAGTAACGAGAACGATCTGTGAACTGCGATGGAAGCCCTGCAATTTGCGAACTAAAGGGGCGGTTGTACCGTGCGCACGGTACAACCGGTTGTACCATGTAATTTACCCATTGTTTGATAATGTAATCTCGTGTAATCGTATAAATATTTAGTAATTCATTAATGAAAAGATCTTCCCACTCTTCTTTTTCATCATACGGAAAAACCTTATTTTTATTTCAAAAAAGTTGAATCCTCAACCCCAAGGGTTCCCCATGTTCCGATCCGACACGACACTTGGGATGATGTAAGCCATAGTGACTCAGTCAGTTAATGCTGATAGACCCTGTATTCATGCGTACCAGAAGTCTAGTCCAACACACAGGAACTGTATCTTCCACACGGTCACTGTGAATTTTGATCCTTGGTCAATCTCCAACTTTCCACCACTCAACTAACTGAGCTACCTGTACGGGTAGATGTTTCCATTTCTAAATCTTCTCATTATACCCTCAATAATTTTGAAAATAATACACTATCACAACTAATTTTTGTATTTATCCTTCAATGTTTCATAACACTATTCAACTATATTCCCATCATATCCTCTTTCAATATCCATAATCTACCTAGTATTGAACTGAGAAGTCTTTATGTTACGGAGGTAGTATTTTATTATTAGTAATCAGTTATTCACAACTTATGCTTTACTTTTCAAACTCAAACTTTATAAAATAGGTATTTCTTAGAAGATAAGATCTGTATTTTATGAGAAAAGGGGCAAATAAGGCCACGTACTAACAAAAAAAGGTCAAATAAGGCCTTATTTAAGAGGCTCTGTCCGGCCATCGCCATTTGGGGTGGTTCCCGATGGATTTTTTTGATGAAATTTTTTGAGCATCTTATTCAGTAAGTCTAGTTTACTCATACCAAATTTCAGCTAAAACTTCAATCGGGAAAGCATTCAAATGAATTCTTGAAGATAACTGTGCAGTTAAAAGCGCAGTTATCTTCAAGAATTCATTTGAATGCCTTCCCGATTGAATTGTTAGCTGAAATTTGGTATGGGTAAACTTAGGGCTGAGCAAAACCCGAACCGACCCGCAAAACCCGAAGTTTTTTTCGGATAATATCCGAACCGAAATGGATATCCGACCCGAAAAACCCGAAACCGAAAATCCGATTAGTATTGGGCCTAGATCGGGTGGCGGGTAGGGTTTGTAAAATCCTAACCCGACCCGCCCGAATATCCGAAATATATTTAATAATTTACTATGTACTTTGAATATGTTAAATTAATACTTGTGTTCAATAATTTGTGTGATTATGTGAGCAAATTGTGTTAAATTATTTTTGTAATTTGAATGTGTAGTGCACTAGTGTGTACAATATTTATCAAAGTGACATTCCAACACTTTAATTATCCAATTATAATGTGTTTTAATATAACCGAAATATTCGAAATATATTAAATTATGTAGTGTGTACTTTGAATATGTTAAATTAATACTTGTGTTCAATTATTTGTGTAATTATTTATGCAATTTGTATTAAATTATTTGCGTAATTTGAATGTTTAGTGTACTAGTTTGTAGATTTTTTTTATCAAAGTGGCATTCAAACACTTTAATTATCCAATTATATTTTTTTTTAATATAACCGAAATGTCCGAAACACGATCCGAAACCCGATAATATCCGACTTACAAATATCCGAAAAACCCGATTTGAAATGTCAAAGGGTCGGGCCTAGTATTTAACTTTAAAAACCCGAACGGGTTTAGGGTACGCAGACCCGACCCGCCCGAACCCGACCCGTGCTCAGCCCTAGGTAAACTAGACTTAATGAATAAGATGGTCAAAAAATTTCATCAAAAAATTCCACCAAGAACCACCCCAAATGGCGAAGGCCGGACAGAACCTCATAAATAAGGTCATATTTGACCTTTTTTGTTTAGTATGTGACCTTATTTGTCCCTTTTCCCGTATTTTATAACTTACTCTGTATTTAATTCTAAATCGGTACTTATATACTTATAGCTTTGAATATTTTTCTTTCAATATTGAAACGCTAGGAAAACTACGGTAAAAGAATAAGAACATAACTATTCAGGAGTTAGAAAAAAAAAAGAATAAGAATGATTTAATACTACGTATAGTATAAATTAAACACTAAACACATCTATTTATAAAGGCGTTTATCGTTTGGAAAATAAATACTCCGTAACTAAATGAAACTTCAGATGAATGATAACATACCCATAAGCATAAACAGTATTGTACACGGCAATCAAAATTTTATGTGTACAGACAATTTAACCGGTATGTACAATGACGTGTATTAATTGTCGTGTACAAAGATCATTTTCTATGCAAACATGTGCGTCTGATCCATATGATAGCACATAAGGTCATATGCTATATCTTCATTGGCCTTTTTCTTCCCTAAAGAGAAAAATGAAACATAAAAAAGAAGTCGATTAATTTGAATTTTACCTTAAAGAGTACTGCACAAATTAGCTCAAAACTAAGAAAGTTTGTCAATAAGGGAACAAAAACGTGTACGCTTCTTGTACCAAAACATGACATGCATTAATGTCTCTGTCATTGACTAAATAGAATTAGAAAATCTAAGAGAAATATCATAAGCAACTTACAACGTTTGATACTCCGCTTTCATGTTGCTTTCTCGTTCTTATTCACTCCTGTGCTACACTGCTACAATTAGATCAGTTCTTCACTTATAGGATATTTCATTATCTATTCACACTTTCGATTCTGATTTTTTACACCTCACTTTTATTTGATAAAGCATTGAGTTCGGATAACATAAAATTACACTGCATTTTTTAAGGAAGTGAGATGAATCAGACTCTTTTTTGTATAAAAAAGTTACCAATGAATATGTTCATTTTCTTAATAAGTACGATCCGATTTCGTTTTAAACATGAATCAGACTCTTTTCTGTACAAAAGTTAAAGAATAATCCAAATGTCATCTGAATGAGATCATTGTACATAAGTTTTAATATGCAACTTAACACCCAAATATATTAGTTTTACACTTGTACATGCGTTTAACTTGAGAGTTTGAAAGTAATGATGTATTCACTTGAATGGACTCTGGTAAAGACTTACTCCGTATTTTTTTTATGTGTTTTACTATCACATAAGTCTGACCTAGTCTAGTATGATATGATCTAGCATAATACAAGACTAAAGGCAGTCCAATTGAAAATATCTTAATTGATTATTTGAATTAAAGAGAGCTTCTCAGTTTCACAACCTTCCAAATTTGTAATGAAAATAGGGAAAATTTTCTCAATAGGAAAATTTCCAAAGCAGGACGAGTACTATATGTTTTTCTTCCAAAAATATGAGTCTTTACCGACATGATTGAAACATGCGGCCACCAATGGCAATAAATAATGTCATGTCATTGTTTAGTATTACAACTATTTTTGCAGTAATGACTATAAGATGACAGTAAATACTGCCATGTGACAGTCTCTACTGAGGTAAAAGTATAGAGAGGGTGAATAGACTTTTAAACTTTTATGTTTTTTCAAAGTTTCCCCTCTAATACTGTGAGTTTCAAAGTCTTTTGGGAGACCTTGAAACTGACAGCGGAAGTCTTGACCTCATATAGTGCTTATAATAATAAAGATTATGACCCTTTAGGTTTGGCTAAAAGGTGACGGTGAAGCTTTGTGTAGACAAAAATGTGAGCACGTTATGTTTAGGACAAAAAACCGATTAAAAGAGGGATAAAATATCATTACCGTTGCTTAGGGCATTTCATCCAATAAATATGGCGGCCAGATTTTGTAACGAAGATGATGATCAAACCTCCTTCGTCTGCATTGACTCTTCAGGCGAACCAGCTACAAAGAGCGACGGGGGAAGCGCCTACGAAGAGAGACTGCTACTCCTCTCCTTCTCCTTTCTTTTTGTCTGCAAAACACCCTCACTTCGTCGTCATTTCCTCTCTCTTCTAATGGCTTCTACAAGTCACATCAAATCCGACGAAAACTTCATTCAATTCCCCAGTTGTGGCGGCGAGCTTTGTAGATCCAACGAGAAACTTCATTCTCCATCTGCGGCGATGAGCTTCGTAAATCTAACAAGAAACTTCATCCATCAGCCGACGTGCTACGTCGGATTTGAGAGCAAATCTCAAATTGTTGTTATGTGGAGCTGATTACGCTAGAGTGGGGCAGAGAGGAATGGCTGTTAGGTCCCGTGATTTTGATGATTAATATATTTAGTTTTGATCATGCCAAACCCCTTTTATTATCCCTGTATTAGACTAGATTCTCTTGTACTTGTTCTACTTGGTTAATTGTAATGTGCTGCTATTTAGCGACAAAGAACTCAATAAAAACAAAGAGTACTGAAAAGAGAAGAAACGTACCAAAAAAAAGTGATAACATAGAAAAGGTACGAAAAGAGTCAACTGAATGAAATTGAGAAATCGGCAGCCATCTGAAAATCATGAGTAGCCTACTAAAAACATTTCAGCTGGCTCCTACCTCAATTTCCCAGACAAGGCAACCGAAACTGACTAACTCTTCTTTTAGCACAAAAACAATTAAACAAAATATCAACTTGCCGTCAAAATGACTAAAAGGTAGAAAGTAATTTTATAAGAATTTTTTACCACATTATAAATTTATTATAAAGTCATTGTACCAAAAGCAAGTAAGTTTAATTGTAAGAAAGCATTGAACAAACACTCAGCTTATATACTAAAGCTCTACAAGCAAAAGAAATAAAGATATATCAATCTTTATCTTTGCCTTGAGATGAGGAAACAAGTTGAGTGAAAAAAATGATCCGTGTCACAAGAAGACCAAGACCAACCATGCTCTCCTTCAGTCAAGTGGAACAAAGCAAGTAGATCAAGCAACGGTCAAGATGGAGCTCCTCATCCCACGGTGGAGATTCAACACCAAGACTATAAATACAGAAGGAGTGTGGGAAAAACAAGTGGAGAAGCCAAGTGGAATAGAAGGGAATCAAGATACACAAGAACACATCCAACAAAGAAGTGTTGATTCCCCTTCACCACTTCGGTTTTACCCCACTCTTCTAATTCTCTTAAAGTATTAGACTAGCTCAAATTCATACAAACCTATAGAGCTTAGATTAGTTGGTAGTTTAGTTTTCACCCATGTAAACTAGACTTGTGTTAGACATTCTAGAGGGCTTTGTGTTCAAATCCAGAAGGTAAGAAGGGCAAGGACATGAGTAGCTTCTGGCAAGTCAATGCCATTAGTGAAAAACCTTGGAGGACTGAGTAGCTTGGAATGGTGTTCAAATTCCTTGTGAAAAACCTCACAATCTATGCCTGGGCCAAGGATAGATTGGGCACTAAATGTAGTGGGATATTCATTTAGTGGAAATCCATCTGAAATAGGTTGGGACTGGATGTAGGAGGATTACACCACCTCTGAACCAGGATATATCTTGTGTCACCTTTTATATTTAGCTCCCAATACACACTACAGTTCTCACTCACCTTCACAACTTCCCAGAAAATCAGCTTGCTCTCAAAAACTGTCCAATGAACTTTCCAGTTCACTATGAATCAAACTCCTTGTTTATGTTCATCAAAGTGACCTATTTCTATAGGTCTAATTCCTTCATACTTATATGTTAAGTCTGTTCTAAAAGCCTATCAATGTGTTAGAGTACAGTTCCATGATATATCTTAACCATTAAAGCAATAGTCTCATTCGACAGCCTCCTCCTGAACATTTCAGCTCCAAGCTCCGATCTGATGGATACCTGCACCGAACCGCCCCGGTCAAAACGGGGAAAACCGCATTGACCGGGTAACGGGTACGGGGCGGGGAATACCCGTTTTGTTTTTACGGGTAACGGGACAGTTATGGCTTTATACATGCCCGCCCCATTACCCGCCCCGTACCCGCCCCATTTATTTTTAATTATATTTTTATTACATTCTTATCTATTATTTGTCCCACAACTAATAAAAGATGTTATTTTTCTATTTTCATTGTGTATATATGAATAATAGATTTACTAATTATAGTGTATGAATGAAAGTTTATAATAGATCTTAATAGTCTTGTGTTTGATTATTTTCAGATTTTTCATGATTAATTATTTTTCAGATTAAGTATTTTTAAAGTGGTGTCTGGGTCTAGAGTCGTCTAAGTTATGCCATTTTCTCCTTTTAAAATATTATTTTTTATATTAAAATATAAAGGACTCATTTAATAAAGCGATTACCCGCGGTTACCCGCGGTTATACCCGTTACCCGTTGGGGCGGTTATGGTTTGGATAAAAATTACCCGTTGGGTAATGGGGCAGTTATGGGGCGGTTATGGGGCGGGGAATTACCAAACGGGGCGGGTACGGTATATGTAAAACCGCCCCCGATCCGCCCCGTTGCCATCCCTACTGGCAATTTGTTTCTTCAGGTTCTGGCAGCCTGCCCCTTGAGTCATCTGATTCTGGCAAACATGTTTGCACTTTGTTTCATCCATCTTTTTACAACTAAAACGGTCATAACCTTTGTTACTATAAAATGTCACACTATTGAGGTCAAGTCTTCTGCTGTATGTTCAACATCTCCCAAAAGATTGGAACTCATTCTGTTAGAGGAAACATGGTTGAAAAATGAAAAGATTTAAAAGTCTATTCACCCTCCCCCCCATCTAGACTTTTATCGCAGTTGGGACCATCAATTGGTATCAGAGCGGTTGTTCATAGAGTCAAGTAAGATGGAAAACATTATGAAGGAAACTTATTCTGAAGGAAAAGAAACAAGAAAGGAGACAACAAGTTGTTATTCAAACGATGGATCTACAAAGCCAACATGAGAAGGATATTCTCATTCAAGGGACTGCTATGCCAAAGAAGAAGAAGTCAAACCTACTCTCATGACATCACTAATCTGGCCAACTTCACCAAAGAAAGATGCTCATGAAAAGGTATATTCAAAAACATCTCCAGTAACTCAGTTTATTTTGGATGTTCAAAAAATTTATCCCATCTCTGCTTCACTCAAAAGAACGTTGAGATAAGTTTATTCCTTTCACAAACTAAAAGATCTTAAACTTCAGGAAATCCAAATAGTAACCATGCTAAGAGGATAAATTGTTGATTAAGATCAATTTTATAAGGAATAAAACTGAGAAATCTCATTCAACTCATTGCTAATGAAGATCATAAAACTGGAATGATATTGAATCTGGATTTACCTATAGTGTCCCCAAATCTCCATAAAATAAAACACTTACAGGTCTATCCATTATCCACACATATCCAAAAATAGACCAGTAACCAACTATGTGTTCCAACATCACTACATAATCTACCTTATCCTTACTCCAATAGCAAAGAACCTTCCTTACTTGTATCCCAAAAGATCCGGTCATCCTGGACAAACCAAGTATATGACCAACACCTACCTTATGGTCATCCTGCTTATTCAATAATGGGATTAAAAGGTTCAGAAGATAATCAATGATATAAAGGGAGAAAGCTAGCAGAACAAACACAACAAAAATCTAATGATTTCATTAATTATCAATTGGTATCAATCAACTCCAAATTTTATCATTTGGTACTTATGAATATCAAAAGATGAAGGTTGGGTTCTAATGGTATCACATGTGGTACTATTGCTCTGAAAGGAAAGGAAAGACCAAGATAAAAGTGATAGGAACATAGATTGAAAAGAAGATGTCAAAGACTGGAGAACAACAAACTGGACTCTTCAATCATCAACATAACTTATGTTGATGATTTAAGAAGTATCTATTGAGCACACACCAGTCAATGAAAAAAGAAGACATCTAGCTGTCAAAGATGTCATCAAAATTGTGCTCACTGGAAAGAAGAGACTCTCAAACAAAAAGTCAGCAAGCTCCCAGCTTCCTGCTGCTAACTGCTGGTAAAAATTTTTCAACTCTCTGAAATCATCATAAGCTATTATCAACTGAAAAGACCTTCTTCTCCAGCCCCCAAGTAAAAGTGGATGTATCAGATGATGTTCAATCCCATTCTGAATGTCTCATTTCAAAAAGAGATTGAACCAGCATCAACAAACATCACACAATTATAGTTAGGATCATATTGCACTGAAGATAGATTTTGATGATGTCTACAACAGTGAGATATATCAAGCAAACAAAGGATCCTAGCACATCTATTTCTCGAGACAAGATCTTGAATGTTGAACAACCTTGAAGAAGGAATGTTTATGCTAGAAAGCTTAAAGGTATTTCTCCTCATCTAAGTCAGGGGGACTACATTAAAGTTCAAGGCAAACTTCACTACATTCATCTTCCTTTATGAGAAGATTATCACAGATTGAGGGGGAACTTACCTCAACAAAAACTGAAGAAATGGACTCTGATTAAAAAGGAGCATCCTACTGTTTTGTAGAGTCTTATTTTTATTAGGAGCACCCTGCTCCCATGTCGCGTCCTAGTAAAAATAGAAGCTACCTACTAAACTAGTAGTGTCTTAATTTAGGCGCACCTTGTTAAAAAGCTACTTCTTGCTTATAACAGTGTCCTAAGAATGTCCATCTCTGAGTAACAAGTCAAAAGGACTCAATCATCAAACACAGGGGGAATGTTCAAACAACGCTTCAAGTGGATACAATCATAATGGAAGAATGATGATTCATCAGATGAAGAATGATGATGAAAAGAAAGCATTAGCAAACTCTCAATCATATGGCTCAACTAAGCCTAAAATATTTCATGAGCTACAAAGAATTGTTTGCTAAAATGCTACATAATCTTTCAAGAGTTTCTAAGCCTCATTACAACTAATCAACTCCAATTGACAAAGTCCAGAAACCAAATGACTTGACCAGCGCTGAGGATTAGGTGAGATTTGTTCAATAAAAACAGATCATTGTGGCAGAGATCGGTCAACGTTCTGGATGACGGAAGGATCCCGTTCAAAAGGAAGATTAGTTGTATCAAGGAATCATGCTACAAGTCACCAGAAACTCTAGGAAGAAGCAAAGAAGAAGGATGGTTTCAGCAGGAAAGCAGCAAGCTGAATCTTTCAGCCAACTCTTATCTCTAGAAAAATCAGCTGCCTGCCGAAAACACCAACAAGCCAGCTCCTAGTTTTATACAAGCTTGGAACATGTCAAATGTTTCAAAAGAACAGGAAAATATTCAAGATTGAGCTATCTGAATTACAAGAATATCTCTGGATATCAAATTCATCCAGAATTATACATATTGCTCAAACATTACAGATCAAAGTTAGATCAAAGAAATTTCCTGGAAAACAAACTATGGAGTGCTTGTCCGAATTCAGCAATGCAGAAGGAATTTATCTTAATTACATCAAATGCATGCTGACATTCAATAAAGGTGTTACATTTATGAGTCTGAAAAAAAGATTATCTTCGATCAAATCAAAGAAGTAAGGCAAAAGAAATTAATTCAACATGCAACATGCAAGATCAACACATGATCATCAAGAAGCTGACTCAATGGATTTCTAAGCAACCTCATAAATAAGACCTGTGAGTTTATCTAACAATTTTTTCTCTCACACTCTTATCGTCGTTGCTAATTTTGAAAAGAGAACCAGCCGTAAAATCATTAATACAAGGTATACACGCTTCAATTACTTCCCAACAAGTAATTGAAACTTGAAAAGTTGCATCCCAATATAAATATCCCTCTTGCCTAACATATCTCACGACTCGCCACATAGTTATCTTCTTCAAGGCTTCATTAAGAATCATCATCCTCTTCAAATAGAAAAATCCTCATACCCAAACATCTCTCTGGCATGGAGAGCCTGGAGACTAGCAACACTCAACCTTATTCTCTATGTTGCACCAATTGTTAAAGAAGAAGTGCACTCAGCTGGCTGAGGAAAAAAACTGTTGAAATCTCACTCTCCAAAGAGATTATCAACAGAGTCTACAATGCAAATCTTGAAGAACTCAAACATGCGGATGAAACAAGAAGAAAAAGGAAAGCAGCCAAGAACTTCCTCCCTGTAGAATCATCTGGCAGAAGACACCTAGAGTAGGTGTTTGTTGCTGCCAAAAGGGGAAAATAGAAATCAAACACTTAGGACTTTTTAACGTTGTTTTTGCTTCTTAAAAAGTGTTTTTGATTCTAGTTTTTGGCATCATAAAAAAGGGGGAAATTGTTAGTTCCCCTAATTGTGATAATTAATATATTTAGTTTTAATGATCCCAAACCCATTTTATCATCCCTGCATTAGACTAGATTCTCTTGTACTTGTTCTACTTAGTTTATTGTAATGTGCTACTATTTAGTGATAGAAAGGATATTTTAATAAAAAAAATTTACCACATTATAAATTTCTTATAAAGTCATTTTACTAAAAGCAAGTAATTTTAATTGTAAGGAAGCATTGAATAAACACTCAACTTAGATACTAAAACTCTACGGAGCAAAAGAAATAAAGATATATCAATCTTTATCTTTGCCTTGAGAAGAGGAAACAAGTTGAGTGAAGATATGGATCCATGTCACAAGAAGACAAAGACCAACCATGCTCTCCTTCAGTCAAGTGGAACAAAGCAAGTAGATCAAGCAACGGTCAAGATTGAGCTCCGATCCTCAGCTAACGGTGGATATTCAACACCAAGTCTATAAATACAGGAGTGTGGGAAAAACAAGTGGAGAAGCTGAGTGGAATAGAAGGGAATCAAGATACACAAGAACACATCCAGCAAAGAAGTGTTGATTCCCCTTCACCACTTCGGTTTTCACCCCACTCATCTAATGCTCTTAGACTAGCTCAAATTCATACAAACCTATAGAGTTTAAATTAGTTGGTAGTTTAGTTTTCACCCATGTAAACTAGACTAGTGTTAGACATTCTGGAAGACTTTGTGTTCAAATCCAGAAGGTGAGAAGGGCAAGGACATGAGTAGCTTTTGGATGGGAGGGCGTTGGGTCACACTTGTGATTGTAAAGTCACTATGCCGCACTCGGGGTGTGACATGTGGCGGTGAAAGCCATCGTGGGCTTGTTGTACATGCAACTAGATCACTGGTGGTGGTGGGTGTTAGTAACAGGTGGTCATTGAGGCCTTGGAATGGTGATAGTTGGACGCTATGGGTTTTAGGTTAACAAGAAGTCATAGTCACTCGACTAGAACTTGGTCATCGGGTGGATCGCAAATGGATTTTTGGTTACTGGGTGTTGGTCAATGTGAGGGAGGTGTTGGCCACTGTGATTGGCGACGGCGTTGATCACTCTAGGCGGCAACGGTGTTGGTTACTGTGACCAGTAACGGTTACTGGGCAATGGTCACTGATAAGTTTTTTGTCACTATGATGTCACTGTATCACTAGTGACATGGAATTACATTAGTAAGAGTGTAATTGTCTCTTTTGAGTAGAGATGACAATTGTGACCGATCCGATGGATACCCGCACCGAACCGTTCCGGTCAAAACGGGGAAAACCGCATTGACCGGGTAACGAGTATGGGGCGGGGAATACCCGTTTTGTTTTTATGGGTAACGGGACAGTTATGGTTTTATACATGCCCTCCCCATTACCCGCCCCGTACCCGCCCCGTTTACTTTTGGTTATATTTTGATTACATTTTTTCATATTATTTGTCATCCGATTGATAAAATATGAAATTTTTCTCTATTCATTGTGTATATATATGGATGCACTAATTACTACGTATATTATGCGAACGAAAGTTCATAATAAATTTTAATAGTTTCGTTTGTTTCTTATCATTTTTTCTTGATTTTTTTTTTTCAATTTAAGTATTTTATGTTCAAATTAATTTAGGTTGTCTCTTTCGTGTTTTGTAGATGCACGAAACTTTTAAATGATATATCACGTCTAGAATAATTTAGGTGATATCATTGTTTTTTCTTTTGAAATATTTATTTTTATATTAAAATATCAATGACACATTTAATAAAGTGTTTATCCGTGGTTACCCGCAATTTTACCCGTTACCCGTTGGGACGGTTATGGTTTGGATAAAAATTACCCGTTGGGTAATGGGGCGGTTAGGGGGCAGGGACGTTACCCAGCGGGGCAGGTACGATTATATGCATAATCGTCCCCGATCCGCTCCCGTTGCCATCTCTACTTTTGAATCTCTTTTTTTGGAAACTTTTTTTATCCTTTTTTGGAAACTTAAAAAATGTCTTTTTTAGAGTACGTCTTTTTGTTTATTAATTAATTTTTGTCGGATTTTTTATAAAAATGTTATTAAAATAAAACTTATTTACACAAATGTGACTAATAATTACTACAATGTAGTATCATGGTAACTTAAGTTGAAAAAATTGAACATAAATTACTATAATTTCATTAGTATTCTGGTCACTAGTCACATTTTTGTAAATCATCTTTATTTTTGTCATATTTATGTAATTATTTCATATAGATAAATACAGAAAATAGATAAATACTACGTACAAATACATTAGAATTGAAAATACGATCTATTTACCATCAAACTGTTGGTAAGAATGCCTCAAAGCTTCACATGCTTGAATCATGATACGAGTACCTTTTCGGTTAAAACTGACAGTCAAAATCTACCGCTATACTTGTTTGTATTCATGAATCATGATTCCTTTCCTTACCAAACGTAGGGAATTGCGAGAAGAGTCCACCCAATAGTAACGACTGTTTGCTTGCTTCGTCCCTTTTGACGAGTTCTATTTTGTTCATCCTTTGGAGGGTGAACATCACCCCTCCCTCCAACACATGACAATTGGGAAGACTTTTAAATTTTGCAATTGCAATGCCAAGTGTCATGTGTTGGAGGGAGGGGGTGATGTTCACCCTCCATGAAGGGATGAACAAAATAGAACTCCCTTTTCACTAGGGGAGAGCAAACCCGACCCTACCCGATTGACCCGACCGGATATATCTGATTACTCCCTCCGTCCCTAAATAAACTTTCATTTCGCTTTTCGAGGGTCAACTTAAATCATACTTAAACTATTATTTTATATATCAAAATTTTATAAAAAGTGAATTTTTTTGCAGGCTTTGTAGCGGGTTTGATGTAGTTTCTGAATATGTAAATTTTATTTTCTAAAAATAATCCGAGTTTTCACAGGGATCATTTAATTTTATCGCTGGTCAAACTTCGTAACTCGCAATTGGAAGTTTAATATGGGACGGAGGTAGTATTTTTTTTTGGGTTGGATAACCCGACCCGAATCACCCAAACCCGACCCGATTTTTGAAACCCGAGAATTAAGCGGGTAGCGGGTAGGGTTACCAATTATGCTACCCGACCCGCCCGAAAACCCGAACTAGCGTAGTATATATACTACTTTGAATTATTATGCATGTTCAAATATCTCAATTATTGTATGTCAATTACCATATTATTTCAATTAGCGAAGTATTTCAATTACCGTGTTTGTAAAACTATAACTTTGAATGTTGTATTGTTATGACTTTGAATGATATTTTGACCAATTGTCATTTTATTTATCACAATATCTAATGTGTATATCACCGTATATTATTATTTTACATGTTCAAATATGTCGATTATCATATTTATAAACTATTAGTTTGAATGTTATGCTAGTATAACTTTGAATGATATTTTTATCAATTATCATTTTATTTCTCCCACAATTTTATTAATAATAAATTAAAATCCGAATGGACCCGAAAACCGAATCAACCCGACCGAAACCCGAACATAACCCGACCCGAAAAACCCGATATAATTTTTGATAGGGTAGAGTTTGAAATTATCAATCTGATACCCGAACACGGGTTTACCATTTTCAAATCCAACCCGCCCGAACTCAACCCGACCCGTGTTCTGCCCTACTTTTCACGCCAGAATGGAAGCTTTCAGACTCTTTTGATAAGTCAATATAATCGCTTAACCGTCCAATTAAATTCATAACTTATATACTTCTATCACTTGAAAATTACGGCTGGTTGGGAAATTTCCCGTAATTGGCGGTGGGAAAATTGCCTTACTTTGCGGTGTTTAGTTTGTGACGCTAATTTCGGAATTAAAGAAAGATATCATCTTACGTTAATTGCACGCGATAGGGACTGAGCACGAGTACATAGTACAATAGTACAGAGTCAGAGAGGGGTACTGGTGTGGTGTGACGTATCAGGCTATCAAGTGTACAATTAGTTCACTATTTTTCTTAATAAGTTCCACTAATTAGCATATACTCCTTAGAGAGTTAGGACATGCTTACTTCAAGGGTTACTAAACGGTGCTTACTAAGACCTGCGTTAATAAGCGGCGGATAAAAGCTTAAAGTGCCGCTTAATTAATACATGGGGGTGGTAGGCTTAGTAAGCGGCTCTTTAAGCACCTATTTCGGTTAGTAAGCGACTTTTTAAGCAGCGTGCGTGTTTACTTCACATGTCTTACTAACCTAACTGTGACTTTAGCAGTGAAGTAAACGCCTCCTTAGAGTATGTTTGGTTCAAGGAAGGATTGTGAGAATACCATAAGAGTGTTAGATTACTGAGTATATTAGATAGATGATTAATGTATAACTCATTTGTGTCTGGTTACGATTAAGGAAATGTCACATTAAGTTGTTTTGTTGAATGATATCTTATATTGCATATTTGGTGAATTACTTGAATGCCCTTTAAAAATTTGTCTCTAAACACATTAAACTTATTACAATGTATATTTACAGTAATTAAAACTATAGAAAAATAAAACATCTTAGTAATGATTAAAATAAAAACTAATTGAAATAATTCTAAGCAAAATGTATTTAATAGCACAAATGACTAAGATTAGTGAACATTAGTAAATAATTTTAAGCAAAATATGTTTAATTGCACAAATGACAAAGATTAGTGAAAATATAGTATTAGCTAACAATATATAGTGTAATTGTATAAATAATTTCAAACAACTATAATGAAAAAAATCTAGTATAATTTTAAAATTTACAAAATGAAGACTAGTATATAAGAAGTTAAGAACTTGTATTAGATTAATGAAGCATGGGGTTTTTTGGAAGAAAAATAATAAGCCACCTGGAATCTAACATAACCTAAGGCTCTAGTGGGTTTCACATGTTCATTCATGTGATTACCTTTTCCACTTTTGGGAATGTAACATTCCCAACAAAAAAAATTAAACCCGCGAACCAAACACAAGTATCTCACATTTCGGGCATCAGATTCCGCCCTATATAAGATATCACCTTAAACCAAACACTGCCTTAAGATAAAAAGAACTCTTAATGTGTGTTCCACTAGTAGATAAATGGATCCCATCATTTGAAAGTATGAATGTTTTCTTGGATTGTTTTCAGTTCCACTCCAAACTGGATTAGATCAGATATATCAAACCATAACAGACTTGGATAATTGTAAAATACACAATGACCATACATTTATCAGACCAGGCCAAACCAGATCAGCAAACTTCAACCCAAAAGAAAACATCCTAACTCATTTAGCAAATATGTTTCAAGAATACACATTACTTTCATATTAACTTAAACCTTTAAAAAATAATAGGTTTTTTTTCTACAATATTACTAAGGGGATATATATGTCTAAAATATTAATAAAAAAAAGAGTTATAGACAACACTCTGCAACAAAATTGATGATGACTTTATTTCTGATTGCATGACACTTTATATTGGAAAAGACCTTACTCTTAATGTAGATGTAGTTTTTTGTTTCAAAGCCTCATCGAGTACAAATTTAGTGTATAACTCTTATATTTGGTTTTTTGCTTATTTTGAAAATTTTCAATGCATTCTCATTTAAGTGTTTCGGCCACCTCAACATGAAATTCTGGATCCGCCCCTGCTATCAAGTGTACAATTAGTTCGCTATTTTTCTTAATAGGTTCTACTAATTAGCATATAAGATAAAAAGAACTCTTAACCTATGTTCCACTGGTAGATCCCGTCATTTGAAACTATGAATATTTTCTTTGGACTGTTTTCAGTTCCAGACCAGATTAGACCACACCATGTACCAGACTTGGATATTGTAAAATACACAATGACCAGACATTTACCAGACCAGTTCAGGTCAGACCAGACGTAAACGGAACAGCCAGACTAGACCTGATCAGACCAGCAAATTTTAGTCCAAAAGAAAAGGGAAAAATAATTAAAATACCCCAAACTTTGAAGGAGTGTGAGGTAAGCACCCCAAACTTGAATATGTAATTTCAATACCAGAAACTTTACATAAAAAGTTAATTTGTATGATTTTTTTCAAAAATGTTAATAATTGGTGTTAATTTTATAATTTAAAACATTTTAACATTCATGAAGATACAATTAGCACTCTAAACTTTCAATGTAAAATAAATAGTATTACCCCCCCCCCCCCCAAATTCTATAAAATTGCAATGTTTTAGATTTGCTATTTTAAATTATGCAATTAACATTATTAATTTTTTAAATGATACATGGCGATGGTGTTAAAATAACTCTTCATATACAGTTTGGGGTATTTAAATTACATATGAAAGTTTGGGGTGTTTATCTCACACGCCTTCAAAGTTTAGGGTATTTTAATTATTTTTCTCAAAAGAAAACATCCTAGCTCATTTAGCAACTATGTTTCAAGAATACATATTACCTCTATATTAACTTAGAACTTTAAATAATGATAGGGCTTTTGTCTCCAATATTACTAAGGGGATATGTCTAAAATATTATTAAAAAAAGAGTTATAGACAAAAAATTGACATTTTCCCCCAATTTCCATAAATGAGACTAAAAAGAAGCAAGGAGACTATTATACCGTTGTAGTGATATAATCTCACTCATTCGTGCTATAGTAACATCACAATCAGTAGTAATACCATAGTGACCAAAATCCGTGCGTCACAATCACTAGTAATACCATAGTGACCAAAATCCGTCAATGACAAAAAATTAAAAATCCGTGAGTAACCAAAATCATTATTGACCAAAAATCCATTAGTGGCCACCACTTGTTGACCATCCGAAAAGTGATCACTGCCAGTCACAGTGACCAATCTTATTGCCCATCATAGTGAATTCCTGACCATTGACCTCGCCACCCATAGTGACCTGTCTGACAGTGATCAAATTTAGATTGCCAGTGACACCATCGCCACCATAGAAGAAGAAGAAGAAGAAGAGGAGGAGGAGGAGGAGGAGGACGACGACGACGACGGCGAGGAAGAAGACGAGGAAGAAGAGGAAGGGGAAGGAGAAGGAGGACGAGGAGGAGGAGAGGAGGAGGAGGAGGAGGAGGAGGAGGAAGAAGAAGAAGAAGAGGAGGAGGAGGAGGAGGAGGAGGAAGAGGAAGAGGAGAAGGAGAACGAGAAGAAGACATACATGTCTCGGCTATTGCAGCAGAGGTCGTCGACAGCGGAGCTACAACGCTGCGAGGCAGCCATTTATCCACTATTTCTCCACTATTCGGCCATAGCCGAACCCTAGTCGCCATTGGTAAGGTGTCTTGATCCATTAGTTCTCCACCGCACAACGTGGGTGTAGAACCCTCATATTGCATGAGACCCCCCCCCCCCCCCATGCCATTGAGGAGCCATTGTTGTCATCGGATCTTACGAGACACCATCGTCGTATATGTATATGATGACGAAAAACCTATACTTATTTTTGACCAAAAATGAAGTTAACAGTCTAACCATTTTCGCTCATTAATAGTGAGTATTGGTTTTGACCATGAGATCTTGAATTTGTTTTATGGCGAACCATACAAACACACTTGTACCTTGTGATCTTATTGCATTTGTGTGACCCTCTCAAAGAGGAAGTCACAAGTTTGAATATCATCCAATAGAAAATGTTTTCATTTGTTATGGAACAATTACCATAATAGATTGGAAGCGTAATGAACAAAATAAGAAAATACGTATCTAATAGTTAAGATTATTTCATCATAATAACTAGAGTTAATTTGGTTAGAATTTACTTTTAGTGATGAAAACTAATATCTAATGTTAATCAATAAAAACATTATATTAGATCATTAAATTCATTTTAGCAGAAAAATTAAATTGGATGGGTGGAACTAGACTTATAACCCGTGCATTGCACGGGCTGTATTCAACTTATAACAATTATCTATAACAATTATCATACGTCTAATAAATCTATGAGCACGTTTGGTAACACTGAAATTGACTGAATCGGTTGTTTTTGCCGATATTTATGAAGTTCTGGCTGATGTGGCTATATCGATTAAGTGTGCTGATTTATGAAAGGGGTTTGTCCTCAAATAATACTAATTAAAAGCATTTGGACAAAAAAAGAGATTTTTCTTTTAAGTTCCAAAAATTAGACTAAATAATACTTAAGGGACTGTTATACCCTTACTAAGCCCAAAACCACTAGCTAGCTACAGTAACCCGTCACAGTGACCAAATGTGCAGTGACCAATGTTACAGTTACCAATGACATAGTTACAAAATTCATCCAGTGACCAAAAATTAATCTGTCCCATCAATGACCCGCATCACAGTGACCAAATGTGCAGTGACTTTTGTCCAGTGACCAATTAACAAAGTGACATCCGCTCGGTGATCAATTTTTATAGTGATTCCCGTGCAATGACCACCGCCACAATGACCATCGTCTACCAGTTACAGTTACACCCGACCAGTGACCAAATGTGCAGTGACTTGTTGTCCAGTGACTTTGCCCCCCACAATGACATGTCGGTCAGTGACCTCCCAGTTTAGTTACAATTAGCTAATCTTTACCTAATCTAATAGTGACCACCACCGGCAAGGGCCGCGGACAATGCACCGCCGCCCCTCACTCTGATGGGCAACATCCCCAGCCTGTCTCCCATCCATTCCTAGCCCACAGTCCCCAAATCCCTTGCCACCACCTGCCCACAGCGACTGTTGTTGCCCCTTGACACTGCCGCCCTGCCCAACTTGCCCATAGCCCCTGCAAAAATCGCATCCAACCACCACATTCCACCTCTAACCGCCACAGTCCACCCCCTTACCCAAGACGTTGTCCGACCTCCCCTGCCTCAAGCAACTAGGCCCGTTATCTCCACCCACCACTTCCCCCTCCCCTGCTCCAGATGACTAGCCCCGCCACCTCCACCCATCAGTTTGCCATTTCCTGTCTCATCTCATAGTCTAGGCGCCGGCGCCGGCGCCGTCGAACCCTAGCCATAGATCTAAAAATCATGCCGTCACTGTCGCTCAAAAGAACCTTAGCCGTCGCGGATCTGGAAACGCGGATGAAGGCGTCGTCGAAGCTCCTCTCATCATCTATGGAATCGCTGACCACGGGCCTTCTCCTTCGGCATCAAGGAGCCCTTCTTAAGGCCCGGTTTCAGGTAATTCTTCCACCGTTCCAGACAGGACTTGGGATCCCTTCTTAAGGCCCGGTTGTTGGTCAATTTCGGATGCCCTGACGAAGGAGAAGATGTAGCGGCGGGGTAGGGAAAACAGCAGTGAACGAAGAAGAAATTGGAAGAAAGAGAAGAAATCAGATCGATCGAAGACTCGGAGGTGTTGCTTGCGGTCGAGGAGGGATGGAGATTCAAAGGTGGGAGTTGCGATGTAGGATGGCTGCGTGGGATGGGGTCGCGGAGCTACGAAGATAGGAAAGGTATAGACGAAGGATTGGCTAATGGGAAATTGTTTGGGAAAGGGTAATTTAGTCTCTTTGCTTCAAGATCAGTTCTATTTCCGTCCAATGTTGTAACCGGTCGTAATTATGTCTTTAAGCACCGCAGGAGTATTATTCTCGTCATTGAAAACATTATATATACTTCCTCTATTCTTAAATAAATGCAACGGTCAATATTTCACATTTGTCGAGACACAACTTTGACCATTAATATATAATTCCGTATTACTAATATAATTAAAAAAACTGATAATGAAAATTTACAATGAGACAAATTTAACAATATTTTTTTCATAAAAAAATATTAATACATTAATAAATAAAATGTAGTAAAGGTACAACATGTGAATAGTGTAAAATTCCACATGTTGCATTTATTTAAGAACGTAGGTAACTAGGTAGTATATACTACGTATATTTTACTAATAAAACAAAGAAAAAAATATATTAAAAAATAGTTAAAATGATCCTCGACAGTAACTTCAGTCAATCCAGTCAGAAAAGTAACTACAACCATACTTTTTCTTATTATTACACAATTCAGAGCGCGAAATCAAAAGTTACGGGTTTGGTGAAAAAGTTGGTTCATAAGCGCAATAAGCCGGAAAACATGTTCACCAAACGGGCTCATATTGTTAAATGGTTTAGTAATTTTGTACTATGCTCCTTCTGTTCAATAAAACTACTTGACCATTTTGACTGTTCTTAGTCAATGCCGATAAATTTTGGAGCATGATTCAAGTGTTAACATTTGTGTGAAACCTATGATTAGTATACTTTTTATGTAAGTACTTTTGAACAAATTAAACATGTTTTTTAATGTTAACATTTGTGTGTACCTATACTCCTTTGTGAGAGTACAAAAGAAGTAGAGAGAGAAGTTAATGATATGTAATACAAGTTGTCAATTCTTTACACTGAAATAATTAAATGCTACTACCTCTGTCCCCCTAAGTTTGGGACAAGAGAATGTGGCACGGTTATTAATAAAAGTAAGTTTATGTGATTGATATTGAATTGATAATGTAAGAATAAAGTAGGAATTATTTGGAACCACACAAACTTTACCAAATAAGGTATGAGACAATCTTAGTGGGACGGACCAAAAAGGTAAAATGAGACAATCATAGCGGGACGGAGGGAGTACTACGTACTATTTATACTACCAATGTGGTAGATGGTGGTGATAACATGATGATCCTTGAGTGGCTAACCCCTAACCACAAAATCTTTCATATCTGGTGCATTAAATGCGCTTCCTCCCAAATTCCTGCTTTTCCGTCAGTTCTTTTAGGATCCCATTCACAGGCCCAGGCGATTTGCTCAAGGATATCATGCCGCGCGACTCAGAGTGTGTGGGTGACGGCACTTGACCTGGGGTCTTCTGGAACCATTTAATATTATATGTATAGGGCTTATCCGTGCTGGGCCAGTTATCCTAACACGAGTCCCCATGGCCGTCTTTAGTTGGTTTGGTGCCTCAGACAAAAAAAAACTAAAATTACATTTTTAGTCAGTGATGTTTTACACAATAAATTATACTCCCTCCGGTTCTAAATAAACTTCTCACTTTCCTTTTTGGGACGGTCCAAAATAAACTTCACACTTCCTTATTTCCTTATTTGGCAAAGAAATCTACACCAAAACAGTGCCAAACAGTGCCAAACAGTGTCTCAACAGTGCCAAACAGTGTCTCAACAGTGCCAAACAGTGCCAAACAGTGTCTCAACAGTGTACTCTACAGTAAAGTCAACTTTATTTCCTTAATAACTGTGAAGTCAAACACTGAAGTTTAAAAAGAACCGGAGGGAGTATAAATTATATATAGAGAGGGGCGGGCAACCTTTGTTCAGAGGTGTCCAAGCGAACAACAAAAATTTTGAAAGTAAAATGTAAAATACATGTGTAAAATTGATGTAATAATGTATTCTACAATAAAATGTAATATTTTATATATATAATATTTTTATTATATATATTTCTTCAATTGTGGGACCAAATAATATTATTGTGCAAGATTTTAATCATTAATTTTTTTGAACACCTAACTTTCGATTGCAAGATTTTGTTAATACTTTTGATTAAAAATATTAACAAAATGCAATCAAATATAGAAGTTGATTAAAAAAATCATAAAAAACCTTCACTTTTTTCTTCCAAAAATTCTCTTCAATTCCCTGAGACCCTCACCTTTGTCTTATGTTCCAATTTTTTTAAGTAGTTTAGGAGTTTAGTAATTTCTAAAATCTTAAAGTATCAATAAGACATTAATTCACCAGTCTAGGACAAATGAAACATATATTTACCTTTTATTAAGTTTTGGACTATTTTCTCTGATCTTCTATTAGTATTCCTAAATACTATATACAAATTATATAATACAAGTAGTTTTATTTTTGAAAATTGGTGCCCCCATATGATAGTGGTGCCCTAGGCATATGCTTAGGTGCCTCCCCCTAAAGCTGGGCCTGCGAGTCCCCCACTTCTGATGTTCCGAGCCTGTGTGGGACATAAGGAAGTAGAGAAAAGGAAGCCTTGAACCGCGCAGACTCGATACCCCTCAGCAACAAAAGTCTAGACAGTTCCCGAGTTCATAAGGTGACGGTTACTCTAGTCGGTTCAACTTCCGAGACTCTCTTCATGATTACCAGGACTCTTTGTCTTCGTAAATGGACCCCCCCCCATCAATGGCTTCCCATATAAATATCCATTTAAGTTTTGGGTTCAGATTTTCCGAAAGTTGCTCTTCCTCACTCTAGATCATTCTCCCTTCTCTCTACGTCGGAAGTCTTCGTCACTCGTCGTCTCCGAAAAAAAAACAAGTATTCTCCTTATATCATATCTTTTCCACTCACAATATCGCAATCATGCGCTCAAAGTTTGCCATCATATTTTTCAGTCCGAACAACATGACGATGTAGCACTACACGACCTACATGCCGTCCGAGGTGATGAATGCAGTCTTCTCTACATCATGCATTTGGGTGCATGAAGATCTAGTGGTAGCCTCGGAATGCGTCCATGAAGCTGAGTAGCTCACACCTGGCGGTCTCATCCACCAGAAGGTCGATCCTGGGCACATGATACAGATCCATCGGACAAGCTTTGTTTAGATCTGTGTAATCGACAAACATGCCCCCGGTCGGGCCCTTTGGGACAAGGACAACATTGGATAACCATTCTACGTGGATGACCGGGCGAATGTAGTGGATGTTGAACAACATGGAGTCCTGTCGTTCGGCAATCATGTATCATTTCTTCTGTTGTACTGGCTTGGCATAGAGTTGACCGGCCCGCCTATGGGAAATGGGGTTGGGGTCAATCCCCGACATAACCTCCTGGCCTAGCCGGCGTGGCCCATGTATAACCCCATCACTACACATATATCTTTAAAATTTCTTTACACCGGTGGGCGTAGCTCAACTGGTAGCGAGGGAGTGCCACAAGGGTTAGGTCTCGGGTTCGAATCCCGGCAACTACGATGAGGGGTTACTATGCTGAAAAATGCATAGGGCCTCTGTAAGTACCGGGGACAGAGCCCCACTCTCTATCTGTCAGATTGTGATTATAGTCCAATTTACATCCTCCCATCGTGCCGTCCGGTCGGTGTTGGGGGGCCCTCAGGGATGGGGTGTCATCCTTTTTTTTAAAAAAATTTCTTTGCATGTATTTATCGTGCATACATTTATAAATTAATATGTGCCCATATTGTAATTAGATGTTTTAGTAATTGCTCTATATAGGACTAAAAATAATCCTTAAATGAACAAACAGGACTACTATATTTTTAACCATCCCAAATAGGACTAAACATTGAATTTCTACCAGAAATGCCCCTAAGGGTATCATTCCATAATGAAATGTTATACTCCGTAATTCATAATAAAATCTTAAAAAAATAATAAAAAATTTGTAAAAAATATTAAAAAGTCGTTCAAAAGTAATATATGAATTTTTTAAAAACATTAATTTATGAATTTTTTTAAAAAAATAGTAAAAACCCATAAAAAAATATGGATACCTTTCCCACCGCCTCCCAACAGCACCACCTTCGATCGGTAAAAATTCTGCCGTTTTCTTACAAAATTTTCCATTTTTCCCCGAAAATCCCAAGAAAATGTCATTATTACTCTTCATAATGCCGAAATTCTCATTGAATCTGTCACATTATTATGGCATTACTAAAAATGTTGGCAGAATTTTTTTTTATTCTTCTTAAAATTAATAAAAAATAGTAGAAGCCCAAAAAAATAAAAAATATGGAGTCCTACGATCGGTGCAAATGCTGCCATTTGTTTTGAGAAAATGTTTTTATTTTCGGAAAATGCCAAAAAATGGCATTATTACTCATCAAAATTCTTTGATATTTTATTTTATAAATATTTTATAAATTTTTAATATTTTTTGACGTATTTTATTATTTGTTTACGTTTTTTTATGATTTTATTATTAAATTTGACATTTCAAAAGCTACAAGAGTGTCTTTGTCCAAACACACATAAATAGTCCTAATAGGGAGAATTAAAAACATGTAATCCTATTTGTACTCTTGAATTAAAAATAGGTAATTAACTTTAGATGTTTATATGTTTAAATGTTTATCATGGATGTGTAATTAGTATGGAAAAGTATGTTTGTGTGTCACTTAGGGAGTGTTTGCAATTGCTTCAACTTTAAAAAAGTGATTTTTTAAAGTGATTTGGGGAAAAATGATTAATAGTAAAAGTTGGTAGTGTTTGAGAAAAAAGTGATTCTAAAAAAGTAAAAGTTGATAGTGTTTGGTAAAATAAGTACATTTTGTGTAATAGAAAAAGTGAAAAGCAGTTTAAACCACCCTTCCACCTGCTTCCAGCTTTTAGCTTTTAAGTGATTAATTTAAGCGGAAGCTGTCATTTGAAAACACTCTTTTTAACTTTTTTTAAGCCAAAAGCTGAAAAGTGTTTTTTTAATCAACTGCAAACACTCCTTTAGTATAACACAAAACTGAGGTTAGTAATTAACACATAATATTTAATAAACTAATAAATATTCATTTTAAATTAAAAATAGAAAAATAAATCATTAATGCCTAAAATATGTTATAATACTTTAATTAAACAAATAAGTTAGAAGTTTGATTGGAAAAAGAAAAAAAAACGGGACATTTAATAATATTTTTTATATTATTTTATATTCTACATTGTCATAATAATTGAATTATAAAATTAAAATTAAAATTAATAATTGAAAAAAACGAAAGAGAACAATCAAACAATTAAAAAGCAAAAAAAGGAGTAAAAAAACCACATCAACGATCAAGTTAGCAAGTTAGCAACGCCCAAGTGGAGTACTTCTCTGCTGCATACGGCAGAAAGTCGAAAACCACAGTAAAACCCCAGCAAGTTAGCAACGATCAGCGTCCGGAAAAAAAGAACAATCACTAACATATGTCCTAGGTACAACCGGCTGTACGATGGAATTTACCCTCGCTCGACCCCAGGGTAAACAATATTCAATATATGGAATTATGGATAGGGAAATTCTTGGTGTACATATTCTTATACACACCAGTACACCTCCGTGTTTGTGAGAGATTTTTTTGTCTGTGAATGCTAGTTCACAGACAAAACCGGCTTGTGTTGTCTTATCAATATATTTAAGTTTCGTTTAAAGAGTTGTATAAAATGCTAAATCAGTATAAAAACTTATCAAACTCAAAGATAGATTCATTACTAATAAAAGATTTGAAGGATAAATTGTGTCGATATAAGACTTGAATGATTGAAAACTATCAACCTAAATTTAAAATGTCATATATTTTAATTTATTTATTTATTTATTATTAATTTCATTGCATGATTAATCCTATAAAATTTGGCTACGTTTTTACTACATCCATTCTTAAATAAATGCAACATGTTGAACTTTACACTATTCACATGTTACACTTTGACTATGTTTTATTTATTAATGTATAATATATATATCTTCGAAAAAATATTGTTAAATTTATCTCATTGTAAGTTTTCAAAATATAATTTTTATTACTAATAGAGATTTATATATATATTAATGGTTGAAGTTATGCCTCGACAAATGTGAAATGTTGACCGTTACATTTACTTAAGAGCGCAGTAAGTACCAAAGGAAATTGAAACCTGGAAGTTGATCGTGAAATCTTTCAAATCTTTTATTAATAGTGAACCTATTTTTGTCTTTGATAATATTTTATACAAAACTAACATTCTAGGAGCCTGTTTGGTAACACTTCAGTTGATGCTGCTAAAATTTACGAATGAAGTTCTAGTTGAAACGATGGACTGACAGATTCTGCTGATTTATGAAAAACAAAAATTCTCTTTGTACCCACTTTTGTATCCATTTTGTACTCACCCTCTCTTTTGCCTGTGTACGCAGGCAATTCGTTAAGAAGAAGGCATCACTTTTCTCCCATTTGCCTGTATACACAGGCAAATATACAAAAGTGTGTACAATAATGGGTACAACAAAGACTCATGAAAAAACTATTTAAAATATATATTATCAATAAACTAAAGAAAAAATTGCATGGAAATATAGCTAAAATGGTCATCTACGGTAACTTCCGCCAATACAGCCTAAAAAGTAATTTCAACTTTAATTTACTTATTTTTACGCAATTAAGCGCGCGAAATCAAAAGTTACGTATTTGATAAAAAAGTTTGATGATAAATCTGATAAGATGAAAAACAAATTTACCAAATGGGATCTAAAATATACAACTATTCAAACGTTAAATATATTAATAACACAAGGCAATTGAAATTTGTAATTTGTACTCGGTACTACATAAATATCAATTGTAAATTGTTTTCATCATTTATTTAAACCCCACGCTAGTGGATGGGGCTGGGAGATTTACTATTGATATTGTACGATTGATCTCATAGATTAGGTTACGAGGAAAAGAAAGAAAAGGGTAAATATGTCCAGCCAGGAAAAGATAATACTGGTGCGCCGAGCAGCCAACAACGTAACCTATAAGATGATGACGAAGAAACAAATGCGCCGAGCATCACCCTAGCCAACAACCGTCACCCCACACCTCTAATCTAATGGATCTGGTTGCGATTGAGAAGACAAAAAGCCGAATTGCTCCGAGAAACCGAGATGTTCAAGAGGAAGATTTGGCCAACTACAGATACCCGACAGAAAGATGCATCTTTGCTGCCCTCCCAGATCGTGACCGCTGGGACAAATTTTATGATGATTTCATGCCTGCTTTTGGCAAATGTAGCAGAAACGATGGTATAGTATGTCGGCACGTCTTTCCATCGTGGTACACGTACGGCTTCAAAAACGGGATGCCCGTGCTGGAGATCTACAAAGTTAGGTTACGTATCCTGAATGCGGAAGAGGCAAAGATAAAGTACCGGGCAGAGATTTTTAAACCGAGTTTGTTGTACGGTGTAATTTCAGTCGGAAGTTCACATACAAAACCTGGACAGCGAAGTGGGGGGGATTTCTTGTACAAGGTCGAAAGAAATGAATCATCCGCCCACATGGAATTCTCAGGTGATATGTTTGAGATTCCGTTGAACTTAAAGCAGCCCTATCCTCTCCTATCTGACACAACCATATCGGTTGCTCTGAAGCTTAATGGTGTTGATTTGATTGGATGTGATCAGGAAGAAGATGAAGAATTGATGTCCCCCCCCTACGACTTTGAAGGTGAAGAAATCGCTTGTGGCAGATTGGATTTTTTTGCTACAGCTACCTGGGAATTGGTAGATTCATCTGTGCTAAACAATTTAGTCCGGAGAACTCATTTTGATGCAACCAGAGAAGATGGAAAAGGTGTGGTTTGTCCCAATCCCATCGCCGTCTATGTGGATTATGGTGTGCTTGTAGGTCTAACAGCTAAAGTCACGTCCGTCACTATCTTGGATCCTTCCGTTACGGCTGTGTCCGGACAGATTTCTGCCTCATTTTGCTCCATGGACCCGGAGGTTGAAGTCCTTCTTTTCAAAGGCAGCCAGCGAGAGTTGGAACCAGTTACCCACACAGTTGCCCTTTCCAGATCATTCGTCGCTGTCCCTTACACTTCCTATCTCCTCCTTCAAGTCCAGCTGCATGATCAACACGGGAAACTCATAGTCAGTGGTACTTTTGCCTTCCCTCCCATTACAGAATCAAACTTTGTCACCAAAACAGAAAATATCAGCATCTATGTGGAATTCCTAGATAGCCCCCCACAGGCTTCCCCGGATGCTTATTAGGGCATCCCCGTCCATGAGATTATTTAGAGATTATTTTGATGATGTGGATGATATTTTTTTAGATTATGGTTGAGATGTTGGGATTATTTGAAGAAATTATTTGATAAAATAATCTTGTATCAAATTCTAAAACTTGATTATTTTGAGATTATTTTCAACTCTTAGACTCCTCTCCTCATTTTCTAGGCAGACTCATAATTAAGGTGATGACTAGTTTTGTAGTTCGTGCATGTCTCATAAAAAAACCTAAGTAAGTTAAGATCATCAATGAGAAGAAATTGATAGGTTTGGAAAGTATTTGAGATTTTCTTAAGTGGAAGTGACATGGCAATAACAATGTATAAAAAACCGTAAAATTGAGTATCATGAATGAAGATGCTCTTAAACAACTTGTTCTTCCAAGAATTTATGTCGTGCTCCCTACTACTGCTTGCTTTGTTTAATTACTCTGTATTTTATGAGTAACAAATGAATTGAAGACTACTTGCGTTGGAGGATGTAATAAACACATAATTTTTATACACACACAAGTATATTTGCAGTATTACTTTATACATACACAAGTTTATTTCTATGTAACCAGAATCGGACCGGATTGGGCGGGTTAACCCGGAAACCGATGCGGTTGTATACTAACCCATGAATACAAGTAAAACCGGAAAAACCCGCTAGCCCTTTTTGACCCGGGCCGGACTTGTGACTGTCCAAACCTGAGAAAAACCTGTGTGTGGCATTGCAAATAGCAGGGGTATTGTACTAATTATATCGTACAATCGCCTATACCTTGAGTAAACCTGAGAAAAACCTGTGTGTGGCATTGCAAATAGCAGGGGTATTGTACTAATTATATCGTACAACCGCCTATACCTTGAGTATGGTACAGTCGGATGTTTTTGTAATATATTTGAAATCCAAGGCTATTTTGTGGGTAACGTGCTCCCAACCTCCCCGCATGTGACCTTTTCATCTTCTTACGTTAATCTTTTTTCTCCGCTGCGGCAGTGCGGCTCGCTGCGCATCAGGATTGTTTTACCCTTTTTTCTTTTCTCTTCGTTTCTTTACTTATTTCGTTACTTTGGGTGTTTTGCTTCTATCTTTTTGTTTATTTTTCTTGTTCCTTTTCATTTCTTTACTTTTTCTTTAGCAATCTTTTACTTTTTTTATTGAATTATTATGATTATATAAAATACCGTAGTATTATTTATTGTTGACTTTTTTGTTTCACTTTTAAATCAACTTTCTGTCTTAAATTTTTTAATCTGTTCATTATAAAATATTTTAGGTATTAATGTTTTATTTCTATTTTAATTTTAAGATGAATATTTATTAGTTTATTAAATATTGTGTGTTAATTACTAACATGAGTTTTATGTTATACAGAGTACTAAAATGAGTGTAACTCAAAATAAATGTGCATACACAATACTTAATAACGAATCCACTAGATGTGCATATTATAGAAAATACCTTATGTTATATTCGAATGAGTATAATTACTAAAAAAAAATGAGCATACACAATTGAATATTTGAACACATCAGAAAATTTAAATTACCTTTTGAATCTTCCAAAGCTCATTTTGTAAGTTACATATGTTCATCTGACATTGGTCTTATGCTCATTTTAAAATGTTATATCAATAAATATTTTCAAAAGAACCTTATTACATTATATTCACGTGAGAATTGATTATAGATATGGGGGCACAAATTATGATGTTCAATTGCATTTTTCTAATACTCAATAAAAGATGTTTGATGCTCAACGAAAATGTGTCAACGTTCAACTAAAAAACTTATGACTTTCATATTAATGCTCATTTTAAAAATGTCATAACAATACATATTTCAAAAGTATCATATTATATTAGATTCGCATATTGAAATTCATAGAAATTCATAGGATAGGCTATATAGGATCTAGAAAACAACTCAGTTGGATACATTGCCTTCTGTGAGTCCTGGCCCTCCTTTTGACATAGTAATTCCGTGTTTTGTTTTATTCATAAACTTGCACTTTGTTATCAACTTTTGATTAATTCACCGCGACACATGTCTTTGAATAAATAAAACACTTAAAATATGGAGTATATGAGTATATCTTTAAAAATAATTTAGAATAACACGTGTTAAAAGTATTTATTATCCACATAACCACATTTCATATATTTTCAGTTCATACTTCTAGATGCACAAACTGACAAACATAACTGATAACCGCTTTCGCGGCGTTGTAGTAAAACGGAGTCTAACCTTTCGGTTTTTCCCCGAGTATCGTGTCTCTCGAGAAATGGCGGAGGAGCTTCTTGATTTTAAGTCCAGTCACAGGTTATCGCAAATTATTGGAAGCTTTCCAAATTAAAACTTTTGATTGATTTTCTAAACTACTTTTTGAAAAAGAAAGTAAATTAAATTGTGCGAATACTAATGATGGCTAAAAAATAGACTAAAGGAAAAAAATATAATATTAAACTTAAATGGATTGATGCAACTAAGGGCAATGAATTGAGTAATTAGAAAGGGATATATTCTTGGACCTAGTAATTAGGAAAATTAAAACTAAAATTGGACTAATAATTTCTTTCCTCATAGACAAGAATAGAAACTATTTTCATTAATTTATCCTATTTCTAGGTGTCATTAATTTGTTCAAAATGGTTGGCTTGAAATTCTAACCTCATAGACAAGGTAGAAATAATTCTCCAATATTTTAATTAATAAAAATAGCCAAATTCATTAACTAGTTAAACTCATTATTTAAGCAATTGAATTTATCTCTCATAGACAAGATGTAAATCCCTTTCATTAAATTATCCTATTTCTAGGCCCTATTAATGTGCTCGAATATGGTTGGCTTAAATTATTTTCTAATCTCATAGACAAGTTAGAGATAATTTTCCGAGAATTTAATTAATGAATATGACTAACAATTATTAATTACTATTTCATCATTTCAAACAACTAGTCCCCATTATTAATTTTAATCCCTAATTTTTTTGGTCAACAAGTCAATCCATATTCCTTTAGTCAATTCATGCCCAAAACAATTTTAGCTAATTAACATCATTTTTTCAATTAACAATACAATGAATAAATTCAACTTTAACAAGGAATTAAGCATGTATAATAGCGAAAATTAAACAAAAATAATATTCTGCCAAAATAAACTTGTAGAACTAAAATATCACCTTCTGGAATTTTTCCCGAATTTTATCACCTAAAATCCAATTTTAACAACTAATTGATAATTTTCCCAATATTAACTAGATAATACAAAAGAAGCAACTACAAATATTCTAAATTCGTTCTAAATTTTATATTGACTACTGGGAGTGATATTACTGTGAATTAAACTTGAATTAGGACAGAAACTATTTTTTTTACCTTTTTTGAGTAATTAATTTAATATATGCAATAATAACAACTATATGCCGGAATTAATTAAAAATTACTTCTGCTTCGTAAAAATTAACTTTGTTTTGATAAATAACTACCTTAAGGCTATTAAACAACTATATAATTAATTGGAATGGATTTAATGTCAACAACTATTTTATTCAAATTTAAGAAGAAAATGCGAAATAGTGGAATAATTTTCTGGAAATTTTAGAAGCACAGATAGAAAAAACTAAGTACAGATTCAGATTCTACTCATTTAAAGGATGAAAATACATATAAAGAACTCACAATTTGGAGCTAAAATGAGAAAGATATGAAAGATTGAAGTTGAAGGTGCAACAATGGTGGAAATCCGAGCTTTGAGGAGGAAGAAGACGCCCTTTTTGATCTGATTTGGGCTTGAAATTGGTGTATTTGAGATGGGGGAAAAGCCTGCTATTTATAGCAGAAAATTCACCGAAGGCGCCCACGCAGGCGGCCGCCTTCCGTCGGCATCTGGCCGCCTGCCGTCCTGTCGCCGGCAAAGGTTCGTGGGCCGGTTCCGTCAGCCGTAGGCGGCCACAGAGGGCGGCCGCCTTCCATCAAAAATGGCCTCCTACCGTCTTTTCGCCGTCAGATCGGATCGCGGCGGACCCGGCCGCCGTAGGCGGTCCAGCAGGCGGCCGCCTGCCGTTCCTGTCTGGCCGCCTACCGTCGATTCTCACCGGCCGGTGGTTGGTTTCGTCCCCTTGTGCCGCAGGCGGCCACCGAGGGCGTCCGCCTTCTGCCTGGTGTCGGCAGCCTTCGGTCTTTTCCTGGTTCCGAGTCAAAGCGTAGGTTGACTTTTGATTTTTCCGAAGGCGGCCAACCAGGCGGCCAAATTGGGGGCCTTTTTGGGCGCCTGCTGATAAATTTGTCTGGCAGATGCGGCTTTTCCTGCTCTTCAACTTTGTCTTCTGAATCACCTTGATATAATGCTTTCTTCTTCCGGTATGAATTCATTTGTCACTCAAATTGACTCATTTTGTGCTCGATTGACCCGAAATTCCGGCAAACATATTATGAATGTGGTTTTCACCTGATTTCATGAAACTTTGAACCAAAATGTCTAAAACATGCCTTTTCTTTCTATTTTCGATCAATAATCATTTAAATTTGATAAGAAAAATAAGTACAAAATTGGACTTATCAATAACACTTCCCTCTTAATATTAGTTTTCAAAAGAATTTAAAGTTTTTAGGCTAAAGGGTCAAATAGGCCCTTGTACCGGTCCCGTAAGCTCAATTCAATCCATGAACTAAAAAAAGGTTCAATTCACACCCTGAACCGACAAAAAATGGTTCAAATTTCATTTTTTACGGGTAAACAACCGGTCATTTTTTTGTTTTTTTATTGTTTCTGTTTTTCATTTTCGATTTATTGCAATTTTGACACTTTTTAATAGTTTAGGAGTGTGAATTGGACCTTTTTTTACCGGTTGTTTAACCTTAAAAATGAAATTTGAACCCTTTTTGACCGGTTCGGGGTGTGAATTGAACCTTTTTTTTTTGTTCAGGGACTGAATTGAGCTTACGGGACCGGTACATGGACCTATTTGACCCTTTAAGCCAAGTTTTTAATATGAGTTACTCGTATTACATTTTAAGTACAGAATAATTGTTTGAAAGTATTTTTTTCATAAACATAAAATATAATGTTTTCTTGATTTGAACATAAGTAGTAGATGAAAATTCATTTGGGTATAACATATTCAGACTATAAAAATAGAATACTTTTTTTTTTTATAAATTTAGTTTTTAATAGATCGAAAAGTTATACCAAGTATGAAACTATGAATGTATAAAACAAATATCAACCGATTTGAAAAAATAGAAATTGATCTAAACAGGATCAAAACATTGTTGAATTTCTAAATAGGGCTTTAAGTTTTCTTCCAAAAAATAGGACTTTAAGTATTTTTCTTTTGGACTATTTTCATTTCCAGACCAGACTAGATCAGACCAGACCAAATCAGACCAAACCAGACTTCCATAGTTATAAAATACACAGAGACCAGACGTTTATCGGACCAGTTCAGACCAGATCAGACCAGAGCGGACCAGACCAGCAAATTTCAGTCCCAAAGAAAAATTCTTCTATGGCCAGAAACAAGCTCCAAGAAACTTTATGAGCTTGGTTCATCCCTTTTTTCCCAATCACGTTTGTCGCCTTCGCAAGGCACTTTATAGTCAGAAACAAGCTCCAAGAGCTTGGTTTCACTGTTTCAGTGGGTTTCTGTTGAGCCGTGGTTTTTCACAAAGTAAGTTGGATTCCTCCATGTTTGTTTATCGTTCTCAGTCCGAGACAGTCTATATTCTCTTATATGTGGATGATATTTTAATTAGCGGTTCTTCCTCCTCTTTTGTTAAGTCTTTTATTCATACATTATCCCTTCAGTTTGCTATGAAGGATTTGAGGGATGTTCACTACTTCTTGGGTATTCAGGCGACCCGTACATCTACGGGTTTATTTCTGTCTCAGGATAAATATATTTCTGACATGTTACATCGGTTTCATCTTCATACAGTCAAACCCGTAAATACCCCCACTTCCTTCTAGAACCACTCTTTCTCTCACAGATGGGGAACTTTTATCTGATGCTACTGAGTACCGCAATATGGTAGGGGTTCTTCAGTATTCAATTATAACTAGACCTCACATTACATATGTTGTCCATCTGGTGTCTCAGTTTATGCATGCTCCACGTACTGCTCATTTGTTAGTTGTCAAGAGAATTTACAGGTACATACAGGGTATGTCATCTCACGACATGTGGATTCAGTTTGACAGAAATATTTTTGTCATTATAGCTTATTATGATGCAGATTGGGCATGTTGCCCAGACAACTCTTGTTCCACTACAAGCTATGCGGTTTTCTGGACTCAAATTTGATCTCATGGCGATCCAAGAAACAGCCCACCGTCTCTAAATCTTTTACTGAAGCTGAGTACAGGGCTATTACTTATATTGTTCAATATACCTTATTTATTCGCTCACTCTTGGCTGACATGGGTATCTGTATTTCTGCTCCAGTTCAACTTTACTGTGATAATGTCTCTGCATCCTACTTGGCCGTGATCCCATACATTCAGCATGATACCAACAAACACATCAAAATTGATTACCATTTTGTTCGAGAACGCGTGGCTCATGGGATCTTTTTGACAAGTATATTCACACACAATTACAGTTAGCTGATATATTTACTAATAATTTATCTAATTAGCATTTTGAATTTTTTCGTGCCAATATGCGCGTTGTTTCCCCTGCACAAATTGAGGGGGTGTAATAATGTATTATCTCGGGACTAATGCGTAATTTTTATGAGATAATTACCCTAGGTATGATTAAAACTACTTCACTTTTCCAATCTATGACCTAACTAGTTTTTATACCAAAATAATATTAGAATTCATAATAATTAATTAAAATTCGGAATAAATAAATAAATAAATAAATTAAGTGGACAAATATACCCTTTAGGTTATATCTATAAAACCTCAAGTTCCTACTCTTTTCTCCAACCCTAGCCTCAATTCTCCCACCTCCATAGATCCACCCGCCTGCAGCCGCACGCCACTGCCGCCGCCGCTCCATGCCCGCCGTCTGCTGCCGCCCCATGGCCCGCTGTATGCCGCCGCTCATGGCCTGCTGTCCGTCGCCGTCCAGGAGCACGACCGCCAGTCACATGTGCATCAGTTGCTTGCTTGCCCGGCCATCCTAGCCCCACGATTGCTCCCTGCAGCCACCACCATATATGACCACCAGCCCCCTCTGCCGTCTCGGTCCATGCGCGCCGCCTCCCAGCCGCCCGCCTCTGTCCCGTGTGCCTACCTTAACCTCCGGAGTTATGCCAAAACCTAGCAGGGAGGATGGAGAGTGCGGAGGTGATGAATTTCGATGACGTGAGAAATTAATGCGGCGCTGGAGTTTTTGGGAACGAAGATGGGTTTGTGCTTTTAGCAATTTGGTGAGGCAGGCAGTAAATAGGGTTTGTAGAATTTCAGTGATTAAAGTGCGGCGCTGCTTATTTTTTCTTTTCTGTTTTTGCTTTTCATCCTCTTTTTTCTTTTCTGTTTTTGAAATGAGAAGTTTCTAAAATTAGGGTTTGTGGGCATTAAATAGGGGTAGTGAATAAGCGCATTGAACATATTGTACATATTGTTGTATATGACACTGAATGAATGCATTATGGAAGTTTGTTTTGCAGTGATTATGACCGGTATGCAATAACATAAAGCAATAATTTCGTCATGAAACACAATATATTTAATTAAATTAGACATAAAATAATAAAATTATTAGAACTAAAAAAACAAAAAAGTAAATAACTATAAAAAAATTCTTAATGTCAATGAGAAGATAATCAATTTTGGCCGAAGTGAAGTGATTATTGCCATATGTGCAGTAATGTTGTGCAGTAATGTTGTGCATTAATTCCTCAAGTAAATGAGAAGAGAATTAATTTTGCCAAAAGTGCAGTGATTATAACCGGATGTGTAGTGAAGACGTGCATTAATTTTAGGCATTAACGGCAATATAAAATTCAGTAATTTTAATTGGACGAAACTAGTGCAAAATGCACATATTTTAAATAAGAGTATTTTTGTCATTCAACATTTAAATATAAACGAATTTTCTATTTGTTTTTGGATTTTTGGTCATACAAAGGTATAAAAACTACTTACATCATAGATTGAGAAACTCATTGAGTTTTAATCATATCCCGGTAAATTTCCCAATTTTTATATCTCTATTTTATTATAAGTATAAGATTATAACACCGAATAGGGCAAGCCATTATTTACCAAAATTTATTATTTTGTATAGTTTCATTGCAACTAAATACATGCTTACAAGACACTAATTGCGTTGCATATAACTTGCTCTCGACGTTCTTAACTTACTCTCGACATTCTTGTTCTTATTTATCAAATGGTGAAGTCACTAGTTACACCTTCAATAGGGGCGTAGCTAGGGGCCTTATTTGAATCGGGGTCACTCTAAATTTAAAATTTATCTATATTTTATGTGCTAAAAATTGTGTAAAAAAATATCAGAAATTGCTTAAATTGCTGAAGTGGGAGTGTTTGGTTATATTTTGGCTGAAATGACTGATTGAATATACATTTACCAAAAAGGGTAATTGCTTATTTGTATTTTTAAATATATGTATGTTAACTTTTCTAGTAAAATATTATCTACTAAAAGGAGTAAATTAATACTCCGTATTAAAAACTACACTTTTATTAATTATACTATTATCAAGCGTAAATAAATAAATAATGGATGCTGAAGTATGCATGTAGTGATTCATAACTAATAACGTGTATTTTTCCTCTTTGAAAAAAAACGTGTTTTGTTAATTACAAAAATGTAAAAGGGCTAGGTAATTATTAGTTGTTTGGTTTTAACATTATTAGTGGGCATTTAGGGTAAATTATATCATACAACCGGCTGTACCTTGAGCATGGTATAGCCGTGTATTTTTGTAATATGTTTGAAGTTCCAGCGTACTCCCTCCGTTCCCTTTTAAATGTCCCGGAAGAGGGTGACACGAGTTTTAAGAAATTAAAAGTGGGTTTGTGTGGTTGATATTAATTAATAAAGTAATAATAAAGTAAGAATGATTTTGAGCCACACAAACTTTACCAAATAAGGTATGAGACAATTAAATAGGGACATCCCAATATGGTAAAACGGGTCATTTAAAAGAGGATGAAGGTAGTATTATTTACGTAACACGCTCCCCTTTGTATTATTTACGTTCCAACCTATGTTTTTCATTTCAGGGCACATGTTCATAGTTTAACACTTTCTCTTTTTTCTTCGTTTTCTTTCTTCATTGCTTTGACTTTCTGTTTTGCTTCTTTCTTTTTATTTTTCTTGTTGCTTTTCGTTTCTTTATTTTTTCTTTAATATCTTTTACTTTATTTTTTATTCAATTTATTATGATTATATAAAATATTATTTATTGTTTGAGTTTGTTTTTTTGTTTTTCCAATCAACCTTCCAATTTAAATTTGTTTAATTTTTGCATTATAAAATACTCTAGGTGTTAATTTTTTTTATTTTAAAATGAATATTTATTAGTTTGTTAAATATTGTGTGTAAACTACTAACACGAGTTTAGTGTTAAACTAAAATGAGTATAACTTAAAATAAATGTGCATACACAATTGTTAAATAACGAATCTACTAGATGTACATATTATAGAAAGGAGTTTATGTTATATGCGAATGAGTATAACGACTAAAAAAATGAGCATACACAATTGAATATTTGAACACATTGGAGAATTTAAACGAGCTTTTGACTTTTTCCGTTTTTCGATGCTCATTTTGTAAGTTTTGTATGATCATCGGGTATTGGTTGTATGCTCATTTTAAAATGTTAAATCAATACACATTTTCAAAAGTACCATATTACATTAGATTCACGTGGAAATTGATTATAGATACGGGATCACATATCATGATACTCAATTGAATTTTTCTAATTACTCAATCGATACTGATGTTATGCTCATTTTTAAAATGTCATATATTTATATTTCAAAAGTATCATATTACATTAGATTCAGAACTTCATAGGAATTGATTGTAGATATAATTTAATGAGTTTCTATAAAAGAAAAAATATAAAAAGAAAGTGAATTAAAAGATATGAATCAGAGATTACGATGTTCAATATTAGACTCCTAATACTCAATATAATAGGTCTAGTGCTAATTAAAAGTTCATTAATTCTCATTTAACTGAAAGCGCTATTTTCATCTCAATATAGGAGGTTGGATGCTCAATGAAAATGTTCTGACGTCCAACTAACAAACCTTATGAATTTCATATTTATGCTCATTTTGTAAGTTACATATGCTCAATTGGTACTCATGTTATGCTCATTTTTAAAATGTCATAACAATGCATATTTCAAAAGTATCATATTACATTAGATTCACATATTGAAAATCATAGGAATTGATTATAGATATAATTTAATGAGTTTTAATAAAAGAAAAATTAAGAAAAAGAAAGTGAATTACAATGAAATTGATATCACATTACTCATTATTCGACTCTTAATGCTCAATAGAATACGTCTTATGCTCAGTAAACATGTGTTAATGCTCATCTATCGAAAATCACGATTTTCACTGATCTTACAAAAATGTCACCGTTTTTAGTTGTGATATCGGTTTTCTTGTACTAACATGATGCTCATTGAGTCATTGTTGGACGCATAATACTCATTAAAATTGGATCATTGCTCATTAACCACTAATGCTCATTTAGCAGAAAACGCGATTTTTACATTAATTGCAAAAATGCCACCGAATTATTTTTCTATTTTTCTCTTAAGCCAGTTACTGGGCCGACTATACGGTGGCTCACCATATATGAACTCGGCACTTAGTATCCAATTTTCAAATAAAAAACGACGACTAGTACTTTACATGCGTAGTACTACGGCTATGTAAAAACGAGTTAGAGAAGGATAGATATGTCTTTTAATAAGTTAATCGTATAATAATAGAAATCAGCCAAAGAAGTAGGTGTTGGGTTACTTTTTGGGCTGATAATAAAAATCAGCCAAATCAGCCCATTTAAAGGGTGTTTGGTGTTTTTTTGTATTTTAAGGCTTATAAGCTAATTTTTGATATATCAAACGGCCACATAATGTAAGATCGATATGATCCCCCAAAAATTACTATGATGATTCTTATATTACATTATTATTATATAAAATATTAATATAACATACTACGTATATATTTATTTATAAAAGTAACTTTATGTCAAATAAAACAAAATTGGATAAATTTAGATCAAACCGAACCTAAAATAATATCGATAATTAGATCATATACTCATATTTAAAGAATACTAACAATTTGTATTCCTAAAATGTTTAAATACGTTTTTAGTTCTTAATGAGTATCCCCAGCGGTTCCAAAACACTTCGTTTTAGGATCCTGAAAGATACAATTTTTTCATCCCTGTAATATGCATTATTTTGTTTTTAGCCCATCTCTAATTCCTAAACTACTTACATAGAAAAAAGTTATTGTCAGTCGCATAAATCTACGATAAACATTTAAATATAATTTATTCTCTTATAAATCTTTTGAGCCTAATATGAGATTTAACAATCTAAAACTAGTTATTCACATTTTTTAAATATGTATTGGATCCCTTCTAAAAAATAAAATTAAATTCTTTTTGAATAACATGACAAAGAATTAGAGAAAACTTATTAGTTGAGGGTTGTTTCGTTGTCAACGGAGGTTGTTGTCATTGATGATAAACTAAAAAGAAAATCAATATAAATTGCAGGGATGAAAAACAAAAATATAATTTTAGAAGGATGTAAAAGAAAGGGGGTGTTTGGTTATTGGTCTATCAGCCATTTTTTGGCTGTTTAGACCAATAGTTGGCTTTTTGACCATTTCAAACAACTATTTAGGTGTTTGGTTATTAAGCTTTTTGTATTGACTTTTTATGTCAATCAGCCAAAAATAAAAAAGCCAAGTTTAGTAGCGTTTTGCTCTTCGCCGTTTCATTTTATTCTCCAAAAATACATATTTAGCCTTATCCTTTAAAATTCAAATGATAGTTTTCTCATGCATTTAAATCACACTCCGTAGCTCCCATCTTCAATTTAGGCGTAGGGCAACTTCAATTCTAAGTTTTTATGAAAGGAATATTCGATTCCATCTCTACAAGTATAAAGACCCCCGCCCCCTCCCCTTTTGTTAGAAAACATTTAACGTATATAAGCAACAGCATTAACAAAATTTAGCAATATTCAATTTAACAATATATGAATAAAATACATTACAATCAATATTATTCGTCCTTAATTTTTTATTACTTTTAGTTACTTTAATCAATACAAATAGTTTAGGATAATATATTAAAATCATATTTTTACACAACTTTTGTTGGTATATTTTTTATATTCTTACACAATTTTTGTTGGTATATTATTACTTATAACTCCATTATTAATCAAAGTATCATCGTACTAATCAAATTTATTAACTAGTGCAAAATAATGTTTAAAATTATAATTATTACATTTTTGTTTTTTTAGATCATTAAAATGGTTTAAGTAGTTGTACTAATTATAGTAATAAAAAATTAATTGATGTCCTTAAAAGTCATTTAACAAGTTACCAGCTGATTATAAACAGTCATTTAAACAAACACCATTTTACAAACTGTTAATCCTATCAGCTAATCAAAACAGCCAACAGAATCAGCTGCCATGAATCAGCTAACGCAATCACCCAACAGCCAATAGCCAACCGCCAATTGCCAAACACCCCCAAAATGTACTTTATTTGCAGGGACTAAAAATATATTTAAACTATCTTAAAATGAATATTTGTAACTATGTTGGTGATCATACTTAAACTTGCCATTTGTCGCTAAATTTGAAACTTTGTAGATAAATAAATAAATTTATTTAATTATTCTAAAAATATTGTTATAACAGCTTTCCACTCAAAATTCATAACTCATTGAAAGACAGACTTATTCGAAGAAATAGGACAAACAAATTGAAACAAAATTGCACAATCTCTTTATTCTGTTTAAAGTTTTTCCACTGGCCGAAAAAAGCAGATTGTTGCTCTTCCGCCCTCTAAACCGCGGCCATCTACGGCTTTGGCCTGAGCCGGTGGTTCGTGACACATCGATCAAGAAGGGGAGTCCCAGGCCTTCAGCAAAGGTCGTCGTAGGGAAGTAGTCTCACTTGGGAGATCGATTTGCAGGCCTTCTCTCTGCCGATTTTGTGCGGTTCGGACGATCGATGGCGAGCGAAGGAGTACGAAGCGGAAACAGAGAGAAGGCGGTGCAGGTGATTTCGTCGGGGCTGGTATCGCAGAGGAAGGAGCAGTAGTGGGGCGTCTCCTCACAGTCGATCGGAGGGAACCATGGTGAGGATGACGAGCGTTATGCGGCTGATCCCGTATGAGCGAAAGAAGATGAAGAGATGTTGATGTGTCCCCCTCCTGAACCGCCGCCATGGAGGCATTGTGCGACTAGGGTTTGGAAGGCTATCTCTATTTTTGTTTTAGTTTGTTTGTGTTTTTACTTCGAACGTCATGTTGTTTTGTTCAGGGCCGGTCCTGGACAAGGGCAGGCTAGGCTTGTGCCTCGGGCCCAACATTTACAGGGGCCCATAATTATATATAAATGGATAAATATAGAGAAGACAATTCATATCAGACCGAGGACATTTGGGGCCCTTTATGGAGGTTTTTTTTTTGAAACTTTTTTAGAGTAAATTACATTCACAAAGTTTTAGTTTAAAAATCAACCGGGAAGTCAATTAAATAAAATATTGAAACACACTGCGCTTTGTGTATATAAATAATGCGCATTATCTTTCAATAATTTATTTAACTGACTTTCAGGTTGAGTTTTAATCTGAAACTTTGTGGAGATATTAAAGATTTCATGAAGAATATATTTTAAAAATTTCATGAAAAAATTCTATCGGGGAGGGCCTCAAATGGCCCCGGTCTAACATCATTTCCCGTTAGACAGGCCTAATTTCAAGGTTTCATCTTTGGTATTTAATTCGTTTTTCTCAGCAATCAACACTCTCCTAATTTTCTCAAAAATATCTTCCAAATTTGAAATTTCAATTTCACAAGTAATTCTCTGGTTTTAGTTTTTATTTTTTAATATAATTTTTATTCGTTTAGTTTATACTACGTATATTAAGACTTTGATGAAAGACTTACATTACTTTGTATGTTGAAATTTGCGTATATAAAGTTAAGCTTTTGCAATATATATATATATATTTTAACCCGGAAGGCCAACCACCAAAATCAGTGGGGCAAACGCCGGGGAACGTTTGCCGGTATTTTATTGATAGTTGAAAACCAGTACAATGCGAAGAGGGGGACTATACCAAAACCTCCTCCAAAGGGGCATTCCCCATCGAAAAACAATAACCTGCAAAAAACAGAAATTATTAGGGGGACCAAACCTTACCCAATAATCATACAATAAATTAAGAAATTCTAAAGTAACTCAAACCCAACCTATCTGCTAGAAGAGTACGTCTAATGTGAGTAGGAAGCTGGGAGTGTGTAGAATAGGAAACCAACTCATCAGAAATAATTTTAGACAGCAAATGAGCAGTCCAATTAATATCTCGGGGTATATGTCTGAACTCAATACACCACTCGCCTTTCCATCTCCGCAGATCTGCTAAAACCGTTCGCCATCTACCTTCCTCCATCCCTTCCAAAATTTCCTCCAATGCCTGCATCGAATCTGTCTCCACCTCCAACCTGTGATATCCATGTTCAATCGCCCAGAAGACCGATGTATGGACCACCTTCAACTCCGCCTCCTTCACCGTGCATGCCGAGATTGGAAAATGGATTGCCGCCTTCAGCTCCCCTGATTTCGATCTTATCACCGCACCACCCGAAGCCTTATCCACAGAGAAAGAAGCATCAACATTCAGCTTGAAATCCTTGTCAAGTAATTTCCATCTAATAGCTCGAATCTTTGGCCTGTTAGTGCGAAATGAATAATTCAGCAACCTTTCCTCAAATAGAATTGGACTGGGGTTTCCAAATTTGACTTTAGATAGTTTAGAGAAAGACCAATCCTGCGTAAATAATTTGATTCGAGAAATGATATTCTGCCAAATTGGAGTCACTGTCTCTCCTCCCCAAGTAATCTGACAGTATGTTTTCCAAATGTGCCAAGATATAATGCCTGCCATATTATGTTTGAACACATTCAAAACACCGTGATTCCCCGCTTCTAACCACCAAGCAATTAGCATTTGTCTCATTGATGTAGGTCTATTAGGAATCGGAATATCAAATATCCCCAAAAAGTACTTCCAAATGTTCCAGCTATTGGAGCAGTTTACTAATACATGATCCATTGTGTCAGAATCATGTTTACAAAGAGGGCATCTAGTTGGGAGCATTGCTATATGAAACCTCCCCAAATTATCAGGAAATGGAAGTATCTTATGAATTACTCTCCACTGAAAGATCTGAATTTTGTTTGTTTGATATTTATTCCAGGCATGAGAGAAGGAGAAAATAAAGTTCTTAGATCTTCTTACCTGCTGAAAAGCAGAAGACAAAGTAAACCTGCCACTACTTTCATGTCACGCCCCGGACCTACCCGGACACGTCAACAATCCGCCGTACAGTATGAATAGTCAACCGCAATCTAACACATCCATACTATACAAGGCGTCTGGAATATCATTCACACATAGTGCATCCATAAACAAACATAATGTAAAATATTCATTAAAGCAGCGGAAACAATATTACAAGTGTTCAAGCCACACTTGGCAAACTTAGGCATACAAGCCCTCAAATAATTTATTAGAAAATATTATCCATGAGCATCATTGTAATTGTTTTGAAAACAGAACGGAGGAAGCACGAACCACGTCTTCTCTCCAAGAACTCCCGAAGCAACGGGTACAGGAAGCAAGCTCTAGCTTCTACCTGAAAACTGTGAGGTGGCCTCCCCCGTGAAGGGGAGGTCAGTACTTTGAAGCATTTGAAAAGTACAATGACAACTATACTGCATATAATTAATGTTTCAATCCTTAAGACCCTCAACATAGGTGTTATCATAATACTAGGAAATAACCCATAGTTACCCCTTTCAAATCATACATAAGTATATATCGTCAAATAGTCGGCTCATAGGCCCATTTGTATTTGGTCAAAAACCCTTTTTCATCGCCATGCGATATTTTATTTCCCCGTTTGTATTTAATAATACAATTCAAATCGCTCTGTGATAATTCAAAATATAATCTGTATCGCCCTGCGATAATCTAAAAATACAATTTGTATCGCCCTGCGATAATTCAAAAAAATACAATTTGTATCGCCCTGCGATAATTTAAAAATACAATTTGTATCGCCCTGCGATAATTCGTATTGCCCTGCAATAATTCATACAGGACCTGTCACCGCTATCCAAGTCTCCATGGAGCACTCGGTCGGAGTCCAGCATCCTGCCCCTGGACTCATACCCTGTTCCCGTAGGAAGGTACGGCCCATTCGGGGTCCTATCTTATGTGTTACCGCTGTCAAAGCCTCGCAAGGTCTTTGATTTGGATTCCACCCTTATACGTGATCACGCTGTAAGTCCATGCTATCCATCTCGCTCTCTAGAGCCAAGTAGGGCCATGGTCCTTACATCTATCCTATTGTGGGCCCATGCAGTCCGGCACGATCCTCAGACTCGTCCGACCCATGACCCTCATCTATCTATATTAGCAAGTTCATGGGGTCGGGCATCTATCCTTAGACTAGAGCCGAGCCATGACCCTTGCTACCAATCAAACAATCAATTACGGGTATCCTAAAGACCACCCGGATAATAATATCAACAATCCAATCCTAGGATAATTATATCATTTAAATCATCTAAGGCTATCCCAATTGAATACCCTAGTGACGAAGCATCACAATCCTAAACTTAGGATTAATTTATAAATGTTCATATTATAACCTCGGACTAGTCATTTAGTATCACCCGAGTTATTCTTAGTTCAAATTCTCTTTCCCTTTTAAACAAACGTGGCGGCCATGCCATAACTCATTCTCACTCCATTCTATATTGACTTTACTAACCATAAAATCAATATAATTAAATAGTGATTAATAAAAACATTTTATTAGTTCATCACTAAATCAACTAGAACAACTCCTCAAACATATCAAGTAATCATGCTCCAATTACTCATACCCCAATCAATCATGCATCAACTCTTCATATACAACAATATGATCAATTGACACTTTACTTGGCATATTAGTTAATTAAAATCATGCTTTTATAACATTAGGTAATCTCATGAATTAACCCACTAGTTATAAACAATATAGTCAGCCATCCTCACCTTATGATGTGCTCAACTAGTTGCCTTTGCTAAGCCCTTCGATCAATCCCCGTTCTAGGCCAATTGAAAATGAAAATTCTGGACAGCAGACAAAAGCCGGGCGGCTTTTGCAAAAGGTGGGCGGCTTTCGGGCCTGCAGCTCGAAAAACAGTCCCCAACAATGGCGGTTTCCGGCGATTTCAACTCCTATCGATTCCACGACTCTTCTAAGTTAATTACCACCACTTTATATCAATATAATACACTTTTAAATGTGTAGAACCTCTTGATTAATCCACCATATGATTCATTAAAAATCATACAAAAATAATACTAGTTAACAGAATATTGGTGTGTTCTTACCTCTTCTCCTAGCTTTTCTTCTTGGACTTTCCTCTCTTCTTGCTTCCTTCAACCATGGACTAAGTGAGAGAAGACTTTCCTGGAGCTTCTTCCCTTGATATGGCCGAATGAAATGAATGGGAAAGGGTGAGGCATCTCCTCTCAATCAATACTCAAAATAATTTGAGTATGGGGCCATGTTGAGTATGTTTTGTCCCTAGGAGGCTTCCTCCATCATTCATCCGCACCAATTCTCTTAAGTTGTCTAAATTTGACTTATTTAGACTCTACAAAGTGTGTAGGAAATTCCCAAATGGGTGTAGGAAGTTCTCCCAATTATTCCAGCTATTTTTGGCAGGTTGAGTCAAATTAATATTTGGGTTGCCCAAACATTTTTCTCAACCTTAGTTGACATTTTATTGGGCTCCTATAATTATTATGATGACCCAACTAATTATTTGGTAGTCCGCTCTCAGTATCATGATCCTGATAAATAACTTAATTAATCCTTCATTAATTAAATATGCCGTTCTTGCACACATCAATATTCACATAGAAAATTCAAATACATATTGAATTTCAAACTCAAGTACATCCGGGTGCGGTGTCACAAGTTCACCCCCCTTAACGGGAATTTCGTCCCCGAAATTCGCAACGATACTCAAAAGCATACGAAGTAGTGCCCTATTCTTAGAACCATAATTTCCTGAGCCTCCACTTCGACTCAAATTCATAACCAAAGTCTTAACCATTGGAAACCCCCATGCTTCTCAATTTTCTCACTTGTTTATCCAATATCATTGTTGGTTGTCCAACATAGTTCTCATTATCCACTCTTCTGTACTAATGGTGTCTCCATGACACGAGATGAATTTTGAACATGCTCTTTAAGCATTGATGTACAGAACTCCATATAATATCATTTCCAATTCTGGAGTCAATCATGGTTGGTATAATATGGCATCCATTCTCTCTAGAATTTCAGCTAGCCCGATGTAGTGTAGATTTCATTCACCCTTTCATAAGGATACGACAGCTCCTAGGATGTTAAAATTTCAAAACACCTTACCTTTGATTCCAGCTTAATAGATCTTCGTCCTTCGTTGGCACGAATCTCTTATTTACTTTAAGCAAAACTTTGGTTCAATCCGAACCGATGTCACATCTCCCTTAGTAAACTCTACTACTCTTGTACATCAGAGATCGGTTGTCCCAAACTCGACTTAGCGTATGGGTTTCTAACATCTCTATCCATACCAACACTTGTGTGTAGGCATGTAATACTAATCTCATAACTTCTCTCTTTTTTTTTTTTTTTTTTTTTGCTAACTGCATGAGTGCTTAATGTCAGCCTCATACCAACTTAATTGTCATCATTGTCCTTCATGAGAATTTAAGGGACATGCCCCAACATGCCCTTCCAAAGTATGTGTAACCATTAATGTAGTTCATCATTCTATGAATGAAATAATGTTCAATTCATCTAGTTAGCGCGGTACTCAAAAGTACACGGTGAAATCTCTAGGTTTCACTTACCTACAGTGTGCCTATCTTCTCAGTTTGATAGGTTGTGTCTATAGATAGTGGCTATGTACTCTTGTCAGTCCATCAACCACGACCCAAAACTCCATCATAACCTTTCACCATCATGGTGGCCGCGACACAAAATCTGTAATAAATGGTTACTACTACCACTCATGAATACAAGGTGGATGTAACAACATACCCAAGTGTTAGTGTACTACCTTAACTTAATAGCAAGTAAGGTATCCACCCTAACAATATCCTTCATCACAATCACATACAGAACGAACCTTACCAGTGTATGACATGCGTTAATCAATGAGCCCCTGAAATGATCTTTCAAAGCTCACCATCTGACGCTACACAATCTTGACTGCAAAACAACAAGAGACCATCACCTCTCCCTCAGAATTTCATCATATGCTGAGTTCTCTTTGATTTCAACTGCTAGGATGGTTCTCATCCCAAACTCGCCACTCAATCGCTCTCCACTTCTATGTGGGTACTAATTGTTATTATGTTATTCAGTAGTAGCTCGATCAGGTTCTTTTGTATAGAGCATCTGTTACGAAATTTGACATACATGTACAATACTTACCACCATATGGTAGTCTTTCAACCTCTCTATCCATCCTCTTAGTCGATCAAATATTCAGCTCTTTTGGAGTGAGCACCTACCTCAAGCTTTTATAGCCGGTTTATATATATGACACATCTCCATGTAAAGTTAGTCTTTCATTTCTTTAATGACTTTACTAGAGCCCCCTATCATAATTTAAGAGTAGGGCAATTTACTTTATTTTTCCTCCACGGAAGTGAAACACGTGCAATCATCTTCCCCTATTGAATCAACTCACATCTACCCCTTAGATGTTTGTCTAACTTTAGACACCGTACACTAACCCATGAATGGATAAGATAAGTATTGATGCTTGAACAACTCTTTCCATTGATTCCATGAATTCATCCTCATAATGGTCACCTCCCTGCAACTTAACCCCTCCTGAGTAAGTTACGCTAAAGGTGACTCCAACATGGAGGACTCATTCACCATAGTGTCCTTCGTATCAAAGGGAACTATGTACTAGTCTCGTTCACCTCCTTAGGCTTCTAGCACTCCGAGATGGTTTTAAGTAGTAGTACTTCAGTAACAAGCACACCCCAAGAAAACATACACTCGCAAGCCAAAACTTGCATTTGAATGATTTTGCAAGGATGTACTTGCCACTCTCAACCGTTATTCATGGTCCCTCTCACTTCACCTCGTAGTTTGGCTATGTCGAGATATCATATGTGAATACAATCATGACTTATCTAAGCATCCTTGAAATACTCAGTTCCTCAAGTCCACGGTTGCTACAAGGGCATTAGTGAATTTAACTGACATCCCTAATTACATGTAGTGCCCATACTGAGTGTGTAAAGCACTCTAGAGTATGCCACCCCCTCGAATGTCCGATAACAACGACATTAAGGTCATAGGTCAATTTCGATAACTTATTGCTTCTTGAGGTGGTCGATCACGTCATCAATACCCTATGAAGATATATTCTCTCGACTATAACGTTTCCTCTTAAAGTCCTTCCATAACGGCGTGGACAACCATCGAGGTATGACCTCGACATCATACGTACGCTAGCCACCCTCGTCAAGCCTCATCCACGATTTATCGTTATACCTCGGCATGATAAGTATTTCTTGTCTTCTCCACAACCTTTGGTGTTTCCACATTATAGCCATGTAAGATAGATGCATCTCTATAACTTATGGTGTTGTTTCTTAAATCAAAAGGTTACACCGACTAAGGTTTGGGTGAAAGCCATTCGGCACTCTACCCAAACCGTCCGGATTTTGTCTTAAAACCCGCATAGTGAACAACTTTAGCGTACTCCGGCCGGTTTCCATGAAAGCCGGCCGGTTTTCATGCATTTGCTAAGTCCACCGACAACTTGTCCCGTAAGCCGGCCGGTTTCTACAAAAGCCGGCCGGTTTCTCTCCCCCGTAGTTTATTCCGAGTAATTAATTTCCAAATCCCGGCCGGTTTCTACGAAACTCGGCCGGTTTGTAGCAGCATGGACTTTCCCAAGCCGATCATCACGAAAGTCGGCCAGGCTTCATGAAAGCCGGCCGACATTCAGCGCCGTAGGAAATTCCAATTTAATTCTCTAAACACATGCCGGCCGGGATTCACGAAAGTCGGGCGACGTTTGTCGCCGTAGAATTTATTCAAAAACTCAATTTCGAAAGCCGGGCGGCTTTTGCCACCGCCGGGCGGCTTTCGTGAGCTACTTACGTCCCACAAGAATTCTTCCCGTAAGCCGGCCGGGCTTCACAACTACCGGCCGACATTCTCCGCCGTAGTATATATTGATTAATTCCATTTCGTAAGTCGGGCGGCCCTTAGTGAACGTCGGGCGGTGTTCGCTCAAGACGGGTATATGTCCCTCCTTAATCCAAAACAGACTCGGTTGGTTGGGGTTAAAAAATTTAGACATTCACAAGGCTCCTATTGTTTACATAAGAATTAATATTAAGAGTTTATGAAGGATTACCTTCAATAGGGTTGGGTTTTTTCCCGAGCATCTACCGATGCAATTGGACTGACCGATTCTTGAGTTTCTCCCTCGATCACGAAGGATGACTTGCCTTTCGTAGTCCTTCCATCTCTCGTGCTGGAATGAGCTATCCCTATTTGGCTCTTGCCTCCCGAGGTTCCACCATCGACCATTGAATTTTTGTTTCGCCCAAGTTGCGGGCATGCTACCTTCAAATGCCCCGCCTCCCCACATTGGTAACATTTAGGAGGATCCCAACACCTACCCATGTGGTTTTTCTTGCAATTATTGCATCTATGTTTCGCCGAGGTTCGTGACCTCGAGTTTTGTCCGAGTTGTGGACACGCTATCTTCATATGTTCCACCTCCCAGTATGGGTAACCTTGAGGGAATTCATGATTTTCCCCAACGTAGTTCTTCTTCTCCATTACCCTTCCACGTATTCGTTGAGGGCAACGGAACTTAATGTGTCCGCTACCCTTACAAAGATAACATCTCCTTGGTTCGAGGCACTCTCCAAAGTGATACTTGTTGCAATTGTCGCATTTTCGGACCCTAGAGCCCTGAGGCCTCACTTCTTGACCTTTAAAGCTATCATTCCACCTTGGTGGTGGTGCAGGTCCCTCGAAGGTTTTGTCACCCTCAGTATTTCTTCTCTTAAAATGCCCTTGGGGGTCATTGTTCCCCCGCACCCTTTTCCTTCCCATCGGTCCCCTTTTTGCTTGCCTTGTTTGGCGTTTCTGTACAAGCCTCACACGTTCACGTTGAAGCAAATCTATGATTATGTCCATTTGTTCTATAGACTTGTTACCAAGGTCATCATCACTGTAGTCCTTGCTTTCCTCACTCGAAGCCCCGAGTGGTTCAGTTTCACCTTGAAAAGGCGACCCCTCCTTGGTCTCAACATGATAATCACCCACAATTTGAGCACCTAGAGTATCTTGATCTCTTGGTACTAAAGACTCTTCTCGGTTGGCATGCCCGGTTCCACCCGGTGCAACCCATTCCGAGTCCATCCTATTCAAAATGCTTCCACCTCCCATTTCTGAAAGAAAATGTTTAGAATGAGTCGTTAGACTCGTATCAATTGTCAATTGACAGATAGGTACTTAAGACATCTCATGGGTCAAGTCACCGCGATACCAATTGTTAAGGGCGCCATCTTAACAATTAGAGACATTGCAACTCGAATACCAAAAGTTCTTTAAGTACAAAACTTCTTATGCTCATGGTTTTCAAATTCATTTTTAAAACGAAATTTTGAAGCTTCATTATGAAGTTTACGGACTAAGGCTCTGATACCAACTTAATTGTCACGCCCCGGGCCTACCCGGACACGTCAACAATCCGCCGTACAGTATGAATAGTCAACCGCAATCTAACACATCCATACTATACAAGGCGTCTGGAATATCATTCACACATAGTGCATCCATAAACAAACATAATGTAAAATATTCATTAAAGCAGCGGAAACAATATTACAAGTGTTCAAGCCACACTTGGCAAACTTAGGCATACAAGCCCTCAAATAATTTATTAGAAAATATTATCCATGAGCATCATTGTAATTGTTTTGAAAACAGAACGGAGGAAGCACGAACCACGTCTTCTCTCCAAGAACTCCCGAAGCAACGGGTACAGGAAGCAAGCTCTAGCTTCTACCTGAAAACTGTGAGGTGGCCTCCCCCGTGAAGGGGAGGTCAGTACTTTGAAGCATTTGAAAAGTACAATGACAACTATACTGCATATAATTAATGTTTCAATCCTTAAGACCCTCAACATAGGTGTTATCATAATACTAGGAAATAACCCATAGTTACCCCTTTCAAATCATACATAAGTATATATCGTCAAATAGTCGGCTCATAGGCCCATTTGTATTTGGTCAAAAACCCTTTTTCATCGCCATGCGATATTTTATTTCCCCGTTTGTATTTAATAATACAATTCAAATCGCTCTGTGATAATTCAAAATATAATCTGTATCGCCCTGCGATAATCTAAAAATACAATTTGTATCGCCCTGCGATAATTCAAAAAAAATACAATTTGTATCGCCCTGCGATAATTTAAAAATACAATTTGTATCGCCCTGCGATAATTCGTATTGCCCTGCAATAATTCATACAGGACCTGTCACCGCTATCCAAGTCTCCATGGAGCACTCGGTCGGAGTCCAGCATCCTGCCCCTGGACTCATACCCTGTTCCCGTAGGAAGGTACGGCCCATTCGGGGTCCTATCTTATGTGTTACCGCTGTCAAAGCCTCGCAAGGTCTTTGATTCGGATTCCACCCTTATACGTGATCACGCTGTAAGTCCATGCTATCCATCTCGCTCTCTAGAGCCAAGTAGGGCCATGGTCCTTACATCTATCCTATTGTGGGCCCATGCAGTCCGGCACGATCCTCAGACTCGTCCGACCCATGACCCTCATCTATCTATATTAGCAAGTTCATGGGGTCGGGCATCTATCCTTAGACTAGAGCCGAGCCATGACCCTTGCTACCAATCAAACAATCAATTACGGGTATCCTAAAGACCACCCGGATAATAATATCAACAATCCAATCCTAGGATAATTATATCATTTAAATCATCTAAGGCTATCCCAATTGAATACCCTAGTGACGAAGCATCACAATCCTAAACTTAGGATTAATTTATAAATGTTCATATTATAACCTCGGACTAGTCATTTAGTATCACCCGAGTTATTCTTAGTTCAAATTCTCTTTCCCTTTTAAACAAACGTGGCGGCCATGCCATAACTCATTCTCACTCCATTCTATATTGACTTTACTAACCATAAAATCAATATAATTAAATAGTGATTAATAAAAACATTTTATTAGTTCATCACTAAATCAACTAGAACAACTCCTCAAACATATCAAGTAATCATGCTCCAATTACTCATACCCCAATCAATCATGCATCAACTCTTCATATACAACAATATGATCAATTGACACTTTACTTGGCATATTAGTTAATTAAAATCATGCTTTTATAACATTAGGTAATCTCATGAATTAACCCACTAGTTATAAACAATATAGTCAGCCATCCTCACCTTATGATGTGCTCAACTAGTTGCCTTTGCTAAGCCCTTCGATCAATCCCCGTTCTAGGCCAATTGAAAATGAAAATTCTGGACAGCAGACAAAAGCCGGGCGGCTTTTGCAAAAGGTGGGCGGCTTTCGGGCCTGCAGCTCGAAAAACAGTCCCCAACAATGGCGGTTTCCGGCGATTTCAACTCCTATCGATTCCACGACTCTTCTAAGTTAATTACCACCACTTTATATCAATATAATACACTTTTAAATGTGTAGAACCTCTTGATTAATCCACCATATGATTCATTAAAAATCATACAAAAATAATACTAGTTAACAGAATATTGGTGTGTTCTTACCTCTTCTCCTAGCTTTTCTTCTTGGACTTTCCTCTCTTCTTGCTTCCTTCAACCATGGACTAAGTGAGAGAAGACTTTCCTGGAGCTTCTTCCCTTGATATGGCCGAATGAAATGAATGGGAAAGGGTGAGGCATCTCCTCTCAATCAATACTCAAAATAATTTGAGTATGGGGCCATGTTGAGTATGTTTTGTCCCTAGGAGGCTTCCTCCATCATTCATCCGCACCAATTCTCTTAAGTTGTCTAAATTTGACTTATTTAGACTCTACAAAGTGTGTAGGAAATTCCCAAATGGGTGTAGGAAGTTCTCCCAATTATTCCAGCTATTTTTGGCAGGTTGAGTCAAATTAATATTTGGGTTGCCCAAACATTTTTCTCAACCTTAGTTGACATTTTATTGGGCTCCTATAATTATTATGATGACCCAACTAATTATTTGGTAGTTCGCTCTCAGTATCATGATCCTGATAAATAACTTAATTAATCCTTCATTAATTAAATATGCCGTTCTTGCACACATCAATATTCACATAGAAAATTCAAATACATATTGAATTTCAAACTCAAGTACATCCGGGTGCGGTGTCACATTTCAGGTAACCAAATGATGTCCCCATCATGAGAATATGTAACAAGAGACTGTCCCAGGTCATGGGTCTTACATATTCTTTTCCAAATATTAGAGTCAGATTGCTTAAAAGACATATCATCACCCCTAGGGTATCTCAGATGACAAAAAGTAGCCCAAATAGACTTATTTTTTTTCCATTTCCACCACAGTTTTAAAGAATAAGCCTTCTCTATTTCCGCAAGAGATCTAATATTTAGCCCCCCTTCCTCATAAGGCAGACACAAGTCCTTCCATCTAATCCAATGTGTTTTATTTCTACTATCATCTGCCCCCCATAAGAAATTAGCCATCTTCCTCTCAAGGCTTCTAGCAACAGATTTAGGCAGAGTATCAACAGCCAAAATATGAAGTGGAATAGTATTAAGCACATACTTAATAAGCACCAATTTACCACCTAGATTTAGGTTTTTCTGCTTCCATGTTGTCAATCTTTTATCAAAGCTTTCAAGAATACCATTACAGTAATTCTTTCTGTTAATTCCTTTGTGCAGGGTTGCTCCAAGATATCTCATTGGGAAGTTGACTTTGGTCATTTGTAGCAATCTTTCCATGTTTCTTGTTCTGGCAAAGGAAGTTTTCCCACATCCAAAACTACTTTTATCAAAATTAATGTCCTGACCTGATGCTTTTTGATAAAGATTTAAGAATCTTTTGAAGCTCTGAATAGACCTAGCTTCCCCATTAAGGAAAACTAGAATGTCATCTGCAAAACAAAGATGAGTAACAGATTTGCCTATAGGACCAATCCAATAGGGTTTTATCTTGTTATGAAGAGTAAGACTTTTCAGCCCCCTTGAAAGAGCTTCAGTAGCTAGAATGAATAAAAAGGGCGAGAGGGGATCCCCCTGCTTCACCCCTCTATGTGGCTGAAAGAATCCTTTAGGAGATCCATTAATGAGTACTGAAAAGTGGGTAGCTTTTAAGTGCCTCATCACCAACTCAACAAAAGCTTCTGAGAACCCAAATTTAGATAGGACTGCCTTAAGAAAAGTCCAAGATAGCCTATCAAACGCCTTTGCCATGTCAAGCTTGACAACAACATTAGTACCCCTTATTTTCCTGTCTATAGAATTGATCATTTCTTGAGCAACAAGAATGTGATCTGAAATATCCCTACCCTTCATAAATCCTGCTTGTTCAGTAGAAATCAGTTTGGGCAGAATATGAACCATCCTATTAGACAAAACCTTTGTACAAACTTTGCTTATGAAGTTTGAGAGACTGATAAGTCTAAAGTCTGAGAAGGAAGTTGTTTTGTCTTTTTTAGGAATGAGAACAATTAGTGAACTAGCCATAGCCCTCGGAATGACATTCCCTTGAAAAAAGTCTTGAACAGCCTTAACCACATCCGGACCAACAATATCCCAACATTGTCTAAAAAAAACTCCATTAAAACCATCTTGCCCTGAAGCACTATCCTTATCCAGTTCCCAAACTGCCTTTTTAATTTCATTAGTATCAGGTAGGACCATCAGACTTTTTAATTTATTGCAGGAGCTCTTCCACATCTTGAACATCTTCCTCAGCATAAATATCTTGGAAATATTCCTCAGCAGCTACTCCTATAGTTTGTGAATCAGAACAAAGGTTACCATCTTTGTCTTTAATAGCAGATATAAACTGCATTCTTCTCTTAATGTTAACATAGGAATGATAAAATCTAGAGTTTGCATCCCCCTCTTGTAGCCATTTTAAATGAGCTCTTTGCTTCCAAAACATAATTTCTTGTTTATGTCTATTAAGCAAAAGAGCTTGTTTAAAGGACCAGTCATCCCTATGGGCTGTAGTAGGGTCAGAATCAAATAAAGCCTCTGCATCATTAACTTCAACTTCCAATTTTTTGATATCTTGAAAATATCCCCAAAAGTACTCTTATTCCACAACCTTAGAGTCTTTTTTAATGATTGCAGCTTGATATATAAGCCCTTCATTCCCCCTCTTGTTGTGCTTGAATTCCACTCCTTCTTAACCAGTGTAGTAAATTCAGGATGAGAGATCCACATATTCTGAAATTTGAATGGTTTAGGACCCAGCATTAACTGATTTTTACATTGAAGCAGAACTGGGGTGTGATCTGAAGAAGATTTGTTGAGATGACTAATCTGAATGGTATCATAAAGGGCCAAAAATGCAGAGTTAAAAAGGATCCTATGTAATCCTCGCCACACCCTTCCATTGGCCCTTACCCCAGACCAGGTAAAAGAAGATCCAAGAAAAGGTAAATCTATTAGATCACTATTAGCCAGGCAGTTCTTAAAATCAGTCATAGAACTCAACATAGGTATACTTTGTCCTTTGTGTTCATTCTGATTAGCAATGGCATTGAAATCACCCCAACCATCCAAGGATCTGTATTTGAATCAGCCCAACTAACCAGAAATTGCCAAAGAGTCCTTCTTTCAATATAGCTATGACTCCCATAAATAGATGTGAACCAGAAAACCATTGAGCCAAAATGAATTTTCATATGAGTAAATTGACTACTAGTAGAAATATCTGAGATATCTAGTTTGGACTTGTCCCAGAAAAGCCAAATTTTATTATCTGAGCAGCAAAAATTAGATTTCAATCCAATCTGAGATGCTATCTCATTTATTTTATCTGAAGAAATAATTGGTTCAATAATAACAAGTAAAGGAATACTCCACTGTCTGATAAGGTTCTGTAGTCTTGGACAGGAAGAAACAAGACCACGAACATTCCATATTATGCAATTCATCATGGGATGGCAGAAAAAGCTTGAGCCAGCCTTTTTGCTGCATTCCTAGTAATCCTAGGAGTGTCTGGGACCACCTGAATTAGTTGCTTCTTTTTTTTCTTCCTTGCTACAGTGATAACCTTTTAAGGGCCTTCTTCTTTCAATCGCCCTGGGCCCATAAAATATCAGGACCGGCCCTGGTTTTGTTTGTCATGTGCGCTTATTTCTGTCAGACTCTTACATTAGGTAGGAGTGATGAGGGTTTTGCTTTAGCCATGATAGGCTCATATAGACCCATTATAGGATCAGCGAATCATATTGCTCTGTTTAGGGTGATTGGTTCTCAGGCTGGTTCGAGAGTCGGTGGCTGGAAGTGTTCTCTTTGTCCCTTTTGTCCCTTGTTGAATGTTTTATTATCAATATAAGCCGCCTTGTTCCAAAAAAAGTTCCACTCGCCTGTATTGAGTTAATTAGGGGGTGTTTGGATCTGATTCTCAAAACTGATTCTGCTGCTTCAGGGAGCAGAAGCAGAAGCTGGAGTGTTGGGGTGAAATTCCAAAAGCACTTCTGGAGCTCTAATTTACTCTCAGAATCAGTTTTTTAGAAGCTGGGAGGTACCAACTTTTGAAAACTGATTCTGATTCTGCTTCTGCTTTTAAAAAAGAAGCAGAAGCAGAATCAGTTCCAAACACCCCCTTAATGTCTCATAACAAGTTCTCATTTCAATTTTAAAAATAATTAATCCCTTTAAATGATAATTTTAATATCATGTATCGTTAGTAATGCACTTAATTGTACGTAATAAACAATTATTATCAATCACTTCATTATATTATACTACATACTTTATACCCTTATATTATCCACAATCTACTTCTTAAGGTATATATAGTCAAATTACTATATGAGGAAAATGTCAATTTGGTACTCGTAGTATCATGAAAAAGTCAATAAGGTCCTCATACTTTAAAAAAATCATTCAAATCCCCGAACTTTGTTAAAACGTTTGATTGAGTCCATTTGCAGGTCACCGCTGATGTAACACTGCCCCCAAGTATTTGTACTTTATCAAATTATGTATTGAACCCTGAGAAATGAATAAACGCATTCTACGTGATTGTAAATTTTTATCGTTTCTTTTACGTGAATAGTAGAATTCACGTGGGGCCCACACCGGAAGTGGGGGCCGCCCGATATTATCGGGACCACATATTATATTCGTTTGGGTCAAGATAATGTGTGTATAATGGTGGATATCCTTGTTGGGCCATAGAAATTATGTGAGTAACCATTTGGGCATATAAAGCCCATTTATCGGTACCGGAGTACTAACAGATAAAAGTAATAATAGATTATGGGAACCACTAAATTAAAAGTTGGGAAATATATATTCATTCCGGGAGCCAATAATAATTGGAAGAATGATATATATTTTATTTGGTCCAATAAAATAAAATTTAATTAAAATAGTCCGGAATATACAATTTTTGGGACCAAGTGTACACTTGGGGACATAAACGGATGAACTCCCACATGAGTGGGGGCCACCCCACGTTTTTTCCCAGCTCTTAATTAATGAGAGGAGTGTGAAAATGCTGGCTTAGGATGATAGAGGCGGGCTAAGGGGGGAGGTTGAGACAAGAGTTGACTCCAAGGGGACTTGATTTGTGTTTTCTCGCACTTAAAAAGATTGTAGAATAGTGGTGAAAAGTACGAGTATCGTCTCCACAGGGACGGACAAAAGGGAAATAAGAATTAACTAAATTCAGCGATAAAAAAGAAAATAAAATAAAAGCGTCATGCGAGATTGGTTGGTTTAATTTGGAAAATAAAACTAATGCGAAGAATTAAACTAGGGGGTTCTTTCTAATTAATGACGAAGGGTACGGGGATCGATTCCGGGGTAACCAGATTTCTGGCAGATCAGGCCTAATTACATGAAATTAATTTAATTCAGCCTAGCTAATCATTACTAAGTTCTTACCGCTCTCGCGGCGTAGAGTACAATAATTTAGGGGACCAGGCTGATCTCTCATGCGACAGGATCCTAAATTATTGCCAAGACGAGCGAGCTTACGGCCCCTTAATCGCTACTAATCTCTTAGCGAACGATTAAGTGTGTGTGAATGTGTCCTAGAACAAATTAGATCTCTCTTAATTTATTCTACATGCAATTGTAATTCTAGTCGCGATTCTAGGTTACAAAAGATATCAATTAAATTATTCAAACACAAATTAAACGGAATTTATGCAATTAAACCGAAAAGAATCTAGCCATACATCATGATTAACCCCTTCATCAATCCCAAATCCCTAATTAAAATTACTCACAATTGATAATTGAAGAATCAATAGAATTGGAATAAAAAGAATTAATTGTCATTAATTAAAAAGGTGGAACTTACAAAGAATCCCAAAAGATTGATGAACAAGGCTGAAAAGTCCTCTAAAATTCGTGCTAGGCACTCTCTCTAAGCTCCCCCCTTCAAAACGGGGGTTTACAGGCTGTTTAAATAGAAAAATCGGGTGAAATTTGAGCTGAATTGGGATTTCCGGAGGCAAACACGATGCCAGGCACGATCGTGCCTTCGATCGTGCCTCCGGAGCAAAAACGCGCATTTTGGGCAGGCACGATCGTGCCTCCCTCCAAGCACGATCGTGCCTGGCTGGCAGTAACTCCGCGGTGCTTTTCTCTTCAGGCACGATTGTGTCTGACTTTGAGGGCACGATCGTGCCTACTTAACTTCCGAATTTGACAAAACTTGTGACACCGCACCCGGATGTACTCGAATTTGAAAGTTGATATGTATTTGAATTGCCTAGCGAATAAAATTCGTGTGATTGATTGACATATTTAATTAATGTGCGATTAATTAAATTATTCTATCGAGCCCATAATAATGAGAATGAGCTACCAAATATTTAGTTGGGTTATCATAATAAATTATAGAAGCCCAATAAAGTGCCAACAAAAGTTGATAAAAATATTTGGACAACCCGATTGTTATTTTGGCCCAGCCTGCCAAAAATATCAAGAATAATTGGGAGGGACTTCCTACACCCACTTGGGGTATTCTACACACTAATTAGACCCAAAATTATTGAGACCAAGACAAATGGGAGGGGGATGTGCGGATGAGAGCAAAGGGAAGTCTCATAGAGACAAACACCCATACCCCCATGTCCTACCCATTGACATTTGCCATCTAAGTGATTGAGAGGAGTTGTCTCCCATCCTATCATTGCTTCATACGAACAACCAAGAGAGAAGAGCTCAGGGAAAACTAAAGCTCTCAAAGCCATAGTTGGGGGAAACAACAAGAGAGGAAATCCAAGGAGAAAAGAATAGTTTTTGAGGTAAGAACTCAACAAATATCCTTTAACTAGTATTATTTTTGTATGATTTTTAAGAAATCATATGATGGATCAAACATGAAGTTCTACACGTTTAAAAGTGTAGAATAATGTTATAAAGTGGTGGTATTTAACTTAGAAGAGTCGTGGAATCGATAGGAGTTGAAATCGCCGGAAACCGCCAAGTATAGGAGGCTGTTCGTAGCTGCAGACCACGAAAGCCGCCCACCTTTTGCAAAAGCCGCCCGGCTTTCGTCTGCTGGTTGGATTTTCCACTTCTAATCGGCTTAGAACGGGGATTGATCGGAGGGCTTAACAAAGGCAACTATTTCAGCACTTCATAAGGTGAGGATGGCTGACTATATTGCTTATAATCTTTGGGTTAATTTCATGAGATTACCTAAGGTAATTAAATATGTTTTTTTAAGGATTATTAATGATTAATAATGCCTAAGAATGAGAAGACTATTGTCTATAAGGAAAAGAGCATAATATACAAATTTGTAAGAGATTGTGTATGATTATGTGATATGAAAGAAATGGTATGGTAATGGAATTAACTATGAAAATTGTGATAAAATATACTTTTACTTCATGTATGAAATTCATGAATGGATAAAAGTGATATTTTTGATATTGGGATTAAATCATATTTGGATTGGAAAATCAATTGAGATAAACTATTTGGTTATGAATTTAGAACTTGGTCGTTCTAAGGTTATTCGACTAGTATCGAAATACTAGTCGGGAGATTTATATAAATAAATGATGGAATTAATCCTTAGAGATAGGATTGTGAATAGATATGCCTTAAGTAGTCTTAAGAGATGCTTTAAGGTCGAATTGTATGAACACTAAGGTGTGTTAGGGGTAGGCCAAAAGGCTATCCAAGTGAATTGATTCTAGGCATAGGATTTGCTTGAGAATTGAGCTATGAAAATAAATTAGAGTCGGACTCTAGGATTACATGGAAATGTAGTTGGGCCGAGCCCTTGCCATGTAACGTGATTAGCATGGAAACGTAGTTGGGCCGAGCCCTTGCCATGCATTGTGATCTTCATGGAAACGTAGTTGGGCCGAGCCCTTGCCATGAAGTTATGGTTGGTATGGAAACGTAGTTGGGCCGAGCCCTTGCCATACAAATTTAGATATATTAAATTGGGTTAAAGGATTGTATAGAAATGTAGTTGGGCCGAGCCCTTGCTATACAATCGGGACTCGAGGGAACCCTATGGGGTTGTCGTGACTCATGGTCACAGAAAGTGAAAATGGTAAATTCTAAATGAATATGGGCCCACGGGCCGACTACTTGACTTTATATAAAGTAAGTATATTTATAAAACAGGGTAACCGGGGGTTACGGTCTACGATATAATATCACTCTATTTGAGGGTCTTAAGAAATTGAAACATTGATTATACTTAGTATAGTTGTCATTGTACTTGTCAAATGCTTCCAAGTACTGACCTCCCCTTCACGGGGGAGGCCACCTCACAGTTTCAGGTAGAACTTGAAGAGTTGCTGCCACTACCCGTTGCTTCGGGGAGATCAAGGGAAGAAGACGTGGTTCGTGCTTCTTCCGTCTCTGTTTTGAAAACAATCTAAATAATGCTCATGGATATTATTTTGAATATTTATTTGGGGCTTGTATGCCCGTGTTTGCCACGTGTGGCTCGGATATTATATTAATGTTTCCGCTGCTTAAATTAAATGTTTTACATTGTGATTGTTTATGGATGTACTATTGTGAATGGTATTCAAGACGCCTTGTATAGTATGGATGAGTTGGACTGCGGTTGACTGTTCGTACTATACGGCGGGTTGTTGACGTGTCCGGTAGGTCCGGGGCGTGACAAAACTTCTTTCACTAAGGTTGTAGATAATGAATTCCTCTATCTACCCCAATTTGCCGAATGTGATTTGAATCATCCAATCAAGAGATATGATCAAAACGGTAGAAGGTGTGTTTCTGAAATCGCAGCAAAGATCATCTGACTTCATTGTCTGTTTTCACCTTCTTCTTCTCAGATTCTCGCAAAGGTGTCTTCATATGGTTTGTGTCCCTTGAATTTGGCTTTCCTATGGAACTTGAATCGTGTACATTGGATGTTTATACAAAGAGATATGCTTGAACGATTGACAGAAGGTCATTCTGATCGTAGTTTTCAAGCTTCATTCATCTTCTTTTGACCCCGTAGCCAATCCTAGAGCTCTTTTTCCTTCAAATCTTCATCGTTAATCTTCCGGTGACCTCCAAATCTATCAAATCAATCTCAAATGTTTCTCAAATCATCCCGATTGTTCCTCAAGTGCCGGTGCCGGGCTCAAATTCCCTGATTTTGACTACAAACAACACAAAACTCGAACCAACGCCCGGTAAACATAACTTGAGCTAAAATTGAGACTTGCAACACCTTAAAACTAGGAAAATCATCAAAAGCCGATCTCAACACGCATCAAATACGTGTCAAAATACGGACTTATCAGGACACCTCACCTCTTATCATCATGGAAGGAGCCAAAATGCACCCTAATCACTCCCTATACTCATCCATTCGAACCAAGCCTTCATCCTTGAGGAGAGAAGGTCTGCAAATAACCATTTCTATCACCCATACTCGCACCAAGGCTAAGGGAGAAGGAGGAAAAAGAGAAGGGAGAAGAGGAGAAAAACTTGAGGATTAACAAGGTAATGACTTATTAATCCCATTCATTCTACATGTTATATGTGAAGAATGAGGAGTTGGAAGGTTGGTTCATATCCAAAATGAACTTAGAGAACAAAGTTGACGGGTCGTCGGAAAAATAACCTTTTAGAGGTTATATGTGTTGATATGGGTTTTATGATGATAAAACCTTGTTATTAACTTGTATAAGGTAGTTCAAGAACTTTCACGGAGTTGAAAGGGTTGCCGGAGCTCAACGAGAAGGGCTAGAATTCCACAAGCTTCGCTAAGGTGAGAAGACGGCTATATGCTTTATTACTTTTGCATGAGGCATGAGATTACCTAAATTAATCAAGAATATGTTTTATGAATTAATTAATGGTATCAAAGCATGTGATATGTCATATTAAAGAATATAACATTGTTGAAAGGCATAATATGTATGTTTGATTAGTGAAATTATTATAAATTGATATGTATGATGTTCCAAGGACCCAAATAGGTATTTTTGGATTAAGGACGTCAAGATGTACGTGCATGTAAAATTTCACGGTAATCGGACTTCGTTTGGGCGGTCAAACAGGCGTTGACCGCCAAGTCAACTGTTGTACCCGACCGGGTATTAACTGAAAATAGCCCCAGGGGGCTACTGCCTCCTATATCCGACCGGGTACAGGTAGGTACTCGACCGAGTATTGGGTTTTACACCCAATAGTCAGTTTTGAACAAGTATAACGAGGGCGGTTCGGGTGGGACCCGCCCACGTTGATTATTAAGGATTATTATATGACTATAGGACTGCGTATTGTCCATAGTTAAGGGAATGAAAGGTTAGCCATATCTAGGTTAGGGTTTGGTAAGAAATAAGGTTGAGGTTGAGTATCCTCAGGACGGTAAATGATCCTAAAACTCGGTTGAGGTTGAGTATCCTCAGGACAGTAAATGATCCTAAAACTCGGTTGAGGTTGAGTATACTCGGGACGATAAATGATCCTAAAACTCGGTTGAGGTTGAGTATCCTCGGGACGGTAAATGATCCTAAAACTCGGTAGAATATTATGTATGTAGAATGTAGCTTGTGAGCTAGGCATTCGGGAATGGATGGGAAAGGTCGGGTAAGTACCTTATGTCTAAAAGACTCTTTGAATGAAAATGACCTACGGGTCAAGTATGTTTACAAGTATATACGGTATGTATCATCTTGTAGATGGGGTAACACTGGTTACACCTATACATATATGTATCACCCTATTTTTGGGTCTCGTGTCTGAAACATTAGTTATTCCTCATATAGCCCTGCTTGTCACTAGTACTTTCTATGGAGTACTGACCCCTCCGGGGGCCTCACATTTTTCAGGTTAAGGCTAGAGTCCTACTACCTGCACCTTTGCCTAGGGTGGACTCTAAATATGGAAGACTTGGTTCGTGCTTCCATTCTTATTGAAGCTATGTAATTGCTCATTGATATTTGAACAATGTTTTCTATTAAACTATTGAAGAACCTGCGTGCTCATGTCTGCCACGTGTGGCTAATTATCAGACATATTTTATTTCCGCATTTGTTTGAATAATATATAGATGTTGATTGTATGGATTTACTAATCGATTTGGCAATAGAATCTATCGGACGCCTTGTATGATTTAATAAGAATGAACTACGTTGTTCTTATTGGGTTGTACGGCGGTTGTCTACGTGGCACGGATGCGATCCGGGGCGTGACAACTGAGGCGCTGACGTAGCGCACACGTGGCGATCCACGTGTGCGCTACGTCACCAGCAAATGACCGAATGGACTCTCACATGTGTGCCACGTCAGGAAAGTCACTGCTGATTGGGCTGCCACGTTTGTGCCACGTCAGCGGGTGACCTGCTGACATGGCAAGTAACCTGCAAATGGACTTAATTGAACATTTTTATAAAGTTCGGAGATTTGATTGATTTTTTTAAGTACGAGGACCTAATTCACTTTTTTATGATAGTACAGAGACTTAATTGACAGTTTTCCTTACTATATTTACCTATTACTCAAACTAAAAGGGACATTTTTCAAATGGAACCACCCAAATCCTTCATCCAATCCAAATTGGTAGTGTGATATATTTTGGGATGTTCCAAATTGATAGTATCATATCTCTGTTAACACATTTTTTTTATATAAGATGACTTTTTTTTAACTTACCATGTGTATTTCAAATTTCTGAAAAGTGTAATTCTTTGTAAAAGAGAAATTGGAAAGCTTGTTTTACTTTCTCCAATTTGTGTATAATAAAATGGATATATTACTCCCTCCGTCCCAAAAACAATTTCCCACTTTCCTTAAATGGATGTCCCAAAATTAACTTCACACTTCAATACTTTCCTTATTTGGCAAATTATTTACATCAAAAAAGTGATAAACAGTGTCAAACAGTGTTTAAACAGTGCCAAACAGTGTTTAAACAATGCAAAACAGTGCACTCTACAGTAAAGTCAAATTTATTTTCTAAAAGTGTGTGAAAGTCCAACTGGGAAGTTGTTTTCGGGACGGAGGGAGTAATTAAAATAGAATTATAAATAAGAATGTTATTCATTGGACTAGTTTCAGTGTGAGGTCAAATCGAATCAAACTTAAGCATATTAAATCAATCAATTCAAGTTAGATCATATCAGATTTTAACCATCGTAAATATACATTGAACAAACATCTATCAGACTTAAATAGATGAGACAAAATCAGAAAATCAAATCGAATTAAAAACATCATAAATACACTTGGTTAAGTGTAATTAAGGGTTCTTATTGACCACACATTAAAGTATTAAACGAAGTGATTATTTGTTAATTAATTAAAGACTTATTCAGCACACATTTTGTTTCGGATAGCGGTTGAGGTGGGCTGCACGTCAAAATAATGATAATAATTTGTATTTTTGGAGAGGGATAAAAACGGTTAGGAAATGCATGTGCGTGATGGGGCCAGTGAGTTTAGCGGTTGAACAATTGCATGTGACCAATTTATACTATGACCTTCACCCCCTTCAATTCGACGGTGCCCCGGGCCTCTGTCTGGACCAGGCCCCAACCTTTATCGCCCATCTCTCCAAAAATAAATTTGATGCTTTCCTAGTTTCCTATTTAATATAATTATAGTTTTTTCAAAAAAATAATAATTATAAATTAATTATAATCCTTTAATATTTATGTACTCCAATTCGTATAATTTTATTTATATCCTTACAACATTAAGGGTATAGATGACATCACTGTGTCTGTGATACTTCTAAATAGAAGGCCACATGTTTAAATATCATTTCAGTTCAAGGATGTTGGTCTTAAGAGAACAGATACTATAATGGGTTAGAAAGATTTGCCAAAAACAAAAGTAATAAATATATGTTTCAACTTATTTTCTGTCATTTGTACAAATCTCAATATCACTATTTGTACATTAGTATTCCACGTGCATACTAATTTACCAAGTTTTACGGGATGAAAGGAGAATTAAATCAATTTACTATGGCATACCCTAACTTACACCATGATTAGGGTTTTGTACCATACCTGCAATACATATGATTATGAGCGTAGTAAAGGGTCATACTAGATCTTGACCTGCCACAAATTTATACAAGATCAACGGAATGAAACATCCCTTTGACATTAGTGTTTATCAACATATGATTGGTCGATAGTATTGCCAAAACACAATACAACAAGGAGGAAATGATCCAATTCAATCGATCACCGACTTAATTTTCATATATGAGAGGTCTCGAGTTCGAAACTACAGATCTCTATTTACCCATGCTCTCCCAGCCTCCCGGTGTTAAAAGTACAGTGCCACAGAATTAGCCATTAGTTAATTGACAGCTCAGGTGACTAGAATCCTATCCAACCGTCCACTATTAAACTGTGGAGAATGAACAAAAACTTGATTTACTTCATCTGGCATTCTTATCATATCATGTCACGTTTCCTCTTGGCTTGCGATCAAAATCCCCGGCTGATTGATTACATTTCACAAAATGAAACCGACAAACTACTTGTCTTATGGTTTTGAATTTTCCTCAACTATGTTGCTCCCATCCAAACATAAATATTAGAATAACGAATAAAGTAAGAACTGGGGAAAGTATATATTATAATCCCATGTTGTCTGAGCCAATTGCGCCGTGCATTGGGACTCAGGACCCCTAATCCGATGCCACCGACGAACCACGTTGGGCCACATCACCAACAATGAGTCTCGATCCCAGTACATTTGGTTCACTGCCTAAAGTTGTTGCTTTCCTAGCCTTATCTCAATGTTAGTTATTCTTTATCCCGCTAAGATTGTCTCATTTTACATTTTTGGGAGTCCCACTAAGATTGTCTCATACCAAATTTGGTAAAGATTGTGTAGTTCTAAATCATTTTTACTTTATTCTTACTTTATCAATTTAATATCAACCACACAAACTTAATTTTCTTAATAATTGTGTCACCTTCTTCCCTCCCACTTTTAGTAAGACGGAGATAGTATTGTATATACCGAGTATATGCTTTACTTTAGTATTGCGTGTAATCCAATTTCAATCTTTCTAATATGATCGGAAATGAACTTACCTTAACAGCTTTGATCGTTTATACGGTAATTTGAACTTTGTTGATATTTGAATGATATAAATATGAAAGAATGACGCAAATATTACTAGTGGCATTCTATTTTAATATGTAAGGGCATCATCATCAGATAGTTTTATTTGAGATTAATTAGATGACATGTTAGATTATTTCAAATATTAACATTGGGTAAAGAGATTATTTAGGTGGATAATTTAAAAAGAAATCATGTATCAAGATTCAAATCACGAATTATTAGAACATCTCCAAATCTCCAATGGTTGCTTCTAGGCACTTGTTTGCAATTTTGAAGCTACTAGCCAACCATTGGAGTATTGCTCTTTCTTTTGCTTGATTAACCTAATTAACCCAAATGAGCTACCAGCTTGAGCAAGGCGAGTTATTAAATATAGCATTATAAATAATAAATGCAGAAAAAATGTTATAGCTAACCATTGAAGTATATTTCAATTTTGCTACAAATGCTTCAGTGGGGAAGCGTATACCATACAGCCGGCTGTACGGCTGGCACCGTACATCAGGTGGCATTTTTGTAAATTTGATGAAGTTCATGGTTTCTCTTAAATGATCTGAGCATTAATGTAATTGGGATGATCATCAAGTTTGTTCTTCTGAGTATTAGGAGCCTAACAATGAGCACCGGTGATCTCTGCATCATGTCTTCTAATTCAGTTTCTTTTTATTAATTTTCATTTATAAAAAAATTCTTAAATGGTGTTTATAATTTATTTCAATATGTTAATCTAATGTAGTATGATATGTTTGATATGTGCATCATTTTAAAATGAGCATAAACCAATACCAAATGAGCATACATAATTTACAAAATGACTATTAAAAAATTCAAAGCTTCATTTGTGTATGTTCATTGATTTTGGATGTTATATTTGATATGTGCATCATTTTAAAATGAGTATAAAATAGTACCAAATGAGCATACATAATTTACAAAATGAGTATCAAATAGTTAAAGCTCATTTGTGTATGCTCATTGATGTTGGACGTTATACTCATTTAAGTTTAACATAAAACACATTTTAATGTGCTTAATATTCAGTTGTATATGTTCATTTCTTTGAGGCGTATACTCATCTGAGTTTAATATAAAGCTCATTTTTAATGTGCTTAATGTTCAGTTGTGTATGTTCATTTCTTTTATGTGTATACTCATTTGAGTTTAATATAAAACTCATTTGAGATGAATAACAGTAGGGATTCCTTTGTCTGCAGTAGGCTCCCTTTGTCTAATTGTCTTCCAAAATCACAATCTCAAACACCAAAATTGAATAAGAAAAAGAGAAAAAAAGAAAAGAGTGAAAAGAAAGACAGAGGGAGGATCTGTTGTGTCCGTTCTAGAGGAGAATGACGAGCAACGACCTGAAAGAGAAAGAGACGAGTGGTGAGCGTATAATCAACCAGGTGCGAAGCCAGATCGAAAAAATAGACGAGATCTGAAGCTGGTGCGAAGCTGGGTACGAAGTCGAGGAAGAAGGCCAGAGCGAGATCGATCGAAGAAGAAGCGCAGAGCCAAAAAAAGGGCCGGCTGTACCGTGCGCATGGTACAACCGGCTGTACGGTGTATTTTACACTTAAATGACTAGTCAAGCTATAAGGGCAATTACAGATTATAGTTAAAATGCATATAACGCAATTAGGTGTACTAGAAAACAGATTATTTGAATATCATGAATGAATATGCTCTAATTAGTTATACTTTTCATAGTTGATATTACACTAGAATTTTATGATAGCCTGTTATTAAATTAATCTTATAAAAGTTGACCTCAGTTTATGATACCTTTGGAGTCTGTTGCCATTAGTTAATTACTTCTCTCATGTGCCTTTTTTTTTTCCTCTCATCTGCTTTCTTATGCAGTTTCTCCCTTTGAATCTAACTTATTACGGAGTATTATTATTGTTTTGTTGTTGTTGTTATTTCTAAAAAAAATAAGGAAACTTCCAAAATATGTCACGGATTTGGAACACATTAGCTAATTATTATTTTTATTTTGTCAAAAAGCTCGTGCCAAAGTGTTTTTGACACGGATTTGACATATCCCTACTAAATCCTCTATAAATTTCAGTAAATCTTATAGTGTGTAGGGAACTAATTACTACTTTACTTGTCCCTTAAAACTTTGTTATCTTTCCTTTTTTGATGTCCTAAAAAACTTTTTCACTTTCCTTTTTAATGAATTATTTTGTGGTTCTTGTTATTTCTCTCACATCTGCACAAACCTCAACTACACAGTTTTTATCTTAATAGTCTTCGTGCCAATCAAACTTGGCAAAATTTTAAAGGAGAGGTAGTAAAACGTATCACTAGCTACAAAAGAAAATAGTTTCCTAAGCTAATCGTAAAAAAATGTTACGAAATAATGCTTAAGTAATTAGTTGCCTAATAATAAAAGGTACTCGTATGAAATTCTGGCTAAATTCTGGCTAAAAGGTACTCTGTGGAAATATTAGTGCTCGTTTGGTAAAGTACATTTTTAGTTTATCACTCAATATTTTATCAAATATCAAGTTTTTTGTTTCACATTGCTGAATTTATAATAATAAAAATAAGTAATGTCAATTTTCTGGCTAAATAGACGAAAATCACGACCCCTTTAAATAAGACTTACTTAAAATAAATTAGTCGAGATTAGATAAGGAAAAATAATATTGTTAAAAACAAGGTCGTAGATGAGGGCGTGCATGCAAGTGCACTGCACAAGGCCTCTCGATTCAGACGGCCCAAAATTTTAAATATAGTTTACATAATTATATACAAAATCCTTTTTTATTTAATAAAAGATTCCTATTTTAGTATTTTGTTTTTAAATACAAACATTAAATACTAATATTTATATAAAATTAAAATGCAATTGTTAATTATTAATGTGCAACTTCTTTATTACATAAGGCCTGGATAAGGCCTAATTAGAGTAATTAGCACAAATTCCCCATACAGTTTGGACGAGCTTGGTTTTAAGAGACGGATGGAGTAGTTTTTCAGTAATATCCTACTCTATACGGAGTATTTTTTAGTTCATGAATTTAATTCATTTCTTTTCGGTTTTAGTTTTTTTTTTTTACCGATTTTGGTTGTTCAGGTTCGTAATATGATTATATCTCAATGTCACATTTGATTGTAGTCTTTTTGGGGTTATTTTTTAAAGGTTGATTTTATATTATATTTATTTAATATAAGGCCTATTTTACGTGAATTGCACCGGGTATCCTAATCCATTGAGCCGGCCCTGGTTAAAAATAATACTCACATAATAAAACTATTAAAATAATAACTTAAATTGTTTGTACACCTATTAAAACAATATATGATTAATATTAAGTTAACCTAGATAATCAACCAGAGGAAAAAAATTAGACTAAAGTAAACATCAATAGATTTAACCACAATAATTAAAACCGATCAAATGTAGGGATGGCAATGGGCAGATCGGGGACAATTTTATATATAATCGTACCCGCTCCGTTGAGTAATTCTCCCGTCCCGTTATTGCCCCATTACCCAACGGATAATTTTTATCCAAACCATAATTGCCCCAGCAGGTAACGAGTATAACCCGCGGGTAACCGCAAGTAATCGCTTTATTAAATGAGTCATTGATATTTTAATATAAAAATAATATTATAAAAATCGAAAAATGGCATCACCTAGACGACTCTAGATTTATACGCCACTTTAAATTTTCGAATATCTATAAAACGAGAAAGAAGACAAGCTAATTTAATTTGAACTTAATTAAATACACTTAATGTGAAAACTAATTAATCATCAAATAATCAGATAATAATCAAACAAGACCATTAAGATCTATTATGAACTTTAATTCATACACTATAGTTAGTACATCTATTATTCATATATACACAAATAAAATAGAAAAATCGATCTATCTTTTAATAATTATGGGACAAATAATAAATAAAATGTAATACAAATATAGCCCAAAATAAACGGGGCGGGTACGGGGCGGGTATGGAGCAGGTAATATATAAAACCATAACCGCGGAACCGCCCCATTAACCATAAAAACAAAATGGTATTCTCCGCCCCATATCCGTTACTCAATCAGTTGTTTTCCCGTTTTGATCAGGCGGTTCGGTGGGAGTATCCGGCTTAATTTTAAAAAGATGAAATCTGACGAAAAAGACTTGGCTAAGGCCATAATTTAAAAAGAACATAATCACACGTTATCATAACCGCCTTAATTTAAAGTTCAGCTTAATTTCATACTTGTGGTTTAAAGTAAGCTAAGTAATCAAGATTTGTCGTACAAGAGCTTGTACCGTAAGAATAAAATTTGAATTACATGATTTAAAATGTTGATTGAGTTGAATTTTGACGAGATATGACTAAACTGATTGAATAAGTTTGAAAAATATTGTATTTACTACGCAGCATTTAAAATGTTCTTTAAAATACATACATTACAGGAAGACGAAGATCATCTGAAATAATGGTAAAAAGTACTTCGATAGGAGCGCTGCCAAATACTCCATATATTTATAATAGAAGAGTTGCCAAAATACAAAGTATTTCTAAATATATATTAGGTAGACTCCTAAATATATATTAGGCAGATTCCTAAATATATTAGGCTATTACACCATCTCAAACTGTATGAGAGATACAATGCGCATGTTGTCTATTAAAAAATGAAATTGCAAACTAAAAAAAAAACTCTTGGTATATATATCCGCCAACGAAAGATTAGGAGACATATATTTGACCATAAGCATTTTTCATAGTTTCATACTTCATGTATAAGTACTGATATTTTACCGAGGCAGCAGCATAATAAAAAGTGAATTATTGTACAAGAAATAAAAAAGACAACTTTACCTACCAAGGTGGAATTCCTTAGCAAGAAAGATTATAAATATATACAAAGTTGTTTTTATATAGCTGTTTTGTATAGGACCTGAACATGGCAATAAATAGTCACTTTCGCAACACTATTTGATCCTAAGCTTGCAAATATTTTTGTGTATAAATAGATCCCCATCACAACTACCAAGACTCAAACTCACTCTCCCACAAAATAACTACTTGCTGATTCTTCATCTTCCTCTTCATCAAGCTCATCCATGGCTGCTCCTTCACCACAACTCTCTCTTCTGTTTCTCTTCTCAATTCTAAGCTTTTGCTTCCATCTCACCTCTGCTGACTATGGAAGCTGGGAAACTGCACATGCTACTTTCTATGGTGGTGGGGATGCTTCTGGAACAATGGGTACTAAGCATTTTCATTCATTTCTTCCTTCCTTTCTTCCCTTTCCTTTTTCATTCCTTCCTGTCTTTCTTTATTTTTCCTTAATTTGAAGAATTATTGAGAAGAAAGTCCAAATTAAATTGGATGGGGGGATTAGAAAATCAGAAATTGATCACGTGTGTGAGGTTTTAGAGTTTTTAACTGTAGAAATGAGTAAGATCAGTTAATAAATACGAAGTAAATGAGACTATTTTGTGCAGAATAGTCTGTACAATTAAGAACTCTGTTTCTCATAATTAGTGCTTTCTTAAGAACTTCTAAAACAAACCAATCAAGGTTAATGTTTTGCTGAAAAGTATAACCAATTTTCAAATTACAACCTTAACCTTTGCTTTATTTATTTTAATATTTTTATACCCAGCCATCTTTAGTCATTTATTATTAGGAATAGGGATTAAATATGGTAAAATCTCATTAATTGAAAATTAAAGAATTAGTGACTAAAATAAATATTGTTTACAAAAATGTGATTACTAAATAGAGTAGTAATGGAATAGTAACTTATATTCCATTTTTGAACTTAAATTACCATGACACTACATTTTAGTAACAATCATATTTCTGCAAATAAGTTTTACATTCGCAATATAAAATCCAAGCTGAAATTAGCACACTTACGGTCGTAAAACGAACTGAGCTTGAGACTTGATTTTCTTCTACTAGCACACTTACGATCGTACAAGGAGTCTTTTTTCTTTTGTTGAGATAATTTTTTTTTATGAAATTAAACATTTTCTAAACTTATTTTGGGACAAAAACATTTGTAAACTTTTGTTTAACATTTCTAATTTTATATTTATAATGATGGTTGGTATTATCTTGAGCAGATATTATAAATTCTGACTAAATTGCTCGTAATCGCGTTAAATAAAATTACTATGGTGAATTGGTGATCATTACGTATTAAAACTAAGGTTTCCGACTATTCTGATTTTAGTCCTACATTGAACATTAATTTACATTTTTACAACTAAATTTTGATGGTCAACTATAACGGTCAACAAATTGCTAATGGCAAATTTGGTAATTAAATAAATGCAGGGGGTGCGTGTGGATATGGCAACTTATACAGAACCGGATATGGAACCAACATAGCGGCCCTGAGCACGGCTCTATTCAACAACGGCTTAGCCTGCGGCTCATGCTACGAGCTCATGTGTAATGGGCCTTATTGCAACCCCGGGTCCATCACCATCACGGCCACCGACTTCTGCCCGCCCAACCCATCCGAGGCCAGCGACCACGGCGGGTGGTGCAACCCGCCGCGGGCCCACTTCGACATGGCCGAGCCGGCATACTTGCAAATCGCAATATACCGCGCCGGCATTGTCCCGGTGAACTACCGCCGGGTGCCGTGTCGGAAGAAGGGAGGGATCCGGTTCACGATCAACGGGCACACGTACTTCAATTTGGTTCTAGTGACTAACGTCGGCGGGTTCGGGGACGTCCACGCAGTAGCGATCAAGGGCTCGAGGGGCGGGTGGCAACAAATGTCGAGAAATTGGGGGCAAAATTGGCAAAGTAACTCCGTTTTGGACGGTCAAAGTCTTTCTTTTCAGGTCACCACCGGCGACGGCAGGACGATCACCAGCAACAACGTTGCGCCACCAAATTGGCAATTTGGTCAAACCTTTGAAGGATCTCAGTTTTAAATAAATTTACCATTTTACCCCATAAAAAACTCAAAAAGTGATTTTTAAAGCTTTCTGTTATTTTTACTACTAGTAGTAGTGTTACAAATGACACTCAGTCACCCACCCTGTAAAATTACCACTATACCCTCACTTATATGATTACCACCATTCATTCATGTAAAGGTATAATGGTAATTTGATAGGAAAATGTACACTATGAAGTAAGCCAGGCCACGGGGTCCTTCTAGCATTTAACTTCTGTGGCAGTGGTGGTTAATACTACCCGCTTTGAGGGGCCTAATGGTCTATACATTTTAGTACCATTATATTTACATATTCTGAACAAATAGTTTAGAAACTATTTATTTAAGTTATTTAGAAATCTTGTAAGCTGAGCCTCTAAAAAAATAGGTTCAGGGCTACAATGTGTGTGAATTGTGATATATTTTGTAACCAAAGTTGGAACATTATTATAGTGTATGATTTAAATTTAAATTATGTCGGATGCCTTGTTAGCCTATAAATTTATAATACTTCTTTACTTCATTTATTTGAATTAATGGTACATGATGTCTGGAGTATGTTATTGCTTAAATAATTTAGAATTTCAACAATTGAATCTAATTGTCGTCAATGGTTTGATTAAAAGAAATAAGTTTTAATTGGAAGGAGTTGAATATATCAGATTGAATTGAACAATAAGAAACACAGCAATACATTTTATAATGGAATTTTATCAATTTAAAACCTGAAAGATTTTTTCAGTAATAAAGGATATAAAAAATAAAAGTGTGTCGATATAGAGCAGAATGATTAAAAACTATCAATCAAAAACTTCAAATGTCTTAGATTTTGATTTATTTATCTTTTGTTAATGCCATTGTTAATATTTGATGATTTTTTCCTCACAAAAATTTATTAGTTTAGTGACATAAAAACATTCAATTTTAAAAAATAAAAATTTATGGAATTTTACGTATTGAATTGATCGTTTTTAATGATTTGAACCATATATCGACAAATTTTATTTTATACGGTGATAGAATTGATGAAATTCTTTTTATAATTGCTTTAAACTAAAGTATGACTAATAAAACTAATGGCTTACTAAAAACAGAAAGTTAATACCTTAATTTTACGATGGGATAATACGGAGTAACTTTGTAAAAACCACTACAAAAAAACACGGGTGTAGTCACGGATTTAGTCACGGACTGCAGTGTAAAAAATCCGTGACTAAGGTGTTTAGTCACGGTCAACCGCCGTGACTAAATCCGTGTCTTAATTGGCGTGACTAAATGAAGTCACCGCCACATAACCGTGACTAAATTTAGTCACGGATTAGTCACGGTCAACGACCGTGACTAATTTCATGCCGGAAACCCCACTCCGACATGTTAGTCACGGCTTGTGACCGTGACTATAATTTTTTTTTTTAAAAAATAAATATTAGTCACGGCTGTGGGCCGTGACTAAGTTTTAAAATTTTCAAAATTTTCAAAAGACCGCCCACGTACAAATCATACCCAACTTCGTGTGGGTCTTTAAATTTGAGATTTTTACACTTTGAACATGGACATCTTATTTTATCACCACTCATATAAGCCGGATGTTCAAGTGCAAATTCAATAAATTCCCCGACTCCCTCGAGAAAATTTGATTGCATTCCGTACAACGCAGCATCTTTATCATACATCCAACTTCTATTTTGTTTATACATTATGCCTGAATATTATAATAAAAAATTATATGAAATGCAATGCACACAATTTTAAGTAATTTATTTCACTAAATATAATCAACTAATTTTCACTTTTTTTAAATGAAATGCACAGAATTCTCAACAATAATGCACAAAATATATGTCCCCTAATGCACAATAATGCAGATAATTTCACTAAATTAAACATACGTTTAATTAAATCTAACTAATTCATTTAGTTAAATTTAACTAAATTTAACTAGTTCATTCCGTCCCCTTTTAATGCATCACTACGTTTAAACCTACGTTTAGCTACCTAATTTAACTTAATTAACACATCAATAGCTACGTTCAAACCTACGTTTAGCAAACGAATTTTAATTAAATTATTTTTGTAAACCTACGTTTAAACCTACACTAAATTATTACGTTAATGACATTTAATCTTATTAGTAATACACAATTAACAATTCACTAAATTAAATAATATGACCAAATTCAACCCAATAATTTGAACATGTATATAAAGTTATTTGAATTAATAAGCAATACACAATTCACAATAACAATTCACAATTCACTTAATTAACACATTACTAACGTACGTTATTTGAACTAATTTCACTAAACATAAACATCATTACGTTTTAAACCACATTTAGCTAACTAATTTTAATTAAATTATTTTAATTTATAAACCTAAAAGTTTAACTAATTCTAATTTATGACATTACTACGCTTATAGTTAAAACATGTTGTTAATTAATTAACAACCTCACTAATTTAATAGTTTTAATAATTTAAATTGAACCAACTAATTCTAAATAAAAATTATAATTCAAATAACATACCTTATCTGCATAAACAGGGAAAATGATAGAAGATAGACTACATCCTTCGATCTACGGATACTGTATATACTGGGAATGAATTGGTGTGGTTCTGTTCAATGAGCTGCTCCTGCATATATAAAAAATTTAGTCACGGACTTAGTCACGGATTTGTCCGTCACTAAGCAAAACCGTGTCCAATACGCGTCCAACACGTGTTAATGACGTGTAAATGACGTGTTAATCAAAGTAGTCACGGAACTAGTCACGGATATGGCCGTGACTAAAATTATCCATACATAATGCCGTTGCGAATTAAGTTAAGGGAGTTGAAAAAATTAAATTTTAATTATAGTCACGGGTATAGTCACGGATTTGGCCGTGACTAAGTCGTCGGAGTCAAATAACCTTCGCCGGAAACGGAAACGGGCCTATCGGAGGACTTAAGTCACGGGCCACGACCGTGACTAATGTTAGTCACGGTCATAGTCACGGTCCAGACCGTGACTATTTTTTTTTTTAAAATTCCGTGACTAGTCCGTGACTAGATCGTGACTAAACTAGTCACGGACCAAATCCGTGACTAAAATCCGTGACTATAACGCTGTTTTTTTGTAGTGAACGATGGGATAATAACTTTGTTGCAAACATTAAAACAATAGGGATAAAAAAATGGGAAAGAGACAAAAGTGGCATGTGATTTGTCGGGCTGCTGATCGCCGCTTTCAAACTGGGTCGTCGACCTTAAATGCTGCCGGTGCATTCGGGTTGGACGGTGCTGCATCTGGATTCATTAATTAATTAATTACTAACGAAGTATTTAAGGCCTTTAATTGTCTACTTCCTTACTATTATGAGTATAAATATTCACATTAAAAAGGTTTTCGAAGGTTAGTCGAAAATGGCACCAATGCCTTCATGATGTTAAAAAGTTGCATGTTTACACGTGTCGTGGACTCGTGGGCCTTTTGCCCGAGTGAAACGTGTCGCTTGGGTAGATATGAGATGATTCCAGCCCTAATTTAAGCCTTAAGGGAGTCCCGTTATACTCTGGTCCTTCCTCCCCAAGTAAATGGACCCAATTACAGTTTTGGGAGCCTATTGATTGTGGCCCAGGGTATGAGATTATACTCCGTATAATCATATCGTTGGGTTACTTTGAGCAAATTATGAGTGATGGACTCTCCCGGATGGGCCGGTCCTGGTCCCCCATTATTAAGACCGGAACTGATTCGGAACTTTACGGGTCACGGTCTTGGTCCCGGGTACCCGGCCAGTCCCGGTCAGGTCTCGAGCCGTTCGGGCCTTATTTGATTTTTTAATAAATAAAAAATTCTACACGTTAAAAACTGAAATGTATATTTATTTTAAACACTACATTGACTTAGAATATTACACTTCTATAAATTGCAATTGTGAATAGTTTAAACTTTAAGGGCCTGTTTACTAACAGAAATATTTTCTGTTTTCCCAAAAATTTGGAAAATTGGAAATAGAAAAGTCAGAAAACATGTTTACCAAAATGTTTTCTAGGGAAAAAAAATCGAAACAGGTTTCACTTTTTACGCGTGAATTGGAAAACAGGCTTATATGCGTTTTCTAGTTTTAGAAAACGCGGTGCTACAGCAAATTCATTTAATCGCTAGCCTTCATCCTTCTACCACCATTATTGCCTTTCATTTATCCCTTACCTTCCTCCGCCTAACTTCATTACTCGGCTTTAACTAATATCACCTTCCTCGCTCCAGCTTAAAAGTCGGTCGAGAGCTACACACTGCACCTCTTTAACACGGACGCCACAACTTCAGATTCGTTTGAGCAGAGCTTCCCTACCTCTTCCTCACATGGCTACCACACTCCAGGTTCACAAATCAGGCCATCGCTGCTAGGAGCTGAGCCCCGACATCACGGCATCTCCCTGTTCTCCCGTCGGCTCCTGTTCTGCCAACGATTTGAAGGTAATCTCTGAAACTCAATAAATTTTTCAACTTTTCTTTTTCAAAATTGAAATCCGATTGGAATCTGAAAACCAAATCAGTTTCTTAAGCCTGAACTTCATGGTTAGGGTTTGTTTTTCTTAATTTTACTTTTAGCTTTGTAGCTTCGTTTGGAATCCTTCAGTTTTTTTAAATTCTGGTAATTTTTGCCGTTCTAGTCCAGGTTAAGGCTTATTTGAGTTTGTAATTTATATACTACATATATACTTTTGTATTCTTGTTTTATGCTTTGATGTAGTCCAGGTTAGTAGTTACTGCATATTTTATTTGGTACTTTATTTGTGTAGTTTAGTTAGTTTTATTAAGTTGGTAGTTAATGCATCTTTCTGAAGGTTAATAATCTGAAATTTTAGGACTAGACCCTTTTCAATTGTAGCCCTGACATTGCAAACTTAGCCAAATGCTTAAGAAATAATCTTTATAGTAAAAAAGCCATTCTTGATACTACTGGATATTATTAATAGTATTATTTTTTAGCAAATGAAAAGGAATTCTTATTACATTGAAAAGGGAATTCTTATTACTAGCTGACTGTATATTTTCCTATCAAATTTTCTGGACTTGCACATAGTTTCACTGAGTGTTGTTGGAGGTCCATCAGCACTAATTTCTCCACTAGGCAACACCCTCTGACCACGAGCAGAAATATGGTTGCTTTCATCTCGAGGTGTAATTTCTTCCATCACAATTACATAAGTGAACTTGCTTTGCTAAAAAAATGATGGTTAAAAATAATACTGAAAATAAATGGCTTTGAACAACAAATAAACATCAAATGGGAAACAAAGAAAAACTCTTCATTTAAATTTTCTCTGGGTTACTGATAAAACTACATATCCTAGGGGAATCATTTCAAGTACCTCCGTAATGTTATTATTGACTTCACCAGGTTGAATTGAAGCCTAATAAAAAGAAATAACCATAGAAAGAGCATGTATTATATCAAGTAGCACTAAGTCTCCAATTTCTCACAAAATATTGAGATGGTTGGTTATTTGTGTGATTGTTTTTCTATATTCAAATTTAACCTTTTACATTAATATTATCTTATCACCATATCATATCATGTAAGGAATAGAAGTAGATGTTCAATTGATCTGTGTTCAGATATTAAAGTGTTCAACATGGTTTAGAAAGGATTTTTGAGCCACTCTCCTGGTCTCTCATCATACTGAATGAACGGAGTCTTTAGCCTCTCATGGTTGAGGCTTTTCTGAAGCTTAAGCTGGGAGGTACTTTGTTATGCGAAAGCCTCATATTTTTTTCGAAGTACTTTTCAATTATATAAGAGTGAGCCACATACAAGTGATATAAGAATCTACTAAATTATGTACTTAACAAGTGATACAAGTGATTAGTATTATGTACTGCATATTACTCTTACTTGATAAAATTAACTCTGACTTGATAAGAAGCTGTGACATGTGGGGTTAAGCAGGCACCTTTTGACGTGTTCTATAGAAAAGGCAGTTTGATAGACGATTAGTTATATATGGTTAAAGGTAGGTTATATATGGTTAAAGGCATGCAGGTTTTAACACTACAAAAAAATTCGGCAGTAGTCACGGATTTAGTCACGGACTACAGTGTAAAAAATCCGTGACTAACTCATTTAGTCACGGATTCTGTCTGTGACTAATTCCGTGACTGTTTGGGCGTGACTAAATTTAGTCACGTCAAATTGTCCGTGACTAAATGTAGTCACGGACCAAATCCGTGACTAATCTATCACCGGAATAGCTGCTCCGGCACTTTAGTCACGGCTAAGATCCGTGACTACATTTTTTAAAATTTTTTTATATTAGTCACGAACACGTCCGTGACTAAGTATTTTTTTTTAAAAAAAAATCGGCCATATTAGTCACGGAAATATCCGTGACTAAGTTTTCAAATTTTTGAAATTTTCAAAAACCCGCGTTTCCTTTTTTCAATGTTTTGAAATTTCGTATTAGTCACGGTCATGAATCCGTGACTAAATTTTTTTTTTTTAAAAAAATAAATTTTAAATTTAACAAATAATTCCAGACTAAAAAATTAGTCACGGCTCAGATCCGTGACTAAATGTTTTGTTTTTAAAAAAAAACTATTTTTTAAAAACCAAAATTAAAACTTATTTTAATTTTTCTTAAAAAAAATTGTTGTTAAAAATATTTCAATTGAACTGTTCGTAGAAAAACTATTTTAAAACTCTTTAAACTTTTTAAAACTGTTTAATAAAAACAGTTTTTAATAAAACACAGTTTAAACATTTTTAAAACTTTTTTTATACTGTTTAAACACTTTCTAATAAAAAACAGTTTAAACTTTTTAAAAACTGTTTTTTAATGTCTTTAATAAACACTTTTTTAAACTGTTTAATAAAAAACTGTTTATTACACTCTTTTTAATAAAAAAACAGTTTATTAAACACTTTTTAATAAAAACCCGTTTTTATTAAGCAGTTTAACAAAAACGTTTTTTTATTAAACTGTTTTTTATAATCTATATTTTATATTTTATTTCAGAAAACTGTTTTTAATGTCTAAATTAATATTTTATAATTAACATGTTAAACTTTTTTGGAAGTTTGACATGAGGGGATATTTTTTAAAATAATTCGGGAATAATAATTTTGATAGATGATAAAAAACAATAATCCTAACAATGTCTAAATATTTCTATTTTGCATGCTTCATTCTAAGTCTAAAAATTAGTCCAAACTAACCTAACATAATTCAAGAATAAAAGAAACACATAAGGCCGAAATAAAAAAAAAAAAAAAGGTTTGAATAATCATGCATGTTGTTTAACCTAAAATTAAATCATATTTTGGCATACATATTAAAATTATTGAACATATAAAACATGTAATAAACTAAATTATATTAAACATGTATACCAACTAAAGAAAAGTATAAACTAAATCGTATTTCGAAATTTAATATTAAACATGTATTTCAAAAATTATATTTCGAATATTAAAGAAAAATATAAACTAAAACATATTAAATCATATTACTACACAAAACATGTATACAAAACTAAATAATCATTCATAAATCAAATTGAGCATATAAACTAAATCATGTATATAATCATGCATTTGAGTGTATTTCAACAAAAGAGCATGCACTTTAATAATAACATGCATTTTTGGAATGAAAATCAAATACTAAAAATAAGAATGAAAAGTAATTGAAATTTAGAACACATAACCTTGATGAAGAGGACGGCGAAGAGTCTTCGACGGAGGTAGCTAACGGAGACCGGCGACGGACGGTGGCGACGGACGGTGAAAGCGGTGGTGGAGGTCAAAGGGTTCGGCGGACAGAGAGAAGAAGTAGAGATAGAGGGAGAGTTTTAGGGTTGGGAGAGTGTTTGGAATGAAAAATTCGCCAAGGATTTATTTTATATAAGGGATTAGTCACGGCATTAGTCACGGATATATCCGTGACTAAACCCTTCGTAATCCCCGAATCCAGCCACGCGGTGTCAGGGCCGCCATTAGTCACGGATAAATCCGTGACTAATGCCGTGACTAAATTCAAAATTTGAATTTAGTCACGGATTTAGTCACGGATTTATCCGTGACTAACCCGGTCAATTTTTTTTTTTTGAATTTTTTTATGGATATATCACGGATTTATGGCATTTGAATCATATTTTAATTTTTTGAATCATTTTTTCCTAAGATCTTTAATTGAGATATGTGTACCACAAATATGCAGATGAATAAGGGCTTTAAGAATTTTTAAAAGGAAGGGTTGCAAGAACTATCCGTTAATGAATCTTGTTTTTGGACAAGGGAGTGCAAGTGGAGGACTTGCTACTCCTTCCACCCAAGTACCGACACACTCGGATGAGGAAAGAAGGAATGAGGACGTCTTCTTACATGGTGAGGGGGGCATGAGCTCAGAGAGATCACACTCAAAAGGGAAACGCAAAGCTGAGGAAGCGATGGGATCAAGCAATAAGGACTGGAAGACTGTTTTGGCTAATGCGGTCCACGCGTACACGACAACAATGAGTATAACCAAAAGAGACGTCGATCTCGAGATGAAGATGTTAGCACCACATCTACAGGTGCAGCGAGAAATTTTTCTATGACCCGATGCGTTGAAGTCATAAATGTTAAGCCAAATGTGTCAACCCGTGCTTATAATGGTTCCATCGATGCACTTACAGATGTTGTCCGACGTGAGGCCTTTATGGCTATGCCAGCAGACCGACAGTTGGATTGGGTTATGAGATTTGATTCTAACTAGTTAAATTGTGTTTGGATTGCATAATATATGTTATATGTTTTGTGTATGTGAACTTGAACACTTTGTTAGAATAATGTTTAACTATGTATTGTTTGTCGAATTATTGAAAGTGTTTGTTACGTATTATGTGATTTAGCATTTGTCTTGCAACTGAAGCATGAATGTTATACGCAATTGCAGATACACAATGTCACGTAATGGCAGTGGTGATGATATTTCAGACTCTGCAAGTGATGAAGATGATGAGTCTGGGGCCCTACTATTAATGACTACAAGTGTTTTAGTTGACGTCGAAAAAATTCCATGTCGAACGTCTATACTCACAGGTAACGCTTATATCGATGAGTTAATGACAGGTCATCCACTAAGATGCTATGAAAATTTTAGGATGAAGCCACATGTATTCCTGCATTTATGTGAAAGGCTTAAGAATTTGGATGTTCTACACGATTCAAGATATTTAAGGGCTGGAGAGCAATTAGGAATAGGCCTTTTAGTGTTATGCCTAGGGGTGGGGCAACATACATGTGCAGAGCGTTTTCAGCATTCAATGCGAACTGTTCACTTATGTGTGAAGCGTGTGGTGAGAGCACTTGCACGATTGGCCAAAGAAGTTATAAAGCCGATTAATAGGGGCCCTGTTCAACCGGAAATTATAGAAAAACCGAAATGGTATCTTTATTTTGAGGTATGTTTAAGCCTAATTACCTTTTTCAATACTTAGGTTAACGCATACTATTAATGGTGTACAAATTTTGTAGAAATGTGTTGGTGCCATTGATGGTACTCATGTAGCAGCCTCAGCACCCGCTTCCAAACAAAAGACATTTCGCGGTAGACATTCAACGGTCACTCAAAATGTCATGGCAGCTTGTAGTCATGACATGTTGTTTACGTATGTATACGCGGGTTGGGAGGGAACGTGCAATGACTCTCGAGTATTTTTAGATGCAATTACAAGAAGCGAAAATGGTTTGCCCATGCCTCCTAGCGGTAATACAATAATTATGCAATTTTTGTTTATAGTCACTATTTAACATAAATGGGTTCCCATTGTAGTTGTTATTGACTTCATTATAGGTTATTACTATGTGGTTGATGCTGGCTATCCAAATGTTCCGGGTTTAGCCCCATACCGTGGAGAGAGTTATCACTTAAAGGATTTTCGAGGACGAGGACGAATACGCAATAAACAAGCTTTATTTAACTACGGACACTCGTCCGTACATAATGTGATTGAGAGGTGTTTTGGAGTACTAAAGGAAAGATTTCCCATTCTAGACATTTCACGTGGCTACCCATTGAGAAGACAAGTTCAAATTCCCATAGCTTGTTGCGCTTTGCATAACTTCATTCGCATGCAAGATAGGAACAATGATTTGTTCTTGGAGTACGAGGAAGATGATATGATATTTAACACGGAGGCAAGTACAAGTGAAAATTGACCACTCGAATTTGATATGTCTCAACAACAACAAATGCACAAAATTCGAGAAAGTATTGCAAATGCAATATGGGATGATTATAATGTTTGAGATGTCGAAGTACAATTGTTGTTCTCATTAACATGTCACTTATTGAACTTTCAATGTTGGGGAACAGTTATATCAATTTTTTTTTGTTATTTCAAATGTTTGTAAATGTGCATTTTTTTTTCAAATATTAAGTCAACGTTGTCTGGTAAAAATGAAATGAAAAAGTGAAAACCTCTGGTAAACATGTTTTCTGATTTGGAAAACAAAAAACTGGAAAACGAAAACAGAAAACTGAAGACTTCAAAACAGAAAATGAAAACAGAAAAATATTTCTGTTAGTAAACAGGCCCTAAATATTTGGACTCATCATCGGAGCCGCTTGTATCGTCGGTTGTCATTTCCTCCATGAAGTGGTGGTTCGGTGCTATGTAAACTTATTGTGTTCTTCGAAGGCATTCAACCAATCATGGAAGCAAATGAGCGTCTCAAAAGATGAAGTGCTCAATCTCATTTTATAATCAGTCAAGATGTTACCGGCTTCGCTAAACTCTTGTTCCACGATAGTGACATCACTTGTTTGGTCATTTTTTATAGAATGGGGAACATCCCTTCATGGGTCTTCCACCATTGGAGAATGTTAAAGTCGTCCCCTTGCATATACGTAATTTACATTTCGACTTGCCCAAGTTATATTTTATTTTGCATTTACGCAATTTACATTTCAACTTGCTTCTAATTAAATTGTGCATAAACACGATTTATTTTTCATACATGAGATTGAATAGGATTGTTAACCACGGGAGGTGAGAGAATAACAGTTGAAGGAAGCAAGACTCCCGAAATGTAATTCATCGCTACCTAAGATTACATTTGTTGTAACGCGCATTACATTCAATGCACAAGATTTACATCCAACAAAATATTGAAATAAAAACATATTCATTGTTGACATGTTTTTTTAGTTAAAGCTTTATGTAAATGCCATCATTTTAGGTGTGGGAGTATGGTGATTACATTGCACCCCTACCACAGTATAATGACCAGCTACTTTGGCATAATAAACAAACGTGAAAAAACATTGTTAGAGTCCCACATCAAAAAAGTTTGAATCAACAGAGTGCTATATTAAGAAATGTGCTACTCCTCCAATCACATTGACCTTTTAGGATGGAACCCCAGGTCTTAACATAGTATCAGAGCCAAACTGATTCATAACCCTGGTGTGGGTCCCCTTATGAAAAATGATTACACGAATATAAAAACATGACAATGATGAACCGACGAAAAAAATGAATGACGGCATGATCCAGACAAAGTGGCTGGCCGTGAGGAGGAGTGTTAGAGTCACACACTGGAAAAGTTTGAATCATCAAAGTGCTATATTAAGAAATGGGCTACGTACTCCTCCTATCAGATTGGCCGTTTAGGATGGAACCTCAGGTCTTAACAAGCATCAATAAATTTTGGACACACTCGATCACTAGGTGTTTCGACTGGGGAAATGTGCAATTGCCACTTAGGGCTGCCTACCTACTAGGGAGACGGGAGTCGGAGAGTTTGGAGTATCTGAGAGAGGGAATTTTTAGAGGATAACTAGCTGATTGGAAATAACATATTCTATTCCAAAGCTGGTAGGGAGGTCATTCTGAAAACTGTCATTCAGGCGATGTCTTCATAAGCTATGAAAGTTTTTCTACTTCTGACAAACCTCTATTCGGATCTAGAGATAATAGTGAATGATTATTGGTGGCGGGGGGAAGGATTTTGAGGCAATGGGAATCAGATGAAAGTCCTAGAAGGCCTTTCAACATTGTCATGCTAGGAAGACATGTGTGGAGGCTTACACAGATACAAAGTTCCTGGGGAGTAAGGTCATCAAGGTTCATTGTTTCCCTCAGTCTTCATTTTTGGATGGAAAATGGGGAGTAACCCATCTTTTATCTGGAGAAGTATAGTATTCTCAAAGCTTAGCATATGGTTTGAAAGGGGGCGCGTAGGCGGTTGGTTCTGGTACGAACATTTCAGTATGGCGGGACAGATGGCTTCCGGTGGCGGTAATGGTCAGGTTACATTGCCCAAACCAAATGGCAATGTCAATAGGAATGTCGCGGCCCTAATTAAAGAGGATCATTCCGGATAGAATTTGGAAAGAATACAAGCTATTTTTAATGAGCCTGAGTTGAACATGTGTGAGTAATAGGAAGTAACTTATCATTACCGAGTTAAACCTCATCACGTCTGTCATAATCAGTGTAGGATGGAATGTTGTTGACATTTGTTGTAACATGATGAGAAGCATAGATGTCAGACAACCATGGTTAGCCGGAAGCCGGCAATGTAGCAGTGGTGTGATTGATGACCGGACCGGTGGATGGAGCAACATTGTGAACACGTAGGAATCTTTGTAACTTGTTGCATTGTTTTACTTCATAACCAATATTGTCACAAAAACAGCACACAACCGTGTTGGACGAATTTCAGAAGGACGTGGAGCCACCCCGGCCTCGCTTAGAGTAAGACCCTCGGCGATCCAAATTGGAGTGAAATCATTGCTCATTATTCGCAGCTAGGCGTGAGGTACTTTGTGTGACATTGGTAGTAGGTAAAAGTGCTTGATTAGACGCATCAATTTCCATGAGGCGGGATTTATGCTCCAATAAAATTTGTTAGAGCTCTTAAAGAGGCAACGCCGGCTGACATACTCGAATGGCACGCGTGTGTTCAACATACTCATATCCTAGACCATTCAATATGTTAATGATGATATCTTCCTTCGAAATAGGGTTTTGTGCCAAGGCTAAAACGTTAGCGATTGCTTGCATTTGAGCAAGGTAGACAGAAGTGGATCGAGACCCCTTTGTAGTGCGGGCTAAAGTGGTCTTCAAGAAGATGATGCGGCCACGAGAAGAGCTGGTGTAAGTGACTGGGTCATGTCGGAGCAGCTGCCAAGGAGTGCACTCAAAATTGTTTTGTGGTATTAGAGCTGGTCTTCGCCACATATAGGGTAAAAACCGGGGATGAGGCGGGTCTCGACTAGTAGATCCGCCGGTTTCTTTGAAGATGCTTGGCAGACTGTTTGGTTGGCTTATGGTGGTGCACTTGAAGTTGGATTTTATTTATTTATTTCTGCTTTTTTAGTTGTTGTTTTATTTAATCAGACTGTTTACTTCTTTGTTCTTTTAATGATTGATTGTAAGAATCATGCATTAAGATTGGGGGATTGTAGGTCTACTTCAACCGTCTTTGGTTCATGTAAGACCATTATAGGATCAACGAGTTATATTACTTGTTTGTGGGTGATTAACTCTGAGTCTAGTTCGAGGGCTGATGGTTGTTTGTGGTCTTTATATCATTTTAACCCCTTTCGGAATGTTAATGCTATGATATCAATATAAGCTCTCTTCTTCCAAAAAAAATGTGTAAATTTTAATTATTAAAGATCATTTAACTACACACTACGCTAACCATAAATTGCAATTCAATTGCAATTGCAAATAAACCTTAGAAATCGTAAATTGCAATTCAATTTGAGACCGTGGAAGAAATTTGCAAGGAAAACAACCATGTGCACTGGAGGGTATATTTGAAACGATGCTTACGCCAAGAAACGGCACATAGTTCTTCGCAATGATGTAGTATGAGGAAGACAACATAATAGAGAGCGTCATAGCCCTTGTTTATATAAATATTGTTAGTTATCTTTTAGATAATTTATGTTATATTTTGATACATATTGAAAGAATGTTGATTTTTTTATCATCGAACGGGCATTTATTCATAAAAAGCACTCAGAAAGGGGTTGAAATAACAAAAGGACCACATATAATCATTCGCTCGAGGACGAGACTCTGAGTTAATCACCTTTGACAAAGCAATATAACTCGCTAATCCTAAATTGGGCATATTCAAAACCACGACGATTACCGCAGGCCTCTCATCCCCCAATCCAAGTGCAAAAGTCTTACAGAATAAAATAAATAAGAAACAAAACACACTCAAAATAAATAAAAACAAAACACAATCGACTCAGCAGAAATAGAAATACTCGTCCAAACCCTAGTCGCAGAATTCCTCCAAGGCGGCAGTTCTGGAGGTGGGCGGATCAACATCCCTGCATCTTCTTTCACACATAGGCCACCAATGAACCCCTAAAATTTGTTTTTCCAGTCCAACAGCTTGATGTCGACCACCAGAAACTCCATGCTTTCACCAATAGCCATCTGCTTCGTCAAAGCTCGTTCCCAAACTGCCGAAGAATAACATCTTGGCTTCGTCTTCAACATTCTGCAGCCCCCCATCTTCCCCTTGCTAAACCCGTCCCCTGCCAAAATCAGAAGCCTCGAACCCTCCTGAAAGCTTCCTCGCTTGTTCGCTGCTCTTGTAAAGCAGAAAAACCAAAAGATTCGTCCAAACAGAATCCAGATTCACCGCAATTGCAAGTCAGAAAGAAAACAAAAACGAAACAAACAAACTCCGCGATGACAACAGAACTCAATACCCTGAGAAGATATATGAGATAAGTTGCCTACCTGGGAGAGATCGGCCGAACCCACGACCTGGATAGGCCGCCGCTGGAAAAAACTAGGCTAAAACCTAGAGAGAGCCTTAATGGGGACATTAAGTATGTTGTAAGTTTTAAAAACTCGTTAATGACTATTAATTTTCAATAATGTAGTGTATGTGACTTTAAGTTGTATCTTGTTTGTGTAGTCTTACAATTTAATTAATATGATTTAAATCTTAGCTCTCACGATTTAACTATAAAGATGATATTTATCTTGTATAGTGTCATTTTGTTAAAGATAATATCAACTAAATATTAATTCAATTTGTTAGCATTAGTTTTGTGCCGTTCTGAAATGACATAATATAAAATGGTTCCATCATTAGAAGTGGACCATACCGAATCGTTGGAAACCTCACGGGTACATTACGAGTTTTGCTAATTTACCGAATAATTTCAGATTGCGCCCAACGTTAGTAAGAGGGATCATATGAAAAGCTAAACAAATCTTAAGCAAAAAATTGATAAATTCAACCATAATTTCAAGTTATTTATTTTTAGTGTTTATGTTCACATAAATTCAAATGTATACACACCATATAATTTTATTTGAAATTTTTAAAAGTCGAAATAAAACTCCAATGCCAACACACTAGGGGTGGATTCGGTTCAAACGATTCGATTTTCATCTAAAACCAAGTGTTGAATCAAAGTAAAAAGTTCGGTTCGGTTCGGTTTTATGTTCAAAAATTTGGAACCATGGTTTGTTCGGTTCGGTTTATTTTGGTTCGGTTTCGGTTTTTTCAGTTTTTACCAAACTATTTTTGTTGATTAGAAAATTAGTAATTGGAAAACAAAAACAAAAAATAAACTACATCAAACTATTATTAATAGTAATACAATACAAAAACATACATAATTAAAAAAGAATGAAGAAATAAATGCACTTCCAAGCAATGAATTAGAGAGTACGTGTATACCAATTTAAACATTTTCTAAATTAATTAAACGCATGAGTTTATTTGTGAATTATATATAGTGTATTCGCAACTTAAAATTTTATTAGTAAATAACCTATTCTACTTTCTTTTTAGACAAAGATATTTACGTCCTAAAGTTTCATGTTTTCTGCCGTGTTGTTTAAATTGTAAGGAGTAGTTTATATTATTAGATATTTATTTAATATAAAAAATTACTCCCTCCGTCCCATTTATATTGTCCTGTTTTACCTTTTCGGGAAGTCCCACTTAAATTGTCTCATACTCCGTACTATATTTGGTAAAGTTTGTGTGTCTCAAAATCATTCTTACTTTATTCTTACTTTATCAATTAATATCAACCAGACAAACCCACTTTTCTTAAAACTCATGTCACTTTCTTCCGTCCCAATATAAAAGGGACGGAGGTAGTATGTGATTACAACTACGGTTCGGTTCGGTTGTTTGAGTTCGATTTCGGATTTCTCGCGGTTCAGTTGTTTTTATTGCGGTTCGGGTTTTTTCGATTCGGTTTTTCGTTTTTCGGTTTCTTCGATTCACTCCTACGACACACTGCCCACAGTCCAACAGCGGAAGCAACGGCGTAACAGAGACGATGCTCTGTTGCAGCTGGGCTTGGAAATGAAAAGTTTACAGGAATACAGGGAATGAAAAGAACTCCTTTGCTCTGGCCTGAGCTCTCCTAGGGTGTGAAATTGAATGAAGATGGTCTAAGTTTCACTTTCAAAGCATCATTGTTTGTGGAATTCGCTAGGCCGGCCGTGCTTATACTTTTCAGCATCAATGAAAACCGGAGCTCCATAGATTGCGCCGCTGATTCGTCGCTGTCGAAATCGTGTCCGAGATCTGACGCTGATTCTTCGAGCCTGACAGTCGCGATGGTCGCAGGTTGGACCGTTTGCCTGAACTCTGAAACAAACGCTTACAAATAATAAATCGGCCCTTTTAAAATTTGGGTGTGTGCAATGAAGTCCGTGAGCCTATACGTGGACCCTAAACGTAATAGACCATTACAAATTACTTCAAATTGCATAATTAATTGATTAAAGAATGATGATTGGTTTTGTTTATAAAAAATGTAAATCGAAGTCTAGATCTACCATAGTACAAAATAAAGCGGGGGATTGCCGAATTATACTTGAAATTTATTATTTTTTGAAATTGGATTTGTTTCGGGCTGCACAAGAATAATCCGAACCCGCATAACCCGCTTGACCCAACCCTACCCCACCCTATTTAATCGGGCATTTGATTTTTAAAAATATTCATGGGTTAAATATGTTTGAACCCGACCTAATGAGTAGGATTGCAGAATCAAAATCTCAAACCCGATAGTACATGTCCCGGTCAAAGTTCATTTTACTATTATTATGCTACTGTTGTAGGGAAGTGAGAAATGTGTGTTCATTCCATTAGTAAGCCCCCTTTAAATATGAGGGATTAGGGTTTTACAAGGAATGGACCAATGGGCCAATTAGCTCAATACATATAATCCCTAGATACACTTCCTATCTATAACGAATGCACATTAAAATAATTTCCTTCAACACTCCCCCTTGTGCTGAGTTGTAGATAACATGATGCACACCAAGCTAGTTGTCGTGTAGGAACTTCGTCAAGTAAAAAAAACCCTGTGGGAAAAATAAACCTTGACGAGAGACTAGAGTTTATTGGACTTCGTTCATTGAGTCCTTTTGGATTCTTTACCTTGATCGTTACTCACAGTTACCTCGTTAAAAACCTTACCAAGTAACAAAAACCCAATGGGAGAAAAATATAGCTTGGTTTAAAGAAAAGAGTATAACGTGAGGGTGTAAGACTCCCCCTGAAGTCTACACCTCCCCTTGATATTTACATTAATCAAGGGATTTCAGAAAGCTTACACATTCCAATGTTTTTCACATGTTTTTCGAATGTGGCCTTGGGCAATGACTTGGTAAACAAGTCTGCTACGTTTTCTTCCGAACTTATTTGATTTACTTGGATCTTGAGGAAGGCCTGTTGTTGCTGATTGTAGAAGAACTTAGGAGATATGTGTTTTGTATTGTCACCCTTGATGTATCCTAATTTCATTTGTTCGATACAGGCTGCATTATCCTCGTAGATGCAGGTTGGGCTCTTCAGTGGTAGGCTTTAAGCCACTAGTTCCTCGAATGTGTGCAATGATAGATCTTAACCATATAGACTCACGGACCGCCTCATGTAGAGCAATTGATCTCTGAGTGGTTCGAGGAGGTAGCCACAAGGGTTTGCTTAGTTGATCTCCAGGATATCGCCGTGTTCCCAATTGTGAAAACATAGCCAGTTTGGGAACGGCCTTTGTGAGGGTCGGAGAGGTACCCAGCATCAGCAAAACCTACCAAGACATCATTTGGGGTTTTCAGGGGGTGACCGTTTCGTCCTTTGCGACCACAACTCTATTTGTGGTTTTCTTCGTCTCTCCGTAGGGAAAGAATAGTCCCAAGTCACTGGTCCCTTTAAGATATCTAAAGATATTCTTGATACCGTTCCAGTGACGCTGCGTAGGCGCAGAGCTAAATCTAGCTAACAAGTTCGCTGAGAATGCTATATCGGGCCGAGTGCATTTTGCTAAGTACAATAATGCGCCTATTGCACTTAGGTATGGAATTTCAGCTCCTAATGTCTCCTCGTCATCTTCCTTTGGACGAAATGGATCCTTTTAAGCCACTAGTTCCTCGAATGTGTGCAATGATAGATCTTAACCATATAGACTCACGGACCGCCTCATGTAGAGCAATGATCTCTGAGTGGTTCGAGGAGGTAGCCACAAGGGTTTGCTTAGTTGATCTCCAGGATATCGCCGTGTTCCCAATTGTGAAAACATAGCCAGTTTGGGAACGGCCTTTGTGAGGGTCGGAGAGGTACCCAGCATCAGCAAAACCTACCAAGACATCATTTGGGGTTTTCAGGGGGTGACCGTTTCGTCCTTTGCGACCACAACTCTATTTGTGGTTTTCTTCGTCTCTCCGTAGGGAAAGAATAGTCCCAAGTCACTGGTCCCTTTAAGATATCTAAAGATATTCTTGATACCGTTCCAGTGACGCTGCGTAGGCGCAGAGCTAAATCTAGCTAACAAGTTCGCTGAGAATGCTATATCGGGCCGAGTGCATTTTGCTAAGTACAATAATGCGCCTATTGCACTTAGGTATGGAATTTCAGCTCCTAATGTCTCCTCGTCATCTTCCTTTGGACGAAATGGATCCTTTTTAGGATCTAGACTTCGGCCCACCATGGGAGTGCTAGCAGGGTGCGCTTTATCCATGTTAAATCGCCTGAGTACCTTTTGGATATACGCAGACTAGTGGATTAATACTCCACAAACTCGATGTTCTAATTCAAGACCTAGACAAAATCGAGTTTTCCCAAGGTCTTTCATCTCAAACTCGGATTTCAAATAGCTTGCAGTTTCTCTTATTTCGTCAAGAGTGCCAATTATGTTCATGTCGTCGACATATACTGCTATGATTGCAAATTCGGAACTCGTTTTCTTTATGAATACGTAGGGGCAAAGCTCATCGTTCTTGTATCCCTTCCTAATCAAGTAGTCACTTAGGCGGGTATACCACATTCGCCCGGATTGTTTTAATCCGTAAAGTGAGCGTTTCAATTTTATTGCAAACGCACTCCGTGGTTTAGAGTCACTTAATTTAGGTAGTGAAAGTCTGTCGGGTACTTTCATATATATCTGAATCAAAATCCCCATAGAGATATGCAGTAACCACATCCATCAATTGCATTTCCAATCCTTCAGAAACTGCTAAGCTGACTAGGTATCGGAACGTGATAACGTCCATTACGGGAGAATAGGTCTCCTCGGAGTCAATCCCAGGGCATTGTGAGAAACCTTGCGCCACTAGGCGAGCCTTGTACCTTAAGACTTCATTCTTCTCATTACGCTTTCTGACAAATACCCATTTATGTCCTACAGGCTTTACACTTGGTGGGGTTAGCACTACCGGACCAAATACCTGCCTTTTTGTCAGGGAATCTAATTCAACCTGGATTGCTTCTTTCCATTTAGGCCAATCAGCTCTTTGTTGGCATTCTGCCACATAGCGTGGTTCGATATCATCGTGCTCTATAATTTCTTGAGCAATTGTAAATGCAAATATATCATCGATGTGTATGGAAGATCTTTCCATTAGCACATGTGCATTTTCATAATCCATAGAGATTTCCTTGTTTTCTTGAATCATCTCAATCATCAGAGCGTCCTCCGGTAATGATTCGTGGACATAACTATAATCGGAGATAATCTCATGGGATGGATGTTGTTCATCGATGATTAATGGATTAGGCTGTGCCGTACTCGACCTCTTCTTCCTTGGACGAGTATCAATCGAACCAAGTGGTCTTCCTGTCACGCCCCAGACCGCAATCCAAGCGCATGTACAACCGCCGTATAATTAAGTGACGTCACCCGCGAGTCAACCTCACTTAATTACACAAGGCATTCGAGAAAACAATCCATCCATACTCAGTAGTAAACATACATAACAACATCACATTTAAACCAATGAATAGCGGAAATATTCAACGGTAAGTCATAAGCCACAACCGGCCAACAACATGGGCATGCAAGTCCCAAAAATAGTTTATAGTAGAACAAATATCCATGAGCAAGTGTTCTGTAGTTTGAAAGAAAAAATAAGGAAAACACGAACCACGTCTTCCTGAGTTGATATCACCCGTAAGAAGGTGCAAGTAGCAAGCCCTAGCTTCAACCTGAAAATGGTGCCCCCCCCCCCGAAGGGGTCAAGTACAAGTACCGAGCGAGTAGCAGGCTAAATATAGAATAACTAGCGTTTCAAATATAAGACCCAAACATAGGGTGATACTTAAATAAATAGTCTTTCCCCCAAGTTATGAAATACTTATTAGTATATATATACTTGGAAAATATCCGATCCGTAGATCACCGTTTTATTTGGGAAAAAATAGTAATAGTCAATATTCTTGACTAAAAACCCCAACCCACCCATATACCTATGAGTGTATAGGACTCCTCCTTGTCCCTATTTCAATATCATAATTTATGAGTGTTAAGGACTTTAAGTCCTAGGGTCCTCCACCAAAATATGAGTGTTAAGTACTTTTAAGTACTAGGGTCCTCCACCAAATTTTGAGTGTTAAGTACTTTTAAGTACTAGGGTCCTCCACCAAATTTTGAGTGTTAAGTACTTTTAAGTACTAGGGTCCTCCACCAAATTTTGAGTGTTAAGTACTTTTAAGTACTAGGGTCCTCCACCAAATTTTGAGTGTTAAGTACTTTTAAGTACTAGGGTCCTCCACCAAATTTTGAGTGTTAAGTACTTTTAAGTACTAGGGTCCTCCACCAAATTTTGAGTGTTAAGTACTAGTACTAGGGTCCTCCACCAAATTTTGAGTGTTAAGTACTTTTAAGTACTAGGGTCCTCCACCAAAATATTTCCCTATGATCAACCTCCTATCAACCTAGATAGAGTCTATATCATACTTAGTCATTCATAACTAATTCAATACATAAATCTTATGTATCACAATCCATACAACGCCATGCAATTATATAAATGTATAATTAACTAATATCAACCGATATTAATTAATCCATTATCCATCGGTCAACGTTGTCGTTGACCACCATTTCAAGTCTTACACTTATTAAATTTAATCATCATATAATTAAGTTAATAATATTCATTTGTGCTTCTTTTACACTTCAAGCAAATATATCTTTTATATAACTTCTCATGTCATATTCCATGTATAACAATTAATTCCTTTCATGCAACTTAACCCTATTGACTAATCACATGTTTAAATATCTTTTAAACATCATTATGAACACATATAACATTCATTTAGGTTATCTCATAATTAACCCAAAAGTTATAAGATATTAAGCCGTCCACTCACCTTGAACTAGCGTTATGAAGTTCTACCCTTCTTGGTTGAACTCCGGTGAAACTCCGGCGACTTTTGGTCATCTTCGGCGACAACTCCGGCGACTTTTCCAACTTTGTGAAATCACTTGAAATATCCTTTACAAGTTCCTAACAAGGTTTTATAATCATAAAACCTATATTAATACAAATAACCTCAAAAAGGTTATTTTCCGGTGAACCGATCGTTTTGACTTCTAAGTCCGTTTTTGGACGTAGAACCACCTTTCAACCCATGAATCCGTACTTATAACATATGGAACCATGCTAAAGGTTCTTCATATGATATATACCTCATATGGTAGAAGAAAAATAGAGGAAAAGTTAATATAAGGTCATTACCTTAATCTTTCTACACTTTTAGCACTTTAGCTCCTTTCCTTGGGATTCCTTCTTGTTGAGCTCTCTTCAACAATGGAGAAGGAAGGTGGGAAGCTCTCTTGCTCTTGCTGTATGAAGGCTGGCCGAAAATGAGGGTGAGAGAGAGCTAAGGCTTACCCATTTGTCTCATTGAACAAATGAGTGTGGTTGGGGGGCCACCTCATTTTGTTTGATGCCTTAATGATCAAATCACAATCCCCCCCCCCCCATGTTCTCCTCTCCATTCCAACCGGCCAAGCCCTCAATTTGAGTGGCAAAAACGTGGGTTGGCCCCCACTCATGTGGGAGGTCAACCCTTTTTGTCCCGAAGCGTACAATCGGTCCCGAAAGTTGTATTTTTCGGACTGTTTTGAATATATTTTATTTTATCGGGTCAAATAAAATATAGTATGTGCTCTTACTCATTATGACATGTATAATGAATATATATTCCCCAACTTTAATTTATAAGCCTCTGAAATTCAGTTCGGGCCGTTATCAGTTAAATTATCAGTACCGGTAATTTGGGCTTCTTTTGACCAATCGGTCAACTCCGGGCCTTTCCATGGCCCAAGTGAAATATCCACCACTATATATTTATTATCTAGACCAAGATGAATAAAACGTATGGTCTCGGGAATGTCGGGCGGCCCCCGCTCCCGGTATGGGTCCCACGTGCAATTTACTATTCACGCGAAAGAAATAATAAAAATTTACAACTTCGTAAATTCATTAATCCCTTAATAAGGTTCAATACATTATTTACATAAAAGTAAATATATTTGGGGACGGTGTTACACTTCCTCTCTTCCTTTGAGGAGCCTCGGCCACACCTCCACTAAGTGTGGTTGTAGTGCCTCCTACTATGGAACAGTGCCCTCCCTTGGGGACTTCTAACCTTGCAGGCACATTTGCAGTTGGAATGTGTGATCTTGTCACTTTTGCAATATCAGAAAATGCATCAGGCATTGAGTCTGCTACATTTTGCAGGTCTATTATTCTTTTCACTTCACTTTCACAGTGTGAGGTGCGGGGATCAAAATGAGACAGTGTAGGAACACACCAGGATAATTCACGCCGTTCTTCGGAACAATCCTTTTTCTTATCTCCCCCTAACGACGGGAATGTTGTCTCATCAAAGTGACAATCCGCAAATCTTGCGGTGAAAAGATCGCCTGTCAAAGGTTCTAGATAGCGGATTATTGTTGGGATTCGTATCCAACGTATATACCTAATCGCCTTTTAGGACCCATTTTGGTGCGCTGTGGTGGCGCAATTGGCACATAGACTGCAGAACCAAATATGCGTAAGTGTGAAATGTCAGGCTCATATCCAGTTACCAACTGGTACGCAGAAAATGGTTGGTTCGCAGTGGGCCTAAAGTGAATAAGTAAGGCTGCATGTAATATTGCATATCCCCATGCAGATATAGGCAAGTTGGTGCGCATAACCAATGCCCTAGCTATCGTTTGTAATCTCTTAATAGTAGCTACTGCGAGACCATTTTGTGTGTGTACATGGGGAACGGGATGCTCTATGTCGATCCCGATAGACATGCAATAATCATCAAATGTCTTTGATGTAAACTCTCTAGCGTTATCAAGTCTGATGGACTTTATAGGGTGATCGGGGTGGTGAGCCCTTAAGCGAATTATTTGTGTTAGGAGTTTTGCAAATGAGTCATTCCTTGTGGACAATAAGGTAACATGCGACCAACGGGTCGATGCGTCCACCGGCCAGAACCATAAAGTATCTAAATGGTCCGCATTTTGGATGGATCGGTCCACATATGTCTCCTTGAATTCTTTGTAAGAATGAGATGTTTTGTTTTGTGTCTTTAGCATAGGATGGTCTCGTTCCTATTTTTGCTAAAGAGCAGGCTTTGCAAAATGAGTTTTGTAGTGTGGACATAGTTAGGGAAGCATGGGCTAGTTCTTCTTGTGCTTTAGAAGATAATTGTCCTGGTGGAGGAGCCACATGGTTAACAGTTTGTATTGTGTTGACTTTTCAACCTTGTTTATTTGTTTCTCGAAAGAAAGGGTGTCCATGTGAATTCTTGAGAATTCGAATCATCATGTCACGACCGGGGTGACCAAGACGATCATGCCAAAGCCTATATGAGTCTATGTCCAACATTTCATTGTTGGAGACCGCATATGATTCGAAGATTCGAATAGTAGTGACATAGAGTCCACTAGATTGACTTATTAATTTTTCTAATATGTGTTTTCTTCAGCTTTTACTAGACGTAATATATAGGTATTCTATCCCATCCTCACTATGAGTTTCAACGTGGAAACCATTATCCCGTATATCTTTAAAACTTAATAAAGTTCGAGTAGCTCTGGGTGCATATAGAGTGTCTGTGACGTGGAATGTGGTACCGTTAGGTAGCATAAATTTGGTTGTGCCTCGCCCTTGTATTACGTTCGATGATCCAATCATCGTAGTCACAGAAAATTTATAGGCTACTAATTGAATAAAAAGTTGCTTGTGTCTAAGGATAGTGTGGGTTGTCCCACTATCGACTAAACATTCGAGTTCTCCTCGAGTCATTCCTGTGTAAACATGCATTAGATAATTGTGGGTATATATTTGGATTTCAAAAATTGAATCCAATTATTAAAATAACGATAAGCATGTAATGTCCATAAGCAGGAAATTAAAGGGAATGAAAAAAACATATATTTTGTTTAAATGTCTAGTGGGATGGGGGAAAAATTAATCAAAGTCCGGTGCATCGATTGAATGGGTGGTGTTATTTTTAACACCAAAATCTGCCACTGTGAGGTTAACATCAACCTCATTTCTTTCATCTGTCACAAACTGAGATTCATGTTCCTTTGATTCTCTGTATTTCTTGTAGGCAGCAACAACTCTATTACTGGCTTGGCAATTCTTATACCAATGACCTGAAACTCCGCATCTGAAGCATGGCTCTTCCCCAACTCGGTCTCGTTTGGCTGGAGGTTTTGCCGGTGCACTATGGGCCTTGTTGGTTTGACCACTGGTCCCGACACTTGTAACTCTCTACCACACATTGGAAGATCCTCCACGGCCCGTACCTCGGCCTCCACGCCCGCCGCGATTGTTGCGCCCCCTTCCACGAGTACGGCCCTCTCCTCTTCCACTGGGGTGCTTTCCAGTGTTTGCTTTGCCATAGTTGACCTCGGGAATTTTCTTTGTCCCAACTGGTCTGGCATTGTTATTCAAGAGAACTTGCTTTTGTCTTTCAGCAACTTGAAGCAAATTAATTAACTGATTAAATGTGGTTATTCTTTTGTTATTATGCTCCAACCTATACTGGTTCGCTAGTATAAGTGCTGAGGTAGGGAAAGTGGAGAGGGTCTTATCAATCATTTCATCTTCTGTGATTGGTTTACCACAGAAATTAAGGCGCGCTTTGAGGCGTAACATGTCATTAAAATCGTTGATCTTTTTGTAGTCAACTAAGCGTATTTCATTCCACTGCACTGTCAGTTCGGGGAGCAATGTGTCATGTATGTTCCCAAAACGACCTTTTAGGGCGTCCCATAGTTCTTTGGGGGTTTTCAATTATAAGTATTCCCAGCGTAAGCTAGGATCAATATGGCGTCTAAGGAACATTAACACAACAGCCTTTATTTTTTCAGACGGTGCATTGTCTTTTAAACTTTCAGGGTCGGCAAGCGTGACGGAATAGTCTTTAGCCACAAAAGTGGTTTCTATGTCAGAAACCCAGCGATGGTACTCAAGTCCTTCTAAGTCCAGGATGTCGAACTCAGGTCGAGTTGGATCAGTCATCTTTAAAATATAAAATTGTATGAGTTTCATTCACTACTGTACCATATATCGCTTAAAAAAAAGAAAAAAAATGTGATTCTTTGTGTGAAAATTCTTTATCACATAAAAAAATGACATGGGATATGTCTCTTTGTAGACAATATTTTGTAATGCATCGAAGAGAGGAGATATATTCATCTCCTTAAAAAAACATAGAGATTTTTGTAGAAAGTATTAATATTGGTCTAATGAATGGAGTAAGCATATCTCAAAAACGAATTTAATAATTCTTTTAGTAAAATATATTGTCGAATTATTGAAAGAAAAAAAAATTTGCCATATATTTTAATTATATAAAAAAATGGAGTTAAAAATGAATTTAATTATCGTTATTTTTCGAATTTAAATAAATGGAGCTAAATTTCGAATTAAATTTTTTTTTGTGTAAAAACGAATTTAATAATGTATTAGTAACCTAGTGTGCAAATATCTTAAAAACATTGTGTTGTACGTATGTTGATTACCAAAAATTGTAGTTTTTTTCGTTTTTTTTTCGGGAATGAGATTGAATTTTCTAAAAATGAAAATATATAAATTTTCTTCATATTTCATTAAAAAAATAATTTAATTGGTGTGAACACATGGCAGGTAATATTTGTTGTGAACTATGTTAAACGTGAACTGTGAAAAAGGCAGGCACATGAATCAACCATACATACACACGTATCTAAATGTGCATCTAAAAATGGAATATTAAGATCAAGACTTGTCATATATATACTTATCTAAAGTTGACGGTTTTCTAAATAGAGTGGAAAAAATCGGTTTCATTATTTAGTGTTATGATATATTTAGAAAGATATAATAGATTTGATAAATTTTTTGAAAGAAAAATTCACACTTATCATTTTTAAATTCTTGCCATATATGTTAATATATTCCAATTGTGTTAAACATACGTATATGGAAAGAAATATTAAAATTAAATTGAGAAATCCCTATTTCATGTATCATGTATGTAACGTCTAATATGTTGATTTGAGTATTTAATGGAGTAATCTTATGTGATTATGGTTCCAACTATATGTAAGTGACATATAGCATTACGGAAAAATATAATCACATAATATGTAAAAAAAAAACATAATATGATCTTAATTCATCCTATATGTATCTAACATATGGCTTTACGGAAAGTATAATCATATAAAATGCATGAAAATAAGATTAATCGTGTGATCTTTGATTCCAACTATATGTATATGGCATATAGCTTTACGGAAAAGTATCATCACATGGATGTATAAAAACGAAGAGGGATGCATAATGTGATATTGATTCCAACTATATGATTATAACATATAGCATTACGGAATTATAATAAAAAATTGCATCTATCTCTAAAAAATGGATGATACGACTTAATCTAAAAAAAATCAATGATGTTCATCACAATGGTAAACATGATGCAATAAATCATATACATAAGGTTCTACAATGATTTTTGAGTAAAGCAAATACCTCAAAAGAGATCCGAGAATCGGTGAGTCGCAGGCTAGGAAGGGGGGGAGGCCGGGCGACGGTCGGTGCGTTGGGAGGCGGCCAAGCGTGACTGGACCGTTGGCGGCGCGGCTGGACTGCTGGCGGCGCGGCTGGACTGCTGGAGGCGCGGCTGCAGATTGAGTGTAGGGAGAACGGGGAAAAAAATAGGTTTAGGGCTACGTGCTGATAACGTGTTGTAGGGAAGTGAGAGAGGTGTGTTCATTCCATTAGTAAGCCCCCTTTAAATAGGAGGGATTAGGGTTTTACAAGGAATGGGCTAATGGGCCAATTAGCTCAATACATATAATCCCTAGATACACTTCCTATCTATAACGAATGCACATTAAAGTAATTTCCTTCAACAGCTACAACCTTTTCTTGGATAATTTCAATTTAAGGTCAATGTGCTCTATCTAGGATTTTATGATATTAGAATTATAATTAAACATGTATCATTTTGACTAGGTGATTATTATATATTTATGTTTCCTTCTAAATGAACTTTCTTTACGGAAGGATCGATGTTTTAATACTATTACCTAATGTTTTTGCTTATAAAAAATACGAGTACTTATATTTGTTTATGTGTTTTGGAAACAAGTTAATCGAGTTTTAAATTGGTTACATTGATTTCCCACATGAAAGATGCAACCCGAAGTGATTTTATTCCCCAGTACCCGACCCTACCCGACCGTTAATGCATGGTTTATCAACTTATTTTGTGTACTGCGGCTTGGTTAATAGCCAACCCGAACAAATCGGGTAGGCCCAAAAAATATAACAAACCCGACCCAACCCGCCCGATGTGCAGCCCTAGTTTCAAGCAGTATTCGGGTGTTATTTTTTCTTCTTACAATTTTCTTATTATTTATTGTGCAATAGCGTTAGAATAAAACTTTCTCAATTATGCCCTTCTACTATTTTTAGTTTATCACATAAGTCCTACCAAAAAAAGCAACATATAAGTACATTTGCTTTTAAAATACAATCAATCAATTCATTTTGACCTACTATAGAAGGATATTTTATAAAATACTACGTACTTCGTATGAATAAGGAGTATTGATAAATCTTATAAAAATTCATATAAATTTGAAATATAATGTAATAATAATATAAAAAATAGTATAAATGTAAATATAGATGATATATAATATAAAAACGTTAAAGTAAAAAACATAAATCAGAACACTAAAAAATAAAGTGAAAGTGTAAAAAAAATGTAAAAACCTTTTTTATTTTACTTTGACATTCCGAAATTTTAAAAAATGTATTGACTTTGACATTCCGAAATTTTACACAATTTTTATCTATATTTATTCATATTTTAACAATTGTTGTAGAGTTTTTTTAATATAAAAAATATGCTATTACCGATCAAAAACTGATTACATGGTTAATTTGATCAATATTTTAAAATAAACCTACATACTTATATAATACTTTTATAGTATATAAGGGCTTAAGTGACAGATGAAAATAGAAGAAGAGCTTTATATCAATTTGGTCTACTATTTACTATTTTGAGCCGGATTAGGAATTCATATAGAACGTGAATTGGGAGATTGTTGGTCTACTATTTCACCAAGATTAGAAATTAATGTATACTTAGATGTTTTCTTTTGGACTATTTTCAGTCCCAAACCAGACCAGACCAGATCAGATCAGACCAAACTTAAACAGACCAAACCAGACTTAAACTGACCAGACCCGACTTGGATAGTTATAAAATACACAGAGACCAGACGTTTACCATACCAGACCAGCAAATTTCAGTCCAAAAGAAAACATCCTTAGAGCATCTCCAATGGTAAAATGTGCACGGTGCACACGTGGCATGAGAAATGACCACATAAATATTAGTACATAAATTCTTTCTCTCCTTATTTGAATGATTCTATACAGTTTTGGTAAGTTTTTCTCCACAATGTCAAGGAGACCGTCTAGATGTTCACATTGTTGTTGACATTGCAGGGAAAAACTTACCAAAATTGTATAAAATCATTCAAATAAGGAGAGAGATAATTTATATGCTAATATTTATGTGGCTATCACTCATGCCACATGTGCATCGTGCACATTATAGCATTGGAAATGCTCTTAGTGATACTATTACTATTATTCATGGCAATTGTATTAATCCATACCCATCATTATTTCTAAGAATTTTAATTTATTTGTCCAAAATATAAAAACAGTCCATTCTACTAAAACTTTTATAGAGTAGCTGCTTAGAAGGCCTAATATGATACTATCTTGCTTGATTTCACTGACTTGAATAATCAACACCAATTGATTCTCGTAATGACGTTCGTAATTGAACTCCATGGCCAAATATCATAATTTTGGTAGTTTAATGCCCGAGCCTGAATTTACTCCAAAATTTGTGTATTAGTATATTTAATACGGAGTATACAAATAACAGCATATGATGAACAGAATTAAGTCATTCCGCTTACACCTTTAATTTTCGGTTGGTACAAAGTAGTATATACCAGACTATCAGACTATAGGTATTCGTATGCACAAAAAATTCTAATGATTATTTTAATAACGACACATTAAAATTTGGGATAGAGCAGAGTCTAATAAGCGTCGGCCCTAGCTATGCCGTTGCGGGTGAGCAGTATTCCCTTACACTTGAAGTCTCGAACCATGTTGTAGCTTGGCCTATAATTAAAACAACGGGCCTACTATTTGTACACACCCTTATAGTCACCAGATATTATTTTTGTCTGTGCAAAGCAAAACATGTCTTGTTTTGCACGGAACGTGTCTTGTTTTGTCTGTGCAAATCAAAACATGTTTTGTATGCATTGGAATTTTCTGATCTGGTCTTGTCTGGTTTGATCTTGTAACTTCTGGTCTCTGTGTATTTTATAACTCTCCAAGTCTGGTCTGGTCTGGTCTGATTTTGTCTCGTCTAGTTTGGTATGGTCTACTGTTGTCTAAGTCCAAGTAAAAACATCCTCATTGAACACGAAGTGATTGCAAAAGAAGATGTGGCGTATGCACCGGCGGACACAAGCAGGGGCAACTGGGGGCTGCCGTTCCACCAATTTTTTTCCCTAGATATATTTACCCCGAAATTTTAATATATCTACGATGCATTTATATACTGTATTTTTTTTATATACTGCCCTCTGCCCCTGCCAATTGAAAATCCACACGTTCTACGCTATTGGGCGTATGGGATTTCAGCACATAGGCTCATAGACTTACAATTCACACGTTCTATACTTATTGTATACTATCTAAAATTTTGTAATCACTATATAAACGGATAGATAAAAAACCTTCCTAATATACCCAAAACAATTCACGTTAATATCAATTACGAGTGATTATTTTCATATCCCAAATTTGCTTAAGAAAAAATATCATATCTCAATGTTTCCATGTAAACCACTAATCCAAATCATATCATACATGGTATATACATATTTACTTCTTAGATTAGAATAACGTACCAAACCTCTTGACTTATATATAATACTCCGTACTTTTGAAACAAATTAAGATTAAACCCATGCAAACACATTGACTTTCCATCACTCCAGCACCCAATACCTAATTAATCACACAATTAATCCCTTTTTGGTATTAATTAATTCAATCAATGGCAATTATTAGGATTTTCCCAAAATTCTTTATTCCCTTTCTCCTACTCCTTTCCTCAAGCTTCTGCATCCATCTCACTTGTGCCGACACTGGAGACTGGCAGACTGCACATGCAACTTTTTATGGTGGCAGTGATGCTTCTGGCACAATGGGTTAGTACATTTTTATTTTCCATTTAACATACGAGTATTCTTTTTTGCTCGTTGATTTACATTATACGTAGTATAATTCAAATTTTTCTTCAATTCATGCCTTTTTAATTCATTAATTTTCAAGTTACATGTTTGCAAATCCCTAGTGGCACAAGCTTTTTCTTTTTTATATACTAATACTACTACGTATGTCGTATTGAACTATTGATTGTTTTTATTCTACAAAAACCCACACGGCCACACCTAACGCGCAATAATAATAATTAAAGACATGTTAATTTTTTTTCATTTATGTGGAGTATATAGACCTAACAAAATCCACATCCGTATACAGAAACATGTTTTGTATGGTTGTATGCTACTAAAAAAAAGCATTCTGAAGCGTGCGTAAAAGTGTGTACAACAGTAAAATGTGTACATCAGGAATTGTTGTAAATTACTTGACTCTCGAGGGTGATATGTGCAATTGAGGTGTGCCATAGCTGGATTCTCTGATGTTTTTAAACTAATTGTGTTTTTATCAGTGAATAATAATTCAATTAAAAATATCTTATTATGTGCGGGAGTAATAAATCTATAATACCTCCTCTGTCCTATTAATCAGACTAAATTTGTTTTTACTCGAATATATCAATCAAATCAATCATCATTTACCCCAGTGCCGCAAAGGCTCCCACCTACGGTGGGGTAAGGGGGGTCGGATGTACGCAGTCTTACCCCTGTACTAAAGTACAGATATATTGTTCCCGATGACCCATAGTGAAAATTGCGACAAAAATTGCATGGACTGACCGCTGCTTCATAACAAAGAAGCGCAAACAGTTAGGTGAACCATTTTGCTTTATTCCATCATATTCTCAAGCCAAAAAATAATGAATCTTTGGCTTCATCGCAAATGATAAACTTAAAATTGTTGCCGTGTACTTTTAATAAAAATGATAGAGCTCTTTTTTAACTCCTAAAGTTTTATAGGATGGATCTGAATGGTCTCCACTCTTAACATCCAGTATTTGAGATGAATCCGAATGGTCCCCATACTTAAACATGAAGGATTTTACCTAACATACATAATTGTCTTATGAAGGATTCATCCTCTTATTTCCCAAGTTAGGCGTGTCTAAGAAATTAAATTATGTTGGACTTGGCTAGAAAGAGATTAGCCTAGACGCAATTAAATATTGAAGTGGCTACATAGAATTAAAAAATGATCCCACTAAGTTTACATCTAAAAACTTAATTTGTTCACGACCTTAACTCTTTTAGCCTTAATTTTAATCCACTAAATTGTTCATAGGATACTAGCTAAACACTGATCTATCCCCCATAGCGTACACATTGAAGTATGAATATTCGTGATTTGAAAATCTTTCCCACTCTGTGATTTGGAGCTTCATGGGAGGCACATTTCTTCATATAAAATGAATATAATTTGGGGTTTATTTTGTTATTATGATAAAAGTACTGCTCTTTCCAAATGTGTCTGAGTATATAGAATACTTCCCCTTTTTTATTAGACTAAAATTTTCGGGTTTGAAAGTCTTTGTGTATTTTATAATTATCGAAGTCTAGTCTTATTTTATTTGTCGGTCTGAATTGGTTGAACTAGTTTAATCTACTCTAGTCTGAGGTACTGCCCTTACTCGTGCTGTTTCTAATAAATAATTTGATTTGGCGTCTTTTGTTTTTATGATTGAAAGTTGATACCAACCGTAATTTTTACACTTATTCGCACCCCAAAATACTCTACGCATGACTTCCGTTTAGGTACTATTTTCCTCAAAAAAACAAAAGCTTGGGTACAATTTCATAACTAGTTGAAGTTTTGAATTTGTTAGAATGATTGTTTTCAAATTGGGCAGTTAAGAAAGACAGCTTGTTTTCTTTTGAAAGAAAGACAAGAATATAACCCGTGGCGTTTTGATCGACTAAAATATGACCATTTTGAATATGGCCACAAAAGTGAGTTCGGAGTATTTTAAATGAATTGCTTTCGGCCTTTCACACAATCCATCGATCTCAAAGTCTTCCCTCTGCATCTTATCTGTGTCTTCATTCTTAGCACCCCCCAACTTGCTCGATGTGCCACACACGCGCGGCCTCTCCGCCTCACCTATCGTGTCTCGCTTCCCATGTCAGGCTGCACCTCTCCGCGCGCTCCTCTCCGCCTCACCGTGTTGAGAAAAAAACATTTAAAAAAGTAAAAGTGGGTATTTTAAAAAAATAAAAGGAGTAACGGGTCATTTTGGTCATCGAAGTTGCAAAAAAGGCGTCAAATAAGTCCTTATATAGAAGATTCTATCCGCACGTGCCATTTGAGGTGGCTCCCGGTGGAATTTTGTGATAATTTTTTTGAGCATCTTATTCATTAAGTCTAGTTTACCCATACCAAATTTCAGCTAAAAATTCAATCGGGAAGACATTCAAATGAATTGTTGAAGATAACAACACTTTTAACGGCACAATTATCTTCAAGAATTCATTTGAATGTCTTCCCGGTTGAATTTTTATCTGAAATTTGATATGAGTAAACTAGACTTAATGAATAAGATGTTCAAAAACTTTCATAAAAAAAATCCACCGGGAGCCACCTCAAATGGCACGTCCGGACAGAATCTTCTATATAAGGACATATTTGACCTCTTTTTTGCAACTTCGAGGACCAAACTGACCCTTATCCCAAAATAAAAGTGGGTAGTGTTTGATAAAATAAGGGCCCGTTTGGTGGACATTGTTTTTTTGGCTTATCAGACTTATCAACCAACTTTTACCAAAAACGTAACTTTTGATTTCACGCGTTGAATTGTGTGATAATAAGAAAAAGTAAGGCTGAAGTTACTTTTCTGGTCGCATTGACTGAAGTTACTATTGATAATCATTTTAGCTATTTTTTCATATTATTATTTACTTATCTTTTTAATAAAAATATTTTAAACATAATTTTTTCTTAAATTAGCAGAATCAGCCAATGCAGTCACTTTAGCTACAACTTCATAAATTTCAATAGAATTTGCCGATTTAGCCGATTCCAGTACTACCAAACGAGCTCTTAGTGCTTTTTGTGGAACAAAAAAGTGAAAAGCAGTTAAAACATCTCTCTACTAGCTTTTAGCTTTAAAGTGTTTGTTCAAAGTAGAATTAGTTATTAACAAACACTTTTTTCAACTTTTTTAGAGTTAATTACTCAAATAGGAGTAATAGCAAACTTAATTGCACATTTAGGACTATCAAACACACGTTTCATAGGACTAAATTCAACATAGTTAGACAAAAATACCCCTACTTTAAACCTTTTTAATTTTAAACTGCAAAATAAAAAACAATTGGAACCATAGCAATAGCAATGCCGCCGCTGGAGCAAGAGCTGCCACCGGATCCAGAATTGCCGCCCCTCACCAGCACAACCTTCCACCACCCTCGCCGGCGACGGCGCAGGCTGTTGCCGCCCTCGCCGCCTGCCACCGCATCGTTGTCGCCCAACCAGGGTCGACATCCACCACAGACCCCACCATCCGCCACTGACGCCACCATCCTATCGTTGTCAGTGCGGCCAGTGTTACATCTGGGACCACCACTTTACCTCCGAGCACCACCGCCACCATCACGACTCTAGCTCTGTAAATCTGCCAAATCTCTGTAAATCTGCCATTAAGTTGGCAGATTTTACCTTGAAGATTATATCTGACATTAAAGCTGCATTGATGATAAATTTCCAGATCTGCCATAAAATTGGCAGATGTTTTTTCCATTTACAAAAAACGGCCATAATATTGGCAAAACATTAAGTCCACAACTAAATATCCGGAAAAAAAATCAAAAAAATCACAAAAAATTCACCTCAATAAGAAATAATAAGTTGATGATAAAAAATCAGAAAAATTGATTTACACAATGGGATTTTTGCCATAATATCTTTGTCAATGTACATATCTGCCATAAACTTGGCAAAACGTATCCCATCATCCAAAAATCTGGAAAATTCATTTTTTTTAAATCAGAAATTATAAATAGGAAATATGAAATAGATGTCCAAAACCAACTAATCGAATGTCAAAACTAAAAAATAGAGTAATGGAAGAAAAATCAGAAAAATCAATTTCAAATCGAAAAAGTAGAATAATAGGAGGAGGAGGAGGAAGATGGAGGAGGAGGAGGAGGAGGAGCAGAAGAAGACACCTGACCAAACTAGGCGTGCGCGGTGGAGTTGGCGTCGGTGTCGGCGTCAGCTAGGGATGAAGTCGGCCATGAAATCAACATGGAATGTACGGCAGAAGAAATTGATGGATCTCGTGAGAAGAAGGGAAGAGATGAAATGCGCAGGGAGATAAGGTTTTTGGGAGAAGGAGAGAGAATAAGTGTGCAGAAGGGAGATAAGGTTTTTGGAGAAGGGAAGAGGATAGTTAGATCGATCAGCTAACAAATAAGGGTAATAATGGAACGAGAAATTTCTTATGTTTTAAAATAGGAGCAAAATGGTCCTATTTGGGGGGGAAAACATACACGGTCCTATTTTAGATTTTCTTCCATGTTTTACTCCTATATGAGGTAATTTCTATTTTTTCAAATTAAAAGCCGAGAAGTGCTTATTTTAAGTGTTAGCAAACACTCCTTTAGTAACTACCATTGTATTCAATTTTACCACTCAAGTCACAATGTATAGTAATTATAGTAATATTTTTATCGACTAGTTATATCTCAGTAATATTTAAGGAAAAAATTTTTATCTTGTTTATTTTATTCCTAAAATAAGACTCATGGCAGGGATAGATATAGGGTTGTGGTGTCAACTGACACCACTCAAATATTTCTCTCATACGTATGTATATATATTTTTTTTAAAATATAAAATTGACACCATTGAAAAAATAATCTACATATAGGTATATCTAATCTTTCAAAAATTTAAATTGGCACACCATTTTAAAAGAAAAAACTAGGTGCACACCCTTATGGTGTACACCTTTTGTACATCCCCTATTTTCGTTGGTGCACACATGAAGCTCGTAACAAGAAATGCAATTCGTCTCTGAACATCATACCTCAAAAATATAAGGGTGTACAAAAGTTATTCACCAAAATGTGTACAACAAAAATGGTTCTTTTAAAAAAGTTGGGATCAATCATGTAAATATTTTAAAAGTTGGAACACTAACTTCAAAAGGAATAAAAAGTCACACACAAAAAAAAGTTTGAGCAGCACAACTCTCACTCCAACACTTCAACTCCAATTCACTTCATGAAGGAGTGACGGAATCATAGAAAAATCGATTGCGCAATCCAATGGCTGACGCTTTGATAAATGATGACTTTGTTACTTTTATTGAAATAGATATATTCAAAAGAGTTGAGAAATAAAAACTTGCATAACATTTAAAACATATGACAACGCGGCGTGGGTAGTTGTGAATTAGCAATTTAATTTTATGAATGACAAACTTTGTTGTTTTGCTTTATATATGTACATATTATTATATAATACTTCGTACCACATAATATTTTGTTCAATTGACACTAGTGACATTATATCATGGCTCCGTCCCTAACTAATAGATTGGTGAGGTATTATTCTGTTAATGGAAGGAATTATAAACATATAATCTTATTTATTTGTTTTGATTAACTTATAATCCTATTTAGAGTAATATCTAATAAAACATAAATCCATCTATTTGAGGCTTTGAGCACTTTCTCAATTTCTCTGTGTTTTAAACCTATTAGAGCAATTTCTTTCAAAAACTAAATAACTAATTGTTAAATGTTCCACACTAGAAAAGTTTGGATGAACAAAGTACTATATTAACACATGGGCTACTCCTCCTATCAGGTTGACCTTTTAGGATGGTCTTAACATGATAGGAGGAGTAACCCATGTGTTAATATAGCACTTTGTTCATCCAAACTTTTCCGGTGTGGGACATTTAACACCCCTCCTCACCACCAGACACTTGGTCTAGATCGTGCCATCATTCATTTTTTTTCATCGGTCCGTTTTTTTTTTCATCCGGCCATTTTATAATCACGTCATCATTTTTCATGAGGGGCCCCACATCATGGATCGATTTGGCTCTGATACCATGGTAAGACACGGGGTTGCATCCTAAAAGGTCAACCTGATAGGAGGAGTAGCCCATGTGTTAATATACCGCTTTGTTCATCCCTTTGTTAGTAATATACGGTGCGTGAATAATACAATAATACGTACGTTCGTGTATAATACGATACAATTATATAAAATACGGCTTAATATATGTTTCATATGTTCATGAAATATATAAAGATACGGACACGTTTTAAACGTTTCACAAGCTTTAAGTAAGTATGTGTCTTACATACTTATTTAATGATAGAAATAAAGAGTTATTTAACATTTGCACCACAATCTTCAACAATTTAAAATGTACGGAATAGTTTTTTTTTCAGATTTACGGATTTAAATGCATAGGTACAATACGTAATAAAAATGACATTGCCTATTTAAGTAGAAGTGGAGAGATATTACTAGAAAATACGGAGTAGTTGATATTACCTTGACCATGAGTTTAGTGAGCCGCCACAACATTTTTTGATCTCTTTGGAGTCTTGGTATAGGTGGAGAACAAAAGTATTACAGTAGTAGTACAATAGAATTATCGAAACTGATTACGGATTTAAGAAGCTAATTCGTTAAATGTAATGACCGTTAAACAATTAGTGAACATATAAGGCATAACGTTTTTTTAAGAAATATAAATAATATTGAGTAGCTTGACATGCATTTTGTTTCGGTTGTATCACTCCATTAGGCTTCCGTTTAATGGCGTTTTTTAATAAAATACGTATCAATACGTACAGTACGTGTATTATACATTTTATCCTTAAAGTACGTGAGTTTTTCAGAATTTTCTGAAAAATTCATAAAAAGGAGTATTATATGAAATAAAATATGTATCAATACGTACGGTACGTGTATTATACATTTTATCCTTAGAGTACGTGAATTTTTCAAAAAAAAATTGAAAAATTCATAAACGGGAGTATTATACGTGAGTTATACGTTCTAGTGTATTATACGCGAATTATACTTCCTCCACACTTTTCCGGTGTGGGACATTTAACACTAATAAGTATAGGAGAATTAAGTTGTATGCTAACTTTGGAAGAACTGAATGCAGGCGGAGCTTGTGGATATGGCGACTTGTACAAGACAGGGTATGGTACAGACATTGCAGCATTGAGTACCGCCCTTTTCAACGATGGCTTGGCATGCGGCTCATGCTACGAGATCACGTGCACCGGGCCGAACTGCGTGCCAGGAAGCATCACAATCACCGCCACTGACCTTTGCCCGCCGAACACGAGCTTGCCCAGCGACAACGGCGGCTGGTGCAACCCTCCCCGCCCACACTTCGACATGTCCCAGCCTGCCTACTTGAAAATCGCCATTTACAAGGCCGGAATTGTCCCTGTTTCTTACCGCAGGTAAATCCATTCCTAACTTGTCATATAAACTACTGACTAATTTGTAGGCAATAACTAACTAATTAAAGCAATTTGAGTATATACCTTAGAGAAATAGAGTTATAGAGGGTGTTTGGGTGGCAGCGTTTTACTCCAAAATGCAAAATTTTTATAATTAGAAATGCTGCAAAATGCAGCGTCTTTGCACCCACCCGGCGAAAAACAAACACCGCCATGATTTGAGTGTGTATGTGTTATGATGAAGTAATTGATCAAAATTCTAATGCTATGGGTATATCAATTTTAATATGCGATGATTATCAGTTAAGAGAGTTAATTGTTTCAAAAATAAAAGTTAGAGCTTTAAATATGAACATCTAGAAGAGGCAAGTGAAACCAAGCCTCAGATAGATGGAGTATCTTATACTCTAAACAAAATTTGTTCTCATGCACTTATGATATGAAAAATGCTTGGTATACATAGTATATAAAAGTATATGTATACTTGCTAATGAATTACACGTTGGATCTGTGCAGGGTATCTTGCATTAAGAAAGGAGGAATAAAATTCACCATCAAAGGAAACACTTACTTCAACTTGGTTTTAGTTAGTAACGTCGGCGGTGCCGGAGACGTTCATTCAGTGTCCATTAAGGGATCAAAAACTGAGTGGCAACCGATGTCAAGAAATTGGGGCCAAAATTGGCAAATCAACACTGTTTTGACCGGTCAAAGTCTTTCATTCCAAGTTACAACCAGTGACAGAAAGACGGTCGTCAGTAACGATGTTATGCCCTCAAACTGGCAATTTGGTCAAACTTTTGAAGGGGCTCAATTCTGATCTCAATGCTTCAAGACGCAATAAAAGAACCTATAGAGAAAGTTTTTCTTTTTCTTTGTAGATCTAGATTATTCTAGAACTAGAATAGGATTTCTTGAAATCAAATAATGTTTTAAATAAGACAAATTTTATAGTACCTTATCAATACTTTCTTCTGATTCACGGCCAATTAGAATAAAGCAGTTGAGTAATTTCTTTATAAATATATGATGAAATAATGACACAAATTAATGAAATCTCATATCCTTGTACTGTATCACTCACATTTAAATAATTTCAGAGAATGGAATTATGCTCTAAGCCATATGTATGTGTTGAGTCTCACATGGAAATATAAAAAGAAGATTCTGGGTTTGAAGTTAAAGGACGTTTTTACTTAGACTACTGTCAGTCCCAGACCAGTTCAGATCAGACCATACCATATCAGACCAAATCAGAACATACCAGATCAGATTTGGATAATTATTAAATACACTGAGATCAGACGTTTACTAGATCAAAATAGACCAAAAAATTTCAGTCCAAGTAAAAACATCCTTATTGAACAAGTAGGAACATTTATTTATCTAATCTGATCTGCTGACTGCTGAGTAGTTCAATTTATCGGCCCTTCATGATTTCAATGGGCTTTATGAACATAACTGGCCAGTCTTTTCCAAAAACTTTTTCTCTTTTTTATTTGGTTAGGTTTCAATATATTTACTGGATTGAAATGGGACGACATCTAAACAAAAATTGAAAGAGCTAATGAAAAATTGAACCATAAAAAGGAGAAAGTATATAAAAATTAAAATTAAATAATAAATAAAGCATATACAAGATATAAAATATATGGATGGATCTCCTACCGTCTCTCCCTCCGTTTTCCAGCAGCTCCGCCTCCATATGCATGCAGGCATGCAGCTAATGTCTTATTTATGAAGCCTATATGCAATGACCCTGCCCAGCAGATGTCTTTTGTTTCGAAGGTCTATGGTTCTCTTTCAATATATTCTTTTTTTCATGTTCTTATTTATTCTTTTCTTATTTTGGCTATTTTGCCTTTATGATTGAACGATTGTAAGTTGAGAAGATTATTGTAAGGCTATAAATGCTTTAGAAGTGTATTTATTGGGACTCCAATTGTGCTAACTGCTAAGTATTGAGAAATTTGAACGGAACTAATTACTGTTGTATGCAGTAATTTGGTGGAAGATTTGAATGCGTCCAATTTGTTTTGCTTAGTCTGAACCTTATTTGCTAGTGGGCATAGCATAATTGACAGATAGGGATGTCAGAAGCAGTAAGTCTTGAGTTCGAACTTTAATAACTGCCATGAGAAGTTACTATGTTAAAATGCATAAAGTCTTTGTAAGTAAATGAGCCATAATCTCATTCGCTATCTGCTAGATTATAATTAGAATCTAATTTATATCTTCCCAATATGGATTATCTACTCGATGAGTACTCGCAATTCGGGTACCAGCCTTGTCGAATAGCTACCTAACTCGGTCCGTGTTTTACTCGCCGAGTACTCGACGAGTTTCTCAACTTGGTGAAGTTTTCAACTCAGCGAGTTACTCGGTCTAACTCGATCCCCCCTTATAAAATTGAAAAATTTAAATATAAAACCTTTGTTAAACAGAGTTTCTGACATCTACTATCCCCCTATAGCTGTGACTACGATTTCTGAATAAGTAGTCATCTTCTTTTTGGTATCTTCCACCCTCCCACCCTTATCTCGTTTCTTTCCACCCTCCCATCCTTCTTCGCCAATTTTTCGTTTCAGCATTCTTAAAATATCACCATCTTAATTGTTTAATATTGATACACACATATATATTAGATTATACTACGTAACTTTTAATTAATATCACTATATTGATTGTTTACTATGGCACATCATTGATTGATACACACTGTCACACATCATCTAATTGACAGTCATGAACTCTACTCGGTCTGCTAAGGTTTCTAATGGTGCTAAATATGCTAATTCTACACATAAGAGAAAATCAGATGATACAGGATGAACATGGGGAGAGGACTAAGATATTACCAAATTATTAGATGATTGATTTTCTTGAAGACGTAGAACGTTTATGACTTTTGCTACTCCATCATTAGCATTTCTATCATCTTATTCATTTATATGTGTTGAGTTTGATCCAACACGATATAGTAAATATTATGTATAAATGTGTATGAACAAGCTATTTTTACGTGGAAACCCAAAAGGAGGAAAACCACATGACTTTTTAGGCTAATGTTCAAGCCCTCTCTTTCACATTAAGACTCTCCTCACACTACTAGAAAAATGATCTATAGTGACACTAAATTAGTGTCACTAAAATTTTTAGTGACACTTAAAAAGTGTCAACGAATGGTGGGAGTTGTGACACTAAATTTAGTGTCACTGTAAAAGTGTCACTAAATTACGACACTCTAGTATCATAAAATATAGTGATACATTTGTATTGAAATGTTTAGCGACACCATGATATCATAGATGTTAGTGATACACTGTCACGCCCCAGACCGTAATCCAAGCGCGTGTACAACCGCCGTATAACTAAGTGGCGTCACCCACGGGTCAACCTCACTTAATTACACAAGGCGTTCGAGAAAACAATCCATCCATACTCAGTAGTAAACATACATAACAACATCACATTAAACCAATGAATAGCGGAAATATTCAACGGTAAGTCATGGGCCACAACCGGCCGACAACATGGGCATGCAAGCCCCAAAAATAGTTTATAGTAAAACAAATATCCATGAGCAAGTGTTCGGTAGTTTGAAAGAAAATAAGGAAGCACGAACCACGTCTCCCTGATTTGATATCACCCGTGAGAAGGTGCAAGTAGCAAGCTCTAGCTTCAACCTGAAAATGGTGGGACCCCCCGAAGGGGTCAGTACAAGTACCGAGCGAGTAACAGGCTAAATATAGAATAACTAGCGTTTCAAGTATAAGACCCAAACATAGGGTGATACTTAAATAAATAATTTTTCCCCCAAGTTATGAAATACTTATTTGTATAAATATACTTGGAAAATATCCGATCCGTAGATCACCATTTTATTTGGGAAAAATAGTAATAGTCAATATTCTTGACTAAAAACCCCAACCCACCCATATACCTATGAGTGTATAGGACTCCTCCTTGTCCCTACTTGTATATCACAATCTATGAGTTTTAGGATCATAACCCTTGGATACTCCACCGGTTTGTGAGTGTTAAGGACTCATAAGTCCTAGGGTCCTCCACCAAGTTTTGAGTGTTAAGTACTTTTAAGTACTAGGGTCCTCCACCAAGTTTGAGTGTTAAGGACTTTTAAGTCCTAGGGTCCTCCACCAAGTTTTGAGTGTTAAGTACTTTTAAGTACTAGGGTCCTCCACCAAGTTTTGAGTGTTAAGTACTTTTAAGTACTAGGGTCCTCCACCAAGTTTGAGTGTTAAGGACTTTAAGTCCTAGGGTCCTCCACCAAGTTTGAGTGTTAAGTACTTTTTAAGTACTAGGGTCCTCCACCAAATTTTTGAGTGTTAAGTACTTTTTAAGTACTAGGGTCCTCCACCAAGTTTTCCTATGATCAACCTCCTATCAACCTAGATAGAGTCTATATCATCCTTAGTTACTCATAACTAATCCAATACATAAATCTTATGTATCACAATTAATGCAAAGCCATGCATTTATATAGGTTTATAATTAATTAATACCAACCGGTATTAATTAAATCCTTTGTTCTTCGGTCCACGTTTTCGTTGGCCGCCATTTCATGCCTTGTGTGTATCAACTTAATCATCATATAATTAAGTTAATAATATTCATTTGTGCTTCTAATACACTTCAAACAAATATGCATTTCATATAATTCTTCATATCATATTCCATGCATCAACAATAAATTTCCTTCATACAAACTTAACCCTATTGGCTAATCACATGTTTAAATATCTTTTAAACATCATTATGAAATCATATAACATTTATTTAGGTAATCTCATAATTAACCCAAAAGTTATAAGATATTAAGCCGTCCACTCACCTTGAACTAGCGTATGAAGTTCTACCCCTCTTGGTTGAACTCCGGTGAAACTCCGGCGACTTTCGGTCAACTCCGGCGACAACTCCGGCGACTTTTCCAACTTTGTGAAATCACTTGAAATACCTTTCACAAGTTCCTAACAAGGTTTTATAATCATAAAACCCATATTAATACAAATAACCTCAAAAAGGTTATTTTCCGGTGAACCGGTCGTTTTGGCTTCTAAGTCCGTTCTTGGATATGGAATCACTTTCCAACCCATTAATCCATACTTATAACATGTAGAACCCTCTTAAGGATCCTTCACATGATATATATTTCATATGGTAGGAGAAGAATAAAGAAGTAGTTATAATAAGGTCATTACCTTAATTATTTCACACTTTTAGCACTTTAGCTCCTTTTTGGGTGATTCTTCCTTGATGATTTCTCTTCAACAATGGAAGGAGGAGGATGAGGAGCTTCCTTGCCTTTGGTTGCTGTGCCTTGGCCGAAATAGAGAGGGGAGAGAGGGATGGGGATGGACTTTTGTCTCATTGATCTAATGAGTGCAAAAATGGGAGTCCACCTAGGTACTTTTGATGCCATTCCTTTCTTATCAACATCCTCCTCCCATGTTCTCTTCATGCACCAGCCGACCCGCCCTAAATTTTGAGTGGAAAAATCGTGGGTTGGCCCCCACTCATGTGGGAGGTCAACCCTTTTTGTCCCGAAGTGTACAATTGGTCCCGAAAGTTGTATTTTCGGACTGTTTTAAATATATTTTATTTTATCGGGTCAAATAAAATATATTATGTGCTCTTACTCATTATGACATGTATAATGAATATACATTCCCCAACTTTAATTTATAAGCCTCCGAAATTCAGTTCGGGCTGTTATCAGTTAAATTACCAGTACCGGTAATTTGGGCTTCTTTTGACGAATCGGTCAACTCAGGGCCTTTCCATGGTCCAAATGAAATATTCACCACTATATATTTATTATCTAGACCAAGATGAATAAAATATATGGTCTTGGGAATGTCGGGCGGCCCCCGCTCCAGGTGTGCGCCCCACGTGCAATTTACTATTCACGCGAAAGAATAATAAAAATTTACAACTTCGTAAATTCGTAAATCATTCCATAAGGTTTATTACATCATTTACTTGAAAGTAAATACATTTGGGGACGGTGTTACAAGTTCACCCCCCCTTATTTGGGATTTCGTCCCCGAAATCCGTGTGTCTAATCGAAAAGAAACGGGTATTGCTCCCTCATTGAGACTTCGGTCTCCCAAGTTTCTTCTTCGACTCGATCACTCCTCCAAAGAACCTTTACCATAGGAATCTCCTTATTCCTAAGCTTCTTCACTTGTTGACCTACTATCTTCACCGGCTCTACCGCATATTGCAAATCCTCACGGATCTCTACCGGTGGTTTCTCAAGAATATGAGATGGGTCCCGTATGTACTTCTTGAGCATCGATACATGAAACACGTCATGTATCTTCTCAAGCTCTGGTGTCAACTTGAGGCGGTAAGCCACGGCCCCAATCCTTTCAAGGATCTCAAATGGACCAATGTATCGGGGATTAAGCTTCCCCCTCGATACAAATCGGATGATGCCCTTCCAAGGAGAAATCCTTAGAAAAACCTCATCACCGACCTCGAACTCCAACGGTCTCCGCCGTTTGTCAGCATAACTCTTCTGTCGGTCCTGAGCGGCCTTCAGTCTATCCCGAATGATCCTTACCTTGGCCTTGGTGATCTCAACCAGTTCTATCCCTTCGAGTTTGGCCTCGCCAACCTCGTCCCAACACAACGGTGTTCTGCATTTCCTCCCATACAATGCTTCATATGGAGGCATGCCGATACTTGCTTGATAACTGTTGTTATAAGCAAACTCCACTAGAGCCAAATGCTTGTCCCAACTTCCTTGGAACTCCAAAGCACATGCCCTAAGCATGTCTTCCAGAATCTGTATCACCCGTTCGGACTGTCCATCCGTCTGTGGGTGAAAAGCTGTGCTAAACTTCAGTTTAGTACCCAACGATGCTTGAAACTTTGGCCAAAATCGGGATGTGAATCGTGGATCCCTATCCGAGACAATGGATATTGGGACTCCATGTAATCTCACAATTTCCTCCGTGTATAGCTTGGCCAATCTTTCAAGAGGATAAGTAATGTTGATAGGCAAAAAGTGTGCACTCTTGGTGAGCCTATCAACCACTACCCAAACTGCATCATAGTTGTTCACTGTTCGTGGTAGCCCCACCACGAAGTCCATGGTCACGTGCTCCCACTTCCACTCTGGGATGGTGAGCGGCTGCAAAAGCCCTGCCGGGTGCTGATGTTCTGCCTTAACTTGCTGACAAGTAAGGCATCGACTCACATACTCGGCGATGTCTCTCTTCATGCCTGACCACCAGTAACTTTCCTTCAAATCTCGGTACATCTTAGTACCTCCTGGATGCATAGCATATGCTGAAGAATGAGCCTCCTCATGTATAGACTTCTGGAGCTCCTCATTCTTTGGTATGCACACACGGTCCTTAAATAACAAAAGACCGTCATCACGCACCCGAAATTTCTCGACGGGCCCCTCAAGGATCCGTTCGCGGATCTTCTGACATTCCTCATCAATGGCCTGACATCTGCTGATCTCACCCAGCAATGTAGGCCTCACCTCGAACCTAGCAATGAGCGCCCCGCTCGTGGATACCTCCACGTGTGCCCTCAATGCCCGTAGACATGTGAGTAGCGTCCCCGACGTACTCTTTCTGCTCAGTGCGTCGGCCACTACATTGGCCTTTCCGGGATGATAGTCGATGATCAAGTCATAGTCCTTGATCAACTCCATCCATCTCCTCTGCCTCATATTCAACTCTTTCTGAGTGAATACATACTTCAAGCTCTTATGATCAGTATAAATGTGACACGTCTCCCCGTAGAGATAATGCCTCCAAATCTTCAATGCAAACACCACCGCCCCCAACTCTAGATCGTGAGTAGGGTAGTTCACCTCGTGTTTCCTCAATTGCCTAGAAGCATAGGCAATCACCTTACCGTTTTGCATTAGTACACATCCAAGCCCTTGGATGCTAGCATCGCTGTAAATGTCGTACCCTATACCCTGTATGGGTAGGGCCAGGACTGGTGCTTCGGTAAGTCGTTTCTTCAATTCAAGGAACCCCTTCTCACACTTGTCGTCCCATATGAACTTGGCCCCTTTCTTCGTGAGCTTCGTTAATGGAGACGCCAATACGGAGAATTTCTCAACAAATTTACGATAGTATCCCGCTAGGCCAAGGAAACTACGTATCTCTTTCACATTCTTGGGTCTCTCCCAATCCATGATAGCTTTTATCTTGGCGTTATCCACAGCTACGCCCGAACCGGATATGACGTGACCAAGAAAACCAATCTCCTTGAGCCAAAATTCGCATTTAGAGAACTTGGCAAAGAGTTGCTTTTCCCTTAGCCGATCAAGTATAAGCCCCAAATGATGTTCGTGCTCCTCCTCGCTCTTGGAGTATATCAAGATATCATCAATGAATACTATTACAAATTGATCTAAGTATTCACTAAACACCCGGTTCATCAAGTCCATGAATGCCGCCGGTGCGTTGGTTAAACCAAATGACATCACAAGGAACTCGTAATGACCATACCTAGTACGGAATGCACTTTTAGGTATGTCGCTTTCCTTGATCTTCAACTGATGATACCCCGAGCTCAAATCAATCTTCGAGAACACTATTGCCCCCCGAAGTTGATCAAACAAGTCATCAATCCTCGGTAAGGGATACCTGTTCTTGATTGTGACCTTGTTCAACTGTCGGTAGTCAATACACATTCTTAGTGTACCATCTTTCTTTTTTACGAAGAGTACGGGTGCTCCCCACGGTGAATGACTGGGTCTGATGAACCCGTTGTCCAGTAATTCTTGTAGTTGGACCTTCAACTCTTGGAGTTCGGCCGACGCCATTCGATAAGGAGGAATCGAAATGGGTTTAGTTCCCGGCTCCACTTCAATTACAAACTCTATCTCTCTATCGGGTGGAAGCCCCGGTAGGTCTTTGGGAAAGACATCCGGGTACTTGCACACGACCCGTACATCTTTGATGTCGACTTCCTTCTTGGTATCGTCCACCACGTAGGCAAGGTATGCGTGGCATCCCTTCCTCATCATCTTCCGTGCTCTCATCACGGATATGATACAAGCACTAGATTTCCCCCGATCTCCTTCGAAACGTAACGTGTTTCCTAGATCATCCTCGAGCTCCAACACCTTGGTGTAGCAATCAACTCGAGCGTGGTGCTTCTCAAGCCAATCCATTCCTAGGATTGCATCGAACTCCAACATGCTTAGAGGTACGAAATCACAAGTCAAGGGTTGACCCGTCACTTCCACCTCACATGATGGATAGTAATGATTTCTCTCCACGTCGTCTCCTAACGGTGTGGAGACTAGCAATGTTTGTGTCATAGGCGTCAATGGCACGTCGAGCCCCTCGGCAAATGCCTCACTCACAAATGAGCGTTGTGCCCCGGTATCGATGAGGATCCTCGCACACCTACCATTGATCTTTAATGTTCCTACATTTATACACCATGTAAGATACCTTTTCTAATGTTTTTACACATCTTTAGGAGGTTATTAGGTTCATACTAATGTTTGGAATCAAACGGGGATCCAAACGTAGAAGAACGGGGCGAAAAAATCAATTTTCGGGTGTTGGGGGTCCACGCACGGCGTGCCTGGGTGGCACGCACGGTCGTGCGTGCGTGAGAAATTCGGAATCCGCCACTGCCGGCTACGCACGATCGTGCGTAGCTGGTCACGCACGATCGTGCGTCCCACGCACGGCGTGCCTTACCTGCACGCACGGCGTGCGTCTGCGCGGAAAATGACCAGAGGCTACTGCCTCGCACGCACGGTCGTGCGTCTGTAGGTACGCGCGATCGCGCGTAGTTGTTTTTAGCCCGTTTCGCCCCGAATTCGCGGGGTTTGACCCCGGGGTGGCCCGCACCCAAACCCAATGACTTATATGACCCAAATAAGCCTAGAAATACAGGAAAATAAGTGTATTACCTGCAACGGAGTCCGGGTTTGCTCGCGCATCCGCCTCGGTCATTGCGTACACTCGTGCTTGGGTCCCGCCTTGATTTACGGACGCGGCATGGCTTGTGGATGCGCCGCCTCTTCCCGTGCCGCCGTTTGACGGCCCCGCACGGTTCCTTCCCGTCGTGGTTCCTCCTCCGGATCCCGGAGCTCCTCCGCCCCCCAGTTGTGGGCAATTGGCCTTCATGTGGCCCGTGTTCCCACATTGATAACACCTCGGGGGTGCATTGCACTTCCCAAAGTGATTTTTTGAACAATTGGCACACCTTGGAGGCCCCGTCTTTTTGGAGGAGGATGCATGCCACCGAGCATCCCTGTTCTTCTTTGCCGGTGGTGCCGGAGTCTTGAACGAACCGCCACCTCCGCCGTGTTTATCCTTCCGTGCTTGCTCGGGCGGCCCCGAACTTTGCCATTTCCTCTTTTTCGCCTCTTCGGCGTCTCTCTCTTTCCTCTCATTCCATTGGGCCTCCCCGAGAAGGCCCTGTTCCACCACCTCGCTGAAGGTCATGTGGCGCGAGTACGTAGCTCGGTCACGAATGTCCAAGAGTAGGGCATCCCAAAAGTGCTCCGTCATGCGGTTCTCATCAACCGCGTACTCCGGCAAGAACCTAGCCAAGGTTCTAAACTCTTGTTCCAGTTGTTTAACTGTGTCGCCATCTTTCTGTTTGAGGTTAGTGTACTCTCTCCGTTTCACATTCACCTCGTACTCGGAGTAGTATTGAGCATAGAACTCTAGCTCAAAGTCCGCCCATGTTATTTCCCCATGGTACTTCCCTTCCACGCTCTCCCACCACGTAGAGGCTATCCCTTCAAGTAACCGTGAAGCGACAGTCAACTTCACGTCCGGTGTGATTTGCATGTCTCTTGATGCATCCTTCACCTTCTTAATCCAATCTGCGGCAACGGTAATGTCACCGGTGCCGTCAAAGGACCTACACCCCAAGGCCCTAGCCTCCTTGAGGTACTTGGAGATTCTTACGACAAAACCTCCTTCACGCCCACCTTGTGACGCCGCTGGGGTGGCCACGGAAGCTCCCCGGCTTCCTTGACCCGAACCACCGCGAGAGCCACGCCTCGCTTGGCGCCTAAGGTCCCTCCTCAATTTTTCTTTTTGATACCATTCAAGCAATTCGCCCATTTGGGCGAACTTGGCATCACTCTCTTCATCATCATCATCGGTGTACGTGTCACCCCCATCATACGGGGTCTCTTCATGCTCCGTCTCTGGCACGTAGGTTGAGTCGTAGTCTTCGGTGTTGGTCTCATACACCGAGCTCACATGGCCATCGCTCACAGTTTGAGCTTGATGACCTCCACGGCTTCCACGGCCTCCACGGCCTCCTCTCGAACCCCGAGATGCAGCCCGGCTTCCCCTTTGGGATGCTACCGGCGCCTGCCCCCTCGGATTGTTCCTGGTCCTCATTCGCCTGCCCTCCATTTCTGAAAGAAATATGGATGAGTCATTAGACTCCTATAAATGTCAACTGACGGAAGAACGTTACAGACACGTATTGGCCCAAGTCACTACCATACCAATTGTTAAGGGTACCGTCTTAACAATCAGAGGCCTTGCAACTTAAGCACCAATAGTCCTATAAACGTCAAAATACAATGCTCATGGTTTTCGGTAAAAACTCTTTTGTAAAATCTTTTGTGAGAGGTTGATTATAATGTTTAGAACTGAGATGGCTCTGATACCACTTAATTGTCACGCCCCAGACCGTAATCCAAGCGCGTGTACAACCGCCGTATAACTAAGTGGCGTCACCCACGGGTCAACCTCACTTAATTACACAAGGCGTTCGAGAAAACAATCCATCCATACTCAGTAGTAAACATACATAACAACATCACATTAAACCAATGAATAGCGGAAATATTCAACGGTAAGTCATGGGCCACAACCGGCCGACAACATGGGCATGCAAGCCCCAAAAATAGTTTATAGTAAAACAAATATCCATGAGCAAGTGTTCGGTAGTTTGAAAGAAAATAAGGAAGCACGAACCACGTCTCCCTGATTTGATATCACCCGTGAGAAGGTGCAAGTAGCAAGCTCTAGCTTCAACCTGAAAATGGTGGGGCCCCCCGAAGGGGTCAGTACAAGTACCGAGCGAGTAGCAGGCTAAATATAGAATAACTAGCGTTTCAAGTATAAGACCCAAACATAGGGTGATACTTAAATAAATAATTTTTCCCCCAAGTTATGAAATACTTATTTGTATAAATATACTTGGAAAATATCCGATCCGTAGATCACCATTTTATTTGGGAAAAATAGTAATAGTCAATATTCTTGACTAAAAACCCCAACCCACCCATATACCTATGAGTGTATAGGACTCCTCCTTGTCCCTACTTGTATATCACAATCTATGAGTTTTAGGATCATAACCCTTGGATACTCCACCGGTTTGTGAGTGTTAAGGACTCATAAGTCCTAGGGTCCTCCACCAAGTTTTGAGTGTTAAGTACTTTTAAGTACTAGGGTCCTCCACCAAGTTTGAGTGTTAAAGACTTTTAAGTCCTAGGGTCCTCCACCAAGTTTTGAGTGTTAAGTACTTTTAAGTACTAGGGTCCTCCACCAAGTTTTGAGTGTTAAGTACTTTTAAGTACTAGGGTCCTCCACCAAGTTTGAGTGTTAAGGACTTTAAGTCCTAGGGTCCTCCACCAAGTTTGAGTGTTAAGTACTTTTTAAGTACTAGGGTCCTCCACCAAATTTTTGAGTGTTAAGTACTTTTTAAGTACTAGGGTCCTCCACCAAGTTTTCCTATGATCAACCTCCTATCAACCTAGATAGAGTCTATATCATCCTTAGTTACTCATAACTAATCCAATACATAAATCTTATGTATCACAATCCATGCAAAGCCATGCATTTATATAGGTTTATAATTAATTAATACCAACCGGTATTAATTAAATCCTTTGTTCTTCGGTCCACGTTTTCGTTGGCCGCCATTTCATGCCTTGTGTGTATCAACTTAATCATCATATAATTAAGTTAATAATATTCATTTGTGCTTCTAATACACTTCAAACAAATATGCATTTCATATAATTCTTCATATCATATTCCATGCATCAACAATAAATTTCCTTCATACAAACTTAACCCTATTGGCTAATCACATGTTTAAATATCTTTTAAACATCATTATGAAATCATATAACATTTATTTAGCTAATCTCATAATTAACCCAAAAGTTATAAGATATTAAGCCGTCCACTCACCTTGAACTAGCGTATGAAGTTCTACCCCTCTTGGTTGAACTCCGGTGAAACTCCGGCGACTTTCGGTCAACTCCGGCGACAACTCCGGCGACTTTTCCAACTTTGTGAAATCACTTGAAATACCTTTCACAAGTTCCTAACAAGGTTTTATAATCATAAAACCCATATTAATACAAATAACCTCAAAAAGGTTATTTTCCGGTGAACCGGTCGTTTTGGCTTCTAAGTCCGTTCTTGGATATGGAATCACTTTCCAACCCATTAATCCATACTTATAACATGTAGAACCCTCTTAAGGATCCTTCACATGATATATATTTCATATGGTAGGAGAAGAATAAAGAAGTAGTTATAATAAGGTCATTACCTTAATTATTTCACACTTTTAGCACTTTAGCTCCTTTTTGGGTGATTCTTCCTTGATGATTTCTCTTCAACAATGGAAGGAGGAGGATGAGGAGCTTCCTTGCCTTTGGTTGCTGTGCCTTGGCCGAAATAGAGAGGGGAGAGAGGGATGGGGATGGACTTTTGCCTACCTTCTTCCTCTTCCAAGGCCTTGGTGGTGATGGTGTCAACACGAAATTCAGTTTTACTAACCTTCTTGGTGAGTTGAAGGTAGCATGCCCTGGAGAGTTTCTGATTCCCCCTCGAGTAACCGATGCCGGTGGGTGTGGGGAACTTGAGGCAGAGATGCCTCATAGAGATGACGGCCTCTAAGTCCTCGAGGGCAGGTCGGCCGAGGATGATGTTGTGTGCGCAGTCGAGGTTGACGACGACGAATTCCACTTCGAGCTTGGCTCTATGGGACCCGTCGCCGAATTCAACCACCAGGGTGACGACGCCTTCGGCGTCTACGCTATCCCCCGTAAATCCGGAGAGGGGGGTGTTTATGTGCCGAAGGGACCCCCTGTCGAGTCCCAACTCTTGAAAAGTGCTGAGATACATGACGTTGACAGAACTCCCCGTGTCGACGTAAGTCCGGTGGATGATGGCGTCATTGATCTCAGTGCGGATGACGAGGGCATCCCTATGCGGCAGAGAACCCGAGGGGAGGTCCGCATCGGTGAAGAAGATTGGATACGCCCTCGGCCTTTTAGTTGGGGGCATGTGATTGACTTCCCCAATGTAAAGGGACTGTGCCCACTTCTTCCTTTGGCTTGTTGAATCGCCTCCGGTGTTGCCGCCGTTGATCATATGGATATGGCGCTTGTATTGTTGATGGGAGCCCTCTCCCTCGTCGTCGAGGCCCCCAATCTCACGCTTCTTCCCCTGTGGGTTTCCCAAAGGGATGGTGTTGGGGTTCACCCACTTGTTTGCCTTCGGTGGAGGGCCTTGATGATGGGGGGGGCCCTGAGGAGGAGGGCCCCTGATGAATTGAGACAAGTGGCCCGCCTGTATCAGCCTCTCAACGGCGTTTTTCAGTTGATGGCAGTCGTCGGTTTTGTGCTCGTGGTGGCGGTGAAAGCGGCAATATGGCTCATCAGGGCCGACAGCATAAATCTCGAGGGGTGTACGGGAGTCTCGCTCAACGAGCCCCCGCTCTTCTGCATGATCAAGAATGACGCTGACGGGATGCGTCAAGGGGGTGCGTGGGTGCTCGAGGAGGACGGGTTGCGCCCATGCCTTCGGATTGTTCTTGTAACTGCCCCCGGGTCTGGCTTGGCCACCCCGGGAGCGATCGTTGTACTGTGCCTCTCGGTTGACTGGAGGGGGAGGCCCTCCGGGCCGATTCCTGCCTTCATTCTTCTGAGAAGGATCCGTGTTGCGGCGGTCCTTCTCGATTTCCTCCGCTTCAGCATATCGGTCCCCCCGCTGAAGGGCCTTTGTATAATCACGGGGGGGATCAGTGATAAGGCTCCGGGAGAAGTTACCGTTGCGGAGGACGGTGTGGAAGAGGGCCATCAGGGTTCGGTCGTCGGCGCCCTCGACCTCGAGGGATGCCTGCCTCCAGCGTTCTAGGAAACTCCGAAGGGTTTCCTCCTTCTGTTGTCTTACATTCAGAAGGTGGGAGAAGTGCTTCTTCGAGCGATGCCTCCCAGCAAATTGTGTGAGGAAGCGGTGGGCAAGTTCTTGCCAAGAATCGATGCTGCCTTCGGGCAACCGGTTGAACCACTCATACGCTGGTCCCTCCAAGGTGGAAAGGAACCAACGGCATAAGTATTCATCCGACGCCCCCATCATCATCATGCTATTTTGATAACGGCTATAGTGTTCTTGGGGATCCGTCTTCCCCTCATACGGTTTGATGGGTTGCCCCCGGTATTTATGGGGGATCTTGGCCGCCAGCACTCTTGGGGTGAAGGGCGTTCTAGTGCGGAGTTGAATGAGGGGCTCGCCTGAGCCTTCGGCGAGCTTACGTTTCATTTCCTCCACCTGTGCCCGGAGGTCAGCGTACTCCGGGTCTGGCCTTGCTGTGGACGCCGTCGGGGGAGCCTGACGATTCTCCTCGAGTTGACGGAGGAGGGCTTCAATGATCTCGTCCTTGGGATCCTTCGGGGCAACCCCTTGGGAGTTGGCCCGGAAGGATTGCGCCTGATTGATTTGGTGCCTGGCGTCATCGGCATGGAGGAGGGCTTTGCCTTTGCTCCGGGGGGGAGGTACGCCCTCGGCTCCCGAAGCGGAGGCACCACTCTCCTGGGGCCTACTGTATTCTTGCTTGCCGAGGCGGTCTTGGACCCCTCGGCGTCCGGGAACTCCCCCTAACCTCTCAAGTACAGAAGTCCGGGGCTTTTCCTTCATCGTGGGGCGCTTATCCCTCGATTGGGCCTCTTGGGAGGCGGTATCCTGCGCTATGACCCCCTCGGCATTGCCAACCCCCGAGGGAGGGTTGTTGAACAAAGGAGGGAGTGGTGGTAGGTTGATGACATTCCCTCCAGCATAGGGCTGAAGGGGTGCCTGAGAGGCAAGGGCTCCGGAATTGAGAGCCATGTTTTGAACAAAGGCCGCAAAGGCAGCCTGAAGATCGATGGCCGAGGCCGGAGGGGGAACTTGGTTCTCACTCCGATCCCTCCTTCGATTATCAAGGCCAATGCGGGCATCAGGGGCATTCTTCTGTAGCTGCTGACGGAGGTCAGCAGTGGCCTGCTCTAACTCGAGAATGATTCCACCCTCGGGCACTAAGAGCCTGTTGGAGGCCTCAGCCCCGTTGGTTTCGCCGGGGGCTACGTGGTTTTCCTCAAGGGTTTTTGACTGGGCACGAGTGGTTCTTCCCATTCTTGGTAAGTGTTTCGTATTTGGTAGAGGGGGAGGGTTTCTTACTTGATAGTTCAGACCTCTCAACGAGAGCACCAAATGATGGATAGTATACCCGGGGGGTATCTTATCCGAGGGGTTATTGCGGGAATAACTTAGAGAGAAGTCAGAGCAAATAGGAGGATAGAGAGTCGATTTTATTAAATGAACTCAGCCTGGTTTACAAGGAGAATAAGGGCTGCTATTTATAGCAGCAATAAATGCGATGAGAGGACACGTGTCAGTAATCCAACGGCCGAAAGGTCACATCAGCCGGTTGGCACCGGCAGTGGTACGTCCACCGCATTGAATGCGGTTGGCGGATGTGACGTGGTATTAAATGCGGTGGTTGGCTGTCTCTAAAAGGAATCTTTGATGATTGAGCTAGTTCGGCCGAAGGCTCCTGGTGTAGCCGAGGGCTCCTTGTGTAGCCGAGGGCTCCATGTGGTGAGAACCTTTGTGTGGCCGAAGGCCCCGTGTGACCGAAGGCTCGGTTCAGCTGAAGGCTTTTCTCTTGCCGAGGGCATGAAAATGCCGAAGGCTCATGTTTTCGCCCGTTTTCTCCCAGCAGCTTCTTATGTCAAAAAGGCTATCCTGTGAGTTCTGGAGCCTTCGGCCAAGGAGGCCGAAGGCATCCCAGTGTGTATTCTGAGCTATTACGAGGTTTGGGCCGTTACACTTGGGCCTGAGTTGTTCTCCGGGCTCAATGGACTTGTGTAGGAGAAGTAGGAGTCTATGGGCCGGGGGTTCCTGGGCCATATACTCCATCAGTTGATACTAATGAAAAAACTGGATCATAAATTTATTTTTTAGCCAAAATGAATTGTCCCGTTGGGCAGGCTTGATATACTACATATATTTCATAATACATCTATTCTACAAACATTAGGACATGAGAAAATGATACGATTACTAAACAGGTAAGTGATGTTGTTGATATTGAAGTGATAAAGTTAGAATTATTTAAAATCACATAAATCTTATCAAAATTTTATATGAGATAATATTAATCAGACAAACAGAAAAGAAAATAGAGAAATGCTAGAGGTACACACTTTGTGTACACACTTTGTGTACACTCGTCTGTCTCTTAAGAAAATTTTGTCTGTCATAGACAACTCATATATGAATTGTCTGTGACAGACAAAATTTTCTTAAGATACAGACGAGTGTACACAAAGTGTGTACACAAAGTGTGTACCTCAAGCATTTTTGAAGAAAATATGGGACGTTTTTAGTTATATATATATAACGTTTTAATATCTGTAACGTTACATGAGATAATAACGTTTTATTTTGCATGTACTAAACAATGATTTTATTAATGATGATTAATCGATTTTCCCTAAAAAATAACGATTTAATATCTTTTATCCATATAAAAGTTGTTCTTCGTATGACTCATTGAACCATGAACACGAAGTAACGGCAAAAGACGCTCATAGACTTGCAGTTCACCTGTTCTCAACTATCTAAAATTTTGTAATAGTATATAAATGGATAAAAAAAATCCTTCCCAACAATACCCAAAACAATTCACGTTAAGAAGAAATTAAGAGTGATTATTGTCATATCTCAAATTTGCTTAAGAAGAAATATCATATCTTAATGTTTCCATGAAAACTTCTAATCCAAATCATATCATACATGGTATATACATATTTACTTCTTAGATTAGAATAACGTACCAAACCTCTTGACTTATACGTAGTATATAATACTCCGTACTTTTGAAACAAAAATAAGATTAAACCCACGCAAACACATTGACTTTCCATCATTCCAGCACCCAATACCTAATTAATCACAAAATAAATCCCTTTTTTGCTATTAATTAATTAAATCAATGGCAATTATTAGGATTATCTCTGCAGTGAAATTCTTAATTTCCTTTCTCCTACTCCTTTCCTCACGCTTCTGTATCCATTTTACTTGTGCCGACACTGGAGGCTGGCAGACTGCACATGCAACATTTTATGGTGGCAGTGATGCTTCTGGCACAATGGGTTTGTACATTTTTATTTTCCATTTTAACATAGGACTCCTTATTCTTTTTTGCTCGTTGATTTAAATCGATTTAATTCCATTTTTTCTTCATCACCTTTTAATTCATTTATTTTGAAGTCACATGCTTGTGAATCCCTAGTGGCACAAGCTTTTCTTTTTTTATTTATGTATTAATTGTTTTATTTTTCGACCAAAACCCACACCTAACGCGCCACAATAATAAAAGACCTATTACTTTTTTATTTTTTATTTATGTGGAGTACCAATTTTTATACAAGCAACAAGTTAACTACTTCGCTTTCGAATGTGATATATGCAAGGTGAGAACTCCAGTACCTATTTAAAAATTGGGGTATCGTACCAACCATTCACTTGATTGGTCCAAATGGTATATCATTTTTTATTTAGACTTAAATAATTCAAATACAACATTTTGATTGGTCCATATAGACAAAGGTATGGTACCTTATAACACATGGGTGCCATAGAATCTACTTATATGCAATTGCCACGTGCTAAGGATTTTTTTCTAATGAAATTTGAAACTAACTAGTAACTACACCTATGTTTTTATGGCATTGAAATTTTCGCATCTAGTTTGATTTGATATGGTTTAACCTTTTTTTGCGTGAAAATGTATATTCTAGCTCTAGGTATTTTACAATTGTCATATTTAATCTGATATGCTATGATCTGGAATTGAAACTAGTCTATCCACTATGTTGTTCCTTAGGATACGAAACACTAATCCAGTGGCGGACGTGCTTTGCAAATAAAATGTAAAAATAGATGTATAGAATTGATATAGTAATTTATTTAGTGTATTTTTATACAATATTTGTTACCCTTAATCCTTTTTGCCAATTTTTTGTTGTTGAAAAAAATTACATTTCTTCAATTGTGAGATCAAAAGAACATTATTGTGCAATATTTTAATTATGAATTTTTTTGAACACCCAATTTCCATCCGCCAATGCACTGATCTATCCCTTATAAAACATTGAATCGTGAATAATCGTGATTTGGAAATCTTTCCCACTCTGTGATTTGGAGCTTCATGGGAGGCAGATTTCTTCATATAAAATGAATTTAATTTGGATTTTATTTTGTTATTATGGTTTAAAGCACTGCCCTTTGAAAATTTGTTTGAGTATATAGAATGCTTTTAATTGGCTAAAAATTTTTGCTTTGCACTGGTATGATCTAGTCTGGTTTGGAATTGAGTGGTCTAAAAGTTAACTAGTCTTTGTGTATTTTATCACTATCGAAGTCTGGTCTACTTTGATCTGATTTTGTCTGAATAGGTTTGATCTAGTATAATCTGATCTGAGTCGATAAGTCTAAGTAAAAACTTCCATATTATTACCTCTTTCCCGGTGGACTTTGTCAAGTTCAAAGAAAATGAGAAATAAGAAAAGTAGAAATTGTGTGATTGAGATTTGTGATGAGAAGAGAAAATTGATCAGAATCACAAACTAATTACTTTAATAAGAAAATGGCAAAATATTTCGGGTAACCAGAAAAGGAAATTTGACAAAATGTAGAGGAATTATTAATTTGATATTGCCCTTACTTGTGCTGTTTGTAATAATAAATAATTTGAATTGGCGTCTTTTGTTTTTATGATTGAAACGAACCATAATTTTCAGTTTGGGTAGAATTTTTTAACTAATTGATTTTTTTAAAAAAATTGTTAGTATATTTTTTTATTGGGCCTTAAAGGCCCAATTTAGAATGGCAAGTCGTTTTCTAATGACACGCGCGGTCTTGGTGGCAAATGACTTTCTCGAGAATGATAAATGGCCTCACATTCTTTCAAAACGCTATAGGATTAAAACGTGAACAATGTATAAAATTATGTACATAATTTCATTGTTTTCATTCAGAAATTCGGTTCCAAAACTCATGAATGGTGAAATTTATATTTTTAATATAAACAAATAAGTCTTATTTTGTTTCTAAATTACTTAAATGAAACTAAATATTGACAAAGTGTACAAATAGGATCCTCATTATCCTCATTGTTTCCTTCAACTTCCTAAAATAAGAATCACAGACTTTTGATCAAGGAAGTTTTATTCTCTCGATAAGTTTACATAAGTCATGTTTAGATAAATAAACATATATCATCCTATTTATGCACTTGATTAACTTTTAATCCAATTTAGAGTAATTACTAATAAACATAATTGCATCTGTTTAAACACTTTCTTTATGTTTTAAACTTATGTGAAGCAGTTTCTTTTATAAATAAATAACTAATAAGTAAAGGAGAATTAAGTTGCATGCTAAGTTTGAGAAGAACTGGATGCAGGCGGAGCTTGTGGATATGGCGACTTGTTCAAGACAGGGTATGGTACGGACATTGCAGCGCTAAGTACTGCTCTTTTCAATGGTGGGTTGGCATGCGGCTCATGCTACGAGATCACGTGCACCGGTCCGAACTGCGTGCCGGGAAGCATCACAATCACCGCCACCGACCTGTGCCCACCAAACATGAGCTTGCCCAGCGACAACGGCGGCTGGTGCAACCCTCCCCGCCTACACTTCGACATGTCCGAGCCTGCCTACTTAAAAATTGCCATTTACAAGGCCGGAATTGTCCCTGTTTCTTATCGAAGGTAAATCCATTCATAACTTGTCATAGTGACTAATTTGTTATCGCAGGCAATAACTAAAACCCCGTTTAGTGATCTTTTTCGGCTTATCAAGTTTATCAGTCAACTTTTTCACCAAACATGTAAGTTGTGATTTTGTGTGCTGAATTGTGTAATAATAAGATCAAAGAGGTAAGGTTGGAGTTACTTTTGGGACTGTATTTCTGAAGGTACTATAGATGATCATTTTACTATTTTTTAATAAAATTGTTTATTTTATTAATAGAATATATTGTAATTTTTTTTTTTCATAAATCAGCAAATACAGTCACTTCAACCAAACTTCATCAATTTTAGCACAATCAGCCAATACATGCAAGTGATGCAACCCATTTGAGTATATCACCAAACGGGTTCTTAATATTTAAAGCAAATTGATTACACCTTAGAGAAATAGTTTGAGTGTCTATGTGTTATGATGAAGTAGTTGATGACAATTCTAATATTACTTTAATATGTGGTGATTATCTTTTAAGAGAGTTAATTGTTTCAAAAATGAAAGTTATAACTTTAAAAATGAACCTCTAGAAGAGGTAAGTGAAACCTTGACATGCCTCGGGCACGTATCTTATACTCTAAAAAAGTTACTATCTTCGTCCCATTTCATGAGTCTTAATTTGACTTGGCACAGTTATTAATGAAGTGGTTGAAAAAGTAAAAGTTGTGGTTGAGGTTTGAGTATAATAGAATGAAATGGTGTAGACCACATATTTCTTTCTCAAAAAGGAAAGGAGACACTTATTTAGGGACAACCCAAAAAAGAAAATAGGACAGCTAAAATGGGACGGAGGGAGTATTATCAAACCCTATTACCGTATTGTAGCCACCTACCACATTCATTTGATATGTGTGTGATATGTGTGCGTGTGTGCGCATAACTTTTATTAATAATAGAGATTTTTAAAAGAATCAGCTCCTTAGCGAACAAGAATAGCATGTGTCCCTCAAATAAGTGTTTTTTGTGTAATAGAAAAGAGAAAAACATTTTTCACACGAAAGTCGAGAAAAGTAAAAACTAGTAGTGTTTGGTAAATAAATACTTTTTTAAACCAAAAACCGAGAAGTGCTTTTTTAAGCAGTTGCAAACCAGCCTTTAGAGTAATTTTAAAAAATACTACATTAGATACTATCTACATCGATCGGTTCGGGTCCTATTTAGAGGGCATCTGTTTGAATATGAATGTGGAGCTGAGTTATTTTAGTAGAATATCGCTTAATTTGTGTATAATTCAAAATTATAAAATGAACTTATTTACTTTGTAGATAAAAATAAATATGTACTACGTACTTGCTAATGAGTTACACGTTGGATCTGTGTAGGGTTTCTTGCATCAAGAAAGGAGGGATAAAATTCACGATGAAAGGAAACACTTACTTCAACTTGATTTTAGTGAGTAACGTTGGTGGTGCCGGAGACGTTCATGCAGTGTCCGTTAAAGGATCAAAAACTGAGTGGATACCAATGTCAAGAAATTGGGGCCAAAACTGGCAAACCAATACCGTTTTGACCGGTCAAAGCCTTTCATTCCAAGTCACAACTAGTGACGGAAAGACGGTCGTCAGCAATGACGTGGTACCCTCAAACTGGCAATTTGGTCAAACTTTTGAAGGGGCTCAATTCTGATCTCAACACTTCAACACACAATAAAAGAATCTATTGCAAAAGTTATTCTTCTCTTTGTAGATCTAGATTAATCTAGAACTAGAATAGGGTTCCTTGATATCAAATAATGTTTTAAATAAGGCAAATTTTATTGAACCTTATCATTTATCTATACTCTCTAATTCCCTAACAATTACAATAAAGCAGTTGAGTAATTTATAAATATATATTGAAATAATGACATGAATCTCCTATAGAAGGACTTAATTGACTTTTTTATAAAAGTTTGAGGACCTATTTGACAGTTTTCCCTAATAAATATATAATGAAATAATGACATGAATCAATGAAATGCGTTGTAGATCCCATATCGTCATACCATAGTCCATAGCACTCACATTTAAATAATTTCATAGAATGAAATTATGTATGAATTGAGTCTCACATGGAAATATAAAGAGGATTGTGAATTTGAAGTTATTGAACAAGTAGGAATATTTATTTATTTAATCTGATCTGTTAAGGAGTTCAATTCACCAGCTCTTGGTTTCAATGGGCTTTATGAATATAATGGGTCAGTCTATTCCATTCAAATTGAGCCCATAAGCTACCAAGCGTATGGAGGAGTGAGATGGTCAACGCCAATACAATGTTCACAATGACCTGAACAGAGCAGACTGGACCAGATTTAAACATGTCAGACCAGACTTCCACAATTATAAAAGTACAGAGACCAGACATTTACAAAATCAGACCAGATGAGTTCAGACTAGACTAGACCAAACTTAAACATATCAGATTAGACCAGATCAATAAATTTCAGTCCAAATAAAAACATTCTAAGTTTCAATATATTTACTGGATTAAAATGGGATGACATGCCTTTATCGACTTGGTAAAATCTAGATCTCTATATACTTACCAATGGGTTGTCAACCCCCCCCCCCCCCCCCCCCTCCCGGACAGGCAACTACGACTTGTGAACTAGAATCTGTCTCTAATCCGTTTTTGATACAATTATCTTTCTGCTCTCCTCGTTGCCCTCTCCCATCCCATTCCCATCACCTTCCCTTTCATTTGCCTTCCATTTTTAACTCCCCCACTACCCACCAAATCTTCCCCTCTGTCCAAACTACCACACCCCTCCTCCCTCCTACTATCCTTACAATATCGTACCCTCACTTCCAGGAGCAACCTTATCAGCATGTCCATCCCTCCTGCATTGTAGAAAACATGGTGTTAGCCTTCTCACCCCCTCCCCGGGGTCCTTAATTCATCATTCCTATGAGCCCATGCCCCAGCTTTGAGCCACACTCCAAATGATATCTTTTTCCAATGAATACCTTTACACCACTTCGGGCAATGCCGATCTACATATCCCATCCTACAACAAATGAAGCAACTCCACCCACAAGTTGTTCGTCCCCCGTTAATTTCATGTTGCTTTCTAAAGGTTGTTGAACATCCAACCACACTCTAATCCTCATAAATTTCATCCATCCTCCCTTGAAGTTGTTTTGATCTGCTTGTACAATGATCAATCCAATTGCCAATAAGTTTTGCCATCTTCTTCGTAAAATACTCAATGGGAAGATCGAATACTCGAATTCAAAACAACTCATGTGTGAGGGTAACTGATAGTGGATTCTCACATGACATGAATTCAGTGTTCGAAGAATCAAAAGGTTTGTTAACACAAGACCAAGGACCGGTATCAATAATTCGTGAAACATCCACTTCATGACAAAACTGAAACAAGAAATGGTTCTCCCCCAAATCTCATACATAACTCCTCCACGGCTCCACCAGGCTTCCATATATCTGCTTTTGAGTCTCGAAAAAAAAAACTGCACCGGCCTCTCTGAAAAGATACGACCCACCTCAAAGAATGAAGAAGTAACCTGATTCTTCTCTACTACTGCTTTTCCCACATCCACACCAGCTTCATCCTCATCTTCCAGTGACATCCGAGCGTACATAGTCTCCATGCCCTCATCTTGTAATGCCATGTTTCGCAAGGAGCAATTGATCCAAGTCTCCAACGTAGAGAAACGAGATTTCTCAGGTAACCCTATACTGCTAGATAATAAAACTCTCGTCACACACAAACAAATTATTCAAAAAAAACTCTTGTTCACACACAAGCAAATCCTAGGCTATAGATTGTGCTTTTTATTCACTTAAAATATCGATTTCAACAATTTTAGTTTTATCATTTTGAATTTTAAATGAGTTTCAATTCATTTAATCTCAACTGATTTGTGTCAAATTCGATCGGCTTTAACACATTACGTCAATTTTAATCTGTTATGTTGTTTTTTTAAATTTAAGGAAAAATTGAAAATAATAATCCCAACTATTGTCAGTTTGTTAACAATAATCCCAACTATTGATTATTTTTGTATAATCCCAACTATATGGACCGTCCGCCAATAATGGTCCATGACCAAATATTATCTCGTATAACAAGTGAATTTTAAATAGAAATTAAGCGTAAAAATTAAATGTTGAGATTATTTATAGGGATGACTTGCTATATCTCTTCTCATCCACTTTAGAAACTACATGAATTTTTTACAAGGATCATTATTGGCGGAAGGTCCCTAAAGTTGGGATTATTCTGAAATAATCGATAGTTGAGATTATTATAAGCGGACTGCCAATAGTTGGGATTATTACAATCAATTTTTCCTAAATTTAAAAGCACAAACAGTAAGACAAACCGCCGAAGATTTAATTAATTTTGGTTGTTTCAATTTCATAGGATTAAATTTTGATCATTTCAATTTGGATTAGATTGTTGATCGGTTCCGATTCTTCAGTTTTTTGTTTACTCCTAATTTTATGTTCATGTACATAATATGTTTGCACATAACACATATCTCTGGAATTTGATCATCAGGTCTTTTTTTTTACCTAATACTCACTCACATTCAAAGTAAGCTTATCTTTATCATTACTTTTATATAATTAGATAAAATACAAATATATTAGAATCCCATGCATAGCACGCATAAGTAGGGTTGTGTAACACCGTCCCCAAATATATTTACTTTTATGTAAATAATGTATTGAACCTTACTAAGGGATTAATGAATTTACGAAGTTGTAAATTTTTATTATTTCTTTCGCGTGAAAAGTAAATTGCACGTGGGACCCACACCGGGAGCGGGGGCCGCCCGACATTCCCGAGACCATATATTTTATTCATCTTGGTCTAGATAATAAATATATAGTGGTGGATATTTCATTTGGACCATGGAAAGGCCCAGAGTTGACCGATTCGTCAAAAGAAGCCCAAATTACCGGTACTGGTAATTTAACTGATAACAGCCCGAACTGAATTTCGGAGGCTTATAAATTAAAGTTGGGGAATGTATATTCATTATACATGTCATAATGAGTAAGAGCACATAATATATTTTATTTGACCCGATAAAATAAAATATATTTAAAACAGTCCGAAAAATACAACTTTCGGGACCGATTGTACACTTCGGGACAAAAAGGGTTGACCTCCCACATGAGTGGGGGCCAACCCACGAATTTGGACACTCAAGGAGAGTGTTGGCCGGCTGGTGGGATAGGGAAGTATGGGGAGGGGATTGTGATATGAAGGAAATGGCATCAAAGGTACCTAAAGTGGACCCCCATTCTACACTCATTGGATTAATGAGACAAAAGCTCATCCCCATCCCCCTCTCTCCCTAATGTTCGGCCATCCCTCATCCAGCAAGAGCAAGAGAGCTTCCACCTTCCTTCTCCATTGTTGAAGAGAGCTCAACAAGAAGAAATCCCAAGAAAAGGAACTAAAGTGCTAAAAGTGTGAATAATTAAGGTAATGACCTTATTATAACTTCTTCTTCATTTTCTCCTACCATATGAGGTATATATCATGTGAAGGACCTCTAGTATGGTTCCACATGTTATGAGTATGGATTTATGGGATGGAAGATGGTTCTAAGTCCAAGAACGGACTTAGAAGCCAAAACGACCGGTTCACCGGGAAATGACCTTTTAGAGGTTATTTGTATTAATATGGGTTTTATGATTATAAAACCTTGTTAGGCACTTGTAAAGGGTGTTTCAAGTGATTTCACAAAGTTGGAAAAGTCGCCGGAGTTGTCGCCGGAGTTGACCAAAAGTCGCCGGAGTTTCACCGGAGTTCAACCAAGAAGGGTAGAACTTCATACGCTAGTTCAAGGTGAGTGGACGGCTTAATATCTTATAACTTTTGGGTTAATTATGAGATTACCTAAATAAATGTTATATGTTTTCATAATGATGTTTAAAAGATATTTAAACATGTGATTAGCCAACATTATCAAGTTGTATGAAAAGAATTAATTGATTATGCATGAAATATGATATGAGAGATTATATAAAATGCACATTAGCTTGAAGTGTAAAAGAAGCTCAAATGAGTATTATTGACTTAATTATATGATGATTAAGTTGATATGAACAAGGCTTGAATTGGCGGTCAACGACAACGTTGACCGATGGATGATGGATTAATTAATATCGGTTGATGTTAGTTAATTATACATTTATTTAAATGCATGGCTTTGCATGGATTGTGATACATAAGAATTATGTATTGGATTAGTTATGAGTAACTAAGGATGATATAGACTCTATCTAGGTTGATAGGAGGTTGATCATAGGAAAACTTGGTGGAGGACCCTAGTACTTAAGAAGTACTTAACACTCAAACTTGGTGGAGGACCCTAGTACTTAAAAAGTACTTAACACTCAAACTTGGTGGAGGACCCTAGTACTTAAAAGTACTTAACACTCAAACTTGGTGGAGGACCCTAGGACTTAAAGTCCTTAACACTCAAACTTGGTGGAGGACCCTAGTACTTAAAAAGTACTTAACACTCAAACTTGGTGGAGGACCCTAGGACTTAAAGTCCTTAACACTCAAACTTGGTGGAGGACCCTAGTACTTAAAAAGTACTTAACACTCAAACTTGGTGGAGGACCCTAGGACTTAAAGTCCTTAACACTCAAACTTGGTGGAGGACCCTAGTACTTAAAAGTACTTAACACTCAAAACTTGGTGGAGGACCCTAGTACTTAAAAGTACTTAACACTCAAACTTGGTGGAGGACCCTAGGACTTATGAGTCCTTAACACTCACAAACCGGTGGAGTATCCAAGGATTATGATCCTAAAACTCATAGATTGTGATATACAAGTAGGGACAAGGAGGAGTCCTATACACTCATAGGTATATGGGTGGGTTGGGGTTTTTAGTCAAGAATATTGACTATTACTATTTTCCCGAATAAAATGGTGATCTACGGATCGGATATTTTCCAAGTATATATATACTAATAAGTATTTCATAACTTGGGGGAAAGATTATTTATTTAAGTATCACCCTATGTTTGGGTCTTATACTTGAAACGCTAGTTATTCTATATTTAGCCTGCTACTCGCTCGGTACTTGTACTGACCCCTTCGGGGGGCCCCACCATTTTCAGGTTGAAGCTAGAGCTTGCTACTTGCACCTTCTCACGGGTGATATCAAATCAGGGAGACGTGGTTCGTGCTTCCTTATTTTCTTTCAAACTACCGAACACTTGCTCATGGATAATTGTTTTACTACAAACTATTTTTGGGGCTTGCATGCCCATGTTGTCGGCCGGTTGTGGCCCATGACTTACCGTTGAATATTTCCGCTATTCATTGGTTTAATGTGATGTTGTTATGTATGTTTACTACTGAGTATGGATGGATTGTTTTCTCGAACGCCTTGTGTAATTAAGTGAGGTTGACCCGTGGGTGACGTCACTTAGTTATACGGCGGTTGTACACGCGCTTGGATTGCGGTCTGGGGCGTGACAATTAAGTGGTATCAGAGCCATCTCAGTTCTAAACATTATAATCAACCTCTCACAAAAGATTTTGCAAAAGAGTTTTTACCGAAAACCATGAGCATTGTATTTTGACGTTTATAGGACTATTGGTGCTTAAGTTGCAAGGCCTCTAATTGTTAAGACGGTACCCTTAACAATTGGTATGGTAGTGACTTGGGCCAATACGTGTCTGTAACGTTCTTCCGTCAGTTGACATTTATAGGAGTCTAATGGCTCATCCATATTTCTTTCAGAAATAGAGGGCAGGCGAATGAGGACCAGGAACAATCCGAGGGGGCAGGCGCCGGTAGTATCCCAAAGGGGAAGCCGGGCTGCATCTCGGGGTTCGAGAGGAGGCCGTGGAGGCCGTGGAAGCCGTGGAGGTCATCAAGCTCAATCTGTGAGTGATGGCCATGTAAGCTCGGTGTATGAAACCAACACCGAGGACTATGACTCAACCTACGTTCCAGAAACGGAGCATGAGGAGACCCCGTATGATGGGGGGGACACATACACCGATGATGACGATGAGAGTGATGCCCGATTCGCCCAGATGGGTGAATTACTTGAGTGGTATCAAAAGGAGAAACTGAGGAGAGACCTTAGGCGCCAAGCGAGGCGTGGCTCTCGTGGTGGTTCGGGTCAAGGAAGCCGGGGAGCTTCCGTGGCCACCCCAGCGGCGTCACAAGGTGGGCGTGAGGGAGGTTTTGTTGTGAGAATCTCCAAGTACCTCAAGGAGGCTAGGGCCTTGGGGTGTAGGTCCTTTGACGGCACCGGTGACATTACCGTTGCCGCCGATTGGATTAAGAAGGTGAAGGATGCATCAAGAGACATGCAAATCACACCGGACGTGAAGTTGACTGTCGCTTCACGGCTACTTGAAGGGATAGCTTCTACGTGGTGGGAGAGCGTGGAAGGGAAGTACCATGGGGAAATAACATGGGCGGACTTTGAGCTAGAGTTCTATGCTCAATACTACTCCGAGTACGAGGTGAATGTGAAACGGAGAGAGTACACTAACCTCAAACAGAAAGAGGGCGGCACAGTTAAGCAACTGGAACAAGAGTTTAGAACCTTGGCTAGGTTCTTGCCGGAGTACGCGGTTGATGAGAACCGCATGACGGAGCACTTTTGGGATGCCCTACTCTTGGACATCCGTGACCGAGCTACGTACTCGCGCCACATGACCTTCAGTGAGGTGGTGGAGCAGGGCCTTCTCGGGGAGGCCCAATGGAATGAGAGAAAAGAGAGAGACGCCGAGGAGGCGAAAAAGAGGAAATGGCAAAGTTCGGGGCCGCCCGAGCAAGCACGAAAGGATAAGCACGGTGGAGGTGGCGGTTCGTTCAAGACACCGGCACCACCGGCAAAGAAGAACAGGGATGCTCGGTGGCATGCATCCTCCTCCCAAAAGACGGGACCCCCTAGGTGTGCTAATTGTTCGAAAAATCACTTTGGGAAGTGCAATGCACCCCCAAGGTGTTATCAATGCGGGAACACGGGCCACATGAAGGCCAATTGCCCACAATTAGGGGGTGGAGGAGCTTCGGGATCCGGAGGAGGAACCATGACGGGAAGAAACCGTGCGGGACCATCAAACGGCGGTACGGGAAGAGGCAACGCATCCACAAGTCATGCCGCGTCCGTAAATCAAGGCGGGACCCAAGCACGAGTGTACGCAATGACCGAGGCGGATGCGCGAGCAAACCCGGACTCCGTTGCAGGTAATACACTTATTTTCCTATATTTCTAGGCTTATTTGGGTCATATGAGTCATTGGGTTTGGGTGCGGGCCACCCCGGGGTCAAACCCCGCGAATTCGGGGCGAAACGGGCTAAAAACAACTACGCGCGATCGCGCGTACCTACAGACGCACGACCGTGCGTGCGAGGCAGTAGCCTCTGGCCGTTTTCCGCGCAGACGCACGCCGTGCGTGCAGGTAAGGCACGCCGTGCGTAGGACGCACGATCGTGCGTGACCAGCTACGCACGATCGTGCGTAGCCGGCAGTGGCGGATTCCGGATTTTTCAAGCACGCACGACCGTGCGTGCCACCCAGGCACGCCGTGCGTGGACCCCCAACACCCGAAACTTGATTTTTTTCGCCCCGTTCTTCTACGTTTGGACCCCCGTTTGATCCCAAACATTAGTATGAGCCTAATAACCTCCTAAAAATGTGTAAAAACATTAGAAAATGTATCTTACATGGTGTATAAATGTAGGAACATTAAAGATCAATGGTAGGTGTGCGAGGATCCTCATCGATACCGGGGCACAACGCTCATTTGTGAGTGAGGCGTTCGCCGAGGGCCTTGACGTGCCATTGACACCTATGGCGCAAACATTGCTAGTTTCCACACCGTTAGGAGACGACGTGGAGAGAAATCATTACTATCCGTCGTGCGAGGTAGAAGTGACGGGTCAACCTTTGACTTGTGATTTCGTACCTCTAAGCATGTTGGAGTTCGATGCAATCCTAGGAATGGATTGGCTCGAGAAACACCATGCTCGAGTAGATTGCTACACCAAGGTGTTAGAGCTCGAGGATGATCAAGGAAACACACTATGTTTCGAGGGAGATCGGGGGAAATCTAATGCTTGTATAATATCCGTGATGAGAGCACGGAAGATGATGAGGAAGGGATGCCACGCATACCTTGCCTACGTAGTGGACGATACCAAGAAGGAAGTCGACATCAAAGATGTACGGGTCGTGTGCAAATACCCGGATGTCTTTCCCAAAGACCTACCGGGGCTCCCACCCGATAGAGAGATAGAGTTTGTAATCGAAGTGGAGCCGGGAACCAAACCCATTTCGATTCCCCCTTATCGAATGGCACCGGCCGAACTCCAAGAGTTGAAGGTCCAACTACAAGAATTACTGGACAACGGGTTCATCAGACCCAGTCATTCACCGTGGGGGGCACCCGTACTCTTCGTGAAGAAGAAGGATGGTACACTAAGAATGTGTATTGACTACCGACAGTTGAACAAGGTCACAATCAAGAACAGGTATCCCTTACCGAGGATTGATGACTTGTTTGATCAACTTCGGGGGGCAATAGTGTTCTCAAAGATTGATTTGAGGTCGGGGTATCATCAGTTGAAGATCAAGGAGAGCGACATACCTAAGAGTGCATTCCGCACTAGGTATGGTCATTACGAGTTCCTTGTGATGTCATTTGGTTTAACCAACGCACCGGCAGCATTCATGGACTTGATGAACCGTGTGTTTAGTGAATACTTAGATCAATTTGTGATAGTATTCATTGATGATATCTTGATATATTCCAAGAGCGAGGAGGAGCACGAACATCATTTGAGGCTTATACTTGACCGGCTAAGGGAAAAGCAGCTCTTTGCCAAGTTCTCTAAATGCGAATTTTGGCTTAAGGAGATTGGGTTCCTTGGTCACGTCATATCCGGTTCGGGCGTTGCTGTGGATAACGCCAAGATAAAGGCTATCATGGATTGGGAGAGACCCAAGAATGTGAAAGAGATACGTAGTTTCCTTGGCTTAGCAGGATACTATCGTAAATTTGTTGAAAAATTTTCTGTATTGGCGTCTCCATTAACGAAGCTCACAAAGAAAGGGGCCAAGTTCATATGGGACGACAAGTGTGAGAAAGGGTTCCTTGAATTGAAGAAACGACTTACCGAAGCACCAGTCCTTGCCCTACCCATACAGGGGATAGGGTATGACATTTACAGCGATGCTAGCATCCAAGGACTTGGATGTGTACTGATGCAAAACGGTAAAGTGATTGCCTATGCTTCAAGGCAATTGAGAAAGCACGAGGTGAACTACCCTACCCATGATCTAGAATTAGGGGCGGTAGTGTTTGCACTGAAAATCTGGAGGCATTATCTCTACGGGGAGACATGTCACATTTTTACAGACCATAAGAGCTTGAAGTACGTATTCACTCAGAAAGAGTTGAATATGAGGCAGAGAAGATGGATGGAGTTGATCAAGGACTATGACTTGATCATCGACTATCACCCCGGAAAGGCCAATGTCGTGGCCGACGCACTGAGCAGGAAGAATACGACAGGGACGCTACTCACGTGTCTACAGGCATTGGGGGCACGCGTGGAGGTGTCCACGTGTGGGGCTCTCATTGCTCGATTTGAGGTTAGGCCCACCCTATTGGGCGAGATTAGTCGAAGTCAGGCCATGGATGAGGAATGTCAGAAGATCCGTGAAAGGATCCTTGCGGGGCCCGTTGAGAACTTCCGAGTACGCGATGACGGTCTATTATTGTTTAAGGATCGTGTATGCATACCAAGGAATGAAGAACTCCAGAAGTCTATACTCGAGGAGGCTCATTCTTCAGCTTATGCTATGCATCCAGGAGGTACTAAGATGTACCGAGATTTGAAGGAAAGTTACTGGTGGTCAGGTATGAAGAGAGACATCGCCGAGTATGTGAGTCGATGTCTTACTTGTCAGCAAGTTAAGGCAGAACATCAACACCCGGCAGGGCTTTTGCAGCCACTCACCATCCCAGAGTGGAAGTGGGAGCACGTGACCATGGACTTCGTGGTGGGGCTGCCACGAACAGTGAATAACTATGACGCAGTATGGGTAGTGGTTGATAGGCTCACCAAGAGTGCACACTTTTTGCCTATCAACATTACTTATCCTCTTGAAAGATTGGCCAAGCTCTACACGGAGGAACTTGTGAGATTACATGGAGTCCCGATATCCATTGTCTCGGATAGGGATCCACGATTCACATCCCGATTTTGGCCAAAGTTTCAAGCATCGTTGGGTACTAAACTGAAGTTTAGCACAGCTTTTCACCCACAGACGGATGGACAGTCCGAACGGGTGATACAGATTTTGGAAGACATGCTTAGGGCATGTGCTCTGGAGTTCCAAGGAAGCTGGGACAAGCATTTGGCTCTGGTAGAGTTTGCTTATAACAACAGTTATCAAGCAAGTATCGGCATGCCTCCATACGAGGCGTTGTACGGGAGAAAATGCAGAACACCGTTGTGTTGGGACGAGGTTGGCGAGGCCAAACTCGAAGGGATAGAGCTGGTTGAGATCACCAAGGCTAAGGTAAGGATCATTCGGGATAGATTGAAGGCTGCTCAGGACCGACAGAAGAGTTATGCTGATAAACGGCGGAGACCGTTGGAGTTCGAAGTCGGTGATGAGGTCTTCCTAAGGATTTCTCCTTGGAAGGGCATCATTCGATTTGTATCGAGGGGAAAGCTTAACCCCCGATACATTGGTCCGTTTGAGATCCTTGAAAGGATCGGGGCCGTGGCTTACCGTCTCAAGTTGACGCCTGAACTTGAGAAGATACATGACGTGTTTCATGTATCAATGCTCAAGAAATACATACGAGACCCATCTCATATTCTTGAGAAACCACCGGTAGAGATCCGTGAGGACTTGCAATATGCGGTGGGACCAGTGAAGATTGTTGGTCAACAAGTGAAGAAGCTTAGGAATAAGGAGATTCCTATGGTAAAGGTTCTTTGGAGAAGTGATCGAGTCGAAGAAGAAACTTGGGAGACCGAGGTCTCAATGAGGGAGCAATACCCATTTCTTTTCGATTAGATACTTGGATTTCGGGGACGAAATCCCAAATAAGGGGGGGTGAACTTGTAACACCGTCCCCAAATATATTTACTTTTATGTAAATAATGTATTGAACCTTACTAAGGGATTAATGAATTTACGAAGTTGTAAATTTTTATTATTTCTTTCGCGTGAAAAGTAAATTGCACGTGGGACCCACACCGGGAGCGGGGGCCGCCCGACATTCCCGAGACCATATATTTTATTCATCTTGGTCTAGATAATAAATATATAGTGGTGAATATTTCATTTGGACCATGGAAAGGCCCAGAGTTGACCGATTCGTCAAAAGAAGCCCAAATTACCGGTACTGGTAATTTAACTGATAACAGCCCAAACTGAATTTCGGAGGCTTATAAATTAAAGTTGGGGAATGTATATTCATTATACATGTCATAATGAGTAAGAGCACATAATATATTTTATTTGACCCGATAAAATAAAATATATTTAAAACAGTCCGAAAAATACAACTTTCGGGACCGATTGTACACTTCGGGACAAAAAGGGTTGACCTCCCACATGAGTGGGGGCCAACCCACGAATTTGGACACTCAAGGAGAGTGTTGGCCGGCTGGTGGGATAGGGAAGTATGGGGAGGGGATTGTGATATGAAGGAAATGGCATCAAAGGTACCTAAAGTGGACCCCCATTCTACACTCATTGGATTAATGAGACAAAAGCTCATCCCCATCCCCCTCTCTCCCTAATGTTCGGCCATCCCTCATCCAGCAAGAGCAAGAGAGCTTCCACCTTCCTTCTCCATTGTTGAAGAGAGCTCAACAAGAAGAAATCCCAAGAAAAGGAACTAAAGTGCTAAAAGTGTGAATAATTAAGGTAATGACCTTATTATAACTTCTTCTTCATTTTCTCCTACCATATGAGGTATATATCATGTGAAGGACCTCTAGTATGGTTCCACATGTTATGAGTATGGATTTATGGGATGGAAGATGGTTCTAAGTCCAAGAACGGACTTAGAAGCCAAAACGACCGGTTCACCGGGAAATGACCTTTTAGAGGTTATTTGTATTAATATGGGTTTTATGATTATAAAACCTTGTTAGGCACTTGTAAAGGGTGTTTCAAGTGATTTCACAAAGTTGGAAGAGTCGCCGGAGTTGTCGCCGGAGTTGACCAAAAGTCGCCGGAGTTTCACCGGAGTTCAACCAAGAAGGGTAGAACTTCATACGCTAGTTCAAGGTGAGTGGACGGCTTAATATCTTATAACTTTTGGGTTAATTATGAGATTACCTAAATAAATGTTATATGTTTTCATAATGATGTTTAAAAGATATTTAAACATGTGATTAGCCAACATTATCAAGTTGTATGAAAAGAATTAATTGATTATGCATGAAATATGATATGAGAGATTATATAAAATGCACATTAGCTTGAAGTGTAAAAGAAGCTCAAATGAGTATTATTGACTTAATTATATGATGATTAAGTTGATATGAACAAGGCTTGAATTGGCGGTCAACGACAACGTTGACCGATGGATGATGGATTAATTAATATCGGTTGATGTTAGTTAATTATACATTTATTTAAATGCATGGCTTTGCATGGATTGTGATACATAAGAATTATGTATTGGATTAGTTATGAGTAACTAAGGATGATATAGACTCTATCTAGGTTGATAGGAGGTTGATCATAGGAAAACTTGGTGGAGGACCCTAGTACTTAAGAAGTACTTAACACTCAAACTTGGTGGAGGACCCTAGTACTTAAAAAGTACTTAACACTCAAACTTGGTGGAGGACCCTAGTACTTAAAAGTACTTAACACTCAAACTTGGTGGAGGACCCTAGGACTTAAAGTCCTTAACACTCAAACTTGGTGGAGGACCCTAGTACTTAAAAAGTACTTAACACTCAAACTTGGTGGAGGACCCTAGGACTTAAAGTCCTTAACACTCAAACTTGGTGGAGGACCCTAGTACTTAAAAAGTACTTAACACTCAAACTTGGTGGAGGACCCTAGGACTTAAAGTCCTTAACACTCAAACTTGGTGGAGGACCCTAGTACTTAAAAGTACTTAACACTCAAAACTTGGTGGAGGACCCTAGTACTTAAAAGTACTTAACACTCAAACTTGGTGGAGGACCCTAGGACTTATGAGTCCTTAACACTCACAAACCGGTGGAGTATCCAAGGATTATGATCCTAAAACTCATAGATTGTGATATACAAGTAGGGACAAGGAGGAGTCCTATACACTCATAGGTATATGGGTGGGTTGGGGTTTTTAGTCAAGAATATTGACTATTACTATTTTCCCGAATAAAATGGTGATCTACGGATCGGATATTTTCCAAGTATATATATACTAATAAGTATTTCATAACTTGGGGGAAAGATTATTTATTTAAGTATCACCCTATGTTTGGGTCTTATACTTGAAACGCTAGTTATTCTATATTTAGCCTGCTACTCGCTCGGTACTTGTACTGACCCCTTCGGGGGGCCCCACCATTTTCAGGTTGAAGCTAGAGCTTGCTACTTGCACCTTCTCACGGGTGATATCAAATCAGGGAGACGTGGTTCGTGCTTCCTTATTTTCTTTCAAACTACCGAACACTTGCTCATGGATAATTGTTTTACTACAAACTATTTTTGGGGCTTGCATGCCCATGTTGTCGGCCGGTTGTGGCCCATGACTTACCGTTGAATATTTCCGCTATTCATTGGTTTAATGTGATGTTGTTATGTATGTTTACTACTGAGTATGGATGGATTGTTTTCTCGAACGCCTTGTGTAATTAAGTGAGGTTGACCCGTGGGTGACGTCACTTAGTTATACGGCGGTTGTACACGCGCTTGGATTGCGGTCTGGGGCGTGACAGGTTGGACTCGGGCCGGTTCGGGCCCGGTTCGGGCCTGGGCCCGGCCGGGCCTCGGGCCAGGAAAGGGAGGCCCGAGCCCGAACTGCCGGTGGCCGGTTCCGGTCCCGGTTCCGGTCCCGGTTCCGGGCCAAACCGGGCCGGGCCGGGCCGGGCCGGGCCGGGCCGAACCGGCCCAATTAATTTTTTTTTTGTTCTCCTATTTAATCCCCTACCCCTCCCCCTCAACCCCAAACCATCCCAAACCACCTCAAATGGCCCAAAATACCTAATCCAACCTAAAACTTAAAAAAATTTCAAAAAAAAAAAAAATTAAAATCCGGCCCGGACCGGGCCCGAACCGGCCGGGCCGGTTCACCAAAACCTGGGATGAGCCCGAACCGCCCAGCATCCGGGCCGGGCCGAACCGAACCGGTGGACCCACCGGGCCCCGGGCCGGGCCGGGCCAAACAGTAACCGAGCCGGGCCGCCCGGCCCGAGTCCAGCACTACGCATAAGCCTTAAACAGAAGAAAGAATGTCAAAAATATAACTTCCAGCTTTTAATAAGACACAAATGGGATCAAAATTCGTTTGGACCAAAAAGAGAGCAAAAATGTATCAAACTGACTTAAATGCCCCTAAACTAATAGGCTAACCTTCCTTTTCCGCTCGACATCTTCTCCGGTGCTCCCTGGCAGCTCTGCATCCATCCTTCAACTCCCTTTTCCGCTCCATAGCCGACATCATCGAACTTTTAACTCTCTGAGCACAATCATCTTTGCCGCCGTCAATTTGCGCCATCGTCATCCAGTTGCACCTCCGCTGTCATCCAGTTTCACCGTCGTTGCCACCTAGGTTATTCTTCTTCGTCTTATTCATCTTATCCTTCTTTCTTCTTCGATCTCGTTCGCAGATCGTTGATTCCATCTAAGTTGTGAAGGCGAGGGTGAAAGGTGCTGACGATTGCAATGGCTACATTCCAGATCTAATTCAAACGGCTAGGGCTATTTAGGGTTGAACAGTGGTAGGCGAGAGGTGCGGATATTGCGCCGGTGAGGTTGGGTGATTGGCTGTGGCGGGGGAGGGCTGGGCTGGTGTGAGGCAGGGTAGGGGGTCCGGCCAGCGGATGGGGTTAGGTTGGGGAGGGGGCTGGGTGAGGTGGGGGTTGGGTGAGCCAGACGGGTGGGATGAGGTTGTCGCCAACGGTGGCTGCCGGAGGTGGCCAGGGTGATGGCCGGTAACGAACTCTTAGGTTGGATTGGATAACAAGTCAAAATTGGGTAACAATAACCGGTGGGACGGATAAATGTAACTGGAATGGGTTGAGTAATTGTAACTCGGGCAATTGTAAGTGTAACTGGACGAGTCAGGTCGGGTCACTGTGACTGAACGGGTCGAGCAACTTTCTTTAGACGGGTCGGGTAATTGTAATTGTACAGGTCAATTAGTTGTCACTGGACGAGCGAACATTGGTCACTGTGCAGAATTTTTGGTCACTATTGGAATTTGAATTTTTGGTCACTACTGATATTTGGTCACTGACGAATTTTGGTCACTTTAATATTATTGGTCACTGTGACGTTACTGTAGCAATAATGGGTGAAATAATATTAGTATAAGGGTATAATAGTCTCCTAAATTCTTTTTAGTCTCATTTTTGGAAATTGAGGAAGAAGTTCACTTCTTTGTCCATGACTTTTTTTTTACTAATATTTTAGACATAACCTCAACAAAGAATACACAAGGCAAAAAAAATACTCAATTTCTTTTTTCCAGTATATTATATTGGATTTTGAGGTGGAGTTTCCAACAACTCCTGCCCTATTGTGGGAGGGAAATTATTGCTTCTTCACTTCTTCTTGCTTAGCCCCGTCATTGCTTTCTAACTGTGGAAGAGTCTGCAAATTCAACATCAACTGCAGTTTTTTACAGAGTAATACACAAAATTTAAAACAAAAAGCTCATAACTCAGACACAAATGATAAAGGCATGGCAGAATCATAAGTGGGAGACAATCAGAATCTATGAGTGATTGACAGGCTACTCTTTCTTCATATTTTCACTTAAAGAAAGGACTCTCTTTTGCCTCTCCTGACCGAACTCGCAAACAAGAACAATAGATAACCGAGAGAGTAGCATCAAATGCCTCTTTATCTGAGGAGGCTTTGCTGGCTGGCTCATCCTCGAAGCCCAATAAGAAAACATTTTAGAGCAGGGATGAGACGGAAAGTGTGTATTCCTCTAACACATAGCAAGTTAATACACTAATGGGAGTCTTGGAGCAGCATTTTATCATATTGTTGGGATGCATGTCCAATTAGCAAACAAATTGTTTAGAAATGATATATTAAAACCCACATTTAGTCATTTAGTACAAAGACAAAGTTTTTCAATGAAAAGAGCCATTACAAGCACATAATAAGAAGCATTATATTGTTTTAATCCAATGAGCACTAGATATTCTTTGAGAAAAATACAAGTAATAAGTGAAAGGAAAGGTACCAAATCAGGTTTAAAGTAGTTGTGAACAACAGATGCACCGGTGAGCAAAGAGGCAATAACTACAACACATGACCACGCAAGAGATGGAGTTCCTGTGGGAGTCTTTCCTCCACCAAATTTCTTACTCATCTCCCAAACTCACAAACTGATAGACAATAGAGTAGGGCACAATTAACAATAGTGTAGTGCAAAAGTAAAGGTAGGATCTATAGAGAAATGCTTACTGCCTACAAAATAAATGGAAAATAACATAAAAGGACAAACATAGAATTGTGCAAGTGTTTTCTGCCAAACATGAAAATAAGACTTGAATTAAAATGAGAATATGAGACTTAAAACCTTGTGAGATAAAACTATAGAAGAGCAAAAATTTCAAACACCGTAAGATGACAATGATTTTAGAACATTAACTTGTCATTCGTTCTTTTTTACTTACTCTGATTTAATTAGTCAAAGAATACTAAGAGTTCTTTCAAGGAAGAAGCATGACTATTCCGCTTGCCATCCAGATCCCATAATAAGTCAATGTGTTTCAATTATTCTTACAAACAAAACATTAATTTGAGTAATTCAAACCTGTTAGCAATATGCAGTTGAATACTTGAATTATCTATCCTTTAATCCAAAAAAGATCTAACTAATAGGCATAGCTTTTACTCAATCTACCCATTTAAACAACTAAATCAATCAATATCAGACTAAGAATAGGACAACATTAATTAACCTAACTAATCAAGCAAATCAGAACAAAGGATTAAACTCACCCGAGGGACATAACCAATATCACAATCTAATACGAGTACTAATTCATTGCATTGATAGTTCTCTCATCCTTTCTTTTACCTTTCTAGTGCCCGTGTATTAAGATTTGGTCTTAGAGTGGTATTAAAATTTTGAACTGATAACACGCATTAGCTGCACATTTCCATCATTTGCAATGGAGCCAAAGACTCACTATTTTTTGGCTTGGGAATATGATGGAATAAAGCAAAATGACTTACTAAACTGTCTGCGCTTCTTTGTTACGAAGCAACAGTCAGTCCATGCAATTTTCGGCGAGATTTTCACCATGGGTCATCCGGAAACAATCTCTCTGTGCTTTAGTAGAGGGGTAAGATTGCGTAAATCTGACCTCCATTACTCCCACCGAAGGTGTGGGAGCCTTTGCGGCATTGGGGTTATGATGATGATGAACACGCACTAGCTGCACATAGAATATGCAATCCTTAACAAATACATGCACCACATTGATTTTATATCCTTAACTTATCTTTTTTAACATACCTTAATCTTTTTATATTTCTTATCTTTGTTTTCCTTTTGACTCCGATATCATGTACATTCATGTTAGCCGACCTCAAAATCTTTTGGAACTAAGGCTTGAATGTTGTTGTTGGTCTTATTTTTATGAACTAACAAATACTTTAGTAAGTTTCTGATTTGCACGTATATTACAAGAGAGAAAGAGAGAACACTGTGGAAGGATGGATGGGATTCTCTTTATTACACATTCGTAGGAATAAACTTAAGAAGAAAGAACACTCAAGTAATCTTCAACATCAAATACTGAGCAAGTGAGCAGATATTTTACATTTTCCGGAAAAACAAGAACAAGAACGGTTCTGTCAAATAGCATAACCCAGATTTTGAAATAATGATTAGAATGAGAATCAATAGGAAGGGGATAAAAACCCGTGCTCGTTTAGCAGATTGATGAAGTAACGAAATCCAAATAAATAGATGGAGCACCAGTGTTTCCGGGCCAAACAATGAAGAAAATGGAAAAAGAAAAAGAAAATGTACCTGAAACCCAGGTCTGATGCAGCAGCAGTTCTTTGGCTTGGCAGTCTCCCCACGCAGATTCAGAAATTTCACGATCTGGAGTGGGATACTGGATTTTGACAAATCCAATCTGATAATAGAATCCAACATTTTAATCTGATAAATATATCCATACACTGGGATTTCAAGACACCGATAATACATATACTGATAAAGTGATAAACCCCTAGCTAAACTGATAAAGTTTGATGAGTAAGGGACTGAAATGCAGTACCCTTCGCTGAACCAGGAGCTGGGAGAATGACCAGGAGCTGGGAGAAGGTCGTTGCTGGAACCGGAGATGGATTAATTCGTACGCATGGAATGGCCGAGGGGACAACCTTTTTGTGGATTGTAAAATTGGATTATTTTTGCATAGAGAGCAGAGCATCTTCAAGCAGTTTTGGGCCGGTATTGATTTGCTCGCATTTAAAGCTCAAATAATATCCAAACTGTTAGTATTGTTAAATAAAGAGATAAGGGTCGGTCTCAAACTTGAAAAAAAATGTCAAATAAGGCCATATTTAAGATGCTCTGTCCGGCCGACGCCATTTGGGGTGGTTCCCAGTAGAATTTTTTGATGAAATTTTTTGAGAATCTTATTCATTAAGTCTAGTTTACTCATATCAAATTTGAACTAAAACTTTAATCGGGAATGCATTCAAATGAATTCTTGAAGATAATTGTACCGTTAAAAGCGCAGTTATCTTCATGAATTCACTTGAATGCCTTCCCGATTGAATTGTTAGTTCAAATTTGATATGAGTAAACTAGACTTAATGAATAAGATTCTCAAAAAATTTCATCAAAAAATTCCATCGGGAACCACCCCAAATGACGTCGGCCGGATAGAGCATCTTAAATATGGCCTTATTTGACATTTTTTTTTCAAGTTCGAGGCCCTATCTGACCCTTATCCCTAAAGAGATAAAAAGTTGTTACAGATAGTTAGTAGTTCGTTACATCAATACATTGTAAGCTGAATAAGAGTAAATCATGTACATATAAATACTGACTTCAATACTAGAACTACGAGTATCATTTTCTCTTTGTAATGAAAACTTTCTGAATGAGTTCATTTCCAATCTTCTTCTTCCTCATGTATGCTTGTATGATCCAGTGCTTGAATTCATGTTTTATCATCTCCATATCCATCTGATTCACATGGTACTACTTTCTTCACCAAATTCTAAAGGGGTATTACCCAAAATGGGACTAAAAAAGTTTGAAAATTCCAAAATAGGACTTCCATATTTTTATTCTCAAAATAAGACTAATTACTATCATGTTTTGGCAGTATCAGACTTCAAACATGGCAATATTTTCCAAATTTGGCAGTAATTAGTCCTATTTTGGAAATAAAAACGTGACAGTCCTATTTTAAAATTTTCAAACTTTTTTAGTCCCATTTCGGGAACTTTCCCAATTCTAAACCTAATTCTCTTCAATGACGACGAAAACCATTGATTTCAATCACGAGCTCTATTTAGGGCAAAGTGATCGTCCGAGTTTCATATTATCCACAAGAAAGCTAGACGGACAGAATTACGAAGCCTGGGAAAGATCAGTTCGTATTTTGCTCATAGCCAGAAATAAGCTTGGATTTGTTGATGGAAGTTGCAAGAAATCTGAATCCGATGTCGCGATGGGCAAACAATGGGAACGTTGTGACAAAACAGTAATTTCTTGGCTATTGAATTCTTGTGAGAAATCGATATCTTCCAGTGTTTTATACTGTAATACTGCTCAAGATGTCTGGAAGGAATTGAATAATAGATTCAGTCAGAATAACGGACCTAAAATTCTTCAGATAGAGAAAGAGTTAAATGGAATGGAAAAAGGTTCTTTATCTGTTTCTGCATATTATACCAAGTTGAAAGGTTTATGGGATGCATATGATTGTGTTGTCCAAATGCCTAGTTGCAAATGTGGATTATGTACTTGCAATATCAATTCTCAAATTTCAAAGATGATCAAGAAACAAAGACTTGTGATGTTTTTAATGGGCCTGAACAGTGTTTACAAAACTGCTAGAGGAAATGTATTGATGTTGGATCCTTTACCTGATGTAGACATTGCTTATAACATAATCACTCAAGATGAGACACAAAGAGAATTTTCTGATGAAGGAAAAATGAATTCTGAGAACATGGCTTTTGCTGCAAACAAGACGTTTGGTAGAGGTTATAGCATTGGGAACTCTACAAAATCTGTATATAACTTCGGCATTGGAAATTCTAGAAATGAGAATTATGCTAAGATTAATGCTGGAAGTGCTAAACAACAGGCTTACAATAAAAGAATGATGTATTTCTGTGATCACTGCAAAATGCAAGGACATTCTGCAGAAAGATGTTATAAATTGCATCCAGAACTGAAGAAGAATTTCAGAGAGAAAAGATTTGATGCTCAAGCTACATCAGATATGAGTTCTGAATCACAACCTACTGTGTTTGCTTCTGATGAGAAAGTTGGAGTTATCACACCTGAGCTATATCAACAGATGATATCTCTATTAAGCAAGCATAATGATGCCTCTACACAGAATTTCAATGATGCTCTCTTAGCAGGTAAATTTTGCTTTCTTTCTTCATGCAGTAATAACACTTGGATTCTTGACAGCGGTGCTAGTGACCATATCACACCACATCTTTCACACTTCTTGACATATGAGCCAATTAAAACTGCATGTCACATTACCATTCCAAATGGTCAGAAAGTTTCAGTCATGCACATGGGCACAGTTCAACTCACACCTCACATAACTTAAGGATGTGTTACATGTTCCAAACTTCCAGTTTAATCTCATCTGTACCAGCAAAATTACAAAAACACCACAATCTCATCTCATTTTTACTCCCACCCAATGTTTCATATAGGACCATTTGATGAATCCTCCTCAACTCCTTGGTAGAGAACATGGTGGTCTGTACTATGTTGCTCCGCATACAAGATCAACAAATCTCCTCACCAATAGTTTCATCTCTTCCAATACAACTCAAGCTCATTTGTCTTCAAGTGACCATCTACAACTTTGGCATTGTAGATTAGGACATAGGCCTTATTGTAGAATGAAACATATACATTTAGAATTTGTATCATACCAGTCAGCTTCTAAATGTATTTGTAATATCTGTCCAAAGGCAAGACAACACTATGATTCCTTTTGTAATAGTGAATAATAAAGCTTCCACTTCTTTTGAACTACTTCATGTTGATCTGTGGGGTCCATATGCAAATAGTACTCATAATGGTAACAGATTTTTCATTATCATAGTTGATGATTATTCTAGAGCTACTTGGACTCATTTACTAAGCTCTAAATCTTGTCCTTTCTCCTTCCTCCAGAGTTTTGTTACTTTCATTGAAAATCAATTCAAAACTACTGTCAAAATCATAAAATCTGACAATGGTATTGAATTTAAAGATAATAATGCCCATAATTTCTATTCTCAAAAGGGATTATACACCAAACCAGTCTTGTCAATACCCCTCGACAAAATGGGAGGGTAGAAAGAAAACACAAACATCTTCTTGAGATTGCTAGAGCACTATACTTTCAGTCTAAACTTCCAATAAAATACTGGGGTGAATGTCTTCTTCATGCCACATATCTCATAAACAGAATACCCATTGTTGTTCTAAACAATCTTTCACCATATGAACTTCTCTATTCCCACAAACCTGCATATGAAATGGTGATTCACACAAACCACCATTTCATCATCATGAGAATTTTCACATAAACCAAAAGTGAAAATAATACTTGTATTATGTATACTTTTTCTCTCAATATTATCTTCTGTTTAGACTTTGTATATGCATTAAGAAAGTGATAAATGTGTTGCTTAAAGTTGTGTGAATGAGAGAAAGTGAGGACAAATGCTGACATGATATGTTGTGAACTATAAATTCTTTATCAAAAAAAGAAAAATGAATTTAATTGGAACAAACAGAAAAATAAAAGAATGAAGACATTAAGACAATACTGGGACGGAGGGAGTAGTATTTTTTTTCTCTTTTGAAAGTTTTTTAATCCGGAAATAGATTACTTGATTCTTTTGAATGATGGACTACCAAGTCTAATCCTGCAATAGGGCCTTAGCCTAAAACTCTAATCTCTATGACACTTACTTCTAAACAAAATGAATAATTGAAAAAACAATGACAAATATATGATCCAAATAATGAAATTTTTATACTTTCATTACTATGGTTATATTCAGCTTCACACTATAGTGGCTATGCATACTTTTTTTAAAAGGAAAAATCACTTGTACTAATGTCATTAGGATTCCGATTGTTACAATAAACTCAAAGAGACCAACACTGACAACATTTATATGTAACCAACTAACACTATTACCTCTATGAATAGACTTAGAAACGATCTCCCATAAAAGAGCAACACCAATCACTAACCACCAAATGGATGTGACACTGCAATCACTGGTCATATAGATCATTCTAATGATATAATATCTAGCAGAATTGCCAATCATTATTGTATACGTAAAACTAAAGACATCAACAAAAAAATAGAGTAGTGTAAACAAACATACCGTAAAAAAATAAGATCATGCAAAATCAAATAACTGATAAATACTTCAAACTCCTTCATGCCAGTTTTCTTGAGACATCATATTCCAAACCCTGGCACCTCGTTCACTAAAATGAAGCGGTTCAAGAGGGGGGCAGACTGTTAATCTGTCTTCTTCCCTGCTCAGTCACTCACCTCCACTACTCCCACCACCTCCACTCATGTTAATCCGTCAAAAACATACCCTTCAATCTCTTCCTCAATTGCTGCATTGGGGTAACGACGTTGCTATAGATTATCCATAGAAGTCATGATTATCCTTTCTCGAACCTGCACTCGATCAAAATGCAAAAGAAAAACTGATTCGCAAAAGTGCGGCATTGCACCGCTCTCGACATGCGAGAGGAAAACCTAATTCTCGAAAAATGAGAGAAAGACCTGAACCCCAGAGAGGAGCGGCCGTCGCTTACACTGCAATCCCATTCCATGAATGACAGGAGCAGGCTCCACTTTCCTCGTTTTTACCGTGTCCCCTGTAATGACTTAAATTAATAAGTAACGTTCATTCCTTAATTATTAAAAATTAATAAGTAACGTTCATTCCTTAATTATTATGTAATATAGTATTTAGGAGTATTAATTCAATGAATCAATAGTGGAGAGATGCAAAAGTGGAAGAATCAGTCAAATAACGTGCAAAATGCGAGCAGTTACGGACTGAGCCTGATTTCTAGGCTAACTCGTCGGAACCGACGAAACTGACAGTTTGAAATGAGAATTTAAGGTTGGACAATCTCAAGGAGTGAAAGCTGGTAACAGAAGGCATTAAATGAGACGTAGAACAGGTCGTACGTTGGCAATTACAAGGAGACCTGATTTTTCGCCTGACCCGTCGGACCCGACGAACCGTCCGGACGTTTCGGTTCAACTTAGCTATTTAATATGATACAGATCATTGATGTAAAACATGCATTCTACTATCGACTTTCCTACTGAAATACATTTAAATTTACGAAATGTTCATTGTTCAATCATTCTTTTCTTGATCCATCATCTATTCTTTGATCTTTGCATGAAGACCATTTGATTTGTCATTTCCGAACGTCATAATCATATTTTACGTAGTTTAGGTTAAACAATTTGGCGCCGTCTGTGGGAATTCATGCAAAAAAGATCATCACCTATGGCGGATCAAAACCCAAGCATGGCGATGGAGTTTCGACGACAGCTCGAGATGCTAAAAGACGAGACGAGGAGGGAGATGGCTCACAAAGTCGAGTGCCTCCAAAAGGAGAATGACATTATGCGGTCACACGTCCAATATGTGGCGTCAATGGCCTCGAGTTCTAAATTTTCGAGGAGGAGTGACGCGATGACGACGGCAACCAGGATGGATTTGAACTCTATCAACGTCGTCACAGCGGACCAGTCACAAAGCGTCACCAACCCGATTTCGCTGAGTCTGGGCCTATCGTCGTACAATCGGCCGGAGTCACCGATAATCTCAGAATTGATACCCTACACTCCTTTGATTCCAATTTCCACCCCTATATCGACCATCCCAACATGCTACTTTATGGCTTCCCTAAGCCTCAGAACGCACTCTTCAAACCTACAAACCGTCACCCAGAGCCTTACTACCACCAATTCCATCCTGTCGTTATTAGAACCTTTCATTCCCTGATCCTTCACTCAGAATCAACGAAATCATGAAGTTATTGTCATTCCCTCTCCAACCCGACCAAAATATACTCAAATGGTAGGACCGATGATTGCAACAACATGTCCACCACAAATGAACATGACGGATCCCATGTCTTTCATTTTGGCCCAAATGCAGCAGATGCAAGAGAAGATCAACGAAATACCTGGAGTCCCTCCCCCGTTTGACATGGCATCACAAATGTGTTATGACGAGTCCCCTTTCGATGCTTCGATTACCAATGTCAAAATGCCAAAGCATTTTGACGTACCGTGCATGGAACCGTTTGACAGGACGTCAGATCCCGGGGAACATGTTGCACTATACAAACAAAAGACGTTGACCATCTCCGTCAGACCAGAACAAAGAGAAGCATGTATGTGTCGAGGATTTGGCATGACATTGACAGAGTCTGCTCTGTCATGGTTTATGAATCTTCCGAATGGGGGCGTCAAATCATTTTAATCAAGAGTTCGCGAGTAGTAGTGTGTTGGATAGACAAACCAGCAACCTTTATAGAGTCACACAACGACGAGATGAACCTCTTAGAGACTATTTGCATAGATTCAACAAAAGAAAGGTATCAATTCCAAGATGTGACATCCCTTCAACTATTGAGGCATTTAGGAGAGGCTTGTTCAAGGATTCCGAGCTATATCGAGAGTTGACGAAATACCCTTGTCGATCCTTCGAAGACATACAAGCAAAGACACTAGCTTTTATTCGTCTAGAAGAAGATTTACGATCCCGACGTAGACAAATCGAGTATGTTGAAGGCCATAGGAAAGTAGATTTTTTCAAGAAACATGATTACAAGTCTGAGAAACCCCATTCAAGGCCCATGGAACGAGTCGTCGAACCATGACAGAATTGACGAGATCATTCAGGACATATTGCCTGAAAGTTCAAGATGGCGAGTAGGGGTGGGCAAAAATACCGAACCGGCATGATACCGAACCGGACCGGTATGGTACCGGACCGATAAACGGGGTTTGAAACGGATCTCAAAATTTTTTGTCCCGAACCGGACCGAACCGGTTCCAAACAATGCCATGACCGGTTCTCATAAAATGAGAACCGGTACCGGACCGAACCGGACCGAAGTATGGTTTATTAAATTTGTACTACTATAGTTTATCTAAAATATATTAATTACCTCATCCGTCCCAAATTGATTTGCAAAACCAACATTTTTTGTCAAAGTTAATGTTAAGTTCTTGATAATTAATACAATTTTTAATAATTAAAATTTACATGTTTAGAAACCACATTAAAATCTCTCTAAAGTTGCAAAATCAAAATATACGAAGTACGGAGTAGTTTTTTTGAAAGGCCAAATTAGAATATAATTAAAAAGTGAAATTCTAATTAAGTGAATAAAAAGAAATTGTTTGACCAAAAAAGATTGACTTTGCAAATCAATTTGGAACGAAGGTAGTATGATATATGAAAATTGATAAATTGTGTGGATATTTTGGAGGATGGCTAAACTTTAATTTTTTCTTAAACACCTGGAAAAAGTGGCATTGTTTGGTATTGGTATGGCATGGTACCGTCCCGTTTGAAAATGGACCGTACCGAACGGGTTTGGGTCTAAGACCGAACCGTACCGAACCGTTTCAATAGTAACGGTACGGGTACGGGTTCGGCCAAATATTGGACCGGACCGGACCGTGCCCACCCCTAATGGCGAGTAGGTTTTGGCATGTCAATGCTTTATATATAAACAATAACTAACTTAAGCATCGGAGGGACGTTGGCTTCTAGCCAATGGCCACCCTTGACAAATTATTTGTATACAGGAGTAGTCAATGACAAACGAGGACAATATCTTGACATGCGTTAACAAAGCCTTATAGAAACGTCAAAACAAAAATGACGGGGCTTACGTAGGCCTTACGGAAATGTCAAAACATAAATGACGGGGCTTACAAGGGAAGAAGTGGGTTTTCACCTCTTATAAAGATGAGTGCAAACGCCACAGATTCTCTACAAACGTTTTGGCCAAAACTATACAACAGAAACACTACAGAAAGATGCTTCACAAAAGCATAACACAAACACCGAGATACTCCAATACAGAAGGAGACGACAACAATGACATCGATACGAATGACATCAAAATGAACCTTAAACATTCATATTTACGTTGACAATACAGACAGAACAATGTTTAATCTTTTTGCAGGCGTGGACAAAGTCACCGTTGCCAAACCGAAACGTCGATATATCAACATGTACAAAATTACAATTTACCCACTTGAATAAAAGAGAGTTAAAGGAAGAGAATAATTTCCTGGTTGTGTGTCTGTCCACAACCCTGAACTCCTTTATTTATAATAATGATTGTACAAGTACATTAATGAGAGTGAGGAGATGAAAGGTCAAATAAGATGAAAGATCAGTTCTAGAAAATACAGAGGAGTCTATTTAGCTACCAATAAATCTTGATAAATCTAACACTCCCCCTCAAGGTGGAGCATACAAATTGTATGTACCAAGCTTGGAACAAATAAATTCAATTCGAGGACCTCTCAAAGACTTTGTCAACACATCTGCAAGTTGATTATTGGACCCAATAAATTCAGTGCTGATTTCTTTAGACATCAGCTTTTCCTGAACAAAATGGCAATCGATCTCTATGTGTTTGGTTCTCTCGTGGAACACCGGATTTGAAGCGATGTGAAGTGCAGCTTGGTTATCACAATACATCTTCATTTGTTGAACCTTACACAACTTTAACTCTTGAAGAAACTGTTTTACCCATATGAGCTCACAAGTGAGAGACATCATTGCCCTATATTCTGCTTCAGCGGAGGATAGGGCAATTACATTTTGTTTCTTGCTTTTCCAAGAAATAATATTTCCTCCAAGAAAGACACAATATCCTGTAGTGGATCGTCTGTCCACAGGAGACCCTGCCCAATCAGCATCACAATACCCAAGGATTTGAGTGTTCCCTTTGTCTTCATATATCAAGCCTTGTCCTGGAGACTTTTTTATGTATCTTAGGATGCGAATGACAGCATTCCAATGCTCAGTGTATGGCGCCTGCATAAACTGACTAACAACACCCACTGCAAATGATAGATCTGGTCTAGTGATAGTGAGGTAAATGAGCTTCCCAACCAACCGTCTATACCTCTCTGGATTAGAAAACACCTCTCCCTGTTCTGGCAAAAACTTTTGGTTCGGGTCCATAGGACTATCTACAGGCTTACAATCGATCATTCCCGTTTCTTTTAGCATATCAAGAGCATATTTCCTTTGAGAGATCACAACACCTTTTTTTGACTGGGCCACTTCAATACCCAAGAAATATTTGAGACTCCCAAGATCCTTGGTCTGGAAATGACTGCCCAAGTGTTCATTCAAGTGAAATATTTTTGCAACATCATTTCCTATAATAACAATGTCATCCACATACACTATCAAGTAAACACATTTACTAGGAGAAGTGTGGCAATAAAAAACAGAATGATCTGCTTCACTACGTTTCAGCCCAAAAGCTTGAACAACAGAAGTAAATTTTCCGAACCAAGCTCGTGGGGATTGCTCTAGACCATAAAGAGAGCGACGTAACTTGCACACCAAACCAGACTCCCCCTGAGCAACAAACCCAGGAGGTTGCTCCATGTAGACCTCCTCATCCAGATCACCATGTAAGAATGCATTTTTTATGTCTAGCTGATAAAGTGGCCAATGACAAATGGCTGCCATGGCAAAAAAGAGACAAATAGTAGTCATTTTGGCCACTGGAGAAAATGTATCACTATAATCAAGGCCATAGATCTGGGTGTATCCCTTGGCAACTAACCGGGCTTTGAGACGATCCACTTCTCCATTCGAACCAACTTTATTGGCATAAACCCATCGACATCCAACTGCTTTCTTTCCTGGTGGAAGCGGAACTAATTCCCATGTTTTATTATGTTCAAGAGCCTGCATTTTTGCAATCATGGCTTGTCGCCATCCAGGATGATCAAGTGCTTCTTTCACATCTTTGGGAATTGTGATTGAGGAGACGGATGATATAAAGTTACAATAGGAAGGAGTAAGTCTATGATAGCTAAGGAAATTGTAAATATGATGTGGATTACGCGTAGAGCGAGTACCTTTCCTGAGAGCAACCGGCCAAGCTAAATCATCATGATAAAAAATTGTGGAAGAGGGTGATGATTGAGAAGGATCTGATGAAGAGGGCTCACTTTGAAGAATTGAATTGGTTTGTTGTGTCTTACGTTGGTAGGTAATAAGAGGAGGACTTTGGTTGGTTGAGTTGTCTACTGGATCTAAAGGAGACTGGTTGGGAAAGGAATCATCGACAATAGACGAAACAAAGGGCTCAAGAGATGGTATAGGGAGAACTTGCTGGACAGGTTGATCTCTAACTGAGAAAAAAGGAGTTTGTTCAAAGAAAGTGACATGGATAGACATATAATATCTCTTATTCTCAGGAGAGTAACAACGATACTCTTTTTGAAGACGGGAATCACCTAAGAAAACACATTTGACAGCCCAAGCTGAGAGTTTATCTAATCCTGGAGACATATCATGAACAAAACAGACACAACCAAACACACGAGGGGAAACATGAAAGAGAGGTTCATTAGGAAACAAGACAGAATGAGGGATTCTATTATTAAGAGAAGAGGATGACATTCTGTTAATAAGAAAGCAAGCAGTTAAGACAACATCTCCCCAATGATGAACTGGTACATTGGCACCAAGTAATAAGGTTCAGGCAGTCTCAATCAAGTGTCTATTTTTTCTTTCCGCTACACCATTTTGTTGAGGTGTATGAGGACAAGTGGATTGGTGTAAAATGCCATGTGAGCTTAAGAGGGAGGAAAAACCAGAGGAGAAATATTCCTTGGCATTGTCACTCCTTAAAATTTTGATTACTGTTCCAAATTGATTGCGAATTTCATTAAGAAAGCAGGAAAAGATAGACAAAAGTTCAGAACGGTCCTTCATTAAATAAACCCAAGTACACTTGGAAAATTCATCAATGAACGTGAAAAAATATTTGAAACCAAAAGAGGAAATCCGACTTGATCCCCAAACATCAGAATGGATAATAGAAAATGCAGAATTACATCTAGACTCAGAATAGCTGGAAAATGAAGATCTAACATGTTTCCCGAGCTGACAAGACTCACACTCTAAGGTTTGAAGACCGCTGAGTTCAGGAACCATTTTCTTTAATTTTGCTAGATGTGGATGTCCGAAACGTTCATGCAAGAGCTTGGGAGAAGGAGTAGCTAGACGAGAGACTGGTGATTTGTTTCCAAAATAGTAGAGACCTCTATATTCATATCCTTCTCCAATCATCTGACCCGTTCCACATTCCTGTATAACAAATGAATTAGCATCAAAGGTTACAGTACAGTTCAATGACTTTGCTAACTGGCTTAATGAAATGAGGTTAAACGGACATGTGGGGACAAAAAGAACAGATTTTAAGTTCAAGATAGGAGAAAGGGATACTTGGCCAATTCCTTGGGAAGCTGTTTTGGATCCATTTGCCATGGTAATAAGATGTGGGTGTTTAAGATGTGAGAGAGAAGAGAACAGAGAAGTATTACCAGAAATGTAGTCAGAAGCACCTGAGTTAATTATCCATGGATTTTGACTCTCTACTGATTGGGAAATGCAAGCAGTTGATGTAAGCGGAGTTTTAGAAGATTCTGTTGAGTTGCTGGACTTTAGTCTCAAATACTCTTGGTATTCCTCACCAGACAGTTTTGGATCAGAAACTTCAGAAACTTTAGATTTAGAGAAGTTGGCGGTTTTATTAGGAAACCCATGAAGGAAGTAGCAGCTCTCACGGGTGTGACCCATTCTTTTGCAATGGGTACATTGGGGACGTCCTCTTCCTGCACGTCCTCCTCTGTTTCCACGACCCCCCTCTTCCATGAAATACCATGGCTGAAATCTCTGCAGGTTCTTGAGACTTGTCACCCTTGAGTGTCACGCCCCGGACCTACCCGGACACGTCAACAATCCGCCGTACAGTACGAATAGTCAACCGCAGTCCAACACATCCATACTATACAAGGCGTCTGGAATATCGTTCACACATAGTACATCCATAAACAAACATAATGTAAAATATTCATTCAAAACAGCGGAAACATTCAATACAAGTGTTCATGCCACACTTTGGCAAACATGGGCATGCAAGCCCCAAATAAATATTTAAAATGATATCCATGAGCATTAATTAAAATGTTTATAAAATGGAAAACGGAGGAATCACGAACCACGTCTCCTCCTTTTGGATCCTCCCGAAGCAACGGCGATGGTAGCAACCTTCAAGTTCTACCTGAAACTGTGAGGTGGCCTCCCCCGTGAAGGGGAGGTCAGTACTTGGAAGCATTTGACAAGTACAATGACAACTATACTAAGTATAATCAAAGTTTCAATTTCCAAGACCCTCAATCTAGGATGTTATTTTTTTATAATCAACTCACGTTCCTTCATGCTAGAGCTCGGCTCATAGTCATACTAATTTGTGCTAGAGCTCGGCTCATAGTCACACTACGTTTTGCTAGAGCTCGGCTCATAGTCATACTACATTTTGCTAGAGCTCGACTCATAGTCATACTACATTTTGCTAGAGCTCGGCTCATAGTCATACTACATTTGCTAGAGCTCGGCTCATAGTCATACTACCACGTGCTAGAGCTCGTCTCATAGTCACGTCATCTAATCCTAAGCAATTTCTTAGTCTAGGCTCCATCCATTTGAGTAACCCTTAAGGCTTACTCCTAATATAACTTGGGATCATAAGGTCCACCTTAAGAATATCCCTTAAGGTTACTTAGCTCCAATATCTTGGAATTATCTCCAAAGACTATTGAACTATCATTCCGAGTAGTAATTCTATACTAGTCGTTCAATCTTAATATATCCAATGCAATTTCATAATAGTTCGTATATTTCAATTAAATTCCACATTCAAGTATAGTTTGACTTTAATATCAAAATATCACTTTTATCCTTCCATGACTTCTTTACATGAGGTAAAAGTATATTTATCACATTGACATTTCATGGTTAATACATCTATCATGCCATTTTATTCATAACACATAATCATACACAATTTATTCAAATTTGTATATTATGCACTTTCACTTATAAACAATATTAATTTCATTTAGGCACTTTTTATCATGTATAAACCATGCTCAACACATTTAATTCATTTAAGTAATCTCATGAAATTAACCCAATAATTATAAGCAATATAGTCGGTCATCCTCACCTTAAGTGAGCTTAAGCGTGTTCTACGCTCCTCGGTTGAACTTTGACTAATTCCGGCGAACTTTGACCAACTCCGGCGAACTTTGAACAACTCCGGCGAAACTCCGGCGAAGCTCAAAAATACTTTAATCAAGTTCCTAACAAGGTTTTAACATCATGAAACCTTAATCAATACAAATAACCTCTAAAGGGTTATTTTCCGGTGAACTTGTCGGTTTGGCTTCTAAGTCCGCTTTTGGACATAGAACCACTCTCCAACCCATTATTCCACACCCTTAGCATGTAGAACAATCTCAAGGGTTCTCCATATGATATATACCTCATATGGTAGGAGAAAAATAAAGGAAAAGTTAATATAAGGTTATTACCTTAACCTTTCACACTTTCTCCCAACTTTTCCCTTCTTCAACCCCTTCTTTGGACTCCTTAAGCTTGAGCTCAGTTCTTGGCTATGGAGGATGAGGTTGCAGAGGTTATACTTCTCTCTTGGGTCTTCTTTTTTTATCTACCATATGACTTATATATCATATGAGAAACCTCTAAGATTATTATACATGTTTAGAAGTATGGAATGAGGGGTTGGAAGGTAGTTCTAAGTCTAAGAACGGACTTAGAAGCCAAAGTGACTGCTTCACTGGAAATTAACCTTTTAGAGGTTATTTGTATTGATATGGGTTTTTTGATGATAAAATCTTTTTAGGAACTTGTATAAGGTGTTCTTAGTACTTTCATTGAGTTTACAGAGCCGCTGGATTTGTCGCCGGTGTTCAACAAAGTTCGCCGGAGTTTCGTCGGAGTTCAACCAAGAAAGGTAGAACTCCACAAAGCTCATTCGAGGTGAGTGGATAGCTTAATGTCTTGTAACTCTTGGATTATGCATGAGATAACCTAAATAAATGATATGTGTTCATAATGACGTTTAAAAGAGTTTAAACATGTGATCAACCAAGATGATTAGGCTTATATGAAGTGAACCATTGAACTGTGCATGAATATGATATAAAATTGATATAAAAACATATGTGATGTTTTGAATGGAAAAAATGGTAAATATTGATTGTTTAAGACTTAATACACGTTGAGGTTAAGTTCTGGATCAGTCGGAGTCAGTTCAGGTGGTCAATAGACCGTTGACAATGACAAATGCACTGAACTGGCACTGGTTCGGTCCTGTTTTGCCCGACTAGGTATTTTTGATATGCTTTGCATGAATAATTATGCTTAGGCCTTAAGACTTGGGTTAGTCTTGATTATTGATTATGATATAGATCCTAACCGGGTAAGGTGCATGGTAGATCATAGGTTAGGGTGGAGTACCCAAGGACCGGACGATGTCCTCAAAACTCATAGGTTAGAGTGGAGTACCCAAGGATCAGGCGGTGTCATTAAAACTCATAGGTTCGGGTGGAGTACCCAAGGGTCAGGCGTTGTCCTCAAAACCAGAAATATAATAGGTGGAGTACCCAAGGATCAGGCGGTATCCTCAAAACTCATGTATTCGAGTGGAGTACCTAAGGGTCGGGCAGTGCGCTCAAAAGTCAGTATACAATCGCGTGGAGTACTTAAGGACCTGGTAGAGTCCTCAAAACTGATTACATTTTAGTAATTCAGAATCGAACAATGTCCTTATGATACTTGAATTGGACCAGGAGGAGTCATATACACTCATACGTATATGGGTGGGTTGGGATCTTAAGTCGAGGATATTGATTACTAGTACTTTCCCAAACAAACAATGACCTACGGGTCGGGTATTTTCAAGTGTATATATACCGATATGTATTTCATAACTTAGGGGAAAGGAATATATATGTGTATGTAACACCCTATGTTTACTTGAAATGTTAGTTGTGCTACATTCAACCTACTGCTTGCTCGGTATCCACGTACTGACCCCTTTGGGGGCCCCACCATTTCAGGTTGAAGCTAAAGATTGCAATATGTACCCTTGCTCGGTGAAGTGATTCAAGGAAGGCATGGTTCGTTCTTCCTTTACTGTTTTAAAACTATAAACTATGCTCATCATGGATATTTACGTAATGAATACATTGTTTTGGGCCTACGAGCCCACGTTTTGGCAATGTGAGGCCTATGATTGACTATTGAATATTTCCGCTATTTATTCAATCCAAATTGTGATGTTGTTATGTATGTTTACTTACTGAGTATGACATGAAATTTGCGCCCCCCGTAATAGCGCGCGTAACTAAAATTTGCGTGCAAAACTGCAAACCACAATTTTCAAGGGTAATTTAAGAATACGATAAAAAAGAGTAATTTAAGAAGGGAAATTTAATATTAACCCCCTGAGGTTATATCATAATTATTAATGCAACCTTGCATTTTCAAAAATCAATTAGTTGCCCCCTGAGTTTGGATCATTCTCATTCTTTGCCCCCTCACGTTAATATATGTTAAATTTAAATTTAATATAATTCTTAAATTCAATGCAAAATGTCTATAAAATAATATTTTATGTAAAACACAAATATTATCATAATTATAAGTCATTGTTGTTGATCGTTATTTTTCTACTTAACTACTCCATCATGGAATAAATATTGTTGAGAGGAATTAAGAGAAAATACTCACGAGTAAAATATAAAAATATCACGAATTTTTAATATTTTCTATTTTAAAAAATTAAATATCATTTAATCTTATAAAACTAATAAAATTTTTACAGTAAAAAAACTATTGTGAAGATATAATCATCACAAATTAGTAACAACGTTAATAAAAATTTTAAATAAATCAAAATCTATGATATTTTAGGTCTCAACTTTCAATTATTGAGATAATGGAATAATTGGAATAATCATCAGTTCATCACGCATTTTGTCTTTTAGGTCCCTTATTGATACTAAACCTATCTTTTAGGTCATGGGATGATAAAAAAAACTTGGTATTTCTTCTTTGCTACACACAAAAGAAATGTCATTGCGATTAATTCAACCAAATGAATTACAAATAAGACTTTTATATTTATAATGAAGAAGTGCCTAGAATTTTGATAACACATTTTATAAACAATTCTTTTTATGTATCCCATGAATATGACTCGTGGGTCCTTCCCTTAACCAATACTCTCATTAATAGTTACTCCACGACTGAGTAGTTAGGTAGAAAAGCAAATGATCATCAACAATGACTTATAATTATGATGATAAATTGCTTTATATTTTAGAAATTAATTTTATATACAACTTTCATTGAATTTAAGAAGTATATTAAATTTTATTTAATACATATTAACATGAGGGGGTATATAGTGAGAATGATCAACACTTAGGGGGTAACTAATTGATTTTTGAAAATGCAAGGTTGCATTAATAATTATGATATAACCTCAGGGCTAATAATAATTTTCTCATTTAAGAATATTAAGCATTTAATGTTTGTTACTTTTTCTTGTCGATCGTAATTCAAGAGTCCATGACCTCACTTTTTAAAACTCATACTCGCTTCCTTCAAATAAGGAATACATAATACTTGGTACAAAAATGGACTAGCTATTTAGGTTGACAAGATTCACGAAAGCATTGACTAAATTTATTATGCGTAATATTCTCTAGTTAGTGAGTTTGACGAAATGCGTGGAACTGTGGAAGCATTGACTAATGTTATGTTAATAGTCATTTATTTATATAAATAATTTATGATCATGGATTATATTTATTAAAAAATATAAGAGCCCGTTTGGTAGCACGAAAATCGGCTGTTTTGGCTGTTTCTGCTGAAATTTATGAAGTTCTGGCTGAAGTGGCTGCATTGGCTGATTCTGCTGATTTAAGAAAAAAATTATTTTTAAAATATATTTTATTAATAAAATAAAGAAAAAATTATATGTAAAAATAGCTAAAATGGTCATCTACAGCAACTTCAGCCAATACAGCCAGAAAAGTAACTCCAACCTTACTTTTTCTGCTTATTACACAATTCAACGCGCGAAAGCAAAAGTTATGTGTTTGGTGAAAAAGCTGACTGATAAGCCTGATAAGCCGAAAAACAGTGGTTCCAAACGGCCTCTAAATAGGTGGAGAGCGCAAACATCTTTTGTATCCTTTTTGTCTTAATAAATTAATATGCATGGTGGGAATCTAGACACAAATTAAGGAACCTTCCCAGGTCGGATCATGTTCAAGTGATGGAAAATGGGACAGGCCAACAAATTAAAGAGGTTACCAATTACAGTACGTAGTACATTCAAATCCGCTAATAGTGGGATTATAAACAGTAGCTAGGACGTTAAGTCGTTAACTACTTTTCACCATGCACCGTTTATAGATGTCTACTAATAATTAATAAATGTGTTTTATTTTGAATATGAAAAATTATACGAAGTACGTAGTACTACGTAGTGAATATTTGTCTCGGTAGAAGGTTTTTGCTTCTCTAGCTCTCTTGGAGAGATATTATTTAGCTGAATGTAAGATATCAAATGTTTTTCTATTTTACATATTGAATGTGCAATTCAATTAATAAGGGTAGTTCATATAATTAAGGACCTCCTAACAGGAACCATCATGCGAAATTCACCGTTTGTGGTTTTTGGTGGAACTTTTTGATAAAATTTTTTGAGCGTGTTCTTCGTCAAGTCTAGTTTGTGTATACCAAGTTTCAGCTCAAAATTCTACGGGGGAAAGCTGTTAAATAGATTCTTTAAATATATTGCGAAATAATGCATAGTATGTTTCAATAATTTAGTTAACTGTCTTCCCGATTGAATTTTGATATGAAATTTGGTATGTGTAAAGTGAACTTGATAAAGACACTCCAAACAGTGAGTTCCGCACGACAGTTCGGGTCAGGACTTTGCATTTAACTGTGCAAATGAATACTTCAGTTTGATAAATATGGAAGTCCATAAATATAGTGGCAGTCATCCAAAAGGAATAATGGAGACTTGAGTTTTTGAACATTACAAGAAATTAATGTTGCAATATTTGGAAAGTAGGCATTACAACTTGGCAAATGTGCCAAACTCATGAGTCATCAAATTTACAAAGCAATGCATTTTCGATTTGTTTTTCTTCTATACTATTTCAGTCCTTCTAAAATTACAATAATAGAGTGCTACGATTATTAAATGGTAAAATATCAATAAAATAAAAATGAATTGTAACAATTTAAATGTTATCAAATGAACACGAAACTAATTTTTGTGGGACGAACAAAAATGATAAAATGAACGAAATGAAATACTACGTACTACATAGGGTATTTTTACTTGTACTGTAATTCGTCCCAGACCAGACCAGACCAGACTTGGATAGTTATAAAAATACAAAGAAACCAGACCAGATCAGACTATACTAACCAGACCAGATCAGACCAGACCAGCGAATTAAAAACAATAATAACAATAATAAATTTGTGTCACGTTTATTACAACAATAATAAATTTGTGTCGTTAAATTAAAAGACGATTGGGATTCTGGGACAATGAAGCAGTAACCACGTGAGAAAGAATGCTGAGTGGGTAGAATGTGCACTGTTACTTTCTTTCGGAACTTCTGTAGAATCACAAGCACAAGCTTGAAGCTTTTATTAACCATGGAGGAAAACAGAGCAATAAATAAATAAATAAATCTGCAGAGATTTGAGCGGCAAAGAGGGATAGAAAAAGAAACAGTATTTTGAAAGGGGTAATAATAATAATAACTAATAAAACGTTGAAGCTGTGATTAATTGTGAAAGGGACCATTCCTTCCCAGCAATGGTGATTGAGGAATAGAGGATGGACCCCACTTCTTATCACGTGGAACTCCTTCAGTAAAGAATGTATACTCTCCACACTTCTTCTACTCCTCATCCATGCTTCTTTTTTCACTGCCGATATTCTTGATGCGTTTCTAACCCCTTTCCTTTTTATGTTTCCCCTTTCCCCCCTTTTCTGTTCCTGGGTTTTGTTCTTCTTGAACGGAACAGCCATTATTGCACTGTTTTGAGCTCCAATAAAGCTCAACCCACCTCACAGTTTCTGGTAAGCTATTGATTTTTCATGACAAGTTTTAACCTTTGTATAGATGTATTTCGGAAATTGTGGTGGTCAACTGAATGGGATAAAATGAGTCAAAGCAAGTCCAATGAATGAGTGCGGAAGAAGATCTTTGTCTTTGAGATTGTCCAGCACTATCAAATAACAATAGGTTACTTTTTTGAAGTTTCTTGGTCAATTTCATCAGCCTATCTCATATTTGTGGAACCCATTGTTCTAATCTGACTTAGGGCCTGTTTGGTTAGACTTATTTGCCTGTAAGGTCTGAATCTGCTTATTTTCAGAAAGGGAAACCGTTTGGTAACAATGGATAAGACCGAATATGGTAAAGTTGGCAACCAAACGGAACCTTAGGCAGGCACTGGCTGAATTTCAGGATAAAAAGTTGAATACCTTTTTGCCATATTGCAGTTTGGATTATTATAGCATAAAATAAAAATGTATGTGCTGGTCTTTATCCTGAATTTGTGCTTGTAGGCTTTTAGCCTCCCCACTGGTAGGTAGAAGTTTGGCAGTCCACTCACTCCAGTTAGGGATACACCTATACTTCTGAGTATATACATTAATATATACATACATATGCATATGTATACCTCCTATCATTGTGTTTGGTGTCCTAAAATAGTGCCATTTATTTCTGTGGGCTCAAACTATTTTGGTGTGATTTGTTTTGACAAAATGTTGAATCACAAATACTTCTCTTTGCTTTCACTATCCACACATTTCTGTACTCTATCTTGTCTTCATCCTCCGGAGTCTTCTGTATTCTGTAATGTTCAAATGTAGGATCTTTTTATTTAGTTAGGAAACAAGAAATGAGGGGGTTATTTGTAATTCCATCGAAGATTGGAATCTACCTTAGAAAGAAATTGAAGTGACCTATAGCTAGAGTTGAGTTAAGGAATTAGGTTTGTTAGCTGTAAGTGTGTTACTTGAGCTGCATTTTGGAAAATCTCCAGATTGATATTTGATAGAATATGCCATGTGGGCTTCTTGAATCACTAGGCCACTATGTCTTCCTTTTTGTCCTTTTCTTTTCTTGAAGGTATAAATAGGAAATTTTCTTTGCAGAAATTAAGATTCTGTGGGAATCCCATTCACCTTTGACAAAGCAGTCTTCTTCTCAAGCTGAACCAGTTGTCAAGAATAGGATTTTGGAAAAGATATGGATCTTGACCATGCCAAGTGCTGGGACACAACAAAGGTCTGTGTTAGGATTACCACTCAGATTTTACCAATTTTGATGCTGTTATTGTACACACTGGAATTTGTTTTTCATTGTTGTTTATTGCAGAAGATTTCTTGAAACTTTTCTCACAATAGCATACAAATTTTACTGTTCAGTGCTGAACTCTTCACATTACGTTTTTTTGCAAAAAAGTTTTGGGAAATTTTGATTCTATGTATTGTTTATTGCAGAATAACTTTCGGAAAGTTTCCCCATTTCAAGTTCCACAATTTAATTGTTTAGTCCAGAAGAAACTGTTTACAAATTTGATGCTATTATCGTACACATTGAAAGAGGATGGATTTTTATTGTGGTTTATTTCAGAAGAGCACTTGAAAAGTTTCACTGCAATGCCAATTTTTATTTATTGTTTTTCACGGAAGAATTGCTTACAAATTTGATGCCATTAATATTATACTCATTAAATGGTAGTTCTTTTTTAAATTGCTTATTGTAGAAAAATGGATGGAAATCTACCCTGCTTTTAGCATATCAAAGTCTTGGTGTAGTTTATGGGGATCTCAGTATTTCCCCACTTTATGTCTTCAAGAGCACATTTGCAGAAGACATCAAGCACTCCGATACTAATGAAGAAATATTTGGTGTCATGTCTTTTGTTTTCTGGACTTTAACTCTTCTCCCTCTATTCAAGTACGTCTTTATAGTACTTCGAGCCGATGACAACGGAGAAGGTAATTTTCTTATCAGTGATTGAATTGAATAATATCATGTCCTCCCTTTAAAATCAAAACAGTTTATTTATTTTTTAAAAATCTAGAGCTTTTATGATACATTTAGAACCTGGGTATTCTAAGAAAAGATGGACTGCTGAAATCGAAACTGTTGAACAAATTTTAAAAGGTAATCATATTTTATTTATTTATGTATATCTATTATATAATCACCAAGACAAACATGTGAACAAATTATAATTAACTAAACATAACACTAATTTCCTTATTATTTGTTTTCCTTTCTCCATTCCATAGAAATTCAAATGTTCTAAAAAAATCTTTTATGTTGTTGCAGGTGGTACCTTTGCTCTGTATTCCCTGATATGTAGGCATGCAAAAGTCAGTGTTCTTCCAAACAGACAAGTTTCTGATGAAGCACTTTCTACATATAAGTGTGAACAGCCTCCCGAGATGAATGATAAATCAAGGGTGAAAATGGTGCTTGAGAAGTACAAGTTTCTGCACACAGGGTTACTCATCTTGGTGCTCATCGGCACTTGTATGGTCATTGGAGATGGATTGCTTACTCCAGCCATATCTGGTACTATTTTTTGTTTATTTAATTATTTATGTAGAATGGAGTATCCTTTTTTCCTTTTCTTTTGTGTTGCGACTGATGCAAAATGATAATGTTCTGTAGTTTTCTCTGCGGTTTCTGGGCTTGAGTTCTTCATGTCCAAGGATCACCACCAATGTAAGATTTTTATTTCTCAACAAGTGTGTCTCTCTTTTCCTTTTGGTGGTGATATCATGTATCGATTCATGTTAGTCGACCCCAATATCTTTTAGGACTAAGGCTTGGATGTTGTTGTTGTTGTTGTTGTTTAAGTGTGTCTCTCTTTATGTGATTTTTCTGCCTGTTAGGAACTGAGTTCTTCAATAATTAATATTTGGAATGGCTTCTGATTCCTGGGAATTACGTTTCATGCTCATGTTTAGGATAAAAAAAAATTGGGAATTAGGAGATTTGCGAGAGTCTCTTATTTGTGGTTTTATCTAGGGATAATTGCTATTTTGACCCCTTAATTGTTATGGGTTTCTTAATTTAGAGTCCTATTTTTTCAATTTATTGCAATTCCATCCCACATAACATAATGATAACGTCATCATGGAGAAGATAAAAGAAAATGATACAGATGCCTTTATGAAGTTGCAAAACTTACTATAGATGATCAAGTTGAATCTCACCGACAATGTGATACAAGCTTGAGCCTTATTGTCTATGTTTTAGACTTTAGACTTATACTCTGACACTGATATGTCATTTGTCTTATAGCGTATATTTAAACTCAAAATGATATCAAAGACTGGTCATGGTTTACGTTACTGGCGTAAACAAGATCCCAAATATTGAATTGAACCTGGGGAAAAAATGTATCCATATAATATTCACACACAAAAAGCTTTTACGGAACTTGGGTAATCAAGGCTACGATCGCTCCCCTATTTACGCACCTAGTTTACTTTATATTGATGTCCCAACCTTATTAATCAAATACGGGACTTTTACATTTTTCAGATGCGGTCGTGCCTATAACTTGCTTCATATTAGTGTGCCTATTTGCATTGCAACATTATGGCACACATCGAATAGGCTTTTTCTTTGCACCAATTGTGCTATCGTGGTTGTTCTGCATAAGCACACTTGGGTTGTACAATATCTTCCAATGGAATCCACATGTTTACAAAGCACTTTCCCCATATTACATGTTCAAGTTCTTGAAAAAGACTAGAGAAGGTGGATGGATGTCATTGGGTGGAATTCTCTTGTGCATAACAGGTAATATATTCAAGACTCGGATGTTCACATGTTATAGAGTACTACATTCTGTGGAACATATGGAAGTGTAATTTATTGCCAATTGTCAACTAGCTTGGATATCTCTAACATGCTTGAATATCTTTAGGATCTTTAACTGGCTGGAATATCTTGAGCTGAATATTGTGTAACTTCGGAAAATATGCTAACTGTATATATAATTTAATAATGTTTGACCCGCAAATCAGAAAAAGCAAAGCTGTTTGAAGTTATTGATTTCATGCTTTTAGAATGCGGATTGAGAAGTCATTTTCCAGATAAGTTCTGGCTATGTTTGGATTGCGCAAAATGGCAGGGAAAGGGAAAAATTACCAAGGAAATAGTCTTTTTAATGTTTGATTATACCTTGGTAAATGTGGGAAAAAACCAAATTGGACTAAACTTTATAATTTAGTACATATTTATATTTCTGAGTCATAATAAAATAGGAATGCATCATTACTAATTAGTTTGAATAAGAATCTATATTTATTTAATTGAGTTTGAACCTTCTTTTTGCTTCTTTTTCATAGTTTTCCTTCAAATTTACCCTCTGTTAAGCCAATGTTTGGATCCTGGAAAAAGTAAGATGGAAACAAAACGCCAAAGGAAAATTATTTTCTTGTGTTTTGTTTTGCCTCAGAAAGTATAAAGGAAAATGGAATGTTTTTAAATATGTTATTGTTTCTTAGTATTTTTATAATACAAAACACAAGAATTTGAACTAAAATAAAACTTATGTATTGAGTGACTCAATGTTTTATTCTCCTCAATATTTTCTTTTCTTAGCATTTTCCGTGTTCCATGAAACCCTTTTTCTTTGTTTTGCAATATTGCAGGAGCAGAAGCAATGTTTGCTGACCTTGGCCACTTCTCATATGCTGCAATTCAGGTATTTTTTCTCATTTTTCTTTTGTAAAATGTAATTTAATTTTTTTGTGGAATTGTTCTAACTTCATCTTTCCCTGCTCCAGACTGCATTCACCTTTCTGGTTTATCCAGCACTCATTCTGGGATATATGGGTCAAGCAGCCTATTTATCAATGCATCACCACAACATGCATGAAATCAGTTTCTATTTGTCAGTTCCCGGTATTAATTTCTACATTCAATTACTTTATATCACCAACTATTCGTACTCTTAACTGTTGTACTCTCCAAAACAATTACACAAAACCTTGTGTGAGTGGTATCACCTTTTCAGCTAGCAACTAATACTTGCAGGCTAAAAACTATTCACCTTTCAAATTGAGTAGAAAACTGATCATTGTTATTAGAAACGCTTCCTCAGCCGAACAGTCTTTTATGTAATACAGATTTCAATATTACAAACAACACTTTTCTTGTGGTGGAGATAGCAGATTCTATCTCAAAATAATTTAAGACTATTTAATTGTTGGAACAAATATATCCTTGATATAAGATAGTATTTGTTTCAAATTTATATTTTCTGTATTAAATTGTTTCAAAAAGAAGTTGAAGTGTATCTTTTTTCCTGAAATATACTGTCATATCAGTGAATTGGACAACCCTCAAATCTTGAGAACTCTTTGTGAAATGAAATTGTGCAACTTGGGGTTGAATGCAGAGAGGGTGAGGTGGCCGGTTCTTATTGTAGCCATTCTAGCTTCAGTTGTGGGAAGCCAGGCGATCATAAGCGGGACATTCTCTATCATCAACCAGAGTCTTTCATTGGGCTGCTTTCCAAGAGTCAAGGTGGTTCACACATCCAATAACATACACGGGCAGGTGTACATCCCAGAGATCAATTGGATACTTATGGTCCTTTGTGTTGCTGTCACCATTGGTTTCCGAGACACCAAACATTTGGGAAATGCTTCAGGTATCTCCCAATGACTTAATTCAAAATTTCAGAATACATAATTTAATCACTTAATATAATTGTGTGGATACTCCCTCCGTTTCACAATAACTGTGCTTTTGTGCTTTTGCTGGTTGATAATCTCTTGTTCCACAATATCTACCACTTCATAGAATCTAGACTGCATTCTAGTCTTGACTTCTCCATCTCTAATTAAAGTGATTTCTAATTGTTCCAAGAGGAGATATATTAGTTAACCGCAGTTTAGGCAGAGTAATGTTTTTAACAGCATTGAAGATATTTGATTAGCTTCTAAGACTTTTGTATGGTAAGACCTAAAATGTGTAATCTATTGAATATTTGGTTGAAATAGTGGAATTTTCTTAATTATGTAAAAGGTATTCTAAACGTTTTCCTTAAATAAATAAAAGTAAAAACACGCCTTCCAATTTTTTATGCATCCATAGGTTTTCATTGAGTTTAAGAGTAAAATTGTTGAGGTCACGCAAGCAGTAGACACAATCGAAAAAGGCGAGGTGAAAAGTAGGAAAGAGAAGATGAAAGATTAAGCTATCACTAATAGAAAGTGATCAAATATTAATAACAGTGCATAAAAGTAATGTCAAGTGACTAAAAAAGAACCCGAGGGAGCATCTTAAAAAAAGTAGAAATGTTGTTTTCTATAAATTGCACCAATTTTAGACAATGAAAATAACTCTTGCACACTCTTTCTTTTCATTATCATTTAAACAGCACAGTTAAATAAGTTAGTGTTTGGTGAAAACTGAAATATCTGGCTACAAGCCCAATAAATGTTTTATAAAAAACGTGTGCTAGAATGTTAAGTTGGTTAATTTTGAGCACTGTGTAACAAAGAGGGAGTACTTCCATGATCTTATTGTCTCTTTATACTGCTTCAAAAGCCTAAATATTGATCTATAATCTCTTTAAAATATGATAAGCTGCTAAAAAACAGTTAATAAGTCTGTTTATGTATTTATAATTTTTCTAAAAATATAGATCTGCTTATATCTGTTCCAGGCTTGGCATTGATGGCGGTCATGCTGGTAACCACATGTCTCACCTCACTGGTCATCATCCTTTGTTGGCACAAACCTCCTATTCTCGCCCTCTGTTTTCTTGTCTTTTTCGGCTCTATCGAATTGCTCTACTTCTCTGCCTCCGTCATTAAGTTTCTAGAAGGCGCTTGGCTCCCGATACTCCTTGCCCTCATCTTGGTAACTGTCATGTTTGTCTGGCACTATGCCACCATCAAGAAGTATGAATATGACCTCCACAATAAAGTCTCCCTTGAGTGGCTCTTGGCTTTGGGTCCCAGCCTCGGCATCGCGCGGGTCCCTGGGATTGGAATCGTCTTCAGTGATTTGACTTCAGGGATCCCGGCAAACTTCTCGCGTTTTGTCACCAACCTCCCAGCCTTCCATCGTGTCCTCGTTTTCGTCTGCGTGAAGGCTGTCCCCGTCCCGTTCATCCCACCAGCCGAGCGTTACCTCGTGGGCCGTGTGGGACCTGCCTCCCACCGTTCCTACAGGTGCATTGTGCGGTACGGGTACCGGGACGTTCACCAAGACGTCGACTTCTTCGAGACCGAGCTTGTAAGGAAGCTTGCCGATTTCATTCGGTATGACTGGTACAGGACCCACGGGATTGTCAGCTCGCCCGACGACGATGGCAGGTCCGGGTCAGCTGCTTCATCGGGCGAGTGCCGGTTGGCAGTGATCGGGACGATGGTATTCCCCGGCTTCGAGATCGACGATACTGCCCAACCAGAGAGCGTATCCGTTGGTTTCCCAACCGTAGAGAGCATAACAGACGTCATCGAGATGCGACCGACGGGTGGAGGGGCTCAGAGGCAGGTGAGGTTTGACGTGGATGATTCGGAAGGGGACCAGCATCTCGAGATGGACATTCAGATGCACGAGGAGCTAAGAGACTTGCATGAAGCCCGGGAAGCGGGGATTGCGTTCATACTTGGACATTCACACGTGAGAACCAAACAAGGATCATCCATATTCAAGAGGTTCGCCATAAACTTTGGGTATAGTCTGCTCAAGAGGAACTGCAGGGGACCCGATGTGTCACTTAAGGTTCCGCCTGTGTCTCTTCTTGAGGTCGGTATGGTTTATGTTGTATGAGGAGTTGTAAATGCAAAAGTTTTCTTCTTCCACACACTCTTAATCTGCATGTTGATTTTGAATATTGCAACTATATGTTAACTCAGTGAGATTAGGAGTACTGACAGTCACGTGTAATTGTACAAAATTGCCCTCCTAAATGGCATATCTTTGTTTCAACCTACTGGGCGTGAATGGATGATTTGCCAACACTCTTTTCAAAGCTTCATTTTTATTCTCGCAAATGGATTTATAAGTGAGTAAATGCGAAGAATTAGTTAGCCATTTGATCTGTGTTGGATTGCTTTATTTATTTCTTTTTACTTTTTTGAAAATAGCACCTTTTGTGCTGATTTTGAAGGCCAATTTCTGGCAAGTGGTGTCAAGGCCATCTCTGACCCACGGGACTTAGATTCAAATAGTTACTTTGTTAATATGTAAACAAATTTACAAATTATCTATACTCTTGGTAAATAAATTCCTTCAATACTCAAAGTATATATACACTAATAATGAAAATCATGGGTCAAATAAAAGTATTGGATGCCAATATGAAAATTGCAATTTGCAATGTAGTGACTACGAGAATTATTTTGCATTGGTTCAGTGATATTTGTAAATTGTAATGTTAATTTTATATAGTTAACATTTTCACAATGACAACAATTATACTTGTTTTTGTTCTTGTCTGTGTTCTCTTTTTGGCATCGATCTTGAATCTATTCATATTAGCCGACCCCAAAATCTTTTGGGATTAATACTTGAATGTTGTTATTGTAGTTGGAAACTCCCCTTAACAATTATTTTGTTAGATTTAAATAACTTACCTCTAATTTAGAATCTCCCAACAACTTCACATACTTTAATATGGTTTTCTATTAATTTGTTTGTTATTTGTTTGTTAATATGGTTTTCTATTAATTTGCGGTTAACCGCTAGCTGGTCGTGTCAATGGTATGAAAATAGCTGATTGTGTTAGCTATTTTGATTGTATGATTATGTTGCTTCTTGATATTAAATGTTTGGTAAAATAAGTTGTTATGAAATAACTGTTTGAGTGTAAAAAGACGCAAAGGACATGAATATACATTTATAATTTTTGAGTAGTGCAAATAGTGGTAATGTTGATATTATAATTATATAATAAAAATATAATTTTTAAATTAAGAAAATAATAGATTAATTAAAACAAAACTAAAATAAATCTTAAAAAAATCCTTCAAATGAAATAAGATGAGTTTATATAGCAAAAAACATCAATAGCAATTAGGGAAAATGGAAACTAAGCTAATAATCCAACCCTTTAGCGGTCTTCTTACAATAGTCTCACCTTTTCGTTAATCATGAATAATCCAACCTTTACACCTCATCTTTATTCACCGGTCCCTGACCGATTGATGACCTGCTATTCCAAGTTATAATTTTATCTTTGCAAACCATTATACTACCTCCGTCCCGTTGGAAGGTTCCCATAGCAAAATGACACAGTTATTTAGACAATAATTAAATAAAGTACTTCGAGTATATTTTGAAAAATAATTTTAATAGGTATATATTATAATGTAGTTAGTATTGTATTATTTTTAATATTTAATGATTAATTTGTCACTTAAGATTGTTAATTGTTTCCTAAAATGGAAATGTGAACCCTTATATGGGACGTCCAAAAAAGGAAAGTGGGAACCTTCTAATGGGACGGAGGGAGTACCATAAATCTCACCTTTCACAAAGATAATATTTTGCAAAGAAAAGAAAATAACTTGGAATAGCAGGTCATCAATCGGTCAGGGGCCAGTGAATGAAGATGAGTTGCAAAGCAGCAAAGGTTGGATTATTCATGAATGACGAAAAAGTGAGACTATTATAAGAAGACCGCTAAAATGTTGGATTAATAGTTTCCATTTTCCCTAACAATTAATATCAAACTTGAAAAATTATCAACATACTCCTCACAAATAATAAAGTGTTCAAATACGAGTAGAAGTTTTACCCTAGCGCGAGGCGCTGAGGGTTGTTCCTTTCGCCGTCTGTGTGCGGCGCCGAGTATTTGCAACCCAGCAGCATCGTGAGGTGAGTTCTAGAAGACAAGTGCGGAGCGATGGAGGATGATGGGGATGCCGTGCGCGAAGAAGTTCGCGACCAGGTGGACAAACAGATAGGGGAGATCGCGACTAAATACAGAGGTATGGGACTTGGGGGGTTTGGGTGATGAATTGCTGATAGATGATGAAGAGGAAGGGGACACGATGGCTGGGGCAGCAAAGGCAAAAGAATATCCAGTCGTTGGGAGGATTCTCACAGACAAAGTCATCCGATTCCCGTTCTTCCGAGGCTTCATGGTTGATCTATGGCACCCGGGCAAAGGTATTGCTATACAAGAACTTGGAGAACGTAGGTATCTGTTTAAGTTTTTTCATTCTGTTGATATGAATCAGGTCCTGGAAAATGGACCATGGCTGTTTGATCAAAGTTTGCTTGTGCTAAAAGCTGTTCAACCGGGTGATATCCCGTCTAAAATGGTGCTAGATGAATTTGAGATATGGGTACAGATCCATAATGTGCCGTATAGTTTTGAAAATTTGGGTACAACAAGAGAATAGGGAACTATCTGGGGGAGTTTATCACATGGGATGAACAAAAATTTAATAGTAAAAAGGAGGCTTATATGCGTGTGAGAGTTCGTATGAGCACTGGTAAAGCCTTAAAGGTTGGAACTACTCTAGGAAAAGTAAGGGTGAAGGGCACTGGGTAGACTTTAAATATGAAAAGCTACCAAGTTTCTGTTTTTGCTGTGGTATGATTGGCCATGCAGAGAAATTCTGCCCCCTGCTGTATGAAAAGGAGGGACAAGCTATGACCAAACCATTTGGGCCGTGGCTTAGGGCGAGTGGCAGGAGTTTGAAATCTGAGTTGGGAAGCAAGTGGCCGATAACGGAAGGAAGTTCCTCTGGTGATGACCTGCACTTGTCTAATTTGGTGACATCAGGGCAGGAGTGGGCCCCGACGGAGATGGGGGAGAGCTCTAAGGCGGATGTGGGAAAGGGGGCGGCCTCAGGAGAGCTCAAGGAGGAAGGAATGATCGGAGAGCTGAAGAAAAGGCGCACTTGGGAGGACCAGGCGAGGGAGGGGGCTGGATTGGACGCTATGGCGCTGGACTCTCCAAAAAACGGGGATGGGGCGGGTGTTGGTCTCCAACCCCGCCAGAGGACCTGATGCTGATTACCACTTTTTTAGCTAAAGAACTTTTTTATTCTAGTTATTGTGTTTTGTTTATTTTCCACGTTCTGAATGTTGTTTTTGCTTTGATTGTGCTGAGTTTTTCCAGCCAGAATACTTTGGAAACTAAAACAGGATCTGATGTGTCGTGTCTACAAGTCATAGGCTCAGGTATGCCCAAAGCGGGATTAACGAATTATATGGCTTCTACGAAGGTGATTAATTCAGAGTCTGGTCCTTGGGCGGACGGTAGACGGGGACTTGTCGACACACGGCTACCTGGTTTAGTTTGTCTATTTGGTCCTTTTTGGTATGATATATTAAGCTTCGTTCAAAAAAAAAAATAAAGGGTTCAAAACGATTTATAACCCAAATACGTATGTAACCGACCACTGTTACTTCAGTGGGATGTCCAATACGTAATTCCAATGCATAGAATAAGAGTTACGTTAGCCAAAGGAATATGAGTTGTTCTAAGTGTACACATTTTTGTGTACTCCTTTTGTACACTCGTCTGTCTTATGCACAAACAAGTGCTTGGAATCTATGAAGTGAGGAAGCCTAAACTACATCCTTACAACAAATATGCAAGGGCACTCATTGGATGGCTTGGTGAAGTTACAATTGAACATGTGCTGAGAAAAGAAAACAAGCAAGCTGATGCACTAGCAGGGTTAGCATCAAACATGGCACATCTTGACGATGAAACTCAAGTACGGGTATGTCAAAAATGGGTAATTCCTCCTTTCATCAGAGAAGATGGTGCAGCCGAAGAGATAATTGAGATGCCAACTACATTGGTTTATGATATTGAAAATGAAGATTGGAGACAAACACTCATTGATTATCTTACTGATGGGAAGTTACCTGAAAATCCCCGCAAGAAAGTAGACTTGAAGAGGCGTTCACCACGTTTCATCTACTATAAGGATACACTTTATCGAAGATCCTTCGATGGTGTATTCCTTAGATGTTTGGGTGGAGATGAAGTCTTACAAGCAATGGAAGAGGCACATTCCGGAGTATATGGAGCTCATCAGTCCGGTCCTAAATTGCACTTTCACATCAAGAGAATGGGATATTACTGGACGATTATGGTGAAGGATTGTATGGATTATGCCAGAAGATGTCAAGCATGCCAATATCACGCAAATTTTATCCATCAAGCACCTGAGCCTTTGCATCCGACAGTAGCATCATGGCTGTTTGACGCTTGGGGACTTGATGTGGTTGGACCAATTACGCCTAGCTCGTCAGGAGGGCCGCTACTGATTATTTCTCAAAATGGGCCGAAGCAGTTGCGTTGAAAGAGGTGAAGAAGGAAAATGTTGCTGATTTCATCCGAGTTCATATCATCTATCGCTTTGGCATTCCCCGATATATTTTAACAGATAATGGGAAACCTTTTGACAACAAGTTGATGGACAAGATATGCAAGCTGTTTGACTTCAAGCAAAGGAAGTCTTCTATGTACTATGCTGCTGCAAATGGACTTGTTGAAGTTTTCAACAAAACTATGTGCAACCTGTTAAAGAAAGTAGTGTCAAGGTCAAAGAAAGATTGGCACGAAAGAATGGAAGAAGCGCTATGGGCATATAGAACGACTTATCGCACACCTACACAAAGTACTCCATATTCTTTGGTGTATGGCACCGAAGCAGTCCTTCCCCTTGAGCGCCAAATACCATCTTTGAGGTTAGCTATTCAAGAAGGGCTCACTGATGAAGAAAATATCAAGATGCGATTGACAGAACTTGAGGCACTTGATGGAAAGAGGTTAGAATCTCAGCAGAATCTAGAATGCTATCAAGCACGTTTGTCAAAATCTTTTAACAAGAGAATTAGAATTCGTTCCTTCCAAGTTGGTGATAAAGTTCTAGCCGTGCGAAGACCTATCATTATTACAAGGAAAACTGGACACAAGTTCTCGCCTAAATGGGATGGTCCTTATGTTGTTCAAGAGGTATATTCAGGTGGTGCCTATAAGTTGGTCGACGCAGATGGCTCAAAGATTGGCCCGATCAATGGAAGGTTTCTAAAGCTCTACTACCCTTGATATATGGGGAATAAATATGGCCATAGGAAATGTTGAATGGCTCGCTTAAACCACCAATGATGTTGTAAGTGGCTAAACTGCTAAAACATCTCACTTTCTTTATGGGTGAGCATAATCATAGATACTCTTGGCCCAAGAGAGTTTAAAATGTGTACGGCAAGCTCCTGGCCCGCATGAGTTAAAACTGTGTACGACACCCCACCCCTCTAGATTACCAATTCAAATGGTACTTATGAACTACGTTTGACTTGATCTCCTTCATAGGAGTACGTAGGCAGCTCAAGAGTATCATTTTTTAGTTTAGTCATAACAACACAAACCCCAATTAAGTTTTTTTAAGGGAGAATATCAGTAAAAGGATCATGAAAAATGTTTGCAATCTCCTCAAGTTCAAAGTCATATTAAGAAGTGGAATTTTAAGGTCTCTTCCTCACCGAAAATTGATTGAATTGAGGTTTGAACGTCATCTTCTATCAGAGCCATTGTCTCAATGATGTTGCAAGTGGCGGCGTTCCTGCCTTCATAAACGGGAAAATAGACGCCCTTCATAAACGGCAAAATGGTTGCCCTGCATACACGGCAGAATGGCCTCCCTTCATCAACGGCGAAGTAGCCGCTCTTCTTTAAATAGCGAAATAGTCGCCCTTCATAAATGACATCGGTAGGGCTTTGTATTCACATGACTAAAACAAAGTTCTTTATATCGGTGCCACCAACCCAACAAAGGGCCCCAAGCAGCACCGACGAGCGAAAATCAGCCTAATTCTCTATATCGTTGCCACTAACCCAACAAGGGCCCCAAGCAGCACCGTCGATCGAAAATTGGCCTAATTCTTCAGATCGGTGCTACCAACCCAACAAAGGGCCCCAAACAGCACCGACGAGCGAAAATCGGCCTAATTCTTTAGAACGGTTCCACCAACCCAATAAAGGGTCCCAAGCGGCACTGGCAGCCGGCAATCAGTCAAAAATCGTCCTCTTCAATTAATGGTGCCATGAGCAAATCACTTGAAACCGCAAGAAATCGGGTCTCCTTATTTGACAAAGAAAGCCCAAGTCTCAAAAGGGAGAGGATTAAAAAAACAGGGGGTTGCTTTGTTTCTAAAAGGAAATATAGCCGCATGGCCCGAAGATTTTAAAATGGAAATAAAAAGGCCCGATATAAATTCACATGGCCCAAAGTTTTTAATCACTCCATCCAGCTAAGCAACTCCAAGGCATCTCCCCCTCACGCAGGGACCAGAAGGCCTGAGATTCTTTATCCTCCAACCTTCTTCTCCGACGAACAGCAGAGAAATCGAAAAAACCCTCCTTCGGTCCGTCGCTCACAATCAGAAGAGGGATCGCTGCAGAACATCCTCGTGCAACGGCAAAATCGATCGAGCTTGACGGCAGACATAAGCGCGAAACAGTATCTTCTCTCCAGCGAGCCATGAACGGCGCCAGCAATGAAAATCAGCCATGTCATCTTCTTCGGCGAAGACGGATTTTCGAACTACAATGGGGCAAGAGCGACGAGGTGAATCTGGAAGAAATTGGCAGCATCCGCAGCAATCGACCGAGCTCTCGTCGGCAATCTGCAGGAAAGAAAAGTCTGCTGCAGTTTCTTCTCCTCGCCAGAAATCAGCGTCAAATTCAGCCAGGTTTTTTCTTCGGACCGGCAACAAAATCAGCCCCATCATCTTCTCCAGCGAGCAACACCACCAAAAGATCACCAGCAATCCGCCAAACACCAACTAGCTCTCGTGTACAGCGGCTAATTCCTTCAACGATGGCACCAACTAGCTTTCAACACCGACTAGCTTCCGCAGCATCCGACACCAGCAATCTGCCAAACACCAACTAGCTCTCGTGTACAGCGGCAGGTTCCTCCAACAACGACACCAACTAGCTTCCAAAACACCAACTAGCTTCCAAAACCAACTAGCTTTCAAGCTCTGATCTGAATTAGCTGCCAGAACAAGAACAGACCACTACAGCCGCGGAAGAATCTGGCGGCAGAACAGATGTTGATCGTTGTCCACCGGATGAGGTAAATTTGGTGTGGTAGGTGTTTCTTCCTATGAATTTCCCCTGCAAAACACTGAAAGAAGGAAGAATAAAAAAAATGATGACAGAAGATTACCTTATGCGGCCCTTCCTTGCTCTATGGACTATGGAGTTGCTGATCGAATTTTAGAATTTGATGCGGAATTATAAATAGAGTGCCTTACAGGTTGATGTTGCCCCTATTTATAATCGATAATGAATCGGGATCCCACGCCAAGAGAAAGAATTCAGTTGGGAGTATACTAGTGTTTAAAGGCGGTGATGAGAGTTCTACTAGGACTTTAGTTTGACAACCGTAAGTTGCTTGGTTGAGATATTTTTGCAAGGATGAGATATTTTGAGTTAGAGGAGGGATCAATGTTTGATTCATGTTTGGGAAATATACGTGGAAATAATTTTGCTGATGATTATGTGGGCTTGCTCATTATTCGTACTTGGGTTATATTTGCTATGAACGATGAAGAGCGACTATATTTCAAGCTAGTGAGAATAAATGATTTAAGCCAATCATTTTGCTTGAAATTATATTAAGCATTGAGAAGTATTTCCGAAAGATGAGGTGAATATGGAATATTATTTTCGAGACTTACTTTTCCTTCGATCTGAATATTCAAACAAGTCTCGAGGGGCATTTGTGGATATTGAAAATTATTTAATATTTTGGACTTACCATTCTATGATAGGCCATAATATTATTAAACTGATTTAAATGCTGTTGGACTATTATCCACGTTACTGGGCCTCTTTTGAATTTATTGGGCCAAAATCGGATTCTACCGGACCACTCGTATCAAAAGAAAATTTATCCACAAATGAATACCACATCTTAGTTAATATTAAATTCTTTTTTATTAAATTTATGGAGTGTCACATTCTACCCTCCTTAAAAGATGTTTCATCCCGAAACATAAACTAAAAAAAATTTATCCACAAATGAATACCACATCTTAGTTAATACTAAATTCTTTTTATTAAGTTTACGGAGTGTCACATTCTACCCTCCTTAAGAGATGCTTCGTCCCCGAAGCATATGTTAAGAAAATTATCCACCCATACAATTAACAGTTATCATGTGTTAGTTTATATTAAATACTTTTTATTAAATTTTAGGAGTGTCACACTAGTGGTGTCCAAACCAGATCATCCATATCCAGAAGGGAAGCCATGTTCACATGCTGCATATCTCAAGTGGAACCAATGAGTGTTGAAGAAGCTCTAGAAGATTCTGACTGGATCAATGCAATGCAAGAAGAGCTCACACAATTTGAAAGGAATCAAGTATGGGAACTTGTTCCAAGACCAAAGCATTAGAATGTCATTGGAACCAAATGTGTATTCAAGAACAAAGCAGATGAAGAAGGAAACTTGTAAGGAATAAAGCAAGACTGGTAGCAAAAGGATACTGCCAAGAGGAAGGCATTGATTTTGATGAGACCTTTGCGCCAGTTGCAAGATTGGAAGCAATCAGAATTTTCCTAGCATATGCTGCCAACAACAACATCAAGGTCTACAAGATGGATGTCAAATGTGCATTTCTGAATGGAGATCTTGAAGAAGAAGTCTATGTGGAACACCCCCCATGTTTTATCATTCCTACTCAATCCTCTTGTGTCTACAAGCTTACAAAGACCCGTCTTATGTAACACCGTCCCCAAATATATTTACTTTTATGTAAATAATGTATTGAACCGTATTAAAGGATTAATGAATTTATGAAGTTGTAAATTTTTATTATTTCTTTCGCGTGAATAGTAAATTGCACGTGGGACCCACCCTGGAAGCGGGGGCCGCCCGACATTCCCGAGACCATATATTTTATTCATCTTGGTCTAGATTATAAATATATAGTGGTGGATATTTCATTTGGGCCATGGAAAGGCCCAGAGTTGACCGATTGGTCAAAAGAGACCCAAATTACCGGTACTGGTAATTTAACAGATAACAGCCCGAACTGAATTTCGGAGGCTTATAAATTAAAAATGAGGAATGTATATTCATTATAAATGTCATAATGAGTAAGAGCACACAATATATTTTATTTTACCCGATAAAATAAAATATGATTAAAACAGTCCGAAAAATACAACTTTCGGGACCGATTGTACACACCGGGACACAAAGGGATGACCTCCCACATGAGTGGGGGCCACCCCACGTTTTTATGTGCAAGAGTTGACTAATTAGAGCCATAAGGACACATGAAGGATGGATGATAGGATGGGGGGAACATGGTTGAAAGCTAATGGACCCCTTTCCATCCACTCATTGGCTAAAGGAGACAAAAACCACCTCTCCACCCTCTTTCATCTATCATGCTCGACCAACCAAGAAAAAGGAGGAAGGAAAGAGCTCTGAAAACCATCCCCATAGCTTAAGATTTGAGCTCAACCTAAAGTAGTCCAAGGAGGAAGATTAAAGAAGGAAAAAGTTGGGAAAAGTGTGATTAATTAAGGTAATGACCTTATTATAACTTTTCCTTTATTTTTCTTCTACCATATAAGATATATATCATGTGAAGGATCCTTAAGAGGGTTCTACATGTTATAAGTATGGACTTATGGGTTGGAAAGTGATTCTATGTCCAAGAACGGACTTAGAAGCCAAAACGACCGGTTCACCGGAAAATAACCTTTTTGAGGTTATTTGTATTAACATGGGTTTTATGATTATAAAACCTTGTTAGGCACTTGTAAAGGGTATTTCAAGTGGTTTCACAAAGTTGGAAAAGTCTCCGGAGTTGTCGCCGGAGTTGACCAAAAGTCGCCGGAGTTACACCGGAGTTCAACCAAGAAGGGTAGAACTTCATAACGCTAGTTCAAGGTGAGTGGATGGCTTAATATCTTATAAATTTTGGGTTAATTATAATATTACCTAAGTAAATGTTATATGTGTTCATAATGATGTTTAAAAGATATTTAAACATGTGATTAGCCAACATAGATAAGTTTGTATGGAAGGAATTAATTGTTTATACATGAAATATGATATGAGAAATAATATGAAATGCATATTTGTTGGAAGTGTAAAAGAAGCACAAATGATTATTATTAACTTAATTATATGATGATTAAGTTGATATGTACAAGGCTTGAATGGCGGTCAACGACAACGTTGACCGATGGATAATGGATTAATTAATATCGGTTGATATTAGTTAATTGTACATTTATATAATTGCATGGCTTTGCATGGATTGTGATACATAAGCTTTATGTATTGAACTAGTTATGAATGACTAAGTATGATATAGACTCTATCTAGGTTGATAGGAGGTTGATCATAGGAAAATTTGGTGGAGGACCCTAGTACTTAAAAGTACTTAACACTCAAAATTTGGTGGAGGACCCTAGTACTTAAAAGTACTTAACACTCAAAACTTGGTGGAGGACCCTAGTACTTAAAAGTACTTAACACTCAAAATTTGGTGGAGGACCCTAGGACTTAAAAGTCCTTAACACTCAAAACTTGGTGGAGGACCCTAGGACTTAAAAGTCCTTAACACTCAAACTTGGTGGAGGACCCTAGTACTTAAAAGTACTTAACACTCAAAACTTGGTGGAGGACCCTAGGACTTATGAGTCCTTAACACTCACAAACCGGTGGAGTACCCAAGGATTATGATCCTCAAAACTCATAGATTATGATATTGAAATAGGGACAAGGAGGAGTCCTATACACTCATAGGTATATGGGTGGGTTGGGGTTTTTAGTCAAGAATATTGACTATTACTATTTTTCCCAAATAAAACGGTGATCTACGGATCAGATATTTTCCAAGTGTATATATATACTAATAAGTATTTCATAACTTGGGGGAAAGACTATTTATTTAAGTATCACCCTATGTTTGGGTCTTATACTTGAAACGCTAGTTATTCTATATTTAGCCTGCTACTCGCTCGGTACTTGTACTAACCCCTTCGGGGGGGCCCACCATTTTCAGGTTGAAGCTAGGGCTTGCTACTTGCACTTTCTCACGGGTGATATCATATCAGGAAGACGTGGTTCGTGCTTCCTTATTTTCTTTCAAACTACCGAACACTTGCTCATGGATATTTGTTTTACTATAAACTATTTTTGGGGCTTGCATGCCCATGTTGTTGGCCGGTTGTGGCTCATGACTTACCGTTGAATATTTCCGCTATTCATTGGTTTAAATGTGATGTTGTTATGTATGTTTACTACTGAGTATGGATGGATTGTTTCCTCGAACGCCTTGTGTAATTAAGTGAGGTTGACTCGTGGGTGACGTCACTTATAAGTTATACGGCGGTTGTACACGCGCTTGGATTGCGGTCTGGGGCGTGACATCTTAAGCAAGCTCCTAGAGCCTAGTATGACACATTGTCCCTATTCTTAGTGAACCATGGGTTTACGAAAGGAAAGGTTGACAAAACCTTATTTCAGATTACTGTTGCTATCCGTATTCTGTTAGTACAAATTTATGTTGATGATATTATATTTGCTATCCGTTTTTGTCAAGAATATATGATTAATCCTTTGTGATTTTCATCTATTCTTGATCAAACAAAGCCAAAAGTTGAAGAACATTCGGAGATCTGAAGAACGAAGCTTGAAGATTCGAAGATCTGAAGAACGAAGCTTTGAAGATTCGAAGATATGACGAACGAATCTTTGAAGATTTGAAGATATTCATATGAAGATTGAATCAAAATTCAATTGAAGATCAAGCCATGTATCCCGGGAGGCCCTTAAACAGAAGATTAAGCCATAAAACGGCCCTTTTGTTGAAGATCAAGCCACTTGAAAACCGGAGGCCCTTCAATCTGAATTCTTTATTCAAGAAGATTTGAAGATCCGAAGAACGAAGATTCGAAGATTCGAAGATCTCAAGAACGAAGATTCGAAGATTCGAAGAACGTTCGAATATTTGAAGGATTAGAGATTTAATTTTAAATTAAATTCTTTAATTATATGACTTCAAATTGCAAGTGAAGAATCAATTGATTCATGTTTAGAGATTGTACCCAATATTTTCACATATTATTATTTGCGATCAATTTTAAGTAAATACTTAAAATATGTTTCACAACTACATACGTATTCAGTAGAATTTAGAATTTAGGTACATCTAACCAGCAAAGATTGGAAGATTGTGAGTCTTCAGGGATCAAAGGTTGTAACCAGGCACATGGACACAAGCGAAATTTTAGACGTAACGTTATTTGTTTGACAAAAATGTTGGATCTTAAGATTTTATTATTTAAATATAGATTCTTTTTATCCAAATGTTATGTGTACCTTGTGAGAAAACTTTGCACCATTATTTTGTTCATATATGTTATTGGGAAGGATCAAATTTTAAACTTTTTCTACGCGACTCTGATATCCCCAAACATCATTTTGTAGTCAATTTTAAAGAATCCCTCAAATTTTGTTCTTTCTTAATAAAAACCATTACTATATTTTCCTTTGAATTATTTTTTTGAGTTAATGATCTACTTAAACCATGCATTCTGTCTCAAAGTAAATATTCCAATGTTTATATTTGATTAACAGTTAATAGATAACCGAAAATGCTCGCAAAACATTTAATGTTCAATCTTAAATTTATAAACCAATCTAATATATATTAACATGAAACTTAGGGATCTTTTTAACCTTCCTAGATAGTTTAACTATGTTAACCTAATATGGAATTGTTCATTCATAATACATTGGGCAACAATCGCACTTAGTGCGTATCTTGCTAGTCATTATAATATATCACTTTGTAGTAATTATTTAGTAGACATACGACCACTTATAAAAATATACAGAGTAACATCATTTAGAATATATATCCAATTTGGGTGATATAATACTAGAGGGGTATATAAGGAATTATGAAAAAATGAGCCTACAATAGTTTTGGGGCCATGTGCGGTCAGACGTGTTAGACATGCCTAGGGCCGGCCCAATCTGTGTCGTGGTATATCACCCCCAAGCACTCATCTTTCACACATTAGAAGCTTCAATGAGATATACTCTATATCATTTTTAATAAATCTGCAGAACAATTAGAAACATGCAATTGCAAGTTAATTCACGATAAATTTTATTTACATCTTCATGTAAATGTTTTTCACTATCCATCATATATACATATGAGTTCACATTGAGTCAACTATATGGACAATTAAAATAAACCAGCCTTAATTACACCAGAAAAAATAACTAAGTCAACAATATGGACAATTAAAATAAACCAACCTATATTTCACATAAATAAAAAAAGAACTCCAAGGAAATTTAAGAAATTTGTTCTGTTTTTTAAGGAAGAAATTTGTATACGCATTATTCATTAATCATCAATGTAACTTTTAAGTGATGCACTTATATATAACAATAGTTTTCTAGATTGCCACGAATAAGCTTGGATTACTGAGTATATGAAACTTTAATTTCATTTAATTTTTGAAACACTTGCTAGCTGGTTTCCCAATTTCATCTTCAAGTGATTAAATTTCACGAGTAAGCTGATAAACATCTTCCCAGTCATCATTAGACCTACACTATAAATGTTAAGAGAATATAATGCGGTGTAATTATTTTCACACGCAGTGAGGGCTATACTTAACAAAGGGTTAATCCGACATTTAAAATGGTATTACAAATTAAAATTTAATATTGGGATTGCAATTAGAAATTTAGTAGGTGTGTAATAAAAATACCCAAATTTCATTCATAGCCCCACTGTAGTTATTAGTATTTAAGGGAAAATACTAACTAAGTCAAAATAAGAAGACCAAGAAGCTTTGTGGATCTTCATCCAAATTAAGGGAAAATAGCAATTAACTGCCCAGAGTTTCACATTAACATAATGGTGCACTCACTTCTATCCAGAAATCCATCTTGTGGATCCTCCTTTTCACGTATAACATACAAATTATTAACAATTTAAGCCAGGACCCGAGGTTTTATTAACCAAATAATAATTAGTCATATGAATTTGTCTGTTCAAGACGAACAAAATGATCCATTATTATGTTATTATTTTGTCCAGCATAAACCTGGCCTAGTGACACCTGTGTAATGTCCTAGAATGTAATTCTGTAGAACGCGTGTTGATGCAGTTGTTATACCGTATGACCGGTATACGGTGAGTAGGTGAGCACCGTATACCGGCATACGGTTTTTGGCAAGCAGCGTATTTGGCAAGCACCGGATCTTTATTCTTTATTTCTCTTTTTTTTAAAAATGGTAATAACTTTTTTATTTTTGATCCGTTTTTTATAAAATTTATACCAACATTTTTTATTTTTCATGATCTTTCAAATGAGACCAATATTGCCTATGTAATTTTAACCTATGTAAAATATGTAATTTTATGTGTAGAAATATGTAACTCACGTCCAGTCAGGCCAAATGCAACTCGTGTGTATAAATATGTAACTCTACGTGTAAAAATATGTAACTTTACTTAAAAAAAAATATGTAACTCGCGTTCAGACAGGTCAAATGCAACTCGTGTGTATAAATATGTAACTTTACGTGTATAAATATGTAACTCTACGTGTAAATATATGTAACTCGCGTTCAGGCAAGTCAAATGCAACTCGTGTGTATATATATCTAACTCGCGTGTAGAAATATGTAACTTTACGTGTAAAAATATGTCGTAACTTCACATATAAAAATATGTAACTCACATGTATAAATACCTAATACAATAAATTTTTTATATACACAATTTTAAGATTATTTGTGATTTACACAATTATTTTTCTCTATTAAATTTAGTTTGGTTTTCCTTATAATCCAATACACATTAATATAATAGTTCGATAATTTCTTAAAATTACATAAGCAATATTGGTCTCATTTGAAAGATCATGAAAAATAAAAAATGTTGATATAAATTTTATAAAAATCGGATCAAAAATAAAAAAGTTATTACCATTTTTTAAAAACAAAAGGATAAAAAATCAAGAAATCAGGCCTCAATACTCCGTCGTTTTGATGGTGCGCCCGGTTGCACGATATAATTTGCGGTGTTGATGCTTTTGGAATTAAATTTAAACCAACAATCATACGTAGTATTAAAATGGCAACATTATAAATCAATCGCGAAACAAAATATGTTAATAGTTTGATAACCTTATTGTTTCCCTATCACAATGGAACTCATGAAATTGATAACATACTTTGCTGAATTAATACTTGGTATATGATATATTGATATGTAGTATGATATTCTCACATTTATGGATACCGGACATGATATTTTATTCATTTACCTTAAAAAGAATAGAATATAATGCGAAACCATCTCTAAGATATTAACAACATTATTGAGATTGAATACAATTCAAATACAAATTACAACTAAAACTAAATTAAAAGAAACAGATTATAAGAACACGGTACATACATATTATAGTACTCGATCATATAATGATATTTATAGGTGCTTTGAGGATACATATGATTATGCTAGCCAGCAACCCTAGCTATTTGCTTCGGTTTCTTTCTCATCTTTGCCCCTCGTCTTCAAGCAAGGCTTTACAACAAAATAAAAAATGAGGAACGCAATTCCTAGAACAGCGATCAAAATAATGAAAATCAAAAGGAGTAGAGGAACACCATGAACTTTGGTGTGAAGAAGTCTAGAAATCATAGTTACCGGCTGACGGTAAAAAAATTAAAATATGGTAAAATGATTTTCCATTGTGATTCGGTGAACTACTAAACCGAGTATTGGAAAACCTCTCTAGGTTGATATCGCGATTTAAATAGAGCATTACCCATACCTACAATACCGTACATCATACTCCCTAAACATAATACGTAGAATTATTTTTAATTTTTTTTGCGGCGAAAATTTGATCTAGAAAAGTTATACTCCCTCCGTCCCGCTAAGATTGTCCCAGACACTATTTACTTGGTCAACTCAAATCACTCTTAATCTCTTACTTTATATATCAAATTTTTATCAAATTCGATTCTGGTTTTAGCGACTTTGTAAAGCTTTTAATGTAGTTTCTGAATATGTAATTTGTTTTTTCTAAAAATAATTTGAGTGTAGACAGGGATCTGTTTGCTTTATCGTCGGTCAAGCATCGTAAACCGAATTGTCCCAAACATAGTGGGACGGAGGTAGTAACAACTGTTCTGAAGAGTCCATCCTAGCCGACTATGGTTACACGTTGAGACCTTGATACTTCTTCAAAAAATACCTGAGTGACCCGTACAAATTATTATTCAAAAAAATATTGGCGTGAATTTATTTTTGTTGAGCTGTATAATTAGAGTATATATATTCTGAAGGAACGAGGGTTTGCCGTAGAGAGCTCCTAGGGCAGAGCCGCCGCTAGGTAATTTCCGATTTCGATCTTTCTTGATCAAAGTTCGGTCAGTGTTTCCCTAGCAAGATCTCTCGCGTAGGGTTTTTACTTCGCCGCCCTGGTGTAGCGTTTTCTTTCAATTGACACTGCACTACGCCGGATTGCCGTGTTTTGGACGTAGTTCGGGATGGCTGATTGTGGCAGCGAGAAGATGGTGGAAGAAGCGAGAGAGACGTAGGGATGATCGGGACATGGTTAGCGTGGAGAGGCTGAACGCTCCATTCGATGGCTTGGATTTGGGTCATACGGCGGGTACGCCACTGAAAGAGGGTATCAATCGAGCGACAGTCCAACCTCCGCCTGAACCACCACCATGGGTTGTACGAGGTGCTAGAGTCGTGAAAGTTTTCCTAGTAATTTTTATTTGTTTGTCATTTGTTTTCTTGTGTTCATCTTTGTTGTTGGTTTTGACAATTTGTTTAAGTTTTTAGCCTCTCTTTATGTCATTGGGTATGGTTGGATCTATGGGAACAGGTTTGCCTGTGTCAAGCTCACTACATGATTAGCGATTCATGTTGCTCTTTCTGGGGTGACCATCTCAAAGTCTCACCATAGGATTACAGTCGTAGTTGTTAGAGTTTCAGTTGGTGTCAGTTTTATTTTCCCTTTGCTTGATGAAATGATCCTGAATCTTTTGATAAGAATAGAGACCTCTTTTCATGATTAAAAAAAACTGTTCTAAAGAGTCCATATAGATTTACCACAAAGATACATACAAATACGTACGTAAGAGTATATACGATTATATATTTGAAAAGATGTTCAATTGACAATGAACCGACAATGAGAAATTATGGACCCCGTGAAATTAAAAGAAAAACAATGACAACCAATGAAATCATGACGTATTTATATTTATGTAAAGCAAAGCATAACACAAATAATAATCACATAGTTTTCAATATTTCAATTTCCAAACCAACCCCAACGAATCTCTACAAACATCAACCACACGTACAATTTTTACTACTCCGTATTTCAATTTCCTTTTTCTTAAAAATCATTATCGCTTTCTTTTAAAGCAATGAATTGATAGCTCTGTTCATCTTTCTTCTCTACACAAACCTCAACCACAGCTACATAGTTTTTATTTTTCCAATTTCCCACCCAACATCGACTTTGGCAAAGTTGAGTGAGACAAGGGTAATAAGTAATAACTCAAAAGGAAAGAATCCAACAAAATGTCAAAAAGAAAAACAAAGAATTTATAGCTGTAAGTCAAAGTCAAAAAGCCAATTTTTTTGGCAAAAGTCAAAAAGCCAATTGAAAAACAAAGTTTATAGCCAATGGGATGTATATACTAACCTTTAAAAAGATTTCAAAATAGATACCTTTTAAAAAAATGCTCATATATTCTCCGTTTTTAAAATGTATACATATATATTCAGGAAAAAAAATGTTTGATGATGTAGGGTAGATCTATAATTTACAATTTTACAACTTCTTTCATTTGAGGTGCTTTAGTTTCAATTATTTTATATAATTTTGTGAGCACTTTTTTCATGAAGCGTAGATTACTTCCACCAAATTTCAAATTAAAGTTTAATAGCACAGTCTTTTAAATAAATTATTTTAAAAAGTTGCATTATATATATATAATTGCGCAATTCTTAGTAATTTATTCATCAACTTCTTGCGTGATTGAAATTTATCTTGCAATTCATGAAGAACATGCTCACAAAATTTCATCAAAAAAATCGACGCAAAAGCATTTCAAGTGGAAGAGCCCTACAATCATAAGTTTTAGATTATCATTGTCCTATTCAGAAATATATTTACAATGTACTGCCATGTTTAAAACTTATTTAGGAATGAATGGGAGTATTTAAAGGTAAAAATAATTACATAAATATGACCAAAATAAAGATGATTTACAAAAATATGACTAGTTACTAGAGTAGTAATGAAATCATAGTAATTCATGTTCAAGTTTAAGTAATATATGGTTTGTAGGGCAAAGTTAAGTTGGATTATATTTAAAATATCTAAAACAGAAACACTATAGTTATGTTTGGAAGAAGACACTTGTAACACTTGAGATTTAATTTAAACAGATTAACAGTACTACTCATACCAACAAGATGCATCTCCTTTTAAGAGAGCTCATTAGCTAAGAACTCCAAAGTTAAGCGTGCTTGCACGGGAGTAGTCTTGGGATGGGTGACCCCATTGGAAGTTTCTCAGGGCGCACACGAGTGAGGACAAAGTGCGCGGAAAAGGCTAGTGGCGGTTTGTGAGGACAGTACTAGAGGTCTGGAGTAACTACCTCGGGGCCTACGGGGCCGGGGTGTTACAGGTGGTATCAGAGCAACCCTGCGACAGTATGCTGACCCGTTGGATATCGGACGGGCACTTAGCGGGGGAAGATTCTGGGATTTGATTGAGATTTGAGATTGGTTTATGGGCGCAACGTCCTTCCTAAGTGGGGGTGATTGTAAAACTTGAGATTTAATTTAAACGGATTAATATTACTACTCATACCAACAAAATGCATCTCCTTTTAAGGGGGTTCATTAGCTAAGAACTCCAAAGTTAAGGGCGCGCACGAATGAGGACAAAGTACTCGAAAACAGCTAGTGGTGGCGGAAAAGGCTAGTGGCGGTTTGTGAGGACAGTACTAGAGATCTGGAGTAACTAACTCGGGGCCTGCGGAGCGGGGGTGTTACAACACTACTTACTTTGACTACTACAAAACACTGAAGGGGAAAATACATATGTATGACCATAAGTAAAGAGATTTCAAGGAATATGACCTCTAATGTTTCAGAGGGCCACTACTTCAGGATCGATCCAAGCAACCTCCACGTGAGGACTTATAAGAGTTGACTGTTTCTTTCATCTTGAGTTGCTTAAATATCACAAGACACAACCAGTGAGGAAATACAAGGCGCCCCATGTTTCTTTCATCTTGAGTTGCATTATGATTTCATTGGAATTGGACCGAAGACACGGTGATTTTGATAACATGTGCATTTAATTCGAGGTTTTGAGTTTTGATAAATAATTTTGATAAAACCTGAATGCTATTCATGCAGTTTTTTCCCGGAATAATGCTAATTAAATAAATAATTCCCAAAATACTGCCGGGTTAACAATAATTCCCGAAATACTGCTGGGGTTAACCACGGTTAAGGAAAGCCGCCACTCCAAGTGGCGGCTTTTGTAAAGATGTACAAAAGCCGCCACTTGGAGTGGCGGCTCTTCTACTGCTATACAAAAACCGCCACTTCAAGTGGCGGCTCATTTAAAACCCAAATACACCCCCTTTCCTCAGACGACAGAAGCTCGAACGCTCCCCTCTGCTTGCGACTCAAAAACGACAACCCCTTTGCAGCTCCGGACGGATTCCGTCCAAACGAAGGTGAAATCAAAGGGAAAAAGAGACACGGTGTAAGCTAGAGTGTTTGTGCTCCATTATACCAACTTTCAACCGTTTGAATCAAGGTATTTCACCATTTTTGCTAAAGTTAGGTTTTTTTTTTTGTTATTGCTTGGAATTGGTGTTGTTTTGCTCGAAATTGCTGTTCCTTTGCTCAAAATTGTTGTTGTTTACTGGTTTATTAATGGCTTTAGATTGTTAAATATATTTTATCAAATAGCATTAAGAGGAATAAGCAGCTAAGCAGTTTCTGCCCCTCTGCCCCCTGTGTGTATTTTTTTTCAGTGTGCTTGGTGATACTACCACTACTACTGTCGTATATAGCAGCAGCTGCATGAATTTTGCTTTGAAAATTATTTTTTCTGACATGAAAAAATAACTTGGATTCCATCCAAACAAAGTTATTTCTAATTTGTTTTAGCCTTTTACAGTTTGAATGGAATTGTATGAAATCGTAATATGTATCTGTCTTATTTTTTAATTTAACTAGTACAGTACCCGTGCATACGCACGGGAAATAATCGATGAATATATTTGCAATCATGATCTAATTAATTAGAAAAGAAAATAATTTCAAAAAACTGCATTTCTTCTTAAAAAGCAAGTACAACATCTCAATATCATAAAGTGTAAGTTAATAAAATAATTAGTAAATAAAATATTAAACTTACGTGTTAGAGATTTTGGAAAACCTCTTTGAATACAACATTCGTAGTAGTGTCTAATGATTTACCATCCTTATCATGTATTAAAATCTTCAATCCATGTTTGCTCTGAACTCTTGACAATGCCACATACAATTGTCCATGACTAAAAACAGGTCTAGGTAAGTATAATCCAACTCTTTCTAGTGACTGTCCTTGAGATTTATTGATTGTCATCGCATATGAGACCATTATAGGAAATTGTCTTCTGATAAGTTTAAAAGGCCATGGTGATTGAGAAGGAGACATACACATTCGAGGTATGTAAATCTCATCTCCACCATTGCCTTCAGACATGATTCTTGCTCCAATGACATGATTACCCAGTCTTGTGACAATCAATCTAGTTCCATTACATAGTCCTTTTGATTGGTCTATATTTCTTAGCAACATTACTGGAGTCCCAACCTTAAGTCGTATGTTGTGATTTGGGAGACCTGATGTTCTCAAGGAATTGAGAAACTCTGGTGTCAACGCTTCAAATGCTTCTGCTTCAACTACATCCGACTTGTCTACAGAATCGCAACTTAAATATTCTCTTTCTTCACCTGTAGTTGTAAAAGTTCTATAGTCTTAGTTTAATTATTAATTTTTTTAAGAATTTATTTTGTAAGTAAATAAGGAAAGTAGCATTTTTATAATGTTACCTGGGAGCGTTGAAAGAACATAGTCGTTAATTTTATCGACAATTTCAATAGTTGATGCCAAGACAGCTCTAGACTTGAGAAATTCCTCATTTTTGTATTGCTCCAGCAAGTTCGGATACATGCTACGGACTATTGCATCTATTGGATCATCAAATTCTTTAATCAAAAATTTATCTGGAATCTTTATTTCTGCATAACCATCATTTGGCTCTGATATTTTTCCATCTCCCACATCCAATATCCATTTTGAAAATTCTTTGAGCTCAGTAGCACTTGTCATATCCAAATGATTTTGGAGTCGCATATTTTTAGTAAGAGACAATACCTATCAATAAAAAAAATACTTATATTTGAGTATAACTTATAAAGTAATTACTAAAAAAACTTACAAAGTGATTATTTGAAATAGTTAAACAATTAATATAATTACTTGTACTTTATTCAAACTAAAAGTGAACGAATCAACAATTTTTTAAAGTTTTTTAGGTTAGTTATTTTGGTATATTGTGGTAAAATGAATTTGTAAATTATAGTAACAGTAAACATATTGGTTGTGGTACTAAAATGGAGTTATTACCTGACAGTCATTCCATAGATATGAAGAATTGATTGTAGCATTAACAATGTCTGAACGGCTTCCTCCAGGAATAACTAGTAAAGTTTGTCTGAAGTCTCCTCCAAAGACAACCACTCTTCCTCCGAATGGTGAAATAGAATCATCATCATTGTTGATGATGTCATTTAGGCTTCTGTCTAGTGCTTCAAAACAAAATCTATTAGCCATTGTTGCTTCATCCCAAATTATCAACTTAGTATGTTTTAAAAGCTCTGCAAGTTCACTCCCTTGATGTATATTGCATGTAGAGTTCTCTAGAGTAGGAACTGGTATTGAAAATTTAGAGTGTGCAGTTCTACCGCCAGGTAAGAGTAGAGAAGCAATACCACTGGATGCGACAGTTAAAACAATATGACGCTGAGAACGTAAGGCAGAAGCTAATGTCCTCCACATAAAGGTTTTCCCTGTACCACCATAACCATATAAAAAGTATACCCCTCCTTTTTGGTTAGTCACAGCTTCCATTATTGTGTCAAATATGCCTTTTTGTTCATCTGCAATATTAGCATAAAAATATATGCATAAAACCATTTTTCTTTTTTACAGTCAAATTCATTTAATTTGACTTATAAATCATATGAATTGTATTTATCTTACCGGTAAGAGAAGCATACAAAGTTTGGAACTCCTCACGCAATTTGGATGTATCATAATCACGTTCTGCATAAATAAGCCTATTTCCTAGTTGTTCTGTGATATATCCATTTGGATTTGGTATTGAGGGATAGTCTTTTAGACTTTTTCTCTTTTTTTGCATCAACTTCTCGATCTCCAGAAGAGTTAAATTTTGCAACTCTTGATCACTAAGCTGTAAATCTACAAATGTAATAAACACAATTAAATTTATAATTAGAAGAAGATCAGATGTTCATGTGTATGTGTCTACTCTCATTATGTTTTTATTGTAAATAATTTAATTTGTCAAAGTGATGCAAATGAATGACAATGAGATATGCAAACAATTAAAATTATGAAATATTTTTATTTGAATATATTCTTTTATCCAAATGAATGACAAATTATATGTTACTTGATAGGTGAAATAAATTATATGTTACTTGATACGTGAAATGATTTTAATACCTAAGATAAGAAAAGTTGATTGGGGTAATTTGGAAATAATGTTAATTTATGGTAATAGTAAATAATTAATTTCAGCTTTTACTAATTTTTTTTACTTGTATAATTAGTGGAAATTTAGAAAGAGTAAGACATATCTGCTAAACTAATCATATATACTTTATGTTCTCTATTCGAATTTAAATATACGGTGAATGGAATTTAGGGTAATACTTTTACTCACAAATCTTATAATTTTTTTGGTAGGGTAGGCTTCATGAATAACTTGTCATTTTACAAATGATTAGTGAAAATTTAATTTTTAATTGATCGGTTGTCTACCTTGGATATTTGAGAGCATTCGTTGTTGATACAAAATTCCATCTGCCAACCACTGCCAAGTTTGTTCCCATACATGCTCAGGTCTGCTCACGGGACATGATAAGAGCAGAGTTACAAACAATTTTCTCAAGTAGTGACCTGATGCCCAGTCATTAACTTCTTTTAATGCTCCAATATATTCTTTATCATCCCCAAGCAATCCCGCTGCAAAACACGCTTCTCTAAAGGTTGGATATTGAATGTTGGCAACCGTCCTGATATCCTCATAACAACATGGCCCCTTTATTACAGTGAGCATCATTGTTAAATAGAATAATTCACCTGTGGTTGGAGGTACCCAAATGAGTCTACCAATAGTGTAACCCTTTGTTCGCGGTTTCCAACACCTCTTGCTAGCTACATACACAAACCGTGAAACAAATTTTGCATAGGTCAAATCTTTTCCTTCAGGATAGATTTTGTTTGCTTGCATCCAAGATGTAAACATTGATTCTTTAACAGTTGTTTTTGTTAGAACCGAATCCAGGTTGTCATTGTCACTAAAGAACACAGACTGCTCATTGGGAAGGTGAAAGAAAAGCCTTTCAACAGCTGGAGACCTACCATGAATCGGAAAAGAAAAAATCCTCCAACAGGCCTCACATGGTGAGACATACCTGCAATCAAGATATTGCTTGATCTCATCAATAGTCTCATTTTGTGGAGACTCATCATCGCGTGCTGGAACAATAACTGCTGTAATCCGATCATATCCTTTGTTGATATATTTGAATAAGTATTTGATCGAAGTGCTTTGATTACACCATTCCATGTTGATATGGGCTTGGTACTTTAACAGCAATTTTGGATTATAAGGCACAACATGACGATTGTCTAAGATAATATCAGATTTTTCTACTTCTCTTCCATTTTGTCTTCTCCTATAAATAGGATAACCATCTTCGTCAAGTGTCGTGAATTCCTGAAACATTGTAAATGTTATGTATTTCTATTCTAAAGTGATGAGAATAATCTTAACTTTTTTTTGGAAGAGAATAATCTTAACTTAATACTTCTTAGCACCACTAATGTCATGTATGACTTTGATAGAGTAAGTTTAACAGATAATTGTAAAAAAAATGTGATGTTTTTTACCATATATGTATAAATTGCATGTGTTGTTAAAATTAGGAATTGATGTTTAGTTTGTAGTATTATTCTACAGTGTGACAGTGTATAAGTTTTGATTTTTTTTCATGAGGGACCTACATGCTTAAAATTAATAGTAGTGACTGTATAAAAGTCACATTTTTTCAAGATGAATAGTTAATACTACAGTCATTTATTAATTAGTACTTTGTAATATTTTAATGTAATTATCTATCATTCATTAGCAAATGTATGAAACTATTACGGCAATAGAATTTAAATTATCTTTTTGTAACGATCTAAATGGAAATATCCCAAATATCTTAAGTAATTGTGTGTCTGTGTGTGTATTGCTTTTGGGAAGCGATCATATAGAACAAAATAATATCATAGTTAAACTGACCAGACCAATTAAAACCAAACTTGCCTGGAATTGCTTAGGATAATACTTGTTGCATTTCCTATCCTACATGCATGGCGATGAAGGGTTCGCTGAACCGCATGGACCATGAATCATGTGAGTTTTGACCAAGTTGTATAATTCTTTCTCAGACTCTTGATCAGCTATCTCTGCTGAGATAATCTTATCAATATCATTGGCAGTTGGGTACTTGTTCGAAGGATGCAAAAAAAATGAGTATATGACCATGTGGCAGTCCTCTTTTTTGAAACTCGATTGTATACATATCTGGAAATAAATAGCAAATTAAAATTTTAGAATAAATGAATTGCAAGAGTAAATTGTAGTATGAATAAGAAATATGTAATGTATTCATATTTAAAACTTACATGCAAGAACTTTCCCGAATATATGTCTTTTCCTTAAATCTGTTAATAACTCTTCAAACTTGATCCTAAAGACCCTTGCAAGAATATCTGGACGATCATGTGGTTTCAAGTTTAATGGTTCAAGTACTCTCTGAATCTCAGGCCAATTGGGATTGCAAGTGAAAGTGATAAAGAAATCAGGAAAGCCGACAAAACCGCAAATTGCCATACCATCGAAGTAAAGTTGATCCATGTATCGGCGACTTCCTACAAATGTCGATGGTAGTACAATTCTTTTTCCCTTTTCAGATCCTTGACATTGTAAGTCGTTATTTGGTTGAGTGAGGTTACTGTATTTATCAACTCTTAGCTTTTTTTGGTTTCTCCTTATAAAAGATAACCTCTCTGATTCAAGCATAGTATATCCATCAAACTGTTGAAATAATCGTCTTGATCTCAACAATGTGAGTGCCTCTTTTTCCCTGGTTTGGAGTCTAAAACAAAGCCACTCCCTTATGGTAAGACGGTTTCTTTTAGAACTATTAGAATTAGAATTACCCGCATCTCTATGAAGCACGTCATGCCTGTATCCATCCTCACCATAAGGAAATAAAAGAGGATATTGATAACTCAAATAGCTAGTATGCAACTCACTAATTCGCTGAAGTTTACGACTTCGCGTCTCCATTATTATGTCTCTTTTTGATGAAGTGTCAACATCTCCAACAATAAGAGCAGCAACTTCTGAAACCGTTGGCAGATTATATACTCGGACATCGCTAACTCTGTCAGAAATCAACTTTAGCCGTAGATTTTGCACAGGTGCATCTTGCAATCTTTCCTTAGCCATCCTAAATGATTTTGCGTGCACATTGTATTGGTGTAGCATCGCTGATAATTTGCACACAATCTCTTCATTTATGTCATTTCGATTTCTACAAAAGAGATCAAATTCAATTGAATAATCACGTATAATGAGAAATAATAATTTAATAAATTTGTATGTAGTGTATGTTGATAAAATTAATGCATATGCTAACCTTATTCCTCGAATCCTGTTTTCTATCTCATGCTCAGTATCATATATGTATAACTGAGCAAACTTTGGATGTTGACCTGGCATAGGTAACATGCTTCCCACTCGATGGCATGTTTGGCCCTGTATTTTGAATGTCGGCGGGCCTCGACCATCGTTGACAGACTTGTCAATTCTTGCACCAGGCGATGTGAATGCAAACATCATATTGTACGCTCTAATATGTTGTTGATAGTTTTTGCTATCAACATCGTTATCATATAAAAGATGCTGGAGAAGCATAAGGGGATCCTTAAGTAGTGGAAATTGAACTTTTCCCTTTCTACAACAAAGATTATACTTAGGTGACACAGTGTCTCTATGTTTGTCAGTTCTTTCTTGATACTACATGCATGCCTTGCATTTGTCGCACTCAATAAGTGGATCTCCAATATCAAAGTATCCTAGAAAGAATAAAAATTTAATATAAATATTACACAGTGGTTAGTATGAGTTAAATTATATTAAATTATTTAATTAATACCTTGACCCAAATCAAATTCTGTAGTGTTTTCATGAGTATCGGGTAACTCTTCACTTGAACTGATGTCATCATCGGGAGCTAAACCTGTTTGAAAATAATGTTCAAAAGTATATGAAATTATTGTGGTGTTAGTTGTAGTGATGATAAAAACTTATCATTTACCTTCGAATTGATCAATATCACTATCAGAATCAATTTCTTGATTTCCTTGTGGATCATATGTCTCATGTATGCTCACACTTTGATTTGAATTTAATGCTTGAGTTTGGTTTGTGTAACATGTGCCTTGAGCTGATGATGGTGAAATTGTATTGCAAGGATTATGCCCATCAACTTCATTGTCAAACATAAGAGCATCCTCTGAAAATTTGGTCAATAGATTCACACCCAAAGAATCCAAATTGGTGACTATTCTTTTTCTCTTTGGTTTATTTTGGAGCACACTTAATTGTGTGTTGAAGTAAGGGCCACTCGAGATTGCATTTGTTGAGGTTCCCGCTACTTTGTTAGCAGCGACATTTGTATGAGAATGCTGATCTCGAATTTTGCATGCTGTATCAAAAGCTAATAAGATTTAACATTGAATAAATGTGATTATAATATGTATATAAAAATAATATGATTTCGCTATCCCATGAACATGTTAGTTGATGAAAAAAAAGTATTATCAAAGTATATCCAATTTATTATCGTTTACGAATATGTGTTCAAAAGCAAACATTTGCATGCATTTGTGCTCAAATTTGTAATTTTTTTTAATATTCTATAAATATCATATAATTGTATTATCATATATGAGTTTCACAATATACACAGCTAAATAGAATATCAGTGTTTCGCAATTGACTGCATATGTTTTTTTGTATACCTCCACTTTGAAATTGTTATCCATGTTTCTCTTGTAAAGAAGATCTTCTTTTGGAATGTGATTCTTTAGTCGCATCCCCTTTGGCTGTTTGGTTGCTCCTACTGTGAAAACGTAAGAATATGATAAAAATTACATTTATTTTAATTTTTTTTATAAGTCTTATATGAAGCTGTAATTTTGTGTTATTAATTACCTTCTGTTTAATATGATATTTGTGATATTAGAGAGTGGAAGGTAATGGCCTGCTGAAGTGTCCATGGTATTTGCATCGACACTTGTGTGAAGGACAGGAGTATAATAGTACTCTGCTATGAGGTTATAAAAATAAATAGTAAATTTAGTAAATAGAATAAATGTTATAATAAAACATGAAATAACTCGTTAAATGTACCATAGTTTGGCAGCCCACTTTCATTTGATGTCCCTACACTTTTTCTGCTTTTGGTATCTACATCTTGGGAAGAACCTTCGACACTCTTGTTTGTACGGAAATCTTAAAAGTTAAAATGATTTAAATATTAATGGTATATAGCAATGTAGAATACATCAGGAGGTAGATATTTTGTAGTTGGGTTTAGAAAGGTATATCTTGTTTATTGTGTCTATATATGAATTTACCTCTCCTTTCATTTAGAATATATCTCCTTCTGAGACGTGCTCTTGCTGCCTCGTTCCTTTTATGTTTTGAGTAAACATGTTATGAACACTTAAGAGTTATAGTATTATTATATTAATAATACTATAATCAATCAATTGTTTACCTTCTAATGAGGGAAGAACTTGTGTTGTCCAGCAATGCAGTACTTTTTATAGATTCCTTTGTAACTACATTTGTTACTGCATTCACAAAAAATGTGAAAAGAAGGTACTGAAGTATTTATTAAGAAAATAAAATGTTGTTTATACCCTTATTTAATTCTTCATTGCTGACCCTTATTGCTTCTCTTGCATGCAGAATGGATTTTCTTTTGCGACGTGCTTCCGCTGCATCCATTTTTACTCGTGCTCTGCAATGGATATATATTAGAAAATAACAAAATTAAATTGCGCCAATTTTTTAGTTAGAAAATTCATGTTGCGATTATGTAAAATATATTCTAGTCTAAGTGGAATATAAATAACAAAGTGTACTATTTATTTATGTTCTAACCTCTGTGTGGTATCATGTTTAACTTCAAAAGCCTGCTCTTATGAAGTTATGTGTTTATATCATATATATGACCTGCAATTATGTAAAACTGCAAGAAATTTTGTTCCTTTAAGAGACAAATCATAATATCACTTGGTCTACTGCAATTAACCTTTGATTCAATAATTTTTCTTGTAACAGTTCTAATGATGTTCATCACTTCATGCTTCAATATAAATACTAAAGTCATACTCTAAAAATATAATCTTAAACTATGAGACCTTGGTTGGTAAAATCCTATATGTTTTGAACGGTTTGACTCTTGATATTTTGTATTAGAGTAACTTGTGTATGTTTATACAAATATCAAATGAAATCATACATAAATGGAAGTTTGTAATCAGCCTGTTAAAAGAGTGTTTGGGGTTGCTTAAAAAAAGCGATTTTCATCTTTTGGCTTAAAAAAAGCTGAAAAAGGTGTTTTCAAATGACAGCTTCTGCTTAAATTAATCACTTAAAAGGTAAAAGCTGGAAGCAGGTAGAAGGGTGCTTTAAACTGCTTCTCACTTTTTCTATTACACAAAAGTACTTATTTTACCAAACACTACCAACTTTTACTTTTTCAGAATCACTTTTTTCTCAAACACTACCAACTTTTACTATTAATCACTTTTCCCAAAATCACTTTAAAAAATCACTTTTTTAAAGTTGAAGCAATTGCAAACACTCCCTAAATTTGTTTGGCTCGGTTAGGATTATCAAGCACGAACTTAAATCAAGCACTTCGTAGTAAGTAATCTATATGTTCAAAAAATTAAACGAGTAAAGGGTCAGTTTGGTCCTCGAAGTTGCAAAAAAGGAGTCAAATAAGTCCTTATATAGAAGATTCTGTCTGGAAGTGCCATTTGAGATGGCTTGCGGTAAAATTTTTTGATGATTTTTTTGAGCATCTTATTCATTAAGTGTAGTTTACTCATATCAAATTTCAGATAAAAATTCATTCGGGAAGACATGCAAATGAATTCTTGAAGATAATTGTGTCGTTAAAAGCGCAGTTATATTCAAGAATTCATTTGAATGTCTTCCCGATTAAATTTTTGGCTGAAATTTGGTATGAGTAAACTAGACTTAATGAATAAGATGCTCAAAAAAATTTATCAAAAAATTCCACTGAGAGCCACCTCAAATGGCGCGTCCGGACAGAATCTTCCATATAAGGACTTATTTGACACCTTTTTTGCAACTTCGAGGATCAAACTAACCCTTTACTCGTTTAATTTTTTGCTGGAATGAAAAACGAAGTATTGCTGTTTCTTTTTTCTCCGGCTGCTGCTGCGGTTTAAGTGCTAAACCCTAGTATAGTACTCCTTTGATTTTTTATTGACTTTTAGAATAAAAGTGAGAGTCGTGTTTTGTTAAAGAAGTATGATAAAATTACGTTTTTAATTACTCCGTACATTGCTTTCAAATTTAGAATAAATCATACGGAGCACTTAATTAAGAGGCCGTTTGGTAACACTAAAATCGGCTGAATTGGCTGATTCTGCTGAAATTCAGGAAGTTTTGTGTGAAGTAAATGTATTGGCTGATATGTTAAATAAATCCTCTTTAGAGCGTGAAATCAAAATGTATAAATTAGTTGATGAGGCCGATAAGCTGAAAAACATTATCACCCAAAACACTTCATAAATTGGTTGATATGTTAAATAAATCCTCTTTTTAGTAATCAGTAATCATATACTCACTCCGTCCCGAAAAGGTTCGCTAAGTTTGACTTTCACGTGGATTAATAAAGTAAAAATTGTGTGGTTGAAATTTGTACAGAGGAGAGAGAATTACCTTTAGCCACATATTCCTTACTTTAAATGGAAATGACAAATCTTTTTGGGACATCCAAAAAAGAAAATTTGGCAAATCTTTTCAGGACGGAGGGAATATTTTGTACCAAAATAACTTATAGTACGTATATTTTACCAAAAAGATTAAAATATAGTATAGGTTCTTTTGAAAATATATAATTACTTTTTTCTCTTTTAATTATAATTGTCCTTTTATTAGGTTTGTCAACGCACAAAATTTGATCATGAATTTCTTTCAATCCTGGTTATTATGAAAATTAAGAGATTTAAATGTTGAAAATTTTAAATAAGAGGAACTTAACAATGTTTTCCCAAAGTTTAACATATAACATTAATATGATCTAAAAAAAATATAACATTAATAAATAATATATAATTAAAGTAGAAAATACGAATATTTTAAAGTAAATAATGTTGCAATTAAAGAGAACGAAGTGCCTAAGTGATAAATGTTTTTTTTAATACCACATCATAAAATAACATTAGTTACAATGTTAAATTTTAGTAGTAAAAACGCTGCTCTTCAAAGTTATGACTTATATTTGTGGAATTCCACAATTGCGTCTAAATGATGAGCTTTAAAAATTGTCCACCAAATAACCATTTTTTCAAAAATGCTATTAAACCTTTTTAAAATATTATTTTTTCTGGCAGTTATGGGGCCAGTTTATACGTCCGAAATGCTCAAAATTAAATAGTCACCGTTTGTGAATTCCTCACGCTGCCGCCGTTATTTCTAGTACTTATTCATCTAGCAGGCCAGGGAAAAGTACTAATTCTTCGCCTTTGAAAGTAGTGTGTGGACTAGGGGTGGGCACGGTCCGGGACGGTCCGGGATTTGGCCTATCCCGATCCCGTCCCGGTTTTATAACAACGGTTCGGTACGGTACGGGAAAAGTCCTTATCCCAATGTTGTCCCATTTAAAACGGGACCGGGACAACCCAAGAAAAACCGGGACGGTTCGGGATGTCCCATAAAATATGCATTTGTGAAATGTGATATAAAAATAAGCATAACATCAAAACAAAAATGTAACTATTTTTGCAAATTTAGCTTCACTAAAAAGTTAAGTAAAACCTTTAATTAACTATTTTTATTTTTTGTCTTGTAAATTTTTTGGTCCCTTAATCTTGTGTTTCCTCTAGTACAATAGTAGCGCAAAATATTTTAATACTTTATTTGTAGTACACTTGTAATTTTTCAATACTAAATTAAATTAAATATCATATCTATAAAGACACTATATGTATATATTTTCTAGTAGTTATTTTGGAAAATATTAAATCAATAAATCTATAACAACACTATAATTTGGAGTAGTAGTTTATTCCATCATAAATAGTACTCCGCATGTAATAATATATTATTGATTAGTATTGGAATGAGAAATAAACAAATTTAATCAAAATAAGAAACAAAAGAAATGAGATTAAGAGAGACATGAAATAAGATAAAATTACACTAGGGAGACTAAGGACTATGAAGTTTTAATTGGGTTTGACTATTACATAGCATTAGAAATTTAAAATAACATATTAATTTCAAACGGGACACCGGGACGGGACATGATATTTTATAGCTATCCCGATTCCGTCCCGATTAATATCGATGCGGGACCGGTTCGGGATGAAAAAATTGCGTCCTAAATGGATCGGGAAATTTTCGGAACGGTATCGGGATTTTTCGGTTTGGGACACCGGGATCGGGATTTTTGCCCACCCCTAGTGTGGACCATGTTATCAGTTTTGATCAATGGAATAGTTTTAAAGGTTGAGCTTAGTTGCTCCTAATAAATGTCTTTACTTGTAAGAGTTATAGAAATTATATCGTGTGTTTCTATTTCTTCCTTGTCTAAGGCAAAGTCTAGAATGACATAAATGCCCAATTGCAATTCTCTCAGTTTTCGCCTTTGGCATTTCCCTACAACATCGCCGTTTATTGTAGCATTTCAGATCGTACCTCTTCGTACTACAAAAAAGTCGACTATTATCGAATCTAAGTCTAATAAAATAAAAGTCAGACCGTAAAGAGATGTATGTTGAATGCGCGAAATGAAATGAGATGCTTAGTGTGGCTTACACTAACAAAATAAAGGTGTTTTTAAATTACATGCACATAACTGAAATAAGTAAAAAAAAATAAAAAATAAAAATTGAAGAAAGCTAACTAAAATAATCAAACATATTGAATACTTGAATGAATGTAAGCAATAATAAGGACAGTGAAATTATATATTGTCTAAAACGAAGCAGATAAAAAGGTCACTTTTATTTCTTAATAATGTAATAAATAATAAGGCATGAAGAGATGAATATTGTCTGCAAGGAATGACAAAGAAATGTAACTATTTCACTCCCTTTTAATACGCTTCTGAATCTTAGTTGCTGATAGTTGTGTGGCTTCATCTGGGGACTGAGAATCATCACTTTGCATATGTGATGATCTTTTGCAAGGTGTAACAGAAGCCGATGAGCTTTCAGGATCATGATCTGCTGTTGCAGACAAAGATTGCTGCACATATATGTCCACAACTATGCATTAAAATTCAGTCCTTATAAAACTGCAAGTTAAATTTCTTGTCTAGTCCGGTAACACTCAACCATGTTTTATAATAATACACCTTTGCATTAATTATTGGAGAGAAACGTTATAATCAATGAATACTTTACGAAATTATTTAATAGGTTCCCCCTACCTCATCCATGTCAATTTTCCCCAATATAGATTGCACAACGGCCTCATCCTCGGAAACTTTTTGTACGGATGCAGCACTATAGGCTGGCTGCATTTTGATCCTAAATGCCAAAGTTCTTCCAAGCAAGTCATCAAGTGTTTCTGGATAAGACAGTGGATCGTCCTCACCTTCCTAAGAAAGTAAAATGGTAAAACCTTAGAAATGCATTTAATTATCATAAAAATGTTGTTTGAATATACAACGGTGTCAAAAAGACATATATACTTCAATCATTTGGTTTCTGAGCTCATTAGCGGTCTTCCCAAGAAGCTGAATGCATTCTTGATCCCACAGTACAATCTTGTCGCAATCTTTTTTATTGTACAGCATGACTTCCAGCCTATACCTGTTAAAGGATTTAACATTATATGCTGAGCTATTTATTGTTGTTGCGTACTGAAGTATGGAGTGATGGTGATGGTTTCGTATCAAAGGAAATAATCTAGTCTCACTGTCCTGCACCCGCATCTGATTTTCAGATTCTGAGGTGTGGGCCGCCACTGATGAACAAAGATGCTGCTCACCTTGAAGCACTTAGTTACACATCAAAATATTGAGTTTTATTTTTCCTTCAAAATATTGTATTAGGACATTGTGTTTCCCTACAATAAAAAGTTGTATCTTTGATAGGCGATGAATTTTATTTTAGGAAAATGTCAAGCTCTGATATCAATTTAGACTTATAAAAAGGCTAAGAATAAATTAACATACATCTATACTTTAACTTTATTCACAATAATTTACACTAATATAAATACGATAGTAAGAGCACCTTATAACAGGCTCATGGTTGTATTTGCCACATCTGCATGTGAACGCGCCATTGGGTGCTTCAGCCTTTCTAGTGCATGAAGAGCAACTTTGATAGTGTAACACCGTCCCCAAATGTATTTACTTTTAAGTGAATAATGTATTGAAACTTGTGGAATGGTTAATAAGTATACGAAGTTGTGAACTTTTATTAATCCTTTTGCGTGAATAGTGGTTTCTGTAAGGAATAAATGTAATTAGATTTTGATGATGCTATAGGATTAGAAAGCTAGAGTACCCCCAATTAGATTTTATGTATTAGAATTTTCAATTGTAAGTATTAGTGTAGTCGACGATCAGAGTTGCTCTATTTTGGATCAGAACAGAAGTGCATCAGAACTGCTCGACCAGACTTGCTCTATGAGAACTACTCCATCAGAGTTCTCTTACCAGAAGTCCATCAGAGTTGCATCATGAGAGTTGCTGATAAACCTGGACATCTGATAGCCGATGAGAACTACAGATCAGAAGTACTCATCAGCGGACCTATCAGAATCAGAGTTCAGTCAGAGAACAGAACTCTATCAGAACTCAACTCATCAGAAAGCCTTCAGAATCCAACATATCAGAAGAACCTGATCAGAGCCCGACTAACACTTAGAAGATTTCATGCAACATCCAACAGCTATGAATCCAACGGGTAAAACATCCAACGGCTAGAAGACTGTGCATGAAAGGAAAGCATTTAATGCACATTAAATGAGCCTGATACGCTGAAGGATTGATTGCAAATGATTGACCAAGGAATCCGGGAAGATATATTATAAAAATAGAAACCTTCCAAAACGGCGGTCAAGTCAACAGTACGCGCATTTAATGCAGTTGTCTCCTCCTCCAACGGGCAGACAACCTCCGTATATAAGCTACACACCGAAGAGCTGGAAAACAACTTTGCTACAACTTTTGCACATCATCATTCAAGCTCTCTTGAGATTCAAATTCTACAACCTTCAACAAGACAAACTTACGTTGGGAAGATTAAAACTCCAAATCTCTCATCCCCAACAAACAAGCAAAGTTCATCCTGTTCTTCAACACTTCAAGAACTTCATCAAACATCTTTTGTAACGAAGCAAGTTGGAGGAAAAACTCTGTTTTTCAAAGGATCTTCTGAAAAGAAGGGCGTCCAAGTAACTGCAGTAGTGAAGTGGTGATACTTCCGGGAAGCTGAGTGAAAGGATCAGCCATCAGGACGTGGAACTGCATCCTGGGTGGCATCTAGGCTTGAAGAAGACGAGGAGTGCTTCTTAAGTGCTAGGATTTAGCTTTGTAACCGATCTACTTCAAAGCTAGTGGAACAGTGGACTAGAGGAACGAGTTGTTCCTTGAACCACTATAAAAATATCCGGTGTCATTTACTTTACTGCAATTTATATTTCTGCACTTAGGATATTAACTGACTAACTCTAAGATTTGGAATCTGTGTTCAGCAGATCCTGTTTTCAGAGTTATCAGAAAGGCATTTGCCTTAGTATTTTTGAGGCTACCCGGACAGATCAGAATCCGCTGCCAAGGCCAGTTCTGATATCAGAACCAGCCTTTCTCTGTCATCAGAATCAGACCTTCTCTGATAAGTCAGTTTTGACTTTGAGAAAAAGTTGAAAAACCAATCAGTCTATTCACCCCCCCCCCCCTCTAGACTGATTACCATATTAAACGGGACCAACAAGTGGTATCAGAGCTTCCTTGTTCTTGTAATCTTTTAGGTTACTCTCTGAACAAAGATCCACTTGTTCTTAGCCTCTCTTTATTTATTATTATGGATAATTCTCTTGCAAAGCATCTTATGTTCACAGATCAGAAGTATGATGATTGGAAGATCAGAATGAAGGCACACCTATGTGCCCTTCATGATGAAATGTGGGAAGTCTTGGAAAATGGCCCCTTCATCCAGTTCATGAAGATCAATCCTGCTCACTCTATTGACAACTCTCAACCCCAGATGATTGAGAAAGCCCGGTCAGAATGGACCAAGGAAGAGAAAAGACAGTATAACCTTGACAACATTGCCAAGGACATTCTCTACAAAGCTATTGATGAAAGATATTTCAACAGAATAAAGAAGTGCAGAACTGCCAAAGAAATCTGGGATAAGCTGGATGAGATTGGAGCAGGAGATGAACAAGAAAGAGACAACAAGCTGACCATTGCAATGAAGAAGTTTGATGACTTCAAACTCCTACCAGAAGAATGCATTGCTAAGATGCATGAGAGATTGCTGATTCTCATCAGTGAGATTTCTGAACTTGGGAAGGAGCTCACCATCAAAGAGGTCAACATGAAGATCCTCAGGGGACTGCCTTCAGCCTGGAAGATGAAGGTGATTGCAGTCCAGGAAAGCAAGAACATCAAGACTTATGCCACTGAAAGACTCATCTCTGATCTCAAGGCTTATGAGTTTGAGATGCATGAAGAGAAGGAAGAAGTTCCTGATGAGAGGAACACCACTGCTCTCACTGCTAGCACCTCAAAGGTAAGTGACTTTGACCCCTCTACTCTATTATCTGATGAGTATATGGCTGCTTTTGCCAGAAAATTTAAGAAGTTTATGAAGAAAGATGGAAGGGGTCCATCTTCCATCAGAAGACCACATCAGAAGACCAAGTCCTCTGAAAGCAATGGAGAGTACCTCTGTTACAACTGCAGACAGCCTGGGCACTTCAAAGCAAACTGCCCCTATCCAAGAGTGTCCAAGAAGCAAGGACATGAAGATGAAAAGAAACCAGATGATCAACACAGAAGAAGAAGAGCATTTGTCTCAGAACAAGCTCAGAGAGATCCACTCTCTGAATCAGAGTCCAGCTCAGACTCCGACTCTGATGAAGCATTCTGCTGCTTGGATGCAGAAACTGAAGACCTCTGCCTCATGGCACAATCAGATGATGAGGTATGCTCTACTTCTGATTCTATTTCTTCTTCGGTAGGCACAGCCTTAAATGATGATCCAATGTCATCATTCTGGGAAGAGTTCCAAACTATCCAAGCCACTTATTCTTTTGTTAAAGAAGAGAACAGTAGGCTGAAAGTTGATATCTCTAATCTAAGGAAAGAGACTGAGTGTAAACTTAATTTCTTAACTGAGGAAAGAGATAGACTGAAAGCTGAAAATGAGTCTCTTCTGAAAAGAATAAGAGACATTGAGGAACTTGAGAGTAGATATAATAGTCTTCTGAAGATGCAATCTTCCATGAAGAATATTGGTGACTCTCATAACTTCACCTCTGGCCTTGGATATGTTGAACCAGAGTCTGGTGAGCCTTCTGTAAGGCCTAGCACCCGGGTTGCTAAAGCTAAAAAGGTCATAGTGCCACAGACTCTGAGCCCCAATTGCCATGCTATTACTTCTGGTACTAAAGTTGTTCATGAGAAGGTCATACCAGAAAAACAAACTCTAAAGGCCAAACCAAAACAAAGTTTGAAAACTAATGAACCTGGCAGACACTCTAACAAAAGGAAAAGTTTTCAGAACAATAATAATCAACGGCCTAACCCTATCAGACAATCTCATGACAATGGTATCAGAAACTGCTATCAGAAAGGCAGATATCAAGAGAAGATTAACTATAGGCAGAAGAGGTTGTCTGGTCAACCTCAGAAGTCTAAAGTTAAACGCTCCTCTGATCTTGATAGTATATGGGACTTCTTTCCAACAAAGAAGGCTATGCAGAAGTATGCAAACAGAAAGCATGATCCTCACAAGCATCTGCCCAAAGTGAATCATACATCTGTTTACTACAACTACCAGGTGGACAATGGGTACCATCCACCAAGGTTTCAGCTGATGAGACCAAAATGGTACCAACTACCGAGACTGCATTACCCCCCAGGACCCAACATTGCTTGGGTACCTAAATCTTCCTTTTAATCTTGCAGGAACTGTGTGCTGGAGCCATCTCAGAAAAAGAATGGTATATTGACAGTGGATGCTCCAGACACATGACAGGTGACAAGAGTTGCCTATCAGAGTTCCAGAAAATCAATGGACCCAGAGTCACTTTCGGTGGAAATGACAAGGAAGGGCAAACAAAAGGAAGAGGGAAGCTGATCAAGAACCAGATAATCATTGAAGATGTCTCATATGTCAAAGGTCTAAAGTTCAACTTGCTGAGTGCTAGCCAATTCTGTGACAAAGGCTACACAGTTGAATTCACCAAGACCTTATGCTATGTCAAGCATGAGACAACCAAAGAAGTGGTTCTTACAGCCAAGAGAAGGAAGAACATCTATGTTGTTGACTGGCAAACAGCAAAAGATGGAACTTGCCTGATAGCTAAGGACAATTCAAAGCTAAGCTGGGACTGGCACAAAAAGCTTAGCCATCTGAACTTCAAAACCATCAACAAACTGGCAAGGGAACATATTGTAGATGGTCTGCCTGACATTGTCTACAAGAAGGAGACCCTCTGCAGTGCTTGTCAGAAAGGCAAACAAGTGAAGACCTCATTCAAACCCATAGCTGGAGATCTTTCTATTTGTCCTCTAAATCTGATCCATATGGATTTGTTTGGACCAGTTGAAACTCCCAGTGTTGGTGGAAAAAGATATACTCTTGTTATGGTTGATGACTACTCAAGATACACTTGGACTGTGTTCCTAACCAAGAAGAATGAAACTCTTCAGAAGTTGCCATCTCTGATAAAGCAACTCCAAACTGAGAAGAATATGAAGGTTAGAACAATCAGATCTGACAGAGGAACTGAATTTGTCAATAAGGTGATCAAAGACTTCTGTGATCAGAATGGCACATTTCATCAACTCTCTGTTGCCAGAACACCCCAACAAAATGGTGTTGCAGAAAGAAGGAACAGAACTCTGAAGGAAGCTGCAAGAACTATGATTGCAGAATCAGGACTGCCCATCAGATACTGGGCTGAAGCTATCAACACTGCATGCTACACTCAAAATAGAAGCATGATCCACAAGAATCATCAGAAGACCCCCTACGAGCTGTGGAAAGGAAGAAAACCAAACATCAGCTATTTCCATGTGTTTGGATGCAAGTGCTACATTCTAAACAATGGAAAGGATAATCTGAAGGTATTTCAAGAAAAAGCTGATGAAGGTGTATTCTTAGGCTACTCAAGCTCAAGCAAAGCCTATAGAATACTTAACAGGAGAACTCTACAAGTTGAAGAATCCATTCATGTCAAATTTGATGATGGTACCTCTGCAGAAGAATTATCAGAGACCCTACAGAAGATCAATCTTGAAGATAAGGTTTCAGACCTATCAGAAGAGGTCACCATCAATCCAATACTCTCAACTCCTATCACTAATCCAGTTCTGATAGACAAAAATGAAGATGAAGATGATGTATCAGAAGATGAACCATCAGAGTTGCCTAGACAGCAACTGTCAGAACCTGATCTAACTTGGTTAAGAGACCATCCTCCTAATCAAGTGATAGGTCAAGTCACCAGTGGTGTTAGGACCAGATCTGCATCAAGAAGAGAAGCCATGTTCACCTGCTGCATATCTCAAATGGAGCCAATGTGTGTGGAAGAAGCTCTAGAAGATTCAGACTGGATCAATGCAATGCAAGAAGAGCTTACACAGTTTGAAAGGAATGAAGTATGGAAACTTGTTCCCAGACCAAAGCATCAGAATGTCATTGGAACCAAGTGGGTATTCAAGAACAAAGCAGATGAAGAAGGCAACATTGTAAGGAATAAAGCAAGGCTTGTAGCAAAGGGATACTGTCAAGAAGAAGGCATAGATTTTGATGAGACCTTTGCACCTGTTGCCAGACTGGAAGCAATCAGGATATTCCTAGCCTATGCTGCCTACAAGGACATCAAAGTATATCAGATGGATGTCAAGAGTGCATTTCTGAATGGAGAACTTGAAGAGGAAGTTTATGTTGAACAACCTCCAGGTTTTGTCATTCCTACTCAATCTTCTTGTGTCTACAAGCTCAGAAAGGCCCTCTATGGTCTTAAGCAAGCCCCTAGAGCTTGGTATGACACATTGTCCCTATTCTTAGTGAACCATGGGTTTACTAAAGGAAAGGTGGACAAAACTCTGTTTCAAATTTCTGTTGCTAATCATATTCTATTAGTGCAAATTTATGTTGATGACATTATATTTGGAAGCACTAATCCAGAATTATGCAAGAAATTTTCTCAAGTTATGCAGAACAAGTTTGAAATGAGCATGATGGGAGAACTCAGTTACTTTCTTGGTTTACAAGTCAAACAAGTACCAGAAGGCATCTTTATCAACCAAGGAAAGTATACCAGAGATCTCATCAAGAAGTTTGGAGTAGATGGAAAATCTTCAGTCAAAATTCCAATGAATGCATCCCAAGGCATTGGACCAGATGATGAAGGCAAAGATGTTGATGCTGCAACATATAGAGGAATTATTGGATCTCTCCTCTATCTGACTGCAAGCAGACCAGACATAGCTTTTGCAGTAGGAATCTGTGCCAGATATCAATCAAAGCCCAAGGAGAGCCATCTAGTTGCTGCTAAGAAGATTGTCAGATATATCAAAGGGAATCCAAACGCAGGACTGTGGTATCCCAAGGGAGGTAATTTTGAACTAATTGGTTATTCTGATTCAGATTTTGCAGGTTGCAGATTGGACAGGAAGAGTACTTCTGGTCACTGTCAATTGCTAGGTGGGAGACTTGTCTCCTGGTTTAGCAAGAAGCAGAACTCAATCTCAACTAGCACTGCAGAAGCTGAGTATATTGCTGCTGGAAGTTGCTGTGCTCAATTGCTCTGGATGAAGCAACAACTCAAGGATTATGGAGTGCAAGCAAAGGAGATCAAGCTGCTGTGTGACAATACCAGTGCCATTGCCATTACTCAGAATCCTGTGATGCATTCAAGGACAAAGCATATCGAGATCAGACATCACTTCATCAGAGATCATGTGGAGAAGAAGCACATTTCAATTGAGCATGTCCCAACTGAAGACCAGCTTGCAGACATCTTAACCAAACCTCTCTCAGAGGCAAGGTTTAACAAGCTAAGGGAAGAATTGGGAATGATGGATGATCTTCCCAGAGATACTTGAATCAGAGTTGCTGAAGTATCAGATGTGGACTCATCAGAACACCCCATCTCTGATACCCGAAGCTCTTATTCATCAGAAGCTTGAATCAGAATTGAGAAGTATCAGACTTGCAAAAGTCAGAGTTGCAGGAAGGATCAGACTTGGTATTCATCAGAGGTCCTTATATCAGAACACCTCTATCTCTGATACAAGGGCTTATACTTATCAGAGGGGCTGTGGACTTAGAAAATTTTCTAAATTTCGGGCGAGACTGTCCAATAAACCGGAAGTTACCTTTTTACCCCCGGTAGTTATTACCATTTTTGGAAAACGGCTTTCCGCCCGCATTCCATTAAATGCGACCTCGAAACCGCAAATTATATCAAACGTCCACTAACCCAAATTCATATATACCGTTTCTGAAAACCTAAATCGCTACTGCAATTGTATTCTTCGTCTTCAAGCTTTATCTCTCTAAATCCTCAAATCTCAGACCTTTCAAACTATTCACTAAACTGACAATGAAGTTCATCAACATCAACGATCTCTCCAAGGAGGAAATCAAGACTCTTGTGAAACAACATCGTCACTGGCATGCGCGTTGACATGTCTTCACTGCCTCTATTGGCAGAAAATCAGAAGCGGATGAAGAAAATCATCCAAGGAATGCATGATTCCCAGCTGAGCAAGATTGTTGCTCATCCTTATGAACAATACAGCACGAAGGACGTTGCTGAGTTCTACTTGAATGCCACCATTACCACTGAGGCCATCCACTCGCAGGTTCAGGGCAAGGACCTGAAAATAGATGCTGATGCTCTCAATGAGTTCTTCGACATCAAACTCGATCCTCAAGAAGAGGATACTACCAGCCTCATTGAGCTTGACGATGTGAATATCTCTGTCCAAACTTTTGCTGAAACCTACTGCCGGGAGGATGCAACCGGAGTAGATAAGCTCTACATGAAGAAGAACCAGCTAAAGAAGGACTATGAACGTCTGATGAGCATAATGCACCGGTGCCTGTGGTGCAAAACCGGCTCAACTGATCAGATGAACAACACAAATGCCAAGGCCATCTATGCTGTTCATCGGGGCATGAACATCAACTGGGGAAGGGTACTATTCCAGTCCCTTGCTGAGTCTGTGGCTAAGAAAGACAAAAAGACTGGCCAATTCTCAACCAAGATGGGTCATGGACTTCTCATTTCAAGACTGATTTCCAATATCAACATATCGCTCCGAGAAGCTGCTGATGTCAATCACACAAAGACCATCTTCCTCACAGCCTCTCCCAAATTCAATGTAGCCATTGCTGCAGAATTAAAGAAAGCCAAGAAACAAGAACAACTGAGGGAGAAACCAGCTACCGCAATTGAGGTTGATGATGAACAACCCAAGGGCAAGAAGAAGAAATCTCAGAAGAAGCTTGAAACCACCACTGAGGAGGTTGCATCAGAGGTGGAAGCATCAGAGGAGGATGCACCCACTGTGGCACCTGTCAAGAAGATGAGACAGAAGAGGAGAAGAAAAGCAATCATTCAGAGTGACTCTGATAGCTCAAAATCTCCTATCAGAACCCTGAAGAAGAAGAAGAAGACCAACTCTCCCCCCAAGGAATCAGAACCTCAGGGGGAACCTGCACCAGAGTTGGCTGCTGCTCTGGTGATCTCTGATGCTCAGGGGGAACCTGAATCAGAGGTCCATCCTTTATCTGCACCTGATCTGCCAGTCATCATGACTCCACCAGAACCGCTAAACCCTTCTACTGCTCTGGACAGACAGTTTCAAAGGGTACTCACATGGAGGAAGTGGAGGATGGGACCTCTGCAGCAAATACTTGCCCAAGCTGCCACTTTTGAAACTGAGGAAGAAGAAGTTCTCAAATGGGCAGGTACAGATGATGTATCTCTATGCTTTGATATTCAATTCTTACACTCTGTTCTTGAGAAGAAGAAGTCCAGTTTCAAAGGAAAGGAAAAGGTGTTTGACACCTCATCAGAAGAGCCAGTCAAAGCTCTTGCAGAAGCTGAGATACCAATCTTTGAGGAATGGCTGTTGGAGAAGAAGAGAAAGGAATCCCTGATCAAAATGAGACCTATCCCTGGTATAGAAGGTGAACCCTCAACTGCCAATGACCTATCTCTGGCAATGCAGAACCTCATCAGAGAATGGAGAACCTCTCAGTTTGAAGAAACCGTTTTAGAGGTAATTCCCCACACTCCTACTCTTCTTACTACTGCTCCATCTCCCCCCAAATCCCCTTCACCCAAACCTGTCACACCAACCACAACTCCACCCCCATCTCCTCCTCAACCTCAGCAAATCCCATCTCCCTCACCTAAGAAATCTTCCACACCAAAACAACCCTCACCTTGCCATCAGAAAACCCCCATCAGAAGCCGCTCACCTTCACCTCCTCCTCCATCACATCATCAGAGAACCCCTATCCCTCAGACTTCACCCCATCAGAGCCCCAACCATCAGAAATCCAAATCTCCCTCTCCTCAGCAGAAGCCTACATCTAACTGTCCCTCCCCTCAGCATTCTGCTGCCTCCACTCAAAAGAGAGAACCAGTTGTAAGGATTCCTTCCTCAACTGAAGATAATAATGGGTTCCTTACTTCCTCTCTGGCTTGTGACCTCCAATCTAACAAGAGGAAGACCCCTACTCCTCCTCTATCTCCTGCTCAGCCTCAACCTCAGGCCAATGAATTGCCTCAGCCGACGCCTCCAAAAGCTGTCCTCATCCCCTTCCAGGAGTTTGTGGAATCAGCTGAAGAATTTGGAGACCAGATGATTGCTGGGCTCAACAAAATGCTTGTACTAAATCAGAAGCATGATGCTCATCTAGATTTAGTTCAGTACAACATTGAGTCTGAACTTACCAAGATTTCCACTACCCTTTCTACACTGGCAACTACCTTCCTCAGCTACATGAAGACATCAAATGAGAAGGTTGATAACATAGCTTCAGAGGTTGCTAGTCTACACACAGTCTTGTTCTCACAATCTCAGACTCTGACAGCACAGGACAAATCCATTCAAGAATTATCTGATGCTGTTGACACTCTACAATGGTCTCATGACAAAAATGCAGAGCATCTGACAGATGTGGAGGAAATCTGCAAGACCAACAAAGAGTTTAGTCTCAAATTGATCAACACTGGCAAGGACAGAGATCACAAGTTGACTCTCCTTGAGGCTACTACTAAGGATATCCAATCTGCAGTTGATAAGCAGAAAGAGCTGATAGAAGGGCTGGCCTCGGTGACTCAGACTCTTCCTGGGGCTCTGGAGGCGATCAAAGACAATAATGCTACAGAGTTCTCCAAAATTGGACTCCTGCTTGGCGACCTTGTTGATGCCAAAAAGGGGGAAGAAATCAGAGAACCTGCTAGAGCCATCAGAACTGCAGAAGGAACTAGCACCAGAGCTGTTGATCCTGCTGTATACTTTGAAAGGGCAAGACAAAAGAGAATTGCTGCTGGTACTCAGAGACCACCTCTTCCAAGATCAAAGAAAGGAAAGAAGTCAACTTTCACTCTTGCTCAATGGCTTAAAAGTGATCTAGCTAAACCTGATGCTGCTCAGTTTCAAGAAATGAAGAAGCACATGACACCTCTCCAACAGGAAAATCTTATTCTAGATAGAGATGGGACAATCATCATTAATCATGGCGGTTCTATGCAAGAAGCAGAAGACTGGTGGCGAATGAAAGTGCTCCCTGGCAAGGACATCTCTGAAGCCATCAGAAACTACCTTGACTGCAAGCTTGAACCTGCCTGGGCAGAGTGTCAGAACCCAAGGAACCTAGCTTCCATCAGAGCTAAGGTCAATGCTGATCTAAAGGAGATTGAAGCTAAGGAAGCTGAGCTGGAAGAGGAAGATTTCTAAACTCTATCCTCTTGTTGCTTTAAATATATTTCATTAATAAGATAACCAGCTTGCCTCTATTTTGCATGGCAATTTCAAATTATTTCTTTTTTGCACTCTGATTATTTATGCTCTGATACCTTGTGTTATTTCTTATCTTATTTATCTGTTTGATTGTATCTTACTCTTACTATCTTCCTATGCCAAGTGCTCACCAAGATTTTAAATGAAAATTTCTTTTTAACTTATTTTCTTTATGGTGAAAGGCACTTCTTTGGAAATAGCTTAAGGGTTTTGGCATCATCAAAAAGGGGGAAATTGTAAGGAATAAATGTAATTAGATTTTGATGATGCTATAGGATTAGAAAGCTAGAGTACCCCCAATTAGATTTTATGTATTAGAATTTTCAATTGTAAGTATTAGTGTAGTCGACGATCAGAGTTGCTCTATTTTGGATCAGAACAGAAGTGCATCAGAACTGCTCGACCAGACTTGCTCTATGAGAACTACTCCATCAGAGTTCTCTTACCAGAAGTCCATCAGAGTTGCATCATGAGAGTTGCTGATAAACCTGGACATCTGATAGCCGATGAGAACTACAGATCAGAAGTACTCATCAGCGGACCTATCAGAATCAGAGTTCAGTCAGAGAACAGAACTCTATCAGAACTCAACTCATCAGAAAGCCTTCAGAATCCAACATATCAGAAGAACCTGATCAGAGCCCGACTAACACTTAGAAGATTTCATGCAACATCCAACAGCTATGAATCCAACGGGTAAAACATCCAACGGCTAGAAGACTGTGCATGAAAGGAAAGCATTTAATGCACATTAAATGAGCCTGATACGCTGAAGGATTGATTGCAAATGATTGACCAAGGAATCCGGGAAGATATATTATAAAAATAGAAACCTTCCAAAACGGCGGTCAAGTCAACAGTACGCGCATTTAATGCAGTTGTCTCCTCCTCCAACGGGCAGACAACCTCCGTATATAAGCTACACACCGAAGAGCTGGAAAACAACTTTGCTACAACTTTTGCACATCATCATTCAAGCTCTCTTGAGATTCAAATTCTACAACCTTCAACAAGACAAACTTACGTTGGGAAGATTAAAACTCCAAATCTCTCATCCCCAACAAACAAGCAAAGTTCATCCTGTTCTTCAACACTTCAAGAACTTCATCAAACATCTTTTGTAACGAAGCAAGTTGGAGGAAAAACTCTGTTTTTCAAAGGATCTTCTGAAAACAAGGGCGTCCAAGTAACTGCAGTAGTGAAGTGGTGATACTTCCGGGAAGCTGAGTGAAAGGATCAGCCATCAGGACGTGGAACTGCATCCTGGGTGGCATCTAGGCTTGAAGAAGACGAGGAGTGCTTCTTAAGTGCTAGGATTTAGCTTTGTAACCGATCTACTTCAAAGCTAGTGGAACAGTGGACTAGAGGAACGAGTTGTTCCTTGAACCACTATAAAAATATCCGGTGTCATTTACTTTACTGCAATTTATATTTCTGCACTTAGGATATTAACTGACTAACTCTAAGATTTGGAATCTGTGTTCAGCAGATCCTGTTTTCAGAGTTATCAGAAAGGCATTTGCCTTAGTATTTTTGAGGCTACCCGGACAGATCAGAATCCGCTGCCAAGGCCAGTTCTGATATCAGAACCAGCCTTTCTCTGTCATCAGAATCAGACCTTCTCTGATAAGTCAGTTTTGACTTTGAGAAAAAGTTGAAAAACCAATCAGTCTATTCACCCCCCCCCCCCTCTAGACTGATTACCATATTAAACGGGACCAACAGTTTCGCACGTGGGGCCCGCACCGGGAGCGGGGGGCCGCCCAATATTCCCGGGACCACATAAATTATCCATCTTGGTCTAGATAATATTTATATGGTGGAGGATAACTCATTTGAGCCATGTAAAGGTCCAGAATTGACCGATTGGTCAAAAGAGGCCCAAATACCGGTATTGGCGATTTAACCGATAAAAGCCCGAAATTTAATTCCGGGGACTTATAAATTAGAGTTGGGGTATGAATATTCATCATAAGAGTCATAATGATGGAGAACACATAATATATTTTATTTGACCCGATAAAATAAAATATATTTAAAACAGTCCGAAAAATACAACTTTCGGGACCGATTGTACACTTCTGGACAAAAGGGGTTGACCTCCCACATGTGTGGGGGCCAACCCACGAATTTGGACACACATTTCAAGGCCTTGGCCGGCTGGAGGAGTGTGGAAGGGATGGGAGAGGAGTGTGAAATGAGAGGAAAGGCATCAAACAAATAAGGTGGGCCTCTCCCACACTCCACTCATACTATTGAGACAAAGAGGCACACCCACCCCTTGTCCCTTGATTATTTTCGGCCAAACACCCATCCAGCAAGAGCAAGGAGCTCTCAAAACCTCTCACCATTGTTGAAGGAAGTTCCAACAAGAAGGAAGCTCCAGGGAAAAAGTTTAAGTTCTAAAGTGTACAAAACTTGAGGAAAGGCTAGGTAATGACTTCGTTTACCTTCTTCTCCTATTTTCTTGAATATATTATTATTTGAGGAATTATGAATAACCCTAGGATTGTTCTACATGTTGATAAATGTGGAACAAGGGGTTGGAAGGTGGTTCTATGTCAAAAATGGATTTAGAACCCAAACCGACAAGTTCACCGGAAAATAACCTTTTAGAGGTTATGTGTATTGATTAAGGTTTTATGATGTTAAAACCTTGTTAGGAACTTGATTTAGAGTACCTTTGAGCTTCGCCGGAGTTTCGCCGGAGTTGGTCAAAGTTTGCCGGAGTTGGTCAAAGTTAGTCAAAGTTCAACCGGGAAGCGTAGAACGCGCTTAAACTCGCTTAAGGTGAGGATGACCGACTATATTGCTTATAATTATTGGGTTAATTTCATAAGATTACCTAAATGAATTATATGTGTTTGGCATGATGTATTTATAATAATAAAATGCCTAAATGAGATTCTTATTGATTATAAGCAAAAATGCATAATATACGAATTTGTGAATAAATTGTGTATGATTATGTGTTATGAATACAATGGTATAATAGTTGTAAACTATAAACTAAATTGTGATAAATATACTTTTACCTCATGTAAGGAAGTCATGGAAGGATAAAAGTGATATTTTGATATTAGAGCCAAGTTATACTTGAATGTGGAATTTAATTGAGATATTCAAATTATTATGAACTCAAGTTACATTTGGAGTAGGCCTTAAGGGTTACTCAAAATTGATGAAACCTAGACTAAGAAGTGGTTTAGGGATTAGTTGACGTGACTATGAGCCGAGCTCTAGCACGTGGTAGCATGACTATGAGCCGAGCTCTAGCAAACGTAGGGTGACTATGAGCCGAGCTCTAGCACAAATTAGCATGACTATGAGCCGAGCTCTAGCAAACGTAGGGTGACTATGAGCCGAGCTCTAGCACAAATTAGTATGACTATGAGCCGAGCTCTAGCAAACGTAGGGTGACTATGAGCCGAGCTCTAGCACAAATTAGTATGACTATGAGCCGAGCTCTAGCAAACGTAGGGTGACTTTGAGCCGAGCTCTAGCACAAATTAGCATGACTATGAGCCGAGCTCTAGCATGAAGGAACATGAGTTAAGTACAAATGAATAACATCTTGGATTGAGGGTCTTGGAAGTTGAAACTTTGATTATACTTAGTATAGTTGTCATTGTACTTGTCAAATGCTTCCAAGTACTGACCTCCCCTTCACGGGGGAGGCCACCTCACAGTTTCAGGTAGGGAGTAGAGCTTGCTACTACCGCTCGTTGCTTCGGGGAATTCAAGGAGGAAGGTGTTAGTACCCAACGATTGATAGATTTTGATGATGCCACTATACCAATAAATGAACACCTCCACCACCTAATAAGTCATAACTAATAAAATGTATCAAATAAAGTATACTGGAAACTTAAAATACATTTAGGTAATTTTTGATGCCTTGAAAAAGGACATTAAAATCCTACCAGTATAACTTTATTTTGATACACAAATAAAAAGTGGGAAGTGTTGAACAAATGCTCCAAATAAATTTTGCTGGAAATTCACCAGGGTAAGTATTTTTACCTCCAGTACATAATTTACTTGGTGCACAGTAACATGCAGGGATAAGCCGTATAACAAGGCGTAAGGCTAAAAAACATTTAATGCAAGAAATTGTACATGGGTCCCAAAAGGTGATGATGATACACAAGAAGTGATCTCTCGAAGAAGAACTGATCGGCAAAAAAAAATTATCTCCTTATCTTGCTCCAACACATGAAGACAAAGAGTACAACTCTTTCAGCGACTACGATCAACTCCTCTCAACCAACGGAGGAGATTGATCTGCTCAAAAGGCCTATAAAATAGGCAGAAGCATGAGTGATAAAATTAAGTTTTGAGTCATCTAAGTAGAGTATCCACTTCAAACATTCAAGAGATATCTAGCAAAAGAGAAAGTGCATGTTAAACTTTGCTCTCTGCTTAGACTCATGCTTCACTAAGCTCTTAGACTAAGATCATACACGATTACACTTTTAGAGCTTAGTTTCTAGTTGGAGGATAGAAAATTTCTTGTAAACAAATTGTTGTAAACACTTAGGAGAACAGTTGTTCGGATCCTAAAGTGTGGTTAGATAGATAGAGTACCTTTTGATCCCCACTGGATCAATTGAGAAAAGTCTAAGGACTGAGTAACTTTGAGTGGTGTTATACTCATCGTGAAAAACCTTCAATCTAGGCCAGAGTTGTCAAGGCTAGATTGGCACTAATTGTATTGGGCTGAATACTTTAGTGGAAATCCATCTGAAATAGGGTGGGACTGGATGTAGGAGGATTACACCACCTCTGAACCAGGATATATCGTGTGTTGATTTACTTTCATACATACAGAAGCACACACCAAACACATCTCACTAAAGGATTGTAGTTTGCCAGCAGCATCCTAAGCAGTAGTCTTCATCGACTGTACTGCTTAGCCTACTGCTTAATAGCTCACTCTCCTTGAGAGTATTTTCCACTAGAAGATATCTTACACTCAGAAGGTGCCTCAGCAGTACCCTGGTCTTCACCCTCCTGCTGAGCCCACTGCCCATTTATATGTGTCTTTCCGAACGCCATAACAAGCCAGAACAAAAAAGCCATCCAAAAGTCATCCTGTTCTTAACAGTTGCCTCAGCAGTAACCTGCCCACCAGTCGACTGCCAACTCAGCAGTTGCCTGCCAGTCAGCAAACTGCCTGTGCAGCAGTAGACTAAGCAGTTATCTGCTCACCAGTCTACTGCCAAGCCTACTTCCTCTTGTCACCAGTCTAAACATCATCTAAACTAGAAAGTTGTCTCACACCAAGTATAAAGAGGTTAAAGACTTCCGCTGTGCATCTATTAATCTCTTAAAAGATTATAGATCAACTCATCTAGAGGGAAAACTTCACAAAGATGAAAAAGATTTTAAAAGTCTATTCACCCCCCCTCTAGACTTTTACCTCTATCCGGGACCATCAAGTGGTATCAGAGCGGTGTGTTCCTAGAGTCAGTTTCTGACTATTTTTGAACTAAAGATCCAAATCCACTCTTATCCCAAACACTTTCTAAATATGGACAGTCAGTTAGCCAAGAATCTTCTGTTCAACTTGAACAAATTTGATGACTGGAAAATACGGATGAAAGCACATCTCAGTGCCTTACATGATGAGATGATTGAAGTAATTACTGATGGACCTATCAAAATAATAAAGGTCATCACATCCAGAACCATAGAAGGGACAGATGATGTGTACATTCCAAAACCTAAAATGGAATGGACAACTGAGGACAGGAAGAGAAACAATCTTGACAACATTGCCAAGGACATTCTCTTCAAATCTGTTGATGAATCTATATTTCCCAGAATCAGGAAATGCGAAACTGCCAAAGATGTCTGGGATGAGCTAACAAAGATTGGAGCAGGGGATGAACAGGAGAAGGACAATAAACTGACCATTGCCCTAAAAAAATTTGAGGATTTCAAAATGCTGTCGTCTGAATCTATCCATGAGATGGAATCCAGATTCCTGAAGATTGTGGCAGAGGTCTCTGACCTTGGGAAAGAACTTTCTCAAAAAGAAATTTCCCTTAAAATCTTGAGAGGCCTGCCATCAAAATGGGACATGAAGGTAACTGCTATGAGAGATAGTAGAGATCTCAGAACTTTGTCAACTGACAAACTCTTCAGTGATCTCAAGGCCTATGAATTTGAAATAAAGGAAATCAAGGAAGAGAAGGAAGATGAATACAAGACACTAGCTCTAGTGTCTGAGCCAAGCACTTTAAAATCTGCTGAAAAATCCCTCAATAATCTCCTCACTGACGAGCAGTTTGCTATGTTTGTGAGGAAATTTAAAAGATTCATAAAGAAGGAGGGTACTGTTCCAAGGAGGTCATACAATCAGCCACCCAGGAGACAAGGAAGACCTCAATCAAGTGAGGACACTATTCTATGCTATAACTGTAGACAGCCAGGACATTACAAGAATGAGTGTCCTTTACCACTGGCTCAAAAGTATCAAGGGCAACAGGCAACTGCTCGAAAAGGAGAATACAAAAGGGACTTCAAGGGCAAGAGACAAGCCTTTGTAAGTGAAAAGAGAAAGGACGAATCCCAAAGTGATGATGAGAGCAGCTCAAGTGATGAAAGCTCCTCATATGGAGACTCAGAGGAGGCACTACTATGCCTGGGATCCTGGCAGACGGCTGAAGAAAGGAGCAGATGGCTCAGCGAAGATGATGAAAACTGCTCCAACAACTGCCTAATGGCCAAAAACCACTACAATGATGTTGAGGTAACATCCTGCTCTTCCTATAGCTCTAGTGATTCTGGACCAACCAATGTCACATTGGAATCTTTACTACAAGATTTTCAGAAAGTCCAAGATCACCATGTTCTCTTAAGATCAGAAAATGATAGATTAAAACAAGACATTAAGGCCATTCATTCCAAGTTGTTAGATGCCTTAACCAAAAACAATGTCTTAGAGGAAGAGAACAAAGAGCTGAAAAACAAAATGACTAACTTCGGCATGAATAGTAAAACCGGTAACTCTACTGCTGAAGTTGTTCTAAATAGGAAGAGAAGAGGGCTCGGATATGTATCCCCCACCAGACTCACTCAAAACTCACCCTCCACAAGCCACCAACAAAATACAAGAAAGCTAATCTACCAAAAATCCCATTCTCAAAATGTTCCCATAAGAAGTAACCTGCTAGTTCCCAAATCAAAATCCAATCTCCTGAATAATCAAAAACTTCCCTACCATCAAAACCCAAGAACCCGTTGGCAATCAACCAGTAAGACCAACTACAGACAAAACATTAAGCAGTCTCCTCCAAAAACCAATAATCCATTTTCCACTTCAAGAAGAAAAAGGATTAACAAATACATAGCCATCCCCTATGATTATAATACTTCAAATGGCTATAGACCAATCTGCTTAGAACTAAGTGGTTCTAGATGGGCATGGATGCCCAAACTTATACAAAGGAAGTTGCCCACTAACTTGTGGGCTACTGCTCAACAATGATGAATACAGGAAGGTGCTGGAGCAGTTGACTCACAAACATGGTACATAGATTCAGGCTGCTCCAGGCACATGACAGGCAGCAGACGGCTCCTGTCCAACTTTATGGCAAGAGAAGGACCCAAAGTTACTTTTGGGAATGTGGAAAAACAAGGAGAAACCAAAGGAGCTGGAGACCTATCCATCAATGGACTTACAATCCAAAACATATCTTATGTTAAAGGATTAAAGTTCAATCTCATAAGCACAAGCCAGCTCTGTGACAATGGCTATAATGTTACATTCTCCAAAGACATCTGTTTAATTAGAGATGTCAAAAATGACAAAATTGTGCTCACTGGTAGAAGGAAGAAGGACATGTACATTGTTGATTGGAGCTCAGCAAAGGAAGGGATCTGTCTGGTGACAAAGGCAGACTCAAATTTGAGTTGGGAATGGCACAACAAATTAAGCCATCTCAACTTCAAAACAATCAACAAATTGTCCAGAAAAGGATTGGTGAAAGGTCTTCCTGAGATCAACTTCAAAAGGGACCATCTCTGTGATGCTTGCCAAAGAGGGAAACAAACCAAGGTATCATTCAAATCAAAGGAACTGGAATCATCAACTAGGCCCTTAAGCCTACTACACCTTGACTTATTTGGACCAGTTGAACCAACAAGTATAAGTGGTAAAAGATACACCCTGGTGATAGTTGATGATTACTCTAGATACACTTGGACCATATTCCTAAAGAAAAAGAATGAAACAGAGAAGAAACTTCCAGAACTGATGAAACTAATTCAAAATGAGAAAAGTCTCTCAATCCAGAAGATCCGATCAGACAGAGGTACTGAATTCCTCAACTCTATAGTAATTCAGTACTGTAAAGAAAATGGAATCCATCACCAAACTTCAGCTGCAAGAACACCTCAACAAAATGGTGTTGCTGAGAGAAGAAACAGGACTCTCAAGGAAGCCGGAAGGACAATCTTAGAAGCAGCTGGCTTACCCAAAAGATTTTGGGCAGAAGCAATCAACACTGCTTGCTACACCCAGAATAGAAGTCTCATTCATAAGACTTACAAAAAGACTCCATATGAACTATGGAAAGAAAGGAAGCCTAATGTTAGTCATTTCCATGTATTTGGATCCAAATGCTTCATTCTAAACAATGGAAAAGACTATCTCAAGTCATTTGATCCCAAATCTGATGAAGGAATCTTCCTGGGATACTCAGCAACAAGCAAGGCATTCCGGATCCTCAACAAAAGAACTCTGGTGGTAGAAGAATCAATCCATGTGATTTTTGAAAATCACTCCACTGCTCAATCATTAGATAAAGACGAGTCATCCAAATCAAAGAAGGACACAGGAAAGGCTCCAAGCTGCCTTCCAAATGATTATGCTAAAAAGGATGGAATGATGGTGGAAGCAGTTAACTCCAAAGGCAGCCCACTGCCAGCAGTTGCCTCTGACCATAGAACACTGCCAGCAAATGGCTCACCAACAAACCCCCTTTTAGGAACTCATGAAACTCCTAAGTATCCTATTCTACCAGAGGATAGTGAAGAAGATGAGGAGGATGACCAACCAATGAAAACTAACTCTAATCAGACATCTGATATCAGATGGCTGAATCAACACCCACCACAACAGATTATTGGAAACATCCATGAAGGAGTTCGTACCAGATCATCAATCCAAAGAGAAGCACTATTCTCATGTTTCATCTCACAATCTGAACCCAAGAAAATTGAAGAAGCCCTACTTGACTCTGACTGGATACAAGCCATGCAAGAAGAACTCAACCAATTTGAAAGAAACAATGTGTGGGAGCTTGTGACCAGACCCTATCATCAACATGTGATAGGAACCAAATGGGTGTTCAGAAACAAGATGGATGAGGAAGGTACAATTATCAAGAACAAGGCAAGACTAGTAGCCAAAGGCTACTGCCAGGAAGAAGGGATAGATTTTGACGAAACCTTTGCTCCGGTTGCTAGACTTGAGGCTATAAGAATTTTCTTGGCTTATGCTGCCCATAAGCAATTCACTGTCTTTCAAATGGACGTAAAAAGTGCATTCCTGAATGGTCTACTAGAAGAGGAGGTCTATGTGGAGCAACCTCCTGGATTTGAAGTCAACAGAGAGAAGGATCTAGTCTACAAACTGCATAAAGCTCTATATGGACTCAAACAAGCCCCAAGAGCATGGTATGACACTCTCTCCGAATATTTGGTGAATAATGGGTTTACTAAAGGAAAAGTAGACAAGACACTATTCAAAATTGAAGAAGGTCCATACTTGCTGCTTGTCCAAATTTATGTTGATGACATAATCTTTGGAAGTTCAAACCAAGCACTATGCAAGAAATTTTCAACTCTCATGCAAAACAAGTTTGAGATGAGCATGATGGGAGAGTTGAATTATTTCTTGGGTCTACAAGTAAAGCAAACTCCTCAAGGTATCTTCATCAACCAAGCAAAATATACAAGAGATCTCATGAAAAAGTTCAAAGTTGAAAACAAGTCCACGGTGAAAATACCCATGAATACATCCCAAGGTCTAAGTCAGGATGAAGATGGCAAAGATGTTGATCCCACACTTTACAGAGGTCTGATTGGTTCCTTGTTATATCTCACCACTAGTCGGCCAGATATTTCCTACTCAGTTGGTGTATGTGCAAGGTTTCAATCTAAACCTAAGGAAAGCCATCTTCTAGCTGCCAAGAAGATTCTGAGGTATCTAAAAGGCAATCCTAACTCTGGATTATGGTACCCAACAAATGGAGGTTTTGAACTCTATGGTTATTCGGACTCTGACTTTGCTGGATGCAAAATTGATAGAAAAAGCACCTCAGGAACTTGTCAAATAATTGGTGGAAGACTTGTCTCTTGGTTCAGCAAGAAACAAAACTCAATTGCAACTAGCACTGCTGAAGCTGAATATATAGCTGCAGGCAGCTGCTGTGCTCAAATACTATGGATGAAGCAACAATTGAAGGATTATGGAGAAGAGACTAAAGAAATTAGCATTCTGTGTGATAACACAAGTGCAATTGCGATCACTCATAATCCTGTATTTCACTCAAGAACCAAACACATTGAAATCAGGCACCATTTCATCAGAGAGCATGTTGAGAAGAAAACCATCAAATTGGAGTACATCCCCACAGAAAAACAACTAGCTGATATCTTCACCAAGCCTCTCAGTGAAGCACGGTTCAATTCCCTAAGGCAGGAGCTTGGAATGCTCGATGATCTTGATCAACTTAAAAATTGATGTTGCATCAACTCAGGGGGAACCTATCTATGTTAATCATAAGGAGCATCACCTTAAGGGGAATGATACTCAAAAACAAGGGATTGAAGCAACAAGGTCCGAAACAAAAGAAAAAGAAGAAGGCTCAGCAGAGGTCCCTGCCACAAGACACTTCTAGAAGCAGGAGACTAGGGATACTACAGCAGATTCACAGACCACAAGAAAAGAATTCCCTGCCTTGCTGGACTTCACACTCAAAATTACCCAGCGGACAACAAACACATGCTCAGTCCTATGAATCACTTACTCAAGACATCGCTAAGAGCTTCATCACACTTCAGAAGAATACTCAAGAAATCTTCTGAAAGCTGGGCGATGATCTCTAAAGGCTGGCCCACGAGTCAGAACAATCCAAGGAGAGAAAAGCTTGTTCAAAAGAAGAGGTTGAAGAGATCTTCAAAAAAAAAAAAAAAAAAAGTCCAACCGGAAGATGCTGCCAAAAAGGGGGAAGACACCTCAGCAGGACCCTCCTCAAGAAGACAGATAGCAGCAAAGAAGGCAGCTGCAAATAGTCTGAAAGTGACTATAAACTACTGTAAAACATTGCATTATTCTCCTTTTGAACTAAAGGAGATCTGTCCTGCTTGGTATAGTTTTGGCATCATCAAAAAGGGGGAAATTGTTAGTACCCAACGATTGATAGATTTTGATGATGCCACTATACCAATAAATGAACACCTCCACCACCTAATAAGTCATAACTAATAAAATGTATCAAATAAAGTATACTGGAAACTTAAAATACATTTAGGTAATTTTTGATGCCTTGAAAAAGGACATTAAAATCCTACCAGTATAACTTTATTTTGATACACAAATAAAAAGTGGGAAGTGTTGAACAAATGCTCCAAATAAATTTTGCTGGAAATTCACCAGGGTAAGTATTTTTACCTCCAGTACATAATTTACTTGGTGCACAGTAACATGCAGGGATAAGCCGTATAACAAGGCGTAAGGCTAAAAAACATTTAATGCAAGAAATTGTACATGGGTCCCAAAAGGTGATGATGATACACAAGAAGTGATCTCTCGAAGAAGAACTGATCGGCAAAAAAAAATTATCTCCTTATCTTGCTCCAACACATGAAGACAAAGAGTACAACTCTTTCAGCGACTACGATCAACTCCTCTCAACCAACGGAGGAGATTGATCTGCTCAAAAGGCCTATAAAATAGGCAGAAGCATGAGTGATAAAATTAAGTTTTGAGTCATCTAAGTAGAGTATCCACTTCAAACATTCAAGAGATATCTAGCAAAAGAGAAAGTGCATGTTAAACTTTGCTCTCTGCTTAGACTCATGCTTCACTAAGCTCTTAGACTAAGATCATACACGATTACACTTTTAGAGCTTAGTTTCTAGTTGGAGGATAGAAAATTTCTTGTAAACAAATTGTTGTAAACACTTAGGAGAACAGTTGTTCGGATCCTAAAGTGTGGTTAGATAGATAGAGTACCTTTTGATCCCCACTGGATCAATTGAGAAAAGTCTAAGGACTGAGTAACTTTGAGTGGTGTTATACTCATCGTGAAAAACCTTCAATCTAGGCCAGAGTTGTCAAGGCTAGATTGGCACTAATTGTATTGGGCTGAATACTTTAGTGGAAATCCATCTGAAATAGGGTGGGACTGGATGTAGGAGGATTACACCACCTCTGAACCAGGATATATCGTGTGTTGATTTACTTTCATACATACAGAAGCACACACCAAACACATCTCACTAAAGGATTGTAGTTTGCCAGCAGCATCCTAAGCAGTAGTCTTCATCGACTGTACTGCTTAGCCTACTGCTTAATAGCTCACTCTCCTTGAGAGTATTTTCCACTAGAAGATATCTTACACTCAGAAGGTGCCTCAGCAGTACCCTGGTCTTCACCCTCCTGCTGAGCCCACTGCCCATTTATATGTGTCTTTCCGAACGCCATAACAAGCCAGAACAAAAAAGCCATCCAAAAGTCATCCTGTTCTTAACAGTTGCCTCAGCAGTAACCTGCCCACCAGTCGACTGCCAACTCAGCAGTTGCCTGCCAGTCAGCAAACTGCCTGTGCAGCAGTAGACTAAGCAGTTATCTGCTCACCAGTCTACTGCCAAGCCTACTTCCTCTTGTCACCAGTCTAAACATCATCTAAACTAGAAAGTTGTCTCACACCAAGTATAAAGAGGTTAAAGACTTCCGCTGTGCATCTATTAATCTCTTAAAAGATTATAGATCAACTCATCTAGAGGGAAAACTTCACAAAGATGAAAAAGATTTTAAAAGTCTATTCACCCCCCCTCTAGACTTTTACCTCTATCCGGGACCATCAGAAGGCGTGGTTCGTGCTTCTTCTGTTTCTGTTTTGAAAACAATTTAAATAATGCTCATGGATATTATTTCGAATATTTATTTGGGGGCTTGTATGCCCGTGGTTGCCACGTGTGGCTTGAATATTTGTAATTATGTTTCCGCTGCTTAATTAAATATTTTACATTATGATGGTTTATGGATGTACTATGTGTGAATGGTATTCAAGACGCCTAGTATAGTATGGATGAGTTGTACTGCGGTTGACTATTCGTACTGTACGGCGGGTTGTTGACGTGTCCGGTAGGTCCGGGGCGTGACAATTTAATTGGTATCAGAGCCTTAGTCCGTAAACTTCATAATGAAGCTTCAAAATCTCTTTTGAAAAACGAATTTGAAACCCATGAGCATAAAAGTTTTGTACTTATAGGACTTTTGGTACTTGAGTTGCAAAGTCTCTAATTGTTAAGACGGTACCCTTAACAATTGGTATGGCAGTGATTTGAGCCAAAAGATGTCTTTAAGTACCTATCCGTCACTTGACATTTGATACGAGTCTAATGGCTCATTCTAAACTTCTTTCAGAAATGGAACGTACCGGTAGAGTAACTCGACGGAACCCGACTGGCCAGGCGCTGGGAGGATCCCAACGTGGCAGTCGGGGGGGATCAAGAGAGTCTAGGGGACAGGGCCGTGCAGGCCACTCGCTGACCGTGAGTGACGGTCACGTGGAAACAATAGATGAGCACTATGAGTCCGAGGAGGATTCAACTTACCAACCGGGAACTGAGCCGGTTGAGACCCCATATGATGGGGAACACGACGATGCTAGTGATGAGAGTGATGATAATGACGCTCTCGAACGGATTGAGGAATTGCTCCGGCAATACCAACAAGATCGCCAAAGGCGCCGGGCAAGGCGTGCTTTGGAAGGGGCTTCGAGGAGAGGAAGCCGTGCGACTCCTAGGGAGAGCATTGAACTCCGAGGAGGTCGAGGTGCCGAGGTTCCTATCATAAGAATCTCAAAGTACCTAAAGGAGGCAAGAGACTTGGGATGTAAACCGTTTGATGGAACGGGATACATCTCCGTGGCGGCCGAGTGGATCAAAAGATTCAATGAAGCGGCCCTTGATATGCAGCTGCCACCCCACATGAAGATGAGGGTGGCAACAAGATTGCTAGAAGGCATGGCGTCCACGTGGTGGGACGGAGTTAAAGGGAAGTACGGCGAGGCCGTCACTTGGGAGAACTTTAGGCAAGAATTCTTTAGCCAATACTACTCCGACTTCGAGGTGAACTTGAAGAGGAGGGAGTACACGAATTTGACCCAAGGAGAGGAATGCACGGTGAAGGAACTTGAGCACAAATTCAGAAAGCTTGCCGAGTTCATACCGGAGTACATTTGTGATGAAAATCGGATGGTGAACCATTTCTGGGATGCCTTGGACCTTGACATACGCGAGAGGGCAACACAATTGCCTAATATGACATTTAGTCAAGTGGTGGAACAAGGTTTGAAGGGAGAGAAGGAGTGGGAAGAGAGGAAGCGAAGAAATGCCGAGGAGGCAAAGAAAAGAAAATGGGAGAGCCATGGCCCCCAGGGTTCAAACAAGAAGGGGAATCATGGGGGAGGAGGATCCTTCAGGGCACCCGCACCACCATCAAGGGGGAATCCCAACATGGGTGGGCAAAACTCGGGGTCACAAGCCTCGACGAAGCCTAAGTGCAGGAATTGCAAGAGAAACCATGAGGGCAAATGTCGCGATCCCCCACGGTGTGTTAGGTCCCTCAGACTTTGATGAAATATAGTTTTGATGATGCAATCCTCCCTTGATGATTAGATTTTCTATTCAATATTAAATGATCATTGTGTGAACTGAAGTGTGGTCTAAAAAGGAAGGTGACAAAATTAGGAATGTATAAATTATGTCACAAAATAAATATACTGAAAATATAAAATGCAATAAGGTAAATCCCTACCTTTCAAGGATATTCAAATCCAATCAGTATATTTTTGTGACACAAATTTATTCTTGTCACTAGTAAAATTGTGACTAATCTTACATGTACATCTTATGTACAAAATTAATTTTACTGGAAATATAAAATGCAATAAGGTAAATCCTTCTTTACCTTAAAAAGGATATTTAAAATCCTACCAGTACAAATTAATTTTGTAGACAAGGACCAGAGTCACAAATTTTACTTGGAAAGCTGTATAATCACGAGACACTCCAGAGTTGCCTATGAAGACAAAATCCCACTAGATTATGAATAGTGCGCAAAAGGCCTAAGGAATGGGTTTACATTTCCTGCAAAGCAAGTTGCTCCAATTGCGTCTGAAGATAAGCTGCTCCAACACAAGAAGACGAAAGTACAAGAAGCCTCAACGAAATAGATTAAATCCTCTCAACCAACGGAGGAGATTAATCAACCAGAGATGCCTATAAATTCGGGCATAAGCATGAGAAGAAAAACAAGCTCCTGAGTTCACTAAGCAGAGAAATCATACTACACAAAGAAGATATCTAGCAAAAAGAGAAAGGGCTCATTACATTCTGCTCTCTGCTTAGACTCATGCTTCACTAAACCTTCTAGAAAAGAAATCCTCATTGATACACTCAGAAAGTTTAGTTTTTAGTTGGAGGCTAGAAGTTTGTTTCATATTAAAACTGTTGTAAACACTTCTAAGGATAGCGTCGTCTAAGTCCTTAAGTGTGGTAGAATAGGATAGAGTACCTTTTGATCCCCACTGGATCAATCGAGAAAAACCTAAAGGATTGAGTAACTTGGAGTGGTGTGTACTCTCAGTGAAACACCTTGAAGTCTGAGCAAGTTGGTGATAACAGCCAGACGGTCACTAATTGTATTGGGTTGAATACTTTAGTGGAAATCCATCTGAAAGAGGATGGGACTGGATGTAGGAGGATTACACCACCTCTGAACCAGGATACATCTCGTGTCAATCTTATTTACTCTGATCCAAGATCATCAGAGGACCTCACGCAAGAGTTTCTGACTCGAGATCATCAGAGGACCTCACTCAAGGGTCTCTGATTCAAGATCTTCAGAGGACCTCACACAAGGGTCTCTAACTCAACAAGGGTCTCTGACTCAAGATCATCAGAGTACCTCGTACAAGGGTCTCTGACTCTAGATCATCAGAGAACCTCACTCAAAGGTCTCTGATTCAAGGTTATCAGAGGACCTCACTCAAGGGTCTCTGATTCAAGGTCATCAGAGGATCTCACTGAAAGATCTTCAAAGCAGAGCCTCTAGTCTACTATACACTCCAGTCACTAAAGATAAGTCATCCTACATACAAATACCTCTTCCCTCTTATCCTCTCATAAGAAAGTTACCATTCACAGTCAAAAAGAGGTCATAACTTCCGCTGCGATCCTAAATCTCTCAAAAGATTCTAGATCATCATACCTATGAGGGAAACTCTTTAAAAATAGGAAAGGACTTTAAAAGTCTATTCACCCCCCCCCTCTAGACTTTTACCTCTATCAGGGACCATCAAGTGGTATCAGAGCGGGTGTTCCTAGAGTCAGTTTCTGACTTAGTTTGAACTAAAAATCCAAAACTCACTCGAATCCCAAAATCTTCAAGAATGGACAACCAACTTTCAAAAAATCTCCTGTTCAACTTCAACAAATTTGATGACTGGAAAATCAGAATGAAAGCTCATCTGAGTGCTTTACATGATGAAATGCTAGAAGTCATCACTGATGGACCCATCAAAATCATGAAGGTCATCACATCCAGAACCACTGAAGGAACAGATGATATGTACATTCCAAAACCAAAAATGGAATGGACAACTGAAGACAGGAAGAGAAACAACCTAGACAATGTTGCCAGAGACATCCTCTTCAAAGCCGTTGATGAATCCATATTTCCAAGGATAAGGAAATGTGAGACTGCCAAAGACGTATGGGATGAGTTAACAAAGATTGGAACTGGCGATGAACAAGAAAAAGACAACAAACTAACTATTGCTCTCAAGAAGTTTGAAGATTTCAGAATGTTGTCAAATGAATCCATTCATGATATGGAATCCAGATTTCTTAAAATTATTGCAGAGGTCTCTGATCTTGGGAAAACTCTCTCCCAAAAAGAGATCTCTCTTAAAATTTTAAGAGGGCTACCATCAAGATGGGATATGAAGGTAACTGCCATGAGAGATAGCAGAGATCTCAGAAGTCTTTCAACGGATAAGCTCTTTAGTGATTTAAAAGCTTATGAGTTTGAAATGAAAGAGATAAAGGATGAAAAGGAGGAAGAGATCAAGACACTGGCCTTAGTGTCTGAACCTGGCACATCAAGATCAACAGAAAAATCACTCAACAATCTCTTCACTGATGAACAATTTGCAATGTTTGTAAGAAAATTCAAAAGGTTCATAAAGAAAGAAGGTTCATCCCCAAAGAAGCCATTTCCTCAACAATCCAGAAGATACAAATCAAGTGAGAATACTATTCTTTGCTACAACTGTAGACAGCCAGGACACTACAAAAATGAGTGCCCTCTCCCATTGGCACACAAATATCAAGGACATCAGAATGCTACTCACAAAGCAGGATTCAAAAACTTCAAAGGCAAACATCAAGCCTTTGTAAGTGAGAAAAAGAATGAAGAATCCCAAAATGATGAAAGCAGCTCAAGTAATGAAAGCTCTTCATCAGAAGACTCTGAAGAAGCACTACTCTGTCTAGGAGTCTGGCCAGATGCTAAGGATACAAGCAGCAGTTCATCTCAGGATAACTCACTCAAATGTCTCATGGCAGATAACCACGACAAGGATGTAGAGGTAACCTCCTGTTCTTCCTATTGCTCAAATGATTTTGGACCATCTAGTATTACACTAGAATCTTTACTTCAAGATTTTCAGAAGGTCCAAAATCATCATGTTCTCTTAAGATCTGAAAATGAAAGACTAAAACAAGACACTAAGAACATTCATGATAAACTCTTAGTTGCCTTATCCAAAATCAATAGCTTGACAGAAGAGAACATTGAGCTAAAAACAAAAATGAATAATCTCAGCCTGACTAGTGAAAATGTTGATCACACTCCTGAGATTATCCTTAAAAAGAAGAATAGAGGTCTTGGATACAAATCACCCACCAAGTACTCAGAAAACAAATTATCCACAAACTATACCATCAAAACAACAACACAAAGCCACCATCACTTCAACTCCCAAACAATTCCCACAAAAAGGAACATGTCTGCTCCCAAACCAAAATCCAAACACCTGTACAAACAAAACTTTCCTATCAAACAAACAAGTTGGCAACTCACCAATAAGACCAACTACCAACCAAAAAGGCAGCAAATTCCATCCAAAAGAAACTTCTCTTCTCCTACATCTAGGAGAAAGAAACTAAACATCTATACAGCTATCCCATATAACTACAACACCCCAAACGGCTATAGACCAGTCTGCTTAGAATTAGATGGTTCTAGATGGGCATGGATGCCTAAACTTGTTCAAGGAAAGAAGCCCACTAACTTGTGGGCTGCTGCTCAACACTGATAAATACAGGAGGGTGCTGGAGCAGCTAATTCAACAGAATGGTACATAGATTCAGGCTGCTCCAGGCACATGACAGGAAGCAAAAGGCTGCTGTCAAACTACATGGCAAGGGAAGGACCCAAAGTGACATTTGGGAATGAAGAAAGGAAAGGAGAAACCAAAGGAGCTGGAGACTTAGTAAGAAGAGGACTTATAATCCAAAACATATCTTATGTTAAGGGTTTAAAGTTCAATTTAATAAGCACAAGCCAGCTTTGTGACAATGGCTATAATGTAACATTCTCCAAAGACATCTGCTTGATCAGAGATGTCAAAAATAATGAAATTGTGCTCACTGGTAGAAGAAGGAAGGACATGTACATTGTTGACTGGAAAACTGCAAAGGAAGGAATCTGCTTAGTAACAAAAGCTGATTCAGATCTAAGTTGGGAATGGCATAACAAGCTCAGCCATCTCAACTTCAAAACCATCAACAAACTGTCCAAGAAAGGATTGGTGATTGGTCTTCCAGATATCAATTACAAAAAGGATCATCTATGTAATGCATGTCAAAAAGGGAAACAAACAAAAGTACCCTTTAAAAACAAAAATGATGCATCATCAACCAGACCATTGAGCCTACTGCACCTTGACTTGTTTGGACCAATTGACCCAACAAGTTTAAGTGGCAAAAGATACACTCTGGTTGTGGTAGATGATTATTCCAGATTCACATGGACCCTATTCATGAAAAAGAAGAGTGAAACTGAGAAGAAGCTCCCAGAACTGATGAAACTCCTTCAGAATGAAAAGAGCATCTCAATACAAAAGATCCGGTCAGATAGAGGTACTGAATTTCTAAATTCAACAGTAATTCAGTACTGTGAAGAATCCGGAATCCATCACCAAACATCAGCAGCAAGAACACCTCAACAAAATGGTGTTGCTGAAAGAAGGAACAGAACACTCAAGGAAGCTGGAAGGACCATGATTGAAGCAGCCGGTCTACCCAAAAGATTTTGGGCAGAAGCAATAAACACAGCTTGCTACACCCAGAACAGAAGTCTTATTCATAAGACTTACAAGAAGACTCCATATGAGCTATGGAAAGAAAGAAAGCCAAAAATCAATTATTTCCATGAATTCGAATGCAAATGTTTTATTCTAAACAATGGAAAAGACTATCTCAAATCATTTGATCCAAAATCAGATGAAGGAATCTTCTTGGGCTACTCAACAAATAGTAAGGCTTTCAGAATCTTCAACAAAAGAACTCTGGCAGTAGAAGAATCAATTCATGTGGCCTATGACAATCACTCCTATGCCAACAAAATGGTAGAAGGAGAATCATCTGGGAAAGAAAAGATAACTGGAAAGGCTCCAAGCTGCCTTCCCAACACCAACAAAAATCATGAAGCTGCAGATGTCTCAAACAATGGACAACTACCAGCTAATGGATCAATTCAAATCACTGGTTGTTCTCCAAAACAACCAGCTGAATCATTCACAAGAACTGAAGTTCCTGTTCCTCCAACTCTACCAGAAGATAGTGAAGAAGAAGAGGAGGATGAGCAACAAACTCAAGTCAACAGAACCTCTGACATCAGATGGACAAATCAACATCCTCCTCAACAAATCATAGGAAACATCCATGAAGGGGTTCGAACTAGATCATCATTCCAGAAAGAAGCTATGTTCTCTTGCTTCATCTCACAAACTGAACCCAAGAAAATTGAAGAAGCCCTCTCAGACTCAGACTGGATACTAGCCATGCAAGAAGAACTCAACCAATTTGAACGAAATGAAGTATGGCAACTTGTACCCAGACCCTATCATCAACATGTGATAGGAACTAAATGGGTATTCAGAAACAAAATGAATGAGGAAGGCACAATCATCAAAAACAAAGCCAGACTAGTAGCCAAAGGCTACTGTCAAGAAGAAGGAATAGACTTTGATGAAACTTTTGCTCCTGTTGCAAGACTTGAAGCAATAAGAATATTCCTTGCTTATGCTGCCTACAAGCAATTCACAGTCTATCAAATGGATGTGAAAAGTGCCTTCCTAAATGGTCTACTAGAAGAGGAGGTCTATGTGGAGCAACCTCCTGGATTTGAAATCAACAGAGAGAAAGATCAAGTATTCAAACTAAAGAAGGCCCTCTATGGACTCAAACAAGCTCCAAGAGCATGGTATGACACTCTCTCTCAATATTTAGTGAACAACGGTTTCACTAAAGGCAAAGTAGATAAAACTCTCTTCAAAAGTGAAGAAGGACCACACATACTGCTTGTCCAAATTTATGTGGATGACATAATCTTTGGAAGCTCAAATCAGGCATTATGTAAGAAATTTTCAACTCTCATGCAAAACAAGTTTGAAATGAGCATGATGGGAGAGTTGAACTATTTCCTAGGACTACAAGTGAAGCAGACTCCACAAGGTATCTTCATCAACCAAGCAAAGTACACAAGAGATCTCATGAAGAAATTCAAAATTGAGAACAAGTCTACTGTAAAGATCCCCATGAACACCTCTCAAGGACTGACTCCAGATGAAGATGGCAAAGACACTGATCCTACACTCTATAGAGGTCTGATTGGCTCTCTGCTATATCTTACAACTAGTAGGCCAGATATCTCCTACTCAGTTGGGGTATGTGCAAGATTTCAATCAAAACCCAAAGAAAGCCATCTTCTTGCAGCAAAGAAAATCCTACGATATCTAAAAGGAAATCCTAACTCTGGATTATGGTATCCAACAAATGGAAATTTTGATCTATATGGATATTCAGACTCAGACTTTGCTGGGTGCAAAATTGACAGAAAAAGCACCTCTGGAACTTGTCAAATGATTGGAGGAAGACTTGTTTCTTGGTTCAGTAAGAAACAACACTCAATTGCCACAAGCACTGCTGAAGCAGAATACATAGCAGCAGGCAGCTGCTGTGCACAAATACTATGGATGAAGCAGCAATTAAAGGATTATGGAGAAGAAACAAAGGAGGTCAGCATTCTGTGTGACAACACAAGTGCTATTGCAATAACTCATAATCCAGTCTTTCACTCAAGAACCAAGCATATTGAGATCAGACACCATTTCATCAGAGAACATGTTGAGAAGAAAACCATTAGATTGGAGTACATCCCCACAGAAAAGCAGCTAGCTGACATCTTCACCAAACCCTTAAATGAAGGCAGGTTTAATTCTCTAAGACAAGACCTAGGGATGCTTGATGATCTGGATCAAAGTAGAGAATAAAGTCTGCAACAACTCAGGGGGAATTCCACTCAAAGAACTCAATTATAAGGGGGAATTACCAAAAACATCAACTCAGGGGGAAAATGTACTCAAGCATCTAACAAAATGAGCATCAAAGAAGTTGGAACACACAAAGACAAGGGAATGAAGCTCTATGGTCCTTATACAAAAGGTCTCAACGATACATCAGAAGATCTCTTCCTACAGAAGGTCTCAAAGGTGCATCAGAGGACCTCTGTCTATCAGAAGACCCCAGATCAGATGGTCTGAATACTATCAGAAGACCCCAGATCAGAAACTTTGTCTATCAGAAGATTCCAGATCAGAAGGTCTGAATACTATCAGAAGACCCCAGATCAGAAACTCTGTCTATCAGAAGACCCCAGATCAGAAGGCCTGTCTATCAGAAGACCCCAGATCAGAAGGTCTGAACAACTATCAGAAGACCTCAGATCAGAAATCTCAAAAACTATCAGAAGGTCTCGGACCCAACCAACGGAGAAAACATCACAGAAAATCTCTTAAGCTAAAACAGACGACTACCTCAACCAGAGGTAGAATCACTTTAACAAAAAGGAGTCAGGAATCTACGCATGCATGCAACTACGACACATGGTGATTCAATAAAATCTTGGGAAGCAACATCATTAAATTGGTAAGCTCCTCCAACCAATTTTTCTCTTTTATCTATGCTGATTTTATTCTTGAAAAGAACATCAAGCCGTAATTCCATTAATACGCCTTGATTTCTCAACCAAGAATCCCAAACGATGCATGCAAGTATAAATATCCTGGTTGATCCTCAAATAAACAAGCATCTTTTGCAAACACAATTCTCTACTAAAAGGTCCTCTTCAAACACACCTTAGCCAAAACACTCCAATGGCACACCAAAGACTCAACCTAAATCTCTCCTTAGGCCCCCCAAATGCTCCTGATAAGTTCATAAGTGACCTAGAATCATGGATAATCTACACCACTGACAAGGATTCTCTTGACCAAGAGAGACAGAGAGTCCTAAAGTGGAAGTATTGGAGACTCGCTCCGATCAACCAACTTCTTCTTATGGCACCCCTCATCCCAATAGAAGAAGAATTTGCTCTCAAATGGTTGGGAGCAAGCTCCATAGAAGAAGCCCTTTCCCAGGAGTTCATCGAGAAGGTCTACAACAAAAAATTAGACCAAATCAAAAGAACTCGAAGAAAGAGGAAACTGGATGAAGGAGAATCATCTAGGAGACAGAACTAATCTAGGTGTGAGCTGCTGCCAAAAAAGGGGGAAAATAGAATCTAGCTCATCTTTGTTTTATGAATTCAGAATCTAGTTTTTGGCATCATCAAAAAGGGGGAAATTGTTAGGTCCCTCAGACTTTGATGAAATATAGTTTTGATGATGCAATCCTCCCTTGATGATTAGATTTTCTATTCAATATTAAATGATCATTGTGTGAACTGAAGTGTGGTCTAAAAAGGAAGGTGACAAAATTAGGAATGTATAAATTATGTCACAAAATAAATATACTGAAAATATAAAATGCAATAAGGTAAATCCCTACCTTTCAAGGATATTCAAATCCAATCAGTATATTTTTGTGACACAAATTTATTCTTGTCACTAGTAAAATTGTGACTAATCTTACATGTACATCTTATGTACAAAATTAATTTTACTGGAAATATAAAATGCAATAAGGTAAATCCTTCTTTACCTTAAAAAGGATATTTAAAATCCTACCAGTACAAATTAATTTTGTAGACAAGGACCAGAGTCACAAATTTTACTTGGAAAGCTGTATAATCACGAGACACTCCAGAGTTGCCTATGAAGACAAAATCCCACTAGATTATGAATAGTGCGCAAAAGGCCTAAGGAATGGGTTTACATTTCCTGCAAAGCAAGTTGCTCCAATTGCGTCTGAAGATAAGCTGCTCCAACACAAGAAGACGAAAGTACAAGAAGCCTCAACGAAATAGATTAAATCCTCTCAACCAACGGAGGAGATTAATCAACCAGAGATGCCTATAAATTCGGGCATAAGCATGAGAAGAAAAACAAGCTCCTGAGTTCACTAAGCAGAGAAATCATACTACACAAAGAAGATATCTAGCAAAAAGAGAAAGGGCTCATTACATTCTGCTCTCTGCTTAGACTCATGCTTCACTAAACCTTCTAGAAAAGAAATCCTCATTGATACACTCAGAAAGTTTAGTTTTTAGTTGGAGGCTAGAAGTTTGTTTCATATTAAAACTGTTGTAAACACTTCTAAGGATAGCGTCGTCTAAGTCCTTAAGTGTGGTAGAATAGGATAGAGTACCTTTTGATCCCCACTGGATCAATCGAGAAAAACCTAAAGGATTGAGTAACTTGGAGTGGTGTGTACTCTCAGTGAAACACCTTGAAGTCTGAGCAAGTTGGTGATAACAGCCAGACGGTCACTAATTGTATTGGGTTGAATACTTTAGTGGAAATCCATCTGAAAGAGGATGGGACTGGATGTAGGAGGATTACACCACCTCTGAACCAGGATACATCTCGTGTCAATCTTATTTACTCTGATCCAAGATCATCAGAGGACCTCACGCAAGAGTTTCTGACTCGAGATCATCAGAGGACCTCACTCAAGGGTCTCTGATTCAAGATCTTCAGAGGACCTCACACAAGGGTCTCTAACTCAACAAGGGTCTCTGACTCAAGATCATCAGAGTACCTCGTACAAGGGTCTCTGACTCTAGATCATCAGAGAACCTCACTCAAAGGTCTATGATTCAAGGTTATCAGAGGACCTCACTCAAGGGTCTCTGATTCAAGGTCATCAGAGGATCTCACTGAAAGATCTTCAAAGCAGAGCCTCTAGTCTACTATACACTCCAGTCACTAAAGATAAGTCATCCTACATACAAATACCTCTTCCCTCTTATCCTCTCATAAGAAAGTTACCATTCACAGTCAAAAAGAGGTCATAACTTCCGCTGCGATCCTAAATCTCTCAAAAGATTCTAGATCATCATACCTATGAGGGAAACTCTTTAAAAATAGGAAAGGACTTTAAAAGTCTATTCACCCCCCCCCCCCCTCTAGACTTTTACCTCTATCAGGGACCATCACGGTGCTACCTGTCACGCCCCGGACCCACCGGACACGTCAACAACCCGCCGTACAGTACGAATAGTCAACCGCAGTCCAACTCATCCATACTATACTAGGCGTCATGAATATCATTCACAATAGTACATCCATAAACAATCATAATGCAAAATTTTTAATCAAGCAGCGGAAACGTTAATACAAATATCCATGAGCAATATTTAAAATGTTTTCAAAACAGGAACGGAAGAAGCACGAACCACGTCTCCTCCCTTGAATCTCCCCGAAGCAACGGCGGCGGTAGCAACCTTCAAGTCCTACCTGAAACTGTGAGGTGGCCTCCCCCGTGAAGGGGAGGTCAGTACTTGGAAGCATTTGACAAGTACAATGACAACTATACTAAGTATAATCAAAGTTTCAATTTCCAAGACCCTCACATAGGGTGATAATATAATATAGGTCATAACCCGTGGTTACCCTCTTTGAAAATATACTTACTTTGTATATAAAGTCAAGTAGTCGGCCCGAAGACCCATGTTTTACTTTGAAAACGTTCAACCCTTTCCTCGTGACTTCAAGCCACGCCCATCTATATTAAATTCACCATGCTAGAGGCTTCCTCTAGTCATGTTTTGCCGTGCTAGATGCTTACTCTAGTCACTAAATTCGGTGTTAGAGGCTTCCTCTAATCACCTTACATACTTTGTGCTGGAGGCTTCCTCCAGTCACATTTCATTATGCTAGAGGCTTCCTCTAGTCATCCTACACGAATGCTGGAGGCTTCCTCCAGTCATTCTTCATCGTGCTAGAGGCTTCCTCTAGTCACGATACTAGTTCGTCCTACACGAATGCTGGAGGCTTCCTCCAGTCATTCTTCATCGTGCTAGAGGCTTCCTCTAGTCACGATACTAACTCACTAGCAAATTCTATGCCTAGAGTTCCTCAATCTTGAGTAGCCAATGAGGCCTACTCCTAATGTAACTTAGTGGTTACCCATTCCTACCTTAAGGCATCTCATAAGACTACTTAAGGTGCATCCTTCACAATCCAAGCCCTTAGGATTTGTTCTATCACTTTTTATACAACGTTCCCGATTAGTAAATTAAATACTAATCCATAAATCTTTAAACAGCCAAGCTCCTTAACTCATAGTTATAAGGCTCATTCCTATGGATTTTCTAATCCGTATACGATTTAATCTCAATATCAAAAATATCACTTTTATCCATTCATGATTTCTATACATGAAGTAAAAGTATATTTTATCACAAAGATTCATGGTTTATACAATCATTATACCTTCACATTTATTATGCATCATCATACACAATCTCTCATAAATTTGTATGTTATGCATCTTCCATTCACAAACAATGATATTTTCATTTAGGCATTATTAAGCATTAATAATCCATGAAAATCACATTTAATTACTTTAGGTAATCTTATGAAATTAACCCAAAGATTATAAGCAATATAGTCAGCCATCCTCACCTTATGGAGTGCTGAATTAGTTGCCTTTGTTAAGCCCTCCGATCAATCCCCGTTCTAAACCGATTAGAAGTGGAAAATCTGACCAGCAGACGAAAGCCGGGCGGCTTTTGCCAAAGGTGGGCGGCTTTCGTGGTCTGCAGCTACGAACAGCTCCCTATAAGTGGCGGTTTCCGGCGATTCCGACTCCTATCGATTCACCAACTCTTCTAAGTTAAATACCACCACTTTATATCAATATTCTACACTTTTAAACGTGTAGAACTCATGATTTAATCCACCATGTGATTCCTTAAAAATCCAACAAAATAATACTAGTTAAAGATTGTTTGTTAAGTTCTTACCTCAAAAACAATCCTTTTCCCCTTGGATTTTCTTCTCTTCTTGGCTCCTCAAGCTAAAGAACTTTGAGAGCACTTCCTAGGCTTTGGTTGGTTCGTATGAGTGCAATGATAGGAGCTCCTCTCTACTCCTCTAAGTCAACCAATAAAACAAGGGGTAGGGTCATGGAGGGTGTGGCTTTGTCTCTAGGAGACTTCCTCCTCCTCCCCTTGTCCGCACCTATCATATTTTCTTGTCTCCAAATCATTATTTGGAGCATACAATGCATGTAGGAAGAATCCCGTTTGGGTGTAGAAAGTTCCTCCCAATTATTCCCGCTATTTTTGGCAGGTTGGGTCAAAATAGCACTCGGGTTGTCCAAATATTTTTATCAACTTTATTTGGCACTTTATTGGGCTTCTATAATTTATTATGATGACCCAACTAAATATTTGGTAGCCCATTCTCATATAATGGACCCGTAGAATAATTTAATTAATCTCACATTAATTAAATGTATCAATCAATCACACGAAATTTATTCGCTAGGAAGTTCAAGTACATATTAAGTTTCAAATTCAAGTACATCCGGGTGCGGTGTCACAAGTTCACCCCCCCTTAACAGGAATTTCGTCCCCGAAATTCACAAATGCTTACTCAAACAGAAATGCATATTGATCCTTCATTAAGGCTTCCGTTTCCCAAGTTTCTTCCTCAACTCGGTCACTTTTCCAAAGGATTTTAACCATTGGAACTTTCTTGCTCCTCAACTTCTTTACTTGCCTATCAAGTATCCTTACCGGTCGAACGGCATAGTTCAAGTCCTCACGTATTTCCACGGGTGGTTTCTTTAACACGTGAGACGGATCCGGTACATATTTCTTTAGCATAGACACATGGAACACGTTATGTATCTTCTCCAATTCTGGAGTCAACTGCAATCGGTATGCTACGGCCCCAATTCTTTCGAGAATCACAAATGGCCCTATGTAGCGTGGGTTAAGTTTCCCTCGGCTTTGGAACCGGATGATTCCTTTCCAAGGCGAAACTTTCAAGAATACCTCATCTCCCACCTGAAATTCCAAGGCTCTCCGGCGCTTATCGGCATAGCACTTCTGTCTATCCTGGGCCGCCTTAAGTCTCTCTCGAATCATCTTCACTTTTGATTTAGTGATTTCCACCAATTCCGTGCTCTCGAGCTTGGCCATGCCAACCTCATCCCAACACAACGGTGTACGACATTTCTTCCCATACAATGCTTCGTATGGAGGCATGCCGATACTTGCCTGATAACTGTTGTTATAGGCAAACTCAACAAGTGCTAAATGGTTGTCCCAACTTCCTTGGAACTCCAATGCACAAGCTCTCAACATATCCTCCAAAATCTGTATAACCCTCTCGGATTGCCCATCTGTCTGGGGATGAAAAGCAGTGCTGAACTTCAACTTCGTTCCCATGGACTCTTGAAACTTCGGCCAAAATCGTGATGTGAATCGTGGATCCCTGTCGGATACAATGGTGATAGGAACCCCATGTAACCTCACGATCTCATCCACATACAATTTGGCTAACCTCTCAAGCGCATAGGTAGTGTTGATAGGTAGAAAATGTGCACTCTTCGTGAGCCTATCAACCACAACCCATACGGCATCATAGTTCCTCACAGTTCGTGGTAGCCCTACCACAAAATCCATAGTCACGTGCTCCCATTTCCATTCTGGAATGGAAAGCGGCTGTAGTAACCCAGCTGGATGCTGATGTTCTGCCTTCACCTGCTGACAAGTAAGGCATCGACTGATGTACTCAGCTATTTCCCTTTTCATGCCTGACCACCAGTAACTCTCTTTCAAGTCACGGTACATCTTCGTGCCCCCGGGGTGCATGGCATAGGCCGATGAATGAGCTTCCTCTAAGATGGACTTTCGGAGCTCATCATCTGCCGGTACACACACTCGGTCACGAAATAGTAAGAGACCGTCATCTCTTTCCCTGAAGTCCTCCACCGGTCCCGCTTGCATGCGCTCCCGGATCTTCATAATTTCTTCGTCAGTTTCCTGACCCTTCTTGATCTCATCAAGCAAAGTAGGTCTCACCTCAAACCGTGCCAACAAGGCACCATTGCTAGATACCTCCAGTTGGGCTCTTAATGCCCTCAAATTTGCTATCAATGCCCCAGATGAGCTCTTCCGGCTCAAGGCATCTGCCACCACGTTGGCCTTGCCTGGATGGTACTCAATCATCAGGTGGCAGTCTTTTATCAACTCCATCCACCGTCTCTGCCTCATGTTTAACTCTTTCTGAGTAAACACGTACTTCAAGCTCTTGTGGTCAGTGTATATGTGGCATGTCTCCCCGTAGAGATAATGTCTCCATATCTTAAGTGCAAACACCACTGCCCCGAGCTCCAAATCATGAGTAGGATAATTTACCTCATGTTTCTTCAATTGTCGTGAAGCATAGGCAATTACCCTCCCCATTTGCATCAACACACATCCAAACCCTTGGATGCTGGCATCACTATAGACATCGTACCCCATACCCTGTTTGGGCAAGGCAAGTACCGGTGCCTCGGTCAATCTCTTCTTCAGTTCAATGAATCCCTCCTCACATTTGTCATCCCATAAAAACTTAGCTCCCTTTCGAGTGAGCTTTGTCAATGGCGACGCCAAAACAGAGAACTTTTCCACGAACTTTCTGTAGTAGCCTGCTAACCCAAGAAAACTACGAATTTCCTTGACGTTCTTTGGCCTCTCCCATTCGGTAATGGCTTCTATCTTCTTGCTATCCACAGCAATTCCCGATCCCGAAACCACATGCCCGAGAAAGCCAATCTCCTTTAGCCAAAATTCACATTTAGAAAATTTGGCATAGAGTTGTTTCTCTCGTAGTGTCTCAAGAACGAGTATCAAGTGTTCCTCATGCTCTTCCTCACTCTTTGAGTAGATCAAGATGTCATCTATGAACACTATCACGAATCGGTCCAAGTATTTGTGGAATACTCGGTTCATCAAGTCCATGAATGCCGCCGGGGCGTTTGTTAACCCAAACGACATAACAAGGAACTCAAAATGTCCATACCTAGTGCGGAAGGCACTCTTCGGTATGTCATCCTCTTTGATCTTCAATTGATGGTACCCCGACCTCAAGTCAATCTTCGAGAACACAGTTGCTCCTCGTAATTGGTCAAACAAGTCATCAATCCTAGGCAAAGGATACCTATTCTTGATTGTGACCTTGTTCAGTTGACGATAGTCAATGCACATTCGAAGTGTCCCATCCTTCTTTTTCACGAAAAGAACCGGTGCTCCCCACGGGGAGTGGCTTGGTCTAATGAAACCGTTATCCAAAAGCTCTTGCAATTGGGTTTTCAACTCGTTAAGTTCTGCGGGTGCCATTCGGTATGGCGGTATGGAGATTGGTTTGGTGCCGGGCTCGACCTCGATCACAAATTCAATCTCCCTATCGGGTGGAAGTCCCGGTAAGTCCTTTGGGAAGACATCCGGATACGTGCATACCACCCTCACATCATCAATGCTCGTCTCTTCCTTTGTTTTGTCTACCACGTATGCTAGATATGCGTGGCAACCCTTTCTCATCATACTCCTAGCTCTTACGGCGGATATGATACAACTATTGGATTTGGCCCGATCCCCCTCGAAGCGTAAGGTTACCCCTTCATCGCCTTCGAGTTCAAGTATCTTTGTGTAGCAATCGACCCTAGCATGATGTTTCTCAAGCCAATCCATCCCCAGGATTGCATCGAATTCAATCATACTCAGCGGTACGAAATCACACGTCAAGTTTTGGCCCTCCACTTCCACCTCACACGATGGATAGTGGCTATCTCTCTCGATGTCTTCCCCTAGAGGTGTGGATACCAATAGGGCTTGAGCCATCGGTACAAGTGGTTCTTTGAATCCCCCGGCAAACGCCTCACTCACGAATGATCGTTGCGCCCCGGTGTCAATAAGGATTCTTGCGTTTCTCCCATTAATCTTTAGTGTTCCTACATTTATAAGCCACGTAAGAAACATTCCCAACTTAATAGAGTACACCGGCTGCGGTTTAGATGACCGTCGTTCAACGCCTCACCCCGAATCCGCCCCGACCGCACTTCAAAAATCATCATTGTAAACCAATAGGGGAAAGCCGGCCGCTTTTCGCGAAAGCCGGCCGCTTTTCGTACCTTGGCCTTCGGCTCGGAATGGCTGGTTACGTAAGCCGGCCGGTCTTTGCCAAAGCCGGCCGGTTTTCGGCCGCCGAAAGAATTCCCAAGTTTTAATTCCTAAAAGCCGGCCGGTTCTTACGAATGCCGGCCGGTTTTCGTTAACAGCGCCTCACACCGGAGATGCCTGAACACAAGCCGGCCGGTTTTTACGAAACTCGGCCGGTTTTCCTCCGCCGAATGATTTTAACAAAAATCAAGTACGAAAGCCGGGCGGCTTTCGTCAAAGGCGGGCGCCTTATAGCCGCCGTAGGATTTTGCAAATAATTCGAGAACGGAAGCCGGGCGGCTTCCGTCAATGCCGGGCGGCTTTCGTCCCAGGTGGATATTTATCCACTTCTTCGGACTTGCACAGCCCGGTTGGCTATACAACGTGAACATTTCAACACTTATATTGTTTACAAGGAAATAACATCAAAAGTTCAAGAATTTACCCGCGACGGAGTCCGGGTTAGCACGCGCATCGGCTTCCGTAATCGCATAGACCCTCGCTTGGGTCCTCCCTTGATTCACGGACGGTGCATTACTTGTGCTAGCTCCACCGTGCCCCGTGTTTGCGTGAGGTGCCGCTGTCCGGTTCCTGCTCATCGTGGTCCCACCACTCGGCCCGGCACTCACGGCTCGCCCAAGTTGTGGGCAACTCGACCTCATGTGCTCCGTATCACCACATTGATAGCACCTCGGGGGATCACGACACTTGCCCACGTGGTTCCTCTTGCAATTCTTGCATTTTGGCGCTTTTGAGACTTGTGATTCCGAGTGTTGTCCACTCATTCCCGGGTTTCCTCTCGATGGCGGTGCAGGGGTCTTAAATGAGCTCCCTCCCCCGTGGTTCCCCTTCTTATTGGAACCTTGGGGGCCTTGGTTCTCCCATTTTCTTTTCTTTGCCTCCTCGGCATTCCTTCGCTTTCTTTCTTCCCATTCTTTCTCCCCCTTCAAGCCCTGCTCAACAACTTGACTAAACGTCATATTAGGCAACTGTGTTGCCCTCTCACGTATGTCAAGGTCCAAGGCGTCCCAGAAGTGGTTCACCATCCGGTTCTCATCACATGCATATTCCGGTATGAACTCGGCAAGCTCCCGGAATTTGTGCTCAAGCTGCCTCACAGTATACTTGCCTCCTTGGGTCAAGTTGGTGTATTCTCTCATTTTCAAGTTCACCTCGAAATCGGAGTAGTATTGACTGAAGAATTCTTGGCGGAAGTTCTCCCAAGTGACTGCCTCACCATACTTCCCCTTGACGCCGTCCCACCACGTGGACGCCATTCCCTCTAGCAACCTCGTTGCCACTCTCAACTTCATGATCGGCGGCAGCTCCATGTCAAGAGCCGCTTCGTTGAATCTCTTGATCCACTCGGCCGCAATGGAGATGTCTCCCGTTCCATCAAACGGTTTACACCCCAAGTCTCTTGCCTCCTTGAGGTACTTTGAGATCCTTATTATCGGGACCTCGGTACCTCGATCATTCCGGGACTCTACATGTCCCCTAGAACCCACACGGCTTCCTCCCCTGGAAGCCCCTCCCAAAGCACGCCTTGCCCGGCGCCTTTGGCGATCCTGTTGGTATTGACGGAGCAGTTCCTCCATCCTTTCTAGAGCGTCATCATCGTCGCTCTCATCATCATCATCATATTCCCCATCATATGGGGTCTCAACCGGCTCGGTTCCCGGTTGATACGTCGAATCCTCCTCGGAATCGTATTGTTCATCGATTGTCTCTACATGACCGTCACTCACCGTCAGCGAGTGACCCGCACGGTCCTGCCCACGAGACGCCCTCGATGCCCCTCGACTGCCATGTTGGGATCCTCCCCGTGCCTGGCCAGTCGGGTTTCTTCGAGTGACTTTACCGGTACGTTCCATTTCTGAAAGAGATAGAGATTGAGTCATTAGACCCGTATCAAATGTCAAATGACGGATAGGCACTTAAAGACATCCCTTGGCTCAAATCGCCGCCATGCCAATTGTTAAGGGTACCATCTTAACAATTAGAGACCTTGCAACTCAAGTACCAAAAGTTCTATAAGTACAAAACTTTATGCTCATGGTTTCCAAAATCATTTTCAAAAAGAGTTTTGAAGCTTCATTATGAAGTTTACGGACTAAGGCTCTGATACCAATTAAATTGTCACGCCCCGGACCCACCGGACACGTCAACAACCCGCCGTACAGTACGAATAGTCAACCGCAGTCCAACTCATCCATACTATACTAGGCGTCATGAATATCATTCACAATAGTACATCCATAAACAATCATAATGCAAAATTTTTAATCAAGCAGCGGAAACGTTAATACAAATATCCATGCCACACGTGGCAAACCCGGGCGTACAAGCCCCAATAAATATTCAAATAGTATCCATGAGCAATATTTAAAATGTTTTCAAAACAGGAACGGAAGAAGCACGAACCACGTCTCCTCCCTTGAATCTCCCCGAAGCAACGGCGGCGGTAGCAACCTTCAAGTCCTACCTGAAACTGTGAGGTGGCCTCCCCCGTGAAGGGGAGGTCAGTACTTGGAAGCATTTGACAAGTACAATGACAACTATACTAAGTATAATCAAAGTTTCAATTTCCAAGACCCTCACATAGGGTGATAATATAATATAGGTCATAACCCGTGGTTACCCTCTTTGAAAATATACTTACTTTGTATATAAAGTCAAGTAGTCGGCCCGAAGACCCATGTTTTACTTTGAAAACGTTCAACCCTTTCCTCGTGACTTCAAGCCACGCCCATCTATATTAAATTCACCATGCTAGAGGCTTCCTCTAGTCATGTTTTGCCGTGCTAGAGGCTTACTCTAGTCACTAAATTCGGTGTTAGAGGCTTCCTCTAATCACCTTACATACTTTGTGCTGGAGGCTTCCTCCAGTCACATTTCATTATGCTAGAGGCTTCCTCTAGTCATCCTACACGAATGCTGGAGGCTTCCTCCAGTCATTCTTCATCGTGCTAGAGGCTTCCTCTAGTCACGATACTAGTTCGTCCTACACGAATGCTGGAGGCTTCCTCCAGTCATTCTTCATCGTGCTAGAGGCTTCCTCTAGTCACGATACTAACTCACTAGCAAATTCTATGCCTAGAGTTCCTCAATCTTGAGTAGCCAATGAGGCCTACTCCTAATGTAACTTAGTGGTTACCCATTCCTACCTTAAGGCATCTCATAAGACTACTTAAGGTGCATCCTTCACAATCCAAGCCCTTAGGATTTGTTCTATCACTTTTTATACAACGTTCCCGATTAGTAAATTAAATACTAATCCATAAATCTTTAAACAGCCAAGCTCCTTAACTCATAGTTATAAGGCTCATTCCTATGGATTTTCTAATCCGTATACGATTTAATCTCAATATCAAAAATATCACTTTTATCCATTCATGATTTCTATACATGAAGTAAAAGTATATTTTATCACAAAGATTCATGGTTTATACAATCATTATACCTTCACATTTATTATGCATCATCATACACAATCTCTCATAAATTTGTATGTTATGCATCTTCCATTCACAAACAATGATATTTTCATTTAGGCATTATTAAGCATTAATAATCCATGAAAATCACATTTAATTACTTTAGGTAATCTTATGAAATTAACCCAAAGATTATAAGCAATATAGTCAGCCATCCTCACCTTATGGAGTGCTGAATTAGTTGCCTTTGTTAAGCCCTCCGATCAATCCCCGTTCTAAACCGATTAGAAGTGGAAAATCTGACCAGCAGACGAAAGCCGGGCGGCTTTTGCCAAAGGTGGGCGGCTTTCGTGGTCTGCAGCTACGAACAGCTCCCTATAAGTGGCGGTTTCCGGCGATTCCGACTCCTATCGATTCACCAACTCTTCTAAGTTAAATACCACCACTTTATATCAATATTCTACACTTTTAAACGTGTAGAACTCATGATTTAATCCACCATGTGATTCCTTAAAAATCCAACAAAATAATACTAGTTAAAGATTGTTTGTTAAGTTCTTACCTCAAAAACAATCCTTTTCCCCTTGGATTTTCTTCTCTTCTTGGCTCCTCAAGCTAAAGAACTTTGAGAGCACTTCCTAGGCTTTGGTTGGTTCGTATGAGTGCAATGATAGGAGCTCCTCTCTACTCCTCTAAGTCAACCAATAAAACAAGGGGTAGGGTCATGGAGGGTGTGGCTTTGTCTCTAGGAGACTTCCTCCTCCTCCCCTTGTCCGCACCTATCATATTTTCTTGTCTCCAAATCATTATTTGGAGCATACAATGCATGTAGGAAGAATCCCGTTTGGGTGTAGAAAGTTCCTCCCAATTATTCCCGCTATTTTTGGCAGGTTGGGTCAAAATAGCACTCGGGTTGTCCAAATATTTTTATCAACTTTATTTGGCACTTTATTGGGCTTCTATAATTTATTATGATGACCCAACTAAATATTTGGTAGCCCATTCTCATATAATGGACCCGTAGAATAATTTAATTAATCTCACATTAATTAAATGTATCAATCAATCACACGAAATTTATTCGCTAGGAAGTTCAAGTACATATTAAGTTTCAAATTCAAGTACATCCGGGTGCGGTGTCACACTACCAATGCGGAGATACGGGACACATAAAGCCCAACTGGCCTCAACTTGGTGGGAACCGAGGGGCGGGATCAAGCGGCCCTACTACGGCAAGTAGGAACCGAACCGGAGCACCTCATGCCAGTACGGGCCAAGGGGGAGCAAGCACGAGCAATGCGCCGTCCGTTAACCAAGGAAGGACCCAAGCAAGGGTCTACGCAATGACGGAGGCGGATGCCCGAGCTAACCCAGATTCGGTTGCAGGTACGACCGCTTAACTTCCCGTATTTTACCCATTCCTCATCCATAAATTGAAGTTATAAATCCTAGAATCCAGGTGGGAGCAGACGTAAGATTGAAATGGGAAAGGAGAGCAAAACCATGCTACTACCCGACCGGGTAGGGCAATAAACCCGACCGGGTAGGACAAGTTTTTGCCCTCGTAAACCTTCTGGATCGCATACCCGATCGGGTTTGGTAATGAACCCGACCGGGTAGGCCAAGTTTTTGCACTCATAGGTCCACTAGAACACATACCCGACCGGGTATGGTGGTATACCCGACCGGGTTTGTCAAAAATTTCTGCCCGACACCCACTGGAACACATACCCGACCGGGTATGGTGGTATACCCGACCGGGTTTGTCAAAAAATTTCTGCCCGAACCCACTGGAACTGATACCCGACCGGGTATAGTATGTTACCCGACCGGGTACACCTCGAAGTGTTCGTCAAATGAAAAAGTTGTCTTCATGAAAGTTGTAGATATTTTCATTGTCTAAATGATGGAATTTGAACCGAACGATTTGGTTAAGTATGTGAAGAGATATGATCAAAACGGTGAGACAGTGTCAATTTATATCTCAACTGCGAACGTCAACCATAATTGGGGGATTTTGCCCACTTTAAGGACATAATTTCGCATTATGTTCTTCGTAGGATTGGTCGGTATGTTAGAGGGGTATCTTACATGGCTTATAAATGTAGGAACACTAAAGATTAATGGGAGATGTGCAAGAATCCTCATCGATACCGGGGGCGCAACGATCATTTGTGAATGAGGCATTCGCCGGGGGATTCAACGTACCCCTGGTACCGATGGCTCAAGCCCTATTGGTATCCACACCCCTAGGGGAAGACATCGAGAGAGATAGCCACTATCCATCGTGTGAGGTGGAGGTGGAGGGCCAAAACTTGTCGTGTGATTTCGTGCCGCTGAGTATGATTGAGTTCGATGCAATCCTGGGGATGGATTGGCTTGAGAAGCATCATGCTAGGGTCGATTGTTACACGAAAGTACTTGAACTCGAAGGCAATGAAGGGGTAACCTTACGCTTCGAGGGGGATAGGGCAAAATCCAATAGTTGTATCATATCCGCTGTGAGGGCTAAGAATATGATGAGGAAGGGATGTCACGCATATCTAGCGTATGTGGTGGACAAAACCAAAGAAGAGACGAGCATTGATGATGTTAGGGTAGTATGCAAGTATCGGGACGTCTTTCCTAAAGACTTACCGGGACTTCCACCCGATAGGGAGATTGAGTTCGTGATCGAGGTCGAGCCCGGCACCAAACCAATCTCCATACCGCCGTACCGCATGGCACCCGCTGAACTTAACGAGTTGAAAACCCAATTGCAAGAGCTTTTGGATAACGGTTTTATTAGACCAAGTCACTCCCCGTGGGGAGCACCGGTTCTTTTTGTGAAAAAGAAGGATGGAACACTTCGAATGTGCATTGACTATCGTCAACTGAACAAGGTCACAATCAAGAATAGGTATCCTTTGCCTAGGATTGATGACTTGTTTGATCAACTACGAGGAGCAACCGTGTTTTCAAAGATTGACTTGAGGTCGGGGTACCATCAATTGAAGATTAAGGAGGATGACATACCGAAGAGTGCTTTCCGCACGAGGTATGGGCATTTTGAGTTCCTTGTTATGTCGTTTGGGTTAACAAACGCCCCAGCGGCATTCATGGACTTGATGAACCGAGTATTTCACAAATACTTGGACCAGTTCGTGATTGTGTTCATTGATGACATCTTGATCTACTCAAAGAGTGAGGAAGAGCATGAGGAGCACTTGATACTCGTTCTTGAGACACTACGGGAGAAGCAACTCTATGCCAAATTTTCTAAATGTGAATTTTGGCTTAAGGAGATTGGTTTTCTCGGGCATGTGGTTTCGGGATCGGGAATTGCTGTTGATGACAAGAAGATAGAAGCCATCACCGAATGGGAGAGGCCAAAGAACGTCAAGGAAATTCGTAGTTTCCTTGGATTGGCAGGATACTATAGAAAGTTCGTGGAGAAGTTCTCTGTTTTGGCATCACCGTTGACGAAACTCACTCGAAAAGGAGCTAAGTTTGTATGGGATGACAAATGTGAGAAGGGATTCACTGAACTGAAGAAGAAATTGACCGAGGCACCGGTACTTGCATTACCCAAACAGGGTATGGGGTACGATGTCTATAGTGATGCGAGCATCCAAGGGCTTGGATGTGTGTTAATGCAGGAGGGGAGGGTAATTGCCTATGCTTCACGACAGTTGAAGAAGCATGAGGTAAATTACCCCACCCATGATCTAGAGTTGGGAGCAGTGGTGTTCGCACTGAAGATTTGGAGACATTATCTCTACGGAGAGACATGTCACATATACACTGACCATAAGAGCTTGAAGTACGTGTTTACTCAGAAAGAGTTAAACATGAGGCAGAGACGGTGGATGGAGTTGATAAAGGACTACCATCTAGTGATTGAGTACCATCCAGGCAAGGCAAATGTGGTGGCAGATGCTTTGAGCCGGAAGAGCTCATCTGGGGCATTGATAGCTAATTTGAGGGCATTAAGAGCCCAACTGGAGGTGTCCAGTAATGGTGCCTTATTGGCACGGTTTGAGGTGAGACCTACTTTGCTTGATGAGATCAAGAAGGGTCAGGAAACTGACGATGAAATTATGAAGATCAGGGAACGCATGCAAGCGGGACCGGTGGAGGACTTCAGGGAAAGAGACGACGGTCTTTTATTATTTCGTGACCGAGTGTGTGTGCCGGCAGATGATGAGCTCCGAAAGTCCATCTTAGAGGAAGCTCATTCATCGGCTTATGCCATGCACCCGGGGGGCACGAAGATGTATCGCGATTTGAAGGAAAGTTACTGGTGGTCCGGTATGAAGAGAGAGATAGCCGAGTACATCAGTCGGTGCCTTACTTGTCAGCAAGTCAAGGCAGAACATCAGCATCCAGCTGGGTTATTACAGCCACTTTCCATTCCAGAATGGAAGTGGGAGCATGTGACTATGGATTTCGTGGTGGGGTTGCCACGGACCGTGAACAACTATGATGCGGTATGGGTAGTAGTTGATAGGCTCACCAAGAGTGCACACTTTTTGCCTATTAACATCACTTACCCTCTTGAAAGATTGGCAAAGCTATACACGGAGGAGATTGTGAGACTTCATGGAGTTCCCATATCCATTGTCTCGGATAGGGACCCACGTTTCACATCCCGATTTTGGCCAAAGTTTCAAGCATCTTTGGGAACGAAACTGAAGTTTAGCACTGCTTTTCATCCACAGACGGATGGACAATCTGAGAGGGTGATACAGATTTTGGAGGATATGCTTAGGGCATGTGCTCTGGAGTTCCAAGGAAGTTGGGACAAGCATTTGGCTCTAGTAGAGTTTGCCTATAACAACAGTTATCAGGCGAGTATTGGCATGCCTCCATATGAGGCATTGTATGGGAGGAAATGCAGAACACCGTTGTGTTGGGACGAGGTTGGCGAGGCCAAGCTCGAAGGGATTGAACTTGTTGAAATCACCAAGGCTAAGGTGAAAGTCATTCAGGATAGACTCAAGGCTGCCCAAGATCGGCAGAAGAGTTATGCCGACAAACGACGCAGGCCATTGGAGTTTGAGGTCGGTGATAAGGTCTTCTTAAGGATTTCTCCTTGGAAGGGTATCATCCGATTCATATCGAGGGGAAAGCTTAACCCCAGATACATTGGTCCATTTGAAATCCTTGAAAGGATAGGGGCTGTGGCATACCGTCTCAAGTTGACACCAGAACTTGAGAAGATACACGACGTGTTTCATGTATCGATGCTTAAGAAGTACGTGAGAGATCCGTCTCATATTCTTGAAAAGCCACCGGTGGAGATACGTGAAGATCTACAATATGCGGTGAAACCGGTAAAGATTGTGGGTCAACAGGTGAAGAAACTCAGGAACAAGGAGATTCCTATGGTGAAGGTTCTTTGGAGGAGTGATTGAGTCGAAGAAGAAACATGGGAGACTGAGGTCTCAATGAGGGAGCAATACCCGTTTCTTTTCGATTAGACACGTGGATTTCGGGGACGAAATCCCAAATAAGGGGGGGTGAACTTGTAACACCGTCCCCAAATGTATTTACTTTTAAGTGAATAATGTATTGAAACTTGTGGAATGGTTAATAAGTATACGAAGTTGTGAACTTTTATTAATCCTTTTGCGTGAATAGTGGTTTCGCACGTGGGGCCCGCACCGGGAGCGGGGGCTGCCCAATATTCCCGGGACCACATAAATTATCCATCTTGGTCTAGATAATATTTATATGGTGGAGGATAACTCATTTGAGCCATGGAAAGGTCCAGAATTGACCGATTGGTCAAAAGAGGCCCAAATACCGGTATTGGCGATTTAACCGATAAAAGCCCGAAATTTAATTCCGGGGACTTATAAATTAGAGTTGGGGTATGAATATTCATCATAAGAGTCATAATGATGGAGAACACATAATATATTTTATTTGACCCGATAAAATAAAATATATTTAAAACAGTCCGAAAAATACAACTTTCGGGACCGATTGTACACTTCTGGACAAAAGGGGTTGACCTCCCACATGTGTGGGGGCCAACCCACGAATTTGGACACACATTTCAAGGCCTTGGCCGGCTGGAGGAGTGTGGAAGGGATGGGAGAGGAGTGTGAAATGAGAGGAAAGGCATCAAACAAATAAGGTGGGCCTCTCCCACACTCCACTCATACTATTGAGACAAAGAGGCACACCCACCCCTTGTCCCTTGATTATTTTCGGCCAAACACCCATCCAGCAAGAGCAAGGAGCTCTCAAAACCTCTCACCATTGTTGAAGGAAGTTCCAACAAGAAGGAAGCTCCAGGGAAAAAGTTTAAGTTCTAAAGTGTACAAAACTTGAGGAAAGGCTAGGTAATGACTTCGTTTACCTTCTTCTCCTATTTTCTTGAATATATTATTATTTGAGGAATTATGAATAACCCTAGGATTGTTCTACATGTTGATAAATGTGGAACAAGGGGTTGGAAGGTGGTTCTATGTCAAAAATGGATTTAGAACCCAAACCGACAAGTTCACCGGAAAATAACCTTTTAGAGGTTATGTGTATTGATTAAGGTTTTATGATGTTAAAACCTTGTTAGGAACTTGATTTAGAGTACCTTTGAGCTTCGCCGGAGTTTCGCCGGAGTTGGTCAAAGTTTGCCGGAGTTGGTCAAAGTTAGTCAAAGTTCAACCGGGAAGCGTAGAACGCGCTTAAACTCGCTTAAGGTGAGGATGACCGACTATATTGCTTATAATTATTGGGTTAATTTCATAAGATTACCTAAATGAATTATATGTGTTTGGCATGATGTATTTATAATAATAAAATGCCTAAATGAGATTCTTATTGATTATAAGCAAAAATGCATAATATACGAATTTGTGAATAAATTGTGTATGATTATGTGTTATGAATACAATGGTATAATAGTTGTAAACTATAAACTAAATTGTGATAAATATACTTTTACCTCATGTAAGGAAGTCATGGAAGGATAAAAGTGATATTTTGATATTAGAGCCAAGTTATACTTGAATGTGGAATTTAATTGAGATATTCAAATTATTATGAACTCAAGTTACATTTGGAGTAGGCCTTAAGGGTTACTCAAAATTGATGAAACCTAGACTAAGAAGTGGTTTAGGGATTAGTTGACGTGACTATGAGCCGAGCTCTAGCACGTGGTAGCATGACTATGAGCCGAGCTCTAGCAAACGTAGGGTGACTATGAGCCGAGCTCTAGCACAAATTAGCATGACTATGAGACGAGCTCTAGCAAACGTAGGGTGACTATGAGCCGAGCTCTAGCACAAATTAGTATGACTATGAGCCGAGCTCTAGCAAACGTAGGGTGACTATGAGCCGAGCTCTAGCACAAATTAGTATGACTATGAGCCGAGCTCTAGCAAACGTAGGGTGACTATGAGCCGAGCTCTAGCACAAATTAGCATGACTATGAGCCGAGCTCTAGCATGAAGGAACATGAGTTAAGTACAAATGAATAACATCTTGGATTGAGGGTCTTGGAAGTTGAAACTTTGATTATACTTAGTATAGTTGTCATTGTACTTGTCAAATGCTTCCAAGTACTGACCTCCCCTTCACGGGGGAGGCCACCTCACAGTTTCAGGTAGGGAGTAGAGCTTGCTACTACCGCTCGTTGCTTCGGGGAATTCAAGGAGGAAGGCGTGGTTCGTGCTTCTTCTGTTTCTGTTTTGAAAACAATTTAAATAATGCTCATGGATATTATTTCGAATATTTATTTGGGGGCTTGTATGCCCGTGGTTGCCACGTGTGGCTTGAATATTTGTAATTATCTTTCCGCTGCTTAATTAAATATTTTACATTATGATGGTTTATGGATGTACTATGTGTGAATGGTATTCAAGACGCCTAGTATAGTATGGATGAGTTGTACTGCGGTTGACTATTCGTACTGTACGGCGGGTTGTTGACGTGTCCGGTAGGTCCGGGGCGTGACAGATAGCTCCACCCACTTTTTCCAACCACAAACCTTGCAATGGTGCCAACAGTGACACAAGTTGTTTCCTATAGAATATTTAAAAGGTCATTGATATACTTTAGTGTTTTATTAATTTTTAAAATTTTAAAAATTTTAAGATACCTCTTTAAGGCAATTTATATTAGCAATACTCATAAGAATAGCTCTATATGTAAGCTTCTCTTGCTCAGAAAAACTGGAGCCTGAGGTTTGGCTTTGAGTTTGACCATGTGGCTCGTTCACTTGATTTGATTTGAAGCTTTGATAATTTAAACATGGAGTTATATTTAAATAATAATAAATATTATTTCGAAAACAGAAATTGTAATTAGCAGAACATTAATCCTTATGATATACCTATCTTTGAATTGCTGAATTTCTGCAATGTCTTCATTTATGAGCAGTTTGGAGCTGTACATGCTATTTTGAATGGTGATAGGATGCATGCCTATCAAATGAGTGAGGTATATTCTATTAGAATCTATAATATGTATTTGTACATAGACATGAAGATGGTTTGAACAAAAAAATTCTAACCTTCCGGTTCCTTGATTTTTGCATGAGTCAAGATGATAACAGTCAGCTCCGATGGATGATTTTCACGGAAATTCAACAGTTTGGTAGCATAGTCGCCCCACAATGTGCATGTTATCATATCACCACTACAACAAAAACATGGTGTACTATTTTCAGTAATGAATATTTCAAAAAGCTTAAATTTTAATAATACTAATTAAGATAATAGGAGTATTTGAAGCTAATGACATTACCTGAGATCTTTCATTAAAAATGATATTTTTTTCAGCGAAGCATTAGCCTGGGCATTAAGAACGTCATGCAGAGATCCAATGACATCTATTTTCATCCATTCAAAAACTAATAAGTAACATATCAATTAAATTTTTATTATAAAACTACAAAATTTATGCGCGGTTATTATTTGATTCTCACCAACCAAAACATGAGTGTCTAGTTTGCCACTTAATATATCACAAAAGCTTCTAAACTGATAGTGATCCATGGAAATATCGGAGAGATTTTGTACTTTTAGCGTTGTACCACTTGTGAGTTGAAGCTTGAATGGATGGTCACAAGTCTTGTATTCCCCATCGTTGCGTAGGACACAAAAATTCTGCATCACATACGTTTCTCCTTCTTTAAGTGTTGGCTTCCAAACAACCATCTCGGCATTCCTCGCAACTGCTTGTATCTTATGGCCCTAATGGATGCAAATAATTTTAAATTAATTTTCAATCATAATGGTGTGAATTATGAATTACAGAACTACTGAGATAGTAATTGTCATTCCTTGGCATCCATCAAAACCATTTCCATGAACTTTAAGGAATCAACACGACAGAGTGAAATCACTCTAACCGCAATCTTCCATGTCTCCTTTGAGTCGTTGATCTCTTCTATTGTGTTTATCTTGCGTGCCATACTACAGGGTCTAAAATTTAACGAAAAGGTAATAAAAAGAAAACACATTTAATACAACATGATCTGATGAAAAAGGAAGAATACGTAAAAGGAAGAAGAGATAAGTAATTTGATATGCGTTTGCTTGAGAGAAATTCACTGTATATCAAAACTCAAAGCCACCCCAGTAAACAAATACCATCATAAGGAATCAAGTTAAAAAAAGAAAATGGAATAAGAGATTATATAACCCAAGTACGAAATGCTATATGAGGTTGTCTTGCTGTTTTTAAAAGAACTTTTAAAAATCAAATTAGTTTGATGATTATGTTGGAAATGCAAGATATTAGATTTAGAATTGTTAATAGCCTTATAACTTATATTCGGCAAAATACAAACACATGAAAGGCTAAATAGAAAGTTATGTATGATCAAACACCGAATTAATGAAATTTAGAATAAGTAATTTTAATTTTAACATTCAGGGAATTGAAAATAGCAAATATAGCTTTACAATAATACAAATGTAAAAGGATTTAAAGGGTAAGAAAGTAAACAAAATAGGCAGCAACTAAACAACAAATAACAAACAGAGAATCAACAAATACAGAAACCAAGAATTAGAGAGTACCTATGCTACTTGGGCACTCAAGGATTTGTGCTTCCAGAGCAGGGTGAATGTGGCTGAATAGTACACCTAGCAGACATAAACATAAAACTTTAAGCCAAGGCTATACATTGCATTGCAGTGATTTTAAACAATCTATGGTCGATAATCAATTGAATTAAAAAAAATGAGAGAATAAGACAACACAATTTGTTCAGCAAAAAACAAAGCATAATGAAAAAGTCTCTATCAACATCTGGTCAGCAAAAAGAAAAAACCATTGTTCATCAAAAAACAAAGCATAAAAAAGTCTCTAGCAACATCAGTTCAGCAAAAAGAAAAAAACATTGTTCATAAAAAAACAAAGCATAAAAAAGTCTCTAGCAACATCTGTTCAGCAAAAAAAACTTTGGTTTCATATAGTACTATCCTTTAGAGGCATGGTTCAGGGTTCATGATAAGTCCGTATTTAGACACGCATTTGATGCGTGTTCGGGTCGGATTTTGATGATTTTGTTAGGTCCCTGTTTTCTAGTCTATAATATGTATGTATGGAAGATAGATCTGGGATTGAAGCTTTCCATTGATATGAAGGTTTTACAGAATGATATGAGAGTTTTTAGCGTAAAAACCTTACACAAGAATAGGCACTGCGGCACAGAATATTTCGAAAAGCTTAACCTAGCCTTTCCCTTAAGGCATATATATAGCCTGACGGGAAAGGTAGGTTTTACAATCATTTGGGCTCCTTTTTCTAGGAGGCATATTCATTATTCATTATTAAGGTGTCAGAGGAAAACCAATCTCTACACCATTGATCTGAAATCGGTACGATCCTCCATATCCATCTGTCTCCTGTCCAAAGCATCTGAAGAACAAAGTAATCTATGGCACAGACGTCTCTCACACTTGAATCTGCCAGCCATCAGTTCCCTCTCCTCGAAGAAGTTGGTGAAAGGACTGCCTGTTCTGAAGAACTCCCCCAACCATCACTGTTCTGCATGTCATTTGGGAAAGATGAGGAGAGCATCACACAAGTCAAAACAATTTCCCTCCTCATCTCGTCCCCTGGAGCTACTACATATGGATCTGTGTGGTCCGATGCGCGTGCATAGCATCAGTGGACGCAAATATACTTTGGTAATTGTGGATGACTACTCACGCTACACATGGACCAAGTTTTTGCGCTCCAAGGACGAAACTGCAAACTTAATCATGACGTTCATCAGGACCATACAGAACTATCTACAGCAGAATGTGAAGATCATCAGAACTGACAACGGGACGGAGTTCAAGAACAAGGAACTGACCGAATTCTATGAAGCTCAGGGAATTACTCAACAGTTCTCTGCAGCTAAGACACCACAGCAGAACGGTGTTGTAGAACGACGGAACAGAACCTTGGTGGAAGCAGCCAGAACCATGCTGATACAGTCAAAGCTTCCTCACTTCATGTGGGCGGAAGCTATCAACACGGCTTGCTTCACACAGAACAGGACGGTGATCCACAAAAGATTTGACAAGACGCCCTATGAGATCGTGTTCAAGCGGCTCCCTAACATTGCCTTCTTCCGCGTCTTCGGCTGTAAATGCTACATTATGAACGACAGAGATGCTAGGGGGAAGCTTGATCCAAAAGCAAATGAAGGGATATTCATTGGGTATTCTACCAATTCCAAGGCGTACAGAGTATACTTGAAAGACAGAAGAACCGTCATGGAGAGCATCAATGTGAGCTTCTATGAAATGGCGGACTTGGCTTCTGAACATTTTCATTCTGAACCATCAACCTCTGCAAACAATGAAACTCCATCATCTTCTGGAGTAGGAGGGCATGGAGGTGAGACTAGATCAGATGAGCATGTGGTTCTGGATTCTCTTTTTGAGCATTGCTACAGCCAACCACGTGCAGCACCAACTCCAAATGCTACAACCACTCAGAACCCCCTGTTACCTGCTCCAACCACTGAAGAAACCAACACTCCTACTCAGAATGATGATGAGCATACAGATAATGAAGCTGAACAAGAACCAAACTCTCCTGTTAATGATCAAACTGAGGAAGCTGCAACGCAAGAAACCCCAGAAGCACAACCAGAGCAAGAATATTCTGACCCTGATCATCCGATCATAACTCCACAACCTCTACAACACGAGAGAAAGTGGACTAGAGCACATCCGCCAGAGCTGATAATTGGAGATCCATCTCAAGGAGTCAGAACCAGAACGGCATCAGTCAATGAATGCTTATACTCATGTTTTCTGAGTCAGAAAGAACCAACAAAGATGACTGACGCATTGGCTGATCCGGACTGGGTAGTTGCAATGCAGGAAGAAATAAATCAGTTTGAAAGATTGAAAGTGTGGACCCTGGTGCCATGGCCGTACAAGAAAACCATTATTGGCACCAAGTGGGTCTTCAAAAATAAAAAGGACGAAGATGGTGTGATCGTGAGAAACAAGGCCCGCCTGGTTGCAAAAGGTTACAATCAACAAGAAGGAATTGACTACGATGAAACCTTTGCACCAGTGGCAAGGATTGAGGCCATCAGACTATTTCTAGCATATGCTGCACACAAGAGTTTCACAGTGTATCAAATGGATGTAAAGACAGCATTTCGAATGGAGATTTGAAAGAAGAAGTCTACGTTGCACAACCTGACGGCTTTGTTGATCCTGAACGCCCCAATCATGTATATAAGCTGAGAAAAGCCCTGTATGGTTTGAAACAGGCACCGAGAGCCTGGTACGAAGCACTGTCAGATTTTCTTGTGGAATCAGGCTTCTCGAAGGGAAAGATAGATCCAACTCTCTTCATCAAAAGACACAAGGGTGACATCATGCTGATACAAATTTATGTTGACGACATCATCTTTGCCACGTCAAATCCAAACTTCTGTAAAAAGTTCAGCAACCTGATGCGCACCAAGTTCGAGATGAGTATGATGGGAGAGTTGAACTTCTTTCCGGGGCTTCAGATCAAGCAAATGCCAGACGGAATATTCATAAATCAGTCCAAGTACATCCACGATATGCTAAAGCGCTTCAAAATGGACAGCAAGTCGACGATGAAAACCCCCATGTCTCCCTCACAGAAGCTCGACTCTGACCCTTCCGGGAAACCAGTCGATGCTACCAATTATCGGGCTATCATCGGTTCCTTGCTGTACCTTACATCTAGCAGACCAGATATTGTTTTTGCAACCTGCCTATGCGCCCGCTTTCAAGCAAATCCGAAGGAATCACATCTGAATGCTGTTAGAAGAATACTTAGATACCTCAAAGGAACAGTCAATCTGGGCCTTTGGTATCCTAAGGAATCAGGCTTTGACCTTGTTGGATACTCAGATGCTGATTTTGCGGGTTGCAAATTGGACAGAAAGAGTACATCTGGCGGTGCTCAATTTCTTGGTGAAAAATTGGTGTGCTGGTCCTCTAAAAAGCAGAATTGTGTGTCTACTTCTACAGCTAAGGCAGAATATGTCGCGGCTGCTAGTTGTTGCTCACAAATATTATGGATGAGGACCCAGCTGAAAGACTACGGGTTCACATTCTCACACATCCCGATCTACAGCGACTCTCAAAGTGCAATAGCCATCACGTGCAATCCGGTCCATCATTCAAGGACGAAGCATATTGACCTCAGATATCATTTCATAAAGGATCACGTTGAGAAAGGCACCGTGGACATGTACTTTGTGTCTACGGAATTGCAACTGGCTGATATATTCACCAAAGCCCTGGATGAAAAGAGATTCAATTTCCTGGTCTCTAAGCTGGGGATGCTGAACCTGAACGAATGAGTAACTCTGAACTGTGTGTGTGCGTGTGCTTTCATGTTTTTCATTTTTTTTATTTTAGCATCACATTTTCTCTCTCTCTCTCTCTCATGCATCATTTTTCTTTTTATCTTTGCATGCATCTCATTTATTTTATTTGCATCATTTTTTTAAAATTCGTTCATCTGTTGAGGGGGAGTATTTCTAAATTGTGTATAATCTGAGGGGGAGTTTGATAAAATTTTTCACTCTCAAAAGAAAAGGGGAAGCAAGTGTTGAGGGGGAGCATTTTAAAAAGTTGAAATCAGGCTAATTTGGGCCCGTTAAGTTCAAAATTTTCTCGAGCCTATTAAATCTCTTACAAACGAGCAACCCTCCCCATTCATCTCTTGCGCGAAACTCTTACACTCCCCAAAGGCTCAAAATCTCTCATCCCCCTCCTCCTTCGAGCTCCGGATCTTCTCAAATCGGTAAAATCTCCATTCACTCTTGCTTTCAAATGAATATTTCACAGGTATCTCGCGAAGATGATGAACAACGAAGTACATGAACTGATGCGCGAAGCCCTTGCGCGGTTTTACAGGTTGCGCGATCTGACGCCATTGCGCGATTCCCCCATACGCGATTCCCTTGTTGCGCGATCTTCCTGAATGGCGAGATCTGTGGGCTGCTCAATCTTAATCTCTGCGCTATTCTACAGGTCTTGCGCGATTTCCAAGGATTGCGCGATCAGCTACTTGGCCAAAAGCCTGGGTTGCGCGATCGAATGGCCTGTGCGCTTAAGTGACCTGCGCCATCTTCGTCCCTTGCGCGATCCATAAGCCTTGCGCAATCTCAGCCCTTGCGCAAACAGACCCTTGCACGATATAGCCTTGCGCGATTAAGTGAAATGCGCGATCTTCTTGGGCTTGCGCGAAACCCCCCTTGCGCGATATGTATCTTCTGCGCGATCAATACTGTTTGCGCGATCCTTATGGGGTGCGCTATAGCCCGTGTGCGAAACCGAAAAGCCTCAGCCCAGTACTGACCCGCGTGGAAATCTTTATTTGGGCCAAAACATAATTAAGTCCAGGCCCAAATCAGACCAAGTGTAATAACTTTTCAAATTGGGCCCCATTAAAAAAATTAAAAATAAAAATAAAGGGCCCAAGTGAATAGAAATTGTGGACTTAGCCATTTTTTATCATATGCTCTAATTTGTTTATCATTTTCAGACTGAAATGGCTGCCAACACTCCAATCAACATGATCTATGCTAGAGAGCAATGGATCCCAATCAAAGAGAACAACTCACAACTGGACCCCGAAGTGTTCTCTTGCCAAGACAATGTGGTCGTCTCTATTCTCAAAGGCCACAAGCTGTGGAAGGCACTGAGCGAAAACGCTGAAGTCCCTCAGGTGTATCTCCAACAATTCTGGGGTACACTTGACAAGGACGTGGATGCTAATGACAGACAAATCGATGACGTGCTAGCTGCCACAATCTGCAACACCAGAGTCACAATCACAAAGGAGCTGGTCCAACAAGTGCTACAGATCCCGGAGGAGGAACATTATGATGCGTTGGCCTCAGAAGCGCAAATATTTGAAGACATGATCAAGCTAGGCCACGCTGAACCCCTCCGGTTGATGTCTGCAATCAAGACCGCACGATTTCCACGACCTTGGAGGACACTAATGGCCACACTAAACAAGTGTTGCACATCTAAGCACAGCGGCTTCGACAAATGCAGTGGCTACCTCGTCTACATCTTCCACGGCATCGCTTTCATGAAGAACTATGACTTCACCTCGCTAATCTGGGGTGACATTCTGGAAATGCGAAGAAGGAAATTTGAAACTGATCTGATCAAACACCTACCATACATGAGATGGTTTTCACTGCTGGTGCGACACTTCTGCAGAACAATTCCAACAATCCAACGACGCAAATCATCTGAGAATGTCAGCACTCCAGCCCTACAATATTTGAAGAAAATGCCAGAGGTACGCACACTGGTGCCTCTTCCTATTCATGTCCCTCTCCTCCTGTTAGCTGGGCGAAATGATCCACATGTCATACGCTACAGTGAGGAGAACAATATCATACTCCCTATGGCTCAGATAAACCCCCCTGAGCCTACCCCGGGGAGTCAGCCGAGAGAAAGTGAGGGTCCTGAGAGTTCCACCCGGCCACAGAGACCAGTGGCAAGCCGGCCCCATGATGATCAGACTATGTCTGCTGAGGGCCACACCCGTGCTGAAGAGACTACCCATGATTCGCCAAGCGTAGCCACAACACAAGACGCTGACGATGAGGGATCTGGGAGCAAGGCTGAGAAGAACGACGACGATGACGATGATGAGGATGACGACAATGCCAAGGCAAAGGGGAAGAAAGTCGAGAAAGCCTCCGCTAAGAAAGGACGACTCATTATCAGGCTTTCTCGGGCTACAACACAAGAGCAGTCTCACCAAATCAAGGACACTCAAGGAAATATCATCAGTGAGACTCGCTCCAAGGTACGTCATGACCTTGCCTCATCATCTACTTCTGTGCAAAGAGTGCAAACTGCAAGCAACCTGGCAGAAGAGTTAGCTTTGTATGACAGCTGCTCAGACCTAAACACCATAAACCGGGCTAACCCCTTAGGTGCAGAGGCTGATATTTTTAGTCTCCGAGTAGAAGACGCAGCATCTAGCCCAACTGCGCATGCACAAGCCTCACCCAGCCACTCTGCTGCCTCCCAACAGGTAGTAGTTTCACATATAGGGGATATTATACCCACCTCGTTGTCTCCCTACGAAGCAGCTGAGGATTTACTTTGTGGTCTTCCGCCCCGGGCCACTACCCCTCCTTCTAGCACATTGAGTCTAGTTTCCACCATCCCAACATTTTCAACATTTTCTAGGACACATACACTTCTCACACCACCGCACACGACAGGTGCACTCTACTTGTCCTCAACGATCGGAGATACGTCAATGATGATCGGAAGTCCTGCTGCTCAACAGATATCTCCATCATTATCTGCAGGCCACACATCGGTAATCTTTACTAATGCTGTGACAACGGTTACTACCCCTGTAACCGGTAACCCTGACACTACCGACCTTTCTGTCATTTTGCAACGTTTCATGGATTCCACCATTAAACCATGGGTGCATGAAGCAATAACCGCTCGGGCACAGGAATTCAGGAACACCCCGGCGCTGCATAATGACATCATCCAACCCCAACCATCATCCTCACATACCCAACAAACCCAACCACTTCCTATCATACCTACCCAACAAACCTCTGAACCATCCACAACCCTACCCCACTCACCTACTGCTTCAAGGGGAACCCAGGATACCGAACTAGTGTCCTCCCCTACTTCGACCACACCTTTTCCTGACCCTAAAACTTTACCGTTCGAGGTACTCGAGAACCTTATGCTAGATCAACTACTAGCTACCGAAGAAGGCAACCTAACCCAGAAACAAAAAGACCTTCTTCGGATCCTTAAGCCTGACAGCTCATGCCGTGATAGTCTCCTTAGTCACAAACGTTCGCATGAGGACCCCGATGACTCGGATCCTCATGAGGGGGAGAACAAGAGACAAAGGATACTTGAGCGTGATGCGTCAACAAGCCAACCTTCCACGCAATCCAACCAACCTGAATCCTCGAACAATCAGCCCCCACCATCCACTCAACACAAAAGCCAAACAGCCAATATACCCACATCTAGCCCGGTCGAGCTAGAAACAACACTCCTAGGCTCATCTTTCATAGATGTAGACCAAGGATGGAGTGGAAGTCCTGAGGTTGCTACTTCGAGTACACCTTTCTATTCAGGCCATCAGAAAGAACCTAGTTCTAATCTGGTGATAACGGGCAATCCTGAGGATCCCGGTGTTTCACATGACAGGTTGCCTTCGACACAACAACAAGCTCACTCTAAGCCCTCTGGTAATCAAATACAAGATGAACTGGAAGACCTTCTAGTTCATGATCAGTGGCCTCGCGAGTGGACAGAGTGGGATGATCTTAGAGTGGAAGCGGAACAGTACGAAATGTGTCGAAGCTGGCAACTCAGAGAATTTCTCAACAAATATCATGCACAAATGATTGGACTCGATGAAGATGAACTCAAGGAAGGGGAGAATCATAAAGAAAATCTCAAGGCACCGGAACCAGTCAAAGAAAAATGGGAAATTGTTAGAATCAAAGCCCCCTTCCTAGAAGAAATCCGAGAGAAAATCTGGCGACAACCTGAAAAAATCAAGAAGTTCAGTGAATTAAAGATGCGAGGAATCAATCACTTGAAAGGAAAATACCGAGGAGGAAACCTGTATATGCTAGGACACAGATCCACAGGGGAACGAAGACAAGTTCTAAATCATAATCTTGCAACAAGTGGATGTCCTATATCGAAAATCCTGGATATCACAGAAGACTACTTGGAAACGATTAAGTTCCTGATCTTTCGTCTACGACGTACCGATGGCTCGGAGTTCACCTGTCAAGAGAATGACTTCTTCCTACTGCATATGGGTGATATTTATCAAATGTTCATGAGATGCAGGGAGCTCCCAGTGCACAAAGACAGACTTGCTAGAGAAGGTTTTAAGGCCATAAAGAGATTCATGACAAGACAAGTTCGGTTCTACGCCTCCCATGATCTCCAGATGACTCTAGAGCACAATTATTCAAAGGCGAATCTTACACGACCGGACTTGGATAGACCTGGGCTTGAAACCTTTACAGCATATTATACATTTGACAAGCCCATCTCAGTCATCTATCTGAATCACAAAGAAGAGAAGCGTCTGATGATTGTTGAAGACATTCAAAAATACTGTGACGGGACCCTGCAAATCATCCGAGAACAGCTGCAGCCAAGGAAAGAAAAGCTAGATAAAAGACAGAATGAAGCCTCGAAGGAAGAAATCAAAGAATTGGAAAGAGTCGATAAAATCTTGAAAGCTATTGAGAAACAACTTGACAGAAGAAGGTCACTCAGAAACTACGAGCATGCACTCAATCTTAGAAAGCATTATTTTAAAGCTCAGAAGTGAAGAAAAGAAGAAGCAAGAACGTCTGATCACAAAGGGGGAGATTGTTAGAGATATTTTCATTATATTGTGATCAATGTTTCTTAGATCATTATATTTAGCTTATATAAATAAATAGACTAGCTAGAATAATGAATAGGCCTTTTAAGGCAAATTGTAATAAAGGCTTACATGCCTTTTTAGGTATGGGCCTCCTAGAAAAGGAGAGCCCATATCATTGTAAAACCTACCATTCTAAGGAGGCTATAAATAGACCCCTTAGGAATGGCTAGGTTAAGCTTTCCTCCCTTAGAAAAATCCCTGCGCATAGACTAGAAGCCTACGGAAGTTTTACGCTACATGTTCTTCATCTTTATGTAAACTTTCTGGCTATCAATGGAAAGCTTCTTCTACTCCTATTAATCAGATCTTACACATTATAGAGTAGAAATAGGGACCAACAGATTTTCCTAGCTTTAAGGTGTTGCAAGTCTCAATTTTGGCTCAAGTTGTGTTTAGCAGGCGTTGGATCGAGTTTCATTGCATTTGAAGTTGATTTGAAGAAGTTAGAGTCCGGCAATCGGCGCTTGAGAGGCATTCGGGAAGGATTTGAAGGCATTCGAAAAAGATTTAGAAGATTTGGAGGCCACCGGGAGATTCACGACGAAATTCTGGTGAAGAAAGAGCATTTGGATCGACCTCGTAGGCATTCGGGAGCATTTGGAACAAGAAACGAAGAAAAATGATGAAGAAAAGGTCAGGCACGACCGTGCCTAAGGGAGGCACGATCGTGCCTGCTATTAAGATGAGACGCGGAGCTACTGGCAGCCAGACACGATCGTGTCCGGTGCAGGCACGATCGTGTCTGCCATCTGAACGCGCGCATACTCCGTAGGCACGATCCCAGGCACGATCGTGCCTGGCATCGTGTCTGGCCCCGTTTTGTCCTATTTCAGCTCAACTTCTCCTGATTTCTATAAATAAGGCCTCCATACCCACTTTTGGGGGTTACGAACTTTGGAGAGAGGCCTAGGGACGAGTTTTACCTGCGTTTTTATGTTGTTTAATCCAAGAACCTGGGATTCTTTGTAAGTTCAATTCTTTAATTAATGACAATTATTTCTATTCATCCCAATTCTTTTGATTCGTCAATTATGAGGCGTGAGTAGTTTAATTAGGGATTTGGGGTTGATGAAGGGGTTAATCATGATGTATGGCTAGATTCTTGTCAGTTTAATTGCATGAATTAATGTCGTTTAATTTGTGTTTGAATAATTTAACTGATATCTCTTGTAACCTAGATGGCCACTAGAATTACAATTGCTTATAGAATAAATTAAGAGAGATCTAATTTGTTCTAGGACACATTCACACACACTTAATCGTTCGCTAAGAGATTAGTAGCGATTAAGGGGCCGTAAGCTCGCTCGTTTTGGCAATAATTTAGGATCTTGTCGCATGAGAGATCAGCCAGAAACCCTAAATTATTGTACTCTACGCCGCGAGAGCGGTAAGAACTTAGTAATGATTAGCTAGGCTCAATTAAATGAAATTCATGTGATTAGGCCTGTTCTGCCAGAAATCTGGTTAACCCCGGAATCAATTCCTGTTCCCTTCGTCGTTAATTAAGGAAAACCAAATCTTTTTATTCGCTCATTAGCACTAGTTTTAGTTTAATCAATCAATCAATCTCGCACAATTGCACTTTTATTTTATTTATTTCTTTTTTATCGCTAAGTTTAGTTAATCTTTATTTCCCTTTTGTCCGTCCCTGTGGAGACGATACTCGTACTTCCAACCACTTTTCTACAACCATTTTAAGTGCGAGAAAACTCACATTAGTTTTTGGCACCGTTGCCGGGGACGGTGTCGGATTTAAGGGTTAATTAATTTTAGCGACTTGTTTTTAGTTTTTCGTAGGATTTTTTTTTGTCTGCTAACCTTGCAGGTCAGATCTGTTTATGCATACACGCTCTAAGAAGGGAGAATCACTAGTCCCTCTTAATCTTGAGATTGAGAAGCTCGCTAAACAGAACCGCAAGGCCTTTAGAGAACATAAAGCAACCATGGATCAACCATCCGCATCTGGAATAGCTGGGACGTCTGAGGTCCAAACCACTTCTGGTAATCTGGATTTTTATATTAATACCTCTCCCCAGTCTTCACAAGAAAATTCACCTAGAGCTTATCCAGGGTATCAAAATCTCCGTACCCCATTCTTCCCCCAAAATCAGTCCACTCCACAACTAAATCTTCCACCACTTTATCAGCTCTTTCAAAATACTTCTATTGCTCCTGAAACCACTTTTCAAAACCAAACCTTTGGGATGCAAGGTCTAGGGCAAAATAATCCAGTCTTTCAGCCCAGACAGAACCAACCGCCAGTCACACAAAATCCACCCCCTACTCAGCCACAAAATCAGCCCTTCCAAACCCAATATCAACAATTCCATCAGCCCCAACCTCAGCCAAATATCATCCGCCCACAACCCATAAGACCACAACCAGTTCATCAGCCGAGATATCAGGCTCCTCCATACTAGAACTATGTCCCATGTGACAATCCGCTCTATCAAGGAGAGACCATTGCAGACTTCCTAGCCCCTGAGATTACAGAGTATGACAGCATCCAAGTACCGGGAATTACTGCACCCCGCTACGAGATCAAGCCGGCGGTGATCAATATGGTCCTAAATAATCAGTTTGGAGGGAGCCCTACGGAAGATCCAGTGGCACACATTACCAAATTTCTGAGGATGTGCCAGACTTTCAAGATTCCTGGGCTAGATGATGATCAGGTACGGATGCTACTATTCCCTTTCTCTTTGAGGGATGACGCGCAGAGGTGGTTGGATAGCAATCCACATCACCACATTCAGACTTGGGATCAGCTGCACAAGGCCTTCATAAAAGAATACTTCCCAACATCAAAGGCCATAAAGTTGAAGAAGCAACTACAGGAATTCAAGCAAGGTTCTTTGGAGACATTAGCTGAGGCGTGGAAGAGATTCAAGGTGCTGAGAAGAGCTTGCCCTCAAGGCAAGATGACTGATTGTGAGGTTCTATCTTGCTTCTACAGTGGACTCAACAATGAAGGAAAGATGATGCTTGATGCTTCTAGAGGTGGAGCTTTTCCTCAGTTGCCATCTGAGGCTGCGGAAGAATTAGTTGAGAAGATTGTGTCTAATAATGCTTCATGGTACAGCTCTCGGGACAAACCTCACCAGAAGGCCCCAGGATTGTACGAGATCAGTGAGAATTCTGCCCTTTCTGCAAGGGTAGATGCCTTGACCAGTTTGATTCAGAAGCTTGCTACTACTGTAGAAGACAATTAAAAGAAGACGGAACTTGCTCTCTCGGTGCCCAGTGTTAATATGGTAGCCCCCGTTCTTAGTAGTCCCTCTTGTACTATGTGTGGGGGACTCCATTCATATTCGCCGCATGAATGCACAATGATGGCACACTCGGCAGCCCCTGGAGTAGAACAAGTGGATGCGATGTATTATCAGCGCCAGGGCTACTACAATCAGCCCTACGGACAGCAACAGCAAAGGCAATACGGGCAAGGAAATCAGCAGCAGTCTAGAAACTTTACTCAGCCCCAGATACCTCAAGGCCAACAACAAGCTCCTCAACCGGCGCAAGGAAGCTTCAGAAAGGATACTGAGCAAAAATTTTCTAGCTTGGAAGAAGTACTCAACAAATTAGCACAAAATCAACTAAGGGCGGACTCAAGGATGAATAACATGGAGACTCAATTGGGGCAGATCTTTAAGGCTTTATCTGAGAGGCCTCAGGGATCCCTCCCTAGTAATACTGAACCAAATCCAAGAGAACATGTTTAAGCAGTCACTTTGAGGAGCGGAAAAGAGCTGGAACCTGCTGCCATAACAAAGAAGCCCGATGTAGTTGAAGTTGAACCGGCTGTCCGGGAGGAAGAGAAGGAGAAAGATGAGGGAAGAGAGGTGGCGGCTGCACCAAAACAGTCCGTTTCGGTCAAAAATTACACCCCACCTCTCCCTTATCCAGCGCGATTGACTAGGAAGAACGATAGTCACCAGTTTGGTAAGTTTCTGCATATCATGAAACAAGTGCAGATTAACTTAACATTCGTGGATGCACTAGCTCAGATGCCAAAGTACGCGAAGTTCATGAAGGATTTGCTCACGAACAAGAGGAGGCTGGAGGAAGCGTCTACTGTGACGCTTAATGAGGAGTGCTCAGCTGTGATACGGACAGATCTGCCGAAGAAGCTTAAGGATCCAGGTTCTTTTACTATTCCCTTCTTTATAGGAGATCTTACTTTTGATAGGGCCCTGACTGATTTGGGTGCAAGCATTAATTTGATGCCTCTTGCTTTATATGAAAAGCTTGCACTCGGTCCACTTAAACCTACATGTATGTGCATTCAGTTGGCTGATCGCTCAGTCAAATATCCCCAAGGGATTATTGAAGACGTGTTGGTTAAAGTGGACAAATTTATTTTTCCGGTGGACTTTGTTATTTTGGACATGGATCAGGATCGGGAAGTACCATTGATTTTGGGCAGACCATTCTTGGCAACTGCCCGAGCACTTATTGATGTTGGAGACGGTAAGCTTGTCCTCCGCGTTGGGGATGAGTCTGCCACCTTTGACATGTCCAAAATAATGAAGAGGCCCTGTCAGGATAGTGGTGAGTGTTTTTACATGGATATGGTTGATTCTTTGGTGGAGGATTGCATTCCTAACATGCTTTCTGATGAAGCCTTCTTTGATCTTCTTTTGGATGATAGTTTGTCAGCAGAGGATCTTGAGCTCCTCCCTAGTTTTGATTGTCTTATGCTTGGTAGGGAGGAGGACTCAAGTGATGCTAGTGATGTGAAAGGGAAGGAAGATGACTTAGATAAGGTGGAGAAGGAAGACTGTCAGACTAATTCTTCTATTGTTACCCCTTCTCCATTAAATCTAAAGCCTCTTCCCTCCCACCTTGAGTATGCGTTTCTAGATGATAGTTTTGACCTCCCTGTTATTCTCGCATCCGGGCTTGAGCCATCCCAAAAATCTGCATGTCTTGACTTACTTTGTGAACAAAGGGAAGCTCTAGCCCGGAAACTTTCTGACATGAAAGGAATCAGTCCTGTTTTCTGCACTCATAAAATTTTGATGGAAGATAATGCTAAACCGGTAGTGCAGCCACAAAGAAGACTGAATCCTAATATGCAGGAGGTGGTCAGGGAGGAAGTCATCCGTCTGTTAGATGTAGGAATTATTTATCCAATTTCAGACAGCCCTTGGGTCAGCCCGACCCAGGTGGTTCCCAAGAAAGGGGGGATGACTGTGGTTAAGAATGAGAAAGATGAGTTGATTGCTACATGTACGGTCACCGGATGGCGGGTTTGCATTGATTACCGAAGGTTGAATGCCGCCACCCGGAAGGACCACTTCCCCCTTCCCTTCATTGATCAGATTTTAGAGAGGTTAGCAGGGCATAAGTTTTACTCTTTCCTTGACGGGATGTCGGGATACTTCCAGATCCCCATAGCCCCCGAGGACCAGGATAAGACCACTTTTACATGTCCATTCAGTACCTTTGCTTATCGGAGGATGGCGTTTGGATTATGTAATGCCCCTGCTACCTTTATGAGATGCATGCTTGTTATTTTTGGGGATTTCATTGGGAAGTTTATGGAGGTTTTTATGGATGACTTGTCTGTGTATGGTGATACTTTTGACGAGTGCTTAGAGAACTTGAAGAAAGTCCTGGTAAGGTGTCGAGAGGTGAATTTGGTACTTAACTGGGAGAAGTGCCACTTCATGGTTAGTGAGGGAGTGGTCCTAGGGCATAAGATCTCAAGTAGGGGGATTGAGGTTGATCCGGCTAAGGTTGATGTGATTTCTAAATTACCTCCCCCTACTTCGGTCCGTGCCATTAGGAGTTTTCCAGGCCACGCAGGTTTTTACCGTACGTTCATCCAGGACTTTTCTAAGATAGCCCGACCCATGACCAAGCTCCTTGAGAAGGACACATCGTTTGACTTCTCAAAGGAGTGTGTTGGTCCCGTTTAAGTTGGTAACAATCTAGGGGGGGGAGGTGAATAGACTGTTAAGGTTTTCTAAATTTCTCTAAGTCAGTACTGACTTATCAGAGATGGTCTGATTCTGGTGACAGAGAAGGTCGAGTTCTGATGGCAGAACTGGACCTGACAGCGGATTGGTTCTGTCCGGGTAGCCTCAAGAAACCACTAAGGCAAGTGCCTTTCTGATAACTCTGAGAACAAGATCTGCTGAACACAGAGTCCAAGTTCTTAGGGAGTTATGCAGTTAGAATTCTAAGTGCAGAAATGAAAGTGCAGTAAAGTAAATGACACCGGGAGTTTTTATAGTGGTTCAAGGAACAACTCGTTCCTCTAGTCCACTGTTCCACTAAGATTGTAAAGCGTCAGTTACAATTCCTTAGTCCCTAGCACTTAAGAAGTTCTCCACGTCTTCTTCAAGTCTAGTTGTCACCCGGGATGCAGTCCTGCTTCCTGATGACTGGTCCTTTCACTCAGCTTCCCGGAAGTATTACCACTTCACTACTGCAGTTACTTGGACGCCCTTCTTTGCAGAAGATGTTCTGAAAAAAACAGAGTTTTTCTCCAACTTGCTTCGTTACAGAGGATATGTAGTTGAAGTTCTTGAAGTGTTTGAAGAACTGGAGGAACTTTGCTCTTGGTTGGGTTTGAGAGATTTGAATATTTAATCTTCCCAACGTAAGCTTTTTCTTGTAGAGGATTTGACGAATGAATCTCAAGAGAGCTTGTAGAATGATTAAGAGAGCAAAAAAATTATTCGGTTGTTCTTCATGAGTATCCTTTTATACTGGGAGTTGTCTACCCGTTGGAGGAGGAGACAACTGCATTGAATGCGCAGACTGTGGAGTTGACCGGTTGGACCCGCAGTTTTGGCAGGTTTCTATTTTTGTATAATATTCTCCAGGAATCTCGGTCAATCATCTGCAATTACTCCACAGCGTATCAGGCTCATTAAATGAGCATTAAATGCTTTCCTTAGATGAAATATCTTCTAGCCGTTAGGGAATTTCCGTTTGTTATACGGCCGTTGAAAGCAGCCTCGAAATCTTCTAAGCGTTTATCCAGGTCTGATGAGATTCTCTGATGGCAGTCTGACCTTGGATTCTGATAAACTTAGATAGGGAACTCTGATGCTATTCTAAAGTTGAGTTCTGACGAAGCTTTATATCGAACTCTGATGGTTCTCTGATGTTGACTTCTGATGAGTCTCTGAGGAGCAACTCTGATGCTTCTCTGATGAGCAACTCTCATGGAGCAGTTCTCCTAGCAGTTCTGATAGTTTATCAGACTTTGAGAGCAACTCTCATGACTTCCCGAGAGCAACTCTGAAAGCAGTTCTCATGGCAGTTCTGATCTGATCCAAATGGAGCAACTCTGACCGTCGACTACACTAATACTTACAACTGAAAATTCTAATACATAAAATCTAATTAGGGGGTACTCTAAAATTCTAATCTAAATAGCATCATCAAAATCTAAAATACATTTATTCCTTACAATTTCCCCCTTTTTGATGATGCGAAAACCCTTACTATTTCACCATAAAAGAATTTAAAGTTAAAAACTTCCATTACAAATCTTGGTGAGCACTTGGCATAGGAAAATAGCAAGAGTACATTACAATCAATCACGCATAAAATAATAAAAGAATACTTAAAGCAGTAAAAGACACATTGTATGATATTGCCATGCAAAATAGAGGCAGAGAGATACTTTATTGATCAGAGTATACAAAGAAGATACAAGAGACAGAGAGAGAGTTTTAGAGGTCTTCCTCATCTACCTGTACTCCTTCTTCATCAATCTTCTTCAATAGTGCATTTACCTTTGCTCTGATAGAAGCCAGATTCCTTGGATTCTGACACTCAAACCAGTGTGGTTCAAGTCTGCAATCCAGGTAGTTTCTGATGGCTTCTGAGATGTCCTTGCCAGGGATCACTTTCATTCACCACCAATCTTCTGCTTCTTGCATTGAGCCACCATGATTTATGATAATCAACCCATCTTTATCCAGAATAAGGTTCTCTTGTTGTAGAGGGGTCATATGCTTCTTCATTTCTTGGAATTGGGCGGCATCAGGTTTGGCTAGATCACTGTTGAGCCATTGGGCCAGAGTGAAGGTGGAGGCTGTCTTCTTTCCTTTCTTGGATCGAGGAGGAGAGGGTCTTTGAATACCAGCAGCAATCCTCTTTTGCTTTGCTCTTTCAAAGTAAGTGGCAGGATCAGGAGTGCCAGAGATAGGATTCAGAGCTCTGGAGTTGGAACCTTCTGCAGCTCTGATAGTTCTAGCAGGTTCTCTGATATCTTCCCCCTTTTTGGCATCAACAAGATCACCAAGTAGGAGTCCAATCTTCGAGAATTCTGTGGCTTGACACTCTTTAATGGCCTCTAGGGCACCAGGCAGAGTCTGAGTAACAGAAGCCAGTCCTTCAACAATCTCCTTTTGTTTATCCACTGCAGACTGGATATCTTTGGTTGTAGCTTCAAGGAGAGTCAGCTTGTGATCTCTGTTCTTTCCACTATTAATCAATTTGATGGCGAATTCTTTATTGTCTTTGCACAGTCCTTCAACACCATCAATCTCATCTCTAGCTTTGTCAGAGGTCCACTGCAGATTATCAACAGAGTCTGATATTTCCTTGATTGCCTTATCCTGCTCTTCAAGAACCTTGGTGTGATGAAACAAAACCGCAGTGATGCCATCGACCTCCTTAGCAATACTGTCTAGCTTCTCAGCAGTTTTATTCTTGTGAACTTCAAAGGAGGTGGCAATGATGCCCACATGCTTGAGTAGCATCTTCAAGCCATCAGTGAGATGATCACTGACCTGGGTGAGATGGTCATCAGTCTCCTTATTGGCAGCAATGAGTTGCTCCATTCCATCCACCAGCTGATCTCCAAACACTTCAGCCTCTGCAACAAATACATTGAAGGGGATCTGCCCAGCTTCATGTACTTGTGCAGGCATTGGTAGCCCGTTCAGAGTTGGCATCTCTTGTTGTGGCTTTGGTGAAGGTGGAGGAGTAGGAGTCTTCCTCTTCTTGGATTGCTCATCAAAAGCCATGGATGAGGTCAGGAGGCCGTTATTGTCATTAGTTGAAGAAGGAATTCTGACAACTGGCTCTCTTTTAGGAGTAGATGCAGCAGACTGCTGAGGAGAGGGAGGCTTGGATGTCTGTTTCTGCTGAGGTGGAGAGGCAAATTTGGATTTTTGAGGTGGGGAGGTCTGATGGGCTGAGGGTTGTGGTTAAGGTGTTAGCTGTTTTAGAGAAGGAGGAGGTGAGGGTGAGCGGTTTCTGGTTGGGATGATTTGTTTGCAGGGTGAGGGTGGTTTAGGTGAGGATTTCTTAGGGGATGGAGTGGGTGTTTTCTTTGGTGAGGGTGTTTTATGAGGTGTGGGAGATGGTGATTTCTGATGAAGTGGTGATGGAGTTTTCTGAGGTAGCTGAGGAGATGGTGGTGGAGTGGTGACTGGTGTGGTCGGCTTGGGAGATAAAGATTTGGGAGGTGATGGAAGTTGAACAGGAGAATCAGGAATTACCTCAATTTCCTGTTGCTGAGCTTTCCTCCAATCTGTAATCAGATTTGCAAAGATAAGCTCTGCATCAGAAGGTCCTCCAGCTGGCTGTTGGGGTTCAAGAGAATCCTTCATGGTTTTCTCTATCAGCCAAGCTTCAAAGAGAGGCACCTCTTGCTCAGTGAGAGGGGGGACTTCTGATATAGCATGCTCCACTGCAGCTGTGGCTATTAGGCGAGATTTGCCCTTGAAACTCCTCTTCTTGTCTGCTAGAACAGACTCCAGAAAGGTAATGTCAGTGCACTTAGATACATCATCAGTGCCTGTCCAGTTGAATACCTCCTTTTCTTCAGCAGAGTAGTATCCAAACTGTTGCAAGATGTTGGAGAGTGGTCCCAATCTCCACTTCCTCCATGCTAGCACTCTGGTGAACTGTTTGTTCAGAGCAGTAAGGATGCCATCTTGAATCTCCTCATTCTCAGGGGTGCTGGTGGCTGGGGATTGATGTACTGGGGAGGGAGGAATCATCAGAATTGCCTCTTTATCAGCAGGCAGAGAGGGAATCTCTGGTTCCCCCTGAACATCAGCCTCTGGTGTTGGTTCCTTTTGAGCAGTATCCATTTCTGATGTTGGTTTCCCCTGGGGTTCTGATCCCTTAGGGGGAGAGATGGCCTTCTTTTTCTTCTTCTTTTCTCTAACCGGAGAGGCAGAGACATCAGAATCACTCTGGAAAACAGCCTTCCTTCTCCTCTTCAGCTTTTGCTTTTTAACAGGAGTGACCTTGGGAGCCACCTCTGGTTCATCAGCTTCTGATGCATCCACCTCCGATGCACCTTTCTCAAGTGTGGCCTCTAGTTGCTTCTGAAGCTTCTTCTTCTTGGCCTTTTCAGCTTTCTTGACCTTGGGCTGTGCAGAACCAACCTCAGCCTTCTGAAGAATCAGTTTAGGCCCAGCCTCAGGCTTTTCAACCTGTTTCTCCCTGTTCTGCTCTTGCTTGCTAACTTTCTTAAGCTCAGCAGCGATGGCCACATGCATTTTGGGAGATGCAGTGAGAAAGATGGTCTTCATGTGGTTGACTTCAGAGGCTTCCCGGAGAGCTATGTTGGCATTTGAGATGAGCCTAGATATCAGAAGTCCATGGCCCATCTTGGTTGAGAATAGGCCAGTCTTCTTGTCTTTCTTTGCAACAGATTCAGAGATGGACTGGAACAGTACCTTTCCCCAGTTGATGTTCATCCCTCGGTGAACAGCATAGATGGCTTTGGAGTTGGCGTTGTTCATCTGGTCAGTTGACCCAGTTTTGCACCATAAGCATCTGTGCATGATGCTCATCATCCTTTCAAAGTCCTTCTTGAGGACATTCTTCTTCATGTAGAGTTTATCTACTCCGGTTGCATCCTCCCGGCAGTATGTCTCCACAAAATTCTGGACAGTGATGTCCACATCATCAAGGTTAATGAGGTTTGGAGTGTCCTCATCCTGTGAGTCGAGCTGGATGCCCAAGAACTCATTTAGAGCATCAGCATCGATCTTCAAGTTCTTACCCTGAACTTGGGAGTGTACAGTGTTGTCGGAGATGTAGGCGTTGAGGTAGAATTCAGCCACATCAATGTTGCTGAAGTGCTCATAGGGGTGAGCAACAATCTTTGCTAGTTGAGAGTCGTGCATTCCCTCAATGACGGCTTTCATGATTTTCTTGTTTTCGGCCAACAATGGCAAGGAAAACATATCTACCTTCATCCCTGTGACTATGTTGCTCACTAGGGCTTTAGCATCGGCCTCAGGGAGATCTGTGATGTTGATGAACTTCATTTTTAGTGAGAAGAGTAAGGTTTCTGAGTGATTGGGAGTTTGAGAGTTCTAAAGCTTGAATGCAAGGAGAGTTGAAGTGAAATGGCGGTTTAGGTTTTCAGACAGGGTATATATGGATTGGGTTATTGGACGTTTGATATAATGTTGGGTTTCGAGGTAACATTTAATGGATTGTGGGCGAAAAGCCGTTTCCGATTATGGAGTTAACTACCGAGGGTAAAGTAGCAACTTCCGGATCATTTAAATGTACTCGCCCAATGTTTCAGAAAATTTGCTAAGTCCACAGCCTGTCTGATGAATATATGTCCTTGTATCAGAGATAGAGGTGTTCTGATATGAGGTCCTCTGATGAATACCAAGCCTGATGCTTTCTGCAACTCTGATTTTTGCAAATCTGACTTATGCAACTCTGGTTCATGCAACTCTGGGAAGATCATCCATCATTCCCAGTTCTTCTCTCATCTTGTTGAACCTTGCCTCAGAGAGAGGTTTGGTTAGGATATCTGCAATCTGATCTTCGGTTGAAACATGCTCAATTGAGATGTGCTTCTTCTCCACATGATCTCTGATGAAGTGATGTCTGATCTCAATGTGCTTAGTCCTTGAATGCAGCACCAGATTCTGAGTGATAGCAATGGCACTTGTATTATCACACAATAGCTTGATCTCCTTTGCTTGCACTCCATAATCCTTGAGTTGTTGCTTCATCCAGAGTAATTGAGCACAGCAGCTTCCAGCAGCAATATATTCAGCTTCAGCAGTGCTTGTTGAGATTGAATTCTGCTTCTTGCTAAACCAGGAGACAAGTCTCCCACCTAGCAATTGACAGTGACCAGAAGTGCTCTTCCTGTCCAATCTACAACCTGCAAAATCTGAATCAGAATAGCCAATTAGTTCAAAGTTACCTCCCTTGGGATACCATAGGCCTGCATTTGGATTTCCTTTGATATATCTGATGATCTTCTTAGCAGCAACTAGATGGCTCTCCTTGGGCTTTGATTGGTATCTGGCGCAGATTCCTACTGCAAAAGCTATGTTTGGTCTGCTTGCAGTCAGATAGAGGAGAGATCCTATAATCCCTCTATATGTTGTTGTATCAACATCCTTTCCTTCATCATCTGGTCCAATTCCTTGAGATGCATTCATTGGAATCTTGACTGAAGACTTTCCATCAATTCCAAACTTCTTGATCAGATCTCTAGTATACTTTCCCTGATTAATGAAAATTCCTTCTGGAAATTGCTTCACTTGCAATCCTAGGAAGTAGCTTAGTTCTCCCATATATCATGCTCATCTCAAATTTGCTCTGCATGACTTGAGAAAACTTCTTGCATAATTCTGGATTAGTGCTTCCAAATATAATATCATCAACATAAATTTGCACTAACAGAATATGATTAGCAACAGAAATCTGAAATAAAGTTTTGTCAACCTTTCCTTTAGTAAACCCATGATTCACTAAGAATAGGGACATTGTGTCATACCAGGCTCTGGGAGCTTGCTTAAGACCATAAAGGGCCTTTCTAAGCTTGTAGACACAAGAGGATTGAGTAGGAATGACAAACCCTGGAGGTTGTTCAACATAGACTTCCTCTTCAAGTTCTCCATTCAGGAATGCACTCTTGACATCCATCTGGTAGACTTTGATGTTATTGTAGGCAGCATAGGCTAGAAAGATTCTGATTGCTTCCAGTCTTGCAACAGGTGCAAAGGTTTCATCAAAATCTATGCCTTCCTCTTGGCAGTATCCCTTTGCTACAAGCCTTGCTTTATTCCTTACAATGTTGCCTTCTTCATCTGCTTTGTTCTTGAATACCCACTTGGTTCCAATGACATTCTGATGCTTTGGTCTAGGAACAAGTTTCCACACTTGGTTCCTTTCAAATTGTGTCAGCTCTTCTTGCATTGCATTGATCCAATCTGAATCTTCTAGAGCTTCATCTACACTCATTGGTTCCATCTGGGAAATGCAGCAGGTAAACATGGCTTCTCTTCTAGATGCAGATCTGGTTCTAACTCCACTAGTAACTTGACCAATTACTTGATTAGGAGGATGATCTCTCAACCAAGTTAGATCAGGTTCTGATAGTTGTTGTCTAGGCAACTCTGGTTGTTCATCTTCTGATTCTTCATCTGCATCCTCATCTTTGTCTATCAGAACTGGATTGGTAGGAGGAGTTGTGAATACCGGATTGATAGTGATCTCTTCTGATGGTTCTGAAACCTTGTCTCCAAGATTTAGGGTTTCTGATATTTCTTCAGCAGAGATGCTGTCATCAAACTTGACATTAATGGATTCTTCAACTTGTAGAGTCCTTCTGTTGAGTACTCTATAGGCTTTTCTTGAGCTAGAATAGCCTATAAATACACCTTCATCAGCTTTCTCTTGAAATACCTTGAGATGTTCCTTTCCATTGTTAAGGATGTAGCACTTGCATCCAAAAACATGAAAGTAGCTGATGTTGGGTTTCCTTCCTTTCCACAGTTCATAGGGGGTCTTCTGATGATTCTTGTGGATCATGCTTCTGTTCTGTGTGTAGCATGCAGTGTTGATTGCTTCCGCCCAGTATCTGATGGGCAACCCTGATTCAGCAATCATTGTCCTTGCAGCTTCCTTCAGTGTTCTATTCCTTCTTTCTGCAACACCATTTTATTGGGGTGTTCTGGCAAATTCTGATCACAGAAGTCTTTGATCACTTTGTTGACAAATTCAGTTCCTCTGTCAGATCTGATAGTTCTGACCTTCATGTTCTTCTCAGTCTGAAGTTGCTTTAGAATAGATGGCAACTTCTGAAGTGTTTCATTCTTCTTTGTCAGAAACACTGTCCATGTATATCTTGAATAGTCATCCACCATGACTAGTGTGTATCTTTTTCCACCAACACTGGGAGTTTCAACTGGTCCAAATAAATCCATGTGAATCAGATTTAAAGGACTAGTAGAAAGATCTCCAGCTATGGGCTTGAATGAGGTCTTCACTTGTTTGCCTTTCTGACAGGCACTACAGAGGGTCTCCTTCTTGTAGACAATGTCTGGCAGACCATCTACAATGTGTTCCCTTGCCAGTTTGTTGATGGTTTTGAAATTCAGGTGGCTAAGCTTCTTGTGTCAGTCCCAGCTTAGCTTTGAATTGTCTTTAGCTATCAAGCAGGTACCATCTCTTGCTGTTTTCCAGTCAATAACATAGATGTTCTTTCTTCTCTTTGCTGTAAGAACCACTTCCTTGGTTGTCTCATGCTTGACATAGCATAAGATCTTGGTGAATTCAACTGTGTAGCCTTTGTCACAGAATTGGCTAGCACTCAACAAGTTGAACTTCAGACCTTTGACATATGAGACATCTTCAATGCAAATCTGGTTCTTGATCAGCTTCCCTCTTCCTTTTGTTTGACCTTCTTTATCATTTCCTCCAAATGTAACTCTAGGTCCATTGTATCTCTGGAACTCTGATAGGCAACTCTTGTCACCTGTCATGTGCCTGGAGCATCCACTATCAATAAACCATTCTTGCTCTGAGATAGCTCCAGCACACAGTTCCTACAAAATTAAAAGGAAGATTTAGGTACCCAAGCTATGTTGGGTCCTGGGGGGTAATGGAGTCTTGGCATTCGGTACCACTTTGGTCTCATCAAGGGAAACCTTGGTGGCTGGTACCCATCATCCACCTGGTAGTTATGATAAACAGCAGCATGGTTCACTTTGGGCAGATGCTTGTGAGGATCATGCTTCCTGTTTGCATATTTTTGCATAGCCTTTTTGGTTGGAAAGAAGTCCCATATGCTATCAAGAGCATAGGAGCGCTTAACTTTAGGCTTCTGAGGTTGACTAGTCAACCTCTTCTGCCTATAGTTAATTTTCTCTTGATATTTGCCTCTCTGATAGTGATCTCTGATACGGTTATCACGAGGATGTCTGATGGATTTTGGCCTTTGAATTTCATTGTTCTGAAAACTTTTATTGTGGTTAGGTCTTCTGCCAGATTCATTAGTTTTCAAAATTTGTTTGGGTTTGACCTTTAGTTTTTGGTTCTCTGGTGGGACTTTCTCATGAATAACCTTAGTACCAGAGGTACTAGCACGGCAGATGGGGCTGATAGTCTGTGAAACTATGACCTTTTTGGCTTTAGCAACTTGGGTGCTAGGCCTTACAGAGGGTTCACCAGACTTGGGTTCAACATATCCAAGACCAGAGGTGAGATTATGAGTATCATCAATACTCTTTATTGAAGATTGCATCTTCAAAAGACTATCATATCTGATTTCAAGGCTCTCAATTTCTCTTATTCTTTTTAGAAGAGACTCATTTTCAACTTTCAGTTTGTCTCTTTCCTTAATTAAGAGATTAAGTTTGCACTCAGTCTCTTTTCTTAAGTCAGAGATTTCTAACTTTAGTTTACTGTTCTCCTCTTTAATCAAAGAATAAGTGTCTTGGATAGTTTTGAACTCTTCCCAAAATGATGACATTGGATCATCATTTAAGGCTGTGCCTACCGAAGAAGAAATAGAATCAGCAGTCGAATATACCTCATCATCAGACTGTGCCATGAGGCAGAGGTCCTCGGTCTCTGTGTCAAGGCAGCAAAAAGCTTCATCAGAGTCAGAGTCAGAGTCAGAGCTGGACTCTGATTCAGAGAGTGGATCTCTCTCAGTTTGCTCTGAGACGAATGCCCTTCGTCTTCTGTGTTGATCTTCAGGTTTCTTCTCTTCTTCATGTCCTTGCTTCTTGGACACTCTAGGGAAGGGGCAGTTGGCCTTGAAGTGACCTGGTTGTCTGCAGTTGTAGCAGAGGTACTCTCCATTGCTTTCAGAAGACTTGGTCTTCTGATGAGGTCTTCTGCTACAGGATGGACTCCTTCCATCCTTCTTCATAAATTTCCTGAATTTCCTGGCAAAAGCAGCCATATACTCGTCAGATAAAAGAGTAGAAGGGTCAAAGTTGTTTACCTTAGAAGTGCTGGCAGTGAGGGCAGTGGTGGTTCTCTCATCTGGCACTTCTTCTTTCTCTTCAAACATCTCGAACTCATAAGCTTTGAGATCTGATATGAGTTTCTCTGTTGGGTAGGTTTTGACATTTTTGCTTTCTTGAACAGCAACTACTTTCATCTTCCAGGTTGAAGGCAGTCCTCTCAAAATTTTCATGTTGACTACTTTGGTGGTAAGCTCCTTGCCTAGATCAGAGATCTCACTTGTAAGGATAAGAAGTCTTTCATGCATCTTGGCTATGCATTCATCAGGTAGAAGTTTGAAGTCATCAAACTTCTTCATGGCAATGGTTAGCTTATTATCCCTTTCCTGTTCATCTCCAGCTCCAATCTCATCAAGCTTATCCCACACATCTTTGGCAGTCTTGCAGTGCTTGACTCGGTTGAAATACCTGTCATCAATGGCCTTGTACAGCATGTCTCTGGCAATGTTGTCCAGATTGTATTGCCGTTTCTCTTCTTTGGTCCATTCTGACCTGGCTTTTTCAATCATCTGGGGGAGAGAGTTGTCTGTACCATGAGCAGGGTTGACTTTCATGAACTGGATGAAAGGTCCATTTTCCAACACTTCCCACATCTCATCATGTAGGGCACACAGATGAGCTTTCATCCGGATCTTCCAGTCATCATATTTATGATCTGTAAACATAAGATGCTTGGCAAGAGAGTTATCCATGATATCAAATAAAGAGGCTAGAAACAAATGGATCTTTGTTCAGAAGGTAACCTAAAAGATTACAAGAACAAGGAGGCTCTGATACCACTTGTTGGTCCCGTTTAAGTTGGTAACAGTCTAGAGGGGGGGGGGGGGTGAATAGACTGTTAAGGTTTTCTAAATTTCTCTAAGTCAGTACTGACTTATCAGAGATGGTCTGATTCTGGTGACAGAGAAGGTCGAGTTCTGATGGCAGAACTGGACCTGGCAGCGGATTGGTTCTGTCCGGGTAGCCTCAAGAAAACACTAAGGCAAGTGCCTTTCTGATAACTCTGAGAACAAGATCTGCTGAACACAGAGTCCAAGTTCTTAGGGAGTTATGCAGTTAGAATTCTAAGTGCAGAAATGAAAGTGCAGTAAAGTAAATGACACCGGGAGTTTTTATAGTGGTTCAAGGAACAACTCGTTCCTCTAGTCCACTGTTCCACTAAGATTGTAAAGCGTCAGTTACAATTCCTTAGTCCCTAGCACTTAAGAAGTTCTCCACGTCTTCTTCAAGTCTAGTTGTCACCCGGGATGCAGTCCTGCTTCCTGATGACTGGTCCTTTCACTCAGCTTCCCGGAAGTATTACCACTTCACTACTGCAGTTACTTGGACGCCCTTCTTTGCAGAAGATGTTCTGAAAAAAACAGAGTTTTTCTCCAACTTGCTTCGTTACAGAGGATATGTAGTTGAAGTTCTTGAAGTGTTTGAAGAACTGGAGGAACTTTGCTCTTGGTTGGGTTTGAGAGATTTGAATATTTAATCTTCCCAACGTAAGCTTTTTCTTGTAGAGGATTTGACGAATGAATCTCAAGAGAGCTTGTAGAATGATTAAGAGAGCAAAAAAATTATTCGGTTGTTCTTCATGAGTATCCTTTTATACTGGGAGTTGTCTACCCGTTGGAGGAGGAGACAACTGCATCGAATGCGCAGACTGTGGAGTTGACCGGTTGGACCCGCAGTTTTGGCAGGTTTCTATTTTTGTATAATATTCTCCAGGAATCTCAGTCAATCATCTGCAATTACTCCACAGCGTATCAGGCTCATTAAATGAGCATTAAATGCTTTCCTTAGATGAAATATCTTCTAGCCGTTAGGGAATTTCCGTTTGTTATAAGGCCGTTGAAAGCAGCTTCAAAATCTTCTAAGCGTTTATCCAGGTCTGATGAGATTCTCTGATGGCAGTCTGACCTTGGATTCTGATAAACTTAGATAGGGAACTCCGATGCTATTCTGAAGTTGAGTTCTGACGAAGATTTATATCGAACTCTGATGGTTCTCTGATGTTGACTTCTGATGAGTCTCTGAGAAGCAACTCTGATGCTTCTCTGATGAGCAACTCTCATGGAGCAGTTCTCCTAGCAGTTCTGATAGTTTATCAGACTTTGAGAGCAACTCTCATGACTTCCCGAGAGCAACTCTGAAAGCAGTTCTCATGGCAGTTCTGATCTGATCCAAATGGAGCAACTCTGACCGTCGACTACACTAATACTTACAACTGAAAATTCTAATAGATAAAATCTAATTAGGGGGTACTCTAAAATTCTAATCTAAATAGCATCATCAAAATCTAAAATACATTTATTCCTTACAGAGTGTTTAGAAGCTTCTGAGTGTTTGAAGGAGAAACTGGTCAAGGCACCGGTGGTAGTAGCTCCTGACTGGTCTTTGCCTTTTGAGATTATGTGTGATGCTAGTGATTTTGCAGTAGGAGCCGTTCTTGGGCAGCGTCGAGAGAAACATTTTCAGCCTATTTCTTATGCTTCCAAGACTCTCGATAGTGCCCAAGAAAACTACACTACCACCGAGAAATAATTGCTTGCTGTTGTGTTTGCTCTTGACAAGTTTCGTCCTTATCTGATTTTGTCTAAGGCAGTGATATTCACCGATCATTCTGCTCTTAAATATTTGATGCAAAAAGTGGATGCTAAGCCTAGATTGATTCGGTGGATATTACTACTCCAAGAGTTTGATATTGAAATTAGGGATAAGAAAGGGGCTGAGAATTTAGCGGCTGATCACTTGAGTAGGTTAGAAAACCCCTTTCTTGATTCCCTGAGTGAGAGAGATATTGAGGGTACTTTTCCTGATGAGAGACTGTTGAGGATCGTTGATGAGGTGCCTTGGTTTTCTGACATCGCCAACTATCTTGTTGGGGGTGTTGTTCCTTCTGATTATACACCTCATCAACGAAGGAAATTTTTTGCTTATCTGAAATATTATTTTTGGGAAGAACCATATTTGTTTCGTATTTGTGCTGATCAGGTTGTTAGAAGATGTGTTCCTCTTAGTGAAGGAGGTGAGATTCTCAAACACTGTCACTCCGGACCGACGTGGTTTCTTCTGGCCCACGTTGTTTAAAGATGCTCTAACGTTTGTGCAGGAATGTGACAGGTGTCAACGCACCGGGGCGGTTACCAAGAGGGATGAGATGCCCCAGAATTTTATATTGACTTGTGAGGTATTTGATGTTTGGGGCATTGACTTCATGGGACCGTTCCCGGGTTCTAAAGGTAATAAATTCATTCTGGTTGATGTGGATTATGTCTCTAAGTGGGTTGAGGCTGAAGCTCTGCCCACAAATGATGCTAGAGTTGTGATTCATTTTCTGAAAAAGTTGTTTTCTAGGTTTGGAGTGCCACGAGTTTTGATAAGTGACAGAGGAACCCACTTTAGGAATGATCCCATGACTCGCCTTCTGGCAAAGTACGGGGTTACTCATAAAGGGGGCGTCCCTTATCACCCTCACACTAGTGGCCAAGTTGAGAACTCGAATAGGGACATTAAGACCATCCTCGAGAAGACTGTTGAGACCCATAGGAAGGATTGGTCTGATAAGCTAGATGATGCGCTGTGGGCATTGCGTACAGCGTATAAGACACCCATTGGCACTACTTCGTTTCACTTGGTTTATGGGAAGGCGTGCCACCTTCCGGTAGAGATAGAGCATAAGGCATATTGGGCCTTGAAAACACTGAATAAGGATCTTTCTTTGGCGGGTCGTGAGCGGCTTTGGAAGCTCAACGAGTTGGATGAGTGGAGGCTTATGGCCTATGAGAACTCTAAGATTAGTAAGGAGCGTACCAAAGCCTATCATGATCGGCACATTAAGCAAGGAAAAGAGTTTCATAAGGGGGATCAAGTTCTGCTATTCAATCCCTGAATGAAGATTTTTAAAGGAAAGTTGAAGTCTAGGTGGTCTGGTCCTTTTGTAGTAAGCGAAGTTTTTCCGTATGGAACTGTTGAGATTGATCATCCTGAGAAGGGCCGTTTTAAAGTTAACGGCCATCACCTGAAGAAATACTACGGAGGACCGCTAGAACGCGAGCGTGAGGTGACCTTTGTCACGAATTTGGAGAGATGAGTGCGTAGTTGCGTCGGGCAAACGACGTTAAAAATAGCGCTTCTCGGGAGGCAACCCGAGCTTAATTTTTGCTTCAGTAGTTTAGTTTTACTGCTTTTCAAAAAACCCACAAAAACCACAAAAAAAAGTGGATTTTGGCCGGGCACGGTCGTGCCTGGGCAGGCACGATCGTGTCTGCCATGAAGAATTTTACGCGAAGCTACTGCCAGCCAGACACGATCGTGTCTGGCTGGAGGCACGATCGTGCCTGGGGCGCGAGAAAACCATAGCTACTGCCTGCCAGACACGATCGTGTCTGGGCCGTGTAAACGATTGAGAAATGAAATGGATGAAGGCCCTAAAGGTACTGTGAGATGCGGTAAATGCAAGCAAACTGGGCATAACAGGACGACATGTGCTAGAAGATCGGAGGGACACGTAGGGAGTTCCACTGGGGAATGTTGTTCTTTTATTCGCAAATGCATTAGCAATATTAAAAAATAAATAATTTTAATTTAATAATAAAATAAAATAACTAATACACTTATTACTTTACAGCGCCGATGCAGGTGTCAGTGGATCCCGGACCGATTGATCCTTCAGTCCTGACATTGCAGGCCACGCATCGGAGCGAGGATGTGTGGCGTGGCCTGGATGTTCAGGTAGATAGGTGTCGTGAGCACCTACGCAGTATATTCTACACGGGGGTGGACGATAGGATTCTACATTACGTTCGATTAGCTGGGTTTTATGGTGTTCACAGATTAGTTTCGACTCTGCATATAGATAGAGCATTACTTACCGCTCTACTTGAGCGTTGGAGGCAGGAGACTCACACGTTCCATTTACCGGTGGGTGAGGTCACGATCACATTAGGAGATGTGGCTGTATTGGCGGGTCTACCTATCGAGGGTCAGGCAGTTACTGGGACTGCATGTGGGTTGATTTGGTACACAGATTGTTGGGAGTACGGCCACACCCTGGGACAGATATTCGGGGGTCCGCCTTGAGGATGGCTTGGTTGAGAGCATTTTGTTGGTTTACCTGCTGCTGCTGATAACAGTGTTGTACAGCAGTACGCGAGAGCCTACATTTTGATGCTTATGGGAGCTTCCACGTTTGCGGACAAGAGCGGGAATGAGGTGCAGGTCTTGTATTTACCCATTCTGGAGTCTTTTGATGTAGCTGCAGTTTATAGCTGGGGTAGTGCGACTTTAGCATACCTATATCGGCAGTTATGTCGAGGTTGCCATCGTGACGGTGGAGAGATGGGTGGGTTTTTATTGCTCATACAGCTATGGTCATGGGAGCACATTCATATCGGCAGACCTGTCATACTGCGATATCATGTGATGGTCCCGGATAGAGGTAAAAGTCTAGAGAGGGGGGGGGGGGTGAATAGACTTTTAAAGCTTTTTCAATTTTGAAACACTTTTCCCTCTAGATGAGTTGATCTATAATCTTTTGAGAGATTAATAGATGCACAGCGGAAGTCTTTAACCTCTTTATACTTAGTGTGAGATAACTTTCTAGTTTAGATGGTGTTTAGACTGGTTATGAGAGGAAGTAGGCTTGGCAGTTGACTGGTGAGAAGGTCACTGCTTAGGCTACTGCTGCACAGGCAGTTTGCTGGCTGGCAGGCAACTGCTGGGTTGGCAGTTGGCTGAAGGTCAGGTTACTGCTGAGGCAACTGCTGAGGAACTGGATGACTCTTGGATGGCTTTTTGTTCTGGCTTGTTATGGGATTTGGAAAGATACGTATGGATGGGCAGTTGTGACACTCCGAAAAAGATTAGATAAACTAAATAATTGTATTAGTCAGTTAAAAGGTTAGAAAGTGACATTTTAATAATTAAGCGAATCAGATAAAGTTTTAACATCAATGACATTTTAATCAGATAAATATGTTCCAATAATAAAAGTGACATTTTAACAATTTCAATTTAAAAGTGTCTAGTAATAAAATGTGTACAAAAATACTCCAAAATAATAGGGAGCAACAATAAAAGAGTTAGACTTTTCAAATGTACTGAAATGGTTATCTACACACTCCCGTACCTATCAATAATAAAATACAAGTAGTAATATTAATATGCAATGTATCAATTCACAATGATACATTGATGCAACCACCATATACATACATGCGTTCCAAATTAAAAGAGCAGCCGACACACATACATATAACCCATAATGCATGCATATGTATAGTACCTCAATACTAATAATGTATACATAAATAAGGGAGTTGCAATCATATAACTCCTGCAAGATAAAAACAAATACTCCCTCCGTTTCTAAAAGAACCTCACACTTTCCTTTTTTGGATGTGCCAAAAGAAAAGTCACACTTCCCTTATTTCCTTATTTGGCAAAGAAATCTACATCCAAACAGTGCCAAACAGTGCCAAACAGTGTCCAAACAGTGCCAAACAGTGTCTAAACAGTGTTTTCTACAGTAAAGTCAATTTATTTCCTTAATAACTGTGAAGTCAAACCGTGACTTTCTTTTAGAAACGGAGGGAGTATGAATAGCACTCACCTGCCATATTTGCAAGACCAACGACCGGCATATACAGATGCCTCCCACTCCAACTCACATGATTATGATTGCACATGAAGCCAAAGATACACAAATCCTAGAACATGCAGATTAATTAAAGCGTATAACTATCCGACCTTAAGATCGAAATTCTTCACACCCCAAAACCTGAGCTGCGAAACCATAAACACACACATGTATACATACACCTACGAGTTACACCTGGACGCCGGAATAAAGGGAGGAAAGGAGGGTCGAGTCGGAGCCGTTACCACCGCACAACGCATCGCCGCACCGGAGTTTCGCCGGACTGCTGTTCACGCAGGAGGAGAAAGAAGCTGAGTCGCCAGAGCCCTTTCCGATCCTTTCCCTGTTCGCCGGTCGCGCTGAAGAAGACGTACGTAATAGTAAGTCGTATGCCACTGTTTCTTAACTTATAACTTTAATAAAGCTTAGTTGGGTTGGGCCAGTTATAAAAATAATGGTGTTGTAATCATAATGAAAATAGAGAGAACAATCATACTCCATATTGGGGTTAGGAACAGAATACACTAATTCAATAGTAATATTAACGTAATTGTAAGATTGGATTAATTAGCAATTTTATTAATCTGGCTAATTGAGAGATTAAAACCCATTTTTAGTAAACCGGAATTTCCAACTCCCATATTTTCAAAAGTCACTAAATTAGTTTTATTGATCATGAAACGGCAATATTAGATCCAAAGTTAGAATAATTGTTTTCAAGGTTAATGTGTATCAATTAAAATTAAAAAGTAAATTAATAACAAAAGTTAAATAAACTGTTGGACCGCTAATTTGTTGATATTAATAACTGGATATTCATAAATAAACTTTAACCTTATAGTCTTATAGATTGAATTGAAGTGAACAACTATCAACAAAATATATTATACGTCACTAATTGATAAAATTGGATTGACTATTTTTTTATGAATAAAGTTGATTATCGGGAATATTAAAAGCTGGAGTTTTATAAATAAAGGTGGATTATATTGGGTAAGTTAATATCAGTAGAGTAGTAGACTAATTATGAAATTGTAATTAATAAGGTGGTTATTATTTAGAGACTGGAATAGAGGAAGAGAATTAAGAACACCGGATTTAAGGTAAGTTTCTCTGCCGATCCAAAATGGTTTCCTCGTATTATATGCTATTATTTGATTAAAGTGTGAATTTTGAATTATGTGTATGTGATTTTGAGGAGATATTAGATCTATAGTATTTGAGAAGTGCAAATGAGATACTTTGGGGTATTAAATATTTTTAAATAGCTTTGAGACTATTTAGAGAGATTAAGATATATTTTTGGAAGTATATCTAAAGTCAAGATAAAAATTACGTTTTCATAAGAAGTGAGCACCCGGGAGAAATCCGTGGTGTCGGTTTTCCACATCCGGATAAATGTGGAGGGTGATTAAGGCTACTACTACTAAGAAGTACAGTTTGAGTTTGAAGTGACGTTTGGATCTATGATCCCTTTTAAGAAGAAGTTATAGTAGTAGTAGTAGTCCCTAATCATTCAAGAATTTTAAAGGTGGGGTAGTTGGTAGACTGAGTCCCGATTACTCGTGACGACTTACTACTCGGAGGGCTTGGAATCCCTTTTAGGGGGTGTGCACACTTAAGGTAGTCGTTTCGTTTCCATTAGCAGTTGTGGTACCGGCAAAAGTCCCGGGGTGGCCGTACATAACAACGTAACCACCGGGCTCAACCAGAGTGTTGAGCACCGCCCTTCTAAATTACTAGGAAGATAGAGAAGAAGTGAATTTTGAGAAGTTCTAAGAGAAAAGTTACTATAGTACTTTCGAAGAAAAGTTGAGGACTTTAGTAAAGAAGTGATTTTGAGAAAAATCAAAGAGAAAAGAATTTTGGTGGAGTGTGTCATTTTTATATAGTATTATATGAAAAACTATTTTTAGCCAAACCTGATTATTTTATGGGGTTGGGTAGTACTTACTTAGCTCTAAAGCTAATTTTTGTTTCCTTTTCTTTGTTTTGTTTTCTGCACTTTATTTGTGCAGGTGATGATGCTTATGTGGACTGATGATTGTATGACCACGAGAGCGGTTTAGAGATGCCTTAGTCAAACCTAGTCATAAATAAACAATCCAATTATGTTGAACACTTGTTTTACTTTGTTTGGTGATTGCCTGTGCATTCGGTTAAGAGATGACCGGATGTGGCGGTAACACCCATTTCCCAATTAATGTTATTTCCGCTGCAAAACTTTTTATCTGTTTGAAAGAATAAATCAAGTTATTATCAATAAATCTATTATTTCAAGTATTATTTTGGGAGGGAAAATGGGGGTGTTACAGCAGTGGTCTCAGCAGGAGGATGAAGACCAGAGTACTGCTGAGACACCTTCTGAGTTTAAGACAACTTCTAGTGGAAAACACTCTCAAGGAGAGTGAGTTATTGAGCAGTAGGCTAAGCAGTAGAGTCGATGAAGACTACTGCTTAGAATGCTGCTGGCAAACTACAAACCTTTAGTGAGATGCGTTTGGTGTGTGCTCTGTATGTATGAAAGTAAATCAACACACCATGTATTCTGGTTCAGAGGTGGTGTAATCCTCCTACATCCAGTCCCACCCTATTTCAGATGGATTTCCACTAAAGTATTAAGCCCAATACACTTAGTGTCAATCTAGGCTTTACAACACTCAGGCCTAGATTGAAGGTTTTTCACAATGAGTATAACACCACTCAAAGTTACTCACTCCTTAGACTTTTCTCAAATGATCCAGTGGGGATCAAAAGGTACTCTATCTATCTAACCACACTTTAGGATCCGAACAACTGTTCTCCTAAGTGTTTACAACCACTTGTAAAATACACGGAATTTTTGGCCTACCAACTAAAATCTAAGCTCTAAAAATATGACAATTTATGATCTAATCTAAGAGCTTAGTGAAGCATGAGTCAAAGCAGAGTATTCTAGCACTTTCCTTTTTGCTGGATATTCGTAGTGTAATAATAGAATCTCTTGCTTTGAACTCAATGACTTGCCTTTGATCTCATGCTTCTGCCTACTTTTATAGGCATCTCCAGTAGATTAATTTCCTCCGTTGGTTAAGAGGATTTAATCCTAGACGTCCAAAGTATTGTACTTGCGTCTTCTTGTGTTGGAGCAGGATAAGGATTTGTCTTTGAAGACCACTTGCTTTGTACGAAGATAACACCCATACCTTAGACCTTCTTATCGCTGCATGCCTATTCTGAAACTCTTCACTATTCACCTATTCTCATGTTTTCTCTGCTCTTGCATTCTGAGTGTTTTGGCCTTGTCTTGCAACTACACTTGTGAAGCTGAGTGCGTGAACCTGCTCAAGTAGTGAAGTAGTAAAATGTGTGACTTAGAATATTTTGTATCAAATAAATTTTGTACTGGTAGGATCTTTTAAATATCCTATTAAGGTAAACTTACCTTATTGCATTTTGTTCTTTCCAGTATAATTTATTTGGTACAAATTTCACAGTAAAATTTGTCACTTATTTTACTAATCACTTTCTTTCTTTAAGTGACATGATTAAACTTATGTATCAAATTAAGGCTATACTGGTTGGATCTAAATATCCATGTAAGGTAAATAATTGTTACCTTATTGCATTTTATAGTTCCAGTATGTTTAATTGATACATAGTTTGTACATTGGAATTCTTGTCACTTTTAAGCAGGTATCTTGTTAACTTAACTGGTAGGATACCAAATCCTTTTTAAGGTAAAAATTATTACCTTATTGCATTTTGTTTTCCAGTTAGTTTAACCAATACTCTTGTTCACTTTGATTTATATATCAAATAACACTTTACTGGTTGGATTTAAATATCCAATTTTAAGATAAAGACAACTTTACCTTATTTCATTTTGAATCCCAGTGTGTTTTATTTGTTATATAGAATTTACATTTGTTATTTGTAGTGAACAGAATACCAAGAACTCTTCTTCTGAGTGTATGGTTTATCTAGTATTTCGAACATGATAAACTAAAGGAGTGTTTGAGTTTGCTTAAAAAAAGCGCTTTTCAGCTTTTGGCTTAAAAAAAGTTGAAAAGAGTGTTTTCAAATGACAGCTTCTGCTTAAATTAATCACTTAAAAACTAAAAGCTGAAAGCAGGTAGAAGGGTGCTTTAAACTGCTTCTCACTTTTTCTATTACACAAAAAGTACTTATTTTACCAAACACTACCACCCTTTACTTTTTCAGAATCACTTTTTTCTCAAACACTACCAACTTTTACTATTAATCACTTTTCCCAAAATCACTTTAAAAAATCACTTTTTTAAAGTTGAAGCAATTGCAAACACTCCCTAAATATTTAACTGGTAGGATATCAATTCCTATTAAGGTAAAATTACCTTATTGCATTTTGTTTTCCAGTTGAAATAGATAGTTCATTTGTACGAGATGTTATTGTGTGTAACAAATAAATATAACTGGTTGGATTTATACAATATCCTTTTTAAGGCAATACAATATTGCCTTATTGCATTTTATGGTTTTCCAGTTATATATATTTGTTAACTATATAAACGAGCAAGACATAGCATTTTCTTAGTGATAGTGAACTGCAAATATACCACAACAGAGAATAACAAAGACTCCTATAATAATGCTACAATAGAAGGGGGAGAAACAAAAGTTTTTGGCATCATCAAAAACAGTTCATCAAAATCTAGGGTCTAACAATTTCCCCCTTTTGTGATGATGCCAAAAGAAGAGTTTAAACACTTTATTTAGCAGATGAACCTAAAGTGTTTTCCTACTTTCTTTCCCCCTCTTTTGGTAGCATTCACCAATCACTCAGTTCTTCTTCTGTTTGAAGATTCCCCTTGGACAAAGTTTGAGAGCCTCTTCCTCATTCTTTGATTATCCTCCTCTCTGAGGTTCTTCATTTTCTCGTAGAAGACTCGCCAAATCCCGGAGATGTTCATGGCAGCTTCAACACTTGGTGCTTGAAGCCATTGAAGAGCAAATTGTTCTTCAATTCTGACAAATGCAGTAGCTTGAGAGAGCATGTCAATAGGAGCCAATCTCCATTTTCTCCAGTTAAGGACTCTTGTGAGTTGGTTTTCGAGAGCTTCCTTTTCTTTGAGAAACTGGATTCTTGAGTCTAAGAAATCAAGTTGATCCAGCTGTTGTGGAGTAGGTTGTTGTGTGGAGGAAGGTGGGGCTAGCGAGAGGTTTAGGAATGGTTCAAAGGGCTTGTTGTTGGAGTTGTTATCGGCCATTTTCGAAGGAGAGGAGCTTTGAGGAAGATTAAGGATACTGGAGCTCTTAAGGAAGAATTTGGAATGATCTAACATTGGCTTTGGAAGAGAGATTTATATCCAATTATGCAGATGGTCTCTTCGATTTCTGAGATTAGTTTTAAGTAAACGAGACCTGTTTAATGTTAAGCGACAGATTTCTCTTTTAAAGAGAAAGCGTGAGAATTAAATGATATTGATGCTTTATCATTTATGAAGCCACTTAACTTGGATGAACATGTGTCGTTCTTGTATGTTGCATGTCTTATAGATCCTCTTCAGCATTGATGAAGTTTGATACTTCCTTGCGTATGCTTTTGTTGGCTCAGATATGGATAATTCTAGACTACTGTTTTCAACAGTAATCAATAGGGTGCTAACTATTTTTGTTGAGTATCCTTTATTTTATTAGGATGGATTTTCCTAATAAAAGATAAGATTTTTCAGAATAGTAGCATTTTTCGTTTATTCCATATGAGTTAGCATGAGTCTAATGCTGAGTTTGAATGAATAAGCATGGTACCTTTATGTACTCTGATTCATTTGTTCCTTTGTCCCTCATTTATCATGACTCTTGTTGAGCAATACTCATTCCCCCTTAGATGATGCTCCTTAGAAATTTTCCTTTTGATATGGAATTTTCTAAGTTTAGTTCCCCCTCAATTTATGCTTTAGAGATTCCTTCTTTAGTGGAATTCTCCTTCAAATGTGAGCCTTCTGTCGATCCTTCCAGCCTCCTGCTTATAGAAGAAGTATTTAGCAGAGTGCTCTGCTGAGACCTCTGCTGAGACATCTGCCTTTGACAGAGTGCCTTGCTTCTGAGGTAGGCACCTGCTGGTAGGCACCTGTTGAGAGCATCAATGCAGTCTTTTTGAGCAGTGACCTGAGTGTCAGTCGTCTGCTGAGTCAGCTGCTTCCGGCGAACAGTCATCTGCTGAGACTGCTGCTTCAGGAGAGTAATCTTTTGCTGATTTTCTGTTTGGATTTGGTCGCCCTTCTTAGTTGAAAGTCTGAGATTGACTTTCATGGACCTTGATGCTTCATTCCTTTGGGATGGATGCACTAGACTACTTTGACTCATCATGGGCTCAGCAGTGAACTCAGGCAGGATGCTGGTTCTTCAGAGGGTTATTTTGAGCAGTATGATTTGTACTCATTGTAGCCTGCTTTTTATAGCCGGCTATTCCTAACTATTTCATAAGAGTTCCCCCTCAGCAGGTGGCTAGGAATTTCCCCTTAGTTCTAGAGATGAGGTCTTCATTCTTTTGGGGCTCCTTTCTTTACTTGGTCCTCCTCCTTTAGCAGATTATTGTAGAAAGGCAAATTTCTCAACCTTTTGATAGAAAGTGATTTGCTTATTAGGTGACATAAGCAAGGAGAGTCCTTTTTGCTTAGAGTCGTGTAACAGAGGCAAAAGTTTCATCAAAATCTATTTCTTCTTTTTGTTAGTAGCCTATGACTACTAATCTGGCCTTTCTTGATGATGGTGTCTTCCTTATCCATTTTGTTCTTGAATACCTTTCTCAGGATATTGAGCACAGGTTACCATACTTCTCTAAGATAGAGTTCTTTGTGTATGGTTTGTATCTAGTTGAAGTTGAGAAGGTTTCTTGGATTCAATTTGAGAGAAGATGGCTTCCCTTTAGAGTGATGATCTAGTACGAATCCCTTTATGGATGACTTCTTGTTTTGTTGAGGAGGATGTTGCCACATGCTTTGTTTGAGTCTACTGCTTTTCATCATTTTGTGTCTAACAATTGGTAGAATTTGGGAAATATGAGCTTCGGTTCTGGTGAGGATCCTTTTTGATTTCATCCTACTGCTGGCAGTTGTCTCAGTCTGAGTCTTCTGCTAGCAGTAGTCTGGCTTCTAAGTCACCTTCTTGAAGTGGTCTCAGCTTTACTTCTTCCATCACCTAGATGGTCCTTCCTTCATCTTTCTTTAAGCACAGTTACATCTCTTGAGGAAGATGTAACAGTTGATCTGGAGTTGGCTTGTGCATTTGATTAAACTTTAAAACCTCAACACAAGGAGTGTATTGGTTTGTAAGTTCTTCATTTGATTGAATCTCCAACTCCTTTGATATCTTCTTCTCTTTTCCTCTTTTGCAAGTGTTTCTTTGGGTTCTTCCTTTGAACAGTTTGTCAGTGGCCTTCTGCTCCTTGTCATGTGCCTGAAGCAACTAGAATGTATGTATGATTCTGTTGGGTTTAGTTGCTTCAGCACCTTCCTGTTTTTGTCAATGTTGAGTGGTAGTAGCCCACATTGAAGTAGGCAACTTCCTTTGAACAATTTTGGGCATCCATACCCATTTAGAACCATTTTCCCTTAAGCTGTGTGATCTACAGCCTTTTGTGGTGGCTGTGTATGAGTTTATCATTTCTCTCCTGTATGTAGGATAAGAGTGATTTCTTCTGTGTTGATTTAGCTTCTTCTTAAGTGGGTAGTTGGTCTTATTGGTGATTTGCCAACTGGTTCTCTGGTTTTCTTGTTTGATAGGAAGTTTCTGTTTGTACAGGGATTTTGATTTTGGTTTGGGAGCAGACATGTTCCTTCTTGTGGGAACTATATGGATGTGGGAGTGTTGGTGGCTAAGAGACTTTGTGTCTTCTTTGAAAGTATGTTTTGTGGTAGAAGAGTATTTGGGAGAGTTTTTCAATGAGTAGGAACATGATGTGTAACCTGTGTCCTTTTCAGTGTGTTGAACTTCCTTGGTGAGTGGGGGAGTGAGGGAGCTTAGCTTTTCTCTTAAACTTATGTTTTCACATTCAAGAAAATCTTTCCTTTTTATTACTTCACCCAATTGAGCATGGGCTACTATTAGATTTTCTTGATGTCTGTGGTTTTCATTCATTAAGCTAAGATGCTCCTTTTGGAAGTTTTCAAATTGATGGAGTAATGCCTCCATATCAACACTGGATGAGTTGGAATAATATGAATTGCTCGAGGAACAGGATAATACCTCATCATTGTCACCTTCAAAAGATCTGGCCATACCATAGTTGTGAGAGGAACTATTTTCTGGAATCATTCCAAAGAAGCTAGTAATAGCCTCCTCCTGCCTTTCTGATGAGCAGCTTTCTTTATTTGAGTTGCTTTGATCATCTTCTGATTGACTCTCCATGAGTTCATCCCATACATCCTTTGTTTTCCAGTCATTGGATTTGTTGCTGTTGATCAACAGATTCTTTGCTTGTTGTTCATCCATCATTTAGAAAGTTTTGGGATAAAAGTGGATTTGGATCTTTAGTTCAAAAATAGTCAGAAACTGACTCTCGGAACACACCGCTCTGATACCACTTGATGGTCCCGGATAGGGGTAAAAGTCTAGAGGGGGGGGGGGTGAATAGACTTTTAAAGCTTTTTCAATTTTGAAACACTTTTCCCTCTAGATGAGTTGATCTATAATCTTTTGAGAGATTAATAGATGCACAGCGGAAGTCTTTAACCTCTTTATACTTAGTGTGAGATAACTTTCTAGTTTAGATGGTGTTTAGACTGGTTATGAGAGGAAGTAGGCTTGGCAGTTGACTGGTGAGAAGGTCACTGCTTAGGCTACTGCTGCACAGGCAGTTTGCTGGCTGGCAGGCAACTGCTGGGTTGGCAGTTGGCTGAAGGTCAGGTTACTGCTGAGGCAACTGCTGAGGAACTGGATGACTCTTGGATGGCTTTTTGTTCTGGCTTGTTATGGGATTTGGAAAGATACGTATGGATGGGCAGTGGTCTCAGCAGGAGGATGAAGACCAGAGTACTGCTGAGACACCTTCTGAGTTTAAGACAACTTCTAGTGGAAAACACTCTCAAGGAGAGTGAGTTATTGAGCAGTAGGCTAAGCAGTAGAGTCGATGAAGACTACTGCTTAGAATGCTGCTGGCAAACTACAAACCTTTAGTGAGATGCGTTTGGTGTGTGCTCTGTATGTATGAAAGTAAATCAACACACCATGTATTCTGGTTCAGAGGTGGTGTAATCCTCCTACATCCAGTCCCACCCTATTTCAGATGGATTTCCACTAAAGTATTAAGCCCAATACACTTAGTGTCAATCTAGGCTTTACAACACTCAGGCCTAGATTGAAGGTTTTTCACAATGAGTATAACACCACTCAAAGTTACTCACTCCTTAGACTTTTCTCAAATGATCCAGTGGGGATCAAAAGGTACTCTATCTATCTAACCACACTTTAGGATCCGAACAACTGTTCTCCTAAGTGTTTACAACCACTTGTAAAATACACGGAATTTTTGGCCTACCAACTAAAATCTAAGCTCTAAAAATATGACAATTTATGATCTAATCTAAGAGCTTAGTGAAGCATGAGTCAAAGCAGAGTATTCTAGCACTTTCCTTTTTGCTGGATATTCGTAGTGTAATAATAGAATCTCTTGCTTTGAACTCAATGACTTGCCTTTGATCTCATGCTTCTGCCTACTTTTATAGGCATCTCCAGTAGATTAATTTCCTCCGTTGGTTAAGAGGATTTAATCCTAGACGTCCAAAGTATTGTACTTGCGTCTTCTTGTGTTGGAGCAGGATAAGGATTTGTCTTTGAAGACCACTTGCTTTGTACGAAGATAACACCCATACCTTAGACCTTCTTATCGCTGCATGCCTATTCTGAAACTCTTCACTATTCACCTATTCTCATGTTTTCTCTGCTCTTGCATTCTGAGTGTTTTGGCCTTGTCTTGCAACTACACTTGTGAAGCTGAGTGCGTGAACCTGCTCAAGTAGTGAAGTAGTAAAATGTGTGACTTAGAATATTTTGTATCAAATAAATTTTGTACTGGTAGGATCTTTTAAATATCCTATTAAGGTAAACTTACCTTATTGCATTTTGTTCTTTCCAGTATAATTTATTTGGTACAAATTTCACAGTAAAATTTGTCACTTATTTTACTAATCACTTTCTTTCTTTAAGTGACATGATTAAACTTATGTATCAAATTAAGGCTATACTGGTTGGATCTAAATATCCATGTAAGGTAAATAATTGTTACCTTATTGCATTTTATAGTTCCAGTATGTTTAATTGATACATAGTTTGTACATTGGAATTCTTGTCACTTTTAAGCAGGTATCTTGTTAACTTAACTGGTAGGATACCAAATCCTTTTTAAGGTAAAAATTATTACCTTATTGCATTTTGTTTTCCAGTTAGTTTAACCAATACTCTTGTTCACTTTGATTTATATATCAAATAACACTTTACTGGTTGGATTTAAATATCCAATTTTAAGATAAAGACAACTTTACCTTATTTCATTTTGAATCCCAGTGTGTTTTATTTGTTATATAGAATTTACATTTGTTATTTGTAGTGAACAGAATATCAAGAACTCTTCTTCTGAGTGTATGGTTTATCTAGTATTTCGAACATGATAAACTAAATATTTAACTGGTAGGATATCAATTCCTATTAAGGTAAAATTACCTTATTGCATTTTGTTTTCCAGTTGAAATAGATAGTTCATTTGTACGAGATGTTATTGTGTGTAACAAATAAATATAACTGGTTGGATTTATACGATATCCTTTTTAAGGCAATACAATATTGCCTTATTGCATTTTATGGTTTTCCAGTTATATATATTTGTTAACTATATAAACGAGCAAGACATAGCATTTTCTTAGTGATAGTGAACTGCAAATATACCACAACAGAGAATAACAAAGACTCCTATAATAATGCTACAATAGAAGGGGGAGAAACAAAAGCTTTTGGCATCATCAAAAACAGTTCATCAAAATCTAGGGTCTAACATCATGGGGTAGATGGTCGTCCTCTTGATGATGATATGGATCAGCACGATGTACTTGGCCCACATCATGTTCGTGGCGAGGATCCTTTGGGTCGTAGGTATGTTTATGATTTTTTTTGTATGACGTACGTGAATCCTTTTTATATTCTTATACATTACAATGTGTCAGATGGCTATTTGCTCATGTTACGCGCACGTCATCCGCTGCTGGATTAGGATATTACCGAGATGCTTTAGATCGCTTGTGTGATGATCAGGTATATCATTTATATCATTAAATGCAAGTACTTTGTTTTATGTTTTTATAAACCATGGTCTAACATAATTTTATATTATAGATGACGTGGATGCCGTACACTGATGAGATTCTAGGGTTGTTGCCTCCTGTTGCCCGAGAGCACACTGAGATATGGCGAGCACGTGTGCCCTTGATATGTTTTGATGTAGTGGAGCATCACTTTCCTGATCGCGTACTATGCCAGTTCGGGTTGCAGCAGGTTACTCCCGGACCTTGTGATACATCTGTGGATTTGCACAAGATTGATAGACGGGGAAAGCACACTGAAGATTGGGGGATGCGCCATATTCAGTATATCACTATGTGGGATGAGAGAGCGGCGTATATAGTGGACGGGATCCCATCATTAGTCCCCACAGCTTCTGTAGACTACATGAGATGGTATTACACCATCACACGGGTGTTTATCTCTCCCAGTTTTCGTTTACCCACTGATCATTACCATCCTAGCTCAGTCGCTCTTCATATGACGGTAAACAATATAGTCAATGAAATATCTTTATTTATTTATTCATGTGTTTTTCACTAATAACCATGTTTGCATCACAGACACGGGCTTTGCGTAGCATCCATGATAGAGCGACTGCTATACTTGATGAGGCGGTAGATGTACAGGGATACCATGACGCTTGTTCAGGCATTGTTTCACTGTGCGCTGATGTATTGGTTCGAGTGGATTATGGATATATGGCCACCTCTCAGCATTCCACTGCATCTACATCCGTAGCAGGGTCTTCTCAGGCAGTCCAACGTGATAGAGTTGTTCTTCAGCCTCGTAACCAGCGCAGGCGTCCCCGAGCACAGCCACATGAACTTCATGATGATGATGATCACGTTGACTTATGATCTTTGTATTTAAATTATTGTGTGAAAGTTGTAGCATGCACTGGCAGATCGAATCATTTTGTGAAACACCAGATTTATTATAACTTTTATGGTTTATACTCAATTTTGTGGTGCATTGATTCGGTTTGTGAAAGTTTCATACTCCGTAATATTTAGTTTCATTGATTCGTTTTGTGTTTTGGATGTATGTTGTCATGTAGTTTCATTGATTCGTTTTGTGTTTTGGGTGTATTTTGTCTTAGTAAATCATATGTTTGGTTGTTTTTTTTAGTGGAATGGACTGTGAGTCTGTGATGAGCAGATTATCTGGTAATTACAGGTTTACTTGTGTAAATAATGTTGCAGCAGGTTCGGTAACACAAGAGCCGCCACTCCAAGTGGCGGATTTCATACAGATGTAGAAGAGCCGCCACTCCAAGTGGCGGCTTTCATACAGATGTAGAAGAGCCGCCACTCCAAGTGGCGGCTTTTGCAAAGATGTACAAAAGCCGCCACTTGGAGTGGCGGCCTTCCTTAACCGTGGTTAACCCTAGCAGTATTTCGAGAATTATTCTTAACCCGGCAGTATTTTGGGAATTATTTATTTAATTAGCATTATTCCGGGAAAAAACTCATTCATGCTCAAATATGCTTGGTGTACACCATATTATGCACACTTTAATCTGTTTACACAGACAAAGTTATCCGTATACAGACAATTCATTCAGAAATGCAAAAGTTGTTTGTATTGTTTTATTGTTTTAAAAAAGCTAAGCTGCTAAACAAGTCTTATTTTGAAAACAAAAACAATTGAATTACATTTAATGAATTTTGTGTATGATTTGTTTCTAGTACGTTTTCACAATTCCTTCCATATTAATGTACATTTAATAGCAAACTTTCACTCTTCATCTTTGGAGTGTTTAAACTAGATTATTGGACCTTAATGCACTAAATCTATTTGTGATATAGAAATCCAGCACATTAGCTCTATATAACTAGTTATGTGACGCGCGATACGCAAGGGGAGAGAAAATGCCCAATGCTACTTCATTAGGGTTACCAAAATGAAATGTTATAGGTTAAAATAGTTGATTCTTTTGAAATTACACACAAACTTTATGTATAATATTTTCCATGATCAGAATGGTTAAAAGAAAGGGTCTTATGAATACCAATATTGGTAACAATATTTTATGTTTAGATGTTGCATGGAAAACTAAAATACCAATGACATTTTAAAATGAGCAAGCCACAATATTTTATAGTAATAGCAAAAATTGAACGTCATAAAATTCCCCATTTTAGCCTATTTTCAAACACCTAATATGCTACAAAGAGGTTTTACTTTCTCTATCAATTCAAATTAAATTTATACATGTACTCAAATCTCACGAGAAACATTAGTTTGATACTTATTTACTTGTGACATGACAAAATTCATGTCTGGCAGTATCGCCTCCCTTACACTTAATTGTAATTAACTTTTTCATCATTTGCTCAATTGAAAGAAATAGGCTCACCTACTGGTTCTCAAACATAAATCGGAACTGTATAGCTTTTATACTATACTTGAACTCTTGAAGTGGTTGGTAAAGTTTTTCCAGGCCCAAACTCCTGATATTTTTTTTATCTAATTACTTATTTATGGTAGGCTAACCGCCATTCACATGAAAAGAAATAACCTTAGTTAAATACCTATTTTTGAAATACATATAACCGATCAAAGTGTACATAATAGTCCTCATCATTATTATTACCACAGTACCACAAAGGCTCCCACCTTTGATGGGTAAGTGGGTCAGATGTACGCAGTCTTACCCTTCTACTAAAGCACAAAGACACTGATTCCAGATGACCCATAGTGAAAATCACGTCGAAGACTGTATGGACTGACGATTACTTCATAACAAAGAAGCACAAATAGTTTAGTAAGTCATTTTGCTTTATTCCATCATATTTCAAAGAAAAAAGTGGACATAATAGCACGTAAAAAAATTAAACACTTTTCAAATTGAATGCTAACAAACTTCATACCCTTCAAAAATTACACTTGGTTCTCAAACCAACCAATAATCCAACCAACCTCAAACATAACAAAATCTAAATACATATATTACAAAATTTAAAAAACAACCAAGTAAAAGAAACATCAAATCCTCAAATAATACTCTGTAAGCTATACAAGGCCAAAAAAACCTAGCAGCGGCCCCGCGATGCCTGCGGCGGCGCAACTGCGCAAGGAATAATTGATGATCGGTGATCGAGTTGGCCTTACGGAGGAGGTGCGGTGTTTTCATCCTCTCACGGAAGGTTCGGTAGTTTTGTTTTTTTGGTGAGTTCGTTCAAGCTTTTCCTTTTCCGGGCGTTTGTTCTGTGGTTCTGTCCGACTTGATTTGGCCGAGAGTTTGTTGTGGTTTTGTTTTGTTCGGTTGTTCGATTGAAGTTCTTTGTTGTGAGGTTTGTGTTTGCTTTGTTATTTCCAATTTGTTTGCATTGGTGATTCTTGATTTGGGTTGAAATGGATATGATCTCAAAGAATGTTAATATGGTATCAATTGCGCTGCTGAGGAAGAAAACGGGTTGCCGGTGATTGTGGCTGACCCATTGGAAAATGAGGGTGGAACATAACTACTGAGGGTTTCAATCTAGCGGGGTGGCTAGAGTGGTGTCTGATAAACCAATTCGTGTTGTTTCTTTCTATTAAACAATTGCTATGGTCTGGAGGCCAGTGAAAGGAGTCTCTATTGATGAAATCGAGGACTCAAAATTCTTGTTACAATTTTAAAACATGAAGGAGATGTGAACAGAGTTGTGGATGAAGGGCCTTGGTCTTTTGAGCAAAATTTGGTGGTTATTAGAAGATTGGAACACACTGATAAGCCTCTGGAGGTTGCACTGGATCATGCAGATTTTTGGGTCCAGGTACATGATCTACCGTTAAGTTATATGACGGCAAAGGTTGCACGTGGCATAGTCAACAGTATCGGCTCATTTGTGCAACTGGATGAGAGCTCTCCTGGCAGAAAGCAAAGGCTGGTTATGCGCATTAAGGTCACTTTGAACGTTAAGGTGGCTCTAACCCGGCGTTTAGAGGTTAGAAAGGAGGGAGACGACTGGATTTGGGCAAATTTTAAGTATGAGAGACTCCTGAACTTCTGCTTTCTTTGTGGGATTCTTGGTCACGCTGACCGTTTTTGTCCCTTCAATCCACATATGGGGATCGGGGAGAAACCTTATGGGCCATGGCTACGGGTCGATATGAGGCGGGGAGGAGTGCACCCGAGGAACAGATGGCTTATTCCTAGCAATAACAAATCAGGCAATAACTGTGCAGTTAAAAGCGCAGTTATCTTCAAGAATTCATTTGAATGTCTTCACGATTAAATTGTTACTTCAAATTTGATATGAGTAAACTAGACTTAATGAATAAGATTCTCAAAACATTTTATCAAAAAAATCCACCGGGAATCGCTCCAAATGGCGTCAGCCGGGCATAACATCCTAAATATGGCCTTATTTGACATTTTTTTCCAAGTTCGAGGCCCTATCTGACCCTTATCCCTTCTAAAAAAGAACATCTTATGGTGAATAATACGGAGTAGAACATTAGTTGAAACTCTTTTAATTTTATACTTTTTGTAAAAATTAAAAAGTCGATATATACTTTCCCCGATAGAGTTCATTGTTTTTCTGTGTAGCAAAAGAATTTGGCACAATATTTTTTACAAGCTGACATGATGTAATTTATTTAAATAAAATTTTCCCAAAGAGACACACACACACTAAATCTTAACATTCTTTATTTGTCTTGAACCTATTATATGTTTTTATTGCAATATAGACAGCTTCTTAGCAAAACACGTATGTAAGAATACTTAGATCACTTTAATTAATTAACAAAATAGAAAGAAAATATAATGATTAATTTCAAAATGTACATAGGACAAGAACTTTTTTAAGACAAGGCAAACGCATCTCAAGAAACTTACCATAGATGATCGAGATAAACCATTTATAATTTATCAACAATCAATTTTACAATACTTTTACCCTCATTGCCTTATTTGTGGAGCAAATTAAAATTGATTTCTTAACTTGTTTTATTTTAATAGAACATCCCTTTTTCCTCATTAATTACATGTCTTTTGTGTAGCAAAAAGAATAGTGAAAGAAGAAAAAATGACTCCAAAATATAGTGGGAAAAAAGGATAAAAAGATTAATGGATATGCGTGATGGATGATGTGAGTTTTCTCGCACTTAAAATGGTTGTAGAAAAGTGGGTGAAAGTACGAGTATCGTCTCCACAGGGACGGACAAAAGAGAATTAAAAATTAACTAAATTCAGCGATTAATAAGAAAAAAATAAAAAAATAAAATGCGCCGTGCGAGATTGGTTGGTTTGGAAAATAAATATGCAGATGAACGAATAAATTAAAGCTTGGTTTTCTCTTTAATTAACGACGAAGGGAACAAGGATTGATTTCGGGGCAACCAGATTTCTGGCAGATCAGGCCTAATTACATGAAATTAATTTAATTGAGCCTAACTAATCATTACTAAATTCTTACCGCTCTCGCGGCGTAGAGTTCAATAATCTAGGGGACTAGACTGATCTCTCATGCGACAGGCTCCTAAATTATTGCCCAAACGTGCGAGCTTACGGCCCCTTAATCGCTACTAATCTCTTAGCGAACGATTAAGTGTGTGTGTGAATGTGTCCTTGAACAAATTAGATCTCTCTTTATTCATTCTATAAGCAATTGTAATTCTAGCTGCAGTCTAGGTTACAAGAGATGTCAGTTAAATTATTCAAACACAAATTAAATGACATTCATGCAATTAAACTGACAAGAATCTAGCCATACATCATGATTAACCCCTTCATCAACCCCAAATCCCTAATTTTCATGCAATGATCGTGCGTAGCAGGCAGTGGCTCATCGCAATTTCGTAACTGACGCACGATCGTGCGTCCTAATTTTTCGCTCTTTTCTCTTGTTTTCTTGCTCCAAATGCTCCCGGATGCATGCGGGGTCGATCCAAATGCTCTTTCTTCATCGAAATTTCGTCATGAATCTCGCGGTGACCTCCAAATCTCTCAAATCTCTCTCAAACGCTTTCTAACTCTTCCCGATTGCCTCTCAAGCGCCGATGTCGGTCTCTAAATTCATCAATTTGACTCCCAACGCAACAAAATTCGACCCAACGCCTGGTAAACACAACTTGAGCTAAAATTGAGTTTTGCAACGCCTTAAAGCTAGGAAAACCATTAAAATTCGACCGCAACACGTATCAAATGTGTGTTGTAATATGAACTTATCAATGGAACACATTTAGGGAGTGTTTGCAAAAAAAATTAAAAACAAAAATTTTTACCTTTTGGCTTAAAAAGGTGAAATGTGTGTTTTCGAATGACGGCTTATGCTTATATTAATTAAGCACTTAAAAGCGAAAAGCTGGAAGCAAGTGAAGGGCTGCTTTAAATTGCTTTTCATTTTTTCTCTTACACAAAAATGACTTATTTTACCAAACACTGCCAACTTTTGCTTTTTAGAAGCAATTTTTTTCCAAACACTACAAACTTTTACAATTAAGAACTTTCTCTGAATTCACTTTAAAATATCACTTTTTAAAAATAGAGGCAATCACAAACACTCCATTAATCATGCACCATACCATGACTGGTCGAATTGATGGCTTTAGTTAGTAGACCAGGAGCATCCCAATTTTGAAAACGCAACTTAAGTTGCTTATGGCAAATAATCCTCTTGTAAGAGCATCACCATTCCTAATCCCGTAAAAATCATATTTTCTAGCATTCTTGCCTTTTAAATATTCTTACATAATTAATTTTTAAATAATCTCAAAATCCATTTATGCCTCCCAACCATCATCTTCAAATAATCCGCTTTTTTCTCCGTCCGACATTAACGTATTACACATACTTTTCAAATAATCTTAAGATAATCCGGATTCATATTTTGATCCCGGATTATTCTAGCAAATAATCTCATTAAATAATCAATGTCTCCCAATGATACTTCTCTAAAAAATCTGCCACGTCACTAATTTGATCCCTCAATAATCCTAACAATGAGGATGCCCTAAGAGTGAAAGTAATCACCAGGATGATGGTGAATAATTCATTAGTCAGTTTATATACAAGAGGAATGTACACTTATATGGTAAGCTAATCAAAGATACAAGGAAAGGAATTAATCCTATTAATGAATCATATACGATAGTATTTTCGAATAATCAGGAAGATTGTTTCGTATCTTTCCTTACACCCCCCCCCCCCCCAAGCTAAGCGTGGGATTAGAACGAATGCAAAGCTTGGTTTGAAATTGCTCAAAAAGAGGCCTGGACAGACTCTTAGTGAAAATGTTAGCAATTTGGAGTTGGGACGGCACAAAATGTGTGGACAGTTTGTTGGCTGCGACAAGCTCGCGAACGAAATGATAATCCAGGTTGATATGCTTCATACGTTTGTGCGCCGTTGGGTTCTTGATAAGGAAAACAACATGGGTGGAGCTAGGGGAGGGCCATCTCTGGCCCTAGCGCAGCCCAAATTTTAAAAATGTCTGTATTTTTAGTGTAAAAAATTCCGTGTAAAAAATTTTCAAAAAATATTCTTTGTATTGGCCCAGTCCGGCCTAGTGCTCTAGCTCCGCCCCTGGAAAACAGTACTATTATTGTCACAAAGTAGTTGAGGCGCCCGGGGAATAGACAATCAGAGATCTTTGAGCACATGAATCACCCAAATAACTTCAGCTGCGGCATTGGCCATAGCTCGATATTCAGATTCACAGCTAGAGCGGGAGACGGTCGGTTAGTTCTTAGCACTCCAGGAAACTAAATTTTCACCAGGATAAATAGAGTAACCATATGTGGAACGTCTCATCTCAAGACAACGAGCCCAATCTGCATCGCAATAAGCACGAATTTCAAGAGCGGAAGAGGGGAAAAAAATGAGACCATATTCAAGTGTGCCTTTGACATACATATCCCAGAATTCGTTTGACGGCCTGATAATGGTCCACAATTGGGGCTTGTAAAAATTGACTCACAGAATTAACGGCATAGGCCAAATCAGGCCTGGTAATAGTGAGATATTGCAGAGCACCAACCAAGGAACGATATAGAGTGTGCTCAGAAAATGGCACACCCGAGGTCAGAAGAGTTTGCCCAGCTGCGAGAGGAGTGGACACTGGTTTAGCATCAAGCATTTGAGCACGTGCATACTTGAATTGGCTAAGAAATAAGCCATCAGATACAGAAGTTACTTCCAGACCCAAGAAGTAGTTAAGAGGGCCAAGATCCTTGATAGAAAATTCCAAATTCAGACGATGAATGAATTTATGAATAACAGAGGAATCATTGCTAGTAAGGATGAGATCATCGACATAGACGAGCAAATAGAGTAAAATGGATCCCTTGTGAAAAACGAATAAAGATGTATTTGCCCTATTGCAAATGAATCCCATGTGGAGTAGAAAAGTACTGAGACGTTGGAACCAGGCACGTGGGGCCGCCTTAAGGCCGTATAATGCCTTCTTAAGGCAACAGACGTGATGAGGAAAACGCGGATCAAAGTAACCCGGAGGTTGCTCCATGTAGACAATCTCCATCAGAAAACCATTTAAAAAGCATTTTTAACATCGAGTTGGTGTAAAGACCATCCTCTATTAACGGCTAAAGAGAGAACAATGCGTACAATAGTGGCCTTGATGACGGGACTAAAGGTGTGAAAGTAATCTTGACCAGGCAGCTGAGTATAGCCCTTAGCCACTAAACGCGCTTTAAGGCGTTCAATCGTTCCATCTGCATGATACTTTGTATGAAAGACCCATTTAGACCCAACGACGTTGGATGATGAAGGACGTGGAACGAGATCCCAGGTATGATTATTACGAAGCGTAGATATTTCATCATCCATGGCAGCTAACCAGGCTGGAGACTTGGCGGCAGATTTATACCCTTTAGGGTCAGAAGTAGTCAATAAGGCATGTAAAAGTCCATGAGATCACGAATTGGGGGAAGAGATGGTTGAGCAAGGTAAGCGGCAGAGAACCCTAAGAGACTAGCGCCTAAAACACACAGAAACCAATGAGATTTATCAGTTTCACTAGCAGGGGCACCAATGGCAGTAATTTGGTGGCAGTAGGATGTGAATTGCTTTGCATAGTCATTGACTGAATTGGTTCCTTTTCTTAATGACTGAAGTTGATCCCATAGTTGCATCTCACGGGCTTTGGATACATGACAGTAGGCGGATTCAAGAGCAAGCCAAACGCTGCGAGACATATCACATCTGATAACTCCAGTCATGGCCTCTTCGGTTAAAGTGGATTGTAGGAGTCCACGAAGTTTCCGATCCTGCTGCATCCATTCCAAGTACTCGGGATTGGGAGAGGATTGCCGGGAGAAGAGGAAATGGTGGGCTGTGGTGCTTTAATGGAACCATCAAGGTAGCCGAACAGGTTTTGACTGAGAAGAAGGGGCTCAATTTGATTTTTCCAGAGAAGATAATTAGAAGAAGAAAGCTTAATTAGAGGAAGGGAAGAGCAGTATCAGCAGTGGGTGTGTTGCCGGCAGCCATGAGGAAATATGGCGAAGAGGATGAAGAGAGGATATGGTGTTGGCCTAAAAGGCTGATACCATGCAAGAGTGAAAGGAATCACCAAGATGATGGTGAATAATTCATTAGCCAGTTGATAAGAGCGTAGAGAGCAGCAAAGGAGAGCGGGCCCTAGGCCCTAGGGGAAACCCTAGGCGGCCATCCCCAACCTCGATCTGATTTTCAACTAGTAAACAGTTTTGGAAAATGATGACATTCTCTATGAAGTGGAAGATCTAATCAAAGGTTTTTCAATGCTTCCGTTCTTTTTTAGATTCTATATTGGAGGATTTTGGTCCGACTTCTTCATTGGTCGAGAATTTTGTCCGCTTAATCTGAGCATGTGGTATGTCATTCTTCTAGCAATATCTAGAGCTTATATATGTTTCTAATAAGTGTAATCAATCTGGTGAATCTTCGTTGTTCATGGTGGGTACAGCTTTTTCAACCTTGTTGTTCTGATGTTTAAAATATTCGCCCACCATACTAAACCACCGCCTCGCTCTAGGAAGAAGAATGATCAATTGGATCTCCTTTTCGGTGGCTGGTCAAACCGATACTTTAGAAAATTTCTACTCGACTGATTTATCTTTGTTGGTTGCTGGTCAAACCAATTCTCCCTTCCGGTGGCTAGTGAAGCCGGATCTTTTAGTTGTAATCTTTTATTTTCTCTTTGGAATAGTAAGAAGAGCAGCAAGGCTGTTAGACTAGACTACATTATTGCGAGGTTAGCGATCTGGAAGGATTCATTGGATCTGTTCCGTTCTATGTCTCATCCCATTGTAGTCTTAGGCTATTCATTCTCTTGTATCTTTGCTATCGATTAATAATAAATTAGTTATTTGATTTTCAAAAAAAAATCATTAGTCAGTTTATATACAAGAGGAATGTACACTTATATGGTAAGTGATGGACAGCGTACCCGGGGGGGTAGCTTATCCAGGGGGTTATTATGAGAATAACCTAGAGAGAAGTCAGAGCAAACAAGTAAGAGAGAGAGTCGATTGTATTAATGAACTCAAGATGTTCTAGTCCTTTACAAGAGGAATAGGGGCTGCTATTTATAGCAGCAATAAATGTGATGAGAGTAAATGTGTTAGTAATCTAACGGCCGAGGGGTCACCTCAATCGGGGTGGCACCGGCACTCGCATGTGCACCGCATTAAATGCGGTGGTTGGACGTGACACCACATTAAATGCGGTGGTTGCTTGTCTCCAAAGGATATCTTCGATGATTGAGCTGTTAGTCGAAGGCTCTCCCTGCGGCTGAGGGCTCTGTGTAGGCGGTGGCTTCCCTGATGCCGAGGGCACGAAAATGCCGAAGGCTCTTGATTTCTGCCATTTTCTATCAGTAGCTTCGTATGCTCAAATCTGGCTATCCTGTGAGTTTTGGAGCCTTCGGCCATATTGTCGAAGGCTACCCCAGGCGTACCGTGGGCTCCTTCGAGCTTGGGCCGCTGTGCTTTGGGCCTTTTGTGCTTCTTGGGACTGTGTTGGAGTAGTGGGAGTCTGTGGGCCGGGGGTTCCCGGGCCATATAGTCCATCAGAAATCTCCCACTCCATTTGCCGAAAGGTACTTGGAGAAAAAGGAGTAATTGCGGTGATTCTCCCGAAGGCTTCCTTGTTTGTTGGACGCCTTACTTGTCACTTTGCTCTCTGCTGTTTGCCGAGGGCATTCCCTCAGTCCCCCACATGTCGGGGGATGAGGGTTTCCTGGGTGGAAGTGCTCACAAGTTTGCATCTCATGTTGGTGTGAAGGCTGTGTCATCATCCCTTGTGTCTCTGTGAAATTTTGACAGCTTGCTCTTTTTCGAAGGGTGTATTGATCACCTGTACCCGAGTGGTTTCGTAGCTGATGTTACCCGAGGGCTGCATCGGTATTTACATATGTTTATTTCGTATGTGTAATTTTTGTTTTGTGTTGTTCCCGAGGGGTATGTCCCAGTCCCCCACTCCTTTAGGCCGAAGGCTATTCGGGTTGAAGGAGTTTAAAGTAATGTTTTGACCCGAGGACGTGTTCCTGTTGAGGGGTTCATAATATGTGACGGCCGAAGGCGTATGTTGATTTGTTCGAGGGCGTATAGCCCCCGAAGGGAGTTGTTGCCCGTGTGCCGAAGGGTGATAGCTGAGGCCATCCCTGGAATATAGCCGTTGGGATGTTACCGTTGGAGGCGGAGTCCACGTGGCAGTCTTTCGTTGGCTAAAGGGGGGCGGGCGCCACCCATTGGCCGAAACCGCGGCCTATAATGATGGGATTTTAACCCGAGGCCCAGCCTCACGGCTAACCACGGTTGAGGGCCTATAAATACCCAAGGTCGGACCTCATTTGGTTTTGTGCGTTTTGAAGTTGTGGCGAAGCTCTGCCGGTTTTTCTAGAGAGATAAAGTTTTTCCTTCGATCAAACCAAGATTTTCGAGGTCAGTTCTTCACTTTTCTTGAGTCTCCTTAGTATACTTTGCTTCCCCAATCTTAGATCTAGTGTTAGAGAACTTAGGGAGTTTTCCTCTCTTTCTTCAAACCCTTCTGCCTCCGTCTGTCACAATGTCTTCTAGAAGTGACTCCCATAATATATCGAAGGAGCCCTCGGTGCAATCTGAAAGTGCCTCCGACGTGGAGTCCTCGAGCGCCCAGCCTTCGTCAAATCATGACTCGGAGGTCACCGTTTAAATCCAGAACCGGCTCAGGACCGAAGCCAAAGCCGAAGTCGAGGAGTTCGAGCAAGTAATAGAGGATGAGGAGATGGCCCTTACAGTCCAAACCGCCGAGGAGGAAGAGGAAAAGGAGCGGTTGAAGGTGACTGTTGCTGTGTTGCCCCTTCGCAATGACGATGAAGCCGGGAGCTCTCGGCCCCTGAATCCGGAACCTCTTAGGGTTGCCCTGGGTAAGAGGAAGAAGAAAGTGAGGGCTGCCTCGAAGAAGAAGGAAGATGCGGCGGATGCGGGGAACACCGTCGACATACCAGAGGGTTACTCTTATTTGAACATCGCCGCCCTTGCATTGAAGGAAAGGGCCCTCCAGCAAGAGTACCTCACGACCCAATTTCTCGCCGGTCCCCAGGCACGTGTCATAGAGCCGAAGCCGGATGATGTTCTTTCTCGGGCTCCCAAAGGCTGCTTTGCGGTTCATCTGCTGTCCATGGATCTGGGCCTTCGATTTCCCCTCCATCCTTTTCTAATAAGGTACTTGAGGTTTGTGAAGCTGGCCCCTTGTCAACTCACGCCTAATAGCCACTCCGACATTGTTGGGTTCTTGTCCCTTTGTCGCTCCTGGTGAGTAGACCCATCATTGGATCTATTCTTCATGTGCTTCAACCTTTGCCGAGGGGGGCATACCAATAGCGAGGGCTTCGCCAATCTCCAACAGGTCCCGGAGTGGAGGTTGTTCTTCTAGATCTCTTCATCCCATAAAGGATGGAAGGACAAGTTTTGTTATGTACGCATGGCAGAGAATCCTTTCTCCACTCCTCTTCGCGACAATTTCCGGAGGCACCCGAAGGTAGGGAATGCTCTTCTCGCGAAGGAGGGGAAGAAATTAACAGCTAAACCGGTGGCTTCCGATGAACTGAAGACAATTAAGGACGCTACCCTCCCGGAAGAGCTGCTCCTATTGGGTTTCCGGCGGTTCCGTTTGGCGGGGGAGACTGACGAGAAGTACCATCCGATAGACCGGGTGTATGAGAGTACCGGAGGTGATTGTCGAAGGCTTCTAGTTCTGTACTTAGCATTTTTGTGTGTTTTTAGATCTGTAGCTTAACCTTGTGTGCTTTCCTTTCTTCCGCAGGTGCAGAAATGGACACAAAAAATTTTGCTAAGCTGAAGAAGCAATTGGCTAAAGAGCCAAAGAAGAAAAAGGAGGTGCCTCCCCAGCAGAGGCCTGTTGAAGATTTCTTCCTGAGGGAGGAAGTTGTGAAGGACCAAGGGGCTGAGGGCCCCCCCAAAAAATGTTGCCGAGGGTGCTGGTGCCTTTCAAACCAAGGTAGCAAAGAGAAAGGCGTCGGGCAAAGCCGCCATGCCCACCGGCAAGAAATCCAAGAAGGTCGTCGGAGTTAAGGATGCCCCCGTGATTGTCTCCGAAGGCCATTCATCTTCCGGCACCCCGGCGGTGGTGGTGCCCACTTCTGTCCAGCTCCCGGAGCAAGTGGGTGAGGGGGCCTGGCCTCGGGAGAACGTGCAGTTCTCCGTTAAGAAAGAGACCGCCATCGTGCAGTTTCTGAGCGGCGCCACCCCCCCGCTCGATAGATCGGCCCTCAGCCGATACGAGGACGAAGCCCTCGAATCCAAGCCTCTCCTTGCTTCTGTTACTGTAAGTGCAAAGTTTCCCTTAATCAATTGCACTTAGTCTTTTCAACGTGTGGTAATCTAACCCTTTGTTCTTTCCTTGTATGTTTGCAGGCCAGTGTAGCCCTCGGAGAATATGTCCGAAGGGCAGAGCAATTGCGCCTTCAGAAGGCGGAGTCCGACAAAGCCTTGAGGAAGCTCGTCGCGACTAATACCGAGGCCATCAGGAAGATGGCGACCCTGGAAGAAACCCTTCGGAAGGCTAACGAGGGGTTGAAGGCTGCCCAGAGGGAGAAATCCAAGGTTGAGGAGGCTGCCGCTGTTGCTGCCAAGTCCGCCGCGGAGAAAGCCGAGGAAGCTAAGAAGGAGGCCATTGCCCAGGCCGAGAAGGACGCCGTTGCGGCCTTTGTTGCCGACAGCTGGAAAGCCGAGGAACATAAGCCATGGGTAGCCTCGGTAGTTGAGGCTTTGGTGGATGGCTGGGCGGCAGGCCCCGGAGCTTTGTGGCTTGCCCGGAAGGGCAAAAGCTATTACGAAGGCGGTGAATACTTCACCCAAGCCAATCTCTACCGAAAGCTGGCCCGGCATCATGGCGTTAACCCGAAGGACTTTAAGCCCGAAGTTTATGGCCTCCCGCCCCTGCAGCCGGATGTCAGGATTCCCCTGCCCAAGGGTGAAGAAAGGGAGCTGCTCGAGGACTCTGAGCTAGCTAGATGTGGTGATGATGATGAAGGAGAGGCGGGGGAAGATGCCACCTCAAAGGCAGCTGATACTTAGAAAGTTTCCTTAGTAAAATTTTTGTTGTAATAGATGAGTAGGCCTTCGGCTCCGGCCTGTATGTAAACAAAACATCTTTTGGTTTAATCCGAATGAATATTTATGATTATGCCTTCGCCTTTATCCTTATGTATGCTTCTGCCTTTCCTTCATGTATGCTTCTGCCTTTCCTTCATGTATGAATGTATGTTTATATTGTCTCCCCGAGGGCCAACAAATTTAGGACTTAGGAAATTCTCTAAGTTGAAAAAATCGCGGGACCCTCGGCTACTGTTCACCTTCATCCATATGAAACCTAAAAGCCCTCATCCTGTAAAATTCTTAGTAGGTTCCAACAGATCTCATGTATTGTCCTCGTCCTGGTGGCTCAATTGAGATTCGTATGGTAGAGTTGCGGGGAACCACACACTTGTGGACTTAGAAAAATTTTCCAAAAGGAAACAGCCGCCATGCCTTCGGTAATTTGAGCCATTTGAATGGTGTAGTGACGAGCATAGCAGAGGGGTTCCATTTCGTGGACTTTGATAATTTTTTAGATTGTTCTTCAATAGTGTAACACCCCGGCCCCACCGGACCCGAGGTAGTTACTCCGGACCAATAGTACTGTCCCCACAAACCACCACGAGCCTTTACCGCGCACTTTGTCCTCACTCATGCGCGCCCTGAGAAACTTCCCAGGGGGTCACCCATCCCAAGACTACTCCCGTGCAAGCACGCTTAACTTTGGAGTTCTTGGGTGATGAGCTCCCTTAAAAGGAGATGCACCTCTGTTTGTATGAGTAGTACTATTAATCCGTTTATATTAAATCTCAAGTGTTACAATCACCCCCACTTAGGATCGCAACGTCCTCGTTGCGCCCTTAAACAAATCTCAATCACACCCCAGAATCTTTCCCCCTGCTAAGTGCCCGCCCGATATCCAACGGATCAACACATTGTCGCAGGGTTGCTCTGATACCACCTGTAACACCCCGGCCCCACCGGACCCGAGGTAGTTACTCCGGACCAATAGTACTGTCCTCACAAACCACCACAAGCCTTTACCGCGCACTTTGTCCTCACTCATGCGCGCCCTGAGAAACTTCCCAGGGGGTCACCCATCCCAAGACTTCTCCCGTGCATGCACGCTTAACTTTGGAGTTCTTGGCGGATGAGTTCCCGTAAAAGGAGATGCACCTCTGTTGGTATGAGTAGTACTATTAATCCGTTTATATTAAATCTCAAGTATTACAATCACCCCGGCCCCACCGGACCCGAGGTAGTTACTCCGGACCAATAGTACTGTCCTCACAAACCACCACAAGCCTTTACCGCGCACTTTGTCCTCACTCATGCGCGCCCTGAGAAACTTCCCAGGGGGTCACCCATCCCAAGACTGCTCCCGTGCAAGCACGCTTAACTTTGGAGTTCTTGGCGGATGAGTTCCCGTAAAAGGAGATGCACCTCTGTTGGTATGAGTAGTACTATTAATCCTCTTATATTAATCTCGGGTATTACAATCACCCCCACTTAGGATCGCAACGTCCTCGTTGCGCCCTTAAACCAATCTCAATCAAATCCCAGAAACTTTTCCCCTGCTAGGTGTCTGCCCGATATCCAACGGATCAGCACACTGTCGCACGGTTGCTCTGATACCACCTGTAACACCCCGGCCCCACCGGACCCGAGGTAGTTACTCCGGACCAATAGTACTGTCCTCACAAACCACCACAAGCCTTTACCGCGCACTTTGTCCTCACTCATGCGCGCCCTGAGAAACTTCCCAGGGGGTCACCCATCCCAAGACTGCTCCCGTGCAAGCACGCTTAACTTTGGAGTTCTTGGCGGATGAGTTCCCGTAAAAGGAGATGCACCTCTGTTGGTATGAGTAGTACTATTAATCCTCTTATATTAATCTCGGGTATTACAATTGTAACACTTGAGATTTAATATAAACGGATTAATAGTACTACTCATACAAACAGAGGTGCATCTCCTTTTAAGGGAGCTCATCACCCAAGAACTCCAAATTTAAGCGTGCTTGCACGGGAGTAGTCTTGGGATGGGTGACCCCCTGGGAAGTTTCTCAGGGCGCGCATGAGTGAGGACAAAGTGCGCGGTAAAGGCTCGTGGTGGTTTGTGGGGACAGTACTATTGGTCCGGAGTAACTACCTCGGGTCCGGTGTAACACCCCGGCCCCACCGGACCCGAGGTAGTTACTCCGGACCAATAGTACTGTCCCCACAAACCACCACGAGCCTTTACCGCGCACTTTGTCCTCACTCATGCGCGCCCTGAGAAACTTCCCAGGGGGTCACCCATCCCAAGACTGCTCCCGTGCAAGCACGCTTAACTTTGGAGTTCTTGGCGGATGAGTTCCCGTAAAAGGAGATGCACCTCTGTTGGTATGAGTAGTACTATTAATCCGTTTATATTAAATCTCAAGTATTACAATCACCCCCACTTAGGATCGCAACGTCCTCGTTGCGCCCTTGAACCAATCTCAAATCTCAATCAAATCCCAGAATCTTCCCCCGCTAAGTGCCCACCCGATATCCAACGGGTCATCACACTGTCGCGGGGTTGCTCTGATACCACCTGTAACACCCCGGCCCCACCGGACCCGAGGTAGTTACTCCGGACCAATAGTACTGTCCCCACAAACCACCACGAGCCTTTACCGCGCACTTTGTCCTCACTCATGCGCGCCCTGAGAAACTTCCCAGGGGGTCACCCATCCCAAGACTACTCCCGTGCAAGCACGCTTAACTTTGGAGTTCTTGGGTGATGAGCTCCCTTAAAAGGAGATGCACCTCTGTTTGTATGAGTAGTACTATTAATCCGTTTATATTAAATCTCAAGTGTTACAAATAGTTCTTGTGGCTAGCCCTCGGTCATGTCGAGTCTTTAAGTGGTTCAACTTCCATTTAGCATGTAGGAGGCTTGCCTTCGGCTAGAAGTCAGCTAGCAACATTGAAGCCATGGGCTTGCCGAGGGGTCTCAAATTGTGGACTTAGCCAAATTCCCACAATGTTTGAATAGATATTGTGGTAAGCCCCCGGATGCAGTTGGCCTAGAAAGCCTCCTGAAATAGTGATCTTCCTTGTTGTGGTCTTAGGAAAATTTGCACATTGTTCTAGTGGACTCCGTTGGTCTGTACCCTTTGGCGTATGAGAGATAGTGAAGCCCTCAGTTGTTCCCGTCAAGTTTGATTCGAATTTAGAGAACCTTCTCTTCGCTGCAAATTGGCTTTGATGTGGAGAGTTGTTCAATTTTTGAAAAGAAGCCTTCGGGGAAATAATCCTGTGGCGTTGTTTTATGTTGAAGAGCCTCCGGGAGCATGGCATCCAAGGAGTTCCTTCCGGCCCCCCTACATATTCTGCTTTTTTTTTACATGTTGTAGGAGGGGCATCAAAAAACTTGGTTTCTAGGAAAGGCTTGGCCTATGTGGGAGCCAACGGAACAAACTGTTTGCTCCCCCCTCGGGATTGACCTTCCGAGATCCCGAAGGGTTTGAGGGTCGTTTCCTTGGCCCGAGACATCGTCTGTTGCCTGCCTCCCCTTGGGGGATGGCGCGGAAAGCGCCTCGGTTTTGAAAGTCGTCCCCTCATCCCGAGACATGGTCTGTTGTCTGCTTCCCCTTGGGGGATAGCGCGGGGAGCGTTTCGTTTTTGAAAGTCGAATCCTGGGCCCGGGACATGGTCCGTTACCTGCCTCCCCTTGGGGGATGGCACGGAAAGCATTTCAGGGAAGGGTTTTAATTGTGTATGGAACACAAATGGCCGGGGGCACTTGGTACCTGCCGGAGCCGAGTGGTATTGTACCCCCCGTTTTTTTTTTGCGTATGTATGAGTATGCATGAAATAACGTATGCATGGGGGCGTCCTCGAGGGGAACGGCTTATCCAAAAACACTTGGTGTTTTGGGGGTGACGGGTATATTCCGTTTACTTGGTACTTGGTACCTCGTTTGATGATGTTACTTTTTATTCATCCTCATGGGAGGAGGGGGCCTTGGGCCGTTGATCACCCGTATAGGCGAATGAAGAGGGCTTGGCCTCTCATATGCCTTTTGTACTTGGTACTTTGTGGTTGAACACGTTTTTATTTTCCTGAGGAATAGGTGGCCTTAGGCCGCTGATGAAATACATAGGTGATGAGGGCTTGGCCGCTCATATATCATTGGTAGAACTTGACTAAATGATGTACGTTCCAATGCCTAAAGACTTCGGTCCCATTAGGGCGTTTCAGCCTATGTTTAAAAAACCGACCCGACCCGGCCGGGTTGACTCGGAACCCGGTGACCCGGACAAAAATCCGGTTCGGTTTCTTCAAAACCAGAAAATGGTCAAAAACCGGAAAAACCCGGCTGACCCGAAAAAATCCGATCCGGACCCGACCCAAGAAACCCGAAAAACCCCGGAAAACCCGATTTTCGGTCTTTTCCAAAAAAAAGTAATTTCTTTTTTAATTTTAATGCATTTTTTAAACCAATAAAATTGCAATTTCAATTCCCTAGAAAGAAAAACTATGTAATATATTTATATATTTATTTAAGAATGAAAATCATGCCAAATTATAATATAAATGTACAATACAAATAAAAATATATAATGAGAGTGTATATAATTATATGTTTATTATTATTATATAGACGTATAATCGTTGACCGGTTTTCCGGCTTTGACCGGGTTGATCCTCCGTGTCCGGGTTGACCCGTGACCCAGTCACATGACCGGGTCGCTCACCGGTCCGGTTTTTACAACATAGGTTTCAGCTTGTAAGTCCCCGGTTTGATGATGGCTGCGATGATGTATGGGCCCTCAAACTTTGCGGCCATCTTTCCACCTTCGGTGGGTTGGCTGGCCTCTCTCCGTCGGAGGACGTAGTCCCCCACTTGAAACTCTCGGGAGCGGACCTTGGCGTCGATGTATCCTTTCACTTGTCGTCGATAGTTTTCCGCCCTCAGGAAGGCCTGCTCTCGGCGTTCCGAAATGAGATGAAGGTCGAGAGCCATGTTGGCGTAGTTGACCTCAGGGTCGTATTGATCCACCCTTCGGGTAGGTAGAGTCACCTCAGTAGGAACCTTGGCTTCAAATCCATAACATAAGGAGAAGGGTGTTTCGCCTGTTGCTCGCCTAAGGGTAGTGCGGTAGACCCATAGGATGTTGTGGAGTTCTTCTACCCAGTCTCCCCCTTCGGCCTCAAGTTTCTTTTTTAGACCCTAAAGCAAAGTCCGGTTGGCGTTCTCCACTTGCCCGTTGCCTTGAGGGTAGGCAACTGAAGAAAATGTGTGTTTGATGCCCCATGCCTCTAGGATGGCACAGAAGGGGGCCGCCTCAAATTGAGTCCTGTTGTCGGAGATGATTTGTTGGGGGACGCCAAACCTTGTGAGTATGTTCTTGAGGACGCAATGACGGCACCTGGCCTCGGTGATGCTGGCAAGGGGCTCAGCCTCCACCCACTTGGTGAAGTAGTCAATGGCCACAATGATGTACCTGTTGTTGGAGGTACCCCTCGGCAGAGGGCCTACTAGATCAACTCCCCATCTGGAGAAGGGTATAGCCATGCTGATAGGGGTGTAGTTGAACGCTGGTCTGCCGGGGACCTTCTGAAAGTGTTGGCATGCGGTGCACCTTCGTTCGAGGTTTGCACAATTCTGGGCCATTGTGGGTCAGAAGTAGCCTTAAACTATGAGTCTTCGGGACATGGAGAAGGGTCCCTGATGAGCTGAGCAAGTGCCACTGTGTACTTCCTCCATTGCGACCTCGGCCTCATCTTAATGAAGGCACCAGAGTAAGGTGTCGTTGTAGAATCTTTTGTAGAGCCTACCGTTCTCGAGGGTGTAGCTGGGAGCCCTCAGCTTTGCTAATTTGGCGCGGGCCTCATCCTCAGGAAGTTGCCCCGTGGTGATGAAGGTGATGATGTCGGAGATCCAGTCCTCCGGCCTTAGGTGTATGTCCATGACGGGGCTCGCATGAATGCTGGATAGGCTGAGTTCTTCGATTCTTGCGATCTTGGAGAGGTGCTCAGAGGACTCAGCCGAGAGCTTTGAGAGAATGTCAGCCTCCGAGTTTTGAGCCCTCGGTATTTGAGTGAGAGAATGTGCCTCAAATACCTTGAGCAACTCATTGGCCGCTTCCTTGTATTGTTTCATCCTTCCTTCCTTGGCCTCATATTCCCCCGAAATTTGGCCCACGACAAGCTTGAAGTCACATTTGACGTGGATTTGTGTGACCTTCAGGTTTGCTGCCAGCCGAATGCCATAGAGGAGGGCCTCATACTCAGCCTCGTTGTTTGAGACCTTGAAGGAGAAACGGATCGCATAATAGGCCCGGAAGCCATCGGGTGTTATGAGAACTACCCCTCCTCTGCATGTTTTGGTAGTCGAGGAGCCATCGGTATAGAGGGTCCACCACTCGTCCAAAGGTGCTGAAGGCTCCTCATCCACCGCTGACCTTGCCGTGCATTCCGTCACGAAGTCTGCCAGGGCTTGGTCCTTGACGGAAGGCCTCGGACAAATGTTTATATTGTATTGGCTGAGGAAGATGGCCCATTTTACCATCCTTGAGGAACTGGTAGGGCTCCTCCTGAGGGCGCCGAGTGGTTGGTGTGTGAGCACTTGGACTGGGTGAGCTTGGAAGTAATGGCCTAGTTTCTTGACCGTCCAAACGATGGCTAGCACCGTTTTTTCCACGGGAGAGTATCCGAGTTCAGCCTCCCTGAGGGTTTTGCTAACATAGAAGATAGGCATGTTGGATGCCGTCTTCTTCCCGGGTTAGTACTGAGCTGATGGCAGCGGGGCTAACGCCAAGGTAAAGATATAAAGTTTTCCCCACCTTGAGTTTGGAGAGCACAGGGGGTGAAGAGAGGTACCTCTTTAGTTTGTCGAAGGCCTCCTGACACTCGGTTGTCCATTGGAAGCTCGATGTCTTCCTCATGATCTGGAAGAAGGGGAGGGCCTTCTCTGCTAATTTTGAAAGAAAGCGGTTGAGGGCCACATCGACCACTAAGCTCGATGTCTTCCTTCATGTTGCGTGGGGGCTCGATGTTGATGATAGCCTGGATTTTCTCGGGGTTGGCCTCAATACCCCTTCGGCTAACCATATAGCCGAGAAACTTCCCTCCTTGCATGCCGAAGGTGCACTTTTTAGGGTTCAACCAGGGATTGAACTTTTGCATGATGGCGAATATCTCTCGGAGGTCCTCGGCGTGGGGTTTTGACTGTTTTCTTTTGACGATCATGTCGTCAACATAGGTTTCCATGGTGCACCCTAGGATGGCTTGAAAGACTCTGGCCACCATGCGGGTGTAAGTAGCGCTAGAGTTCTTTAGGCCGAAGGCCATCACTAAGTAGCAGAAGATGCCTTCGGGAGTCATGAAGGCCGTTTTTTCATCATCCCCCTCATGCATGCAAATCTGGTGATACCCTCGAAATGCATCAAGGAAAGACATGATCTCGCATCCCGCTGTTTCATCTACCAATTGATCAATGTTTGGCAGAGAGAAAGGATCCATGGGGCACGCCTTATTCAGATCCGTGTAGTCTACGCACATGCGGAAGGTAGGGGGCTTCTGTGCAAGGACCACATTTGCCAATCATGAAGGGTATTTACCTCCCGGATGTGTCCGATGGAGAGGAGAATGGCGACCTCTTTCTTGACAAAGTCCCTTCTTGGCCGAGGGGGGCCTTCTTCTTTGTTGCACTTGTTTGGCCGAAGGGTCCACCGCCAGGCAGTGAGTGATGATCCTTCGGTGGATCCCCGGCATATCCTCCGCCCCCATGCAAAACAATGGAGTAGGCGCAGAGGGCTTCAGTGATGCCGGTCTTCAAGTCTTCGGGGAGCTTGGCTCCAATCTTCAAGAATTTCTCCGGCTTGGCCGGATCGAGTACTAAGTCTTCGGTTTCTTCGGCAAGCTCAGCCCTCGGCCTACCCTCTTCTTCCTCTAAGGCATTGGTAGTGATTGTATCAACACGAAGTTCAGTTTTACTAACCTTCTTGGTGAATTGAAGGTAGCAAGCCCGAGAGAGCTTCTGATTCCCCCTTGAGTAGCGGATGCCGGTAGGTGTAGGGAACTTGAGGCAAAGGTGCCTCATGGAGATGACGGACTCCAAGTTCTCGAGGGCAAGCCGACCGAGGATGATGTTATGTGCGCAGTCGAGGTTGACGAGGACGAATTCCACTTCGAGCTTGGCCCTGTGGGATCCGTCGCCGAACTCGACAATCAGGGAGATGACGCCCTCGGCGTCGATGCTGTCCCCTGTGAATCCGAAGAGGGGAGTTCTGATGTGTCGAAGGGATCCCATATCGAGCTCCAGTTCTCGAAAAGTGCTGAGGCCTGAGATACATCACGTTGATGGAGCTACCAGTGTCAACATAAGTGCGGACGATGACAGTGTCATTGATTGATTTCTGTATGGATGACGAGGGCATCCCTATGAGGTAAAGAACCCGGGAACAGGTCCGCATCTGTGAAATAGATAGGATCCGCCCTCGGCCTCTTGGTTGGGGGCATGTGATTGACCTCCCCAACATAGAGGGACTGAGCCCACTTCTTCCTTTGGCTTGTGGAATCCCCACCGGTGTTGCATCCGGTTATCATGTGGATGTGGCGCTTGTACTGGTGTTGGGGGTCCTCCTCCTCGCTGAGGTTCCCAATTTCACGCTTCTTCCCTTTTGGATTTCCCAAGGGACTGGTGTTCGGGTTTACCCACTTGTTTGCCTTCGGCGGGGGCCCTTGGTGATGAGGGGATCCTTGAGGAGGAGCGCCCCTGACGAATTGGGACAAATGGCCCGCCTGTATCAACCTTTCGATGTCTGCCTTCAGCTGATGGCAGTCATCAGTCCTGTGCCCTTGATGGCGACGAAAGCGACAATAAGGTTCGTTGGGATTGACGGCATATACCTCTAAGGGTGCGCGCGAATCTCGCTCCACAAGGCCTCTTTCCTCCGCGTAGTCCAAGATGACGCTGATGGGATGCGTCAAAGGGGTGCACGGGCGTTCTAGGAGGGTAGGCTGTGCCCACGCCCTTGGATTGTTCTTGTAGCCGCCCCCGGGGGACATCATTGTACTGTGCTTCACGGTTTGCCAGAGGGGGTGGCCCCCCGGGGCGATTTCTACCCTCATTTTTGTGTGAAGGCTCCGGATTGCGGCGATCTTTTTCAATCTCCCCGGCCTCGGCGTATTGCTCCCCCTGCTGGAGGGCCTTCGTATAATCGCGGGGGGGGGGGGGGGGGGGTCAGTAATAGGGCTCCTAGAGAAATTACCGTTGCGGAGGACTGTGTGTAATAGGGCCATCAAAGTTCTGTCGTCGGCGCCATCGACCTCGATGGAGGCTTGCCTCCAGCGTTCTAGGAAACTCTGAAGGGTTTCCTCCTTCTATTTCCTTACGTTCATTGTGTGAGGAAGTGGTGGGAAAGCTCCTGCCACGAATCTATGCTGCCTTCGGGCAATCGGTTGAACCCTTCATACGTCGGTCCCTCCAAGGTGGAAAGGAACCAACGACATAAGTATTCATCCGAGGCCCCCATCATCATCATGCTATTTTGATACCTGTTGTAGTGTTCTTAGGGATCCGTCTACCCCTCATATGGTTTGATGGGCTGTCCTCAATGTTCTAAAAGGCGCTAGGCGCTAGTCGGGCGCCAGCCCAGCGCCTAGCGCCTAGGCGGTTAGGCGGGCGCCTAGGCGGTTAGGCGGGCGCCTAGGCGGGGACTAGTCGGAGACAAAAAAATTGCATTTTTATCTATATTTTTGCATAAACATGATAAGTAATATTGTGTTTTTGTATATATAAAATCCATATATACATATACATTAACAAACATGAATGATATAAAATATCACATGTAATCATAAGTAGTATATGATAACTAATCACTTAACTTCATTATGTTATAAATATAAATAATGATGAAATTTAGGTATATATAGAAACATATGTAGTTTTATCTTAATCTATAACTTCATTTCTTTATATCCATGGCAAAATCTAAAGTACGTATATCGCTTAGAAAATTAAAATTAAAAAGTAAAGTAATGTTTGACGAATCTAGACGGCCTAGGCGCGGCCGATTAGGCGCTCTAGGCGGGCAACTAGGCTTCATAGGTGGCCGACTAATTCACATAGACGACTAACCAATTAGTCGGAGCGCCTAGACGAAAATCGGGGCGCCCGACCACCGCCTAGCGCCTAGGCGGGGACTAGTCGGACGTCTAGGACGATTTTTAGAACAGAGGCTGTCCTCGATACTTACCGGGGATCTGAGCCGCCAACACCCAGGGATTCACCTGAGCCTTTGGCAAACTTGCGTTTCATTTTCTCCATTTGTGCTAGTATGGCGGCGTACTTTGGATCTGCCTCCAAAGTCGAAGCGGGGGGCGTTTGGCGTGCCTCCTTCTCCTCCAGCTGGCGTCGGAGGGCCTCGATGATCTCATCTTTGTGATCCCTCGGGGTTGCCCCTTGGGATTTCGCCCGGAATGATTGGGAGTGGTTGATCTGGTGCCTGACATCATCCGCGTGGAGGAGGCCTTTGCCTTTGTTAAGAGGGGGAGGGCAATCCTCGGCCCCCGAAACGGAACCTCCACTTTCTTGTGGCCTGCTAATTGCTTTGCCACTGAGGCGGTCTTGGACCCCTCGGCGTTCAGGAGCTCCCCCCAACCTCTCAAGGGTAGAGGTTCGGGGCTTCTCCTTGTCCGCGTAACGTTTGTCTTTGGATTGAGCCTCTTGGGAGGCGGTGTCTTGTGACATGACCCCCTCGGCGTTTCCAACCCGCATGGTGGGGTTGTTGAACAGAGGAGGGGGTGGTGGAAAATGGATAGCATTTCCTCCAAAATAGGGTTGGAGGGGCTCTTGAGAAACAAAGGCACCGGAATTTATCGCCAAGTTTTGGACGAAGGACGCGAAAGCGGCCTGAAGATCGATGGTTGGAGCCGGAGGGGGAACTTGGTTCTCACTCCGATCCTTCCTTCGGTTATCAAGGCCGATACGGGCATCGGGGCAGCTTTCTGCAACTGCTGACGGAGGTCAGTGGCGGTCTGCTCCAATTCAAGGATAGTACCGCCCTCGGGAACCAAGAGCCTGTTGGAGGCTTCGGCTCCGTTGACCTCTTCGAGGCCCAGGTTGTTTTCCTCGAGGGTTTTGGATTGGTTGCGTGTTCTTCCCATTTTGGTAGGTGCTTTTTGTTTGGTGAAGGAGGGGGGGGGGGTTTCTTACTTGATTGTTCGGACCTCTAAACGAGAGCACCAAATGATGAACAACGTACTTGGGGGGTAGCTTATCCGGGGGGTTATTATGAGAATAACCTAGAGAGAAGTCAGAGCAAACAAGTAAGAGAGAGAGAGAGTCGATTGTATTAATGAACTCGAGATGTTCTAGTCCTTTACAAGAGGAATAGGGGCTGCTATTTATAGCAGCAATAAATGTGATGGGAGTACACGTTTCAGTAATCTAACGGCCGAGGGGTCACCTCAATCGGGGTGGCACCGGCACTCGCATGTGCACCGCATTAAATGCAGTGGTTGGACGTGACGCCACATTAAATGCGGTGGTTGCTTGTCTCCAAAGGGAATCTTCGATGATGGACCTGTTAGGCGAAGGCTCTCCTTGCAGCCGAGGGCTCTGTGTAGGCGAAGGCTTCCCTGATGTCGAGGGCACAAAAGTGCCGAAGGCTCTTGATTTCTGTCATTTTCTCTCAGTAGCTTCGTATGCTCAAATCTGGCTGTCCTGTGAGTTTTGGAGCCTTCAGCCATATTGTCGAAGGCTACCCCAGGCGTACCGGGGGCTCCTTCGAGCTTGGGCCGCTGTGCTTTGGGCCTCTTTTGCTTCTTGGGCCTGTGTTGGAGTAGTGGGAGTCTGTGGGCCGGGGGTTCCCGGGCCATATACTCCATCAGTAAGCTAATCAAAGATACAAGGAAAGGAATTAATCCTATTAATTAATCATATATTTTCTAATAATCAGGAAGATTGTTTCGTGTCTTCCTGATAGCACTACAATTCTAAGAAAAAAACTCCCGCTCACTCAACTTTTAGTACCACCCGTCAGATGTCGGTATAGTGAATCCTCTCCTTAATCATCTCCTTAATAGCACTACCATTCTAAGAAAAAAACTTCCGCTCACTCAACTCTTACGGGCTGTTTGGATGAGGTGTTGAAGAGTGTTAGTAATGGAAGTGTTAAAAAGGGTTAGTTTTAAGAGAAATGGTCCTCAATAGGACTAAAAAATTGCTTATTGACCCGTATAGGACCATGAACTTTTTTACTCCTAAATAAGACTTTTTTTTTAACTTTTCTACCTCTTTTGCCCCTGATTTAATTACTCGTACTTGAATCCAATTAGTCACCCGATAATGCGTTCTTCTCCGGAACCGCAGCCCATGAGCAAGAGGGCGTTCGGCGGTGGAGCACACGACGGATTAAAATCTGAATTTCGATCCTCCTCGTTTCTAGAGTTTACCGCTGGATTTTGGTTTTCTTGCAAGACCAAACCATGACTCAGTTAGAGAATACGGCACTCAAAGATTCGTTACCTCCCTCATCTTTGCTGTCTGTACTTTTCACTTCTCCAGCGCTTTCCTTTTTTTCCTCATCGCGGACGTGACGTCGTCAACGGAGCAGGAAGGCAATAATCTGAAATATCGGAAGACGAATCTGATGTAGTGATGTTACCCAAACATGTGATGAATTGCATCACACCTTTCTTAAACTATAGACTCCCGCTGATGCGTATGATGACAACATCTGCTGTCTTGGATTAATTTAAAGAGTAATTGTTCCATTTTAATATATGTATAAGTGAGTTTTTCTTTTGTAGCAGACTTGTTCGATGAAATGCCCGTTTGAAAGTTCTCCATGTTTTGCATTTTTTACTCCAGGGCTGCAGCTTTCTCACGACAATGAGTTATGTGCTACGATAGTATTAAGGTTTATTAATGTTTTTCAATTGATAGTTTTTAGCCGTAATGGGTATTTACTTCACCACTAGATAGTTTGTTTTCTTTACAATTTCTTATTCATAGTTAATATACTACGGAGTAGTAATTAGTAAATTGATTGAGTACTGATTGAGGATTGAGGAATATTCCTCATTTGTTAAGTTAGGATGTTTTTACTTGGACTGTAATTTGCTGGTCTGGTCTGGTCTGGTCTGATCTGGTCTGGTCTGGTCTGGTCTGAACTGGTCTGGTCTGGTAAGGTCTGGTTTCTTTGTATTTTTATAACTATCCAAGTCTGGTCTGAACTGGTCTGGTCTGGTCTGGATTGGTCTGGTCTGGTCTGGGGCAAATTACAGTCCAAGTAAAAACATCCTTAGAGCTTGAAACTTGAAACTGTTGTTTTATGTTGTAGATTTAATTTGTTGCATATTGCAGAGTTTCCCGAATTTGGACTGTGTATATATATATGGATACTATTTTAAAGAATGACATTGATTTTTGAAATAGTATTGGTTTTTAAACAATTCCAATGACATTAAACTACATTCTTGTATAATGGCATTGTATTACAGTTACAATGTCAATGCTATAAAAATTAACAATGCCAATGACATCGAAAATATTGCCTTTGTATAACATTGAAATTATTTTTAATAATGTCATTTTCATAATGATTGACACTTTCTCGATATTATTATTAACATTCTTACAATGTCATTTTTATAGAATTGTCAAGACATTGTCTCAATTTAAACAATTTGAGTGTCGTATAATGACATTGTGATACAATGACGTTATAATACATGTTTAATAATGCATTTTTTCTACAAAAAAAAAACTTTAGCACTATAATGATTGACATTGTCACAATATTATCATTGATATTAACATTATTATAATGTCTTTTTTATGACATTGCCATTGTTAATTTCTTATAACATTGACATTGTCATTACAGTCATTAACATTGACATTGACATTGTCACAGTTTTAACATTAAGACCGTGAAAAAATAGACAATATAATGCTATTAATGATAAAAATGTTAATAAATTATACTCGTATTACATTTTCTTTTTCCTTTTTGTTATTTTTATTTCACACATTGGTTGACAATGACATTGTAACGATAGTCATTAACAATGTCATTATTACAATGTCATTATTTACAACATTGACATTGCTGATATTTGACATTGTGACATTCTCCTGACATTGTGACTTGTTTTTTTTTACATTTTGAAGATATTTATTATATTGTGATAACGTTTATAATGATAATAGTGTTTGACATTGTGAAATTTTTTACATTATAACATTTTCCTACATTTTGGCAATGACCTTGCCATTATTTACAACATTGACATTGACATTGTCACATTTTCTCGCATTTCGACAATGTTTATACTTTCCGACATTGTTCGTTGTGACAATGTATATAGTGGCGATTCTACATTGTGACATTTTTTTGGCATACTACATAGAACATTTTCTACATTTTGGTAATGACATTGTCACGACATCATTGACATTATCTTTATTACAATGTCATTTTTCATAATATGACATTGTCATTGTCACAATTTTTGACATTGTGACATTTATTCATATATTTTGACAATGTTTACAATATTCTAACATTGTTTGTTGTGACAATGTTTATAATACATTTTTTACATTGTAACATTTTTAGAGATTTTGGCAATGATTTTATGGTGACATTATTTGTTTTGACAATATTTATAATTGTGATATTATTCATCGGCAACAACATTATTGAAATTATTTCTAAAATTGTGACATTTTCATGACATTGTTATTGTTTTTAAAAAATAACAATATACATAGGTAGTACTCCGTATTACATTATCATATACTTCGTATCATGACATTAAATAAATAATCATGTCAAAATATGAAATTTCCAAAAATCCATTTAATTTAAACAATCTGCAAAATTGAACAAAACAATAAAAGGAAAAGTGATACGCATAACTACACTACAAAATCAAAGTAAAAATTAATAAGAAACGTTCGAAGAGAACCAGTAATGAAAGAGAGAAGGAAGACAGTGCTCGTCGGCGAACCCCAGAAAAAGAAGCAAAGCAGCAGCCGGCTTAGAAAAAAAAGAGGAGAGGAGGAGGAGAAGAAGAGGGTGGTTGTCCGTCTTGTCGGCGACCACTCGGGTAACAGCTTGCACCGGCGACTTCCGTCGAGAACCAGCTGCAGACCGGCGGTGAACGCAATTGCGGTGACTTGCAACCGATGAGAATAAGATAAATCAGGTCCCCAAATGTCTCAGGGTAGTTGTCGGGTAAACTCGTACGGAGGATGGTGCTTGAGAGCAGAGTATGCGGCTGTGTTTGAGAGCAGAGTATGCGATAGGGGTGGGTTCGGTTTATGCGGTTCGGTTTTGACCTAAAACCAAATGTAGAATCAAACTAAAAACTTCGGTTCGGTTCGGTTCGGTTTGTTCATATTTTTTGTCCAACCACGGTTGATTCGGTTCGGTTTTGTTCGGTTCGATTTCGGTTTTTTCGGTTTTAAACCAAAAGACACATACTTTCTGAAAAAAGAAATGACGTGCAATTGTGCAAAATAACCAAAGTGCAGGAAAATAAAACACAAAGTACTGAAGAAAGTCAATTCCTGCCTTACAATTTAAATAAAGTGCACTAAACATTAGTGCATGACACTTAAAAGTTAAGCGTAGTAAACTTGGATATAGTGCAGCAAAATAAAATGCAGTCCCAACTGAAATCAAAATAAAATGCAGTCCCAAAGGGAGGTCCGCTCATTTTTGCTTCACATCTTGAATCGAGAGAGCAAAGTGGAGAGCGGGTATTCGTGTGGAGGAGTAATCTCGTATTATTATTATTATTATTATTATTATTATTATTATTATTATTATTATTATTATTATTATTATTATTATTATTATTATTATTATTATTATTATTATTATTATTATTATTATTATTATTATTATTATTATTATTATTATTATTATTATTATTATTATTATTATTATTATTATTATTATTATTATTATTATTATTATTATTATTATTATTATTATTATTATTATTATTATTATTATTATTATTATTATTATTATTATTATTATTATTATTATTATTATTATTATTATTATTATTATTATTATTATTATTATTATTATTATTATTATTATTATTATTATTATTATTATTATTATTATTATTATTATTATTATTATTATTATTATTATTATTATTATTATTATTATTATTATTATTATTATTATTATTATTATTATTATTATTATTATTATTATTATTATTATTATTATTATTATTATTATTATTATTATTATTATTATTATTATTATTATTATTATTATTATTATTATTATTATTATTATTATTATTATTATTATTATTATTATTATTATTATTATTATTATTATTATTATTATTATTATTATTATTATTATTATTATTATTATTATTATTATTATTATTATTATTATTATTATTATTATTATTATTATTATTATTATTATTATTATTATTATTATTATTATTATTATTATTATTATTATTATTATTATTATTATTATTATTATTATTATTATTATTATTATTATTATTATTATTATTATTATTATTATTATTATTATTATTATTATTATTATTATTATTATTATTATTATTATTATTATTATTATTATTATTATTATTATTATTATTATTATTATTATTATTATTATTATTATTATTATTATTATTATTATTATTATTATTATTATTATTATTATTATTATTATTATTATTATTATTATTATTATTATTATTATTATTATTATTTTCCCTAGTCTTTTTTTTCGTGTTTTTTTATTCTTTTATCCTTATATATATAAACATTATTTTTACCCTTTAAATTTTATCATTTTTCATTCCGTTTTATATTATCTTTTTTTATAATAGCTTATTTTTTAATATTCATTTTCTTTCTTTTTCTTTTGGTGGTGATATCATGTATCGATTCATGTTAGCCGACCCCAATTTCATTTGAGACTAAGGCTTGGATGTTGTTGTTGTATCTTGAATCGATCTACCATGTCTTCGACGGCAGCTCCTTTTTTCGAGAGCTAAGCCTCTTACATTTTAGGTTAAAAGATTATGGAGTACTGGACTCGTAAAAAGTCTCTTACACTTTCGGTCTTGAGCGTTGACCACATGACCGGCCATATACTCCATATAAAATAAATGATTTTTTTATATTTTTAAATATTTCAGTTTTTTCGGTTCGGTTCGGTTTTGAGGAGTCAAAACCGAAATCGAAACCAAACATGTTCGGTTCGGTTCGGTTTCTTATGTTCGGTTTCGGTTTTTCATCGGTTCGGTTTATTTGGTCGCGGTTTGATTTGATTCGATTCGGTTTTCGGTTTTCGGTTCTACGAACCCACCCCTAGTATGCGACCAGGTATTTTTGGGAGAGCAATCTTAAAAAAATTGGAGTGTTAGTAAATGTTTAAAAGTGCTAAAGTAAAACCTCCCTAACACTCCTATTATGTGACTTTTTTAACACTCCAAATTGGAGTGTATTGAAGTGTGGGACATATCTTACCCCTTTGCTGCTGTCGTTCTATCTCCATTGCCATCTCCCGTAGTCCCGTTTCCCCCACCTGCCATGGTCTTTGTTAATTTTTTTTCCAAATCAATTCTTATCTCCAAATCAATTCTAATCTAGCCTCCTTCTTCTTGTAGCTATATATAATACAGGAGTTCTCTTTCGTTCGGTCTCTTGGTCGAGCTACACACACTTGAACTGAGAAATGCAGAAATTTGATGAAGAATTACCAATTTACAAGAGCTACAACAGTAGATGTTTGAACCCTTTTTCTCAAATCCAATCCGCAATCAGTACAACTCCAGTTAGTTAATACAAATTAAGAAGCTTTGCCAAATCTAGTCTAAATGTTGAGATGGATGCTAAAAACAATACTTCCATTGAGAAAATACGAAAATGAATTTCTAGCAGATGGCTTTCCTACTTCGGACTGTTCAAGGCTTCTCGCATGTATATCTGCTCCAGCCTAGGAGTATGAGATAATTATTCTAGGTATGACTAAAAGTCTACCACATTTCCAATCTATGACCTATGTAGTTTTTTATCCAAACTAATACTCCCTCCGTCCCGAAAACAACTTCTCGGTTGGACTTTCACACACTTTTAAGAAATAAATTTGACTTTACTGTAGAGTGCACTGTTTTGCACTGTTTAAACACTGTTTGGCACTGTTTAAACGCTGTTTGGCACTGTTTATCACTTTTTTTATGTAGATAATTTGCCAAATAAGGAAAGTATTGAAGTGTGAAGTTAATTTTGGGACATCCATTTAAGGAAAGTGGGAAGTTGTTTTCGGGACGGAGGGAGTATTTAAATTAATAATTTTAAAATGATTTCGTAATTAATAAATAAATAAATACTACCTCCGGTTTTTTTTAATCTTCACAGTTTGACTTCACACAAAATAAGGAAAGAAATTTGACTTTACTGTAGAGTACACTGTTGAGGCACTGTTTGACACTGTAGAGACACTGTTTGGCACTGTTTTGATGTAGATTTCTTTGCCAAAAAAGGAAATCAGGAAGTGTGAAGTTTATTTTAGACCGTCCCAAAAAGGAAAGTGTGAAGTTTATAAAAACCAGAGGGAGTATTTTTTATGGACTAATATACCCTTTAGTTATGTCTATAAAACCCTAACCTCTAACTTTTTTTCTCTAACCCTAGTCTCTAGCCACCCATTGCCCGCCTGCCGCTCCCTTCCCACCGCACGGCCACCAGCCGCCTGCTGCCGCCATCCAGCCTCCTATTGCCGCCGTCCAGCCTCCTATTGCCGCCGTCCAGCCTCCTGTTTCCGCCGTTTAGCCGCTCCCCCCTCCACTTCCTCAGTCCATTCTCTGTGATTTCTGTCTCGTTCTATGCCGACTTGGTCCTTTCCCAGAATTTCGATTGCGAGGAAGCCACGAAACAGGTCGGAGAGAGCTTTGGTGAAGGAGTGTTGGTGGTCGTAGTAGTGCTGCTTCGTCCGTGCGACTGTAGGAAGCCTTTGTGCATTCAATTGATTTTGCCTGAGGAGGTTAATTGTGTGGTCGTAAATCGTAATATGACTTTTGGTAGCCATGCGTTGTATGTCATCCATTCATTCAATGATGGTGTCATATAATTATGGAATCCAACGCAATCAACTCTCAAACTGTTGTGAAATTAAGAAGATGAAGACTTAAATAAAGAGATAGATATATTGATAATAACTTCTAAATAACTTCTTCTTAATCTAACTGAGAGTTTCTTAGTTTCTGAATTCCTGAATGAATTTACAAGGCTTCACCAAGCTCCTATTTATAGTGATTGAGCTTGATGATTAGTCATCTAAAGGATGACTCTACAGATTTGGTGGCAATAACAAATTGAGCCATCTGTTCTAAGTTGGTTACAAGGATTGATGCTAGATTAGTGTCCTGATTACAAGGATGAATAATTCACACCTGTAATTCCCATGATTTTACAACACTCCCCCTTGAATGTTCATCCTTGAATAGTTATTTTGTTATTATGAAAAATTAGTGTGAAAGTTAAGGGGTAAAGTTTACGACATATGATGTCGTTGTATTTGGATGTACTGTCTCGTTAAAAACCTTATCAGGAAAAACCCAGTGGGATAAAAACCTGATGAAGGAAAAAAAAGTGCAATGCATTCAAATACTCCCCCTGAATTTAGCATAAATTATGAAGGCGGCGCATGCCGATTTTCTGTACAAGTTCTATGAACTTCTTCAAGGGCAATGACTTGGTGAAGAGATCAGCCGGATTTTCACTGGATCTGATTTGTTGAATGTTGATCGTCCCTTCTTTCTCCAGATCATGAGTAGAGAAGAACTTTGGTGATATGTGTTTCGTTCTGTCTCCTTTGATATAGCCTTCTTTAATCTGAGCTATGCACGCAGTGTTGTCTTCGTAGATCACAGTCGGGTGACAAGTAATAAGCTTCATACCGCATTCATTTTGGATGTGTTGAATCATAGACCGCAACAACACACATTCTCTTCCGGTTTCATATAATGCAATTAACTCCGAATGATTTGATGATGTAGCTGTCAATGTCTGCTTCATAGATCTCCATGAGATTGCGGTGTTACCATAAGTAAATACGTACCCGGTTTGTGATTTTGCCTTTTGAGGATCTGATAAGTATCCAGCGTCTGCATATCCGATTAAAGCAACTTTTGCATCTTTGTGGTAGAATAAGCCGAGATCAACTGTACCACGTAGATAACGGAATATGTGCTTGATCCCGTTCCAATGACGTCTTGTTGGGCATGAACTGTACCTAGCTAATAAATTTACAGAAAATGCAATATCTGGTCTAGTATTATTAGCTAAATACATTAAAGCTCCGATAGCACTCAGATATGGTACTTCGGGACCGAGTATATCTTCGTCGTCTTCTCGTGGACGGAATGGATCATCGTGTATGTTGAGAGATCGAATGACCATTGGTGAAGTCAAAGGATGAGCTTTGTCCATATAGAATCTCTTCAACACTTTCTCGGTGTAATTGGATTGGTGGATGAAAATTTCATTCTTCAAATGCTCAATTTGAAGTCCGAGACAAAATTTGGTTCTCTCGAGATCTTTCATTTCAAATTCTTTCATAAGATATTTTGCAGTATTTTCAATTTCATCGGGAGTTCCAATAATATTTAAGTCATCAACATATACTGCAATTATGGCGAATCCCGAATTTGATCGCCGAATGAAAACACATGGACTAATCGGATCATTCTTATATCCTTCTTTGAGAAGGTATTCACTGAGACGATTATACCACATTTGTCCAGATTGTTTTAGTCCATACAATGACTTTTGTAATTTAATGGAAAACATGTCTCGGGGTTTCGAGCTATAAGCTTCAGGCATTTTAAATCCACCGGGAACTTTCATATAAATGTCTGTATCAAGTGAACCGTATAAATATGCGGTCACTACATCCATTAGGCGCATTTGCAGCCTTTCAAAAACAGACATGCCAATGAGAAACCTTAATGTAGTTGCATCCACTACTGGAGAATAGGTTTCTTCATAATCAATTCCCGGCATTTGAGAAAAACCTTGGGCAACAAGTCGGGCTTTATATCTAACAATTTCATTCTTTTCATTGCGTTTATGCACAAATACCCATTTAAAACCCACAGGTTTTACGCCTTTTGGCGTAGGGACTATCGGTCCAAAAACATCACGTTTTTCAAGTGATTTTAATTCAGCCTGAATAGCTTCATTCCATTTTGGCCAATCGTGTCGTTTCCGACATTCTTCTATTGATGTTGGCTCATTGTCATTGTTTTCATTCATAACATTTGTGGCAACGGCATAGACAAATATCTCATTAATATCAATATCTTTTCGATTCCATTGCATTCCAGTAGAAACGTAATTTATTGAAATTTCATAATTATCAATGTTTCTATCAGTATCTGGAATATCTTCCTCATTTAAGGAAGTTGAATCATTATTTGAGATGTTTGTTTTGTCAATATCATTTTCTACGCCAGTATTTTCAATTTGTTCATTTTCTTGTTCAGAAGGATGAACATCTTTGGCATCACAGATCAATTCCTGCCTTTTAGTCTTTCTTAGTTTTATGTCTTGTGATCCAAGTGGCCTGCCACGCTTTTTGCGTATAGAAGAATCATTTGCAAGAGATTTTTCAGAATTCTCCGCTGGAATTTCAATTCTGGCAGGGGCATTCATAGCAGGAATATGTGACTTTGTCACTTTCTTTGTGTTTGTGAATGCATCAGGCAACTGATTTGCAACATTTTGTAAATGGGTTATCTTTTGCACCTCTTGCTCACATATATTTGATCTAGAATCAAGGTGTGATAATCCTGTTGCATTCCATGTTATTTCTTTCGTACTTGGGTCCGATTTATTAGTTTCTCCCCCTAAGGTTGGGAATACTGTCTCATTGAAATGACAGTCAGCGAACCGTGCGGTGAATAAGTCACCAGTCATCGGTTCAAGATATTTGATTATTGAGGGAGATTCAAATCCAACGTAAATTCCCAACCTTCTTTGAGGACCCATTTTGTACGATGAGGTGGAGCAATCGGAACATAAACAGCACAACCAAATATTTTTATGTGTGTTAAGTTTGGCTCTTGTCCAGTAACTAATTGCATTGGGGAATATTCATGATATGCAGTCGGTCTAAGCCGAATTAAATTTGCTGCATGCAAAATAGCATGTCCCCAAGCTGATGAAGGTAAATTACACTTCATTAATAATGGTCTAGCGATTAATTGTAACCGTTTAATCAAAGATTCAGCAAGACCATTTTGTATATGAACATGAGCAACAGGGTGCTCCACATCAATCCCAATCGACATACAATAGTCGTTAAATGATTGGGAAGTAAATTCTCCTGCGTTATCAAGTCGGATTCTCTGTATAGAATGATCCAGAAAATGAGCTCTTAATCGTATAATTTGAGCAAGGAGTTTAGCAAATGCTAAATTTCTAGTCGATAAAAGACTAACATGTGACCAACGTGTTGAAGCATCAATCAACACCATAAAATATTGAAATGGTCCACATGGCGGGGCTATCGGCCCACAAATATCTCCTTGAATCCTTTCTAAAAATGCAGATGATTCAGTTGCAATTTTGGTCTTAGAAGGCCTGATGATCATTTTGCCAAGAGAACAGGCCTTACAAGGAAAATCACTTGATAATGGAACCCTGATATTCTTTAATAGGGTGTCCAAGTGAAGTTTTAATGATTTTATGCATCATTACTTGGCCTGGGTGACCTAAACGGTCATGCCACAACATGAATGTTTTCTGATCATCTAACTTTGCGTTAGAGACCAAATTTATTTTGAATGGACTAATATAAGTGAAATATAGTCCTGAGGAATAAGCTGGCATTTTTTCACAAATATGTTTAGTGCCAGATTTAGTTGTCGTAAGACAAAGATATTCCTTTTGGTTTTCATTCATGGTTTCTATGTGATAACCATTTTGACGCATATCTTTAAAGCTTAATAAATTTCTCCGCGATTTGCTAGAGTATAAAGCGTCATTTATAAGTAATTTTGTCCTGTTAGGGAGCATCACATATGCTTTCCCAGAGCCTTCAATGAGCTTCGCAACACCTGATATTGTATTGACTTTAGCTTCAACTAAAGTCATTTGAGAAAAATAGATTTTATTCCTCAAAATGGTGTGCGTTGTGGCGCTGTCTATCAGACATAGCTCTTTATCACTTGATTGATCCATATCTTCAATATATAAATAAGCATAAGTTTGATATGCAAATAACACAAATTATGCATCATATATAACATTAAAGTACATATATTACATAACTTATTTATGATAACATCATAAGGGATACGAAAGAAAATACATAATTTACAATATGAAAGTCCTATAATTTATTTTGTGTCATTTGGATTAGTGGCAAAAGCATCGTCCATAATGGCATCATCCACGAAGAAATCGGACACGTCAAACTTTGGCAGAGGTGGAGTTGTGTCATTGACATAATTAGCTTCCATATTTTTATCTTTGTTGAGATTCATGGAAGCTTGAAATAATTCCACCAAATGCTTTGCTGTACGGCATTTGTTAGCCAAGTGCCCCGTCATACCATATTTATAACAAGTTGACTTTCCCGAGGATTTTGGAGGGCGATTTATTTGATGTGCTTTTTGTTTGCCCTTGCCCTTATAATTTGGTCTATTGACCTGTTTATATCCCCGGTTAGGCTTGTTATCATGACCATTAAAATGCCCATGTTTAAAATGCCTTCGCGTGCCACTGTGTGTTGCGTTTGATTCAGTGGCTATATTATGTTCAGATGGACCATAAATCGAAGGACTAGAACCAGTGGGTCTTAAATTGTGATTCTTCATCAAAAGGTCATTATTTTGCTCAGCTACAAGTAATACTGATATTAAGTCGGAGTATTTTTTAAAACCTTTTTCTCTATATTGCTGTTGAAGCAGCATATTAGAAATATGCATAGTGGAAAAAGTTTTCTCCAACATATCAGCATCAGTGACTTTTTGTCTGCATAACTTAAGTTTGGATGTTATTTGGAACATAGCAGAATTATAGTCACTGATAGATTTAAAGTCCTGGAATCTTAGATTGATCCAATCATACTTAGCCTTTGGTAAAAGTACCTTTTGTTGGTGGCCATATCTCTCTTGTAAATTGTCCCATAATTCTTTTGGATCATCAACCAAAAGATATTCAGATTTGAGACTTTCATGGAGGTGGTGACGGAGGAAAATGATAGCTTTCGCTTTGTCTTGGGAAGATGACATATTATTGGCTTCAATTGTTTCTTCTAAACCATTAGCCTTAAGATGTGCCAGAGCATCGACTTTCCATTCAAGGTATTTTTGACCAGACAGATCAAGGACGTCGAATTCTCTTTTGCTAATGTTTGCCATTGTAGAAATAGACTACAAAAATTATTAATTTAATCAGAACAAATAGACACTTATACGTGTGTGTACATACGTTTTCTTTTAAGGTTGATAATAGTTTTTAATAAACTTTATAATAATAGAGTGATCAATTAATTAACTATATACGGAGTATAAAATTTGTATACTTTCATGGCTTAGTAATAATACTTACAAAAGTTGAAGTTTAAAAATTGTACTCCGTATGTACATTAGATCGTACGAGTAATATGTATGCATGGTTTCGTTGGTGACTCGATATAAACTACTACTATCACCTTACCCTTCTTTATTAGAGTATTATTTATGGTACATACGTGCCTTACAACTAGACTATTAGACTGATGATCCTTTTATTAGTGCTACGTGGCTGTCTGCCTGTTTACCACTTATTAGAAAACCACTTTTCATCTCTGACAATCAAGATTCCAGAACCCAAACAACAAATTTTGTTTGTGTTTATTATATGGTGCAGACCCGTGATAAAAGAAAACAAAGAAATACAGTTTGTGATAGCATGTTGAGACTGAGCACCATTTTCTAAAATTACTCCGTGACTAACAAGTTGTATAAGGAGTACCCATGCATGTCAATTTGTTATATTTAGCCATTTTATTTCTCTCTAACTCCTCTCATCGCTTCTTCATACCAATATAATCATTATTTACCTTATGTGTTACTGTTTCTTTGCATGGAGTATTACGACTTATTTTCATAAGTTGATTTTCTCTTTTCCTACTAGAGCTTTTATCAAAATTGATTAAGAAACCAGTCGTGCAAACTGCAAAGGTATGTTGTCTGTATATATTTTCTATTCGTATACTATATATATTTTCTATTCGTATACTTTGTATGATAGAAGATTTTCTTTAAACCGAGAATAGTTTTCTGGTTTGAATATTGAAAGAAGATAACACATATTGATGTTAATACCTGCAGGAGATGATGATTTCTTGAAGAGATTTGAGCAGATTCGTGCTGATAACGTGTTGTGAAATGAAGAAGATGAAGACTTAAATAAAGAGATAGATATATTGATAATAACTTCTAAATAACTTCTTCTTAATCTAACTGAGAGTTTCTTAGTTTCTGAATTCCTGAATGAATTTACAAGGCTTCACCAAGCTCCTATTTATAGTGATTGAGCTTGATGATTAGTCATCTAAAGGATGACTCTACAGATTTGGTGGCAATAACAAATTGAGCCATCTGTTCTAAGTTGGATACAAGGATTGATGCTAGATTAGTGTCCTGATTACAAGGATGAATAATTCACACCTGTAATTCCCATGATTTTACAACACAAACCTATTTTTATTAGTTGTCTACTTGTCTTTTTCTATTTCTTCAAATTAGGGATTTTTGGCATTGAACATGTGCACTAAACATTGTGATGAATAGTGCTGAATATGGACCGTGAAGATGACAATAAATAGTGATGTACATGACCATTGAAAGAATGCATTGACGGGAAGTGCAATAATTATGACAAGTAGTGCATTAACGTAGAGCACTAAGACTGGGATGAAATGCAAAATATTTAATTAGACGTAAAATACTAAAATTATTAATTGTAAAAAAATAAAAAATAAAAAACTATAAATAAATTTCTAAAGTGGATGAGAAGAGAAATAATTTTGACGGAAGTGTAGTGATAATTACCGGATGTGCACTAACGACGTGCATTAATGTCGTGGAGTAACAACATTATAATGTGCATTAATTTTAATTGGACGAAATTAGTAAAAATGCACAAATCTTAAATAAGGGTAGTTTGGTCATTAAACATTTTATTATGGGCGAATTTTTATTTCTTTTTGGGATTTTGAGTCATACAAATGTCTAAAAACTAAGTTAGTCATATTTTGATAAACTCAATAAGTTTTAGTCATATCTTGAGAAATTTCCGGAGGAGTATGTATGAAGATGATATTGTGCATTACTTTGTAGTATTAAAAAGCATAAGGACATTATTGTCAATTAAAATGAAAACACTTCCTTTATTAACACTTCATTTTTATAGCTCTTCCAAACAAGGTTAGATTAGGGGTGGTTCGGTACGGTATACCGACTATTTTCTCTCGTACCTTTGTCGTACCAAAACTTTCGGTATACAAAATTTATATATCATTACCGTACCGAAGTTTCGGTATACCGAAGTTTTGGTTCGGTAACGACACGGTATCAGTAAATTACCGTGCATGGCTCACAATACAACAAATTATTATAGAGTAACAAAATATACTAAATCGGTGTTACTAGCGACATATTTAATCCATTATTAAAATATTACAAAATACAATTAATAATCTGTTTATGTCGTATTCAATATTGAATAATAATTATTATAAGTATATTTAAGCAGTTCAAAATGTCACATATTAAAAAATAACGCATTTTCCTAAAATAACTTGAACAATATAGATATAATTAAATGAATAGTGATCTCTAACAAAAATAAATAAAATTATTCAATCGACATGGATACAAATCATTTATCCCTAATATGATAGCGTATTTAGTCATTTTTATAATTTAAAAAAATATATTTGAATAAGACGTTTGGACAAAGTTGTGTGTCTCGACTCGTGGAATCCCTATGCAGATACACTCGTCACATAAGTGTATCCATCTTCATTCATCAGCTACTCAGCAGCTCAGCCATCGCGACTCGCAAACTCATGGAACATGGACTGTTTTCTGGACATTAGTACATTACTCATTAGTCATTAAGGTTAGTTTGTTTGAATGTTATAATGAGTTTGGGAAATTGAGCCTTTATTTTTGTATTTTAGTATTTGTAACCAACCTAAGTATTAATTTTTGGGCTTCAAAATTGTAATGGATTTTATAATATTTTAGAATTTAAAGTAATCGTTGGTTAGAGAGTCGGTAAGTATTACAGAGTATATCGGTATACCGCGGTATGTGAAAACATTTAGCGTTACCATACCGAAATAAATCGGTACGGTATGATACCGTACCGAAAATGACAGTATACCAATATTCCGGTATTTTCCGGTATTTTTCGGTATGGTAAGTGCGGTATACCGATTTTCCGGTATTTTTGCCCACCCCTAGGTTATATTGCATCTTACACTTAGGTGGTGTTTGGAATTGATTCTCCTTTTGCTTCTTTTTTAGAGCAGAAGTAGAATCAGTTTTCAGAAGCTGGCTCCTCCAGCTTCTAAAAAAACTGATTCCAAGAGTAAATTAGAGCACCAGAATCACTTCTGCACTTTCACCCAAACACTCCGACTTCCGCTTCTGCTTCCTGGAGGAGCAGAAGCAGTTTTAAAAATCAGATCCAAATATCCCCTTACACTTACCTTCCCTTTCGGGTCAGTGTCAACACCTACCAACACTTCCATTACTAACATATTTCAACACTCCATCCAAATAGGCCGTTAGTATCACCCGTCCGATGTCGGTATATTGAATCAACGGCATTTAGCTTTCGCTTTTTTTCTTTCGTTTACGATTCTATTTCTGAAATCCAAGAAGCTTCACAATACTGATAAAGTCCCACACCGGTAAATTGATAAGCATTAGAGTGCTATATTAAGCTTCGGGCTACTTCTTCTAACAGGTTGTGATAAAGTCCCACACCGGTAAATTGAGAAGCATTAGAGTGCTATATTAATTAAGCTTCAGGCTACTCCTTCTAACAGGTTGACCTTTTAGGATGGAACCCCGGATTTTAACATGATATAGAGCCAAATCGATTTATGGTGTGGGCCTCCTTATGAAAAATGACGACATGATTTTAAAAAAATGAAAATTACGAAACGACGAAAAAAATGAATGACGGCACGATCCAGACGAAGTGTCTGGTCGTGAGGAGGGGTGATAAAGTCACACACCGGTAAATTGAGAAGCATTAGAATGCTATATTAAGCTTCGGGCTACTCCGGAATTATTCAGATTCATTCTTCTTTGGCTGGCCTGGAATCATCTTGGCCGAATTCATCTTTTCCCATGCCCATATCGATTCAAACTGTGTTTAAGGTAAATGTTCAAGGTAAACTAATTTTCAATAGAGTTAGTCGTTAAACACACTACGTGTTTGGGAGAATAAACTAGATTAAGGGATTGTTTGCAACAGCTTCTGCTTAAAAAACACTTTTGGGGTTATTTTGGAAAAAGTGATCAGTAGTAAAAGTTAATAGTGTTTGAGAAAAAATGATTTTGAAAAGTAAAAGTTGGTAGTGTTTGGTAAAATAAGTGCTTTTGTGTAATAGAAAAAATAAAAAACACTTTTCACACGAAAGCTGCGAAAAGTAAAAGTTGGTAGTGTTTGGTAAAATAAGTGCTTTTTTAAGCCAAAAGCTGAGAAGTGCTTTTTTAAGCTGTTTCAAACCAACCTGTTGTGAAAAAAAAATCAACGGGGTAAACCGTTGCCCAGATAATCAACGATAAAAATACCGTTGCCTAGAGCCAAAAGTCTAAAACCAGTTTTATTCCAAGATGAGCCAGATGAATCATAACAAGGGGTTTAAATACCCATCTACTTATTCTCAAACTAGGAAACAAAATCCTAGAAATCTCAATCAACTCCAACTATCAGAATAATAAAGATCCTAATCAACTTCAAATAGGAAACAAATAATAGAAATCCTAATTAACTCCTAATAGGAAACAAATATTATTAGAAATCCTAATTAACTCCAAATAGGAAACAAATCAGGAAAATTAAATAGAATAAATATTAATTAAACAGCCCGCAACCAGCCCACGAAGGTGGGCTCAAGCCCGTCCCCGCCTTCAGTAAACCCACAGAGGCTTTTGCCCCTCTTCTTTCAAGCCCAGATTCTGCTTCATATCAATTCCACCCCCCTTCGAAAAAACCTTGTCCTCTAGGTTGAATTCCGGAAACCGGCTGACATTTGTCCCCGGGGGATGTCCAGTATCTTCAGGAAAAATTGAGATGCACTCCTCCACAGTCCCCGTCTGCTTGCCTCCGGGTAGCCATTCAAAGCAATTGCCCTTAAACCGTGAGTCAAAATGAGGCACACCAATGCCTGTGTAAGCTCATCCCATGACATGTCCGGCTTTTGTGCCCGTAACCAGGTCAACCAATATAGGGCTGACCCTTCCCTCACAACTACAACGACTGCCATCTTCTTTCCTGGCGGAGTACAGTTCAATTCGAACGGTTGCTCAACTCTATCAACCCAGCTGATCGGTTTTTCTCCGTTAAACGAGGACATACAACATCGTGAGAAAGGTGTTGCACAGTCCAATTCCGAATGAGCATGTTGTTGTCGCGTCAAGTGAAGCCACCGCCGTTGAATGCTCCTTCGCCGCTGGCGGTGCGAGAGCCTTTGTGAGCGCAGTCAAGGAGGAAGTGACGTTGCGCGGCTGTCCGTCGTTGCAGGGCGCAAATACGGTGGGGCTGCCAACCGCGTCCAGGCTTGTTTTCGCCGTGACCGGCGGAACGAACGCCTTGGTAAGCGTTGCCAGGGATGCATCGATCTTTGCCAGACGCATGCCATGCTCCTTTAGGGTTTGATTCATCCGAATTTGCTTGGCCACCATCTCTGTCAAGCAGTTAATCTGAGATCTCATCATCCTGGCGGGACGGGATCCGGCAGGTCGGACCAATTGTTGTGAACAGAAAAATAAAATTAACGGGGTAAACCGTTGCCCAGATAATCAACGATAAAAATACCGTTGCCCAGAGCCAAAAGGCTAAAACCAATTTTAATCCAAGATGAGCCAGAATGAATCATAACAAGGAGTTTATATACCCATCTACTTATTCTCAAACTAGAAAACAAAATCCTAGAAATCCCAATTAACTCCAACTAGGAAACAGAATAATAAAGATCCTAATCAACTTCAAATAGGAAACAAATAATAGAAATCCTAATTAACTCCTAATAGGAAACAAATATTATTAGAAATCCTAATTAACTCCAAATAGGAAACAAATCAGGAAAATTAAATAGAATAAATATTAATTAAACAGCCTGCAACCAGCCCATGAAGGTGGGCTCAAGCCCGTCCCCGCCTTCAGTAAACCCACGGAGGCTTTTGCCCCTCTTCTTCCAAGCCCAAATTCTACTTCATATCACAACCCTAAACTAGGTGTGTAAGAATATACTAGGTGTTTGTAAATATATCACAACTAAAAGTTTGAAATTCTCGGTTACCTTCCTTTTCTTTAAGCCTGATGTTTCATTAGGCAGTGAATACATGTTTAAAATTATGAGATCCAAACATACTCTACAGGCTCCGGCATAGGTAATTGGCGTTTCATTCATCTATTGTCTCAATAAACTTAAATTACGTAGTATTAGATATGTTCATTCTATTATGTCAAATGTAGTTTCAATGGAGTATATATTGTCATGACCCTTCCATAAGAGAACATAACTCTTGCATTAAACAAGAATTATTGGGAAGTCCGGAGAGATGATGATGTTTTTACTTGAACCGTTGTCCACTAGATCATATTTAAAAAACGAGACCACCAAATTTCTAAGTACAAGTAAAAACATCCTGGTCCATCAAACTTGGAAGTTGGAATTGAACATTTCCTGTCCTCGTCCTCGTATACTAAAAACGAAAGAAAAACTCTGCGTGACGACAGTCGACAGATTAGGCATCAAGGTTCATTCATTGACCCCTTTTCTTGTTCTGTTTATTGGCAAGAGGAACTTGTATGAACCCAAACTTCTTCCTCTGCGAAACATATTGCTTCTGCAAGCCCCCATCTTTCCCAGTCTTTCCTGGACCCAATGAGATCCCGCTCTGCTCTCGAAGCATCTGGCTAAATGGCACATAATGTTTCTCTGTTTCATCACCTTCTTCGTCCACCTTTCTGCTCAACACGTCCCCAATTGAGACTGAAGACTTGAAACCCGGAACCTGTTTGTCTTTTGGCGTGTATGGTTCTTTTTCCTCCAGGATCATAGCAGGCTTTGAATCCTTCATCCTTGCTAAGTGACCCAGAGCTTCTTTTGGGTGGTTCTTGTGGTTTTGAATGGATTCTAATTGCTTCTTCCCGGAGATGATAACTTCTGCATTTGAGTCGACAAATTTGGTCTTGCACTGTTCTTCAATTTTTGGTGTTAGGGGGTATTGTTTCTCATCCAGGAGAGTCATCTCCTTAGCAGAGGGTACCTGAAAAAAGCGTTTGGCATTCAATAACGCCTTCCTTTCAGCAATGGCAATGGCTTCCAAGGCTCTGGCAGCTTCCTCTATCTTCTTGGCTGCAGTCAACCTCAGTTCAGCCATCTTCATGCTTTCCTGTTGTTGATTCATACAGAGCATATATTAATATAAATACGGAGTATATAATATCAGACATATAGTAATCTTACTTCCAAAAACATTAATGGTTTTACAACTCATTAGGTTTATGCAAAAAAAGGGTGAAAGCATACTTGTGTCAGCATACCAGGCTAAATTACTAGATGAGACTTGAGTAATAGGATGTATGTAAGTAGTAAAATAGACATACACAAAACCGTATCAGTCTTAAATAGATCATACCATACCCTACCAACCTTAAACAAGCTAGACCAATACAAACCACAAAAATGTTAATCCATGTCAAAACATCCTAAGTTATCCCATTCTCACAATTACGTTGATTTTTTTATTTTTTAAGTCTAACTTTGTTTTCACCATAAAAAAACAGTCTATCTTTGTTTCAAAATCTTTCAATGTTATAACACGAAAATGATTTTCAATGCCATAAATTACTATATACGGAGTACTTCAAGACGAATACCTTCATTCGTGCGATATCTAGTGTTGCCTTCATGACCTGATAGCTTGATGCATCTGCCATTTTCTTACACTGTTCAGACTCAAAGTTCACCCGCCAGTCCTCTTCATCATCAATGTCATCCATACTTTCCTCAACACCCTTTTCGAGACATTCCCTCCCGCCGTTCTCACTAAGAAGCCTTCTTTCGTTCTTAACTTCCTTGTTGAGAGACTGAACAGAAGTGCGGATGACAGAAAGGTCCATTGACATCTTATTGAGGTCCTCCTTTGCTTGGTTCAACTCCATCAGAACATTGCCTGGGGAAGGAATGGGTGTAAAAGAAGCCAATCTTTCTGATGGGCTAAATACGGGGCTTGATGACATAGAAGAAGAAGAAGAAGCAGAAACTTCATCTTCCATCAAATTTAACTTTAGTCCTTCTACATATCGTTTTGCTGCTTCAACTTCTTTCAACACATTAAGAGCTTCTTGCTCCTTCATGATCAAACCCCGTTCGAAATCATTCGTTCCCTCTTCCATTTTGTTTAGTTCTAACGGGCCCGTATTTTCCTCCTAAGAAACAGAAATTTAAAGTTGTCGCACAAAAGAAGAAAATAAAATATTCTTGTGTTCTTGAAAGTTGTCCACAAAAAAGGAAGTAATATGAATCACAGAATCTTTTCCATAAAAATAAAGTATTTTGGAACGGTCGAAAAAGGAAAGTGTGAACATATAGGGACAGAAGTAGTATAAACAAAAAAGACTGATAATTTAGAGTACTCACAGGAAGAGGCATTCGGAGGAGGTGATGGGGAAACCAAGGGCCACTCCCGCCAAAACGGTCCACGGCTTCCTTGACAGACTCGAATGGCGGGGAGGTGTCAATCTCCACTCTTGGGCTCATCTTCTTCTTCATCTCTGTACACTCTTCTTTTTCAGCCATTCCTTTTCCTTTCAGAATTTCCTTTAGTTGTGGTTTTATTAGTGCGTGTGAGAATATGGACTTGATGCTAGCTAGCCCAGCTACTGAACGCTGGTGGAGCTATTTAACTTCACCATTACCGATTTCCCGGGCTGCTTTTTATAATATAGGACTATTAATAATGATAATACCCTGATAAAGATTGGTTTGGTTGTGCACTGTGCAGTTGTGCGTAAAGGCGTTTTTATTGAAAAACAATGTGTTCAACTGTTTAAGCATCAAAAGTCTAGCAAAAAAGTGTCCTTCAATAAATTGAAAAGAGTAAGGTCTTCTAAGTAGTTGATAATTAAATTAGTTTCTTGATTATTATAAAGTAACTTATATTCTTGCTTATTCCTAGGAACCATCACCTAGCGGTTGCTTTTCGGATCTAAATGGTTCAATCTGTGTTCCAATAGTTCTCACTTCTCATGCGATGATTGGTCCTTTTTGCATTTAGAATATTATTATGAACCGTTTGACAATACTGTTTTTTGGCTTATCAAGCTTATTAGTCAATTTTTTCACCAAACACGTAATTTTTACTTTCGCACGCTGAATTGTGTAATAAGCAAAAAAAGTAAGGTTCGAGTTTCTTTTCTGGTTGTATTGGCTATAATTACTGTAGATGATCATTTTTATCTATTTTTACATAAAAAAATTTCTTTATTTTATTAATAAAATATATTTTAATAATATTTTTTTCTTAAATCAGCAGAATTAGCCAATGCAGTTATGCAGCCACTCCAGACATAACTTCATAAATTTCAGCAGAATCAGCCAAATCAGTCGATTTTTGTGCTACCAAACAGGTTCTAGATATTGAAGGGACAACATTACTTTATGGTGTAGAAGTAGATGAAAAAAGTTTAGGGGTCAAGCACCTTATACATAGTCTAGCTTAAGTGAGTTAAGTCTTATCATATTTAACTTTATCATATTAGGCCTGAAATATTCACTATGAGAGTCCCAATCCTGTCAGGCCGGCCAGACGGAAACCGCCGTCCGGACGAGGCCATTTAGGACTCTTCCCTGTGGAATTTTTTGATGAAATGTTTTGAGCATGTTCCTCATCAAGTGTAGTTTATCCATACCAAATTTCAGTTAAAAATTCAATCGGGAAGGCACTCAAAAAAATTCCCTACGAAAACTGCGCTGTTTATATATATAATGCACAGCTTTCATAGGGAATTTGTTTGACTGCCTTCCCGATTGAAGTTTTAGCTGAAATTTGGTATGGATAAACTAGACTTGATGAGGAACATGCTCAAAAAAATTCATCAAAACCGTCCTCTGGGAAGGGCCCCAGCCTGACGGCGGTTCCCGTCAGGCCGGCCTGATACGATCTGCCCTCTTCACTATGAAACATTAGTTAACCATTTAACACTTAACATTAGTTTGGTATATATTCGCATATATTCGAATCTTATTAGAATATTCAGATTTTATTCCAATTTTTGATTTCGAAAAACATTAAAAGTTATGAAAATAATTAAAATTACATTGTGTTTTTTGCTCCTTTAATCTCATTTTCATAGTACATATTTCATACCAAACAAATATATCTACAAATCACTTCTTCAAATATGACATCAATATAATCCAAATTTGATACGATTTTAATATTATGATTAAAATTTCATACCTAATATATTTCATAGTACATATTTCATACCACATATGATTAACATTTCATACATAATAATATACCTACAATATTATATCTACAATTCACTTCTTCATTCAAGTGATTATATTTAAATATATCTACAAGTCACTTCTTCAAATTTACATAATAGATCTCATTTTCATAGTACATATTTCATACCGAACACATACGGAGTATATCTACAAGCCACTTCTTCAAATTTTAATGTATTGATTAAAATTCTCCACTTTATTTCTTAATATATGTTAAAAAATTAATTGGATTGATTATAAGTATATAATAATGACATTGCGTACTTATATGACACAATGTACGCTCTCGAAAAGTTTCTCTTTTATATTTTCTATGTTCTTTTTTAGTTACAATACTTTCATTTTCATGTTTTCCAACACAATACTGAGATTATAAATATATATGATTTACTCTGAGTAAAAAATTAAAAGAATGAGATATTTGGAAATTTAAATTGAGACGAATTGAATAATATTTTTCAAAAAAGTTTAATACTTTAATAAATAAAATATAGTCAAAGTAGAACATATGATTAATTTAGAAATCAACATGTTGAAATTATATAGGAACATAGATAGTACATTGCAATTAATAAAATATAGTCAAAGTAAAACATATATGATTAATATATATATATATATATATATATATATATATATATATATATATTGATTTTGTATCATTCTGTTCCAATTAATGAAATCACAATAGCACATTGAGATCTAAAATTATGTAGAAAATGCACAGTGCAAATAATCATTACTAATATATATTAAATAAACTTCAATCATGTCTTCAAGTTAATTTCAACTCATCATTTAATTTACTCATGACATATATTAGCTATGAAGTATATGATTAGCTATGTGGGATGTCAAGGTAAGAGATTATGACATCGTAGAAAAAATTAATTATGATATTTTAGAATTGGGCATGAGTGATACGATATGTTTCTAATGTGAGACATAATCATATCATAGGTATCGTTTAAAAGCATATATCATCGGTATAGTTTAAAAGCATCCCCGAAAAAAAAAGCATATATCCTGATTTTTGTGAAAAATTAAGTGGACCAATATATATATTTGTGTGTGAGAGAGATCATACCTTATGCCTACACCATACATTATAAATGACGAAACTACTCCGTACATACTATCATTGATCGATGGCGGGAGTTACATATCTGAGTTCAATTAATATTATCTCATTCCCACGCCGTTACTACCTTTGATGTTGATGTATACATTGTCTAATATCTTAATAGCTCAAATTGCTAAATTGATTAATCATGTCCTCCAATTGAAAATCGAAGCTCCAATAATCTTATTAAGAAATATTAATCACGCATAAGTTTTATTCAGTGGAACATGACAAATTGAGAATATAAAGTTTACAAATTGAGAATCTCATTGCCACCATATGACAACTTTATTCAAATTCTGAAGAAAGCAATCTACTGTGATAACAAGTTTTGCAATGACAATCAATAAAAACAATGTTAAATGTTATCACATAAAACCTAATTTATACCTTGGGATACACATTTGTATAGTGAGCAAAGACGTCTTAATATATTCATATGATCAAAAGAAACAAATTTATTCATATAAGGAGGTTTCCAAATTCTAACAATGAGATGTTTGGTGTTACATTAAAATGTAACTTTTTAATATATTCTCTTTAATTAATTTACTATTCACAATGAACACACGTCTAATCTAAAGTAAAATGATAAATTATTTATATATTGTATAAGATATATATCTTATAAAGTATTCAAACATTTTCAAAATTCATTGGAGCAACGTCCGGTTAAAGTATCACTCAAATTGGGAAATATTACTCCCTCTGTTCCTTAAAACTTTGTCAAGTTTGACCAGCACAAGGATTAATAAAGTAAAAATTGTGTGACACAAGAGAAAGTGACAAATTTAGTGCAAAGGAGGGAGAATTATCTAGTGATGGACAGTCTACCCGGGGGGTATCTTATCCGAGGGGTTATTGCGGGAATAACTAGAGAGAAGTCAGAGCAAAATAGGAGGAGAGAGAGTCGATTTTATTAAATGAACTCAGCGTGGTTTACAAGGAGAATAAGGGCTGCTATTTATAGCAGCAATGAATGTGATGAGAGTACACGTGTCAGTAATCCAACGGCCGAGGGGTCACATCAATCGGGGTGGCACCGGCCATCGCACGTTCCCCGCATTAAATGCGGTGGGTGGATGTGACGTCGCATTAAATGCGGTGGTTGACTGTCTCCAAAGGGAATCTTCGATGATTGAGTCCGTTTAGCCGAAGGCTCCTCGCGTAGCCGAGGGCTTCGTGTGGACGAAGGCACTGTGTGGCCGAAGGCTTCATGTATGGCCGAGGGCTTCATATATGGTCGAGGGCTTCATGTATGGCCGAGGGCTTCATGTATGGCCGAAGGCTTCATGTATGGCCGAAGGCTTGATATATAGCCGAGGGCTTCATGTATGGCCGAAGGCTTGATGTATGGCCGAGGGCTTCATGTATGGCCGAAGGCTTGATGTATGGCTGAGGGCTTCATGTATGGCCGAGGGCTTCATGTATGGCCGAAGGCTTTATGTATGACCGAAGGCTCCGTGTGTGGCCGAAGGCTCCATGTATGGCCGAAGGCTCCCTGTGTGGCCGAAGGCTTCATGTATGGCCGAAGGCTCCCTATGTGGCCGAAGGTTCCATGTGTGGCCGAAGGCTTCATGTATGGCCGAAGGCTCCCAGTGTAGCCGAAGGCTTGGTTCAGCCGAGGGCTTCCCCTGGTGCCGAGGGCTCCACAGTGCCGAAGGCTCCTGTTTTCTGTCATTTTCTCCCAGTCGCTTCGCATGGTCGAATATGGCGGTTCTGTGAGTTTTGGAGCCTTCGGTCAAGGAGGCCGAAGGCATCCCTGTGTGTACTGTGGGCTTTTTGACGCTTGGGCCGCCAAATCTTGGGCCTCCTGAGCTCCTTGGGCTTGTTGGGCTTGTGATAGATTAGTAGGAGTCTGTGGGCCGGGGGTTCCCGGGCCATATACTCCATCAGGAGTCCCTCACTCCTTTTGCCGAAAGGTACTTGAGGGAAAAGGAGTAATTGTGTTGATTCTCCCGAAAGCTTCATCGTTTTGTTGGGTGCCTTTGACTGATCACTTATCTTCTGCTGTTAGCCGAAGGCATCCCTCAGTCCCCCACATGTCGAGGGTTTTCTGAGGGAAGCGTAAATAATATCTGTATGTGTTGTGATGAAGGTTGCTTCATCATTGTCAGTGACTTTGTGGAAAGTTTCTGACATTCTGCTTTGCCGAAGGGTGTAATGGTGTATGTACCCGAGGGCTACATGCGTTATTTGTAGATTTCTTGCATGTGGGAATTTTTGTTTTTAGTCATGTGTGATTCCCGAGGGGTGTATCCCAGTCCCTCACTCCTTTAGGTCGAAGGCAAGTTCGGGCTGAAGGAGTTATGATGTGTTGATGAGCTCCCGAGGGGTGGCAACATTGACAAGCCGAAGGCTTATACTGCTGCCTGCTCGAAGGCTATCATCCAAGTATGCATTGATGAGTGGCAACATTGACAAGGCGAAGGCTTATACTGCTATCTGCTCGAAGGCTATCATCCAAGTATGCATTGATGAGTGACAACATTGACAAGCCGAAGGCTTATACTGCTGAATTCTTGAAGGGTTCTGGTGAGAGTTGTTCACCGAAGACCATAATAGGTTGCAGCCGGAGGCAGTCACTTGGGGGTGCAACATTGATAAGCCGAAGGCTTATACTACTGCTTGCTCGGGGGCACTTGATGAAAGGCAACATTGATAAGCTGAAGGCTTATGCTGCTGCTTTCTCGAAGGCTGTAATAGATGATAGCCGGAGGTGACCACTTGAGGGTGCAACATTGATAAGCCGAAGGCTTATGCTGCTACATGCTCGAGGACGGAACATTGACAAGCCGAAGGCTTATGCTGCTGCATTCTCGAAAGCATTTGGTGAGAGTTGTTCCCCGAAGGCTATAGTAGGTGACAACCGGAGATGATCACTTGAGGGTGCAACATTGACAAACCAAAGGCGTATACTGTTGCATGCTCGAAGGCATAGGAACCTAAAGGAAACTGTTGCCTGTGTGCCGAATGGTGCTGGCTGAGGCCACTTCGCAATATAGCCGTTGGAATGTTACCCGAAGGTTTCATGTATGGCGAGAGGTTTCATGGCTGAGAGGTACTGCCGAGGGGTACCAAGAGGTACTGCCGAGGGGTACCGAGAGGTACTGCTGAGGGGTACCGAGAGGTGCCGCCGAGGGGTACCGAGAGGTACTGCCGAGGGGTACCAAGAGGTACTGCCGATGGGTGCCGAGAGGTACCGCCGAGGGGTACCGAGAGGTACTGCCGAGGGGTACCAAGAGGTACTGCCGAGGATGAGGGTCTTCAGAAAGATGATCACGTTGAGACCAAGGGGTGTGCCGTGATGCACGAACGGCGGCATGGAGGGGCCAGTCCGAAATCCAGCAACGGTCCTCATCCTTGGAGTGGGAGGAGGAGACCGGTCTTCAAAAAGATGATCACGTTGAGACCAAGGGATCTGCCGTGTCATCGGATGAACGATCACGTTGAGACCAAGGGGTCTGCCGTGATGCAAGGATGTCAACGCTGACGGGCCGATCCTGAAATCCATGCAACGGTCCTCATCCATGAAGTGAGGGGATGAGGCCGGTCGTGAGACAGATGATCATGTTGAGACCAGGGGGTCAGCCGTGATGGCCATGAGCGCGATGGCATGAAGGCCACGCGTTGAGGGCTCATGAGCGGGAGCTTCCGTCTGATGGTTAGAACCTGAGGATGAAGGCGCTAGCATGAGGACCAGGCGCTAGTCATGGGGGCGAAGGCATGAAGGCCATGCGCTGAGGGATCATGACCGAGGGCTTCCGTTTAGAGGTTGGAACCCGAGGATGAAGGCGCTGGCATGAGGGCCAGGCGCTGGTCATGAGGGCAGTGGCATGAAGGACACGCGTTGAGGGCTCATGACCAAGGGCTTCCGCATGAATGTTGGAACCCAATGATGCACTGGCATGAAGGCCAGGCGCTGGTCATGAGGGCAGTGGCATGAAGGCCACACGCTGAGGGCTCATGACCAAAGGCTTCCATATGAAGGTTGGAACCTGATGATGAAGGCGCTAGCATGAGGGCCAGGCGCTGGTCATGAGGGCGATGGCATGAAGGCCATACGCTGAGGGCTCATGACTGAGGGCTTCCGTATGAATGTTGGAACCCGAGGATGAAGGCGCTGACAGCATGATGGCGAGACGCTGGTCATGAGGGCGATGGCATGAAGGCCATGCGCTGAGGGCTCATGACTGAAAGCTTCCGTCTACGGGTTGAAACCCGAGGATGAAGGCGCTGACATGAAGGCCAAGCGCTGGTCATGAGGGCGATGGCATGAAGGCCATACGCTGAGGGCTCATGACTGAGGGCTTCCGTAGGAATGTTGGAACCCGAGGATGAAGGCGCTGGCAGCATGAAGGCCACGCGCTGGTCATGAGGGCGATGGCATGAAGTCCATGCGCTAGGGCTCATGACCAAAGGCTTCCATATGAAGGTTGGAACCTGATGATGAAGGCGCTGGCATGAGGGCCAGGCGCTGGTCATGAGGGCGATGGCATGAAGGCCATACGCTGAGGGATCATGACTGAGGGCTTCCGTATGAATGTTGGAACCCGAGGATGAAGTCGCTGGCAGCATGATGGCGAGACGCTGGTCATGAGGGCGATGGCATGAAGGCCATGCGCTGAGGGCTCATGACTGAAAGCTTCCGTCTGCGGGTTGAAACCCGAGGATGAAGGCGCTGACATGAAGGCCAAGCGCTGGTCATGAGGGCGATGGCATGAAGGCCATACGCTGAGGGCTCATGACTGAGGGCTTCCGTAGGAATGTTGGAACCCGAGGATGAAGGCGCTGGCAGCATGAAGGCCACGCGCTGGTCATGAGGGCGATGGCATGAAGTCCATGCGCTGAGGGCTCATGACCAAAGGCTTCCATATGAAGGTTGGAACCTGATGATGAAGGCGCTGGCATGAGGGCCGGGCGCTGGTCATGAGGGCGATGGCATGAAGGCCATACGCTGAGGGCTCATGACTGAGGGCTTCCGTATGAATGTTGGAACCCGAGGATGAAGGCGCTGGCAGCATGAAGGCCACGCGCTGGTCATGAGGGCGATGGCATGAAGGTCATACGCTGAAGGCTCATGACTGAAAGCTTCCGTGCGACATGAGGGTTCAAGACTCGTGTGCCCTCCTTGAGGCTGAAGGCTCCTGGGAGAGGTAATGCCGAGGGCTCTTAGTTGTGGACTTAGCCAAATTTTGGTGAAGTCTGCTGGTGAGCCTTCTTCCTTGCAGTGGAACCTTCATGTAGTAGAGCCTTCGGACATGTAGTCGAATGACTTTGTATTTAGAGATTCCCTTGCATCTTTAGAAATAGCCTTCGGGAATGTATCTCTGTATTGTTGTTGAGCCTCCGGGGAGAAAAGTATCCGGGGAGTTCCTTCCCCCCTACACATCTTTTTCTTTCTTTTTTTCTTTTTTTTTTTGTTTTTTTTTTGTTTTTTTTTTTTTGCATGTTGTAGGAGGGGCATCAAGAAACTTGGTTTCAAGGAAAGGCTTGGCCTATATGGGAGGCAACGGAGCAAACCGTTGGCTTCCCCTTCGGGAATGACCTTCCGATATCCCGAAGGGTTTGAGGGTCGTTTCCTCGGCCCGAGACATCGTCTGTTGCCTGCTTCCCCTTGGGGGATAGCGCGGAAAGCGCCTCGGTTTTGAAAGTCGTCCCCTCAGCCCGAGACATGGTCTGTTGCCTGCTTCCCCTTGGGGGATAGCGCGGGGAGCGTTTCGTTTGTGAAAGTCGAATCCTGGGCCCGGGACATGGTCCGTTGCCTGCCTCCCCTTGGGGGATGGCGCGGAAAGCGTTTCTGGGAAGGGTTTTATTTGTGTGTAGAACACAAATAGCCGGGGGCACTTGGTACCAGCCGGAGCCGAAGGGTATTGTACCCCCCAGTTTTTTTTTGTTTTTTTTTATGTATGTATGTATGAGTATGCATGAAATATGCATGGGGGCGTCCTCGAGGGGAACGGCTTATTGAAAAACACTTGGTGTTTTTCAAGAATGGTGGGCGTATTGGCGCACCTTGTACTTGGTACATTGAGTCATCCTCACGGAGAGGAGGGGCCTTGGGCCGTAAATCACCCATGTTGGTGAATGATGAGGGCTTGGCCGCTCATACGTTCTCTTGGAAAAAGATGGGGCCTTTGGCCTGTGAGTCAACATTTTGGTAAGGGGATGAAGGCTTGGCCCTTAATCCATCCTCATAAGAAGAATGGGACCTTGGGCCGTTTGATCGGTGAGTGATGAGGGCTTGGCCGCTCATATGCTCTTTGGAGAAAGAGGGGGCCTTGGGCCGGTGAGCAAATATATTGGTGGGGGTTGTCCTTCCGAACCCCGAGGGGTTTGAGAGTCGTTTCCTCGGCCCGGGACATAGTCCGTTGCCAGCCACTCCCTTGGGGAATGGCGCGGAAAGCGTTTCAAGGAAGGGTTTTATTTTGTGAAACACAAATGGCCGAGGGCACTTGGTATCTGCCGGAGCCGAGGGGTATTGTCCCCTCAGTTTTTTATGTGTATGTACAATCATGCATGAGGGCATCCTCAAGGGAACAGCTTGCATGAGGCTCTCAGGTCCTCATGGCTACAACACTTGGTGTAGCCGGAGATATACTCGCCCCTCGGCCTCGACGCCTGACGCGGAGGGCTAGTTTGGGATGGTGGCGAGGGAGAAAGAATTGTTTTTATTAAGAGGCGATATATTCGCCCCTCGGCCTTGCGCCGGGAGAAGCTTGATTAATTCTAAAGCCTTGGGCTTAGGGTAAAGAGGCTTTTTTGAAAAAATTCCTTAAGGTGTTATATATACATATATATATATTAATAAATCACGAGTGGCGATAGTAATAGAGTATAACCGCTGCTTGGGGCCTGTAGATAGGAGGAATTCATCTGGCCGAAGGGTTCCTCCTTCCTTGAACTTGACATTAGCTAAGAGTTTAGGGTTGCAATGTGCTCATGGGATGGTGATGGGGGCCTTACGCCGATGGCCGAGGGCATGGTACCGCCGAAGGGCGTCGCGTCGTGCCGCCGAAGGGCACCAAGTGGCATCGCCGAGAGCCGCCGAGGGCCGCCGAGGACTTTTGACTGGATGGGTGGGTCTCAGATTTGGGAGCTTCTGGAGCAGCCGCCACCTTGGTTACAATTGGGGGCCTCTCGAGAGGGAAGTGAGGAACCAAAGCTCTGACCAAGGAATTCCAACTTGGCCAAGGGAACTTTGGACGGGAGATACATCCTCCCACTGGGATAGTGAATCGGGAGGGACTCACTTGATGTGTTCTTCCCATTTTGGTAGGTGTTTTTTGTTTGGTGAAGGGGAGGGTTTCTTACTTGATTGTTCAGAGCTCTCAACGAGAGCACCAAATGATGGACAGTCTACCCGGGGGGTATCTTATCCGAGGGGTTATTGCGGGAATAACTAGAGAGAAGTCAGAGCAAAATAGGAGGAGAGAGAGTCGATTTTATTAAATGAACTCAGCGTGGTTTACAAGGAGAATAAGGGCTGCTATTTATAGCAGCAATGAATGTGATGAGAGTACACGTGTCAGTAATCCAACGGCCGAGGGGTCACATCAATCGGGGTGGCACCGGCCATCGCACGTTCCCCGCATTAAATGCGGTGGGTGGATGTGACGTCGCATTAAATGCGGTGGTTGACTGTCTCCAAAGGGAATCTTCGATGATTGAGTCCGTTTAGCCGAAGGCTCCTCGCGTAGCCGAGGGCTTCGTGTGGACGAAGGCACTGTGTGGCCGAAGGCTTCATGTATGGCCGAGGGCTTCATATATGGCCGAGGGCTTCATGTATGGCCGAGGGCTTCATGTATGGCTGAAGGCTTCATGTATGGCCGAAGGCTTCATGTATGGCCGAAGGCTTGATGTATGGCCGAGGGCTTCATGTATGGCCGAAGGCTTGATGTATGGCCGAGGGCTTCATGTATGGCCGAAGGCTTGATGTATGACTGAGGGCTTCATGTATGGCCGAGGGCTTCATGTATGGCCGAAGGCTTTATGTATGACCGAAGGCTCCGTGTGTGGCCGAAGGCTCCATGTATGGCCGAAGGCTCCCTGTGTGGCCGAAGGCTTCATGTATGGCCGAAGGCTCCCTATGTGGCCGAAGGTTCCATGTGTGGCCGAAGGCTTCATGTATGGCCGAAGGCTCCCAGTGTAGCCGAAGGCTTGGTTCAGCCGAGGGCTTCCCCTGGTGCCGAGGGCTCCACAGTGCCGAAGGCTCCTGTTTTCTGTCATTTTCTCCCAGTCGCTTCGCATGGTCGAATATGGCGGTTCTGTGAGTTTTGGAGCCTTCGGCCAAGGAGGCCGAAGGCATCCCTGTGTGTACTGTGGGCTTCTTGACGCTTGGGCCGCCGAATCTTGGGCCTCCTGAGCTCCTTGGGCTTGTTGGGCTTGTGATAGATTAGTAGGAGTCTGTGGGCCGGGGGTTCCCGGGCCATATACTCCATCATCTAGAAACACAATTTTTTTTATTAAAAAAGAAAAGTGACAAAGTTAATGAGACAACCAAAAAAATGTTAACAAAGTTTTAAGAAATATTTAATTACTATGTCACTTTTTATTCAAATAAATATCAACTTTGTTATAGGTACCCCATTTTGTACCTCACCCTATTTTGTGACTCACAAAAGCACAACACATTAAATGAATTGCTCCATTTTAATGAAGTACATTTGTGAAACACAAACATAGGGGTGGGTACAAAATGAGGTAGTAATAGCATTTTTCAATAAATAGTACTCCCTCCGTCCCATTTATATTGTCCCGGAAGAGGGTGACACGGTTATTAAGAAAAGTGGGTTTGTGTGGTTGATATTAATTGATAAAGTAAGAATAAAGTAAGAATGATTTAGAGCCACACAAATTTGCCAAATATGATATGGGACAATATAAGTGAGACTTCCCTAAAAGGTAAAACGGGACAAAATAAATGGGACGGAGGGAGTACATTAGAGACAAATGGGGTTTGACTACATGAATTTCAACATCAAATTTTCTGGCAAGTTATGACACATTTACACCCGTAGAAGACAGTGTGGCGGTGACTAGCTGTTATGTGCTGACATTGCCCATTTAAGGATGTGGCGAAAAGACTTCAAGTGTTTATAAATTAATTACAATCCATCATATCAATAGTAATCTAATTGTGAAATAATATAATGCTTTTTTTTTTGAAAAAAAAATGTGGAGTTTGATATTACCTTCGTTCTTAAATAAGTGCAACATTGCAAATTTTACACAATTCATATGTTCTATTTTGACTACATTTTATTTATTGATGTATTAATATACATTTTTGAAAAAAATATTACTAAATTTGTCTAATTGTAAATTTTCAAAATCTAATTTTTCTAATTTTTTACTAATAGATAGTTATATATATTAAGGGTCAAAGTTGTGCATCGGCAAATGTGAAATGTTGACTGTTGCACTTATTTAAGAACGGATGAGTATACAGTAGTTACGTAGTAAAATAATAGCTATTTATTTTGATGGATATATTAATAATGTAATTAAGACTTTAATTAGGTTTCCATATTTATTTAGTTTTCTAATGTAATCCGAACACCTCTTATTATATAATATATGACATCTAGGCTACCACATTGGTATGATTTCCATTATTTTCACATATATAGTTACGTAGTAAAATGATAATATGGAATCAAATTTAGTGACTGATATTACAATATGGTTATAGATTTAGTTATTACGGTATTATTTGAATAGAAAATGTCACGTTAATAGATTATGACTGAAATAAATAAGCAGTTTTGTTTAATTGTTAGTTAAATTTTAACTTATTTTAACAGAATTATCCTATTTTGTTAAAAATAGAATTATTAGCTTATTTTATCTTCAACTGTCATCAAATTCACAAATCTATCCTTTATTTAACTTTTATAGAAAAAGACTCAAATTTCATCTTTTTCAACAATTATGTTTTTTTTCATTTTTTTCAAAATTACACATTTTATCAACATCAATAAGATATATAAGCAATACAAGTTTTTTTAGGTTGTAAATGGCTTATATAATAAGATCAAATTTCAGACAAGGTAAATCAAGTCAAAAAGTCACATCTCAATCACAAGCACTCGAACCAAACTTAGAGTTAATCACCTTCTGAAAGGCAATATAACTCGATTATTCTATAATGGGCACAACTGAATCAACAGTGATCGAAAAAGACTCCTCATCATCCAATCTCATCCTCAAAGTTCTTAAAGGAACAGAAAGACAGTCTAAATCGAAATAAATAACAAAGTAAAAAATCGATGAAATAAAAAGGTCTTCCATGGAAACTGCTAAAACTGCAATATGAAAGAGAGGAGCTCATCATATACTAAGGCGAGCCCGGTATCCATGACATGCATTCTTTCCGTTTTTTTGGATCATTCTGTGCCACTCCTTCGCTTGCCTGAACCTCTCCCATCTGTTCTCCCCATGCGTCACTACCCACCTCATTGAGAACCAACCTTTCCTCTTCATTCTCCAATGTCAGCTTATGATCCTCTTGCCTCTCCGAATAAGCAATGCAAATTTGTAAATTTAAAACTAACTAGAAAGAAGTGAAAAGGTAGGAAATACAAATATGATTTTCTTTTTTAATTTTACTAATTTATCCATTGAAAGTGTTATGAAGCAGCTGTCAGTCCATGCAATTTTGGACGTGATTTTCACAATGGGTCATCCGGAAATAGTCTCTCTGTGCTTTAGTACAGGGGTAAGACTGCGTACATCCGACCCCCTCTTACCCCACCGTAGGTGGGAGCCTTTGCGGCGCTGGGGTAAATGAAAATGATGATAATGATCCATTGAAAGTGTTGTTGAGAGAAAAGTTGAAGTTTGAGTCTTTGTTTTAAATAAGAGTGAAATCATTTGATAGATTTGTGAATTTGATGATAAACCTTTTTAGTTATTATTATTTATGTATTGTTTATTACTCCCTCCGTCTCATTCTACCTGTCTTACTTTCCCTTTTGGGTTGTCCCAAAATAAGTGTCACTTTTCCCTTTTTGGAAAGAAATATGTGGTTCACAACATTCCACTTTACTATACTCAAATCTCAACCACAACTTTTACCTTTTCAACCACTTTATTAAAAATTGTGCCAAAACCAAAGGAGACACATAAAATGGGACGGAGGTAGTATCATTTTTCATATGAAAACTTCTTTTTATTTGATCTAGATTATTGTTGAAACATTTGTCCCACACCGGAAAGCTATAAAACAATTAAGCACTATATAAGGCTTTGGGCTACTCCTCCTATCAGGTTGACCTTTTAGGATGGAACCCCGGGTCTTAACATGGTATCAGAGCCAATTCCGGTTGTGGTTTGACGGCTTGTTTAGCACCCATGATTAAGGGTAGCTTGTTAAGGGTTTGTTTGGCCCGTTTATACACCCCGATATTGTCCAGTCCAGTTCGGACTGAGGGGGCGTGGTGAAACATTTATCTCACACCGGAAAGCTATAAAACAATTAAACACTATATAAGGCTTTGGGTGTGACACCGCGCCCGTATGTACTTGAATTTGAAAGTTGATATGTATTTGAATTTCCTAGCGAATAAAAATCGTGTAACGAAATTGGTATATTTAATTAATGCGTGATTAATTAAATTTTTTATCGGGTCCCTAATAATGAGAATGAGCTACCAAATATTTAGTTGAGTTATTATAATAACTCTAAGAGCCCAATAAAGTGCCAACCAAAGTTGATAAAAATATTTGGACAACCCGAGAGTTATTTTGGCCCAGCCTGCCAAAAATATCAGGAATAATTGGGAGGGACTTCCTACACCCACTTGGGGTATTCTACACACTAATTAGACTCAAATAATAAGGGAGGGGGGACCACACAAATTGACTTGTGCGGATGATTGAATGGGAAATCTCATTGAGACAAAACCCACTCTCTCTTTTTGGCCTTGTCTATACCTTGATTGGGGTATGATTGAATGAGGATACTCCCCCTTGCCTTCTACCTCATACGAACAAGAGAAAGGGCCAGAGAAAGCTTGAAAAAAAAACTCTCTCAATACAACAACTTCGAAGGAGGAAACTAGATAATCCAACAAGAGATAGCTTGTGTTGAAGGTAAAAACTCAAGTGTATTCTTTAGTTAGTATTAATCTTGTATGATTTTTAAGAAATCATATGGTGGATTAAACCATGAGTTTTACACGTTTAAAAGTGTATAATATTATTATAAAGTGGTGATATTTAACTTAGAAGAGTCGTGTAATCGATAGGGGTTGAAACCGCCGGAAACCGCCAAGTGTAGGAGGTTGTTCGTAGTTGCAGACCACGAAAGCCGCCCAGCTTTCGTGAAAGCCGCCCGGCTTTCACCTTCTGCCCAGAATTTCACTTTCGATCGGTTTAGAACAGGGATTGATCGAGGGACTTAACAAAGGCAACTATTTCAGCACTTCGTAAGATGAGGATGGCTGACTATATTGCTTATAATCTTTGGGTTAATTTCATGAGATTACCTAAGGTAATTAAATATGTTTTAAGGATTATTAATGATTAATAATGCCTAAGAATGAGAAGACTATTGTCTATAAGGAAAGGAGCATAATATACAAATTTAAGAATAAATTGTGTATGATTATGTAATATAAGCATGTTGGCTTGATAAAGAAATTAACTATAAACTATATATTGAAATATAATTTTTACTTCATATAAGAGCATATGAGTGATTAAAAGTTATATTTTTTATATTGATGTGAACTATATTTTCAATGGAAAATTAGTTTGGAATTTGTCTATATGACTATGAACTGAAAATTGGTTTTGTTGGAATTTATCCGACTAGTATTAAGATACAAGTCGGGGTATTGGAATAAGAATATATTAGAATTGATCCAAGGTTTGGATTGTGAAATATGGAGCCTTAAGTAGTCTTAAGAGATGCTTTAAGGTAGGAAAGTATGAACTTTAAGTTATACTAGGGGTAGGCCTTATGGGGATACCCAAGATAAAGTAAATAATGAATTGATCCTAGGTATAGGATTGACCTACGGGTGTGTTCGGTAGTCCTTGAGGATAACCGGTTGAATTATGGGAATAAGTAAGGACCATGGTCCTTCCCGACTCTAGAGAGCGGGGTTGGATAGCATGGACTTGCATCGTGATCACGGGTTAGGATGGAATCCGAATCGGAGACCTAACTAGGCTCCGGTAGCGGTAACACATAAGATAGGACCCCGAAGGGCCTTACCTTCCTACGGGATGATGGGTATGAGTCCAGGGGCGGGATGTTGGAGTCCGAACCGAGAGCCTCATGAGGTCTCGGACAGCGGTAGCAAATCCCGTAGAAACAATAAGACCCGCGGGTTGGGTTGTGCAAATGATAACTGAAAAGGAGCATATAAGAAGGGCCGTGTGCCGACAAATAAATGAATTTACTTATTATAGAGATAATAAGTGGAAAATATAAATTATTATTTATATTATGATATCACCCTATTTTGAGGGTCTTAGAAATTAAAACGTTGATTATACGTAGTATAGTTGTCATTGTACTTGTCAAATGCTTCCAAGTACTGACCTCCCCTTCACGGGGGAGGCCACCTCACAGTTTCAGGTAGGAGTTGAGCTTGCTACTTGTGCCCGTTGCTTAGGGAAGATCCAGGAAAGAAGACGTGGTTTGTGCTTCCTCCGCCTCTGTTTTAAAAACATTTAAATTAATGCTCATGGAAATTATTTTTGAATAATTATTTGGGGGCTTGTATGCCTATGTTTGCCAAAGTGTGGCATAAACACTTGTGTTAAATGTTTCCGCTGTTTTAAATGAATATTTTACATTATGGTTGTTTATGGATGTACTATGTGTGAATGGTATTCAAGACGCCTTGTATGATATGGATGTGTTGGACTGCGGTTGACTATTCGTACTGTACGGCGGGTTGTTGACGTGTCCGGTAGGTCCGGGGCGTGACATTGGGCTACTCCTCCTATCAGGTTGACCTTTTAGGATGGAACCTCGGGTCTTACCAATTATGGCCTAGGCCTATCGAATTCTTGAAAAAATTCTTATGATGAATTACTACCTCCGTAACGTAAATATGTTCTTATTCTAGAATATGTTCAAAAGTAGGTAGATTAAGAATAGTGAAAGGGGATATGAATTATTGAGGGTATGATGGGAAGATAGTGAAATAATGTGAGGCAATGAAGGATAATCCAAAAAAAATAGTTGTAATAGTGTATTATTTTTAAAATTATTGAGGATATGATAGGAAGATTTAGAAATGGGAAGATATGAATGTTACAACCAAAAAAGGAAAGTTGGAAGATATGAATGTTACAGAGGTAGTATGAAAGAATGGTCAGATTATGGGTTACCGAAGTAAAGGATTTTGAATGCAGAAAGATTGAAGGAATATACGTCTGGTAAAAAAGATCTATTCTACATTTCTACTCATATAGTTCAGCATGCGTCTTTCTGCTAAAGAAGGTCTATTCAACTCATAGTTCATTAGATTCTTTTGTCTCACTCTAATGTAGCATTGAATGATTGTAAGGGCATCTCCATCCATGAGATTATTAGAGGATTAAGTTGGTGATGTGGCGGATTAATTCTGAGATTATGGTTGGGTGATGGAGATTATTTAGTGAGATTATTTGAAAAAATCATCCGGGATTGAAATATGAATCCAGATTATTTCAAGATTATTGTTAATCTAGTATTAATTGGTGTCACAAAAATCTATTTATTTAAAATCTATTTGAAAAAATCATCCAGGTTATTTTGAAAAAATCTACGTGTCACAAAAAAACTATTTATTTAAATATCATGAATGTGGATTCTCTAATGCTTTGTCTTTTGATTGTTATGTTTCTTGTTACCTTTATCAATAACAATGAAGTTATTTTCTTTCAAAAAAACTGTGGGACGCTTTTTCAATTTATGCGCCCCAATATTATTATGAAATTATATACAAAGGGGAAATGGTACAAATATACCCCTTGATGTGAGAACAAATATATTCATGTTCTATTTTGTGAAACAAATATACCCCCTGAAGATTATTAAGAAGTGCATATATACCCAAGAACTTTTAAAAAGAGCAAATTCACTCTTGTTGACTTTAAATAAATAAAATAGATTTTAAAAAACATTAAAAATAAATTATTAATTCGAAATTGAAAAATAAAAAATTAAATAGTAAAAAATAAAGATTGTGTTTTAAATATTAACTCTTTTATTTTAAATTTCAGAATTATATTTTTCCATTGTAAATGAAGCACTTCAAATTCATAAATATTAATTTTAGTGTTGTTGCGAAATTTTAAACACATTGTTACATTTTTTAAAATAACATTCTTTGATTTTGTTTAACCTTAATAAAATTAAATTCACTACTTTGTAATCTTAGACTATTTATCATACAAAAAATATGTATTTTATAGTGCAAAGAATAAAAAAAAATTAATGATTCATTTTACATTACAACACATATGTTAACACTTTTTCGAAAGAATTTTAAATACATAATAAAATTTTGAAATATCTTTTGGGATTAAGACTTGGATGTTGTTGTTGTTGTTGTAAAATTTTGAAATAATATTGAATACGAACAATATTAAATTGTGCTATAAAATTAATAAAAGGGAGAGTTGGACAGAAGTAGTTTTTTATTTATGTTTTATTTTTCAATTTCAAATTTATAATTTTTTTTGTGTTTTTTGAAATTTATTTTATCTATTTAAAGTCGGGAAAATTGCATATATGGCCCCTCATTAGTTATCCACGAAATTAAAATCTTAGACCTGTATTTCTGAGATTGTAAATGTCACCCCTCAACTATCCAAATTGTTGTAAATGTGGTCCAAATTGTTGTCAATAAGGGTATATATTGCTCCTCTATATGAACATGGGAGGCACTTTTGCACATTTTAAAGTTCAAAGGTATATATGCACTTCCACATAAACTCCGGGAATATATTTTTCCAAACAACAGAACTGAGATATATTTGTTCCCACAATCATATTACAAGGGTATATTTGGACGTTGAAAAATTCTTTTTGTACACAGAATAAGTACACAACTTGTACACAACCTCCTAGTTGTTTGTGTACATAGGTAATTCGTTTGAAAAAGGGCAGAATTTTATGCCAAAATGCATGTTACATAGACAATATCTAATTTGTAGAATAAATTTTGCATACAGCAAGAATTACCTTGTACCTTTCCCCTTGCACCAAGCGCTCGAAACTTGAAAGTTATTTTTTGTAACATGGTGGCGCCTAAATACACAAAGCGCGTCAATATTCTTCAAACCCAACAGCCCGGAAGATCCTTGAATGTGGGTTCTTTTGGCCCTCTTTATTTCGGGGTGCATATCAGTTTGTTAGCTCGTGTGATAGGTGTCAAAGGATGGAGAAGGTTACCAAAATGGATGAAATGCCACAAAACTTTATTCTTGGTTGTGAGGTGTTTGAGCTTTGGGGCATAAACTTTAAGGCACTATTTCTTTCTTCTCAGGGAAATAAAATTATTCTTGTTGTCATAGACTACGTGTCTAAGTGGGTGGAGGCTCAAGCCTTACCGACTAATGATGGTCGTGTTGTGATTATGTTTTTGAAGAAGCTCTTCTCCCGATTTGGTGTGCCTCGTGTGTTACTTAGTGATAGAGGGACCCATTTTAGGAATGATCCAATAAGCAAACTCTTAGCCAAATAAGGTGTTACTAATTAGAGTATGGTCCCTTATTACCAGCTGATAAGTCCGTATTTAGACACGCATTTGATGCGTGTTCGGGTCGGATTTTGATGGTTTTCCTAGCTTTAAGGCGTTGCAAGTCTCAATTTTGGCTCAAGTTGTGTTTAGCAGGCGTTGGATCGAGTTTCGTTGCAATTGGAGTTGATTTGAAGAAGTTGGAGTCCGGCAATCCGCACTTGAGAGGCATTCGGGAAGGATTTGAAGGCGTTCAAGAAAGATTTGAGAGATTTGGAGGTCATCGGGAGACTCACGACGAAATTCTGATGAAGAAAGAGCATTTGGATCGACCTCGTAGGCATCCAGGAGCGTTTGGAGCAAGAAAACGAAGAAAAAGTGAAGAATAAGGTCAGGCACGGTCGTGCCTCGAGTTAGGCACGCCGTGCCTGAAGAGAAACGAACTTGAGAGCTACTGGAGGTCAGGCACGGTCGTGCCTCGGTCGTGCCTGGCAGTTAGGCACGCTGTGCCTGGACGCGAATTTCGGGCTTCTTCCGCAGGCACGGTCGTGCCTGGCGCCGTGCCTGGCCGCGATTGGTCCTAATTCAACCTGAATTCGTTGTTTTCTATAAATAAGGCCTCCATAACCCCGTTTCGGGGGTTACGAACATTACGGAGAGGCCTAGGGACGAATTTAACACCGTTTTTACGCTATTTTCTTCCAAGACCCTGGGATTATTTGTAAGTTCATCTTTTTAATTAATGACAATTAATTCTATTCATCTCAATTCTGTTGATTCTTCAATTATGAGTTGTGAGTAGTAGTTTAATTAGGGATTTGGGGTTGATGAAGGGGTTAAACATGATTGAAGGCTAGATTCCTTTCGGTTTAATTGCATGAATGTCCATTTAATTTGTGTTTGAATAATTTAATTGATATCTCTTGTAACCTAGACTGCAGCTAGAATTACAATTGCATGTAGAATGAATTAAGAGAGATCTAATTTGTTCTAGGACACATTCACACACACTTAGTCGTTCACTAAGAGATTAGTAGCGATTAAGGGGCCGTAAGCTCGCTCATCTTGGCGATAATTTAGGATCCTGTGGCATGAGAGATCAGCCTGGTCCCCTAAATTATTGTACTCTACGCCGCGAGAGCGGTAAGAACTTAGTAATGATTAAGCTAGGCTCAATTAAATTAAATTTATGTGATTAGGCCTGATCTGCCAAAAATCTGGTTACCCCAGAATCAATCCCTGTTCCCTTCGTCATTAATTAGAAAGAACCTCCTAGTTTAATTGTTTTATTCGCATTAGTTTTATTTTCCAAACTAACCAATCTCGCACGACGCATTTATTTTATTTATTTTTATCGCTGAATTTAATTAATTCTTGATTCCCTTTTGTCCGTCCCTGTTGAGACGATACTCGTACTTACACCACTATATTACAATCTTTTTAAGTGCGAGAAAATTCACATCAGTTTTTGGCGCCGTTGCCGGGGACGGTGTCGGATTTAAGGGTTAATTAGTTTTAGCGACTTGTTTTTAGTTTTTCGTAGGATTTTTGTCTAACCTTGCAGGTCAGATCTGTTTATGCATACACGCTCTAAGAAGGGAGAATCACTAGTCCCTCTTAATCCTGAGATTGAGAAGCTCGCTAAACAGAACCGCAAGGCCTTTAGAGAACACAAAGCAACCATGAATCAACCATCAGCATCTGGAACAACTGGGACGTCTGAGGTCCAAACCACTTCTGGTAATCTGGATTTCTATGTCAATACCTCTCCCCGGTCTTCACAAGAAAATTCACCTAGAAATTATTCGGGGTTTCAGAATCTCCGTACCTCATTCTTTCCCCAAAATCAGTCCACTCCACAACTAAATCTTCCACCACTCTATCAGCTCTTCCAAAATACTTCTATTGCTCCCAAAACCACTTTTCAAAATCAAACTTATGGGATGCAAGGTCTAGGGCAAAACAATCCAGTCTTTCAGCCCAGACAGAACCAACCACCAGTCACACAAAATCCACCCCATACTCAACCACAAAATCAACCCTTCCACAATCAATTTCAACAATTCCATCAACCTCAACCACAGCCAAATATCATCCGTCCACAACCCATTAAACCACAACCAGTTCATCACCCGAGACATCAGGCTCCTCCATATCAGAACTATGTCCCGCATAACAATCCGCTTTATCAAGGAGAGACCATTGCAGACTTCCTAGCCCCTGAGATTACAGAGTATGACAGCATTCAACCCAGCAGTGATTAACATGGTGTCCAATAATCAGTTTGGAGGGAGCCCTACAGAAGATCCAGTGGCACACATTACAAAATTCTTGAGGATGTGCCAAACTTTCAAGATCCCTAGGCTAGATGACGATCAGGTACGAATGCTATTGTTCCCTTTCTCATTAAGGTATGACGCGCAGGGGTGGTTGGATATCAATCCACATCCCCACATTCAGACTTGGGATCAGCTGCATAAGGCCTTCATAAAAGAATACTTCCCAACATCAAAGGTCATAAAGCTGAAGAAGCAGTTCTAAGACTTCAAGCAAGGATCTTTGAAGACATTGGATGAGGCGTGGAAGAGATTTAAAGTGCTGAGAAGAGCTTGCCCTCAAGGCAAGATGACCGATAGTGAGATTCTTTTTTGCTTCTATAGCGGAATCAGCAATGAAGGGAAGATGATGCTTGATGCTTCGGGTGGAGGAGCTTTTCCTCAATTACCATCTGAGGTGGCGGAAGAATTAGTGGAGAAGATTGTTCTAATAATGCTTCATGGTACAGCTCTCGGGACACACCTCACCAGAAGGCCCCGGGGTTGTATGAGATCAGTGATAATTCTGCCCTTTCTGCGAGGGTAGATGCTTTGACCAGCATGATTCAGAAGCTTGCTACCAGTGTGGAGGATAATCAAAAGAAGACGAATCTTGCTCTCTCGGTGCCCAATGTTAATATGGTAGCCCCTGTTCCTATTAGTCCCTTTTGTACTATGTGTGGGGGACTCCATTCACCACATGAATGCACTATGATGGCACACTCGGCAGCCCCTGGAGTAGAGCAAGTTGATGCGATGAATTATCAGCGACATGGCTACTACAATCAGCCCTACGGACAACAGCAGCAAGGGAATTACGGGTACGTAAATCAGCAGCAGTCTAGGAACTATAATCAACAACAAGCATCTCAGCCAGTGCAAGAGAGATTTAAGAGAGAGACTAAACAAAGATTTTCTAGTATAGAAGAAACACTTAAGAAACTGCTGCAATTTCAATAGCAACAAATGCAAAATCAACAGCAAGCTCAACAGCAAGCAGACTCAAGGATGCAAATGACTGAGGCAAGGATACAGAACATGGAGACTCAATTGGGGCAGATCTCAAAGGCTCTATCTGAGACGCCTCTGGGATCCCTCCCTAGTAATACTGAACCAAACCCAAGAGAACATGTTCATGCAGTCACCTTGAGGAGTGGAAAAGAGCTAGAACCTGCTGCCATGGCAAAGAAGCCCGTTGAAGTTAAAGACGTACCTGCTGCCTGGGAGGAAGAAAAGGAAAAGGAAGAGGGAAGAGAGGTGGCGGCTGCACCAAAACAGCCCGTTCCGGTTAAGAATTACACCCCACCTCTCCCGGTCTCCCCTATCCGGCACGATTGACAAGGAAAAATGATAGTGACCAGTTTGGTCATTTTCTGAAACTCGTGAAACAAATTCAGCTCAACATACCATTCGTGGATGCACTGGCACAAATGCCAAAGTGCGCAAAGTTCATGAAGGATCTACTGACAAACAAGAGAAAGCTGGAAGAAGCGTCCACTGTGAGGCTTAACGTGGACTGCTCAGCTGTGATTAGGAGGGATCTACCAGAGAAGCTTAAGGATCCAGGTTCTTTTACTATACCCTGCTTAATAGGAGATCTTACTTTTGATAGGGCCTTAGCGGTTTGGGTGCAAGCATTAATTTGATGCCATTCAGTTTGTACGAAAAGCTTGCACTCGGTCCACTTAAACCTACACGTATGTTTATTCAGTTGGCTGATCGTTCAGTCAAATATCCCCAAGGGATTGTTGAAGACGTGTTGGTTAAAGTGGACAAGTTTATTATTCCCGTAGACTTCGTTATTTTGGACATGGATCAGGATCGAGAGGTACCATTGATTTTGGGCAGACCATTCTTGGCAACTGCCCGAGCACTTATTGATGTTGAAGACGGTAAGCTTGTCCTCCGCGTTGGGGATGAGACTGCCACCTTTGATATGTCCAAAATAATGAAGAGGCCCTGTCAGGATAGTGGAGAGTGTTTTTATTTGGATGACATAGATTCGATGGTGGAAGATTGCACCCCTAACATGCTTTCTAATGAAGCCCTTTTTGACCTTTTGTTTGAGGATAGTGTGCCAGCAGAGGATCTTGAGCCCCTCTCTAGTTTTGATTGTCTTATGATTAATGGAGAGGAGGACTCAAGTGATGCTAGTTCTGTGCAGGGGACGGAATATAATTTAGATAAGGTGGAGAAGGAAAATTTTCAGCCCGATTCCTTATTTGTTAGTCCTTCTACATTAAATCTAAACTCTCTTCCATTCCACCTTGAGTATGATTTTATTGATGATAATCCTGACCCCTCTGTCATTTTTACACCCGAGCTTGAGCCATCCCAAAATTTTACATGTTTTAATTTACTTAGTGAACAAGGGGAAGCTCTAGCCCGGAAAATTTTTTACATGGAAGGGAGTTGTCCATTCTTTGACCCATTCTTTGCTAAAGGGCCGGATAAAGGCCACGATCCATTCTGTTGCTTTACGGGTAACCCTGAGATGCGTAATTGTTTTCATGAATTTAAGATCTTACGCCATCTTAGGGCATTTGTTGATAGGAGGTTTGATTTGTGGAAGACAAAATTTCTAAGCGGGGGTGTCTTTGTCTGAGTTTTTGATGAGTGCGTAGTTGCGTCAGGCAAACAACGTTAAAAATAGCGCTTCTCGGGAGGCAACCCGAGCTTAATTTTTGCCTCTGTAGTTTAGTTTTACTGCTTTTCAAAAAACCCACAAAAACCACAAAAAAAAGGTGATTTGAGGCAGGCACGGTCGTGCCTATCCTCAGGCATGCCGTGTCTGATAGGAAGAATCGAAGGAAAGCTACTGGAGGCCAGGCACGGTCGTGCCTGGCAGTTAGGCACGTCGTGCCTGGCATGAATCGAGAACATTGCTACTGGGAGCCAGGCACGGTCGTGCCTGGCAAATAGGCACGTCGTGCCTGGACAAAATTACCACCCTACCCCCTGCGTTAAAACATAACCCAGCCTCTTTTCTCTCTTTCTCTCACGCAATTTTCACTCGCCCATAGCCATCGATCCATCTCCTGCCTCAAAGTCATCGACGAACCACCGCACCACCGCTCACCACCGCAGCACCGGCGACCACCGGCGACCACTCCGACCACCGACCTTCTCTCTCTCTTCTCTCTTCTCTCAACTTATGGTATTCTTCTTCTTCCTCAACCTCCTTTTCTCCATTAATGAGGGTTGTTCAAGCTTTGAAAAAAAAAATCGAAATTGCATGTGCTCAAATCTTAGGGATTGTGATTTCTTTGTGATAATTGAGTCTTGTATTAATGATATTGATGTTCTAGGTTGATGAATTTGCCTCTTTTGATTGAAATCCCTAATTTTTGAGCTAATTTAGCCAATTTAGGGTTAAAAGTTGTTGCATATGAGATAAATTTGGGGATTTTTGTGCTTTTTGCTTGAATTAAGGATTGGATTGTTGCTTGTGATGGTTAATACTTGTTGTTGAGTCAATTTGAGCATAAATCCCCAATTTTTAGGCCAAATTTTGTCTAATTTGAGAATTGTGAGTTCTTCTCCTATTTTGATCTCTTTAATTCTTTTGGGAAGAACTCCATTCTGTAAACACTGTTGTGATGAATGATGCTTGCTTCTGACCTTGTTTACACCGTGTGTCGTTGAAAACTTGATTTTTTTTTTTTACCCCGGAAGGCAAACCACCGCATCCAGTGGGGCAAATGCCGGGGAACATTTGCCGTTATTTTATTAAAAAGAGAGGAGAATACAAGAAGAGAGGGGGACCGAACCAAAACCTCCCTAAAAATAGACAGATAAGAACGAAATTTTGGGGTAACAAGGCCCAAAATCCAAAATAAAACCACAATTAGAAAATATATCTAAACGAAGGAAAACCAAACAGATCACGGTAATATGCCCTTTGGGCTGGATCTGGCAGATCCAAAACCTGGCAAAAAACAAGCTGATGATGCATAGAATGGGCCGCCAAGAGATGGGCTACCCAGTTGCACTCCCTGACTCCATAAGAGAATCGGACCTCTTTCCTCCTAGCACGCAGCAGGCTCTCCTGAAAACACACCTTCCATCTAGCCGCACCGCCATCTTCAAGATACCTCCACGCCACAGCAGAGTCCAATTCAACCAAGAAATTCGAGTAGCCTTTTGATATCGCAAAGTCCGTAGCATACAACGCCGCTGATATCTCAGCTTCAAGTGGCGATTGAGCAGAAACAGGGTAGGAAATAGCGAACAGCATGACCCCCTCCGCGTTCCTTAAAATCGCACCACCAGCAGCTTCTCCCGGTAAGAATTTAGCATCTGTATTGAGCTTAGAACTACCAAAAGGTCTTTTCCATTTCACAGCCTTGAAATAACCTCCTTTGAGCTTGAAATTAGATGGAATAAGTTTCTCTTCATAAAGAATATCTCCTATATCTCGAACCTTCAAATTAGAGAAGCTTGTGACCCAATTCTGAGTATATAATTTAATTAGGCTAATTATGGATTCAGAGGTAGGAGCACTGAGAGCCGAACCCCAGATTAAAGCAGTGTAAATCTTCCACAAGTGCCAACAAATAATGCCCGGGAGATTGTGTTTAAAAATATCTGTCAATTTGTTACTCCCTGCTCTGAGCCACCAGGACATAAAAATGTTCTTAATAGAGTGATTCTGAGTGGGAATAGGAATTCCCAGAATATTCATAAAGTAAGCCCATATAGGTTGTGCAACTTTGCAACTGTAAAATAAATGGTCTACAAAATCCTCACTTTGTCTGCAGAGAGGACAAATTGAGGGGTTAAGCACCATTGAGAATCTTTTCAAATTGTCATTGATAGGAAGAATTCCTTTAAGAATTTTCCATTGAATCAGTTTAATCTGCAGGGATTGTCTTGGATGCCAAGTATGCTGGTAAGAAAAGGTTGATGTCAATTCATTTCTAACCATGTTATATGCTGACTTGAAGGAAAAGCCTCCATCCTCCTCAGGTAACCATCTAATACTACCATCCAGATTAAATTGGCACTGATTAATAGCACAGTCATTAATGGCACAAATCCTTCTCCAAATGGGAGAGTCATTCATTTTTGGAGACATATTCAGACCTCTAGGATATCTTGCTTTAAGAAAATCAGTCCAAAAAGAGCTGTCAGTCCTCCATTTCCACCAGAGCTTGACTGAGAAAGTCTTTTCCAAATCAGATAAAGATCTGAGGCCCAGACCTCCCTCTTCAGTAGGAAGACAAAGATCAAACCACTTAATCCAATGGTGTCTATTCTTGCCTTCATGAGAACCCCAAAAGAATGCTGCCATCTTTTTTTCTAGTGTGCTAACCACTCTTCTTGGCAGCTTATCAGCAGCCAGGATGTGAATTGGGATGGCACTTAACACATGTTTAATCAATATCAGCCTTCCACCTTGAGATAAGTTCCTTTGTTTCCAAGGGGACAATTTTTTTTCAATCTGAGTAATGAGATTAGTACAGTAGCTGAATCTGTTAATACCTTTGTGTAAATTCACCCCCAGGTACTTAATAGGCAGGTTGGTTTTCTGCATACCAAGAATCTTTTGTATGTTTCGTAATCTAGCTCTGGCAAACTTGCCACATATAAAAGAGCTTTTATGAAGATTAACAGATTGTCCAGAAGCTGCTTGATAAGAATTAAGGAATTTTTTAAAATTCAAAATTGATCTAGAATCTCCATTTAAGAAGATAAGGAGGTCATCAGCAAAACTCAGATGTGACACCGGAAATCCCAGATTTCCCATCCAATAGGGTTTAATGGAGCCTTGGTCAATGTTCCATTTTAGACCTCTCGAGAAAGCCTCTGAAGCAATAATAAACAGAAAGGGAGAGAGAGGATCACCTTGTTTAACACCAAGTTTAGGCTGAAAGAAACCCCGAGGAACTCCATTGATCAAAATAGAAAGATAGGTAGCTCTCAGATTATTAGTAATGAGTTGCACAAAACTGTCAGAGAAGCCAAACCTGGCCAGGATAAGGCGTAAAAAATCCCACGAAAGCTTATCAAAAGCTTTAGCCATATCAAGCTTAATCATCACATTAGAGCCCCTAATTTTTTTGTCAATGGAGTGCACCATCTCCTGGGCAATTAAAACCTGTTCAGAAGCGTCCCTGTGCTGCATAAAGCCTGCCTGCTCAACGGAAATAATTTTTGGCAGAATAGATTTCAATCTAGAAGCTAAAACTTTTGTACAAACTTTACTCACAAAGTTGGATAAACAAATAGGCCTGAAGTCTGCAAAAGTTTCAGGGTTATCAGTTTTAGGTATCAGAACCACCAAGCTGCTTGCCATACCTTTAGGAATGGACATCCCCATAAAGAATTCCTGCACAGCTCTCACCACATCAACACCTACAATGTCCCAGCATTTTTTGAAAAACTTTCCATTAAATCCATCAGGACCCGGAGCACCATTTTGATTTAATTCCCAGAGAGCACCTTTAATTTCTTCTTCTGCAGGAAGTTGCATTAACATAATATTGTCAGCCTCACTGACTATATTTGGAATGTGTTGCAGAATACTGGTATCCTCAATTTGACTGTTCTCAGAGTAGAGCTTGGAGAAGAAGGAAACTGCAGCATCTCCTATTTCAGGCAAGGTATTGACCACCTGACCCCCCTCATTTAAAATAGAGGCAATATTCTGTTTTCTGTTTCTAACTTTCACATATGAATGATAGAACTTGGAATTGGAATCTCCCTCTTTAAGCCAATGAATGTGAGCTTTCTGTTTCCAAAACTTTCTTTCCATCTTGTATTTTATCAGTAGAAGAGCTCTCAAGCGAGACCAATTTTCTCTGTTAATATCAGTAGGATCATTATCAAATTTTTCTTCTGCTTGCTGCACCAAAGTTTCACAGAACTTAATTTCATCAAATAAATTGCCAAAGACTTCCTTATTCCAGATTCTGAGCTCATTTTTAAGACACTTCAACTTAGATACCAAACCTCTCATACCTCCACCAGAGGAGCTGGATTGCCAGCTTTTTTTTACAACATCTAAGAAACCTGGATGAGAAAGCCACATATTTTGAAACTTGAAAGATTTGGGTCCATTATGAGTGAACTGGCTACAACTCAGGAGGATGGGAGAATGATCAGAGGGGGTTTTCTCCAGAATAGAAATTTGTATTAGACCAAAATAGTCCACAAACTTAGAGTTAACTAGACATCTATCTAAGCGTCTAAGAACCCTGCCATTAGATCTTTGACCAGACCAAGTAAATTTAGGACCCGTATGAGGTAGATCAATGAGATCACAGTTACCAATACAGTCCGAAAATTCAATCATACTAGTAAGATTAGGGATAGCATTACCTCTATGTTCATCATGATTAGCAATGGCATTAAAGTCACCCCCAATAATCCAAGGTTCCGACATAGAGGCCGAAAAAGACTCAATAGCACTCCATAAAATTCTTCTAGATATGATTGTGTGTCCACCATATACTGCAGTAGCCCAGCCAGCAAAACTTCCAAATGTAATTCTCATATGAACATACTGTTGATGCCAAATCAAATCAGAAATACAAACATCACTGGGATTCCAGAATATCCATATTTTGTTTAAAAGAGAGAATTCCACCCTTTGAAAGCCTAACTCAAATCTAAACTGTTCATCTTTGGAGTTGTCAATAATAGGCTCCATGATAAAAAGAACATTAAGATTCCACTTATTAATAAGGGAGTGAAGTCTGGCACAGGCTGTACCAAGACCCCTTGCATTCCAAAATAAAACATTCATTTAAACAGGTGGGTGTAAGCATGTGACACAGAGCCAGAAGCTGGTTCTGTTAATTCTTTCTTCTTAGAGGCATTTCTAGTCAATCTGGCAGGTATTTCTGAATCATTCTTCTTTTTGGTTTTTTTATAACTAACTTTGGTGAATCCATCTGTAGTTTCAGTATTATCTCCCATGGTACCCGGTGCAGTTGTAGAGTAGGGAGCTTCAGTAGAATCTTTCTGAATCACTAAGTCTTGTCCCGAGGTATCAGCACTTCCCGCTTGGCAGTTTTGAAGCTGAGAAGCTTCCTTAGCCTTAAAATTAGTTTCCATGATCACCACTTTGGAACTGATTTCAGGCCAGACTTCCTTCCAATTGTTTAAAGGTAGTCGTTTTTTGGAAAACTCACCTTCTGAGTCATACTGTTTAGCTGCTAGTTCATGATCAAATTCAAGCTGCTTTAAAAGGGGTATGAGAGCAAGTTCATCCTGTATTATGTGTGCTTTGACTTTTGAGATGCCAGGAATTTCTGTTTTCAGCAATAGATGTAACTGATTTTTCCATATTTTAGGATCCTTGATTGCAAGCACTTCATCAACATTAGAATCTGAAAGTGGTAGCTTCCGACCTGGAGGATCTTCCAATAAAAGTTCATCCATAATAATATCATCTACCTTAGAGTGTGAAGATGTAGGGATATCTGATGTGTTTGGATTTGGAGCCAACTCTTTTCCTTTATCTTGACTTGTAATTACTGGCAGCAGAGGCTGATTTACATTTTGCTTGGTGACCCACATTTCCTTTGCCTTAGGGATCCCTGAAAACTTGAATTTTATTCCAAGAACCTTTCTTTGATAAAAGATCAAACTTTTCAACTATTCTGGTTAAACTTGGGTTTTCTTTTGGCATATTTAGATGTTGGCGGATCATTGTTGCTGACGGGGCTATTCTTTACTATACTTAATTCTAACATCTTGAAGCCCCGTTGGAATTCTTTTGTTTTACTGTTTTTGCAGATGGCTCGCACAAAGAACTCCACGCGCGCTACTCACACCGAAGTTGCTAGCTCTAGCCGCTCACAGGGCGCACGAGGCACACGTTACCAGCCCCAGTTTGACACGGATAAGGAGATGCTGACATACTTAGAGCTGATGAAGAAGAAGGTGGGTACGATGTACCACCCAGATGAGCCCACACTGATGGCAGCAGAGCCCACACTGAGGGATGAGGTGATGCATTTGATACGAAGAAGTTGGTGACAACATTTATTTTTCGGCATCCAAGAGCCGACTTACAAGGAAGTCACGTGTGAGGTGCTAGCAACAATTGAACTCCCAAAGCTCATACCGGAGAGGGACTATCTCAAACGGGGAATCAAATTCCAAGCCTTTGAAGACAAGCTGGACACTTCTCTTAGTCAGATTGAGCGCTACTTGGGCTTCGATGATGTTGAAGTAGGACAACGGGATGAGATTGGCCTTTGTGACCTCCCCCCTCACGTGAACAGACAGGCTTTTTGGGAATCGATTAGTAGAGGGGGCAAGACTTATAAGCCCCGTGAGACCCCAGCCACACTTCTTTACCCCCGGAAGTTCTGAGTTATCCACGCACTACTTGCTTCTACCGTGACCGGGAGGGCCGAGGTTGGGGCCAAAGTTTCTACCACTGACCTGTTATGCCTCTACTGCATGGTTCATGACAAGAAGCCCTGCATGGGCTCTATCATTGCTAGCCTTTTCCATCGCCAATCCACAAACCACATTCAGGCCCTATACTCCGGTTCATACATTACACGTCTTCTGCGAGGGATGGATTATGGAGATCGGTTCAGAGACATGGAGGTTTCTTCTAGTTTTCTTCCGCTCACCATACTCCCGTCCATGAATACGGGACTTGGGGCTAGACTTCAGCGGGAGGCTGACCACGCAGCAGCAGGAAGACAGCGAGCAGATGATGATGATGATGAGGATGCTGATTATGACCATGATGATGATGACGACGATGTGGAGATGGAGGCGGCTACTCACGAGGTTCCATTTGATGCACCTCCCTACGGCACCGCTTTTCCTGATTCTTGGGCAGGGATGCATGCGCATCAGGATGCCGTGTATCGGCAGTTCTCCACTGAGCAGCACGAGAGGTTCGATCAGATGCGCTTTGAGCAGCAGGACTTTTATAGAGAGATGAGGGAGGACCAGGCACTCCATTACACACAGCTCCAGTCTCAGTACACGCAGATCGATGAGCGACTCACTTCTCTGGAGTCTAGCTGGAGCTCATTCTTTGATGCATATCCACCGCCGCCCCCTCCTGAGTATTAGAGTTCTGATTAGATTGTCCGCTGCTAGCCTCTGTATCATGACTTGTTGGATGACTGTACCATAAACACTATCACACTCACACTCTCACTATTACACTTGACTGTTTCTATATTGCTGTGCTTTGTGTTTCATGATGTGTTGCAGCTCAAACAAATGCTTAGTGGATGATGTGCCGCGCGATCAAAGACTGGGTTTAGTTCCAGACCGACACACGCTATAGGGAAGTTTCCATGACTCTGTTTATTCGATGCGTAATGTTAACTTGCGTTGATTTTGAGCACGCGTGACCCTTTCCTCTTTACCCCTAGTACATAATGCATATTTGGTCATCGAGGACGATGCCAAAGTTTAAGTGTGGCGGAGTGAATTGGGCATTCGGGACGTAGTTGTCACATGTAATTTTTTAGAGTTAGCATGTGCAAGTGTTAGTTGTATATTCATAGGAAATTCATGTCAAATTTTTGAAATTTTTTCTTTAAACTGTGTCTTTGTGAAGTGGCTAGCGTTTTGACTATGCTTTTAGGACATCCTTGAAGTGTTTAGGCTTAAATTGCTTGCATGGTATTCTAGTTGCTGAAAGGATGAAGGCATTAGTCACCCATTAAATTATTCCATTAATCATCCACCCCACCTTAAAAAGTCTTTTAGGAGAAGCCACTTTGAGTCTGACCATTCGTTGTTACCCAATTAATTGAGCTCCATAGCCAAATGGCCTGTGTTTCCTTACCCGTGAATATTTCTGACTTAGTCTTGATGTTTAGGGAATTAAAGGATTAATTTGCTAAGTTTAGGGAATTTGTGTAGGAGCCATTTCTGGCACTGTTCCTATGCCCCAAATGGGGTAAGAGCAGTCACTTTTTAGGAATATGATATTTTCGAGGATTGCATTGTAGGCATGGATTCACTTTGAAATTAATGAACTTAAATTGCTATTTTTCCTTGGTGAGGCCGAGATTAGAATGGGGTAATGTCTAGTGAGAATCCGAAAGGTGAAAAATTAATATAGCTATACCTCTTACTTTGCGAAAAAGGGAATGGGAGCCCCGGTCAAAAAGCGTAAGATGAGACTTGGGTATCTTTCGAAAGAAATGGCGTTCTCGTGCCAACATGACAAGGAAAACTGAACCTAATTAATTGAACTTGGAGGCTATTGCAAAAATTAGCTTTAGTCCTCCGCGTACTTCAAGTATACGTCAAAGCACAAATGTGCCGAGACGGTTTAGCTTAGTTGTACACCATGTCTACTCCGTGCATAGGTTTAAATGATTGTTCCTAAATTGTGGCCTACTGAGTTCCTTGTTCCTAAGAATAGCCCTGAAGTTCCTGAATACATTGAATCTTTGTGAGAATATTCCAATCTATCAAAAGAAAGGGACTATTATTGTTAACCATTCACCACATTCACAAGTCCTTCTGATCAGTAGCTAGTTTATTTGTGTAGGCTGTCATTACTTTGAGGATGTTGTGAATAATTGTGTCAAATAGTTTAGCTTGAGTACAAAGATGTAGTTTAGGGAAGAATTTTCTTGGTTTAGATTGTCTGTCCTGTGAATATCCCTTTAACTACGTGTGCATGCTAACTGTTTTAAATTCCGTGTGGTGATTATCGTAAGTCCCGTTGTTCAATTTTCTTGAGGACAAGCAAAAGCTTAAGTGTGGGGTAGTCTGATAAGTCCGTATTTAGACACGCATTTGATGCGTGTTCGGGTCGGATTTTGATGGTTTTCCTAGCTTAAAGGCGTTGCAAGTCTCAATTTTGGCTCAAGTTGTGTTTAGCAGGCGTTGGATCGAGTTTCGTTGCAATTGGAGTTGATTTGAAGAAGTTGGAGTCCGGCAATCGGCACTTGAGAGGCATTCGGGAAGGATTTGAAGGCGTTCAAGAAAGATATGAGAGATTTGGAGGTCATCGGGAGACTCACGACGAAATTCTGATGAAGAAAGAGCATTTGGATCGACCTCGTAGGCATCCGGGACCGTTTGAAGCAAGAAAACGAAGAAAAAGTGAAGAATAAGGTCAGGCACGGTCGTGCCTGGAGTTAGGCACGGTCGTGCCTGGAGTTAGGCACGTCGTGCCTGGAGTTAGGCACGCCGTGCCTGAAGAGAAACGAACTTGAGAGCTACTGGAGACCAGGCACGGTCGTGCCTGGCACTTAGGCACGCCGTGCCTGGACGCGAATTTCGGGCTTTTTCCGCAGGCACGGTCGCCGGCACGGTCGTGCCTGGCGCCATGCCTGGCCGCGATTGGTCCTAATTCGACCCGAATTCGTTGTTTTCTATAAATAAGGCCTCCATAACCCCGTTTCGGGGGTTACGAACATTACGGAGAGGCCTAGGGACGAATTTAACACCGTTTTTACGCTATTTTCTTCCAAGACCCTGGGATTATTTGTAAGTTCATCTTTTTAATTAATGACAATTAATTCTATTCATCTCAATTCTGTTGATTCTTCAATTATGAGTTGTGAGTAGTAGTTTAATTAGGGATTTGGGGTTGATGAAGGGGTTAAACATGATTGAAGGCTAGATTCCTTTCGGTTTAATTGCATGAATGTCCGTTTAATTTGTGTTTGAATAATTTAATTGATATCTCTTGTAACCTAGACTGCAGCTAGAATTACAATTGCATGTAGAATGAATTAAGAGAGATCTAATTTGTTCTAGGACACATTCACACACACTTAATCGTTCGCTAAGAGATTAGTAGCGATTAAGGGGCCGTAAGCTCGCTCGTCTTGGCAATAATTTAGGATCCTGTCGCATGAGAGATCAGCCTGGTCCCCTAAATTATTGTACTCTACGCCGTGAGAGCGGTAAGAACTTAGTAATGATTATGCTAGGCTCAATTAAATTAAATTCATGTGATTAGGCCTGATCTGCCAGAAATCTGGTTACCCCAGAATCAATCCATGTTCCCTTCGTCATTAATTAAAAAGAACCCCCTAGTTTAATTGTTTTATTAGCATTAGTTTTATTTTCCAAACCAACCAATCTCGCATGACGCATTTATTTTATTTATTTTTATCGCTGAATTTAATTAATTCTTGATTCCCTTTTGTCCGTCCCTGTGGAGATGATAAGTCCGTATTTTGACACGCATTTGATGTGTGTTGAGATCGGTTTTTTATGATTTTCCTATCCTTAAGGTGTTACTAGTCTCAATTTTAGCTCAAGTTATGTTTACCGGGCATTGGTTCGAGTTTTGTGTTGTCTGTAGTCAAAATCAGGGAATTTGAGCCTGGTACCGGCACTTGAGGAACAATCGGGATGATTTGAGAAGCATTTGAGAATGATTTGATAGCTTTGGAGGTCACCGGGAGGTTCACGATGAAGATTTGATGACAAAAGAGCTCTAGGATTGGCTATGGGATCAAAAGAAGATGAATGAAGCTGGAAAAACGACGACCAGGATGACCTTTGGTCAATCGTTCAAGCATATCGCTTTGTAGAAGAATCCAAAGGACACGATTCAAGTTGCATATGAAAGCCAACTTCAAGGGCTACAAATCATATGAAGACACCATTACGAGAATATGAGAGAAAGAAGGTGAAAACAGACGATGAAGTCAGATGATCTCTGCTGCGATTTCAGAATGACACCTTCCACCGTTTTGATGATATCTCTTGATTGGATTACTCCAATCACATTCGGCAAGTTGGGGTGGATAGAGGACTTCATTATCTACAATTTTCATGAAGAAAGTTTTCTCAAATTCGGACTAGAAAAAAGGCTGAAGAGCACGGACGCACGACCGTGCATAAAAGGACGCACGATCGTGCGTAAGAGCCAACAACGCGATAACATTCTTCCTGCTACGCACGATCGTGCGTACCAGGCCACGCACGATCCTGTGTACACCCGAGATGCGGATTTCAGCCCCTTTTTAGTCCCAGTTCAGCCCAAACTCATCTGTTTTCTATAAATAAGACCCCCATACCCATATTTTGATGTTACGAACATTACGGAGAGGCCTAGGGACGAATTTAACACCGTTTTTACGCTATTTTCTTCCAAGACCCTGGGATTATTTGTAAGTTCATCTTTTTAATTAATGACAATTATTTCTATTCATCCCAATTCTGTTGATTCTTCAATTATGAATTGTGAGTAGTTTAGTTAGGGATTTGGGGTTGATGAAGGGGTTAATCATGATTGATGGCTAGATTCTTGTCGGTTTAATTGCATGAATGTCGTTTAATTTGTGTTTGAATAATTTAACTGATATCTCTTGTAAACTAGAACGCGCGCTAGAATTACAATTGCTTGTAGAATAAGTTAAGAGAGATCTAATTTATTCTAGGACACCTTCACACACACTTAATCGTTCGCTAAGAGATTAGTAGCGATTAAGGGGCCGTAAGCTCGCTCGTCTTGGCAATAATTTAGGATCTTGTCGCATGAGAGATCAGCCTGGTCCCCTAAATTATTGTACTCTACGCCGCGAGAGCGGTAAGAACTTAGTAATGATTAGCTAGGCTCAATTAAATTAATTTCATGTAATTAATCCTGATCTGCCAGAAATCTGGTTACCCCGGAATCAATCCCTATTCCCTTCGTCATTAATTAGAGAGAAACCAATCTTTTTATTTTATTGCTCATTAGCATTAGTTTAATTTTCCACCCAATCAAATCTCGCACGACGCATTTATTTTATTTCTTTTTAATCGCTGAATTTAATTAATTCTTGATTCCCTTTTGTCCGTCCCTGTGGAGACGATACTCGTACTTACACCACTATATTACAATCATTTTAAGTGCGAGAAAACTCACATCAGGAGACGATACTCGTACTTACACCACTATATTACAATCTTTTTAAGTGCGAGAAAACTCACATCACCAGCCTCAAATGAGCGGGCAAGTAAAGAACACTAATCGGGACATAAAAGTCATTCTTTAGAAAATCGTAGTGAGACACCGAAGGGATTGGTCCATAAGCTTGATGATGCATTGATGCCTATTGTGGGCCCCCATAGGCACAACTCTTTATCGTCTTGCCTACGGGAAGACATGCAATCTTGCCATAGAGATTGAGCACAAGGACTATTGGGAAATTAAACTTTTTAATCAACCTTGGGCTTGCCCAAAGTGAACGTTGGTGGCATCTTAATGAATTGGGGGAATGGAGACTTATGGCTTATGAGAATTCTAAACTCTTCAAAGAGAAAATAAAAGCATACCATGAGTAGTAACCAAGATGTTCCTATTTGGCACCATTGAAATCTCACATCCCAAGAAAGGTACATTCAAAGTCAACGACCATCACTTGAAAAAGTATTTTGATTGCCAAATTGAGCAGGTAAAGGAGGTTTCTTTCATCAAATCCCCTGACACTTGATCCTCATGACCCTTCGATCTTAATATGACATAATCGTCACTCGAACATTGTGCGACCTCGCTATCTCATCCACTTTTAAGGCATATCAAGTTATCAACCATAATTCACCCCGCATCTAAATTAAAGTTTTTAACTTTCTGCAATACTCCATAACAATGTCAATCATCACATGTGGCCACGTACTATTATGAATAGTCAATGGTTGCAACAATCTCACTGGTTTTTTCAATGTTTGTGCATAGACAACTAAATGTATGTGCACAGACACCACTTTTTTTCAATGTATGTGTACGTTGTTAAACACAAACAAAATATTTTCACATTGTTAAATGTCTGCGCCCAGACATTGATTTTCGTGCAACCAAACGCTGCCAATTCTGTCATTGAACACAAAACCCAATGTCCGTAAACAGACATGAGGTTGTTTGTACACACACAATTGTTTTGTCGGTACTTAACAGTTTGGTCTGGTTGTCCAAACAAAATTGTTAAGCACAGACAAAAACTTTACAAATTGTATAGATTAATACTACTAAATGTCTGTGCAAAGACGTTGGTTTCCGTGTAACCAAACTCTGGCATTATTTCTACAACACAGCAAGCAAATCAATGTTTGTGCACATACATCTAGTTGTCTGGCAGGGCCGGTCCTGACATAATGCGGGCTCTGTGCAACAAAAAAAGGCCTTTCTTACCCACACAAATAGATACTCCCTTCATCACATAAAATTCTTTCGGTTGGACTTGGATCAGAGTTGAACAAAGTGAGAATAAAGTGTAAATGAAAAAAGGATGGGTAAATAAATGTAAATGAATGTTAGCCACACAAAACATACCAAAAAGGAAATAAGAATAATTTTTGGGACATCCTAAAATGGTAAATGAGAATAATTTTATGCGATGGAGAGCGTATGAAATATAAAGGGAAAATTGTCAATTTCGTCCTCGTACTATTATGAAAAAGTCAATTACGTCCTCATATATTTAAAAAATTCAATTAGATCCCCGAACTTTTAAAAAAAAACTCAATTGAGTTAATTAACAGATTACATGCCAGGTCAGCAGGTCACCCACTACGTGGCGGTCTATGTGTGCGCCACATCATTGGTAAATCGTTGACTACGTTTCCACGTATGCGCCCATGTAAGCAAAGTCGGTGCTGATTGGTTGTCACATATGTGCCACGTCAGTAGGTGACTTGCTGACGTGGCGGGTAACCTGCTAATGGACTCAATTCAACGTTATTACAAAGTTTAGGGATTTGATTGATTATTGGGAAAATATATCGCATATATGGTCCCTCAGTTATCCACGAATTTAAATCTCGGACCTGTATTTTTGAGATTGTAAATGTCACCCCTCAATTGTCCAAAATGTTGTAAATGTGGTCCTTTTGAAGGGTGAAATATACAATGTGGGCGAGAGTACATTTCACTACTTAAAGGACCACATTTACAACAATTTGGACAATTGAGGGGTGACATTTACAATCTCAGAAGTACAGGTCTGAGATTTTAATTTCGTGGATAACTGAGGGACCATATATGCGATTTTCCCTTGATTTTTTTTTTTTAAATATGAGGACTTAATTGACTTTTTTGTGATAGTACGAGGACCAAATTGATAACTTTCCCAAATATAAATACTTATGATAATGTTAACAAAATTCAATCAAAATGTTTGTACAATGACAATTTGTTAACAAAATTCAATCAAAATTCAATCAAAATGTTTGTGTACACAAGTATTGAAAAAAACAGTGTCTATGTACACAGACTAATTTCCGGAGACTCAAACTTTTTTTCAACCGACCCAAAAAGATGATAATGATAAAGATGATTAGGTGATGGATACGAAAGACGATGAAAATGAAAGATAATGAATAATGAGATGAGATAGATGGAGGTAGAAGATGATGAAGATGGTGAAGAAGGAGAAGCAGTAAAAAATATGGAGTGACAAAAGCGAGTGGACATGCGCAAATTATACCATGAGCATGGTATGCCTGTACCACATACGTCACCGTTTTATGATTAAAAAAACATAGAGCGGAGCGTCCTTCCTAATTTCCCAACGAAGGTGAGCTGCTTTCATTCCCAATCGCTAGCTTCAGCAGTTCAATTTGTGAGGATCAACGATTGTCCCATTAAATCCTACTTCACAATCGCTAGTCAGAGGGATAAGGAAAATAGGTTTCAAGAATCTGGAAACTCCCATTAATAATCTAAATTGGAGGCCCTCAAATTTCTGTAAATTAAAATACACAGTGGGATTGTGAGAAACTCCACATCTAATTAATTAAAAACGATAATTTCTTTATCTTCCTTATTTAAATGCCTTTTGTTTGGGATTCACACTCTGTTCAGACGTTGTTCTTCCCATATGCATAGTACTATTGGATTCTATGTGTAATCTTATATCCACAATTACATTTGATAATACATGGAATTACATCTTTTTAGATGCGAGTTACATCTTCATGTGCAAGAGTTACATTTTTTTAGAAGCGAGTTACACATTCTGAAGCGCGAATTACATTTGTAATAACATGAGTTACATCAAAAAACAACCTCTGGTATTCACACAAAAAATGATATTAAAAACCAAACATATTCACGGTTTATATAAAGTAATTGTGCAATTAAACTCTCTTTTTCATTGTTTACATTGAAATCAATGTTTTATTTCTTATACTATGTATTGATAAGTTACATTTCAAATGGACTTGAGTTACATTAATTAATAACGTGAGTTACATATCTTTACCTGTCACTTACATCATTCATACTATTGGCACACAAAAAAAACATTACTGTACTATTCATTTTTAAGTCTATTCGAGTGTGGGAGCAGGGTGAGTTACTGTACTTTTTTTTTTTTTTTTTTTTTTTTGCTTTTCCTATTGCGAAACCCTGTAAGCCAAAGCTTCAATTCGTTGTTATGAAAGACGTTGGAGGAACGGAACCTACCTGCTTGAATTGGCAGTTTTTAGTCTACGCCGAAGGTACGACGGGTATTAGTCTTTCCAAAAATATTGATGTTTCTAAGTTCTAATTTCATTGAATCCTTGAATTTTTTCCACAATGGCGGCTTGTCTTTTTGCCTATTCCTTTGTAAGCGAAGACCATTTTTCATTTACCTGTCTGGATTCCCGTTATCTTTTTCCTTGAATAAACTTATAGGTAACCTACCAACCTACAAGTCCTTTTCAGGGTTTAGTAACCTTCATGTCTTTTTCAGATTTTTGTGTAAGCATATTCTGGCAAAAAAAGGAAAAATTAAACCCAAAAAGATGAAATCTTCAATTCATAATTCTACAAAGAATACAGAAACTACAATCATGAAATACAACGTAATAATTGAAATGGGCAGTGCTTTGATTTTTTACTCTTTCACCCCTTATCCATTTAAGCAAAAAGGAAATAAATGCAGGAAAATGTGAATTATTTATGGAGATCTAGGAATGACTAGGATCTTTGACTGTCAGGAAAATGTGGTTGATGCTCAGCACACAGGAAGATCTTGAGGTGGAGCCTCTAATGCTTCCAATTCAGTAACTCCATTCTCCACAAGGAAAGCCATGGCCAAACCCCAGTTAATGTGGGCATCCAAGTGACAGTGCATTAGCCAAACTCCTGTTTTATTCAAATATATGCATATACATATCATCAACATTAGGGGTCTGTTTGGAAACCGAAATGAATGTGAGAGAAAGCAAGGAAGAGAATTGGAGGAAACTGAAAGCTAGACTCATGCTCAATAAACTTAGTTTAGATTTTCATTCAAATTCATTTTGCTTGTTAAACTCTTATTTATTATATAAAGACTACCAAAGGTTTACCCATTTTTTGAGGTAAATAAAACTTAAAAATTAATTTTCCGTAGAATTTCCTTTCTTCCCGTAGCATTTTTTAGGGTTGAAACGTACCCATTACCCAATGTTTGGAAATTGGAACCAAGAAAATGACAAGGAAAAGGGGGAAAAGCTTAATGAAAGTGTAAATTTGTTGTATGGATTTGCCCTGGAAAAAATGGAGAAAAATCAAATTGATCAAATTTTTTAAAATTTATAGATACATTACGTTTCTTAGCTTTTATGTAATATTAATTTGTTAGTACGATGAGTTTTATAAATATCTAAAATTGATTCATTGAGTTTGAACCAATTCCTGTATATTCCTCCCTGCAAATTGTTAAGCTCACCTGGACTGTGAAGAAAAATAAGGCAGAAAAAAATAAAAAAGAAACAGTTCAAATTGTTAAGTTCACCTGGATTGTCAGCGACAAATCGGATGACAGCCCACCCATTGACCGGCACACTCGCTGTGTTCCTAAGAGGTGGATTCACAAGGTTAAACCTAGCAGAGTCTGTTTGAGGGTTGAAGTTTCCAAAACCTTCAGCGATTATATAAAAGTCATATCCATGAAGATGAATTGGGTGATTCTCAGCTCCAAAGATACTTGTTCCCTGAAGCACCACCTGCACTCTCGCCCCGTATTTGAGTTTGTACACCTTTGTTCCAGCAACAGGTTGCCAAAGTGATCGGCTCACACTACCGGTATAGTCAAACTTCACTGGTGGAACTGCCGGAAAGTCAGTCGTGAAAACTCCCGGGATTCCTGTTAAGAAAGTCCCACATCAAAATATTAAAGACAGGCATATGAGTTGCTCATCAAGTGTACTCTATGAGTTGCTCATCAAGTGTACTCTATGAGTTGCTCATCAAGTGTATTCAACCTTTTATGTTTCCTATGGTTAGGAAAACAAATACAAAAGACAAAAACGTGTAAATAAGAAATGGAGAAGGGAGCAATGGTACATAAATGTTCAAGATTTCAATTTGCTTGGTAAAATAGAAATGGAGATGAAATGGGCAGAAAGGATGCGGAGATTCCATTTTTCCCCTACTTCAATATCCTATATTTCCTTTTCTCCTATTGCATGTAGTTTGATCTATAACCCTGAACTCTAACCATACCTTGTTGATGTGCTTGCAATAGTGAAAAGTTGGACGGGAGTATGAAAGACACATTGTTCATGCTGGCAGTGATCCTGGTTCCGTTAGGTCCTTGACAGCTCTGGGGACTTGCGCCCGGTGGGCAATTATTAAGTCCCAACCCGACTGTGAAGAAGAGGTTTTCGTCTATTTGCGTGGGGACCACAACATTCCTTAGACTCCTGAAACTTGTTGTGAAAGCTGTGGCGGTTGCTGTGTCATTATATGCTGGCAGGGTCGGTAAGACTGGGCTTGTTTGGCTTCCCTGGTACTGTAGGATGGCTGTGGTTGTGGTGTTATCAAATGCTACTCCTTGTGCACTGGCATATGCTCTTGCTGCCATGTAGTAACGTCCCGGTGGCTGATTGGTTGTGATTAGCACGTCTGTGGTCTGGCCGGGTCCCAGCATGATGGATGAAGTCGTAAAGGGCTTTACATAAGAGGCGTCTGCTCCGACCACTGTGAGTATGTGGTTGGCCACTGAGAAGAAAAGCTGTTGATTGAGTGCAGCGTTGATAACTCTAAGTAGTTGGGTCTCGCCGGAGCCTGCTTGGACAACTACGGTTCCTGTATTGATAATGGTAAAGTTATTAGCCTCTTGATTACATAAAATACTATAAGCATTAGAATATAATGCATTTGGGTTGGGTGACTGACTATAAAACCAATGTCATTCCTTAGTACATTTGCTAATAGTAAAAAGTTTTACACAGCCAAATATATTGGAAAGCAAAAATTGTAATATTTCATCTCTAATTCACATCACATCTTCATACACACTAACTTCTCACATAATTTTGCATTGTTAAAAGTTGAATCTCTACCAGGTGTAAAGGGGCATTTAAACCTGACATGGAATGACGAGCTGGCTGTGGTACCCCCGTCCCAGCAACCTATCGAAAGGACTTGAGACTTGCCCCTTGTTTTAGGAAGGGTGATAAGGGGATGTTGATAGTTATTTTATTAGTTTATTCTAACATTTAGATGGTGGGAAGAAAACTACTCTCTATATAATACATTATTTGACCGAAGATGAATCTACTTAATAATCTAAGAAAACAAATAGATATAAAAATATTGTGCACAAGTCATACATCATCTCGAAATCCATCAACCAAACAAGCCCTCAAGGTACAAATGAATCTTATTACCTTGGCTGGAGCACCTGTAGAGATCACCAGGTTGGCCATTGATAGTGAATGCATCTGATACATTTGGACCTGCTCCAGTTCTTTGAGCCTGCTTTACAACATCCATGGGGTCTGCATCCCACCACTCACCTGATCATATCATTGTTATCAAACAATTAGTTGCTTGTTTTCATGAAAAATGTTTCATAGGGGCACACAACCCCTCAAGACAAAAAAAAGGTGTGTTCTTTATCTTTGTCCTCGGGGACACCTACCCCTTATGATCAGACACTTTCGTGCCATCTTTTTAGAGGTACATATAATGGCTATGACTCCTATGAGTTGGATTGACTACTTTGTGAACTAGTCCAAGATCTTATATGTTGATTTGTATTTATATAGAAATGTTTTAACAAACGCAGTTATTACCAAGTATAATGGGTGTTTCTCTTGTAGGTTTGGTGAATGGATACAACTCGCCCAGTCGTGGACGAATGATAAGAGCTCCATAGACAGTGGCCCTGAGCCATGAGCTGTGGGCGTGCCACCAAAGTGTTCCTTCTTGACCGTTAATTGTGAATCTATAAGTATAGCTCCCTCCTGGCCTAATTGGGCACTGTGTAATGAATTCTGGCCCATCTGCCCATCCTGTTCTTATTTGCCGGACACCATGCCTTTTTTTTATACATAATCACAAGGGAAAAGTATTAGACAATTTGCTCCTTTGCTTTATTTGTGAATTACTATCAGATTTACTCATGTGTAATTGATTACTTCCAACAAAGAATCACGTTTTGCCATGGTACAATTTATAATATTTTTATTTCTTGTGTTTTAAATCGCTATAAAGTTTTTTGCATGGATGAAAAGCAATTTTCTTAGCTACCCTAAAAAATTAATAACTCTTTAACAGAGGCCAAAACAAAAAACATTTAACAATTTACTTTATGAAGACCAAGAACCAAATACTACCTCTGTTCCCGCTTAAGTTTATCATTAAAAATGACACAATTAAAAATGACACTATTAAATAGGGTAATTTGAGTATATATTTTGAGAAGTAGTTTTTATGAGTATATAACATAATGATGTCATAGGTGATAATTGTATTGTTATAGGTGTATTACTTTAATATTTAATTTTTAATTTGTCATTTGAGTGCTAATTGTTTACTAAAATAAAATGAGAAAATTTACTTGGGATGTTCAAAAGAGGCAAGTGAGAAGTTTAAACTGGGACGGAGGCAATATGTTATATTTGTAGGGATGAATAACATATTTATGGATAAAGTCTACAAAAAATGAATCCTACATTCCTATATTTGTTTAAACATAAATTAGTTGGTTTTACTTGGAGCCTGTTTGGTTGAATCGACTCATTTTATTGAAATTATTGAAGTTTTTGCTCAAGTACCTGGATCAACTGATTCTGATAAATTATGAAAAATAATATTTAAAATTTATTTTATTACTAAAATAAAGAAACTACGGAGTATTATATGAAGAATAGCTAAAATAGTCCTTTATCGTAAATTCGGTCCCAAAAGTAACTTCAAACTCAATTATTTTATTACTACACAGGTCAATGCGTGATATCATTTGTTACGTATTTTGATTGATATAACTGATAAACCGAAAATCAGAATCGTCTAAATATATCATACTACATACTCCATATATAATTGGTTTGTGACGTTTTTTGAAAAGTGGCTTCTTTAGAACAAACACAAGTCCTTTTCCGGACAAAAAGTGTTTGAAACAAGACAAATTGTTTATATTTGGGAGACCTACCAGTGAATAGTGATATTGTATCGCGCATTATTGATAACCTTGATCTCTAAGGTATCACCATTGCTCACATCCAAGGTGGGTCCTGGGAACTGCCCGTTCACTGTTATTGTGTTGCGGGTATTGCACAGCCTCGTCACTGGCGTTGATTGAATCTGTTACACAACATCCCCAACATAACTAAATTAGTAACTAGCATGGAAATTAACATTATACGAAGTATTTGGTAAGTTTATTTAGCTGAAACAGTTGAATCTGCTGATTTTTGGAAAGGAAAAGCGTTCGATAACGTTCACTTTTCGGTTAAGAAAGTCAAAAACTACTTATTTTGCGCAAATGGAACATAAGTAAAGAAAAGCATTTAAAAATGGCGGCATACAACAAACTGACGCCGCTGGAGAATTGCATTTGCACCGAAAATCAGAACGGTGAAGAAGAAGAAAGTGATGATCGGTTTAGCAATGAAGCTTGTCATCGCTTCGCTTAGGGGCGGTTCGTCGAGAGGCGGGGGGACGAAAGCTATGATAAGTAATACTTTAGCTTTGAATTGTGGGAGAGAAGAGGTATGAGGGGTTTGTTATATAGTGTTTGGGAAGTTCAAGGGTTGGTTGATTAGGTTGTGATGGGGAATGAATGTCAGCTTCAAACTGCTGACTTAATGCTATTATTGGTTCTAACACTGTAGCAGTCGGTGCAGCTCACCAGCCCCAACTATCAAACTAGAATCCAACCTTCTTATGTCTTTGCTTCCAAAGACTTTTCACGACCATAATTTTCCGGCCATGCATCCACATTTATTTATTTTACTCGTTTTCATTTTGCTCCACATTTCAAGACTATCTATATACTTTTCCATTTTGTCCTGGCAAGTGAAGTCCCTTCTAGGAGACTAGGACATTCCATAAAAGAAATGATTTTATCGTACTATGAATAAAACTTTTTACTTTTTAAGAAGTGTGAACTGTAAATAATACTTCTATTTTTTTATCGTACGTACTATAAAAAAAATTGTACGAGTATGAAAGTGTATGATTTATTAAGTTGTGAATGGAAATGTGTTTTTGGTTGAAGCGTTGTGATTGTAACATTGTTTTTTTACTAGTATCACTGGATCTGCAGGTTCAAGAAATGGGATTAAATTCATTATTTTCCCGGTTTTTTGTTCCGGGGAGTAACTGGTATTCGGAACCGGCTCAGTCGAGTTTCGATCAGTCTGTTTCTTGACTTATATTTATATCATTACTTTCAAGATCATTACAGCAATCAAATAAAAATCATATATACCTGACACGGTGACACCAACTAACTTCTATCAACTACAACGGTAAACCCTGAGATTAGACAACACGCTTAAAACCGGAAAATGGTACGGTATAAAACCGGAGGTCCGGAACTGGTACCCGTTTTCATGGTTATGATTTCGCTTCCTCCCTAGTCCCTACCTGGCTACCTCTACCCTGAAACATCCGGTTCAGAATTTGAATCAAACCAGTATTGGCTCGGGCCTGCCCGCACTTGCTAGAAACATATTTTGTCAAATATTGATGTACTGTGCAATAATTTATCTTATAAAATCCATAACCCACTTGATTTTACCAGACTAAGGTTTAGAAAAAAGAGTTGTAATTCAAAATATTTTTTAATATCAAACTCGGCCATGTTTTGAAAATTAGTGAATAAATTAGCCAATGTTTCACGTAATATAAAAAGTTAGTCAAATGGCAACGTACGTGTGACCTAGGGCCTAAAGCTCTAAACGGGTTCAGTTCTTGCATGTGAAATTTAATATTCCACGCAATAATTCTCAGACGCCATTTCTTTTTAACTCCGCCAAAGTTATCAACGAACGAGTCTTTAATTTTGTTATGAAAATTTCCCTTTCATGTACCTTAATTAATTATGTTAGATGTTTCTAATATTTAAAACATTATGATAAATTAAATAAGACTATTTTTATCTTGGATGTTGCCATGGTGGGATAATTAATATTGTGACGACATTATTGTCTCGCATGCATTGTAATATAATTAAAACCTACGATTTTATATTAAAAAAAAAGCATAAGTCAAACGTGATTAATTTTGGGATGTCAAACTTTGCAGTCAAGTTCAACGAAGTTTATAGTTTACTGCTTCAAAGGAGGTTACGTTGATGTTTGTAGCTGGTACTTACTTAAGTACTAAGAATATGGTTCTGTTTAGGAAATAGGAAACAATATTCATTTACGGATGTTTTTACTTAAACTGTAATGTGTCTCAAATCAGACCAGACTTGGATAGTTATAAAAATACAAAGATATCAGACTTGACCAGACCATCAATAGTTATAAAAACATCCTTATTCAATTTCTCTGTTTTATAAATTAGATGTCTCCCTCCCCTCTAGTAACACAGTTATGTTTCAAAAAATTATTTGACTGCCTTCCAGATCGAATTTTTAGCTGAATTTTTGTGTGGATAAACTAGACTTGATGAGGAACATTCCATAAAAATTTCATAAAAAAACTCCACCGGGAACCGCCCCAAACTGCGGCGGCCGGACGGAGGATCTTGTCCCTCCGGCTGGACAGGATCTTTTCCGCAAGTAATTATATGGTTGACTGGTAAAATTTTCCGGTTTAAGTTGTCTCATCATATACATAAGACTATAAAAGTGTAAGATGCTCATGAATTAATTAGGAATATTTGATACGTAGTAGTTTTTTAACAAGAGTTAAATCAAATATTTAATTACCTAAATCTATAATGCACGCGTAACCGATGAAAGTAAGTGGAAAAAGGTTTGTTTTGACGTCAAAATTGTAACAATAAAAAACTACAAAATGACATAAAAAATAATTTACTCCGTCAAAGACATCGAATATAATTAAATAATTAAGTAATTAATACCGAGTAGAACACAAAAGTATCTACGAACGAGATTTCAGTACTTCTGAATACCAAAAAAAGAAGACTTGGCCCTCTCATTGGGTATAATTATGGGAAAACTGTCAAATAGGTCCTCGAACTTTCATAAAAAGGTCAATTAAGTCCTTCTATAGGAGGTTCTGTCCAGCCGTCGCAATTTGGGGCAGTTCCCGGTAGAATTTTTTGATGAATTTTTTTGAGCATCTTATTCACCAAGTCTAGTTTACTCATACCAAATTTCAGCTAAAAATTCAATCGGACACATATTCAAATTAATTCTTGAAGATAACTGCTCATTTTTGCGTTCTCGAATTAATTTGAATGCGCTCCCGATTAAATTTTTAGATGAAATTTGGTATGAGTAAACTAGGCTTGATGAATAAGATGCTCAAAAAATTTCATCAAAAAATTCCACCGGGAACCGCCCCAAATCGCGACGACCGGACAAAGTCTCCTATAGAAGGACTTAATTGACTTTTTTATGAAAGTTCGAGGACCTATTTGACAGTTTTCCCTATAATTATTCTTGGTAGAAAAGCAATATAATATAATGGAATCAAAGTCAACCGCTGTTAGGTACTCAGTGGGAAAGTGTTATTTCACGTACCTAATTTCCACACCAAATATTATACAGTACTAGTATAAATGATGTAAATCTTTCCTCCCCTTCTCGGCTTCTCGCAACCAACTTTGGTAATAAAAAAGGAACAGTGGTAAGAAGAGAAAAGGAAGGTTCATACAGAGTATACATTTCTGGAACATACATGGAAAATTCAATTCAGAGGAGATACTTTTATGAAAAGTCAATGTGTGAAGAAAAGAGAAAATAGGGACCCTTTCATTAATTAGCTCATTAAATGAACACATTTTTACGGAGGAGTGTGTAGTAAATTTTACAAGAGTATCTCTAATGTTAATACGTTAACGGTGCATAAGTGGCATGAGAGATAGTCAATCAAAAAACAATAAATATAATATATCTCTCCTTATTTAATTTGAAGGATCCTATATCATTTTGGTAAGTTTTTCTTCACAATGTCAAGCACAATGTCTAGATGTAGACATTGTGGTTGATTGCAGAGAAAAACTTACCAAAAACACATAATACCATGGAAAGACGGAGAGAAAAATGTCATAAAATCAATCTTTTGTGTCTATCTTTCATATCCTACTTAATTGAGAAGTTCATGAGAATTCCATAATACTACGGAGATGTCGAGAATTCACTATATATGTGTAGAATATTCTGGAGCTTTCTAGCAAATTATAGAATTATCTAGAAGCGTGTGAAAAAGTATAGAATATTCTAGAACATTGTAGAGTTTTCAATAGAATTGTTGAATTCTCTAGAATCGTGTGAATGCGTCTAGAACATCCCCAAGAGATGTGGAGCTCTCCAAATCCTTGTAGAAGATATATTAGAGAAGCTTGTAGATACTTCTTGGAAGACTCTAGAAGTATAGTGGTGTTTATGAAGTTCTAGAGAAGTCTTAAAGAAAGTAGTATAAATAGGGCTGAGACTCTTCATTCCTATGAGAGAGCATTGAGCCTCCTTATTAAGTGATGAAAAGAGAAGAGCATTAAGAAGAGCTCTTGAATGAGTGAGAATCTCCTTGAGAGGGGAGAGTGAGAGTCAAGTAGTCTCATATACAAAGTCAGGTGAGCTAATCGTTTACTTGTGAATATTTCTTGTATATATCAATTGTATAATGCAAAGTGATATTGTCAGATTGAATGTTTGTATTGCGAGGGTGTGGGTGAGTGAACAAGAGTGATATCAGCGCGTGATCTTGGAAGAGATCGGGGACTTGTGTTTTTCCCAACAATGGTATTAGAGCCGAGGTTGTTGGAGGTAGAGTAACAGGTAGATATCATCGTGGTGATGGATCTCGTCTTATCGTGATGGTAGCAGTGTTGTCGAAGGCATTCAAATCAGACTCTTTAATGTGATGATGGACTTCATTTTATAGTTTGGGTCATACATATATAGAGAGTGATGGGATGCATTATGTAGGTGTTTCTCAGCATGGTCTCATGCATTGGTCTATAAATGGAGAATTGTATTGAAAGTCTTCTTGATATTGTGTGGTCATGCGGCGTGTCCCGTTGGTAAAAAGCGGCGGTACAAAATGAATTGCATATCAAATGGAGTCATGTCCTGATGGTTTGGTCTTGCGATTTGATCTACTGTTGGTGCATAGTATTGAAAGTCTTCCTGATATTGAGGTGATTAGGCGGCGTGTCCCGTCAGTAGATAACGGCACTACAAGATACTTTAGTGGATCGATTCTTGCTGCGAATGGGATTATGACCATTAACTCCTTGGTGGTTTCTCAAATGGTGTGATATAAGCTTTGTTTGAGAGGAGCAACGTAACTCACATGTGAGGTAGAGACTAATGAGTCTGAATGTGCTATTATTGGTGGTTGGTTGTTACTTCTCAATTAAGTCGGTGGGGGAGATTTGTTGGGTTCCCACCTTAATTGAGAAGTTCATGAGAATTCTAGAATACTACGGGGATGTCTAGAATTCTCTATATATGTGTAAAGAAGTATTGAATGTTCTAGAATATTCTGGATCTTTCTAGAGAGATCTAAAGTCATCTTGAAGCGTGTGGAAGAGTGTAGAATTTTTTAGAGCATTGCAGAGTTTTCTAAAGAATTGTGGAATTCTCTTAAATCGTGTAAAAGTCTCTAGAACATCATGAATAGATGTGCAGCTCTCTAGATCCTTCTAGAAGATTAGAGAAGCTTGTAGATCGATATGTCTTGGAAGACTCTAGAAGTGTAGTGGTGTATAAGAAGTTTTAGAGAAGTCTTAAAGAGAGTAGTTTATATAGGGATCGATGAGACTCTTCATTCCTATGCAAGAGCCTTGTTAAGGCCTCCTTAAGTGATGAAAAGGGAAGAGCCTTATGGAGAGATCTTGAGTGAGTCGAGGCTCTTTGAGAGAGGAGAATGAGAATGAAGTAGTCTCATATACAAAGAGTGAGGTGAGCTACCCGTTTACTTGTAAATATTTCTTGTACATTTCAATTGTATAATACCAAGTGATATTGTCATATTGAATTTTAGTATTGCAAGAGTGTGTGTGAGTGTACAAGAGTGATATGAGCTCGAGATTGCGGAAGAGGTCGGAGAGTTGTGTACTTGTGTTTTCCCCAACATTTCGATCTTAGCACATATGTGTGGACTGGAAACTCTGGCCTCAAATCTAAAATCGATGACCCCCATTTGTGTTGCAGGTTAGACTAGGTCTGGAATCGGTTCGGTTCTTTTATGTAATTAGTGGAACCGTTGCAAAAAATCTAAATAATCAAATCGATTTGGTTCCTATCTAAAATTTCAAGAACAATTATGGAACTTAACCAATAAGTAATCAGTACTTTTGCGACGACCGGCCCTAGGGGAGACCCTAGGGAGCCATCTCCCACCTTCTGCGAGATCTGACTTTCATGTCTCATCTTCTTCAAACATCAATAATTTTGGAAGATGATGATGTTCTTTTGGCCGAGAGATTTGTCCGCTTCATGTGAGCGTGTGGTATATTTTTCTTCTAACGATTTGTTGATCTGTCATCAGAGTAATCAATACGGTGAGTTTTCGTTGTTCATGGTTGAATTTTTTTTTTTCAACTTAGCTTTATTCTTTTGAGGCTTCATTTATTTGCCCTCCACCTGAACCACCGCTTCGCTCCGGCAAAATGAACACGCTCAACTGGATCCCCTTTTCGGTGGTTGGTCAAATCAATACTCCCTTTCTGGTGGTTGGTGAAACCGAATTTTTTATTTGTAATTTTTTATTTTTTATGTGGAGTAGCAAGTGCAGCAAAGCTGTTAGACTAGACTACATAATTACGGGTTAGCGATCTGGAAGGATTTATGGGATCTTTTCCGTTCAAAGTCTCATCCCATTGTAGTTTTAGGTAATTCATTTACTTGTTTCCTTGCTATTATTTAATATGAATAAATTTGTTATTTGATTTTTTAAAAAAATACTTTTTGAAGATCTTATTATTCCAAACATCAAGTCCAAACTTAACTTAATCAACACTTTATAGAATGAGATAATATTTTGAATTTTGTTTGTAAATAAAATATGAAAATCGTTGTTGTTTGATATGAATAAAAGTTGGATCATCATAGTAGAATAAGACGTCGAGTTCAAATTCCTCAAAACGTAAAAAAAAAAAAACATATTGAATACGCAAGTACAAATATAAACATCATTACGTACATTTCAAATCCTAGGAGCATTATTTAAACTAAATCTCACCACTACAATCATCTTGAATATTATAAAGAAAAAAAATATCGAACCAACATGAATATATGCAACTAAGCCGACATCGACAAATTTTGGCGATCAAAAACAACTCTAAACGAAGCTAGCTAGGGCCTTCCGCACTTTGTCTGGTTTGAGTATTACTCCGGAAGCTGTTACACTATCAATAATAGATGCAGACTCTAGTACGTCGAGAAAAGAGCCGGTCTTTGGCTGCAATTGATCAGGAAGGCATCGAGAACAGGCGACGCTTAGGCTGATTGCAATGGGTGGGGGTGAAAACCCCAAATGTGAGGTTTTCACCCCAAAAGAGCTGTAACCGGGAATAAATTTTGTATAGTGAGGAGTCATTGGGAGTATGGATAACCTTGGGGGGGGCGACTCCTGGACGGGCAATTGCCTCTCATCTGGAGGTGACTTGCACAGTGGAGAAATTAATGGGTCCCCATCAATCAACGCGCTTGACAATGTGATGAGCAAAGGAATGGATTGGGTTGCTGCGTGGGAGTCACCTGCTGTGTCGCGGATGAAAAAGGGTGGGGTGACGGTAAAATACATCCTACAGCCGGTTGTACCGTGCGCACGGTACAACCAGCCTTTTTTGGCTTTTGCGCTTCTTCCCCTCGCACCAGAAGATCGATCCAGCTTCGCACCAGAAAATTTTCACCTCCTTCTTCACCTGCTTCTTCGATGAACATCTAACGAGAAGATCGATCCGCTTTGTAGTTCCAAAAAGTGAACCCCTGCATCAAAACCCTTTGTCAAATGCCTCTCACCAAAGTATGCCATTCACAAAACCCTTTTGACCCCATTATTACTCTTCACCTGACATCTTTTCTAAAAACATTATAATTGTGAATGGGTGTTAGTACCCTTAATTTATGTCAACACACTTTGAGCTTGAAGAGTTGCACATTGCTTTTAGAAAATGAAATATCACTTTTTAAGTGGCTCTTTTATCCTTAACTCCATTAGTTGTTAAATAATATAATACGAAGTACTTGATGAGTTAGTGATCATTAATGATATGAGCTTGGCTTGTGAATTACGTAGTATATTACTAAAAAGTACTACCTCCGTCCCATATTGACTGTCCACTTTCAATTTGACACTGTTATTAATAAAGTGGTTGAAAAGTAAAAGTTGTGGTTGAGATTTGAGTAAAATAAAATAAAATGATAAAGACCACATATTTCTTGTCAAAAAAGGAAATAAGACATTCATTTTGGGAGGACCCAAAAGAAAAGTAGGACAACCAAAATGGGACGGAGGGAGTAATAATCAGACCTCATCGATGCATCACTTTGCTTTCTGATCAATTTTGATCATGTGTACAATATTTAAGATTTTCGAACCTTGTGTAGCATTTAAATTTGGGCCTTTTAAACACACGGACCACTTTGATAAAAATGAAACACATGATCCTATCTTAAAACAGGCACAACGACAAGTACTTTTTCCATACTTTTCCCTAAATAATATTACATCCATTACAATTTAATTTTAATTGCATTCTCATAAATGTTTTGTGTATTTTAAATTATGCAATTAACATCATAAAATTACATTTGTGATAAAATATATATTCATGATGCTAACATAACTTTTTATATAAAGTTTGGGGTACATATATTACATGTGCAAGTTTCGGGTACTCATCTAACACCTATTCAAAATTTGGGATATTTAAATTATTTTCCCCAAATAGCAAACATAGAGTACATCTTAATTTCACAATTTAAGAGCTTGTTCCAAAACCCCTACTTTTATTATCTCAATTTTATCTCCTTGCTTGTTGAGCACTGATAATTTGAAAAGATTTTTTTTTATATTTCTACACTCAACATCTACACTTACATATAATAGTCCAATATTCACATAATTTAATGTGTTCAATAATACGGCCGACAAAATTCATTATAAAATCCTGTTATCACCACAATTATTTCATAATTAAACCAAAAAAATTGGCCATTTCATTAAATCACATAGCTTTAAAAAACCTATGGCAGAATTTTCACGCAGTAGTTGGTGAATTGAGCAGATAATTGATCAAACAATTCATCAAAAGTTTAGGATAATTTTATGCATTATTTAAAAATCTTCATAGCAATCTCATATATAATAATTTCTCATAAAAAGAGTATGACTTTAACATTGGGCAAATATTCTCGCGCCTTGTGCGAGCAAACGCTAGTTTGCAATTATAAGCTCCAACTACAACCATTGTGACATCCACAAACTCCTTATGACATTTTTTATAAATCTGTTATATAGGATATTATAAAAATGAGTCTTAACAAATAAAAATATGAGCAAAGTAGACATTTCGAATGAGTTTTTTGAATGCTCATTTCGTAATTTATGTATACTCATTTTATATTAGTGCAATACTCATTTTAAAATGTTATATTCATGCATATTTCAAAATGAGTTTTATGTTAAACTCAAATGAGTATAACGTCCAAAATGAATGCGCACATACAAATGAGTTTTTGAATATTTGATACTCATTTTGTAAGTTATGTATGCTTATTTGGTATTGTTTTATGCTCATTTTAAAAGGCTGCACATGTTAAACATATCATAATCCATTAGATTCACATATTGAAATTAAATGAAATTGATTATTGACATAATTTAAGAATTTAATAAACGAAAAATAATAAACGGAATGTGATATGAGGAATGAAGTAGTTATCACTCATGCTCACTGTCAAGTCCTCTAGATTTTGATGATAAATGTAATAGTTTTGATGATGTCACCCCTTTTTATTTATCCCTGTATTAGACTAGTTTACTAGTTTTGTTCTACTTTGTTAATTTGTAATGTACTTCATATATTAGTGGTAAAGTACTCATAAAAAGCAAAGAGTACTAAAAAGAGAAATTAAACATACCATAAAACAAAAGAAAAAGATCAAAAAGAAAAGGTATGAAAAGAGTTAATTAGTATTCATTGTTAAGGAATGAGTTAGCTGAAAATTGCCAGAAATCAGCAACCAGCTGATTTTCTGGGCAGCCAAACTCATCTGAAATCCAATTCTCTCTTCTCTTAGCACAAAACACTTAAACAAAAACCAACTTGTGAAAATAACAATTTGATGAAAAGTAAATTTATAAGAGATTTTAATCACATTATAAATTTCTTATAAATTTATTTTACTAAAAGCAAATGTTCGTTATTTTGTAAGGAAGCATTGAAATATCACTCAGCTTTATACTAGTTTCTACGCGTGAAAATAAAGATAAAATATCTTTTATCTTGCATTGAAATGTGTAAACAAGTTGAGCTGAATATTGTTGATCCGTGGCACTACGTGACAAAGACAAACCATGCTGCCTCAGTCAAGTGGAACAAAGCAAGTAGATCAAGTTACGGTCAAGATTCATTTCCTCAGCCAACTGTGGAGATGCAATGATCAAATCTATAAATACAGAAGGAGTGTGAGATTACCAAGTGTGGTAAAACGAGAGGAGCCAAGTGGATAGAAGGAAATCATACTCTACACGAAGAAATCCAGCCAGCTGATTTCCCTTCTACACCTCGGCTGCCACCCCACTCGTCTAATGCTCTTAGAATAGCTATAATTCATACACATCTATGGAGCTTAGATTAGTTAGTAGTTTAGCAATACGTCCATGTATTCTAGACTAGTGTTAGACATTCTGGATGGCTTCGTGTTCAAGTCCAGAAGGTAAGAAAGACAAGGACATGAATAGCTCTTGGCAAGTCAATGTCATTAGTGAAAAACCTTGGGAGGACTTAGTAGCTTGGAACAGTGTTCAAGTTCCTTGTGAAAAACCTCACAACCTACGCCTGGGCCAAGGGTAGGTTGGGACACTAAATGTAATGGGATATTCATTTAGTGGAAATCCATCTGAAATAGGTTGGGACTGGATGTAGCAGGATTACACCACCTCTGAACCAGGATACATCGTGTGTCATCTTTTACATCCTGCTTCTAACAAATATTCAGTATTCACTCACCTTCACCATTACACAGCAAAACAGCCTTCTCACTAAAAATGTCAGTGAACTTTCCCAGTTCACTGTGAGTCATCTCCTTGTTATCTGTTCTTCAAAATGACCTATTTTCATTGGTATAAATCCTTCTTACTTGTGTGTTAGACTAGTTCTAAAGCCAGCCAATACGTTATGGTATAGATCATTGCTATACCTTAACTAAAATAAGCATAAACATCATTTCGGCAGCCTGCTCCTAACGATTGGCAATCAGCTCCCAAATAGTCTGGCAGCCATCTCCTTCAGGATTTCGGCAGTCTGCTCCTTGAGTCAACTGCTTCTGGCAAACACATTTGTATCACGTTTAAACCATCTCTCTCACAACTAAAAGGGTCATAACCTTTGTTTCTATAAAGTGTCATCCTCTTAAGGTCAAGACTTCCGTTGCATGTTTCAATATCTCCCAAAAGATGTTGAAACATATTCAGTTAGAGAAAAAAGGGTTGAAAACCGAAAAGATTTAAAAGTCTATTCACCCCCCCCCCCCCCCTCTAGACCACCTTTAGGCTCCGAATACTCAAAAGAACAGGCTCGATGCTCATCAAAATTGATCAAATGCTCATTTAAGAGAATCCGTGATTTTTACCAAAATTACAAGTTTGCCGCCGGTTGTACGACTGGCACCGTATAGCCGGCTGTACTATATACGCTTCCTGGGGTGACCTGGCATCTTGGCTTCTTTTTGGAGGTGGGAACTAATTAAAAAAAATTGTTTGATGTATTGCAATATTATTAATCAATTACTCCGTAATAGTTTTAAATTCTTTCAAAAAAAATTAATAGTTCTAAATTGATTTCAAATTGAACTCAAGTAGGCATTTCAAATTTAAAAAATCACATTTTTTATTTTTTTATATCGGATTGTTTGACTTTTTAAATAATAATTATTGGCAAAAATAAAAGTATCACATAAATGATGTGTAATAATAAGAAGCAAGGATATATGCATTTACTTAAAAAAAATGTGCTGAGTGGATATATTGATGGTGCTAGGTTGCAGAGAAAAACTGAATTGACTGAATGAATACGTATAAAGTGGTGTGAGATTAGATTTATTGACGGGGTGGGTTGCGGTTAGCTTTAGGGTTGCAACAATATCCTACTCTCCATCAATGTTCTAAAAGGAGTTAGACACTAATCAGGTGCCAACTCAGCGCTTAAGGAGCTAGGCGGGTGCCTAGGCGGGGACTAGTCAGAAACATATAAATTACTAATATAACTTTATCAATACTTTTGCTTTAATATGATAAGTAATTTTTTTTATGTAAAACAATATACAAACACATAACATTAACATGCATGAATGATTGAATTATCACATATAAAAATATATATTGTAGCTACTCACTTAAATTAATCATGTAAAGAGTAATAAATATTAAATAATATTAACATTCAAGGATATCTATATACAAATGTGTATAGTTTTTATCTTAATCTACAACTAGTAGCTTTCTTCATGTGCGTTATTAAAACTAAAGGTACATATATCTCTTAGAAAAAAAATGTTTAGCGAATCTAGATGCCCTAAGCAGCCGAGTTAAGTGCTCTGGACAGACAACTAGGCGACCGACTAAATCGCCTAGATGCCAAACCAATTAGGATGTTTTCTTTTGGACTGTTTTCACTCCCAGACAAGACAAGACCAGACCAGACCAGATGAGATCAGACCAAACTTCTGTAGTTATAAAATACATAGAGACCAGACATTTACCAGACCAGACCAGACAAGCAAATTTCAGTCAAAAAGAAAACATCCTTAGTCGGGGCGCCTATACGAAAATCGGGATGCCCAACCACCGTCTAACGTCTAGGCGGGGACAAGTAGGACGCTTAGATCAATTTTTAGAAGAATGCTTTAGTTTTAGTAAACTAGAAAAGTATTATGCTTGTTACAAATGCTAAAAGTTGGCCAATTTTATTTTTATCAATTTAATCCGTAATTTAAGTACTCCTTAAGGTAGTTATATACTCAAAAATGTAAATAGATTAGTGTAAAGGAAAAGATCGTAATTCGTAAATAGAATGTACATACATCTAGATAGAACATATAACACGACCTAATGTTGAACGGTATTTAATAGACAAAAAGGCTACTACAAAAAAATCATTAATAGACATGTCAGATGAACATATATATATATATATATATATATATATATATATATATATATATATATTCAGACAATTAGGGGTGAATTGTATATGTATTGTGGTATAGATTTTGTAATTCTTGATTTTTTAAACCATGACTTTTTATGAATGAATTCCGTTCATTTGCATAAATCTATGGGCTTCATATGAAGGACATTTATAAAATTTATGGAAAATACAAGTTTAGACATGAATTGTGCTAACTGCTAAGTAACATTGGTAAGTGCTCTCTAGAGGCCGGGATCTATATGAAAGAGTTCATGGGGGAGAGGGAGGACCAAGCAAAGGAGGACTGGGAGAGACTCCCACAAGGGTGGTTAAAAATAAATGTAGAAGGTCCAGGTTAAAAAAAAGGAGGAATTCCCGAGATTACAAGGGTTCTGCAACTCGGTTGCAAAAAGACAGGACTGTGATTACATGTATCAAAAAATGAAATTCAGATAGACGCTTTTCGAATTGGGTAGCCTGCTAACAGGGAATAGAGGGAAAATAAGTGGGAATAGAGGGAAAATAAGAAAATTAAAAATCTTAATGTAACTTTTGTACGTATATTGTATAATTCATTTTTTACAAAAAAAAAATGTATCAAAAATCATACTCCGTAATTTTTTATGGGCTTCCAAATGACATCAGTTGCCTATATAAAATTCAAAACACAAATTGTAATTTAACGGAGTTTTTTCCCAAAATAATGTTAAACAAAAAAATTATTCCCAAGTTAATGTTAGATTAAAAGCATTTTCCAAAATACTATTCAAATAAACTTAGGTTAATAGAACCGCCACTTGATTTGGCGGCTTAGGGGACGATAACGCACGTAACTTGCTTATACTACCACTGTCCCGGAAACAAGTTCTCATATTCCTTATATGGGTGTCCCAAAATAAACTTCTCATTTCTTTATTTAGCAAATTATCTACATCAAAACAGTGCAAAACAGTGTCAAACAATACAAAACATTGTCAAACAGTGTTGAAACAGTGTCAAAACAGTAAAATTTACCCCTCAATAACTTTATTTCCTTAAAATGTATGAAAGTCAACCCGGGAACTTGTTTCCGGGACGGAGGGAGTATAATGTAATGGGTCCCACCCAAAATAAAATCTTCTGTTTTCTTTAAACTACTATAACTTTTTTATTTGTACTCCGATGGTTACAAAACATATACCAAAATTCATAATTTTCAATATCTTTCAAAATGACACCAATTATATAAAAAAAATTAACACTTTAAAAATTATCTCTTTTTTAAAGCGCTATATCTTTTTTGTTTGTATTCTTAATATTTCAAAAAATATACCAAAATTCATAATTTGTTGTTATCTTTCATACGAAAGCAACGTTTCATATATAAAAATAGATAAATTATTTTATTAATTTGTCCAGTTTAAGATCGTTTTTTACCGTGCACGCAATTAATCAGGAGTGATAGATTAAAATAAAAGTGCTAAAACTCCATCAATTTTATTTTTTTATTTTATTCTTTGCGCGAGAATTTATGGTGTTTTATTCTAAGTTATCACTCTGGTTTAATAGCGTGCAAGGTATAAAACGATTATAAATTGTACAAGTTAATAGATTTTTTTTATATATGCAAAATTGGTTTCGTATGAAAAGTAATAAAAAATTATGAATTTTTATATATTTTTGTACCAATCGGAGTACGAATGAAAAACTTATAACATCATGAAAAAACATACGAATAATTTTTGTAAGGTGTTAAATTATTTTTTATTTTTATAATTCAATATCGGTGTCATATGAAACATAATAAAAATTTATGAGTTTTTGTATATTTTTTGTAATAATTGGAGTTCAAATAAATATATTACACCTTAAAAAAAATTAAGTGTTAAATTATTTTTTGATTTTTATATAGAGAAAATGGAAACTAATAATCCAACCTTTTAGTGGTCTTCTTACAATAGTCCCACCTTTTCGTTATTCATGAATAATCCACCTTTGCACCCCATCTTCATTCACTGGTCTCTGACAGGTTGATGCCCCGTTATTCCAAGTTATTGTCTTGTCTTTGCAAAATATTATCTTTTTGAAAGGTGAGATTTATGGTATAATGATTTGCAAAGATAAGAAAATAACTTGGAATAACAGGTTATCAACCAGTCAGGGACAAGTGAATGAAGATGAGGTGCACGCAAATGTTGTATTATTCATGAATAACGAAAAGGTGGGACTATTGTAAGAAAACCGCTAAAAGGTTGGATTATTAGTTTCCATTTTTCCTTTTATATATTCAATATTGGTGTCATATGAAAGATAATAAAAGGTTATGAATTTTAGTATATGTTTTGTAACAATCGGAGTTCAAATAAAAAAGTGATACTATAGTAGCAGTTTAAAGAAAACGAGAGATTTTATTTTGAATGAGACCCATTACCTTATATTTCTTGCTTTGGGCATGCATGTTACTTGCGTTATTTTCCCTAGCTGTCACTTCAAGTGGCGGTTCTATTAATATGTTTATTTGACCAGTATTTTAGGAAATACTTTTAACCTGACATTAATTTGGGATTTTTTTTTTACATTATTTTAGGCAAAAACTCAATTTAATGTGTATATTAGTCAGATAAAATTTTCCTTATTTCATCTGATAAATTTAATTAGATAAAAAGTACATTTATTATTTTATTTATACCCTGTTTTTAATAAAATAAGAGTTTGTGTGGTGTCCATGTTTTCAGCTTATCAAGTTTATCAGCCAACTTTTTTGCACCAAGCATGTAGCTTTAAATTTTGCGCTGAATCTTGTAATAATAAGAAATAGTAAGTTTGAAGATACGTTTCTGGCTTTATTGGCTGAAGTTACTATTGAGGATAAGTCGATTTTGGTAGTACCAAACGGGCTCTAAAAAATTGTGTTCTAAAAAAATTGCATTTAATAAATTAAATTGAAATCAATAAATCAATTTAATAATTAATAGTATAACATAGAACTAAAATAAATGCTACAGTATTAATTTTTTAAGGCAACACGAATGAATTGTTTATGGGTTACAAAATAAATGCTACTTCATAAATGATTTTTTTTTATAAATGCTACTACACGATTTTTTTTTATAAATGCTACTACATGATTTTTTTTGGACCTATATTATTATTCGGAAAGACGGATTCCGAATGGATTTTTCCCATAAACAATTCCCGGTAATTTCATGACCATGGTTATTATATTATAACATACATATGGGCAGATCGATAGAAATTGGAAAGTTACTGCATCCTAAAACAGTACTACGTATATGATAACATATATAACTAGATTTGGAACTAATAGCGTATCATGTGCATTCTTTAAATTTGGATCTAAGTTTTAAATGGAATAATGATTCCCTTCCAATTGTTTAATTTTCTCGAGGCATGTAGCTAGACATGTAGTATGTTAAACAAATGATAAATGTTAACGTGCCTAATATTTATGCCATTATATTCAGTATCTTCTCAATTAATTTTCTTAGTATATTTAAATTAATTTAAATTTAGAAATTCCTAAAACTAGCTGGCGGGTATGTATACAATTATATATCCATGAATGTATATAAATATACCACCAATATACTTCAACGATTCAGCTTTTCATAGTCACAAATATCATTCGTATTTTCGTGCTCCTAACAGGTAACTGAAATTATGCACGCATTATATTATTGTTATTCATTTCTATAATGGCTGGCAACTTGTCATGCATCCTGCATTATTCTTTTACTTCAAAGTTTAATTCATACTTTATCAATTTATTTACTCATTGATTCATTCATTTTTGGATGTAATTATAATTGAAAAACAAACATTTTGCATGAAGGTTGTACTTCATACTTCCCATAAACACAACTAATCGATAACCTATTTCTGTCCAGTAATTCAAGTTTCATAATTGAGCATAACATGATGATTTTTACTCCGTAAAATATAACTCAAATATATACTCGTATACCCTAAAAACAGTTGCATGTTTTGAAAAGTACTATCTTTTGGAATTCATTGAAAAACATAATGAATGTTTTTAGTGCTACATAGTACTATGTTCCAGAAATTTGACACAATTTTCAAGAAAAGCATTCAACAATACTGGAATATTTGTAATGAGGGATGGATGTCAAATTTATGGTATTATAAATTCCGCTGTATGGTATTATAACTTATTTATACTTTGTAGTGCCATTCCACTATTTAGTTGTGTGAAAAAATCATATTACTCGTTTGTTACAGCAGTCTACCAATAATGTCATCATCTACCGCATCTGTGAATGGGCCTAGACGTCAGATAAGTGAACGCGGAAAAGAGATCATACTTCAGCTGCTGGCAGCTAGGATGAGGATTCAACAGTTAACAACTTATATAAATAACCTTCGAATGATATACAATATGAGTGATGAGCACAAAACCGCTATGTATCAAGCCGAACAAGAACGACATAACGTGATTGATCAAGAGCAGAGAATGGAAGTCATACTAGCCAACCAATTTGACTTGAGTGATGCAATAATAAGAGATAATATGGCTCTCAAATCTTTTGTATCTGAGTACTTTCCATATTAGTGATGATCTACTATTTAATTGTTAGTACGTAATTAGTAATTAGTAATGAATAAGTGCGATAGCACATTTATTTTTATACTAATTAATATTGTATCTCGGACTATTTTGATTAATTATTATGAGTTTCAATTTTATGTTTACCATCACGACCATTTATATGAATAAAAGGCTTGTTAAATGTTTCTATATATCAAAGCACCACTCAAGGATTGAATTGAATTCTCGCATTTAATAGAATGAACACACACTATGACCGTTAACCTATGAACGATAACTTTTTCACCATTATGCGGCGTTTGTGTTTACGCTTCTTGGTTGAAAACATTGTGATTGGATCATTATTCTATTTTGCATCACAATTATTTTTCGAAATTCAATTTTAAACATATTCAGCATCATTGATTTATATAATAAAACCTTGAACCAAACTACTCAAGATAAGTATAAATTTGTTTAAAAGAAAACCTAAGAGACCGTTTGGTAGCACGAAAATCGGCTGATTTGGTTGTTTCTGCTGAAATTTATGAAGTTCTGGATGAAATGGCTGCATTCGCTGATTCTGCTGATTTAAGAAAAAATTATTTTTAAAATATATTTTATTAATAAAATAAAGAATAAATTATATTTAAAAATAGCTAAAATGGTCATCTACAATAACTTCAGCCAATACATCCAGAAAAGTAACTTCAACCTTAATTTTTCTGCTTATTACACAATTCAGCGCGCGAAAACAAAAATTACGTGATTGGTGAAAAAGCTGGCTGATAAACCTGATAAGCCGAAAAACAGTGGTTCCAAACGGCCTCTAAATCAAAATCATTCAAATACAATATAAATCGTTGAAGCGTCGTGGGATTAACCTCCAATGCTGCATCGCATATTTACAGACTTCCGAGGCTTCTTTCTTATCTTCAGTGTCAACCTCCTTGCGTATAGGCCTGTCAATGGGTCGGGTCCGGGCCGGAATGTAGTGTACCGGACCCGGACCCGGACCCGCTAAGTGAATAAGGGACCCAGACCCGGACCCGTTTACCCTCCGGGTCTGAAATTTTGGACCCGGACCCGGACCCAACGGGTCTCGGGACTGGGTCGGGTAGACCCGCTAAAAATGAAACAGAATCTATATATGAAACGTAGAGTAATTGCACAAACTAGCTAAGCTTAATCATCATTAACAATCAACAAAATTCAAAAGCAGATCATATCCTTGCTTTTCAAAAGACAAAACTCAGAGATCACATAGAAATCCAATAGTTTTATCCAAACATAGTGAAAGTTTTTGATAATAAAATAAACAAAACTCAAAACAATATCCTAAGCTTCAAGCTTGCATCTTTCTAGAGGACCATCTCAAAATCAACCATGAATATGTTAGATATTAGGATTTAGGTCACTGGCTTTGCCTACCAACTTACCGAGCCCATAAAGTCCATAAGGGTTAGTTTGAGTATAATATTGATTATTGAGCACTAGTTTTAAAAAGTTTTTGTAAATACTAAGCCCACTACCGTAAGGGTATTACTGTATTAGTTTGACTATGGATACTGGTCACTTATTTTAAGCTTTTAACTATGTATGTATTACGGAAATATAAAGTCATATATTACTATATTAGGAGTCGGCAGTATATTGTACGAAGTATATATTAATAATTCTAAACGGGTACGGGTCCTTAACGGGTCGGAATCATGTGTACCATACCCGACCCATTTATAAAAAATACTAACGGGTCCGGGTCCGGGTAAACGGAATAAAATATAGACTCATACCCGTTAAAAAAACTCGGGTCCGGGTCGGTTGCGTAAACGATAAACCTACCTACCGTAATTATAATTTAGTTACCCCACAATGCCACATCCTTATCATTTCTTCTTTTAGTTTTTATTTATTTATTTATTACGGAGTATATTATTACAATAAATTGTGACTACTCATTTACTTCTACTAATAAAAATAGGCTAAAGGGTCAAATAGGCCCTTGAACTTTTAAAGTGTTCAATTAGCCCCTTATATAGGAAGTTCTGCCCGGCGGTTGCCAATTGGGGCGGTTCCCGGTGGAATTTTTTGATGAATTTTTTAGAGCATCTTCTATATTAAGTCTAATTTACTCATACCAAATTTCAGCTAAAAACTCAACCAGGAAGACAGTCAAATGATTTTTTGAAGATAACTGCGCAGTTAAATATATAAGGGACAGAACCTCCTATATAAAGCGCTAGAGACAATTAGATGGTAGTTTTACCGTATCTACAATACCCGAATATTGCCTCCGCCTGTTTGCTTCCGTTTAACGATGACTTGGCCTGCTTTAAGCCTCTGAATGCTGCTTGCTCCTCGCTATACACCCGACCTTGCCAGTTGCCACTCTCCAAATTCAGCCTCTTCAGAATTTAGGGTTCAAGAAAATTCTTCGAAGCTACCCAGCGTCTAGTGATGAGCATCACTCTGCCCGGTAATCATCTCATCTCATGGTATTGGTTCATATGTTGTAATTTTACATCTTTCAACCATCGTACCTTCCTTCCCCTTTCAGGTTTCATCCGCAGAGGCACAGACCAGCAGCTTGTCTAGAGACATGAACCGTTGGCTTCCGTCCGTCCATTTCATCACGGCATCACCTCTCATTTCCAGTTTCATGAGCAGCTTCTCCGGAGCACTGAACATGAACCTCATCCATGGCTCCTAGATTCTTCGAGGTTTTGTATCTTTTCTTCGCCACCATTTACTTCAATCGCCCAGTTATATAAGACAAAAGGAGAATAGAGATTAAGAATAATATATCTTAGTATCATACTACGTATTTTTAATTAATATGCCACAATTCCCACAAATTAATATTGCTTGTAGTATTAGTTAACCTCTTATTAGAATCTCGACAAGGATACTATGTTATTAGTGGTCCTGGATTAATATTCATTTTAAAATTTTGATGAATTGAAAAGCTATGTTCTGTGTGCTTATATACGTCTGAACCTATATTATGTGTCATAAGTACTCTACATTTTGCATATGTGATGTTTGATAAAATGTCTGAGTGAAAAATGGTGGCGAGTGGGATGGGACTGCGAGAGCTGGCTGGGCAGGCCGCTTCCAACGAATCCGGGTTTTAGATGGAGGATCGTAAAGCATTGATAAAGTTGAGAACCCAGAAGGTAAGATTGAGCATGAAGTGGACATTAATTTCGCCATTTAATTTATGTATTATTGTATTTTTGTTAACTCCATTCCTTGTTTAGTTTTACGAGGGAGATCCTATAAAATTGGAACGATATTGTGAAGATTAGCATTGTCTCCGATTTTGCTTCACTTTTTCGTGTTTTGTTTCATTACCAGGCAGAGTTCTCATCTGCTGCGAAGTACTCCTCCGCGAATCATATATCCATATCAGAATCTGTTGTCGACACTGTCGTCTTCTGAGAACTCCTCCGACCAAATAGACGACAAAAACATGAAAGGTTATTATTGTTTGGATAAGGTTTTTCTTTTCACACCCCTGTTTCACCGTATCACCTCAAACACCACTGTCCAGTGCTACGACACCGCCAATCGCAGCTGGCCAACCAGGAAAACAACCGTTGGCTCCTTCCCAACCTCTATCACTACCCCTAACAATGGCAAAACCGCCGTATGAAGTGAAATCAGCCCAAACAGTGAACCTAACCCTATACCCCCAGATTTGAAGAAGATATCATTGAAAATTCCTTCAAAACCCTAGCCGCCAGTCCCTAAGCAATCATAACCACCGTCGTAGATCCGAAACTTGAGCCATCGCAACGGCTGTGGAATTTTAGGAGCGTTCAGAACTCAGAAGCGAAAACGCAGCCTCCACCACCGCCGATTGGTTAATTTAGACGCCTCCGCCGCTTACATTGTCACTGATCTGAAAATCTATGCTGCCGCCGCCATCTCCAATGGCTTGTTGCTGAAAATTATAATCGGAGTTTTCCAGTCGAAGAAGAAAGAAGCGGCGTGGAAGTAGGACTGTAGGAGAGACTAGAATTGTTTATTTTCTCCGTTGTGGAGCTGTCTTCTGTCATGGAGCCGCCGTCTGTTTGCCTTTGTCGAAGAGAATCGTTAAAGATGCGATGGAAGAAGGAAGAAGTCTGGGAGAAATCAGAAAAGAAACGAACACGAGAGATGCGGTAAGAAAGAATGCACCAGTGCAAAAGGTTAAATTTGTAAATTGACAATAAGAATGATCACATTTGAGGAAAAACGAATAAGCACTCCCACTTTTGTCTTTACGATTCCCATTGGTATTATTATCGTCATTCTTTCAATGGTTTTTTTCTATATAAATATATTAAACAAAATTGTGTAAAGCAATCTTATTTTAATTTAATTTTGGGGGCATTGGAGGCATTGTATTGATTGTTTCTGCAAACCTTGGCGGGATGTTCTCCTTGTTATCAAGCTCAACAATGGCAGCTAAAACCTTCATGGCTGGTCAAAGGTGAGTGGAATTGCAATTTGAAGTTTGAAAAACCAGAGGGATATTTAATGTGGGAGGGTGTGACCGTGTGAATAGATCATTTATCATATATCCCTTTTACCGTGTGTACAGTGCCCGCGTTTGAGAGTTTTTTCCGAGACTAATGGTAATTAAATAAATATTTACCTAAATAAGGTTGGGTTAATAATTATTCCCAATCTACTGCTACCCTGGTTAACCAAAGCCCAATACATGTACGCGTAAGTAAGTCACAAACGTACGTAGCAATCAAGAATTCAAGATGGGTCCCTCAGCATAATAAAATCCAATTTTTCTTTAAATAGCTATAATGTTTTTATTTTTGATCTATTTTGTATAAAAAATAGATTGCTGTACCTATCCGGATTGCTCAATTTGCTCCCTGAACCCAAAAAAGCTCCAACTAGCACCCTGAACTCGATAAAAAGATTCGAATTTCACTTTTAGCAGGTCACAAGCCGGTCATCGCCACGTCACCCCGGTAGGGTGCCAACTGTGCATGTGACGTGGCAACTTAGGGGGTCAAATAAGCCCCTCAACCCGACCGAATCGTTCAATTTACCCCCTCAACCCTTAAAAAAAATGTCAAAATTACGAAAAATTGAAATAAAAAAATGAAAATAGAAAATAAAAAATAGAATAAAAAATAAGTCACAAATATAAAATATAAATATTGTTAGAGATATTTTTAGTATTGTGATCAATGTATTTTATCTAGTCTCTTGGTAGTATTTATTGTGTATTTAGTATGCCTTAAATGGAAAAGGCTACTAAGCTAAATTAGGAATGGGCCTCCTAAAAAGGAGAGCCCATATCATTGTAAACCCTACCATTCTAAGGAGGCTATAAATAGACCCCTTAGGAATGGCTAGGTTAAGCTTTCCTCCCTCAGAAATATTCCTTGCGCATAGAATAGAGCCTACGGAAGTTTTACGCTAACATTCTTCACCATCTTTGTGTAAACTTTCTGGCTATCAATGGAAAGCTTCTTCTACTTCTATTAATCAGATCTTATACATTATAGAGTAGAAATAGGGACCAACAATTGGTATCAGAGCCGAGTGTGTGACGTATTGAAGTTTCTGCAACTTATCGATCGATTGAAGACGGAAGAAAACTCCTGCGCGAAACTCATCGGTGAAGTTTTTGTCTCTTGCGCGATTTTCTATACTGTTTTTGTTGTCATTTTTGCAGGAAAATGTTTACAGGAAAGTGTTTATAGGCTTGCAAGGATTCATTTTCTAAAAAATCGTACCCAGAAATTTGGCGTACAGGTTAAGCCAGAGTTGAGCGATTCTGCATTTTCGCGCAACTCCGCTGGAAAGAAGAACAGGTTTCGCGCAACTCCTCCTGTCCGATTTCAACTTCGCGCAAAACACCTTGCGCGATTTTGGACTTGAGCGATCCTAAAAGTTGAGCGATTACACTTGAGCGTTTCACAGGTTGTGCGCAATTACTGGTTTGCGCGAAAGCACAGACCTGCGCGATCCGGATACTCTCTTGCGCGATTTTACCTTTGCGCGAAACGACCTGCGCGATTCTCCAGTTGCGCGAACCAGTGTGCACGATATTACCCTTGCGCGAAAGGTCTAGCCCGATCCAGGTGTTGCGCGAACCTTCATTGCTGCGCGATCCGGGAACTCTATTGCGCGATCCCAGAAGAGCTGCGCGATCACCACCTGCGCAAAGTTTCTGAAGTTGCGCGAAACAATCTCTTGCGCGATCCACGTGCTACGCGAAACACAAATTTACTTTAAAAAAAAAAGGGCAAAACCGTCTTTTGAGACCCGACAAATTTTGCGGCTAACGTGTCCGCAGGTCGCCCGCGCAGGGGGGGTGCGAATTTTTCGTTTTTGAACTTCAAGCCGAAATCTCCTGTGCGCGAGAGCTCCCCTCTTCTCCTTCACCATTTAATCTTAAGGAGTGTTCCATATAAATAGGCTCTAAAGTTTCCAAGGGTTTTAGGTGTGGGATAAGTTAACAAGCTTACTTTTTCCTTCACTTGGACAAGTACATTTTTTCCCAAAACCCACTTCAAATGCTAATTTTAAGCTCATTTTTAAACCTTGAGTTCAAACTCCAAAACCAAAGCTCAACACTTTTTCAAAGCTTCAAATAGTCAACCTTGAGATTTTAAAAAAAAAATAATAAAAATAATAATTAATAAAAAAATAATAATAAATCTCAAGGTTAAGACTAATTTTTCTCAAAATCAAAGCTACATTTCAAGAGTCACAAACTTGCAGAAAACTTCAATCAACCACACGTCAACGATCAATTTTCAACAGTCAATCATGACCACTCCTAATATTGCTGATAAAGTGACTGCCATGTCTGCTGAAAACAGGAATGCTGACAATGCTGTAAGTACTTCTAATCTTTCTGTTTATACTTGCTCTTGCTCAAAAACTGATATGCGTGATAAATTTAAGGAGCTAGAGGTGAAATATGATAGATTGTATGATGTCTATAATCAACTGCGTGAAAAACAGACATGCTCAAACATCAAAATAATCAATTCAGAGAAAACTATCACTAAGCTCACAACTGAAAATAAGAGACTTAGTGCTAGCGAAAAAGAACTGACAGAGAAGCTTAGAACAACTGAGAAAGAGAGAATTAGACTTTTTGGTGTCAATAATTTACTTATGGAAAGAAGGGGTGCTCTTTACACTAAAATTAAAGAACTCGAAGACCTGTTAGCCAAGAGGGACCAAACAGACCAGACTATTTTCCTTAACCAGCCTAAGGACACTCGTTTCTATAACGCCAAGGAGGGTCTGGGTTTGACCAATCCTCAGAACCTGAAAAAGGTCAACTGTAGACAACTCTATGATGTTAGATACATGAAAATAGGATTGACCAAACTCATGGCCTTCACTGGAGCTGAAGAAACGAATGCCCTCGAGGACGAAAAGAGAAAGACAAAGGCTGGTGTCGAGGTTCCTTTTGACTACACAGAGTTGAACAAGAGTTACAAAACCAAAGAACCCCCGCTAACACCTGCTGATGAAGTCATAACTTATGCTCCTGAAAAGGAAACTGTGCAAGATGGAGAGGAACCTTCAACTTCAGAACCTGTAGTCAAACCAGCATACATTCCACCTCTTGTGAGAAAGTTTGCTGAGTTAAAAGAATCTTTTGAAAAGGAGAAACAGGTTTTAGAAAAAGAAAAAGATCAACTTTTGAAAGAGATATCCATGTTAAAAACATCCTCTCAGTCCATCACAGTTTCTCAACCTTCTTCCCTCTCTTTCTCAGAAAAATGTTTAGAAAATTCAACCAACAGTTCTAAAATTTCTTCCACTCACTCTGAGCCTCCTTCTCAGACCGGAAACCATGTGAAGAAGAGAGTTGAGAAGAGAGGAGAGTGGATCGAGGAGAAGTTAAGAAGGAGGAAGAAAGAAGAAGAATCTCATCTAGGAAATAAGAATCGACGTTCGAGTGCTTTGTTTTACATAAAGAATAAGTCTAGATCTGGCATTAGTGAGCTTTCAACTAGTAATACTAGAAGTGGTGTTCCTAGGAATTTCCTAAGCGAATCCTCGACTAGTAATGCTAAAAGAGTGGCTCCTAAGTTTTCTAGTTCTAAGACATCTGTCACGAATCACTGTTCTAGTTGTGCTTCTCTGAATTGCATTAAATCCATGAAATGTTGTTTTGAGTCTGATCTCTCCTCCAACAAAGATAAGAATGTGAATGTTCAGAGATGCCCAAAGAAATCAACTGTTGTGAAGGTGAACTTTGAGGGAGAGTACAAATTGCCGTGTTTAAGGTATCCCCTCAAGGTTCGCTCACTTAAACATTTGAGAAGGCTCTCTCAGGAAACAATTTTAAAAGATCATCTGTCTGAACATTCACTCACTGTTAACGAAATCTCTCTCGCTCCAAAGTTCAAACAACAATGGGTTCCTAAGGCCAAAGCTGAGAAACTAAGAACGTCAAATCCTTCTCAATCAGCTGGCTTAGGTTCCCACATCAAACAAAAATTAAAACAGCTCTTCACCACTAATAAGGATGGACCCATCTGGAGGTGGGTACCAAAACACACTTAATCTGTTTTGCAGGTCCGTCATGTGTGGTACCTGATTCGATTGCTCCACACACATGGCGGGTGAGAAGAGCTGTGAGCAATCAACTGGTGCACATTATTAAGGGGAGTATTGGCATGTATACTACCCCACTGAGCAGAAAATCAACAAATGCACACCTCAACACCAACACATGCCAAGAAGAAACAACAAGTGCTTATTCTGAGGGGGAGTGTTTCTTTGTCACTCCTCCTGGTGCCTTACAACGAAAAAAGCACACATCAAGGGGGAGTTTTCTACTTTACTCCCCGGGTGACAAACAACACCTTGCACATTCTGAGGGGGAGTTACATTTTTCTCCTCCTGACACCAATCAAGGATCAATGCAAGACAACCCAAGGATGTTATGACAGAACTAGTACCAATCAGGACCGTCTACAGGATCCAGAACTTGTACCCATCAAGGAGAACAACTCGAAGTTGGAACCAAAGGCCTTATCCTGCCATGATAATGTCGTGGTGGCTGTTTTGACAAGGCATAAAATTTAGAAGACACTAAACAAAAACTACCGAAGCACCAGAGGTGTATCTCTAACCATTTTGGGGAACACTCAACTAAGCAATGGATGCCTCTGGTGCGAGAATTCTAAAAGCCACCATTGACGACACCAATGTGACCAACACCAAAGAGTTCATGCATCAAGTGCTCCAAACACTAGAATTGATAATGGGATGCAGTTCAAGAACAAGGGGCTAATTGAGTTCTACGAAGCTCAGGGAATTACACAACAGTTCTCTGGAGCTGAAACACCAAAGCAAAAGGATGTCGTAGAACGATCGAACAAGACCTTGGTGGAAGCAACCAGAACCATGCTAATACAGTCAAAGCTTCCTCATTTCATGAGCGCTGAAGCTATCAATACGGCTTGCTTCACACAGGACTGGACGGTGATTCACAAATGATCCGACAAGATGTCCTATGAGATTGTGTTCAAGCGACTCCCTAACATTGCCTTCTTCCGCATCTTCCACTACAAGTGTTACATTATGAACAGCAAGGATGCTAGGGGACAACTTGATCCGAAAGCAACTGAAGACAAAGAGGCTCAATCATCTTCTGAAGTAGGAGGACAGGGAGACGAGACAAGATTGGATGAGCACGTGGTATTAGATTCTCTGTTCGAGCACTTTTACAGTCAACCACATGCATCACCAGCAACAACCACTACAAATTCTCAGACCTTCCTTTTATATGCTCCCACCGCAGAGGAAACACTCACTCCCACTCAGAATGATGATGAGCACACAGATGACGAAGCTGAATATGAACCATCTACCCCGCATAATGATCAACTTGAAGCAACTGCAACGCAAGAAACCCCAAAGGCACAACCAGATCAAGAATACACTGATCCAGATCATTCAATCATAACTCCACTACCTCCAACATGAGAGAAAGTGGACGAGGGCACATCTGCCAGAACTAATAATTGGTGATCCATCAAAATGAATCAGTACCAGAACCGCTTCAGCCAATGAGTACTTATATTCATGTTTCCTGAGTCAGAAAGAATCAACAAATATGACTGAAGCATTGGCTGATCCGGATTGGGTGATTGCAATGCAGAAAGAGATGAACCAGTCTGAAAGACTGAAAGTTTGGACACTGGTGCCTATGTCTTATAGAAAAACCATTATTGGCACCAAATGGGTATCCAAGAACAAGAAGGATGAGGACGGTGTGATTATCAGAAACAAGACCCGCCTGGTAGCAAAAGGTTACAATCAACAAGAAGGAATCGACTACGATGAGACCTTTGCACCAGTGGCGAGGATTGAGGCCATCAGATTATCTCTTGATTATGTTGCTCACAAAAGATTCACCGTCTGTCAGATGAATGTAAAGACTGCATCTCTGAATGGAGACCTGAAAGAAGAGGTCTATGTAGCACAACTTGATGGATTCGTAGATCCCGAATGCCCCAAACCTTAGAACAAGATGAATACGATGAACTGGCCAATAAAAAGACATCATGGAAGAAATGATCATGTTAGGCTATGCTATGCCGATCAAGCTCATCTCCCAGGTCAAACCCGACAGACTACCACGACCATGGAGGACTCTGATGGCAACCTTCAACAAGTGCTGCATTGCCAAACACAATAGCTTCGACATGTGTATCATCTATCTTCTGACTGCCTTCCATGGTGTGGCATTCAACAAAAACGACGATTTTGTCTCGCTGATCTGGGACGACATCAGGAAGAAGAAAAACATCGATCCATTCAAACATCTACCATATATGAGATGGTTTTCTATGCTGATGCGACGTGTCTCTAGAACAACTGCAACTATCCACCAAAGACTATCTACTGAGATTCTGAGAACGTCAGCACTCCATCCCTCAAGTACATTCAAATGGTGACTGAGGATCCTACACTCTTACCATTCACCAGACTTGTGTCTCTGCTGCAGCTAGCTAATCTGAATGATCCATCTGTCTGACGCTACTGCTAGAAGAACAATATCATACTCCCTATGGCTCAGATAAACCCCCCTGAGCCTACCCCGGGGAGTCAGCCGAGAGATAGTGAGGGTCCTGAGAGTTCTACCCAGCCACAAAGACCAGTGGCAAGTCGGCCCCATGATGATCAGACTATGTCTGCTGAGGGCCACACCCGTGCTGAGGAGAATACCAATGACTCGTCTAGCGCAGCCAGATCAAATAACGCTGACGATGAGGACTCCGGGAGCAAGGCTGGAGAAAACGACAACGACGACGATGATGAGGATGACGGCAATGCCAATGCAAAGGGCAAGAAAGTCGAGAAAGCCCCCACTAAGAAAGGACGACTCATTATCAGGCTTTCTCGGGCTACAACACAAGAGCAGTCTCACCAAATCAAGGACACTCAAGGAAACATCATCAGTGAGACTCGCTCCAAGGTACGCCATGACCATGCCTCATCATCTACTCCTGTGCAAAGAGTGCAAACAGCTAGCAACTTAGCTGAAGAACTAGCCTTATATGATAGTCGCTCTGACCTAGACATTATAAACCGGGCTAACCACTTAGGAGCAGAGACTGATATTTTCAGTTTCCGAGTAGAAGACGCAGCATCTTGTCCAACTGCGCATGCACAAGCCACACCTAGCCACTCTGCTGCCTCCCAACAGGTAGTAGTTTCACAAATAGGGGATCTTATACCCACCTCTCTGCCCCCTTACGGAGCAGTTAAGGATGTACATAGTGGTCTATCACCCCGGGCCACTACCCTTTCTTCTATCACATTGAGTCTAGGTGTCACATTCCCTACATTTTCAGATATGCTAGGACACATACACTATTCACACCACCGCACTCTACAGGTCCACTTTCACTGTCAACAACGATCGGAGATACTTCGATGATGATCGGAAGTCCTGCCGCTCAACAGATAACTCAATTATTATCTGCAGGCCACACACCAGTAAACTTTACTGATGTTGTGACAACGGTTACTACCCCTGTAACCGGACAACCCTAACCCTACCGACCTTGCAGTCATTCAGCAGCGTTGCTTGGATTCCACCATTAAACCATGGGTGCACGAAGCAATAACCGCTCGGGCATAGGAATTCAGGACCACCCCGACGCTTCTTAATGACATCATCAAACCCTAACTCAACCCTCATCCTCCCACTCCCAACAGCAACTCACCCCAATCCTTATCCTATCCCATTTACAATGCCATTCGATGACCTAGCATACATTATGCTAGCGAGAATTCTTGAAAACAAAGAAGCTCCACTCACAGACAAACAAAGAGCTCTTTTTGTAGTACCTGAAACCGAAAGCACATGCCATGACAGTCTCCGCGATCACAAACATTTGCATGAGGACTCCAATGATTCGGCTCCTCATGAGGGGGAGAATAAGAGGAAACGGATACTCGAGCATGGTGCTTCATCTAGCCAACAACCCCAACTTGAACCCTCAAACAACCTAGATTAAATGCAAGAATTCTCTCAAGGATGCAAATTTTAAGGGGGAGTTTTCAAAGTTCTCCTCCCAAGCGCCAAACATCGTCAAAGGCATCCTACTCAGTGCTCCAGTTGAGGGGGAGTACGCAGAGAGAAAATAAACAAGATCAATGAGAGATAAGTCCCAATGGCTTAGTAAACCCAACTAAGCCTACCCAAGGGACAAAGCCGAGAGTGAGTAAATGAGTGAATATTATGAGTGAGGAAGCAGAAGGCTCCGATGAGCAAGAAGACAATAATCAATGACAAAACTGCTACCTCAAATGAGCTATCAATCGAGGAATCAATCCCAGTCACTCAAATACTCCGGACAATCCCCATAGGTTCAGGACTGAATCTATTCAGATCCCGGGTAGAAGTCGCTGCATTTTGTCCAAACAGCGCGTGCACAACCCTACCCTAGACCACTCACCTGTCTCCCAACAGACAGGTGTTTAATCACTGTTCACGGGGAACCTCATCTCTTATCACCGTCTCCTTCTGAGGCGACTGATACTGACTACAGTGGCCCTCAGCCCCATGCCACTGAACTTTCATTGATCACGTTGTGTCTAGTTATCTCACTCCTAAATGTTTTGAATTTTCTAGGACACAGACACATTTTTAGAGTCAGTTGCAGGTCCAAGTGACCATGCGAGAACTTCCATAGGCTCATCTTCTATAGATGCAGACCGATGATTGGATGGAAGTCCTGATGTTGCAACATAGAAATCACCAACATTTTCAGGCCATCATTTAGAGTTCATCTCTATAGTGATGATAACGGGTGTCTACATGATCCCGGGGGGCTACAATTATCTATGCTGATCCTAGTGATCATGCCATAACAACCAGAGTGACATCTACTTCAGATGTTTCACAATGATTGGTTGGAAGTCCTGTTAGAGCTACAACGTTTCTATCATTATATACAGGCCACACATCAATGTTTACACTGATGTTGTGTCAACGGAACACCACAGTGTCTCCGGTTCTTATCTTTTCATTTTTTTGCATTTTCAATTTTCCAGAATAAAAGAATAAAGGCAAGACATCTCGATTCATTGGATTGTCATAAAGGGGGAGAGTGGTCCACACGCTGTTTACTCTCAAAAATCATTCTCGGACACTTCTCTCCTCCAGCTCAAAAACAATGGCTCTCTACTCTCTCATGTTCATCAACTGCCAAGTCAGCTTCAAATCTAAAGGTCATCCATGCTCACAAGTCAACCATCATTTTCCGCTGTTCCACCGACAACTGTTCCTCAAAAGCATTCACAACCGAATAGTCAGAAAAGGCTACATTCTGGAGGATACAGAGGTCGGATGATTAAATACTGAAGATGAATCCCTTATGCGCCTAGATTTCTCCAGAACAATCATTCTAAAGGCGCCATCAGATTCATTCAAGCTGATCAAGAGAAACTTCTGAAAGGCAGGGATTAAAAGCAAGATTTTGAAGAATCCCTCAACCCCCATGTCTCCCTCACAAAAGCTTGACTCTGACCCTTCCGGGAAATCAGTCGATGCTACCAATTATCGGGCTATCATCGGTTCCTTGCTGTATCTTACATCTAGTAGACCAGATATTGTCTTTGCAACCTGTTTATGCGCCCGTTTTCAAGCAAATCCGAAGGAATCACATCTGAATGTTGTTAGAAGAATGTTGAGATATCTCAAAGGAACAGTGAATCTGGGCCTTTGGTATCCTAAGGAATCAGGCTTTGACCTTGTTGGATACTCAGATGCTGATTTTGCGGGTTGCAAACTGGACAGAAAGAGTACATCTGGCGGTGCTCAATTTCTTGGTGATAAGTTGGTGTGCTGGTCCTCTAAAAAGCAGAATTGTGTGTCCACTTCTACAGCTGAGGCAGAATATGTCGCGGCTGCTAGCTGTTGCTCACAGATATTATGGATGAGGACCCAACTGAAAGACTACGGGTTCACATTCTCACACATCCCGATCTACAGTGACTCTCAAAGTGCAATAGCCATCACGTGCAATCCGGTCCATCATTCAAGGACGAAGCATATTGACCTCAGATATCATTTCATAAAGGATCACGTTGAGAAAGGCACCGTGGACATGTACTTTGTGTCTACGGGATTGCAACTGGCTAATATTTTCACAAAGGCCCTGTATGAAAAGAGATTCAATTTTTTGATCTCTAAGCTGGGGATGTTGAACCTGAATGACTGAGTAACATCTGAACTGTGTGTGTGCGTGTGTTCTCATTTTTTCACTTTAAACATTTTTCAAAAATCTGCATTTTTTTTCATGCATCTCATTCATTTTTATGCATCATATGTTTTCTTTTTATTTTTCATGCATCATTTTTTTTCAATGCATAAGTTGAGGGGGAGCTTTTCTAAACTGTTCATAAGATGAGGGGGAGCTTCTTAAAATTGTGTATAAATTGAGGGGGAGTTTGATAAAATTTACATTCTTAAAAGAAAGCAAGTGTTGAGGGGGAGCATTTTTTTTTAAATTGAAATCAGACTGATTTGGGCCCGTTACATTTTGAAAAATCTCCCGGGCCTATTTAAACGCTTGAAACGCGCAACCCTCCTCCCATTCTTCCTTCCTTGCACGAAACTTTCGAACTCCCTCAGAGCAAAATCACTCATCTCCCTTCTCTTCAAACTTCAAAGGTAAAATTCTCCCCATTTCCTTCATTTTTCTTCGCTGATGACGATTAACAGGTATACTCCCACGAAGAAGATGAACAGGAACATTGCGCTACGATGATGCCTGCGCGAACCCCCTTTTTGCGCTATCTAACACTTGCGCGAAATTAAGGGTTGCGCGAAACCCAATGCTGCGCGATCCGGACTTGAGCGATGGGGGGGCTTGCGCGATCTGCCCGTTGCGCGATCTCTTAGGAGAGGCGCGATTAGCATGCCTTGCGCAATCTAGCCTCTTGCGCGAACCTTAGGTTGCGCTAACCTTAGGTTGCGAAATTGACACTCCTGCGCGATTTACCTTTGCGCGAAACCCTCCCTCTGCGCGATCTTCCATGAGATGCGCGATCCCCCATCCTGCGCGATCTACTGCCCTTGCGAAATTTGCCTGTCTTGCGCGATCAGAAGGGATGCGCGATTCGTCCCCTTGCGCGATCCCTTTGGTTGCGCTATCTTTTGGGCTGCTTGACACTCTATGCGTGATTACACTTGTATAGATGACCCTTGCGTGTTTCTCTTGGGCTGCGCGAAATTAACCAAGCCCAGCCCGGACCAATCCCTTAGTGGTAATTCCTCGACTGGGCCAAACATACAGAATCCAGGCCCAACTTCGACCAAGACCAATAACCATTCTTAAATTGGGCCCCACTTTTCATTAAAAAAAAACAATAAAGGGCCCAAGTAAGGAAGAAATTGTGGACTTAGCCATTTTTGATCATATGCTCTAATGTCTTTATCATTTTCAGACTGAAATGGCTGCCAACACTCCAATCAACATGATCTTCGCTAGGGAACAATGGATCCCAATCAAGGAAAACAACTCACAGTTGGACCCCAAAGTGTTCTCTTGCCAAGATAATGTGGTCGTCTCCATTCTGAAAGGGCATAAGCTGTGGAAGGCCCTGAGCGAAAACGCTGAAGTTCCTCAGGTGTATCTCCCAACAATTCTGGGGTACACTTGACAAGGACGTTGATGCAAATGGCAGGCAACTCGATGATGTACTAGCTGCCACAATCTGCAACACAAGAGTCACCATCACCAAAGCGCTAGTCCAACAAGTGCTACAAATCCCGGAGGAGGAACATTATGATGCGTTGGCCTCAGAAGCACAAATATTTGAAGACATGATCAAGCTAGGCCACGCTGAACCCCTCAGACTGATGTCCGCAATTAAGACAGCAAGATTTCCACAACCATGGAGGACACTTATGGCTACATTGAACAAGTGCTGCACATCCAAGCACAGCGGCTTCGACAAATGCAGTGGTTACCTCGTCTACATCTTCCACGGCATCGCTTTCATGAAGAACTATGACTTCACCTCACTAATCTGGGGTGACATTCTGGAAATGCGAAGAAGGAAATTTGAAACTGATCTGATCAAACATCTACCATACATGAGATGGTTTTCACTGCTGGTGCGACACTTCTGCAGAACAATTCCAACAATTCAAAGGCACAAATCATCTGAGAATGTCAGCACTCCAGCCCTCCAATATCTGAAGAGAATGCCAGAGGTACGCTCACTGGTACCATTACCTATTCCTGTCCCTCTCCTCCTGCTAGCCGGTCGCAATGATCCACATGTTATACGCTACAGCGGGGAGAATGGTATCATACTCCCTATGGCTCAGATAAACCCCCCTGAGCCTACCCCGGGGAGTCAGCCGAGAGTAAGTGAGGGTTCTGAGAGTTCAACCCGGCCACAGAGACCAGTGGCAAGCCGGCCCCATGATGATCAGACTATGTCTGCTGAGGGCCACACCCGTGCTGAAGAGACTACCTATGATTCGCCAAGCGTAGCCACAACACAAGACGCTGACGATGAGGGCTCTGGGAGCAAGGCTGGTGAGGACGACAACGATGATGATGATGAGGATGACGACAACGCCAAAGCCAAGGGCAAGAAAGTCGAGAAAGCCCCCACTAAGAAAGGACGCCTCATTATCAGGCTTTCTCGGGCTACAACACAGGAGCAGTCTCACCAGATCAAGGACACTCAAGGAAACATCATCAGTGAGACTCGCTCCAAGGTACGCCATGACCATGCCTCATCATCTACTCCCGTGCAAAGAGTGCAAACCGCAAGCAACCTGGCAGAAGAGTTAGCTTTGTATGACAGCTGCTCTGACCTAGACACCATAAACCGGGCTAACCCCATAGGTGCAGAAACTGATATTTTCAGTTTCCGGGTAGAAGACGCAGCATCTAGCCCAACTGCGCATGCACAAGCCTCACCTAGCCACTCTGCTGCCTCCCAACAGGTAGTAGTTTCACAAACAGGGGACATTATACCCACCTCACTGCCTCCTTACGACGCAGTTGAGGACATTCTTTGTGGTCTTCCGCCCCAGACCACTACCCCTCCTTCTAGCACATTGAGTCTAGTTTCCACCATCCCAACATTTTCCACTTTTTCTAGGACACATACACTGCTCACACCACTGCACACAACAGGTGCACTTTACTTGTCCTCAACGATCGGAGATACGTCAATGATGATCGGAAGTCCTGCTGCTCCGCAGATATCTCCATCATTATCTGCAGGCCACACATCGATAATCTATACTGATGCTGTGACAACGGTTACTACCCTTGTAACCGGTAACCCTGACCCTACCGACCTTTCAGTCATTTTGCAGCATTTCATGGATTCCACCATTAAGCCATGGGTGCACGAAGCAATAACCGCTCGGGCACAGGAATTCAGGAACACCCCGGCGCTGCATAATGACATCACCCAACCTCAACCATCATCCTCACATACCCAACAAACCCAACCACTTCCTATCATACCTACCCGTCAAACCTCTGAACCATCCACAACCCTACCTCACTCACCTACTGCTTCAAGGGGAACCCAAAATACAGAACTAGTGTCCTCCCCTACTTCGACCACACCTTTTCCTGACCCTAAAACTTTACCGTTCGAGGTACTCGAGAACCTTATGCTAGATCAACTACTAGCTACCGAAGAAGGCAACCTAACCCAGAAACAAAAAGACCTTCTTCGGATCCTTAAGCCTGACAGCTCATGCCGTGATAGTCTCCTTGGTCACAAACGTTCGCATGAGGACCCCGATGACTCGGATCCTCATGAGGGGGAGAACAAGAGGCAAAGGATACTTGAGCGTGATGCGTCAACAAGCCAACCTTCCACGCAATCCAACCAACCTGAATCCTCGAACAATCAGCCCCCACCATCCACTCAACACAAAATCCAAACAGCCAATCCACCCACATCTAGCCCGGTCGAGCTAGAAACAACACTCCTAGGCGCATCCTTTACAGGTGCTGTCCAAGGATGGAGTGGAAGTCCTGAGGTTGCTACGTCGAGTACACCATTTTATTCAGGCCATCAGAAAGAACCTAGTTCTAATCTGATGATAACGGGCAATCATGAGGATCCCGGTGTTTCACATGACAGGTCGCCTTCGACACAACAACAAGCTCACTCTAAGCCCTCTGGTAATCAAATACAAGATGAACTGGAAGATCTTCTAGTTCATGATCAGTGGCCTCGCGAGTGGACAGAGTGGGATGATCTTAGAGTGGAAGTGGAACAGTACGAAATGTGTCGAAGCTGGCAACTCAGAGAATTTCTCAACAAATATCATGCACAAATGATTGGACTCGATGAAGATGAACTCAAGGAAGGGGAGAATCATAAAGAAAATCCCAAGGCACAAGAACCAGTCAAAGAAAAATGGGAAATTGTTAGAATCAAAGCCCCCTTCCTAGAAGAAATCCGAGAGAAAATCTGGCGACAACCTGAAAAAATCAAGAAGTTCAGTGAATTAAAGATGCGAGGAATCAATCACTTGAAAGGAAAATACCGAGGAGGAAACCTGTATATGCTAGGACACAGATCCACAGGGGAACGAAGACAAGTTCTAAATCATAATCTTGCAACAAGTGGATGTCCTATATCGAAAATCCTGGATATCACAGAAGACTACTTGGAGACGATTAAGTTCCTGATCTTTCGTCTACGACGTACCGATGGCTCGAAGTTCACCTGTCAAGAGAATGACTTCTTCCTACTGCACATGGATGATATTTATCAAATGTTCATGAGATGCAGGGAGCTCCCAGTGCACAAAGACAGACTTGCTAGAGAAGGTTTTGAGGCCATAAAGAGATTCATGACAAGACAAGTTCGGTTCTACGCCTCCCATGATCTCCAGATGACTCTAGAACACAATTATTCAAAGGCGAATCTTACACGACCGGACTTGGATAGACCTGGGCTTGAAACCTTTACAGCATATTATACATTTGACAAGCCCATCTCAGTCATCTATCTGAATCACAAAGAAGAGAAGCGTCTGATGAATGTTGAAGACATTCAAAAATACTGTGACGGGACTCTGAAAATCATACGAGAACAAATGCAGCCAAGGAAAGAAGAGCTAGATAAAAGACAGAATGAAGCCTCGAAGGAAGAAATCAAGGAATTGGAAAGAGTCGATAAAATCTTGAAATCCATCGAGAAACAACTTGACAGAAGAAGGCCACTCAGAAACTACGAGCATGCACTCAATCTCAGAAGGCATTATTTTAAAGCTCAGAAGTGAAGAATAGAAGAAGCAAGAACATCTGATCACAAAGGGGGAGATTGTTAGAGATATTTTCATTATATTGTGATCAATGTTTCTTAGCTCTTTGTGTTTAGTTGAAATAAATAAATAGACTAGCTAGAATAATGAATAGGCCTTTTAAGGCAATTTGTAATAAAAGCTTTCATGCCTTTTTAGGTATGGGCCTCCTAGAAAAAGGAGCCCAAATGATTGTAAAACCTACCTTTCCCGTCAGGCTATATATATGCCTTAAGGGAAAGGCTAGGTTAAGCTTTTCGACATTCCCTGTGCCGCAGTGCCTATATTGGTGATAGAAGTTTTACGCTAACTTTCATATCATTCTGTAAACTTCTTCATCATTCAATGGAAAGCTTCATTCCCAGATCTATCTTCCATACATATACATTATAGACTAGAAAACAGGGACCTAACACTTACTGTTTCTACATAATAATTATACCTATATATAGGTTTTGAGCCGGAAGTTTTATCTCCCTGAAAAATTCTCCCAAGATTCAATGTAAGCGCACTGATTTGTTTTTTAAATATCTCTTTGATGTTCATTAATTTTGTGTAGAGCCACTTCAACAAATAAGTATAGAACCTTGAATGATATTATCATGTTAGGCATATTAATAGTTTAATACCATATATGATGTCATGAGATCCATGTTCCCACACCCCTAAACTCTTAAAGTCTAATGACCAACCAATTTATCTTTTGTTATTGATTTCAGAGAGAACGGTCTACCACTAAGTTATCACACTTCTACATTCCAACAAGTCTAGCTCTATCGAAGATTTGTTCAAAGAAAATCATGAAACATGAGACTTTTTATATTTTCGTAGTGAAGATGTATTCCCTCCTGGGCCTTTGATTCAGAACGGGAAGAATCCCCAGAATTATATATGGTTCACTCCCGATGACATTGAGAGGATGTTACCAGAGCTGTTTGAAGGGAATACATGGAATGAGCAAAAACTATAGAGGTATGTGATCTGTAGTTGGAATCCAGTTTGTGCTAGAGCCTAGAGAGCTCGTGCTCACTCAATAGTTATGATAGGTGCTGCTTGAAGAAGTACTGTACATCTTCTTCAATACAGACTATTCTTGTTTCATTTTTTATAGAATGTTGTTGTACTTTTGGCATAAAAATTATTTCTTAATTTATGATCTCTAATGAACTGAAAAAGAAATATTATTTATAACAGTAAGGGCTTTCTCAATTTTTTTAAAATTGTGCTGAAAATATTGAGTGTTGCTTTCATAATAAGAAAAATTGAAAAGTTTAATATTACAATGTTTCACCTCACAGATAAAGAATTACGCAAAATATAATAGAAAATAAATGAATCGATGTGTTTTGGAATAGTCTAAATCTATTCATAACATAACAGGAAAGAAATAAAGCAACCCTTTAAACTATTAAAGTGTTACTTCCATAGCTTCTAATTTTTATTGTCACCCAATTAAACTCTACTTAGCGACAGTAGTATGTGCCATCAATAAAAACTTCAGATAACCTTTCTAATGTTTTAGATGAAACGGTAACACAGAGCATGGGACAAAGAAATGAGGCAAAGGAATGGTGCTGAAATATTTTTATCACTACCTGCCTTATTGTTTTATTTTTGGCATGATTTCCAATATTTTACATTATTTTCTTTAACTTATGAAGTGATGAGAAGGATATAAAGAAGAAGAATATTTTGATCAAGCAGATTGTGGAGGTTATTTGTTTTTACCTTCATATTTTATTCCGCTTAAACAATATATTTTCATTTGCTTACATTAATAGTTACTTTTACTTTGTTATTTGTTGCGTTGGTGGCGTACTGTTCTTGAAATGTAAAATTAATAATTTTGATACTTCACAGGTCACCTATAGACTCTTTGGGATGCTTGAGTCATTTACTCCATTCAAATAGAAGTTCTCATTGGGGGTTTTGTCATGGACCCAAAGCTGAGGTTGTCAAAGGTTTCGAACTAACTACGTACTAATGATTGTGATATAACTTAAGTGAAGCTTTCTAACAGATCGGTTGATATTAACAGTGTAAATCTGCGACATGAATCATAAGAGTTTGCCGCCTGCTGCCCCATAATAGGCTACAAAGTTTAAAACTGATGCACTTTGATAAGCTACATGACTGCATTTAATGGTGTTTGGGCAAAGAAAAGATATCCACACTTGATCTGTATGCTTTTTCTAGATTGACGTTTCTTTTAAGTCTTTATAGCTACACTTTTGCTTTAAAATGAGCACACCACAATTTATACTCGATTTATACTCTGTAAAACGGCTTAGTTTCTCATAAAACTTTTTGATGCAGATGTATACATTCTAGGTCAAAATATTAGATTATACTCCATATGTAAAACAACCTCTTGTATGGTCGAATGGTTGTTTCCTCTTTCTATTTTAAATTGGCATCCCCCATTTCTAGCTTTTCCCTTTTAAACAATACCTAAATGTTGAATGGTTGTTTCCTCTTCCTGTTTTAAATTTTTTTTTACCCCAAAAGAGCTGTAACCGGGAATAAATTTTGTATAATGAGGAGTCATTGGGAGTATGGATAACCTTGGGGGGGCGACTCCTGGACGGACAATTGCCTCTCATCTGGAGGTGACTTGCACAATGGAGAAATTAATGGGTCCCCATCAATCAACGCGCCTGACAATGTGATGAGCAAAGGAATGGATTGGGTTGCTGCGTGGGAGTCACCTGCTGTGTCGCGGATGAAAAAGGGTGGGGTGACGGTAAAATACATCCCACAGCCGGTTGTACCGTGCGCACGGTACAACCGGCCTTTTTTGGCTTTTGCGCTTCTTCCCCTCGCACCAGAAGATCGATCCAGCTTCGCACCAGAAAATTTTCACCTGCTTCTTCACCTGCTTCTTCGATGAACATCTAACGAGAAGATCGATTCGCTTTGTAGTTCCAAAAAGTGAACCCCTGCATCAAAACCCTTTGTCAAACGCCTCTCACCAAAGTATGCCATTCACAAAACCCTTTTGACCCCATTATTACTCTTCACCTGACATCTTTTCTAAAAACATTATAATTGTGAATGGGTGTTAGTACCCTTAATTTATGTCAACACACTTTGAGCTTGAAGAGTTGCACATTGCTTTTAGAAAATGAAATATCACTTTTTAAGTGGCTCTTTTATCCTTAACTCCATTAGTTGTTAAATAATACGAAGTACTTGATGAGTTAGTGATCATTAATGATATGAGCTTGGCTTGTGAATTACGTAGTATATTACTAAAAAGTACTACCTCCGTCCCATATTGACTGTCCACTTTCAATTTGACACTGTTATTAATAAAGTGGTTGAAAAGTAAAAGTTGTGGTTGAGATTTGAGTAAAATAAAATAAAATGATAAAGACCACATATTTCTTGCCAAAAAAGGAAATAAGACATTCATTTTGGGACGACCCAAAAGAAAAGTAGGACAACCAAAATGGGACGGAGGGAGTAATAATCAGACCTCATCGATGCATCACTTTGCTTTCTGATCAATTTTGATCATGTGTACAATATTTAAGATTTTCGAACCTTGTGTAGCATTTAAATTTGGGCCTTTTAAACACACGGACCACTTTGATAAAAATGAAACACATGATCCTATCTTAAAACAGGCACAACGATAAGTACTTTTTCCGTACTTTTCCCTAAATAATATTACATCCATTACAATTTAATTTTAATTGCATTCTCATAAATGTTTTGTGTATTTTAAATTATGCAATTAACATCATAAAATTACATTTGTGATAAAATATATATTCATGATGCTAACATAACTTTTTATATAAAGTTTGGGGTACATATATTACATGTGCAAGTTTGGGGTACATATATTACATGTGCAAGTTTGGGGTACTCATCTCACACCTATTCAAAATTTGGGATATTTAAATTATTTTCCCCAAATAGCAAACATAGAGTACATCTTAATTTCACAATTTAAGAGCTTGTTCCAAAACCCCTACTTTTATTATCTCAAATTTATCTCCTTGCTTGTTGAGCACTGATAATTTGAAAAGATTTTTTTTATATTTCTACACTCAACATCTACACTTACATATAATAGTCCAATATTCACATAATTTAATGTGTTCAATAATACGGCCGACAAAATTCATTATAAAATCCTGTTATCACCACAATTATTTCATAATTAAACCAAAAAAAATTGGTCATTTCATTAAATCACATAGCTTTAAAAAACATAGGCAGAATTTTCACGCAGTAGTTGGTGAATTGAGCAGATAATTGATCAAACAATTCATCAAAAGTTTAGGATAATTTTATGCATTATTTAAAAATCCTCATAGCAATCTCATATATAATAATTTCTCATAAAAAGAGTATAACTTTAACATTGGGCAAATATTCTCGCGCCTTGTGCGAGCAAACGCTAGTTTGCAATTATAAGCTCCAACTACAACCATCGTGACATCCACAAACTCCTTATGACATTTTTTATAAATCTGTTATATAGGATATTATAAAAATGAGTCTTAACAAATAAAAATATGAGCATAGTAGACATTTCGAATGAGTTTTTTTGAATGCTCATTTCGTAATTTATGTATACTCATTTTATATTAGTGCAATACTCATTTTAAAATGTTATATTCATGCATATTTCAAAATGAGTTTTATGTTAAACTCAAATGAGTATAACGTCCAAAATGAATGCGCACATACAAATGAGTTTTTGAATATTTGATACTCATTTTGTAAGTTATGTATGCTTATTTGGTATTGTTTTATGCTCATTTTAAAAGGCTGCACATGTTAAACATATCATAATCCATTAGATTCACATATTGAAATTAAATGAAATTGATTATTGACATAATTTAAGAATTTAATAAACGAAAAATAATAAACGGAATGTGATATGAGGAATGAAGTAGTTATCACTCATGCTCACTGTCAAGTCCTCTAGATTTTGATGATAAATGTAATAGTTTTGATGATGTCACCCCTTTTTATTTATCCCTGTATTAGACTAGTTTACTAGTTTTGTTCTACTTTGTTAATTTGTAATGTACTTCATATATTAGTGGTAAAGTACTCATAAAAAGCAAAGAGTACTAAAAAGAGAAATTAAACATACCATAAAACAAAAGAAAAAGATCAAAAAGAAAAGGTATGAAAAGAGTTAATTAGTATTCATTGTTAAGGAATGAGTTAGCTGAAAATTGCCAGAAATCAGCAACCAGCTGATTTTCTGGGCAGCCAAACTCATCCGAAATCCAATTCTCTCTTCTCTTAGCACAAAACACTTAAACAAAAACCAACTTGTGAAAATAACAATTTGATGAAAAGTAAATTTATAAGAGATTTTAATCACATTATAAATTTCTTATAAATTTATTTTACTAAAAGCAAATGTTCGTTATTTTGTAAGGAAGCATTGAAATATCACTCAGCTTTATACTAGTTTCTACGCGTGAAAATAAAGATAAAATATCTTTTATCTTGCATTGAAATGTGTAAACAAGTTGAGCTGAATATTGTTGATCCGTGGCACTACGTGACAAAGACAAACCATGCTGCCTCAGTCAAGTGGAACAAAGCAAGTAGATCAAGTTACGGTCAAGATTCATTTCCTCAGCCAACTGTGGAGATGCAATGATCAAATCTATAAATACAGAAGGAGTGTGAGATTACCAAGTGTGGTAAAACGAGAGGAGCCAAGTGGATAGAAGGAAATCATACTCTACACGAAGAAATCCAGCCAGCTGATTTCCCTTCTACACCTCGGCTGCCACCCCACTCGTCTAATGCTCTTAGAATAGCTATAATTCATACACATCTATGGAGCTTAGATTAGTTAGTAGTTTAGCAATACGTCCATGTATTCTAGACTAGTGTTAGACATTCTGGATGGCTTCGTGTTCAAGTCCAGAAGGTAAGAAAGACAAGGACATGAATAGCTCTTGGCAAGTCAATGTCATTAGTGAAAAACCTTGGGAGGACTTAGTAGCTTGGAACAGTGTTCAAGTTCCTTGTGAAAAACCTCACAACCTACGCCTGGGCCAAGGGTAGGTTGGGACACTAAATGTAATGGGATATTCATTTAGTGGAAATCCATCTGAAATAGGTTGGGACTGGATGTAGCAGGATTACACCACCTCTGAACCAGGATACATCGTGTGTCATCTTTTACATCCTGCTTCTAACAAATATACAGGGAAATCAACTCCATAGCCCACTCATTAGCGAAGGAAGGTTTGTCTTCAGCAACAGCCATGGAATTTAGACAAAGAAGTGACCTTTCCCCTTTGACGGCTCTGTTGCTGGATCGGGATAAGGATGTATATTTTTATGTGCGACAGTAGCTTTACATCGATTTTGAGCGATATAGACGAGGTTGAAGATGAGAAACCGCCTGTGTTCATTTCAGGTAAGAAGCATTTCAGAAGAAAGGATCTCGTTGGGTTCAGACAAAAGGATATTAGTGAAGTTGACAGATTCAGACTCTTCTCTCGGGAAGACTTTGGGCCAGAGCATTTTTGGGCTGATATACATACGGCCCTCATAAAATTTATTTGTAGAAATTGCCTTTTAATTTCATTATAATTTGTTTAATAGATTGCGTCAGGTCTAGCCCCCTCAATCTATTTCATTTGCTTTATTTCGTTGTTTTTCGAGAAGGTATGCCTTCTCTGAAGAGGTTTTTGGTATAGTCCCCCTCTTCTTTTGTATCATCTTTTAATTTTAATAAAACTTTGGTATTAAAATAAAAAAAAAAATTCAGTATTCACTCACCTTCACCATTACACAGCAAAACAGCCTTCTCACTAAAAATGTCAGTGAACTTTCCCAGTTCACTGTGAGTCATCTCCTTGTTATCTGTTCTTCAAAATGACCTATTTTCATTGGTATAAATCCTTCTTACTTGTGTGTTAGACTAGTTCTAAAGCCAGCCAATACGTTATGGTATAGATCATTGCTATACCTTAACTAAAATAAGCATAAACATCATTTTGGCAGCCTGCTCCTAACGATTGGCAATCAGCTCCCAAATAGTCTGGCAGCCATCTCCTTCAGGATTTCGGCAGTCTGCTCCTTGAGTCAACTGCTTCTGGCAAACACATTTGTATCACGTTTAAACCATCTCTCTCACAACTAAAAGGGTCATAACCTTTGTTTCTATAAAGTGTCATCCTCTTAAGGTCAAGACTTCCGTTGCATGTTTCAATATCTCCCAAAAGATGTTGAAACATATTCAGTTAGAGAAAAAAGGGTTGAAAACCGAAAAGATTTAAAAGTCTATTCACCCCCCCCCCCCCCTCTAGACCACCTTTAGGCTCCGAATACTCAAAAGAACAGGCTCGATGCTCATCAAAATTGATCAAATGCTCATTTAAGAGAATCCGTGATTTTTACCAAAATTACAAGTTTGCCGCCGGTTGTACGATTGGCACCGTACAGCCGGCTGTACTATATACGCTTCCTGGGGTGACCTGGCATCTTGGCTTCTTTTTGGAGGTGGGAACTAATTAAAAAAAAATTGTTTGATGTATTGCAATATTATTAATCAATTACTCCGTAATAGTTTTAAATTCTTTCAAAAAAAATTAATAGTTCTAAATTGATTTCAAATTGAACTCAAGTAGGCATTTCAAATTTAAAAAATCACATTTTTTATTTTTTTATATCGGATTGTTTGACTTTTTAAATAATAATTATTGGCAAAAATAAAAGTATCACATAAATGATGTGTAATAATAAGAAGCAAGGATATATGCATTTACTTAAAAAAAATGTGCTGAGTGGATATATTGACGGTGCTAGGTTGCAGAGAAAAACTGAATTGACTGAATGAATACGTATAAAGTGGTGTGAGATTAGATTTATTGACGGGGTGGGTTGCGGTTAGCTTTAGGGTTGCAACAATATCCTACTCTCCATCAATGTTCTAAAAGGAGTTAGACACTAATCAGGTGCCAACTCAGCGCTTAAGGAGCTAGGCGGGTGCCTAGGCGGGGACTAGTCAGAAACATATAAATTACTAATATAACTTTATCAATACTTTTGCTTTAATATGATAAGTAATTTTTTTATGTAAAACAATATACAAACACATAACATTAACATGCATGAATGATTGAATTATCACATATAAAAATATATATTGTAGCTACTCACTTAAATTAATCATGTAAAGAGTAATAAATATTAAATAATATTAACATTCAAGGATATCTATATACAAATGTGTATAGTTTTTATCTTAATCTACAACTAGTAGCTTTCTTCATGTGCGTTATTAAAACTAAAGGTACATATATCTCTTAGAAAAAAAATGTTTAGCGAATCTAGATGCCCTAAGCAGCCGAGTTAAGTGCTCTGGACAGACAAATAGGCGACCGACTAAATCGCCTAGATGCCAAACCAATTAGGATGTTTTCTTTTGGACTGTTTTCACTCCCAGACAAGACCAGACCAGACCAGATGAGATCAGACCAAACTTCTGTAGTTATAAAATACATAGAGACCAGACGTTTACCAGACCAGACCAGACAAGCAAATTTCAGTCAAAAAGAAAACATCCTTAGTCGGGGCGCCTATACGAAAATCGGGATGCCCAACCACCGTCTAACGTCTAGGCGGGGACAAGTAGGACGCTTAGATCAATTTTTAGAAGAATGCTTTAGTTTTAGTAAACTAGAAAAGTATTATGCTTGTTACAAATGGCACAATTATTACGGGCATCTCTTCTCCCGTTCGCATCTCCTTCGTAGAGGACAGGAGCAGACCTCACAAAGACACCATTCCCTCTTTCGCACCATTCCAGCACACACGTTTTCTCATGCTCGACCGCCACAACAATTCCGCCACCGTAGTCGTTTGACCGCCGGAATCGCAGATCGAATTTCCTTCCCCTTCTCCATGAGCATAAGAGCTTCTAAGTCGATTGATGTGTAAATCGACGGAGACGGTTGGGAATCGACGAGAATGGAAGTTGCAATGGACAACAAGGGCTTCGCAGATCTGGACGGTGATAGTTGCAACAGATCTAGCGTCGGCGCGAATTTGGCAGAAGATCTGGTCACCGGTCTCCGCTGGAGGCCGGGGATGGGGAGGTGGACAGACCTGGTCACAACTTTTTTGCGCAAAGGATGGATTTGAGCTCGGGCTGGGGCCGGGGAATCTGGTTCTGGCCGGTGGGGGCAGGGGAGGGGGTTGTGGGGTCACTATTTAGGGCGGCGGCGGTTTCTGGTTGGTACAGGGCGGCGGCGGCGGTTTCTGGTTGGTACTGAGCAGGGGTGGGGGCAGGAGACGGCCTGGTGAGACTGGCTGCCGGAGAGGGGCGGCGGCCGGTGGTGGAAGGTCTGGGGTGACACGGACGGTTGCTACAGCCTACAGTGACACGTCAACGGTGGTTACAGTGACAAAGACGGTGTCTATAGTGACACGGACGGTGGTTATAGTGACATGCGCGGTGGCTACAGTAACACGGACGGTGGCTACAGTGACACGGACGGTGGCTACAGTGACACGGGCGGGGCTACAGTGACACGGGCGGTGGTTGTAGTGACAGGGTGTGGCTACAGTGACACGAGCGGTGGTTGTAGTGACATGAGTGGTGACTGTAGTTACAAAAAACGAACACGCAGTGACATAAAATTTTTGCAGTTACATCATGTTTTCTAATTGCACATATATGACCTTCTTGGTCACTTTTTTGCCCCTTTTTAAAAGTGGTCACTTTTTGGGTAATTGGTTCAAAATTACTAATATGTAAGTAAAAACCCCATGCTAAAAGTTGGCCAATTTTATTTTTATCAATTTAATCCGTAATTTAAGTACTCCTTAAGGTAGTTATATACTCAAAAATGTAAATAGATTAGTGTAAAGGAAAAGATCGTAATTCGTAAATAGAATGTACATACATCTAGATAGAACATATAACACGACCTAATGTTGAACGGTATTTAATAGACAAAAAGGCTACTACAAAAAAATCATTAATAGACATGTCAGATGAACACACACACATATATATATATATATATATATATATATATATATATATATATATATATATATATATATATATATATATATATATATATATATATATATATATTCAGACAATTAGGGGTGAATTGTATATGTATTGTGGTAGATTTTGTAATTCTTGATTTTTTAAACCATGACTTTTTATGAATGAATTCCGTTCATTTGCATAAATCTATGGGCTTCATATGAAGGACATTTATAAAATTTATGGAAAATACAAGTTTAGACATGAATTGTGCTAACTGCTAAGTAACATTGGTAAGTGCTCTCTAGAGGCCGGGATCTATATGAAAGAGTTCATGGGGGAGAGGGAGGACCAAGCAAAGGAGGACTGGGAGAGACTCCCACAAGGGTGGTTAAAAATAAATGTAGAAGGTCCAGGTTAAAAAAAAAAGGAGGAATTCCCGAGATTACAAGGGTTCTGCAACTCGGTTGCAAAAAGACAGGACTGTGATTACATGTATCAAAAAATGAAATTCAGATAGACGCTTTTCGAATTGGGTAGCCTGCTAACAGGGAAGGGAAGGAAAATAAGTGGGACTAAGAAAATTAAAAATCTTAATGTAACTTTTGTACGTATATTGTATAATTCATTTTTTACAAAAAAAAAATGTATCAAAAATCATACTCCGTAATTTTTTATGGGCTTCCAAATGACATCAGTGTTGCCTATATAAAATTCAAAACACAAATTGTAATTTAACGGAGTTTTTTCCCAAAATAATGTTAAACAAAAAAATTATTCCCAAGTTAATGTTAGATTAAAAGCATTTTCCAAAATACTATCCAAATAAACTTAGGTTAATAGAACCGCCACTTGATTTGGCGGCTTAGGGGACGATAACGCACGTAACTTGCTTATACTACCACTGTCCCGGAAACAAGTTCTCATATTCCTTATATGGGTGTCCCAAAATAAACTTCTCATTTCTTTATTTAGCAAATTATCTACATCAAAACAGTGCAAAACAGTGTCAAACAATACAAAACATTGTCAAACAGTGTTGAAACAGTGTCAAAATAGTAAAATTTACCCCTCAATAACTTTATTTCCTTAAAATGTATGAAAGTCAACCCGGGAACTTGTTTCCGGGACGGAGGGAGTATAATGTAATGGGTCCCACCCAAAATAAAATCTTCTGTTTTCTTTAAACTACTATAACTTTTTTATTTGTACTCCGATGGTTACAAAACATATACCAAAATTCATAATTTTTTATATCTTTCAAAATAACACCAATTATATAAAAAAAAATTAACACTTTAAAAATTATCTCTTTTTTAAAGCGCTATATCTTTTTTGTTTGTATTCTGAATATTTCAAAAAATATACCAAAATTCATAATTTGTTGTTATCTTTCATACGAAAGCAACGTTTCATATATAAAAATAGATAAATTATTTTATTAATTTGTCCAGTTTAAGATCGTTTTTTACCGTGCACGCAATTAATCAGGAGTGATAGATTAAAATAAAAGTGCTAAAACTCCATCAATTTTATTTTTTTATTTTATTCTTTGCGCGAGAATTTATGGTGTTTTATTCTAAGTTATCACTCTGGTTTAATAGCGTGCAAGGTATAAAACGATTATAAATTGTACAAGTTAATAGATTTTTTTTATATATGCAAAATTGGTTTTGTATGAAAAGTAATAAAAAATTATGAATTTTTATATATTTTTGTACCAATCGGAGTACGAATAAAAAACTTATAACATCATGAAAAAACATACGAATAATTTTTGTAAGGTGTTAAATTATTTTTTATTTTTATAATTCAATATCGGTGTCATATGAAACATAATAAAAATTTATTAGTTTTTGTATATTTTTTGTAATAATTGGAGTTCAAATAAATATATTACACCTTAAAAAAAATTAAGTGTTAAATTATTTTTTTATTTTTATATAGAGAAAATGGAAACTAATAATCCAACCTTTTAGTGGTCTTCTTACAATAGTCCCACCTTTTCGTTATTCATGAATAATCCACCCTTTGCACCCCATCTTCATTCACTGGTCTCTGACAGGTTGATGCCCCGTTATTCCAAGTTATTGTCTTGTCTTTGCAAAATATTATCTTTTTGAAAGGTGAGATTTATGGTATAATGATTTGCAAAGATAAGAAAATAACTTGGAATAGCAGGTTATCAACCAGTCAGAGACCAGTGAATGAAGATGAGGTGCACGCAAAGGTTGTATTATTCATGAATAACGAAAAGGTGGGACTATTGTAAGAAAACCACTAAAAGGTTGGATTATTAGTTTCCATTTTTCCTTTTATATATTCAATATTGGTGTCATATGAAAGATAATAAAAGGTTATGAATTTTAGTATATGTTTTGTAACAATCGGAGTTCAAATAAAAAAGTGATATTATCGTAGCAGTTTAAAGAAAACGAGAGATTTTATTTTGAATGAGACCCATTACCTTATATTTCTTGCTTTGGGCATGCATGTTACTTGCGTTATTTTCCCTAGCTGTCACTTCAAGTGGCGGTTCTATTAATATGTTTATTTGACCAGTATTTTAGGAAATACTTTTAACCTGACATTAATTTGGGATTTTTTTTTTACATTATTTTAGGCAAAAACTCAATTTAATGTGTATATTAGTCAGATAAAATTTTCCTTATTTCATCTGATAAATTTAATTAGATAAAAAGTACATTTATTATTTTATTTATACCCTGTTTTTAATAAAATAAGAGTTTGTGTGGTGTCCATGTTTTCAGCTTATCAAGTTTATCAGCCAACTTTTTTGCACCAAGCATGTAGCTTTAAATTTTGCGCTGAATCTTGTAATAATAAGAAATAGTAAGTTTGAAGATACGTTTCTGGCTTTATTGGCTGAAGTTACTATTGAGGATAAGTCGATTTTGGTAGTACCAAACGGGCTCTAAAAAATTGTGTTCTAAAAAAATTGCATTTAATAAATTAAATTGAAATCAATAAATCAATTTAATAATTAATAGTATAACATAGAACTAAAATAAATGCTACAGTATTAATTTTTTAAGGCAACACGAATGAATTGTTTATGGGTTACAAAATAAATGCTACTTCATAAATGATTTTTTTTTATAAATGCTACTACATGATTTGGAATATGGGGATTCAGAATCCCCTTATTTAAAAATATAAAAAATAAAACATCACTTCATATTTTGGACCTATATTATTATTCGGAAAGACGGATTCCGAATGGATTTTTCCCATAAACAATTCCCGGTAATTTCATGACCATGGTTATTATATTATAACATACATATGGGCAGATCGATAGAAATTGGAAAGTTACTGCATCCTAAAACAGTACTACGTATATGATAACATATATAACTAGATTTGGAACTAATAGCGTATCATGTGCATTCTTTAAATTTGGATCTAAGTTTTAAATGGAATAATGATTCCCTTCCAATTGTTTAATTTTCTCGAGGCATGTAGCTAGACATGTAGTATGTTAAACAAATGATAAATGTTAACGTGCCTAATATTTATGCTATTATATTCAGTATCTTCTCAATTAATTTTCTTAGTATATTTAAATTAATTTAAATTTAGAAATTCCTAAAACTAGCGGGTATGTATACAATTATATATCCATGAATGTATATAAATATACCACCAATATACTTCAACGATTCAGCTTTTCATAGTCACAAATATCATTCGTATTTTCGTGCTCCTAACAGGTAACCGAAATTATGCACGCATTATATTATTGTTATTCAAAGTTTAATGCATACTTTATCAATTTATTTACTCATTGATTCATTGATTTTTGGATGTAATTATAATTGAAAAACAAACATTTTGCATGAAGATTGTAGTTCATACTTCCCATAAACACAACTAATCGATAACCTATTTCTGTCCAGTAATTCAAGTTTCATAATTGAGCATAACATGATGATTTTTACTCCGTAAAATATAACTCAAATATATACTCGTATACCCTAAAAACATTTGCATGTTTTGAAAAGTACTATTTTTTGGAATTCATTGAAAAACATAATGAATGTTTTTAGTGCTACATAGTACTATGTTCCAGAAATTTGACACAATTTTCAAGAAAAGCATTCAACAATACTGGAATATTTGTAATGAGGGATGGATGTCAAATTTATGGTATTATAAATTCCGTTGTATGGTATTATAACTTATTTATACTTTGTAGTGCCATTCCACTATTTAGTTGTGTGAAAAAAATCATATTACTCGTTTGTTACAGCAGTCTACCAATAATGTCATCATCTACCGCATCTGTGAATGGGCCTAGACGTCAGATATGTGAACGCGGAAAAGAGATCATACTTCAGCTGCTGGCAGCTAGGATGAGGATTCAACAGTTAACAACTTATATAAATAACCTTCGAATGATATACAATATGAGTGATGAGCACAAAACCGCTATGTATCAAGCTGAACAAGAACGACATAACGTGATTGATCAAGAGCAGAGAATGGAAGTCATACTAGCCAACCAATTTGACTTGAGTGATGCAATAATAAGAGATAATATGGCTCTCAAATCTTTTGTATCTGAGTACTTTCCATATTAGTGATGATCTACTATTTAATTGTTAGTACGTAATTAGTAATTAGTAATGAATAAGTGCGATAGCACGTTTATTTTTATACTAATTAATATTGTATCTCGGACTATTTTGATTAATTATTATGAGTTTCAATTTTATGTTTACCATCACGACCATTTATATGAATAAAAGGCTTGTTAAATGTTTCTATATATCAAAGCACCACTCAAGGATTGAATTGAATTCTCGCATTTAATAGAATGAACACACACTATGACCGTTGAATTGAATTCTCGCATTTAATAGAATGTGAACACACACAATGACCGTTAACCTATGAACGATAACTTTTTCACCATTATGCGGCGTTTGTTTTTACGCTTCTTGGTTGAAAACATTGTGATTGGATCATTATTCTATTTTGCATCACAATAATTTTTCGAAATTCAATTTTAAACATATTCAGCATCGTTGATTTATATAATAAAACCTTGAACCAAACTACTCAAGATAAGTATAAATTTGTTTAAAAGAAAACCTAAGAGCCCGTTTGGTAGCACGAAAATCGGCTGATTTGGTTGTTTCTGCTGAAATTTATGAAGTTCTGGATGAAATGGCTGCATTCGCTGATTCTGCTGATTTAAGAAAAAATTATTTTTAAAATATATTTTATTAATAAAATAAAGAAAAAATTATATTTAAAAATAGCTAAAATGGTCATCTACAGTAACTTCAGCCAATACATCCAGAAAAGTAACTTCAACCTTACTTTTTCTGCTTATTACACAATTCAGCGCGCGAAAACAAAAATTACGTGATTGGTGAAAAAGCTGGCTGATAAACCTGATAAGCCGAAAAACAGTGGTTCCAAACGGCCTCTAAATCAAAATCATTCAAATACAATATAAATCGTTGAAGCGTCGTGGGATTAACCTCCAATGCTGCATCGCATATTTACAGACTTCCGAGGCTTCTTTCTTATCTTCAGTGTCAACCTCCTTGCGTATAGGCCTGTCAATAGGTCGGGTCCGGGCCGGAATGTAGTGTACCGGACCCGGACCCGCTAAGTGAATAAGGGACCCAGACCCGGACCCGTTTACCCTCCGGGTCTGAAATTTTGGACCCGGACCCGGACCCAACGGGTCTCGGGACTGGGTCGGGTAGACCCGCTAAAAATGAAACAGAATCTATATATGAAACGTAGAGTAGTTGCACAAACTAGCTAAGCTTAATCATCATTAACAATCAACAAAATTCAAAAGCAGATCATATCCTTGCTTTTCAAAAGACAAAACTCAGAGATCACATAGAAATCCAATAGTTTTATCCAAACATAGTGAAAGTTTTTGATAATAAAATAAACAAAACTCAAAACAATATCCTAAGCTTCAAGCTTGCATCTTTCTAGAGGACCATCTCAAAATCAACCATGAATATGTTAGATATTAGGATTTAGGTCACTGGCTTTGCCTACCAACTTACCGAGCCCATAAAGTCCATAAGGGTTAGTTTGAGTATAATATTGATTATTGAGCACTAGTTTTAAAAAGTTTTTGTAAATACTAAGCCCACTACCGTAAGGGTATTACTGTATTAGTTTGACTATGGATACTGGTCACTTATTTTAAGCTTTTAACTACGTATGTATTACGGAAATATAAAGTCATATATTACTATATTAGGAGTAGGCAGTATATTGTACGAAGTATATATTAATAATTCTAAACGGGTACGGGTCCTTAACGGGTCGGAATCATGTGTACCATACCCGACCCATTTATAAAAAATACTAACGGGTCCGGGTTCGGGTCCGGATAAACGGAATAAAATATAGACTCATACCCGTTAAAAAAACTCGGGTCCGGGTCGGGTCCGGGTCTAGACCGGGCCCATTGACAGGTCTACTTGCGTAAACGATAAACCTACCTACCGTAATTATAATTTAGTTACGCCACAATGCCACATCCTTATCATTTCTTCTTTTAGTTTTTATTTATTTATTTATTACGGAGTATATTATTACAATAAATTGTGACTACTCATTTACTTCTACTAATTAATAAAAATAGGCTAAAGGGTCAAATAGGCCCTTGAACTTTTAAAGTATTCAATTAGCCCCTTATATAGGAAGTTCTGCCCGGCGGTTGCCAATTGGGGCGGTTCCCGGTGGAATTTTTTGATGAATTTTTTAGAGCATCTTCTATATTAAGTCTAATTTACTCATACCAAATTTCAGCTAAAAACTCAACCGGGAAGACAGTCAAATGATTTTTTGAAGATAACTGCGCAGTTAAATATATAAGGGACAAAACCTCCTATATAAAGCGCTAGAGACAATTAGATGGTAGTTTTACCGTATCTACAATACCCGAATATTGCCTCCGCCTGTTTGCTTCCGTTTAACGATGACTTGGCCTGCTTTAAGCCTCTGAATGCTGCTTTCTCCTCGCTATACACCCGACCTTGCCAGTTGCCACTCTCCAAATTCAGCCTCTTCAGAATTTAGGGTTCAAGAAAATTCTTCGAAGCTACCCAGCGTCTAGTGATGAGCATCACTCTGCCCGGTAATCATCTCATCTCATGGTATTGGTTCATATGTTGTAATTTTACATCTTTCAACCATCGTACCTTCCTTCCCCTTTCAGGTTTCATCCGCAGAGGCACAGACCAGCAGCTTGTCTAGAGACATGAACCGTAGGCTTCCGTCCGTCCATTTCATCACGGCATCACCTCTCATTTCCAGTTTCATGAGCAGCTTCTCCGGAGCACTGAACATGAACCTCATCCATGGCTCCGAGATTCTTCGAGGTTTTGTATCTTTTCTTCGCCACCATTTACTTCAATCGCCCAGTTATCTATTTATATATAAGAAAAGCAATAACTCATTAAAAGACAATTATACCCTTCATTAATCCTATGTGTCCATTTCTCCTCAATTTGCTCATTTGCTATAAAAATGACACGTGGCCACTTTTTTTACTTCAAAACTAACGAACCAAGTAAAAGAAGAGGCGGAGAGATGGGGTTGGTGGGGCCCAAGTTGTGAAAAATTCCAATTTTTTAAAAGTGTTTTAACTTTTTCATTTTACTCCAATGTTTACAAAAATTATACCAAAATTCATATTTTTTTGTGATCTTTCATATGAGATTAATATTGAATATATAAAAATATAATTTATTAATGGTCTCTATAATTATGCTTAAAATTATTTATAAAAATATACTTCCTACGTTCCACAAAACTGATCTTTATATCTTTGACATATGATCTTTATCTTTATTTTTTATCGATATTATAAGAAACAAAGTTTTCCTTTAAAATCATTTCAGACAGAATTTAATCAATTTTGGTATATTTAGACAATTTCACTTTAAAAACACCATCTGTTTATATATAAGAAAGTAATAGACTTAAATATAAAATTCTTCTACACTAATTAAATATGAAAATGTTAATTTCTGCATTGGATTAAATATAATAAAAATTGGAGCAGCCAGCCATATAAAAACAACCCATTTTCTTTAAAGTGTTATAACTTTTACATTTTTGCTCTATTTTTTGCAAAACATATATCGAAATTCATTATCTATTTTATATATAAGAAAAGAAATAGCTCATTAAAAGATAATTATACCCTTCATTAATCATATGTGTCCATTTCTCCACAATTTGCTCATTTGCTATAAAAATGACACGTGGCCACTTTTCACTTCAAAACTAACGAACCAACAAGTAAAAGAAGAGGCGGAGAGATGGGGTTGGTGGGGCCCAAGTTGTAAAAAATTCCAATTTTTTTAAAGTCTTATAGATTTTTCATTTTTACTCCAATGTTTACAAAAATTATACCAAAATTCATATTTTTTAGTGATCTTTCATATGAGATTAATATTGAATATATAAAAAATATAATTTATTAATGGTCTCTATAATTTTGCTTAAAATTATTTATAAAAATATACTTCCTACGTTCCACAAAACTGATCTTTATATCTTTAACATATGATCTTTATCTTTATTTTTTTATCGATATTATAAGAAACAAAGTTTTCCTTTAAAATCACTTCAGACAGAATTTAATCAATTTTGGTAGATTTAGACAATTTCACTTTAAAAACACCATCTGTTTATATATAAGAAAGTAATAGACTTAAATATAAAATTCTTCTACACTAATTAAATATGAAATTGTTAATTTATGCATTGGATTAAATATAATAAAACTTGGAGCAGCCAGCCATATAAAAACAACCCATTTTCTTTAAAGTGTTATAACTTTTACATTTTTGCTCTATTGTTTGCAAAACATATATCGAAATTCATATTTTTTATGATCTTTAATATGAGACCAATATTGTATATAAAATTTTAAAAACAAAATCGAAAGGTTTATTAAGTAACCTATTTATAATTATTTTTAAAATTATATCAAAGTGACTATCTGAGTGTACTTATAACCAATATAATCATTTTTATATTCACAAATATCTATTGCAAAGGTTATTCCTTACAGTTAGTTTGATATAAATCTAAAACATACTTATAATCATTAAAAGTTAATAGGTCACATTTTATCTGCTATACTTATTTGGGTCATAGTTATAGATTATTTCTTTACTTAATTCGAGATGATTGATATCGTTGTTGAAAAATAGGAAATTGTTTGATAAACCTTCAAAAAATGCAATATTACTGTCATATGAAACGTCACAAGAATTATGAATTTTAATATATTTTGCAAGGTTTTTTTTCTGAATGGGTTTTAAGGATTATTAATCCCTTTAATTTTGGTCCTTGATAAATATAGTCATGTAGTCTATATATATATATATATATATATATATATATATATATATAAGAAAAGAAATAGCTCATCTAAAGACAATTATATCCTTAATAAATCCTATGTATCATTCTCCCCACAAATTACTCCTCTACTCTACAAAAGCCATGTGTCGAATTCAAGGATAATAATGAAAAGATGAGGTGCAAAGGTTGGATTATTCATGAATAACGAAAAGATGAGACTATTGTAAGAAGACCGCTAAAAGGTTGGATTATTAATTTCCATTTTTCCTTATTTCTTTCAAAAATGCTACTTTTTGGTGTTAATTTCATAATTACAAATATTTTACCATTCATGAAGACAATTATATCCTTAATAAATCCTATGTGTCATTCTCCCCACAAATTACTCCTCTACTCTACAAAAACCATGTGTCGAATTCAAGGATAATAATGAAGTAACCGAACACACAAATATAACAAAGGAAGGTCACCTTCTATATTTATTTAAAAAAATGTCGCATTAATTTGTGGGCACAATATATATATATATATATATGTATGTATGTATGTATGTATGTATGTATGTATGTATGTATGTATGTATGTATGTATGTATGTATGTATGTATGTATGTATGTATGTATGTATGTATGTATGTATGTATGTATGTATGTATGTATGTATGTATGTATGTATGTATGTATGTATGTATGTATGTATGTATGTATGTATGTATGTATGTATGTATGTATGTATGTATGTATGTATGTATGTATGTATGTATGTATGTATGTATGTATGTATGTATGTATGTATGTATGTATGTATGTATGTATGTATGTATGTAACACCATTTCTTTTAAACGGTTATAACTTTTTCACCATTTATTTAATTTTTTATTAAAAAATATATCAGAATTCATAATTTTTCACGATCTTTCATATGACACCAATATTGATATATATAATTTAAAACAAAATCTGAAGGTTTATTAAACAACTTCTCATTTTCCAACCTTAATACTGATTATTCCGTATTATATAAAGAAATAATTTCTAATATAAAAAGTATATCAAAATTCATACAGTAATATTTTAGAATCTTTCATATGACACTAATATTGGATATATGAAGGTTTATTACTATCTTCCCATTTTCCAACCTCAATACACATTATTCCTTATTAAATCAGCAGATTCATTTTATTCAACCAGAACGTCATCAATTACGCTATTAAGCAATTTTCCGTTTTACCAAACAAATTCTAAATAACAATCTAAATGGAAACGATGTATATTCTAAATAACATTCTAAAGGAAAAATCTCTCAAGTATATATTTGCGATAAAAAAATATAATGTAACTAACTGGGCTATGAGTACGCTTTTATAATCACTTTAATATAAGATAAGAAATAATTATAATTGTCAAAAGTTAATAAGTCACAATTTTATCCGCCACTATCCTTATTTTGGTCGTATTTATGAATTATTTCTGTATTTAATACAAAATAATGTGTGTCAAGGTTGAAAAATAGATAGTGTTTAATAAACCTTCAATATAAAAATTAAATTTTGAATCTACAATATTGGTGTTATATGAAAGATAAGAAAAATTTATGAATTTTAATACTCCGGAGTATGTTTTTTGGTATATGCGCTGGATTGTATAATAATCGGAAGGGAAAAATAATTAAAATACCCCAAACTTTCAAGGGGTGTGAGGTTAGCACCCAAACTTGCATATGTAATTTAAATACCCCAAATTTTATATAAAAAGTTATTTTAGCACCATGCTCATGTATTATTTCTTGGGAAAATGGAAACTAATAATTCAACCTTTTAGCGGTCTTCTTACAATATACCACCTTTTCGTTATTCATGAATAATCCAACCTTTGCACCTCATCTTCATTCATTGGTCCATGACCGGTTGATGACCTGCTATTTCAAGTTATTTTCTTATCTTTGCAAACCATTATACCATAAATCTCACCTTTCACAAAGATAATATTTTGCAAAGATAAGAAAATAACTTGGAAAAGAAGGTGCATGAAGTTACTTTAGATGGTCATTTTAGCTATATTTTCAGTCTAAAACTTTCAGACACCAACTTCTCATTCTCCAACCTTTAATAACTTCAGGGACCGGTGAATGAAGATGAGGTGCAAAGGTTTGATTATTCATGAATAACGAAAAGATGGGACTGTTGTAAGAAGACCGCTAAAAGGTTGGATTATTAGTTTCCATTTTTCTTTATTTCTTTCAAAAATGCTACTTTTTGGTGTTAATTTCATAATTACAAATATTTTACCATTCATGAAGATACAATTAACATTCTAAACTTACATTATGAAATAAATAGTATTAACCCTTCCACTCCATATAATTGCAACATTTTCAATTTGCTATTTTAATTTATGCAATTAACACCATAAATTTATATTTTTGAAATAAATCATACATGATCACGGTGTTAAAATAACTTTTTGTAAAAAGTTCGGAGGATTTAAATCACTTATGAAAGTTTGGAGTGTTTATCTCACACCCCTTCAAAGTTTGGGGTATTTTAATTTTGTTTCTCTAATCGGAATGATTAGGGTTGAAGTTAATTTTTTGCTGAATGTCTGAAGTTACTTTAGATGGTCATTTTAGCTACTTTTCATATACTTTTATTTTATTTTATAATGAGAATATATTTTAAAATACAAAATTTTCATAATTCAACAGATTCGACCAATTCAGTCACAACTTCATCATTTGCGATAGATTCAGGCAATTTGAGTTTACCAAACTAACGGACTCTAAAAAACATTCTAAATGAAGAAGATGTCCAATGTGTAATAAACACCATTTTCTTCTAAGTGTTGTAATGTTTTCATTGTTTCTCTATTTTTTATAAAATGGTAGTGTAAATACTAATATTGTCATTGTAAAATGGTTTATAAATGTCACATGGTGTATTAAAGTTACTCAACGAAAGTCATACCACACATCTATTCTTCTATATATTTATATACTCCGTAAACAACTTTTATTTTTTCTTTGACCTGAAAACTTTGTCATTTCTTTTTTAAAGTAATAAATTTGTTGTTCAACCTATTTTGATCTCCTCTACACAAACAACAATTACACATTTTTAAAACCCCCTTTTCAAGCCGGCTAACAATTGAGGGGGGGAATTTCCTCTCTCATATGTATTCTTTTAGGTATAAGATACGACGGCTAACAATTGAGCGAGAGAGTTCTCTCTCTCATATGTAGTGGTTTTAGGTATAAGAAGATAAGCTTGCTAATAATTGAGCGGGAGAAACCACTCTATCATATGTAGTGCTTTTAGGTATTATATTATAAGATAATCTTACTAACAATTGAGCAGAGGAATTGAGCGCAATAATTTTCTCTCTCATGTGTAGTGCTTCTAGGTATTAGATGATAATAAGATAATCTTACTAACAATTGAGCAGAGGAATTGGCAGAGGAATTGAGCGGAATAATGTTCTCTTTCATGTGTAGTGCTTTTAGTTATTAGAAGATAAATAAGCTTGCTAACAATCGAGGGAGATAATTTTCCCTGTAGTATATAGTCTTTTAGGTATAAGATAAACCGACTGCCAAATTAGCGGGTGAATTTATCTCTCATATGTAGTGATTTTAAGTATAAGAAACTAGATAAGCTTACTCTTAATTGAGCGGGGAAATTTTCTCTATCTTATATAGTGCTTTTAGATATTAGAAGATAAGTTTGCTAACAATTGAACATGGGAATCGAACGGGATAATTTTATCTCTCATATGTAGTGCTTTTGGGTATGATTACATGATTAGAAGATAAGCTTGCTAACAATTGAGCAAGATAATTTTCTTTCTCATATGTAGTGTTTTTAGGTATATGGTATAAGGAGATAAGAAAATAAACTTTCTTACAATTGAGCGGAAGTTAGAACAGAGACTATAATAGGTTAGAAAGTTTTGCCAAAATAAAACAATTGAGCGTAAGAACTTTCTCTCTCTTTTAAGTATAAAATAATCCGGCAAACAATTGAGCAGAGAAAATTTTATTCTCTCATATATAGTGCTTTTAGGTATAAGATAAACTGCCTAGCTAATAATTGAACGGAAGAATTTGCTCTCTCATATGTAGTGATTTTAGTTATGAGGAGATAAGAAAATAATTTTCTAACAATTGAGCGGAGGAACTTTCTCTGTCATATGTAGCTTTTTTTAAGTGTATGATAATTCGGCTAACAACTGAGCATGCTAATTCTTTCTCTCATATATAGTGCTTTTAGGTATAAGATAATCCGGTTAACAATTGAGAGATAGAATTTTCTCTCATATTTAATCCTTTTAAGTACTCATTAAATAAGTCGGCTAACAATTGAGTAGGACAGTTTTCTCTCTCTAATATATTAGCACTAATTTAATTAACGATTAACAAGTTGCCATTTAACTAATATTTTTGAATTTTAATATTTATTGTATTCACTTAAACTTTATGTCATTTACGTATTGTACTCACTATTTTTAGAATAGTGTTTGATTTTAAAATTATTTTAATAATGAAAATTAATGGATAGCAAATTCTAATGAGTGGTGTCAATTAAATTTTCTAATATACTCTTTATTGAATATTTATTGTATGACTTATACTTTATGATATTAGCTTATTGTAATTACTCTTATTTCTCGAAAATATAGACTTCCAAAAAGTTATTTTTATTTTAATATTTAATTAGATCATGGGTAAAAATATATGCATCAACTCCTTTCTCCCGTGCGTATGCACGGGTACTATACTAGTATAAGACAAAAGGAGAATAGAGATTAAGAATAGAGTTAATTATCAAAATAGGACTAAAAGTCATTCACTTTGTACAAATAGGACCAAAAAATAAACTATGTTTCCATAGGACTAATTATGTTTGTCTTGGACAAATATACCCTTATACCTATTGGAATGTTTTAATTCATAATAAAATAATAAAAATAATAAAAATTCGTAAAATATACCAAAAAATTAATCAAAATATTCTGAATAATAATAAATTTTAAAAAAAAAATTAAAAAAAAAATAAAAAATAAAAAAAATAAAAAAAATTAAAAAAAAATCAAAAAAATAATTTTCTTGTCACCGCCGCCTATACCGCCCCAGCACCACCACCTCTAGTCATTTGGGGAAAAAATGCCAAATTTATTATGAATTCCATATTTTTGGCATAATTCAGAATGATTTAAGATGGAAGAAAAAAAATGTTGGCATTCTCAAAGAGAAATATGCCATATTTTTGGCATTTTCCGAAAAAAATGGAAGTTTGTAGGAAATATGACATTTTTTTTTAACGGTCGGAGGTGGTGGTGCAGGGAGGCGGTACCACCACCTCCTGTCACCGGGGTAAAAAAATGCCAAAAAAAATATGAATGCCATATTTTTGGCAAAAGTCAAAAGGATTCAAGTTGGCAGAATGAAAATGTTGGCATTCTCATAGAGAAATATGCCATTTTTGTGGAATTTAAAAAAAAAAAGTGGCATTTTTTACACCGATCGGAGGTGGTGGTTCAGGGAGGTAGTACAGGCGGTGGGAAACGTATCCATATTTTTTTTAATTTTTTTTATGGAGTTTTACTATTTTTTTATTAATTTTAAAAAAAAATCCTTATTTTTTATTTTATAAAAATTTAATTAATTTTTTTATTATTTTTCTACGAATTATTGAAATTTTTTCGAATTTATTATGAATTAAACATTTAATTATGACTTTTAGCTATCTTTTACTAATATTTAAAGGAGGGGTAAGAATGGAAGGATGAAATGAGTATGTTTCCAATAGGACCACTATGGTCCTATTTTGGAAAAAAAACATAGCAAGTCCTATTTTGAGTTTTTGTCATAGTTTTAGTCCTATTTGAAGTAATTTCTATTAAGAATAATATATCTTAGTATCATACTACGTATTTTTAATTAATATGCCACAATTCCCACAAATTAATATTGCTTGTAGTATTAGTTAACCTCTTATTAGAATCTCGACAAGGATACTATGTTATTAGTGGTCCTGGATTAATATTCATTTTAAAATTTTGATGAATTGAAAAGCTATGTTCTGTGTGCTTATATACGTCTGAACCTATATTATGTGTCATAAGTACTCTACATTTTGAATATGTGATGTTTGATAAAATGTCTGAGTGAAAAATGGCGGCGAGTGGGATGGGACTGCGAGAGCTGGCTGGGCAGGCCGCTTCCAACGAATCCGGGTTTTAGATGGAGGATCGTAAAGCATTGATAAAGTTGAGAACCCGGAAGGTAAGATTGAGCATGAAGTGGACATTAATTTCGCCATTTAATTTATGTATTATTGTATTTTTGTTAACTCCATTCCTTGTTTAGTTTTACGAGGGAGATCCTATAAAATTGGAACGATATTGTGAAGATTAGCATTGTCTCCTATTTTGCTTCACTTTTTCGTGTTTTGTTTCATTACCATGTAGAGTTCTCATCTGCTGCGAAGTACTCCTCCGCGAATCATATATCCATATCAGAATCTGTTGTCGACACTGTCGTCTTCTGAGAACTCCTCCGACCAAATAGACGACAAAAACATGAAAGGTTATTATTGTTTGGATAAGGTTTTTCTTTTCACACCCCTGTTTCACCGTATCACCTCAAACACCACTGTCCAGTGCTACGAGACCGCCAATCGCAGCTGGCCAACCAGGAAAACAACCGTTGGCTCCTTCCCAACCTCTATCACTACCCCTAACAATGGCAAAACCGCCGTATGAAGTGAAATCAGCCCAAACAGTGAACCTAACCCTATACCCCCAGATTTGAAGAAGATATCATTGAAAATTCCTTCAAAACCCTAGCCGCCAGTCCCTAAGCAATCATAACCGCCGTCGTAGATCCAAAACTTGAGCCATCGCAACAGCTGTGGAATTTTAGGAGCGTTCAGAACTCAGAAGTGAAAACGCAGCCTCCACCACCGCCGATTGGTTAATTAAGACGCCTCCGCCGCTTACATTGTCACCGATCTGAAAGTCTATGCCGCCGCCGCCATCTCCAATGGCTTGTTGCTGAAAATCATCATCGGAGTTTTCCAGTCGAAGAAGAAAGAAGCGGCGTGGAAGTAGGAGAGACTAGAATTGTTTATTTTCTCCGTTGTGGAGCTGTCTTCCATCATGGAGCCGCCATCTGTGTGCCTTTGTCGAAGAGAATTGGAAAAGATGCGATGGATGGAAGATGGAAGAATTCTAGGAGAAATCAGAAAAGAAACGAACACGAGAGATGCGGTAAGAAAGAATGCACCAGTGCAAAAGGTTAAATTTGTAAATTGACAATAAGAATGATCACATTTGAGGAAAAACGGATAAGCACTCCCACTTTTGTCTTTACGATTCCCATTGGTATTATTACCTTCATTCTTTCAATGGTTTTTTTCTATATAAATATATTAAACAAAATTGTGTAAAGCAATCTTGTTTTAATTTAATTTTGGGGGCATTGGAGGCATTGTATTGATTGTTTCTGCAAACCTTGGCGGGATGTTCTCCTTGTTATCAAGCTCAACAATGGCAGCTAAAACCTTCATGGCTGGTCAAAGGTGAGTGGAATTGCAATTTGAAGTTTGAAAAACCAGAGGGATATATATTTAATGCGGGAGGGTGTGAATAGATCATTTATCATATATCCCTTTTACCGTGTGTACAGTGCCCGCGTTTGATGCCCCCATCTTTTGCCTCCATTTGTTAACGTGGTATGTTTCCCCCCTCTCATTATTTCTCCTCAGTATACATCCAACTATCTCCTCTTCAAATTTTATAAGCTAGGGTTCCTAACATGAAGCATCGCAGCCTAGGTTTCGGCCACCCCCAATGTTTATCTGTAGAAATCTTCCACCGAAGGAGCCACCCAGTGTTGATTGTGTATTATGTTGCCGGGTAATCATCCCCTCTCATGTGATACTGTTAGCTTCTACTTCTCCAATTCTCCCCCTCTCATGTGATACTGTTAGCTTCTACCTCAGGTAATCATCCCCTCTCATGTAATGCTGTTAGCTTCTACCTCTTATATTTCACTAAATTTGCAGATTTATGGGGTTCTTTTAAAGGTCAACGATGTAGAGAGTTTAGTGACATTAGGTAAATAATTATTTTTGCTGATTATATTGTCCCGGTTGTGCTTCATAAACTCGGAGTGTTGAAATGTAGTTCGTCTCTGGCCGAAATAATTGAGACCGGCTGTAAAATTGGTTCAGGCAGTGAGGAAGAGGTAGAATTGAGAGCATGCTCAGTATGTGCAGTTGAGAAGTTAAGGGAGTTGATTAGTAAGAACTATGGAGTGGAGGTACTAAGTGTGGTTATGGGCTTTTGGCACCTGATGCACCTCTCTTCAACACCACCAAATACTCTCCATATATTACTGAGCTATGAAATTATATATAATATATCTAACACTGATCTTAACTTTATATGTAGTGACTGAAGACTTGACATTTTAAAGTTTTAACGGTTACCAACTTACCATTTAATCAATTGCATTAGTTTTGTATCAAACTTTTAACTCAAAATTAATGATGCACAATTTGTTCCTTTAAAAAAATGATTTTGTTAGCTTCAACTTCTAATATTTTCCTTCTCTTTTATTTCTATTGTGTTTCAATTCCGAGTAGAGTTGCTAAGGCTGTGTTTTTTGTGCGATGTATACTGCTGCCCAATAGGTGGGGGCCTTTGCAGCACTGGGGTAATGATGATGATGTATACTGCTGCTCAGGCTCATGATTATTACTTGATTGGTTTCTTGAATTGGATTATATGCTCTTATATATACAGAAGTTACACATGTTGGATTTGTGTGCAATTCCCGGCAGCTGGAGTCATGTATCTAAATTAGTAAAAAGCATAGGGTATGTCTAGACACCGGCGTTTCAGCAAAAACGCCAAGCTGAAATAAACTATAAACGCTGCACTTTTGTTGCGGATTGGGACCAACGTTTCTAATCAACTGCCAAAGAACAGACGATGTCATTGTCTTTTTTAAGTTGTCATTTCTTATTAGTATTTGGATATTGCTTTATTCTCAAAGGCTGCTTTATACAAATAAACTTACTGTTTCTACATAATAATTATACCTATATATAGGTTTTGAGCCGGAAGTTTTATCTCCCTGAAAAATTCTCCCAAGATTCAATGTAAGCGCACTGATTTGTTTTTTAAATATCTCTTTGATGTTCGTTAATTTTGTGTAAAGCCACTTCAACAAATAAGTATAGAACCTTGAATGATATTATCATGTTAGGCATATTAATAGTTTAATACCATATATGATGTCATGAGATCCATGTTCCCACACCCCTAAACTCTTAAAGTCTAATGACCAACCAATTTATCTTTTGTTATTGATTTCAGATAGAACGGTCTACCACCAAGTTATCACACTTCTACATTCCAACAAGTCTAGCTCTATCGAAGATTTGTTCAAAGAAAATCATGAAACATGAGACTTTTTATATTTTCGTAGTGAAGATGTATTCCCTCCTGGGCCTTTGATTCAGAACGGGAAGAATCCCCAGAATTATATATGGTTCACTCCCGAGGACATTGAGAGGATGCTACCAGAGTTGTTTGAAGGGAAAACATGGAATGAGCAAAAACTATAGAGGTATGTGATCTGTAGTTGGAATCCAGTTTGTGCTAGAGCCTAGAGAGCTCGTGCTCACTCAATAGTTATGATAGGTGCTGCTTGAAGAAGTACTGTACATCTTCTTCAATACAGACTATTCTTGTTTCATTTTTTATAGAATGTTGTTGTACTTTTGGCATAAAAAATATTTCTTAATTTATGATCTCTAATGAACTGAAAAAGAAATATTATTTATAACAGTAAGGGCTTTCTCAATTTTTTTAAAATTGTGCTGAAAATATTGAGTGTTGCTTTCATAATAAGAAAAATTGAAAAGTTTAATATTACAATGTTTCACCTCACAGATAAAGAATTACGCAAAATATAATAGAAAATAAATGAATCGATGTGTTTTGGAATAGTCTAAATCTATTCATAACATAACAGGAAAGAAATAAAGCAACCCTTTAAACTATTAAAGTGTTACTTCCATAGCTTCTAATTTTTATTGTCACCCAATTAAACTCTACTTAGCGACAGTAGTATGTGCCATCAATAAAAACTTCAGATAACCTTTCTAATGTTTTAGATGAAACGGTAACACAGAGCATGGGACAAAGAAATGAGGCAAAGGAATGGTGCTGAAATATTTTTATCACTACCTGCCTTATTGTTTTATTTTTGGCATGATTTCCAATATTTTACATTATTTTCTTTAACTTATGAAGTGATGAGAAGGATATAAAGAAGAAGAATATTTTGATCAAGCAGATTGTGGAGGTTATTTGTTTTTACCTTCATATTTTATTCCGCTTAAACAATATATTTTCATATTGTTACATTAATAGTTACTTTTACTGTTCTTGAAATGTAAAATTAATAATTTTGATACTTCACAGGTCACCTATAGACTCTTTGGGATGCTTGAGTCATTTAGTCCATTCAAATAGAAGTTCTCATTGGGGGTTTTGTCATGGACCCAAAGCTGAAGTTGTCAAAGGTTTCGAACTAACTACGTACTAATGATTGTGATATAACGTAAGTGAAGCTTTCTAACAGATCGGTTGATATTAACAGTGTAAATCTGCGACATGAATCATAAGAGTTTGCCGCCTGCTGCCCCGAAATAGGCTACAAAGTTTAAAACTGATGCACTTTGATAAGCTACATGCCTGCATTTTATGGTGTTTGGCCAAAGAAAAGATATCCACACTTGATCTGTATGCTTTTTTTAGATTGACGTTTCTTTTAAGTCTTTATAGCTACACTTTTGCTTTAAAATGAGCACACCACAATTTATACTCAATTTATACTCAATTTATACTCTGTAAAACGGCTTAGTTTCTCATAAAACTTTCTGATGCAGATGTATACATTCTAGGTCAAAATATTAGATTATACTCCATATGTAAAACAACCTCTTGTATGGTCGAATGGTTGTTTCCTCTTTCTATTTTAAATTGGCATCCCCCATTTCTAGCTTTTCCCTTTTAAACAATATCTAAATGATTGAATGGTTGTTTCCTCTTCCTGTTTAAAAAAAAAAATCCCACTATTTGCTTGTTTCCTGTCGTTGGGCACGAATATCGCGCAACGCACGTTACCGCGCTAGTTACTAATATACATGATACTTTGTTCGACCTATTTAAGTTTTGTATAATACATACCTAAATTAATTTATGACTTTACTTCATTTTATTATATTAATTAATATAGTAATCTACTTTCAAGTTTCAATCGATTTTAGTTTTACATACCTGTATTAATTTATGACTTAACTCTTTTAGAGCCCGTTTGGTAATACCCAAATTGATTGTAATGGCTGATCTGTTGAAATTTATGAATTTATGGATAAAGTGACTGTATTGGGTGATTCTACTGATTTATGATAAAATTAGATTTAAAATATATGTTATTAATAAAATAAAGAAAAAAATCATGTTGAAAAAAAGTTAAAATGATTTTCTATGATAACTTCAACCAACATAGCGAGAAAAGTAACTTCAATCTTACCTTTTCTTATTTTTTAAGTAATTGAGCGTGTGAAATCAAAATTTACGTGTTTGGTGTAAAAATCTAAAATATTATAATAGTCAATGAAGATTAGGACATTTAAGTAATGAAAACATGTTGGTGTAATCATCTAGCTTAATAGGATGGTACAATGTGTTCTAATATGTGTACCGCCTCTGCTCTGCGCACCCACTTTTTGTTAAATGTGGACAAATTTGTCCTTCGTCAAACTTACGCCACTTCTAATGTGTTAGGCGCACCACTACATACTACCAAGCCGCATCTCGTTTCATTGATATTGATTTTCAATTTTAATGGGGCTTATTGTTTCCTAACAATTTGAGATTTACTCTCTCTCTCCAATGACTTACTCCCATGTGGCCAATTTTCCTTTTTTATAAAGAGTTATAACTTTTCCAATTTTGCTCCTATTTTTATAAAAATTATATCAAATTAAATATTTTATGATCTTTCATATGACATCAATATCATATATGTAAAAAAACATTTGGTCAAGTCTAATGAACGACCGTGTATTGTATATTTACTACGTAGTATTTTTAAATCTCGTCTAGTATAATATGATCTAATTGGTTGAATCTGTCTGGATCAAAATTAGTTCAATTAAAAACATTTTAAATATCATCGGCCTAGTCGGCCTCCTAGGCGTTAGGCGCCCGTCAACCGCATGACTAGCCTAGCACCTTGTGAGTTTCAGAACAATGTTAAATTCTAATCTGATTTGATTTAGTCTTGTACATGGTTCTAATATTTTTTAATGCGGAAGGCAAACCACCAAAATCAGTGGTGCAAATGCCAGAGAACATGTGTTGCTAATATCTAAGTTGTATATAGTATAGCATAATATGAGACTGAAACGAGTTCAACTGAAAATATTCATTACACTAAACAAGTTTAAAACTGAATTTTGATTTGGTCTGATCTGAGATCGAAAATAGCTCAAATAAAAACATCCTAGATACCGGCATATCATAGTTAGATGATGATAATAGAATATACGGAGTAGACAATATTATTCAATATAAAGATGAATGAAAAAGTATATATGTGATCATCAAAATATTAGCGAATATTGTATATGACAAACTTAATGAAACACATTATGTAAAATAAAAAACTTAATGAAACACATCAAAAAGAAGAACTGAGATACAGATAATGGAGTAGATGAATACATCTTAAGTCTGATAATGAAGAGTACTATTTTTTTTAGATAATTTTCACATTTATCCTCCATTGTATAAGAAGATTGTAAAAAGTTTATATAAGCATTAATAATGATTATAGTAGTTGTTTTATGGTAGTCAAACATTTTTAAATAGGTTCTTTAGGAAACATTAAAGCCTATTTTTATTTTAAAAAAGAAATAGGCCCATTGAAAATAAAAATCAATCTGAATGAGGGGATATGCTTGGGCACATTACGTAAATGGTAATCAATCAAAATCAATGAGAATGAGGCTCATTAAAATTAAAAATCAATATGAATGGATGAGGTAATTACGTAGGTGGTGCACCTGGGCACATTAGAAGTGGCGTGAGTTTAACCAGGACAAACTTGTCCATATTTGAGAAAAAGTGGTGCGCACAGCCATACAGGAGACGCACGGAGCATCACCCCCCGGCCCATGGTTTCCTTGTTGTTGCGCTTACTCTTCCTCACGGCCTTTGAACGGTAAGCATCTTGGTTCTCTACTTCCCTTGCCCATATCAGTGTTTTTCAGATTCTTTTTGTTGTTTTGGTGATGTGTTCACTACTCTCAGCTTGGGAAGATATTAGTAGAAAATGAAATTGGGAAAAGGTGTTTTGGAATTCTGTTTATGGGTCCTTCCAACATTAGCAGCAAAAAACCCAAGACCTTAACTCCCCAAATTTAGTGGTTTGGTTTTTGAGGATTCTGGGAAATGCGAGAAAATGAAATGGGGTGGTTGGATTCTAGGAAATGCTACAAAAATAAAATAAAAAAAGTCCTAAGAAAAACTGGTTTTTTAAGTTTAAAATTGCACTTGGATTTGTTGATGTGAATGAAATATTCATTTAAAACTTTAGTATAGAAATGAATGTATAAAATTGACAATGTAGTAAGCCTTTTTGGTTCTACAAGTAGTACTGCAGCTGAACAAAATATGCTCATAGCGAAATTAGTTATAATGAATTCTTAAATGAGAAATATTTTATGCTAATGTGAATCTTGTTTTCGTAATAGATAAATGTAATTAGCAAAGCAGAGCTGTTATAGGTTAAAAAAACCTCGAGGTGATGAAAAGTTGTGGTTATAGCTCTAAACGGTCCAAACTCTCTATTGTACACTTGGTACGTTTCCTATTTTTATGGCTCAACTTTTCAACTATACCTTGCTTTAAAAAAACTTTTCAACTCTGCCAAAAATCACGGCTTTTAAGCCAAGAGGAAGATGAATTAGTTATAAGTACTCCTTTGCGTCAAGATAAGGACGAAAATGTTTTTATAACCGTAGCACTTTGCTCAGGTGTAAGAACTTATTGTCCAGTAGTAAATGAGGATTACAAATACTACATTATAATTTAGAATATGAATGAGAACATTTCTATAATGAATAAAGGGTCAGTTTAGTCCTCGAAGTTGCATAAAATGAGTCAAATGAGTCCTTATATAGAAGATTCTGTCCGGACGTGCCTTTTGAGGCGGTTCCCGGTGGAATTTTTTGATCAAATTTTTTTAGCATCTTATTCATTAAGTCTAGTTTACTCATACCAAATTTCAGATACAAATTCAACCGAGAACACATTCAAATGAATTCTTGAAGATAACTGTGCAGTTAAAAGCGCAGTTATCTTCAAGAATTAATTTGAATGTCTTCCCGGTTGAATTTTTATCTGAAATTTGGTATGAGTAAACTAGACTTAATGAATAAGATGCTCAAAAAATTTCATCAAAAAATTCCACCGGGAACTGCTTCAAATGGCACGTCTGGACCGAATCTTCTATATAAGGACTTATTTGACCCCTTTTATGCAACTTCGAGGACCAAACGGACCATTTACTCTTTCTATAACCGTATGGAATTATCTCAGGTCTAAGAATTTCTTGTCCAGTACTTCTTGATGATTCTTGCAGAGTTTTGGTTCAAACATCAAACTCTTATGCTATCTTTTGTTTATTTCTATTTAACAAACCTATCATATTTATTATCTATATACACTTTATCACTACCCATATCACTCGTGAGGCTTAAAGCTATAAAATGGAAAACATAGTGTGTGTGAATTGTGATGGTATGGGGTTTATTCCTGAAATTGTAGAACAACAAAAAACAGAGAAAAGCAAGACACAAAAGGCATGAGATTTAAGTCTGAAAACACCACGGGGCTTAACATTCAGGTCCACTGTCACAACTGTGTTTAACAGTCCATGTGAGTTAGATCGAGATGTAGAATATACCCAGGGTTCTAAGGAGTAATGACAAATATCCCCCCTCCCTGATTGCTTCAGTCAGCGCTTCCACGATTCTTAGCAAAATATATGATAGTACCCGAGGGCTATCAACGAAATCTGGATATAAACTAGCTGGTCCTACACAGAAAACTTTTACCATAACATGATTATAAGCTTAAAGTCTCATTTGATTGCTTTCTTTTTTAACTCTCTTTTGAATTAGATACGTAATATCAGTGGAGAGGCCAGTCATGTAGCTTAAAATTGTAAACCATCTCAAGAGACTCACAGGAGAGATAGAAGGAATATGAGTTGATTAAACATCCTATATTATATTTCTTTTTGTGTAGACTTAATAGTCTATTAAGAAGTATGAATGTCCAATACTAAAATAATCCTGGAAATATACAGTGTTGTTAAGTTTTTTTCAGGCTCACACTCAATGTCAAACGATTATCCTTTACTTTGAACTTGTATATTTCAGCAACTTTGACGTTAATATTAGGAGGGATAGAGGTTATATCAGCCCCTTTCCAAAATTTTAACCTCTGTAATAAAATTTTAACCTCTGTAATAAAACTTGTATATTTCAGCAAAGTTTTAATATCGAGTAAAGGGTCAGTTTGGTCCTCGAAGTTGCAAAAAAGGCGTCAAATAAGTCCTTATATAGAAGATTCTGTCCGGGCGTGCCATTTGAGGTAGCTCCCGGTAGAATTTTTTGATAATTTTTTTTGAGCATCTTATTTATTAAGTCTAGTTTAGTCATACCAAATTTCAGCTAAAAATTCACTTGGGAAGACATTCAAATGAATTCTTGAAGATAACTGCGCTTTTAACAGCACAGTTATCTTCAAGAATTCATTTGAATGTCTTCCCGATTGAATTTTTATCTGAAATTTGGTATGAGTAAACTAGACTTAATGAATAAGATGCTCGAAAATTTTCATCAAAAACATCCACCGGGAGCCACCTCAAATGGCACGTCCCGACAGAATCTTCTATATAAGGACTTATTTGACTCCTTTTTTGCAACTTCGAGGACCAAATTGACTCTTATCCCTTTTAATATCTGCAGCACCCTCACAGAGCCATGACAGTGATGATTGGGAAAGTCCAGAGGAAACAGCTATTTACTTAATATATGCATGCTTTGGTAGTTTTCATTATGAAAAATTAATAACTTTAGAGGAAACTAATTAATGATTTACTATTTGCATGGAGGTAATTTTGTAATCATTTAGTTTTCTCATAAATGTACATGTTTCACATCTCTTACCATCATCTGGGGTCCTAGACTAATTTGAATAAGAACTAGCAATATTTAGAGTCACACTTAATAATTTTGCTTTTTTTATGTTTTTTCGATGCGAAATGAAAAAATAAGGTCTAATCCTCTTCGTATTTCAGGTATTTGCATGTTTTTTTTTTGTTTGTGATGTTTTCATTATGAAGGAAATTTAAATATTGTATTTCTAGATAGCTATAAATGTTAACATATAAGTATCAAAAAGTCATACAAAAAATGCATTGGGCATTTTCCATATCGTGCAACGCACGTGCAAAAACTAGTATATTAATAAGCCTGGTTATCTTAAAAACCGGATTACCAAATAGGCTCTTACTCTATCAAGTACACGACTCTATGTTCAACCTATTATAGTCTTACATATCTAAATTAATTTATTTCATTATTAGTATACTATTTTCTACCTAACTGTTATATGAATCAGATATAATATCTAATACATGAGGAATGCTCCTGTCCAGACGTCCGGACAGGAGCCGCCGTCCGGCCGGCGGCGTTTGGCCGCCTTCCCGGTGGATTTTTTTGATGAAATTTTTATGGCATGTTCTCCATCAAGTCTAGTTTATCCACAAAAAAATTCAGCTAAAAACTCAATCGGGAAGGTCGTCAAATGATTTTTGCAAGTTAACTGGTCCGGAAAATACATATTCCGGACCAGTTAACTTGCAAAAATCATTTGACGACCTTCCCGATTGAGTTTTTGGCTGAATTTTTTTGTGGATAAACTAGACTTGATGTAGAACATGCCATAAAAATTTCATCAAAAAAATCCACCGGGAAGGCGGCCAAACGCCGCCGGCCGGACGGCGGCTCCTGTCCGGACGTCTGGACAGGATCTTTTCTATCTAATACATAATATATATTTATACATAGATATACGTAGTATATAATAAAGATCACATTAGTCCGTCGTGCCAGACGGGATTTTCATCAAGCGGATTTCATTTTTAGCCAAAAAATGAATGAAATGATCCATTTTTTTCCCTATTTCATATTAAGAATTAGTTTTAATCGTTAAATAATTGAAAAATAATTTTCCAAAGCTTAATTTCATTTTTATGATGAATTAATTTTGACTGTTAGATAAGTATTAGAGGTGAAAAAGTGAGTTTATAGGTTCTATCTTCAAACAAATTTAAAATCTAATAGTTGAAACTAATACCACGTAGTAGTTAATACTAATGAGTAACGAAGTTGGAGCATTCACTTCATTTCACGTCAAAATGAAGTTGGACTGATGGTAATTCTGTACTAGAAGCACTGCTTTACACATATATGTATACACACACACACACACATATATATATATATATATATATGCAGACACATATATATAGAGTAGGATCTTATGATCCAAGTTACAATCCTACAATTCACAATCTTTTAAGTCCCCTTCCGATCCTATGTAGGCTCTCAAGTTTGACTACCATAGTTGGTCTGCAAGTTTCAACAACTCTAAATATGGCCTCCAATAATAGCCCTGCCCTTAACCTAGACAAAAGGCACAAGGCATTAACCTTCAATTTCAGCTTCTTGTACCAAACATAATCTTTATTATTTATTCCAAATCTGGAATCTCAACCCCACCAGAACTAGCACAGGCCAATGAAACTACTCGTGCAGGTGCATCTACTGTGCTAAGAACACAAGACTTCGATTTATTGTAATCATAAGATGATTATGTGTTAGGCTGTTTTTTATTGGACTGAAATTTTCTGCTCTGGTCTAGTTTGGACTGAGCTGGTCTCTGTGTATTGTATACCTGTTGAAGTCTAGTTGGTCTGATTTGTTGAAGTCTAGTGTGCTACTGAAATAACTGAAATAAGTGAAATAGTTAGACTCCACTATTTATTCTACAAGGAAACAAAACTACAAGTTATTCTTAATCACAAGTTCACAACCAATACCCCAAAAGTGAATGTGGTCATTCAGCTACACAGCAAGATTAATATAGCTCCACATTAAATACATAGCTTAAGACAGTCACACTATGACTGTTCAAATGATGGAATGGGCTTCCAGAGGAAGACTTTCACATAAACTACCACTCAATATCAAAGATTTCAACTTGTTAGACTCTATCAAACTACATTAAGATCATGAAAGGCTTAAACCCAGAGTCCTAGAAGGCAATTGCATTGGACCCTATGTTTTTAACTATATTGGTTTGTTCATAAATATTGTTTAGAGTTCACACAACGAACAAATGTGGAATAAGCCACCTATGTGTCATAATAGCAAAAACACAAACACTGCATTATCAAGAGATCCACAATAGAATATAAAACAATTGCTCAAAATAGGATTAAAATGGAAGAAATGAAAGCTTAAATTCATTTTGAAATGTAACAATTAGAGTAACAGATCGCAACTGCATCAGAATTGATCACTGATTTGATGATACAAACACAACCAAAATCAAGGATAGAAAATGAATCCAGGTCTATTTTCAGTGAGTCCAGATCCCAATTAGATACAGAGTATCTAACACATTTCTACAAAGTCAGTGGCAGTTCCTAGTTTTATAATCAAGTTCAAATTTGAGTGTACAACCAAATTAACCGCACATATGTAGAATCGTTCACGAACCTCTGTTGCATTTCCCCTCTTGATTGAGATCTAATTAGATGTTATCCGGCTACACGCGGGATACAACGGCCGGAGCAGCAGCTGCTGCTGCTGAGGAGGCTGCACCACCAAGGAAGGAGAGGAATCCTGCGTTGGCTGGCTCCTGGTCATCAAGGAACAAGTCTTCCGGCATCCTAAAAGCTCCATGGACACACACGAGCGCCAATCCCACAAGGAGAGCTGAAATGAGTACCGATCCAACGCTGGTGAGGAAGACAACCACGACGGTGGACACCACTAATATCCCAAGCGTTTCACGGTCCGAGAAGGTGCGGCCATAAATTACGAGTGCTTGATCCGACGGCCTGAAGAGGTAGAGGAAGAACCAGGCGCCGAGGAGCGCGACGAGAACGACGAGAGACAGCGGGTGCGAGAGGAGTGAGAAAGCGAGGACAGTAGCGAGCAAGGTGACGTAGTTTACGCGGAAGTAGGAGAAATTCTTCCGAACGCGAGAGGCGGCCTCGGCGATAGTATCCGGCCGAGAAAAGGAGGACCGATCTAGAAGCTCCCACCACGGCCGTCGCTGAGACAAGCCTTGCCTGATCGAGGTGGAAAGGCGGGAAACGAAAGCACGAAAGGCTGGTGTGGCGATCGTAGTCTGAGCCTGGCCACCGGCGGTTGACTGAGGAACCGAGATCGGAATCGTCGCAGGTGAAGCCATTTCTCCCCAAATCTAGCTTTTGTTCTTCACGATTGGGTAGTAATCTAGTGCAGAGAAGAAAAACGGGCCGAATAAGAGGCTTCTAACTTTACAAGTGCAATTGCTTTACTCGGCCCGCAAAATACTAACCGCGATATGGTATCCAAAGTCACACAAAAGTATGAGGTGTCAAGGTGATGGGGTTTGATGCACAAGTTATACCATTTACACACTGTTTTTTTTAACTCAAATGGATGAGAATGTTTTTTCACTTGGGTTAGATTTTATCCTTTTTGGACTAGTTATATTTACGTGTGATGCGCGAGAGGATAATGTCTAATTATAGTTTTGTGTACACAGTAATTTTAATAATGCATTAAAAGAGTACTCAGTATGTTACAACGTCAAATGTAAGACTAAGAATTTAGTAAGATTTACTATGGTTTACAAAATAGTGGGAATAGGCATGTTAAAAATTATGATTTAAGGGCGGAATGAACATGCTAAACAAGATAGAAATTTGATTCTTGAAACTAATATTATTTAGTGGCAAATATTGAAGGTGAGATAGAATGTTTTTGCAGATTAAAATACAAATATTGTGTGGGTTCATGACTTAATGTGGGAGGTCCATATATAAGAGGAAAAAAGAAAGTTGACGGCTTTAGAAAGTGATGTTAAATAGTGGTGTTAATTGAGTTAGCTAATCTAAGGAAGTATATTGATTGATAACCTAATGGTGTATGTGAAAGGAGCGAAAAGTGAATGTGAAGTTACATAAAATTTGAACAAGCGAAAATAAAATAGGAATAAATCGCAAGACTACTCCCGAGCAAGCACGTTTAACTTTGGAGTTCTTAGGTAATGAGCTCCCTTAAAAGGAGATGCACCTCTGTTGGTATGAGTAGTACTATTAATCCGTTTATATTAAATCGCAAGTCTTACAATCACCCCCACTTAGGATCGCAACGTCCTCGTTGCGCCCTTAAACCAATCTCAATCAAATCCCAGAAACTTTTCCCCTGCTAGGTGTCTGCCCGATATCCAACGGATCAGCACACTGTCGCAGGGTTGCTCTGATACCACCTGTAACACCCCGGCCTCACAGGACCCGAGGTAGCTACTCCAAACCAATAATACTATCCCCACAAACCACCACGAGCCTTTACCGCGCACTTTGTCCTCACTCATGCGCGCTCTGAGAAACTTCCCAGGGGGTCACCCATCCCAAGACTACTCTCGTGCAAGCACGCTTAACTTTGGAGTTCTTGGGTAATGAGCTCCCTTAAAAGGAGATGCACCTCTGTTTGTATGAGTAGTACTATTAATCCGTTTATATTAAATCCCAAGTGTTACATTGGGATTTAATATAAACGGATTAACTACCTCAGGGCCTGCGGGGCCGGGGTGTTACAGTTATCCCACAAGGGAATAGCAAACCCGGTCGTTAGCTCAAGACACTTGGCGCTGAGAAAGCCGGTCTTGAGCTAGATCATCACGCCGAGGATGGGGGCCTAGTCGTGATGTGCGGATCGCGATGAAGATGAGCCGATCCGAATAATGATGACGAGGCAGAGATGAACTGATCATCATGTAGAGGCAACGATCACCATCCAGGAAGGGATGGCGAGCCCGATTTCCAACTCAAGACACTTGGCGATGAGAAGCCGGTCTTGCTAAGAAATAATCACGCCAAGGCTGGGAGGCCGGTCGTGATGTGCGGATGGCGATGATGATGAGCCGATCCGAACAATGATGACGAGGCAGAGATGAGCCGATCATCATATGGAGGCATGACGGCGTTGGGGAGGCCGTTCATGAGATGATGGAGCAAGATCTTCGGCATTAGGAGCCGGTCTTGAGATGAATAATACGTTTGGGGAATTTATTTAGTTTTTATTGCTCGAGGCCGGCGAGTGCGCGGTCCGTCGGCTTCCCTCTTTTTTTTTTTGGTTCCTTTGTGCTTCTTTTGATCGAGCTAGAAGTGTTACCTGTTGGAGGTTGTGGCCGAAGGGTTACTGTCCCTTCGCTCACATGCGGTTTATTTTATCCGCTCCGCTTTTGCGTGTACTGAGACGAGGGAGTCAACATACCCTTGGTTTAGTGTGTCAGTGGCTTTTGTTTTGGGTCCTTTCCTCGCCTATTTATGATGAGGGACCGGACTTTAGCTATTGTCTGGCGACGGTTGTCCTTTGTGGTCCTGAGAGAAATTTTACTGACGGGGGGAGTTTTTGTAACCTCGGCCTTAATTCAGGCTTGTCGTCCTGCAGTTTTCGCGCGAACGACGCGGTATGCTTCTCCATTTGAAGACGTCGGACCATGCACACAGGTCCATCCTACATACCGTCGGTCATTCCTGAGTGTTTCACCGTCTGGGCCGATGCGGTATTTAGTCGTGTTTTGTTTTTCCTTGCTTAAATTTTAGAAAATAAGAGGATCATGATGTTTTATGTGTGCGTTGTTGATTGCAACGGCTTTTTTGGTGCGTTTTCTATTGCAACGGCTTTTGGGGTGCATTGTTTATTGCAACGGCTTTTAGATGACGTAATTAGCTTCTAAGGGGAATGAGGTGTATCGTTTTACCGCTCTTAGGCATAGTGACATGTGAGGCCGATGGCAACTCTCATTTTAGATGCTCGGGTCATCAAATAAAGATGATCGGGGTAGGTCGAGAAACCCCAAATATAATCCAAATCATCAAATAAAGATGTTCGGAAGGTTATGGTTTTTGGCCCACACCAATTGGGGATTTTAATCCGCTAGCAATGGTGGTGATAATAATAATAGTAGTAATTATTATTATTATATTTTATTATTTTATTTTTTTTGGTTTGCTTTTGAACAATAGTAAAACTATAGTTTTTATTGTTTTTTTAAATAGTAGTAAAATATTTTTCCCCATATTTATTGCATAAAATAGGAGGAAAAGTTTAAGACACTTACTCGAATTTGGGCCGAAGCCTGTGATATTTAGAATTCCAACAGGCTGTAAAGATTATTTCTTGCAAATGGACCTGCTTCTTAAAAATCCAACCTTGGTAATTAATAGCGGACCCATATAGCCAGCCCACCATTTGAATTAAGCTGCTAGCGAGCTTCAGGCAGGCCGATGCGAGATGAGCACGAATCGATCCCGGCGTTGCTTCCAGGCAGAGGTGCGCCGTTATTCCTCCTTCGCCTGGCCGAGGGATTACCGGACGAGGGGCGCCAGGGAGCTTCCTTTGGACGAAGCGGCATCAGTGGCCGATGGAGGACCCTGTGAGCGAGCCATGATTTGGCCGATGGATGCACTGGTGGCTGATGGTGTTGCCGGCCGAAGGTGCCGCCGGCCGATGATAAATGAACCTCTTCTTTTGCTGTTGTTTGAATTAAACCCGGCCGAGGAGGGTCACTTGGACGGTGGTGACCACGCACTTACTGGAGATGAGGGTGTTACTTGTTTATAGCATCTTCAATTCCAATGGCACAATGTGCACTATGCACACGTGTCATGAGAGACATTGTTGTTGACATTGCAGGGAAAAACTTACCAAAATTATATAAAATCATTCAAATAAGGAGAGAAATAATTTATTTGCTAATAATTATGTGACTATCACTCATGCCACATGTGCACCGTATACATAGTAGGTGCACATGTGGTGGCCGATGTGGTGACTGATTTGCAGGTTTGGACGAAGGTCTTGTATGGCCGAGGTGTTGAGGGGCCCTGATTGTTGCCGCCGGCCGATGTGCTGCCGGATAATGGTGTGCTGGCCGAAGTGTTGCCGAGATGCAGTGGCGGAACCAGGGGTGGGCGAGCCAGTGCCGCCGCCCCCCGTTCGCCAGCGGTGGTAGTGTGTGTGTGTGTGTATATATATATATATATATGTATATGTATATAGCTCAGCCCCTGCTAAGAAAGAGTATATATTACCGCCCCGGTTAAATAATTTTAACAATAGGCATGCTGGCACACTTGGAAGTTTCGTTGCGTAGAAGATTTGCCCTCTCTATAGTGTCCTGAGTTTGAATCCCCAAGGCTGTTGGATTTTAGTTTATGCTCCATGCCAACTAATTTTGTTCAATTGAATTTGTTTGACATGATGTTGCTTATACCATACTCTTTAAATTTTTATAGAATTTGTTTTACATTCTTATTTTTTAATACAAATTACTCCATTTGCCAAAAAAAAAAACAGATTACACTATTTGGAAAATTGTTTTAAATAAGACTAAAAATGTTTGTATATTCCTAAATAGTATTTTAATTCCCTGATTGTATTATTTATAAAAAATTAACATTTTGAAAATTTAAAGTGGGAACAATTTAATTATATTTTATAAAAAATAAAGTTTTAATGTATTCGTGAATAAAATATAGTTAAACTAGAACACGTGAATTGCGTAAATTTTTTGATGTTTTAACTATTTAAGAACGGAGGCAGTATTTATTAGTGCACCAGAATAAGTAAAAAGTGTACTCATTCACATTTTCACCGGAACAACCTTTTTTAATGGAGTGGCACTCTATATAACTAATGATTAATTTTTACTCGTTTTTCTTTTATCCCTATAAAAAATTATTTTGTAATATTTTTTTACTGTGTATATATATATATGAGAGCACCCCTTCGAATTTATTTCAGGTTCCGCCACTGCCAAGATAATGGGCCGTTGTTGACGAGATTGTGACTAGCTCTGGAGCTCTCCGTGGCCGAAGGGACTGCATCAACTCCATTCGAACCGATGGGTTCTTCTCTTGCTTGGCCGAAGAAGAACCAGCTGCTGCCCAAGGGAGAGAGTCCGTCCCGCTTGGCCGAGTTGGGAGTTGCTGGCCGAGTTGAGGCCACAATTGGAGGATTTGTGCTACCCTTTGTTAAGGTGTTAAATGTCCCACACCGGAAATATTTGGACGAATAAAGTGTTATATTAACACATGGACTACTCGTCCTATCAGGTTGACCTTTTAGGATGGAACTCATGTCAACCCCATGTCTTAACATAAGGTTTGGCCGACCGGCGGCGGCGTGTGGTGGCGGAGCAGTTGTGGCCGAAGGTCTCTCCTTGACCCGAAGCGTGGATCTGCTTCTAGTATTACTCCGTACTATTTTCGGCCGACGGACGGTGATGATGATGTGACATACTTAATTGGTGTGGACGAAGCTTGCCTCTTTTCGACTATCAAGTCCTGGCCGATGGATCGGAGGTGTCGGGACGTTGGTGACTACCTGTGGTCGACGTTGAGAAGCCACTTCCAAGTCCCCCCACTCCAGGCCAATCGAGGTGTTGTATCTGACGAGTTCGTATACGGTGGAATCTCCGCAGGATGAGCACCCTGCTCCTGGATCCAAAACGGCGTAGTATTGCCCATTTTTAATTAAAAAAATATCACGCGTGAACAGTACACGCGTGAACAGTAACTAGTTTTTTTTTTCTAATTCCAGTAGCGGAATGATGTAAAGCGTGTGTAAAAAAATGTAACTCACGTTAAAAAGAAATGTTACTACTAGCAAGTCGAAATGTAACTTGTTTAAAACATTGATTTCAATGTAAACAATAAAAAAATAAGTCAAAATTTTTAATTACTTTACCTAAATAATGAATGTGTTTTGTTTTTAATATTAAGACCATAAAATGTTTAAAAAAATCATTTTTCCCCAAGAAATCATTTTTGCAAAAAAAAAATGATTTAAAAACAGTTTCTTTTTTTGTTTTAATAAAACGAGTTTATTTTGTGATGTAACTAGTGTTATGGAAAATGTAACTTGTGTTGATAGAAAATCTAATTTAGGTGTATGCAAAATGTAACATGTTGAGGCAAGCCCAAATGTAACACGCATAGAGAAAGATGTAACTCATTTATAAGAAGATGTAACTCATGTATAAGAAGTTGTAATTTATATAATATCAAATGCAACTATAGAAAATGTACTTTAAAAAAAATTGTAATAAATTGGAAAATAATAAGTTAATTCTTGTCATTTAACTAGTTCAAATGTAATTAGTTATTTATATTTGGACATGCTGAAACAAATCCAAATGTAACTTGCCCCAACTGAAAAGGTAACTCACGAATAGAAAAATGTAACTCGCGCATAAAAAGATGTAACCCGGGCACAAGAAGATGTAATTCCATATATTATCAATTGTAACTCCAACAATCAAAATAAACAAACTCAATCTCTTAAAAGGTATATGAATATGTCAAAAAAGATTACAAAATAAAGTGTATGAAAATAACTAAGAAATATTACAGGAAAATACTATGCAATATACGTAGATCTTTTTTATTTAGATTCATAAAAAAATTGTTTTAAATTGATAAAGAATAAACAAATACGGAGTAGATTGGTAGTTCCATCTCCGATTGAAGTCCGTGTACATGGACGGCAACACAGCCAGACTTCTTCTCCGACCAGTCCGTCCAGAGGAAAAGCTACGTCATTGCTGTATGTTTTCGCCTTTGAGGAGCTCCGATCCAGATGGTTGGAAACTCTCCTGTTCTTCCCTTACCGCTGCAGCGCTGCTACAGTATTTTAATTTTTAATAAACAAAAATACACCGTTTTAGGGATCGGTGCACCATGTGAATGGTGGGCCGATCCCACGGTATAATTTGCCGTATCTGACCTGCCATGTGTTCATGTTTGACCGAGGGAGCTGCTAGGTGTTGGAACTGATCCGTAGCCTGCCACGCTCCTTCACCTTTCGTCATTTTCTTTTGGGAAATGGTGATATTTGGCCAGTTAGCCAGGATGAAGCTTGTTTCTTTTTGCTGTTGTTGAGTTCTTCTTTAGGTGACAACTCTGGTACCTTTCTAAAAACAGAGGTACCGTACCTAGCATTCATTTGATTGGAACACATCACTTTATCAATTTTAATTTAAATTTAAATAATTCAACTGCTACCTTTTCATCGATCCATGTGGACAAAGGTACGGTACCTTATGGGTACCATAGAAACTACCTCTTCTTTAAAGCGAGGAATACACATGACACGCAAGTCTAGGTGGCATGTTGCCTCCAATGGGTCCGAATTGAAGGGTACCCCTTTCTTTATTCACGTGAAGTTTTGTTGGTTTGGGAGGATCTCACTTAATACTACCTCCGTTCTCAACATGTGAAATTTTACACTATTCACATGTTCTACTTTGACTACATTTTATTTATTGATGTATTAACATATTTTTTAAAAAAATATATTACGGAGTATTAAATTTGTCTCATTGTAAATTTTCAAAAATTGATTTATTTTAAATTTTTTACTAATAGAGAATTATATATATTAATGGTCAAAGTTATGCCTCGACAAGTGTGAAATGTTGACTGTTGCACTTATTTAAGAACGTAGGAGTATGTTCTAGCTCTCAATGAAAGCATCAAATGATAGATTATTTGTGTCTATAGAGAAGGGAGAGCTAGAGAGATAAAGTGATATGTATAATGAATTTCCAACCTCCAACCTCTTTACATGGCTCCCATAGGGAGTATTTATACAAGAAAAGTGGGTTGGGCTTCCAGACTTGGGCCTGGAAGGCCCAATTACAATAAAAGGCCAATAAATGGCTAATAAATGGTATTTAATCTATTCCAATGGATATACATGAATAAAATAGACTGTACAATGAGATTAATGCTATCTACTGAGCGTATGTGGGCCGCTGTTCGGGTCCAATAGTCGTGAGACCCGGGGGTCCAAGTCTATATACTCTATCAGTAGTGTTTGGTGAAATAAGTGTTTTTTGTAAAATAGAAAAAGTAAAAAGCATATTCTAACTTTTAACTTTTAAGTAGTATTAATTTAAGTAGAAGTTGTTACTTGAAAACACTCTTTCTAACTTTATTTAAGTCAAAAGCTGGAAAGGAAGTAGTGTCTAATGAGCGTTCGTATCTCAAAAGTTGTCCGGGCCCAATAGTCGTGAGACCCGGGGGTCCAAGTCTATATACTCTATCAGTAGTGTTTGGTGAAATAAGTGTTTTTTGTGAAATAGAGAAAATAAAAAGCAGATTCTAACTTTTAACTTTTAAGTAGTATTAATTTAAGTAGAAGTTGTTACTTGAAAACACTCTTTTTAACTCTTTTTAGGCCTTGTTTGGTTCAAAGGAGGGGAGGGAAGGGGAGAGTCAAGGAGGGAAGGGAAGGGGAAGGGGAATGAAGGGTTTTGATAAAAGTTTGTGTTTGGTTGGAAGAAACGGGAGGAAAAGTTTAATGAAAATATATTTCCAATTTACCTTGGGATAAGGGTCAGATAGGGCCTCGAACTCGAAAAAAAATGTCAAATAAGGTCATATTAAGGATGCTCTGTCCGGCCGACGCCATTTGGGGCGGTTCCCGATGGAATTTTTTGATGAAATTTTTTGAGCATCTTCCTCATTAAGTCTAGTTTACCCATACCAAATTTCACCTAAAAATGCAACCGGGAAGGTAGTCAAATGATTTTCCGAAATGTACGGGGTTGTTTAACTTCACAATTATCTTCAAAAAATTATTTGACTATCTTCCCGATTGAATTTTTAGCTGAAATTTGGTATGGGTAAACTAGACTTAATGAGGAAGATGCTGAAAAAAATTCATCAAAAAATGGCATCTGGAACCGCCCCAAATGGCGTCGGCCGGACAGAGCATCCTAAATATGACCTTATTTGACATTTTTTTTCGAGTTCGAGGCCCTATCTGACCCTTATCCCATTTACCTTTATTTGATACTTGATAGCTTACATAAAAAAATAGATGTATCTCTAACTATTGTGAATATTACTCCTATGTCATGAGTCAAAATAATTTTTTTTTTTACTTTTTAAATTTTATAATTTTTAATTTTTAATTTTTAATTTTTTATTTTTTATTTTTTATTTTTTATTTTTTATTTTTTATTTTTTATTTTTTATTTTTTATTTTTTATTTTTTATTTTTTATTTTTTATTTTTAATTTTTTATTTTTTATTTTTTACTTTTTTATTTTTTTAAATTTTTTAATTTTTTTATTTTTAAATTTTTTATCTTATCCATTTTTTTAATTTTTTAATTATTATTTTTTTAAAATTTTAATCTTTAAGTTTTTATTTTTTGATTTTTCAAAACTTTTTTTACCTCTTTTATATTATAACGTTTTCTCCATTCACGTAAGAGATGGATGGTTTGTGATTATCAACTTGTTTCTTCCAAAATACCCCAATTTGGGGGGTTTAGAATGGGAGGAGTGGAGGAATTTGGAAACCTTCCACTTTCCTTCCCTTCCCTCCTATTTCCTTCAACCAAACACACGCAAATCTCACTTCCCTCCCCTCCCATTCAAAACCCTCCAACCAAACAGGGCCTTAGTGTCTAGGATCTTTACAGGCCTCTCCTCATACGTGAGAGTCTCATCCAACTCTATGACCTATTAATTTAAAGGATGTGTCACATAGTTATACCGTTCTCACCAGTGGCAGACCCAGAAACTCAGAATCACGGGGTCCCTAACGTGATGAAATAAGATGATATAAAGCAAAAAATTACATATAAAAGTCATTTTACAATTCTACAAAAGTACCTCATAGGTTTCATTTGTTGGAAATATTATATAATATATAGGTCCACCAACGTGTACATAAAACCTATTTTTTATTCCATGTTGAAAATCATATTCCCAAAAAATGATTACCACTAACTTTCCACTCATTTGGTCATTACTAAACAAATAACACGGTAAACAAAATGCAGCATCTTTGACTGTCATGCCCCGGACCGCATCCGTGCCACGTAGACAACCTCCGTACAACCCAATAAGAACAACGTAGTTCATTCTTATTGAATCATACAAGGCGTCCGTTAAGTTCTATTGCCAAACCGATTAGTAAACCCATACAATCAACATCAATATATATTAGTCAAACAAATGCGGAAAATAAGATATGTTTGATACTCAGCCACACGTGGCAAATACGGGCACGCAGGCCCCCAAATGTTTAATAGAAAACATTGTTAAAATATCCATGAGCAGTTTATCAATTTTGAAGAAGAATGGAAGCACGAACCACGTCTTCCTCCTCTATCAATCACCCTAGGCAAAGGTGCAGGTAGTAGGACTCTAGCCTTAACCTGAAAAAATGTGAGGGCCCCCGAAGGGGTCAGTACTCCATAGAAGTACTAGTGACAAACAGGCTATGTGAGGAATAACTAATGTTTCAGACACGAGACCCAAAAATAGGGTGATAAATATAAGTATAGGTGTAACCATTGTTACCCCACCCACAAGATGATACTTACTGTATATACTTGTAAATACTTGACCCGTAGGTCATTTCCATTTAAAAGAGTCTTTTAGGGATAAGGTAATCACCCAACCTTTCCCATTCATTCCCGAATGCCTAGCTCACAAGCTACACTCTACCTTCACAATGTCCTACCGAGTTTCAGGAGTGTTTACCCTCTCGGGGATGCTCAACCCCAACCGAGTTTTAGGATTGTTTACCGTCCTGAGGATACTCAACCTCAACCGAGTTTTAGGATCATTTACCGTCCTGAGGATACTCAACCTCAACCGAGTTTTAGGATTGTTTACCGTCCTGAGGATACTCAACCTCAACTGAGTTTTAGGATTGTTTACCGTCCTGAGGATACTCAACCTCAACCGAGTTTTAGGATCATTTACCATCCTGAGGATACTCAACCTTAATCCTCACCAATCCTAACCTGGATATGGCTAACCTTGTAATCACTTAACTATGGACAATACCTAGTCCTATAGTCATATAATAATCCCTAGTAACCAACGTGGGCGGGTCCCACTTGAACGGCCCACGTTAACCTACTCAAAACTGTCTGTTTTGAGCATAACCCAATACCCGGTCGGGTATCCAACCTTACCCGGTCGGTTAGGGCGGGGCAGTAGCCCCTGGAACCAACTTTACTTGAGACCCGGTCGGGTCCATGCCCATACCCGGTCGGGTCTAGTGTGGCAGTGGCTTCTGGAGCCATTTTTAATCAATACCCGGTCGGGTATTTACCCATACCCGGTCGGGTATCACCCTTGTCTCGGCGGTCAACGCTCGTTTGACCGCCCAAACGAAGTCCGATTAACGTGAAATTTTTTACACATGTACTTCTTGTCATCCTTGATCCAAAAATACCATTTTGGATCCCTGGAATATCGTACATAATAAGTTATCACATTTTAAATCATCAAACATACATAACATGCTTTTCAACTATGTTTTACGGTTAAACATGGCATAAGCAAATACTTGATTATCATTAATCATTCCATAAAACATATTTTTGATTACTTTAGGTAATCTCATGCCTCACGCAAAAGTTATAAAGCATATAGCCGTCTTCTCACCTTAAAAGAAGCTTATGAAGTTCTAGCCTTTCTTATTGAGCTCCGGTGAAACTCCGGTGAACTTCAACTAACTCCGGCGACAACTCCGGCGACCCCTTTCAACCCCGTGAAAGTTCTTGAGATACCTTATACAAGTTAATAACAAGGTTTTATCATCATAAAACCCATATCAATACAAATAACCTTTAAAAGGTTATTTTCCGACAAACCGGTCAACTTTGTTCTCTAAATCCGTTTTGGATATGAACCAACCCTCCAACCCCTCATTCTTTACGTATGATGTGAAGAACAGTCCTATGAGTATGAAATATGATTACATAATCATATTGGAGGAAAGGAGAAAGGATTTGTGGAACCATTACCTTGTTTCCTCAAGCTTTTCCTCACTTCTTCACCTTTAATCCTCTCCCTTGAGCTCCCTTCTTCCTTGAGCACGGCTGGAAACTATGGAGGTGTGTCTTCAAGAGCTTCTCATTCCCTTGGGGAAGGCCTGACCGAAATAATGGAGACTATGGGTGAGGAGATGTTCTTTTTGGCATCTTTGGCCAAATAATGTGATAGAGGGGACCCTTTCCCTTCTCACTTTGTGTCCCCATCATTTCCTCTCTATTTCTTTGCTCTCAATTCAGATCTCCCTCCCTTATGCAAGACTAAAAACGTGGGGTGGCCCCCACTCATGTGGGAGGTCATCCCTTTAAGTCCCCAAGTGTACATTTGGTCCCAAAAGTTGTATTTCCCGGACTGTTTTAACTATATTTCGTTTTATCGGGTAAAATGAAATATCTATCATTCTTCCAATTATTATTGGCTATAAGAATGAATGTATATTCCCAACTTTTAATTTGATGGTCTCCATAATTTATTATGGCTTTTTATCTGATATTACTTCGGTACCGATAAATGGGCTTCACATGCACAACTGGTTGCTCACAAAGGTTCTATGGCCCAACAACGACATCCACCATTATACACATATTATCTTGACCCAAAAGAATATAATATGTGGTCCCGAACATATCGGGTGGCCCCACTTCCGGTGTGGGCCCCACGTGAATTCTATTATTCACGTAAGAGAAATGATAAAAATTTACAATTACGTAAAATGCGTTTATTCATTTCCCAGAGTTCAATACATAATTTGGTAAAGTACAAATACTTAGGGGCGATGTTACATTGAAATACTGTATTCCAAACATTTATGTAAATCAAACCAACTTTAAACAAATCTACGTTTGTTGCCGTCATTACTTTAATAGGGAAATCATGATCCCAAAGTTGAAACGATCATTTTTTTATAGTAACTACTGCGTACCCTATCTTGAACATTAGGATGAAATCGGGATGTTGTTCATGTAGATTATACACCACATTAATTTCACTTTCATCAAGTACTAGATATTCTTTTTTAATAAAGACGAATCAATTGAATGAATATCTTAACTATTCTCCGTACTTCGAATTTGTTAAAACTTTGGTACACTACCGAAATACCTTTTCATCTTTAATCGTAAAATTTCCAAAAAAAAAAACATTCATAAATACATAAATTTGTTAATTTAATCTTACTATTCAAAGAAATTTTATAATTAATTCAAAAAAAAAATGAATTAATAAGAAGTGGATGAGATCTGAGGGGAGATACGTGGATGGCAATAAATTTGTTGTGGTAAAGGATCGTTGGAAGGGGTTTAAAAAAATGGACCAAACAACCATCATTTGGAGTTTTAAAATAACAAGTTTTAAAGAAGCACCAAAAAAGAAAAATTATCCACGTGAGGAGTCAAACCTTGCACCTCATGAATAGCAAGAGTTTAAACACACGCATGAAACCATTACTCCGCTGCGTCCATTTGGATTTTAAGTCCCACATCGTTTATATATACATAAATATGTACAAGTAAATTTTGTAAAATATATATAATATATATAGGTAAATTTTTCAAAGACCACGGGGTCCCGGGACCCCATGGGACCCTTAGTTGGTCCGCCATTGGTTCTCATTCTTAGTCACTCTTATCTCACGATTGATCACAGGTCTCTCCTCATACGTGAGAGTCTCATCCAACCAGGGCCGGTCCTGTCTATTTTCGGGCCTATGGGCGAGATATTATTTTGGGCTTATATTCAACTAATTCAAGACAAATAATAAACTATATTTATTTATAATAATAATTATAATAAAATTGTTTAATAAAGCTCATTAAATAAAAACGAAACTCATTTTATTATTATTTGGTGAAAAGTAACAACACAACTATCACATAAAAAGAAAAACATTACTTAAAAACGTTTCTCATGGAATTTTCAAGATTCAATTTCTTAACAAACAGAATTATCCATCGATCCCTTCTAACTTAGCCTTATCTTTTCTAATCTTCTTCTTTTTCTCTCTTTATCCCAACCTCATTCACCAATTTTATCAAGAATAATTTATTGATCATGGATGAATTGTTTGAAGCCTTGAAAGAAGAAGTTTTTTGGTCACCGGCCACCGTTTGGGCTACTCGATTGATTGGCTTCAATTCTAAACAAACCGCTAAGGCACTCACCGCTTTGTTGCGTTCTTTACTCTTGTTAATATTGGAATTTCTAAACAACAAATCAATTTTGATGAGTTTTGCGAATTAAGAGTTTTGGACTTGGGAGGCCTAACATAACTTGGTAATTTTGTAATTAAAAGGATTATAAAACTTAGATATCTGAAGAGAATTAAGAAAGGCATGCCAATTTAAATTTATTTTAAAAATTAAAACTTGAGCCAATTAATTGAGTTAAAAATTTAAAAAGGAAGCCTACTCACACTACATACAAAGAAGTATTTTTGGGCCTATTTTTTCCCCTTATTTTCTTGGGTCTAGGGCGGTCGCCCCTGTTGCACCCCCCTAGGGCCACCCCTGCACCCAACTCTATGACCTATTAATTTAAAGGATGTGTCACATAGTTATACCGTTCTCACTCTTAGTCACTCTTACCTCACGATTGATCACGTGACTCATCACGAAGCTGTATCTTGTCTTGTAATTAATGGTCATGCCAACTTAGTTACTTGGCTAATGGTTAATTAATTCATTGGATTAAATCAGTATCTCTTTTTTTGGGGAAGCGTTCGACTAAAATGACACCTAGAGGGCTAGAGGTGGGGAGGCTGGAGTTCAGGTACATATATACATTTCATTCGAGCATCATATCACATACCTTTAGACTCTGCTTGATAACACTGTTTTTGGACTTATTAGACTCCAACTTTTTGACTAAACACGTAATATTTGATTTCGCGTGCAGAAATGTGTAATAATAAGAAAAAGTAAGGTTAGAGTTACTTTTCTGACTGTATTGGCTGGAGTTACTGTATATGACCATTTTAGCTATTTTTACATATAATTTTTTCTTTATTTTATTAATAAAATATATTCTAAAAATATTTTTTCCTTGAATCAGCCAATGCAGCCACTTCAGCTAGAACTTCATATATTTCATTAGAATCAGCTGAATCAGCCGATTTTCGTGTTACCAAACGGGTTCTTAGAGTCTGCTTGATAACACTGTTTTTCGACTTATCAGGCTTATCAGCCATCTTTTTCACCAAACACGTAACTTTTGATTTCGCGCGTAAAAATGTGTAATAATGAGAAAAAGTAAGGTTGAAGTTATTTTTCTGATTGTATCAGTTGAAGTTACTGTAGATAATCATTTTAGCTATTTCTAAATATAAATTTTCTTTTTTATAATAAAATATATTTTAAATTTATTTTTACATAAATCAGCAGAATTGGCCAATACATGCATTTCAGCCAGAACTTTAACAATTTCAGCAGAATCAGCCGATTCAACCGATTTCAGTGTAACCAAATAGACACTAATAAGGGGTGTTTGGCAATTAGCTGTTGGTTGTTGACTGTTGGTTGTTGGCTATTGGCGGATTCTGTTAGCTGTTGTGATTAGCAGATAGTATTAGCTGTTTCTAAGACCGTGTTTGGTTCATTGGCGGTTTAGAATCAGCTGATAATTTGTTAAATGACTTTAAAGGACCTCAATTAAATTTTTGTTTAATGCCTATTTTTATATATGTATCATATACATTTAGCACAACTGCTTATCCCAATTTTTATTAGGTAGTAATAAAAAAATACAGAGTATTTTTTAACATACACACAACTAACAATTCTTTTAAACATTGTTCTTCTTGTAGACTTGTACGATGGTCATTTCTTCTTTGCCATGCCGGCCCTTCAAGATTTCAAAATTACACCTCAAAAGCCCATGACTGTCACCTGTGCAAGAAGTGTCACAGAGTATTCAAGATTTTTGTGGTGAGCCCATGGATGAAGCGTTTGACACCATCTAATATTTTGATTGATTGGTTCTCAATCTCAAGAGAGAAATAATTGGACATTGAATTCATCGTTCCAGCTATACAAATATGCAACAAAATACAAAATTGACGTGAATGGTTTACTAATAAAAATTGATGTGAAGAAGAAGAAAACCTTGGATAAGCAAAACCGGACACCTTGATGCGCTACTCTACCCCTAATGTGTTTCTTTTGGCCGGAAAATATTAAGGAAGGAGACAATTCACAAGTACGAAGAGAGGAGGGAACGAACATAACATGGGCAGAATAGGAATGTGCGGCAGATATGCGAACGGCTAACACCTAAACGCGACGTTTATTATGTTGGAAATATGCCCTAGGACAATCATAGTTTATGATTTATCAATAAATATTTAATGCTCATTAATTAATAAAGTTGCAAACTCATTTTATGTTAATTATTATTGTGAGTTTTCTTTATTAATATTTAGTCCCTGAATATTCTGTTTAGTAGCTAATTAAGTATGTGACTTAATTGTGGAATGCTACACTTTAAAATAAACATAATATTCTAATTGTCCCTGGTCTAATATTATTAATTTGGGACATTAATAATTAATAGACCAGTATGTGGATTAACTGATGGCTATATTCCACTAGTCATGGGTATAGAGATATCAAGTTAATAACATAGATGCTTGTTAGGGAACAAGTTCATTGGACAGACCCAACTTGGGGACACTGTTAGGTTATATGTCATCAGTGTTGTCCTCAATAATGATGAGGTGCTATATTCTTATACTTGAGATAATCATGGTTACTAGCATGAGAATTAATATGTATTAACATCATTAAATGTTATCTTTAACTGGATAATTATAAAGGTGGTGATTGTACATATTATGAACCATGTAGTAGTATGTGAATTATCAAGATAGTTTTTGTCACTCTTGTACATCGAGAGAAAGATATCTATTGGGCCCCTTGACAAGTAAGATTAATTAGCATGGCCATGCTCAAATGAGGTGTCATTTGATCAAGATTAATCTTACTTGGTAATCAAGAAATATTAATTGAGAATAACAAGGATGACACGACCTAACCTTGTCTCAATTAAGATATCGTTTGACAAAAGAGAATTGTTAGCACAAATTAATCATTAAAAGGTTATGTCGGATTTAATTGACATTTATATATTTTGGATAGTCATAATGCCTTGCTAGAGACCGCTTATGATTTGTGAAGCTCGAATTAATTTCTAGCCCACTACCAATAATATATAAACCTACAGGGTCACACACCTAAGTGATTTGGATCATTAATGTTTGTTAATAACATTAAAATAGCTTGATTAGCCCAATTCGAAATAGGTTTTCGAATGGTATTGGGCTAGGGCCTCTTTAAGGGTTTTATTAGCCATAAAACCCCTTCTTTACTCCTCTTATAAATAGGGCCATATAGACCCACGAATTTTAAGAGTTAAAATTCACTTCTTAAACCTAGAGTAGAGAGGAAGAAAGAAGAGAACGCTAGCACGTTCCCTGCGGCCGATCCAGTCACGTGCGTGTGGATACCGGTAGAGCTCGGGATCGTTTTCTCGGACTGTCTGACATCCCTGATTAAGATTGCTATGTAAGTCCCTCTTAAATTCTTGTAATTTCGTTTATAATAAGAACCTCAGATCCGTTCATTTACTTTTGGGTAGAAAAATTTTTGTTTATTCCGCTGCGTTTTTCTGCCCGAAACCCAACATATTAGCATTTTGATTTTTGGCTGTTTTGGAGCAAAAAAACTAAATTAAAAAGTCATTAACCAAACACGTAATTAGCTGATTGATAGACTCTTTACCAAACACCCCCAAAATTTCCTTCGTCGTTAATCTGTTTATTTGCTTTGTTCACCTCTCGGCTGCAGATCCATGTTGTTGTCTTTCTCCCTGTGATATTCTCTTTATTGTTATATCTTCATTGTGGTTTGTTGCGTCATTATGATGAGCTATTATATCCAGTGACGGAACCAGAACCAAAATAAAGGGGTGGCTAAAAGTATTTTAAAATTTAAATAAATAAATTGTTACGTAGTATTACAGTTTATAGAATATAAAATTTGTGAGAGTAATGCATTACATTACAATTAAATGTTAGAAGAAGAAGCCATGACAATTTATCAAAACCAAGCAGGTTGAAAACTTCGTTTAAATATACATGGCCATTCGGTCTACACGAATCTCTTGTTAAATATTTTCTCATAACTTGGTCTCAAATAAAACAATTACGATAGTATAAACTTTGATTAGTTTGCGTAATTCAAAATCTGACACAACATTATTTGGATCAAATTCGACACGAGCATGTTTTTCTCTATTACTTTCTTCGTTATCTCGTCTAGAAGACCAACGTCTCATGTTACAAATGGTAAAATACACATGATCACATGAGTAACCTAACAAGTTAAAAAAATCAACTTTAAATTTGTAAAGAGTTAAAGTAATTAATCAATTAAAATTTAAATCAACTAAAGCAATGAAAGTAAATAATCAAAAATTGCACATACAATTCTAACTTTATACCAATTCAAGCAATTAATCAATTGAACTTTAAAGCAATTAAAGTAATTACTTAATAAACTTGCAAAAGGATTTAGACTTTAAAAGATTAATTAATTCAATTTTAAATTAAATAAGTAATTAAATTAAAAAAGAATTCAATTTTAAAAGTCAATACCAAACTAGGGAACTGGAGTATGGATGGACCGAGAGTGGGAACAACCTGCGAATGAGGGGAACTGGGAACAAGATGGGTCAACGGACTCAACGCGTATATCATAATTTATGGGCAAAACGACGTCGTTCTCTCTCTTTTTTGCACTTAACCAAACGACGTCGTTTTGGGTGATTTATAATTATTAAAAAAAATAGGTTGTCTGCTGCATCCTTCCCGATCTGTCTGGTTCGCTGCATCTTGCTCGGCCATCGTAAGGATTAAGGAAGAAGATGAAAGCACATGGGGGGCGCCGATCTGAAGACCTTATAATACTACTAAAAAATCTCCGGCCAAGGGGTGGCGCCGGCACCGGCTCGCCCACCCCTGGTTCCGCCCCTGATTATATCCATCAACGTATCATGGTAGATTGGTAGATCAGAACTCAGAAGGACGGCGCGGCTATCAAGCATGCATGTCTCGGGCTCTTTTGGAATTAGTATTATCATTCGTTCTCGTAATGACTTTCATATTTGTTAATACACAATTTTGGTTGTCATTATATTTAATTACGTATTAATAAACATTATTAAAAGTTAATATATAGTAGAAAGTGAGGAAGTATTAAATATTATTCAATTCGTCCTATATACAAATACTCACACACAAAAGTTTATTCTACTTTTAGCTTTGCGCCGGTGGTTTCTCTCCCTATATAATTCAAACTTTAGAGACTTTCTGTCAACAATAGTCCAACATGATCAGTTACCTGTTCAGTCAATTAAAAAGGAAATATCATATTATAATAATCCAAACTATTATCTATCGACTTTTATTAGACCCAAAAGGTTAAATTAAAATTTCCATAAATAAAAAATGGTAAAGAGAGTATAAATATTTAATTTTACTTGGTTAATGTTTTTAGGGAGTTTATAAAATTAAAGATTATAACATATATAAATATAGGGAAAATGTTCTGTAAATTTCAAAATTAAATTTTATAATATGTAAGATATTATAAATACATAATGAATATAAAACATATCAATAAATAGAGTAAAAAGGTCAATGAAAATACCTTAAAGGAAAAATGAAAGTACAAATTAAATACAAATTCAAATTCAAAAAATGAAAACCTTGATTTTTAAAATTAAAAAGGTGAAAAAAAATAAAAAATACTCCGTACATAATAGTACTTCTTTTTAAATATTAAACAAATTAAAATCTATCATCCTAAAATATTAAATCATTTTAAAATTAGCTAAAAATCATGAATTTGTAAAAGAATCCAAACCAATTATTTATCAATTAAACCATTTTTTCTTCTGAAAATAAAAATAAAATATAATATTTTATGGGAAAAATAATTCAAATATATACCCCAAACTTTGAATGAGTGTGAGATTAACACCCCAAACTTGCATGACGTAGTGGCAGTCGGTTAACCAATAGCTTGGTTTAACTAGATTCTCACATGTGCGATGCACGAGACATAGATTAAGTAGTAGCTATATCATATTATTTGTTAACATTATTAGTTAATATGTAAATGAATGTAAAGAGTATACACACAAAAAATTATATTTTAGGATAACATAGTTACGCTCATAATTATTTAGTACGAAGTATGTTTTGAAATAAAAATGAATGAATAGATATGCAATCAGGTTTTCACATCCTACACTTTTCGAGACGCTTCCTTGTAAACAACAATGGTAGTATGATCGATTTGTTCATCATTTTCATCGCAAATCAATATTTTCAAACACTTACGATTTGTTATTCTCGATACTGCAACATAAAGTTGACCATACTAAACACTGACTTTTTTAAATAAGAGTCACAATAGTAAAAAAAACAGCATTTATTTAAATAGGTATAAACATAAAAATTATAATAATAATGTTAAAGTAAGAAGTACAATTTATATTATCGTTGAAAAATTTAAATGATCTGTTTTGATGAGGCCACTGATTTTTTCAACATTTTGATCAACATGTTATGTCCAATAGTGTAATTATTAATAAATAGGTTTTTAATGACATGATTTGAATATAATATACAAAGTACCTAATTTATTACAGTACTACGTATTATAAATGCAATAAATTTATGAAATCTAATAATTTTACTAATCTAATAATTTTGCAAAAAAAGAAGGTAATTGATAAATCTTTAGGGGGGGGGGCGATTTTAAACCGTAAAATACGGATTATATACACATTTTTTCCCTGGTGTGCCGTGTGCCCATTGCACGGAAAACCCAGCATAGCAGACACATCTACCAACTCAAAACCCAATTATTCGTACGTAATGATGCAAGCATTTTTTAATGGCAAGAGATCAGTAATTGTACTTTAGTGGTGTGCTCAGTAATTGTGCTCCGTAATTGTCTGGAACACTTAATTGTGCTCCGTAATTGTTTGGAACACTCAATGTAGTGTTTTATCATGCAACCTAGCCTAGGCTATTAACTAAGAAAAATGGGTGGTGTACACAAAATGTATACACTTTTTTGTACACTCGTCTGTCCCCCCGCAGACAACTTGTCTGCGGACAGACAACTTGTCTGCGGGGGACAGACGAGTGCACAAAAAAAGTGTACACATTTTGTGTACACGCAGCTCAACCTGTTAACTAAAGAGTAAAGATGGCTCATTTTTCAACAAAAGCTTAATATGTAGTACAACTCCTTAAATGCACATTTAATGACAACTAAAAGTTACATAGCGTGTTGAACCCTTCCAAAAAATGACCAGAATTCATTTTTTGACCATTTAGCGTGTTGCACATTTAATGCACATTTAATGACAACACATTTTTACACCATTTTTGTGTGGGAAAAGTTTGCCAAAATTCTCCTGTTTTGCTTTTGTATATCAATAGATTTTGTATATCAATAGATTTTTATATTTATTTATCTTTATCATATCCTCTTTCTCTTACTTTTTTCCTTTCCTTTTTCTTTTTGATTATCTTCTCTTTTTGACATCGATATCATAGATCAATTCATGTTAATCGACCCCAAATCTTTTGAAATTAAGGCTTGGATGTTGTTGTTGTGTTGTGTTAGTGTCAAATTTTTCTTTATAATATTTCTTCAATTATAAAAAATTAAAGTAGTTGAAAATTATTGTTTTAGTACAGGTACTATTTGGTTGAAGCACTTCTTATATTATACGTAGTAACCTCTATTAGGCTAACTGCAAAAACCTCTCCAACCAGTGGCGGAGCCACCGGTGTCAATTGACACCACTGGATTTTTTTCCCATATGTAGGTATATAAAAAATTAAAATTTAAAATTGACATCACTGAAAAATAAAAATTCTCTATATAGGTATAGATAATTTTTCATAAATTATAAATTGACACCATCCAACATTTTAAAAAATGGGGGTCAATTTAAAAATTTTAAAAGTTGGAACACCAAATTGAAAAGTCAGCAAAGGAGAATTGAAAAGTCTGTGCCCAAATCGCTGATTGAACTCTAACTCCCGCTGCAAAAAAAACTATTGAACGCCGTAAGTCGCAGTCTCAATTCCCAAATCGCTGAAATCGGAAACCCTCGGTCGCAGTCTGTGCCCAATGGGATATTCTCTTTGGTGAAGTTTCTTCTTTTTGTGAAAAGAATAAAATTTCAATTCCAAGTATGAATGATTTTTATGTACCTCATGGGAGAGTCCGTCGCAAAGTTATCCAAATCACAAACTTACATCGTTACAAAGTGGACTTGTTCTATGTTGTGGTGGATAGACAACGCGAGGAGTTGAACAATCGATTCACAAAGATTTCTACAGAATTGCTTCTTTGTGTGACTTGCCTTAGTCCTAAAGACACTTTTTCATCTTTTGACAAGGACAAGTTGATTCGCATGGCGCGATTATATCCTTTTAACTTTTCAATGATAGATGTTCTTGCTATTGACAGTCAACTTGAAACTTTTATTCTTGATGTGCGCTCTAACTCTGCATTTATAGATATTACAGAAGTTTGTTCTCTTGCTCAAAAATTGGTGGAGACAAAGAAACATATTGTGTATCCATTAGTTTTTTTACTTGTGAAATTAGCTTTGCTTTTACCGGTGGCCACCGCAACTGTGGAAAGAGCTTTCTCAGCCATAAAGTTCGTGAAGAACAGGTTGCGCAATCGAATGGGGATGCTATGATGAATGATGCCTTAGTTACTTTTATTGAATAAGATATATTCAAAAGTATTGACAAAGAAAAAATTGTACAACGTTTTTAAAATATGAAAACGCGTCGTGGACAGTTGTGAATTAGTACTTTAATTTTACCAATGATAATATTTGCTTTTTTGCTTTATATATGTACACATTATTATATAATATTGTTTTGCTAAATTGACACCACTGACACAAACTTCTGGCTCCGCCACTGTCTCCAACCCATTGTAAGCGGAGGTAACAAAGTGGGTATAGTATAGGGCACCTCATCAGTGGGAATTAGTTGCCTTATTCACAAATGTTTGTTGAACGCAGGAAATAAAGTGTGCGACTACAGAGAAAGAAAATAGTTGGGTCCCATGATAAATATAAACCCCAATTATCTTTAAACTCTCACAACTTGTTTATTTATATTCCAAAAAAAGTTGGGTCCAATTTTCAAAAAAAAAAGTTGGGTCCCATGATAATATAAACCCCAATTATCTTTAAACTCTCATAACTTGTTTATTTATATTCCAATATTTTCATAAAGCATGCCAAAATTCATAACTTTTAATAATCTTTCATATTACACCAATATCATATATATAATTTAAATAAAAAACATTAAAACAAAATATGTTGGAGATTTTTAAACCCAAAATTTTCTTAAATAGATTCAAGTGTTTAAATTAGTTATTTTTTTACATATTTCAATTTTTACTTTTTTCAATAGGTCTAAAGAAATAATAAAAAAAATAAACTCCAAATTTTTTGTTTTTACATCGAAATGTTTGACTTTTTAAATCATAATAATTTGCAAAAAAGATTTAAAAAAATTGATGCAAAATGATAAAAGTAAAGCTTTAATTAAGAAAAAACTTTACTGGGTGAATATATTGACAGTGCTGAATTGCAAGAAAAATTGAATTAACTGAGTGGATACATATAAAATAGTGAGAAATTTGATTTATTGACGGAACTGGATTGTAGTTAGCCATATATAATACCACATCCCTCATATTCTATTTTCATATATACTGCATATATCATACTTAGTTTTGTTCCATTCATCGCACGGGTGAGTAGGGACGAACTGGGACGGGTCGGCCCGAACTAAGTCGGGCCCGATCAAGGCCCAGTGGCTACAAGGGCAGGCTTCAGACTCATTTTTTTAGGCCCGACCCAGCCATTCCTGAGCTCGATTGCATTGTCTTTTTTAATTTATTGCACAGTCCCGTCCCGACCCGACACTGTTTAGGCCCGGCCCGGGCCAATATTGGGCCTGAAATTTTTAGTCTTGGTCCAATCCTCCGGATGAGAAGCCAGACACGGAGACACCCAATATTGACAGTTCTAAGAGCATCTCCAATGCTACAATGTGCACAGTGCACATGTGGCATGAGAGAGATAGACACAAAAATTGAATTTATGACTTTTCTCTCTCATTCTTTCCACGGTTTTATGTATTTTTGGTAAGTTTTCCCCTGCAATGTCAAACACAATGGCTACATCTAAACATTGTGCTTGAAATTGTGGAGATAAACTTATCAAAATGATACAAGATCCTTCAAATAAGAAGAGAAATATTCTATTTTTTATTTTTTTCAATTGACTATTTCTCATGCCACGTATGCACCGTTCACGTTTTAGCATTGGAGATGCTCTAATAGAGAACATGGATACCATCATATAGACTAAAATAGATCATAATATTACCATATCTATAACAATGAGTCACTGCCAATTCAATTTCTAGATAATTTACTTATGTTGGGTAAACTAAACTCATACACGATCACAAATAAAACAGCATTGTCGATCTCTATATGCCGCTCGAGTACCAAATTAAAATTGTGTGCACTGAAATTTCAAATAGTGGCTTCTATACCGCCATATATGAGAACCACAAGAACAAGTATTTCCGGAAAAGAAAATTATGGAAGAACAGCAACAAGTGCATCTCCATAGCCAATAGCTTCTGCATGTACAAGTAATCATTGAAGAATCAGAAAAAATGTTAACAGAAGTACGACTGTAAGCTTGATAAAAAGTTTTGAAATAATACAGATAATAACTATGGCTGATATGAAAAACCAAAAATCAAACTAAAATAAATCAGACCGCAACCACACTAAACCAAACTGCAAATAGCCAAAACCAAACGATGTTGTTTTGTTAACTGTTAGTGTTTGATTTTCTAGTATTAGAAAATTAATGTTCTGAGTTACAATTATCAAGAATGTTTTATTTAAGATGTTAGTTATTATATTTGTGATTTAGTTAAATTTACAATATTCATTTTCACTTTCATTCCCTATAGTAATACAACTATAACTATATTGATCTATTACTTTTTTATGTGTATGGTTTGTAGTTTGTTGTGTGATATGATATGTTTTTACTGCTTATTAGGAGTAATAACTTTTGTTTATATATCCTAAAGTTTTTATGTTGAGATAATAAATAAATATTCATCTTAATTGTACATCGTAAAATGTATGACCTCCGCCCGACTCAACTTTGTCAAGTTGATGTCGGGTGGGAAATTAGAATAGTAAAAACTGTGTGGTTGAGGTTTGTCTAGAGGAGAGAAAAATGAACAGAACCACAAATTCATTGATTTAAATGGAAGTGGAAAAGTTTTTTGGGACAACTAAAAAAAGAAAGTTGGCATAGTCCAATGGGACAGGGGACTATATATTAATAAAATTATTTCAAACTAAACACAAAAGTTATAAATTAGGAATATATATACACACACATATTGTTGTCTAGGAAATCTTTTAAGTTATACCATCAAAAAAATGTTAATAAGAAAGAATGAACCAAAGTACACAACTTTTAAACTTTAACTTTTTATAGACAATATATAATCTCACTCTAAATTTATTCTTATAGAATTGCAAAAAAAAGGGTTTCTCTCACGTAAAGTTCAAGATGTGTGTGTATTTTATATTCGTATAAGAGGCGCTTTAGCTTTAAATGCACAAAATATCCCATATGTTATTTTTGACTATGTCCCTCCTTGTACTTTCTCATCGTTAATATATATATATATATATATATATATATATATATATATATATATATATATATATATATATAGGGTAATGCTAAGGTAAGGTAGGCCTAAGAATTACAATTCTTAGGCCTCTTTTATTTGAGGTGCTTCCGGGTTGAATTTTTTGATGAAATTTTGTAAACATGTTCTCCATGGATTGAAGATTATGTCCACCAAGTTTCACGATAAAATTCAATCGGGAAGTCATTTAAATAAATTATTGATAAAAAACTGCATTTTATATATGTAAAACCCTGCACAATTTTGAAAAAATTATTTAACCGTCTTTCCGATTGAATTTTATTCTAAAATTTGGTGGGCATAGTCAACACTTCATGGAGAACATGCTCACAAAATTTCATAAAAAAATATGACCCGGAAGCACCTCAAATGAAAGAGGCCTAAGAATTTCAATTCTTAGGCCTACCTTACTTGAACATTTTCCTATATATATATATATATATATATATATATATATAGGGAACTCTTCCGGTAAGGTATACCTTACCAGAGCCTCCGTGCGGCCTCCACGTTTTGAGGGCCTTCCCGGTGGAATTTTTCGATGAAATTTTTTGAGCATGTTCTTCATCAAGTCTAGTACATCCATACTAAATTTCAGCAAAAAATTCAATCGGGAAGGCAGTCAAATGATTTTGGGAAGATAACTGCACCCTTTATATACATATAAAACACAATTTTCTTCCAAAAATCGTTTGAATGTCTTCCCGATTGAATTTCATGCTGAAATTTGGTATGGATGTACTAGGCCGGCCTAACAGGATTCGCCGTCCGGCCGAGGCCATCAGAGGCCCTTCCCGGTGGAATTTTTTGATGAAATTTTTTGAGCATGTTCCTCATCAAGTCTAGTTTATCCATACCAAATTTCAGTTAAAAATTCAATCGGGAAGGCAGTCAAATAAATTATCTACAAAAACTACACTTTATATATACATAAACAACGCAGTTTTGGTAGAGAATTTATTTAACTGCCTTCCCGATTGAGTTTTTAGCTGAAATTTGGTATGAACAAACTACACTTGACGAGGAACATGCACAAAAAATTGAATCACAAAATTCCACCTGGAAGGGCCTCTGATGGCCTCGGCCTGACGGCGGTTCCCGTAAGGGCGGCCTGACGGGATGCTCCGTCCGGCCGAGCCCGTTTGGGCACCTTCTCGGTAGAATTCTTTGATGAAATTTTTTGAGCATGTTCCTCATCAAGTCTAGTTTGTCCATACCAAATTTCAGCTCAAAATTCAATCGGGAAGGCATTCAAATCATTTTTTGAAATTGACTGCAGTTTTATATGTATACTTTGACGCAGTCAACTTCAAAAAATGATTTGAATGCCTTCCCGATCGAATTTTGAGCTGAATTTTGGTATGGACAAACTAGACTTGATGAGGAACATGCTCAAAAAATTTCATCAAAAAATTCCACCAGGAAGGTGCCCAAACGGGCTCGGTTGGACGGAGCATCCCGTCAGGCCGGCCTAACAAGAAGACCACTCTATATGTATATATATATATATAGAGAGAGAGAGAAAGGATCAAATGAGAATACTTCTTAACGTGAGAAATGAGAATGATTCTGGAGCGTTGGATTTTCGTGATGCAATTTTCGTGAATGATAAAGTGAGTCGTTTTGGAGCGTTCTCATTTCCCACGTTAAGAAGTGTTCTCACCAGAACCGCACCATATATATATACACACACATATAAGATCAGGATAAATTTATTCCTTCTCTTTTTTATTTTTTATTGCGTAGTATATTTGCATTAACCCTTCTATGAGATGAGTTTGAATTCTCTCCAGAAAACTTGCGGATTTGATGGAGCACTTCGACAATCTCCAAAAGAAGATGACCCAAGACCTACAGCCACTTTGGAGAAACCATCCCTCCGTTTTTCCAGCGATTACACAGCAGCCACTACACCGGCATCGACCATTTTTGCAGCAGCAGAAAACCGAGAGCAAAGTAGAAAAATGGAGAAGCAGAAAAAGAGGCAGCCGTGCATATTGTCACCGGCGTGCCTCGCATTAGAGAATAAGATCTGTGATAGCATCCTTCATCCACGCTGTCGCTTGCAGGGCCTCCTCTGATCCTCTGTACTCGCTGAAGTTCCGCAGGGGAAGAAATGGCCAGCAGCTTTGGGGTGGCTGTGATGTAAGACCAAAGTAGGAAAAGGAGAAAAAAGAAAATGAAAAGGATGCTGCGGGGTTGGGGGCTTGGGGCAGAAGAAGAATGGAAAAGGGGGAGAAGAAAAAACGAAAGAAAACGAAAACGAAAAAGTGTAAAATTAGCCTGTGGATCCCCACGTATGCAAATTAACGTATTAACCAGTGGTTTACCGGCTGAAAAACCGAATTCAGTGTTTTCTATGGTTTGAGGGTTGATTGAGGGAATTGCAAGTAGGACTACTGTAGGAGAGCCTAATTGACTTTTTGTCATAGTACGTGGACCTATTTGACACTTTTTTATATATACTTGCTTTCGCAAATCCAGCAGATTCGGCATGTCCAAAAACAAAAACAAAAATAAAAACTAAATAAATTTGAACAATAGGAATTGGTCTTTCCTTAATAAAAACTTCTTCCATAATGACTAAAATAATAGACATACCTCCATCATCATAGAGGAACTTTGCGACCTTTCCACCAACATTTGCCTGCCCAGGAACATATTAATTGACAAATAAGTGTATCAGAAATAACCGAATGTATAAAGTCGATACACAGTATATAAAAGCCAACTACTAAACTCACAATGACAGGATGTATACAGTCAAACTGATCAACAAAGCCAATACGTTGCCCTTTTCTTATAACATCACCCTGCAGATTTGAGAAGCGGTTTTATGCAATACATGCATTGAAGTAAATGACACACATATGAGTTTGGCAGTGAATATTGTATGATACCAAGTATTATATATCAACTATGTGTCGGTGTGTATGTTAACAAAGCCAATACACCGACTTATAAGGAAGAATAGAACTTCTATAGTCTCTCATTTATCACACATTGAAATGTAGAGCATGTATTTTGTTTTTTCTAAATTTCATCCTTAAATTTCATACTTCTAATGTCTTTTGTTTTTATGCCCCTCAATTGTGCAACATGTTCCAAATACTGTCCCTCAAATTTGTACCATGTTGTAAATATAGCTCATGTCGTTAATACTTTAAGAACAAGGAACACAATTTATGTAACTTATTAACAGCAGACACTATATTTACAAATTGTTACACATTTAGAGTATGACATTTGCAAAAAATTAAAAGATGGAGACCAAATTTAAATATGCGAAATAATTGAGGTACTAAATGCGCAATGAAAGAGTGGGTTCTTGGCCATACAATTGATGAAGAGTTAAATATGTATTGGTCTCTCAACTATATACTATTACCCACTTTTGTCCTCAACTTTTTTTTAAACTCAGTTTGGTTCTAGACTTCTAGATAATGCAATTTAGAATCACTTTGGTCCTCATGTATGTGTTGCTTTAATTAGAAAGGTTATTTTTGTATTAGATACAAAATTGGATCCAAATTAGATAGTAAAGTGTCAAATTGAGTCCAAAATTGGTTCTAAATTTAGTGCACTGGCAAAAAAAATCATTATTATTTAATGTATCCGTCCCACTAACATTGAGACTTGAGCAGGGCCAGTACAAAGAATAATTTTTGGAAAAAATTACACGGAATTTTTTACCTTAAAAATTAAGGCGTTTTAAAATTTGGGCTGGGCCAGAGCCTAGGTTTACCCACCCTAGATCCGCCCATGGGCATGAGAGGGTGCCACGGTTATTAAGAAGAGTGGGTTTATATGGTTGATATGGAATTGATAAAGTAAAAATAAAGTAAGAATGATTTAGAACCACACAAACATTACCAAATTTGGTATGGGACAATCTTTGTGGGACAGACTAAAAAGGAAAGATGGGACAATCTTAGTAGGACGGAGGGAGTAAAACCTAATATGTGAGGCGACTGAATTGCGTCATTTCATATAAGAACTGTAGAAACCGACATGAGCCCCCCAAAAAGTTTGAGGATCAAATTGAATAATATTGCACTATTGCTTAGCTGAAGGACCAAATCAGGTGTTAAACACTAAAACCAAAATTCAAATGGAAGTCCCTATAATCCATTCTTGCCAAAGCGTAAATGCATATGTTAAATGCAGATACTTGATTTTCACTCATAGAAGTGAAACATGCTTTGCCATGAAGTTTGTGTATGGTTTTAACGCGCACATATAGTTTTTACGATGAGAAGTTCATGACTGTTACCTCCTTGCAAGCAGGTGTGTCCTTTTCATTTTTAGACCTTCGAAATACACCAACCTATCACGAATAGAGAAATAAATTCAGGGAAAATATATTAAATAATGATACACCATACAGAGCGTTTAACTCATTGAAATGTGCAGACCTGTCCAGGAAATATTTTGAGAAACTTGCTCCCTTCAGCCCAAAAAAATATAATTGACCAATGCGCAGTTTTTTTTTTTGACAAGATACCGCTACTATAAGTAATAAATTATACTCCGTAATAAGTTAATAACATTTGAAAATCTTTTTAGCTACTTTATCAAAAGTTTTCATATTAAACTTGTTTGCCGCTCCACTTTGGAAATTTTATTCTAAAAAAGTTTTTATCTCATTGAACACAACTCCTTTATGGGGGGCTTTCAAACCAAGACTCTTATGGGAGAGAGGAGAGTAACGGTAGTGAATGACATGGTAAAATTCAGAGTAAGTATCATAGATAGGATCATGAGTGATGCATACAGTGTTTGATGATATTAGGACATGGCCACTAGTTTCAAAAGCATCTACTTCTGCTAACTTTGCAGACTTCTCTGCGGAGATATTTACAAATGGGCTACTCTTTCCAGAGGGATTTGGCACTGAAGAAGCAGTAACCAATGAGTCAGTCACGGGTTCACTTTGAGTAGTTGGTGGTGAGGGAGCGAAAACTGGAGTAAGAACTGTAGCACCCTCAACCTTCCTCTTCAGGTGCATTTCAAATCCCCCAGCCTATACCAAACATGAAGAAACATTCGATAAGCATATTTTACAACAAACCTTGCTAAAAGGTAACCTGGGTGCATGCTACCACATATTAGGGACCCATTTAACATTGGTTGATAGCCAGTGACATCATAAGAGCAACTAAAACCAATTTTTTTTACTAAAGATTGCCTATGTTCTTGTCGCTATTAGGAAGCATTTGGTTTAGATAATGTCAAAATAACCTACAGTCCTCCTGTGCCAGGAAACATAGATATTTACCTGACCTTGTTGAAGGAAAATAAGGTAATGATGGGATAATCTGATTATCTTGGATTTCTTAGATATTATAAGATTGTTTATGATATATGGTAGACTATTTCAGCTTTGTCCCTAAAAAATTAACGAGGCATGTAAACTCACATTCCTTGAACTAAACTCCCCATTGAGGTAATCTTACATTTCCTTGCAATTTTATAACCTCATATAATCGTACAGGAGGTAATCATATTTCCCAAGGTAATTTTATAAATTGTAAAGCCCTTTGTAGAACACTTGAAAGCTTCTCATTACAATTTGGAACCTCATAATCTCTTCTTTATGACGCGGATGTCCATACGAGTTTTTGGTACAAATAATCCCATGGTCCCTAAAGTTAACAAACAGGTAAACCTCCAGTGGTCCTCCGGGGAGATTCGAACTAGTGACCTCAGAGAACTTTGTTCATTCGAACTAGCCACCACCTTATTTAGGAAATGCAACACAAGCCCTTTTGTATACATATATATTACATACACATGGATATACATAAAATTCCCTAGCAAATAGCCAAAGAATATGCTCGTGGCCACCCAAGTAAAATTCAGGTTCATATTGATGCTCAAGGGTTTTTTAGTCTACTCTGTAGTTTCAGCTACAATAAGATACATTGAGGACACATTTCCAATGCACAATGCATAAACACTTGAAAGTCATTCTTTTTTGCTAGCAGTGTGCAAAAACATAATCAGCTGTCGTACAATATGTCCGTGTTCACAACTAAATTTCGGAGCTGTCTAATGAATTTGAACTTTGAAGGCCCCGGTTCCAAATGTAAAATCAAGGTCCCACATTAATATAAACAATTTAAAAAAATCTCAATCTAAATACTTGTACTCAAATCAATTAAATACTCATTAAATAATGTAACTAAAAAGATCTAAAAGTTACTTAAATACTTGTTTAAAGCAACAAAACTCATTACTCAAGCAATTTGAGTAAAACAGAATTAAAATGACAGACAAAAAAACTGATGGATCAGCACTTTTCTTCCTTAGTCACTGTATTTTATTGATTAGTATTATTATATGATATTACTATATAAAACTAATAAATTTTCAAAAAATGGGGCCCCATAAATTGGGGGCCCTGTTCTGTAAAACTTATTGAACCTCTTACAAAAATCCTCTGAGAAAATTTAACATTCTACACCTTCAGAACGTTCTCAGTTAGACTTGATAAGATAGGAGGCATACCAAAATGAGGCAATATTAGAAATTGTTACCTTAAGTCTCAACTCTGCAATTTCTTTGCTATCACATACTTCTGTTATTAGTGCCTGGCATGAAAACATAGACAAGTGCTCCGTCAAATTTTAAGGCATTCCATAAGATGGTTCCATGTGTATTACCAAAGAGTACTTTCTTTCTTATGTCCCCTAATTAATATTTCCTGATATTATCCAAAACCATTATTTGATAAGAAAAGAGAAAATTGTCAATTTGGTCTTCGTACTATCACAAAAATGTCAATTAGATCCTCACTCCTCATACTTTAACAAATAATCAATCAAATCCCCGAACTTTGAAAAACGTTCAATTGAGTCAATTAGCATGTTACCTACCATGTTAGTAAGTCACCCGCTGACCGCCTCACACGTGGCAATCCACATGTGCGCCACGTCATCGGCAAATTGCTAGCTAGCTTCCACGTGTGTGCCATGTATCCAAGTAACTACTGAATGGGCTGCCACGTGTGTGCCACGTCACCAGGTGACTTGCTGACGTGGTGGGGGTAACCTGCTAATGGACTCATTTAAACGTTTTTTCAATATTTGGGGATTCGATTGATTTTTTCAAAAGTACGAGGACTTGATTGACGTTTTTGTGATATTACAATGACAAAATTGATAGTTTTCTCCCAAAAAAATAATGTGAACATAGCTTTTATATGCAAAATGCATTAACATTTTTACTATACTAACTATTTGTTCTTAAATTGTATACATAAAGTTGTAGACTATCTTTGTTGGGAAAGGGGAGTCATGCACAAAAAGGTAAGGTAAAATAGTACTCCGTAAGAGAAAAGTAAAAGAACATTCCATTAATATTTAAAGGGTTAAATAGTAAGAGAAGTAAATATTCTAAATCCAGTAAACTACAATCATTTCTCATTGAATGTAGCGGTATCGAAAAGTTTAAATCACCTCAATACCATCAGGAAATGTAGCTTGTAGCTGTGGATGCTTTCCGTTTAGCGATTCTAGTTGACTCTCGTCCAAAATGGCAGCCCCTTTAGCATCAGGCACAATTGTATATAAATTTTATATATCTTAAAAACACCTTACATTTCCATTGGAGGCAAAGACTGACAATATTTTGACTTGGGAATATGATGGAATAAAGCAAAATGGATCACTAAACTGAATGCACTTCTCATCAGTCCATTCAATTTTCGACACAATTTTCATCATAGGTCATCCGGAAACATTATGGCTGCGTACATCCGACCCCCCTTACCCCACCGTAGGTGGAAGCCTTTGTGGCAAAGGGGTAATGTTGTTGTTTGTTTAAAACACCTTACATTGTTACAAGTTGCAAGTACGGCATCGGGGCTCTTTCATCCACTATATAATATGATAGTGCAAAAAATATATGGTAACAATAATGAGAAGAAGAGCTCATTAGATCAGGGTGAATTTGACTGAAATTGCTGAATTGTGAGGAATATATTTAAAATACATTTGAATTGATAAAATGAAGAAAAAAAATGAAAGGGGTATACAATGATCATCTTCTTCAAAAAAAGTAAATTTATCCCTGCTTTTTCATTACTAACCTATTCAACATGCACACCCAAATTAGTTAATGTTTGGTAAAATATGTGCATGACAAGATGGGAAAAATGGCTACCGAAAGGACACTCTTAAGCTCCAGGAACACGTTCCTATTTGATTATTAGTGAGCATTGAGCAAAATTAAAGTAGATGATAAATAAAGGGAGTAGGATAGCTTAAAGGACATTAACTAACTATATAAAAAAGTGAATTAACATCATACAAATCTGATACAAATTGTAGTTGGAACTTGAAAGAACTGCAACTGACCATTCAAATTTTCTGATGCATTTGTTTTAGATGGCTTTGCATATGAAACGACAAATCTATTGTGCCTACTACGCATGAAAATGAGCTTCCCAGGAAATTCAAACTTGGACAATGCGGAACTATTCATGGGGACCACACCGGGCATTTCCAATACTGACTTCAGATTAGATGTACCTAGAGGATCTTGAAAAGGGAAAATAACTATTTTAGCATTTAAATGATTATACCACTTTGAAACATATTCTATATAGGGTCTCTTCTGAAATCATGATATGATAGGGAAAGAAATAGAGAGAAAAATACAGATGAAATTTGGAAGGAAATAAAAAGTGTGGGAAATTTGAACCTTCTAAAGGCTAAGAAATTTAAATATATGTGTATATAAAAGTTCAATAATAATAAACAATCAGAATACATTTTCCTTCATATTTTCCAAGGTAAAAAACTAAAACCAAACATAACATTAAAACAAACCCATTTTGTTTCGTATGAGTACTTTTGTTAACTTGCCTTATAAACCTATAGTTTTGACTTTTCATAGCATCAAACACACACATAATGTAAGAGAAAATTGAAAAGCAGATAACAAGCCCACTAGAAAGGGCAGTAGAAAGACGTCACTCTACAAATAGCCAATGTATAAATCTCAAACTGCAGCAACTCATTGTTCTTCAAATGAACATTGGAGCATTGATCTGCATAGACTCGTTCTACTTATATTCAGACTCTGTCCCCAAAATGTAACAATAGCCAACAGGCAACCTTCTCCCAGTCAAACAAAAGACAGACACATAGGCACTCATATCCAAACATCAATCTGAATTAACAAAGAAGATGAAATGGTGCTTGGATGACAAATTAATGAGAAACTAATCTCGAAGACTTATTGGCAACTTTTGTACCATAAAAAGGATCCAAAAGCAGAGCTTTCATTGATTTAGAGAAACAAGCATTTGCGTTAACATCGGTGCAGAGAAATTGGAACTCAATCTGAGTATGAGCTAACATAATAGGTGAAAATTGAATAGGTTAGCTTGTATAAATAACTAAGCTGATAAATAAACGAGCACGCATTCAACATACACACACAAAGAAACTAACATCCAAAAAGATTAATAGGGCGACTGATAGATAGAGAGCGAATTACGGTGGAATGAACGAAGAACGGCGGCTGACTCCATCGACGAAGATACAAGTGGAGATCTCTAGAAGAAATGGAAGTGAAATTTAGAGCGAGAAATATGAAAAGATAGAGGATGAAAGCACACCACTTTGATATATCCGCCACTCTCTCTGCAGTTACTTCACCCCAGCTAACCGTATGTATAATAAACTTTTTAGTTAAAAAAAGCCTCAGAATTATAGCAAAATAAAAAATTCAGCCCTCATATGATATACTCCGTATATGGAGTACTATGGCCTGTTTGGATCTGATTCTCAAAACTGATTCTGCCCCTTCAGAGAGCAGAAGCAGAAGCTGGAGTGTTTGGGTGAAATTCCAGAAGTACTTCTAGAGCTCTAATTTACTCTCAGAATCAGTTTTTTTAGAAGTTGGGAGGTACCAGCTTCTGAAAACTAATTCTAATTCTGCTTCTGCTTTTGCTTTTAAAAAAGAAGCAGAAGCAGAATCAGTTCCAAACACCTCTATAATCAAATCTAAGCCATGATGGGGTTGGGCCGTTGGGACCAAACTCCTTATGGAGTAATGTATTTGAAACCTCCCAAGGGAGAGCAAGTTGACGACCATGTGAGTCAGACCACTTCCTCTAAGAACTTCCTTGGTTGCCACTTGCCATGTAGTCTTGTTTTATTTCCTTCTTGGGAAAACCTTTTACATATTAATGAAAGGTTAATAGATGCGCTTTTTGTGTGCAAGTGAACTATAGAGTTAATTGTGAACAAGGGAGCGGAAATAGAGATCAAGTGCAACACGTGATTTCTGCACTTGGTCAACAATTGGCTATAAGTTTAAGTTATAAGGAGGGTCATTACCCGTGAGATATGAAAGACCAGTTTATCCAATAATCACATACAGAAGAGATTAAGTTTTGATCTCAATATCAACGATGATATCTGTGGTGAACATACAGGGTATGAATATCACAACTCTCCATTCTCTAAAAAATGTTTGGGCGCAAATGCAAGCTAAGCCAAAGTTACAGGGACAACTCAACTAGTGTGAGATACATACGCATACGCGTTTGATATCCAGTACCGTACAAAGGATTGTGTCTGCCGATAGTTAAGAAAGTGACATACAATTTTCCTATTTTTACTAAAATAAATGCATAATAAATACATAATGAGCTGTAAACATAAGAGACTTAATAACTAAATTAATAGGCAAATATAAAGATAATGAGTGCAAATGGACACAATAAATAACTCCTAACAATCTCCTCATTTGTGCCAATTTGCATTGTAGTGCGGGTATCTTTGTCTTTGTGTTGACAGGCTTCCTCATTTTTATTAGAATTAAGAGATGCTCAAATCATCTTGTATTTCTTGATTCCTAGTAATCTCTTCTTTGATGTCGAAGTGCAGCAATCTCCCCTTTATTCCTTGATCAGTATGAATGAGGTCTGATGTCGCCTCTAGAATGATTATTCAATTGAGTTCTAGGCATGCATAGGCTTCATCTTTCATTTCATACTCCCTCCGTCCCTTAAAAATATGTCAACTTTCCTTTTTTGTTGTTCCACTAACTTTGCCATTTTCCTTTTTAACTAAAGAATTAATGATTCTAGTTAATTCTCTCTCTTCTGTACAAACCTCTACCACACAATCTTTAGTCTATTAACAGAGGGAGCATCATCCAACCTAAATCTCTCCAAGAATTTGGTCTATTTGACTGTTTGATTTGACATTTCTTGAGGAGTACTTTTCGTCGGTGGCACAGCGTAAATGATGGATGATTTGTAGTGTAATGACCATTTGAGTATGGGGGTGTTTGGTAAACAGCGTTTCAGTAGAAAAATGGCGGTTTGACCACTTTTAGCGTTTTCAATAAGTGAAAAAGTTGTTTGGTAAATAGCTGTTCAGCATCAGCGTTTTGGACGAAAACGCCGAAATGAAAACGCTGCTAATAGGAGAGTTTTGGATTGGTGTTTTGAAAAATGGCGTTTTCTACTAGTTTTATGGGCAACCTGCTAAATTACCAAACATCTTCTGACAACCCGCCAATTTATTTCGTTAGTCAAACCCGCTGACAGAATCCGCTATTGACAACCCGCTAACATAATCCGTTATCCGCTAACCGACAACCGTTGAATGCCAAACACACCATATATCTGATTTGCTAGGACTTGTAGCTCATGGGTGGGGGTGAACTGGAGCTCATACTCTTTGAGATGTTCGTGATGAAAATTTGAGCTCAAAGTTGTTGCCTTTTATTGTGAGCCAGAGCCTCTCAGCGTATATAGATTCAGAGGGCTTGCTTTTTCAATTGTTGGAGATATGTGTCTATCAATGATATGTTGATTTTCAATGCACATGGACCATAATCCCCATCATGACGATATGATGCATCGAGATGTCTTGTTTATTATGCTTAAAAAACATAAACAAAAAATGGAAAATGCCTGAAGACACTTTGGTGTTCAATTATTACATCATCAATGAAAAACATTGATGTGTGGCCTACTTATGGTGATTGAGAATCATTGAAAACATGAGCAGGGCTTTCAATCAATCATCTTGAAGCATCTAAAGTAAATGTCACTTCGGTCGGTGTTGCATGATCAGATGGATCAGCAAAGGAAATTGTAGCCCTAGGGTCACGTAGATTACCCGTTATCATCGCTCTAGAGGAAAATTCAAAGGATGGCCTGAAATTTTTGGTGATATTGATGTTGCAATGTGAGGACATCTTTCCAATCCTCGAACTGCATCTATGATAGATGAGCCTATGGAAGTTCTCTCATGGTCATGAAGACCGACAAATAACTCTACATGTGTCTGTCCTAGAAAATGGGAAATCATTTGGGAACTGAGCAACTAGACACGAAGTGATCAATGAAAATATAGTAGTGTGGAGTTGTGGACCATTGTAATCAGTATCACTCGTCTCATAAAGAGACAATGATAAAAGATGAGGTTTCCTGTGATGATGTTTAATCACCTGTCTATTGGGAGACAAATGAGTGGTCTAGGGTATGATTGTGCATGCGTCATTGGACAAGATGCAGCGACTTCTACCCGATATCTAATTAAATCAGTCATGTGCTTGTGGGGGTTGTCCGGGGTATTTTGAGTGATTTCCGGTGTTTTCTTTCGGTGGATAGCGTCGTTGAGGAGGCGGATGTCATTGATTTTCTTTTTCTTTCTCACTTGAGCGTTTTGCATCCTCACTCTCGCAATGTTCACTCATGTTTGGTTTTGTCATTTGGATAGGATTAGTTGAGTTCGATCGAGTCATTGGAGACTATTGATCTCTCATTGCTCTTCCTCAACAGGAGCACTCGCTATGATATGTATTTGTGGTGGTTTAGCATCGGGGAGGAGAAACGTGAAAACTCCCCCTCAAAAAGTGCATCCTTGAGTAGTCTTGCTTTTGACATTCTGCGCCAGGAGAAACACCCCCCCCCCCCCCCGGAAGCTGCAAGTGTCATTGTTTGTCGCATGGGGAGTAAAGTAGAAAACTCTCCCTTAGAATGTGTTTTAACCGTTGTTTAGCACTAGGAGGGGTGAAAAGAAATGCTCCCCCCTAAGATTCAGTGAGTTTCTTAGTAAAGTCAGAAGCATTGTCTTCTAATTTTTCTGTCTTAATATTTAGATTAGTGATTTTTTATTGTGAAAGTGTTGCAGTCCTTTCAGTTGCGGTACTCTAAAAAGACATTTTTCAAGTTGTATAGATAATGATGAAGTCTAAACTTGTTCCTTTTTAATAAAATTAATTCTCTTTCCATCTGTGGACATAGGTAATAGAATGTTGATGAATTACGTAAGTTTGTGTATTTTATTCTTCTTGTTGTTGTTTTTGCTTTGTCTTTCCTACATCTGTTATAACACCAGACAATTGATCACCATTGAACATCTCACATTCTCACTTGTGTTCCAAAATGCTTGGTCTTACATTTTATAATGGTGCTTGTAAAACATATGATGATAATGGTGCTTGTGAGTATACTGTATATACGACTTTATAAAAGAACCATCTGACTTTCTAAATATTTGATTTAGTTTGAGCAAAATTGCTAGATGTTATCGAGGGGTATGCCAACGTTTTCCACGATGACACATTCTTAGTGCATTATAAAGTTTGGCACAATACATTTGATACAATCCTTAATTTCATTCATTTATAAATATATTCCCTTTAAATGATAAAAACAAATTTGAATTGCAAGTAACATACAAACCAGCTCACAAAGTCACAATCATGTGATTTAGCCTAGGCGATTTATTTTGTGCTCGCTTTGAATTGAATTATTTTGTGAACAATGAGAAATCATATTAGATTTCGATTACCTACATGCAACTGTGGGATCCAATTCGATTACTTCAAAATAGGACTGAAGCTATTCAGTTTGGGTTATTGATTTAATATTTTTTTGTTTAAGATAAGAATAGTATCCTAATTGATTTTGAAATGTAATTAACTTAAAAATAGAATTAGCTTACCTAATTAAAGTTCTAATTCCATTAGTACTAATAATTGTGATCATGAGTTGAAGCTAAAAGTCTATGTTCATGTGACATTGACCACTCACCCGGTTTTGTAATGGAAGATAAGGGGTAACAAGAGTTGCAAATCTTGTTATAGAAGCATTGATTTCGAATGTTTTTAAGAAAATGTTCTGGATTTCAAGTGTGACTATCCAATTTGAGTGTACCATTTATTTAACTTCAAGAGAAGTCAATTCCCACTTTTAGTATCATATTATGCAATGACTATTAATAAAAGTCTAGAACTTGAACTTTATTGCAAATTTAGTTTTTACACATGAGTAATTATATGTTGAGGTGTCTAGAGTGACATGACGTGCAGGATTGAAGATTCTAATGATAAATATGGTTATTCTAAAAACTCAACAAGCAATGTTGAGTTGTCCAGTTTTTAAATAATGGACAAAACCAATGCATACTTTTCATTTTGTTTTAACTCCAGGGGTCTGTGGGAGGGGGGCTGGGGGGCCTGGAGTAATTGGGCTGAAACTCACTCCATTGAGTTTCGAACCCGAGACCTCCCGGGTTTTTCACCTAAAAATTTATTTACTGACTAGTGCTATTCATAATAATGATTGTCATTTCATTGTAATTCTAATTTGGTGTAATTCTTTGATAACATTTTGTCAAATAATAGGTACTTGAAGACTTGCTTGCACAATCTTATTTGCTATAGTTCATCAATATTTTTTCTGAAATCATAGAAGTAATTAGTGCTCTCTTGAAGAGACCGGGCAATTAACAGTCTGACATTATTTATTGTTAATTTGTTATCAACAATGGTTAATTATTAGATATATAGTGTATTTCATAAAACAATTATCGGCAATACTTTTGTATTATTTCAATTTCACTTTTACGGAAAAATTGTGAATTTTGTAGCTTAGTCACTTTTCTTCTAATTCATTTATATGTTCTCTGATGCATATAATTTTAATAATATAATGACATCAAATGAAGATTGCTCTATAATATGTATAACTTCTTGCTAATCAAGTTAGTTTTTTGGGAAAAATGCATATATGGTCCTTCAGTTATCCACGAAATTAAAATCTCATACTTGTATTTCTGAGATTGTAAATGTCACCCCTCAATTGTCCAAATTGTTGTAAATGTGGTCCTTTAAGTAGTGAAATGTACTCTCACCCACATTGTATATTTCACCCCTCAAAAGGACCACATTTACAGCATTTTGGACAATTGAGGGGTGACATTTACAATCTCAAAAATACAGGTATGAGATTTTAATTTCGTGGATAACTGAGGGACCATAGATGCGATTTTCCCTAGTTTTTTTATTTCTAAACAATTGGAGTAATATTGATTGAACTATTTGGTATGGTACGTACAACTTGGATCCATAGTGAAGCTAAGGTTAATCATCATTTACAAGTTTATTCATATAACTCTTTACTTGATCATTCCATATATCCATTAGCATATCAGTTGTTCTTTTTTTTACACCTCATGCAACTTCACGAGGATAGAATTTACCACTGAAGTCAAGAAAACTGTCCTATGAGATATCGAATCATTTTCCCCCCAAAACTCACCTTCATCATACATATTTAAGGTGGATGTAAACTTTTGCAAATATTACGTTCTTATAATCTTCTTTTGTTTTAGAATTCAAATCTTATTAGGTTCTTCTTATCTCTTCATATTCGAAAAATTCAAATACACAAGCACCCAGACTTAGGAGAAATGAGTTGTCAATATTCTAATTGTTAGCTCATTTTTTATAGAAAGAATGACCAAAAGAAGTCTCCAACGTCTTCCGTAGACAAAAATGTGCGCAGATCCGTTTGGGACAAAAAAGTGCTCAAAAGAAGAACGAAATGTCTCAAATACCCCTATTTTCAATCCCCAATTCCAATCTCTTGGACCTCCCGTTTTACTCCTCCTCAATCGGATTATGCGCCCCAGACGGCTAGACCACACAGCGGCTATGAAGGGAGACAAATATGTCCATGGCAAAACTCTGTGACGAAGACGGCAACGGCTACGGAGAGAGACAGATACGAAGAGCGGCGGCTGCGGTAGCCACACCTGCGACTGGAACTCGCCCCTTCTATTATTCTCCTTTCTTCTTTTCTGCAAACCGCTGTTAGGTTGCTCGCTTCGCCGTTGTTTCCTCCAGCGGCGGCGACAAGTTTCGTAGATCCAGCGAAAAACACCAACCAGAGACGAGATCTATCGAATCGGCGAGATCTATCGAATCGACGACTTTGTCGCTAGGGCAGATTTGAGATTCCTGTCGACCTTGAGAAATGTGGAACATTGGTGGTTGGTGTAGGGCGGAAGGCACATAATTGGTGTAGGCGTGCGTGTAAAGTGGTGGCGGTTGTTGGTCAGGGGTGGTGGTGGTGACTGGTGGTGAGGGGTCACAGGCTGGGTCACTGTTGTTGGTGGTAGTAGAGGGCTTTGGGGTCTGTGGAAGGCTGTAGAGGCGATTGGGGTGGGTGGTCACCGGAGAGCGGGGTGGTCACTGACGTGATGGTTGGTCACCATAGTGCAGTGGCGGCTCACCGGCTTTGGTGCCCAGCGGGGGCGGCAGGTGGTGGTGCCCAGCGGTGGCGGCAGGTGGTGGTGCCCAGCGGTGGCGGCAGGTGGTGGTGCGCAGCAGTGGCGGCAGGTGGTGGTGCCGAGCGGTGGCGGCTATGTTAACTTTCAGGATCCAGTAACTTTAAATGGTCAAACTAGATAATTGTAATGGTTGAATTAAACATGTAATTGTAACTATCGGTCCGTGTAACGGTAATGGGTGGATCGGGTAATTGTAGTTGAGTGGGGTCGGGTAATTGTAACAGTGTGAACTCGATAATCGTAATTGGATGGACGGACAATCGGACATCACTTGACAGGCGGATATTGGTAACTGAACGTACGAACATTGTGGTCGGGCGTGGTTGGTCACTTAATGAATTTATTGGTCACCAATATTTTGGTCACTAATAGATTTCAGATTTTTGGTCACTGATGATTTTTTGTCACTATAGGATTTTGGTCACTGGCGGATTTTGGTCATTGATGGATTTTGGTCACTGGCGGATTTTGTAACTATGTCATTGGTAACTGTAACATTGGTCACTGCACATTTGGTCACTGTGGCGGGTTACTGTAGCAACCCAGTGGGTTTGGGCTTAGTAAGGGTGTAACAATCCCTTAAGTATTATTTAGTCTTATTTTTGGAACTTAAAATAAAAGTCTCTTTTTTGTCCAAATGCTTTTAATTAGTATTATTTGAGGACAAACCCCCTTTTTATACATTAAATGATTTTTTGTTAGCCTATAATTTTTGATACACATGCATTCAAATACAATCCATAAATTAGTTAGTAATGCATATCATACTTTAGAATTGGATGACTTCACAGGTAATTTCGTAATTTGTTATCCCACGCAACATATGTGAAAGACTAGTCAATTTAAAAAGAGAAGTAACTTACCTATTTAAAATTCTAATTCCATTAGGACCATTACCGATAGTCTAGAACTTGAACTGGTGAAGACCTAACCCTACATGCAAACAACCAGAAGTTGTCTTAGACTTCGGCATGTGTTCTGAGAATCTGAATCAGACTTTCAGCACATGAATTGAATCGTTATCACTTTCAATAGCATCACTGTGACTTTAAATTAAAGACATTAAATGTGGATGCAGTCATGCAACTAATTTCAACTATTCAATACGGAAAAGTATTTTTAGAAAAGTATTTTTAGAACATTTGAAGCTCACTACAAAATGCAATATACTCCACTATAGGGGTGGACTCAGGCCGGACGGCCAGGCCCGGAACCGGCCCGGCCCGGTCACTGTTTGAACCAGCCCAAACCGCCGGCCCGGCCAGGGACCGGTCCGGGTAGGCCCGACCCGCTGGGGTTCCGGGCCGGGCTCGGGCCCCTGAAGAGGTGAACCGGCCCGGCCGGTTCGGGCCAATTTTTTTTTTTTTTTCTTTTTTTTTTTTAATTTTTTTTATGTTTTTGGGTTGGGCTGGGTATTTTGGGCCATTTGAGGTGGTTTGGAGGTGAGGGTGGAGGGTTGGGGGTTAATTAAGAAAAGCCAAAAAAATTAATTTGAACCGAGGCCCGGCCCGGCCCGAACCGGACCCGGGGGTTACCCGGGCCTAGGGGTGGACTCGGGACGGGCGGCCCGACCCGGAACCGGCCCGGCCCGGTTACTGTTTGGCCCGGCACGGCCCGGGGCCCGGTGGGTCCAGCGGTTCGGTTTGGCCCGGCCCGGCCGGGGTGATGGGCAGTCCGGGCTCGGGCCCTGCTTTAGGCGAACCGGCCCGGCTGGTTCGAGCCCGGTCCGAACCGGATTTTAATTTATTTTTTTTTTTGAAATTTTTTTAAGTTTTGGGTTGGATTAGGTATTTTGGGCCATTTGAGGTGGTTTGGGGTTGAGGGGGAGGGGTAGAGGGTTAAATAGGAGAACCAAAAAAAAAAGGACCAGTTTGGCCCGGCCCGGTTTGGCCCGGAACCGGAACCGGCCACCGGCGGTTCGGGCTCGGGCCCCAATTTTCTGGCCCGAGGCCCGGCCGGGCCCAGGCCCGAACCAAGCCCGAACCGGCCCGAGTCCAGCCATACCCGGGCCGGTTCCGGGCCTCCCCTTTCATGAACCGAGGCCCGGCCGGGCCCGAACCGGCCCGAGTCCACCCCTACTCCACTAATTTTCATGGTTTCTAGAACTTTTTAGACAGAAAAGATGATAGCAAACTAAGGCGATATATAACGAGAAATGCCAGAAATGAAAATATGGATGACCGATTCCGAAATCAGACCTGGACCACCATTTTTTGGCAAGAGACCATACCAGTAGCAGAAGCCGATCCAAACCAACTACAATATGGATCTATCAAAATAAATCCTTACCGGTTAGGATGTTTTCTTTTGGATTGAAATTTGTTGGTCTGATCTGGTTTGTTTAAGTCTAGTCTGGTCTGAACTGGTCTGGTAAACGTCTGGTCTCTCTGTGTATTTTATAACCATCCAAGTTTGGTCTGATCTGGTCTGTTTAAGTCTGGTCTGATCTGGGACTGAAAACAGTCCAAAAGAAAACATCCTTATTATCTACTTACTAATGAGGATTCGGGTACTTTAAAATAAGTCAAAATGGAACCAATGAGGGATCAGAACAGAACCAAAATCCGACCCATACGGGACCAGACCCCATCTAAATTTTCCAAAAGTTCAGGTAAATCTTTACCAAATTGTGTACTTGAACCTAAGTTCCTAACCCTATAAGATTGGGATGCCAGCACACCACTATACATGACCCGTGATGGATGGATTTTGCACACTGGCAATTGAACTAAAACCAGGTGTAAAAGAAAACGCCATAAGAGACCACAGGTACTGTCACAGTGACCACAAACTGTAAAGTAATCGCATGGTAATGAAATCATAGTGTGACAAAACATGCAGCCAAGGAATCATAGTGTGACAAAACATGTCGCCTACATTAGATTAGCTTTCTATCCTTTCCAACTACCCTATATGCACTGGGGGTAAATTAACTACAACCCATCCTAAGCAACTTCCTCATGCTTTCTTAGTCACATGTAATTTTTATACCATGCCATTATCGTCATCATCGTCATCATTTGCAAAATATATCTCCTAGAAACCAGGGTTGCTGCACAGCACTCACAGCACAAGGGATGAGAAAAAAGATAGCTTCCCCACACCCCTCAGGTTGGTAATCTTCCACTCGTAGCCATCATAGCACTCCACCTGCAATTTCGAGAGAGACTTGGATAAAATATACAATACAGGATCAAGAATGAGGAATAAACCAACGAAAAAGTTTACATAAATTCCACTCATAATTTCACTTCAATTAATTATTTCTGATAATAGGGTAAAGATAGTGTGCTAAGACTAGATTTAGAGCATATTCTCTTGGACTCATTTCAGTCATAAATCAGGTATTCACATAATACAATATCATTGTAATTATGACTGCAATTATTATTATGTTAAAATTACTACTATTAATAATAACCAATATTATTAGTGTCACTAATACTACTATTATTACTAAAGATTAAAATAATTATTAATATTTGCAATATCAATACATTAATACTATTATTATCCTTTATATCATTAGTATTTGCATTGTTTTTAAGACTACAAAATTATGTGATTAAAATTTATTTTTAAAAGAAAGAATTGTTCTTTCAAAAAAACGGAAGAAAGAATTAATTTGAACCACAACAATTTCCTTAAACGAAAAAGAAGAAGGTATGATATTACTGTATCTAGAACATCTTCCCCGTTGGTCAACCCTCCAAGTACATATATCTTCCCGCCAATGTCAACGGCTCCAAAGTTGCCTCTACAATGTTTCATCTGATCCACCACCGTCCACGAACCAACACGAGGCTCAAAAACTTCAACACTTGGGACTAATCGGTTTCCATCATACCCGCCGAGTGCATATCTGTTTGGTAGCATTTTATTAGTTGAATTATACAGCTGTGGACCAGACATGGAAAAAAATCACTAAATATTAATTCACCAGTCCACAAATTAGCTATTGACAAAGTTGACAATTACTGATATTTGGAGTTATTCCTGAGACTCTTGACAAAGTTGAATGCCACCTTCTCTTGCATAGGGCATAGAAGTTCTTCATCTTAGTGATTAATCTTCTTCTTTTTATCTCCCCCATCCACACCCATAACATATTACCATTTTTAGGTTCACAATACAAACTATACATCAGTACATGCAACTTTTAAAACATGAAACCAACAACTAAAGACTGATAGCATACAAGCCCTAACTGCCCTACTAATCAAATTCCTAATATCGGTCTTGTGTTAAAAAAAGGAAACAAAAAGTAACCAACAATAATTACACTTAGATGCAAAAAGTCCATTCTATTACACTCCAACCAAACAATAATTATGAAATTAGAAGTTAGAACGTACAATTTCTCATTATAAGCAACCAAAGAGTGGCACCCTCTTCTCGCCTTCATGTCACCTAATTTACTCCATGTATGCTCCCTTGGATCAAATCTTTCAGCAGATCTTTACATGCCAAAAGAGAAGAACTATAAGTCATAAAAAGCAGTTTACTGGGGGGAAATGCTAATATTTCAAATGGGGTATGTTTCAGAAAACTAGTTTGAAAAAACATGAGTAGAATCTGGGTTTCAGAAACTTGGTATGGGAAACAGAACATTTCAGAAAAGTGGGGGCGGGCTTAGGGAAAAATGTCAAAGCAAGCATTTGAAAGCTCAGCATATCATAATGGATCTTACTTTAGGTACGCATTTCCATCATAGCCACCAACTGCGTAGAGTGCACCCTTAATTTCTGCTGCTGCTGTTGCAAAACGCTGAAAGGAAAGAGTAAATCAGCAACTACCAAGTAACAGAAATAAACAAACTTCTAAGATGTAAGAACATGAATGCTTCTGAGCTAGCAGGCAGATTGCATTGATCATTGAGTGCTTGTTTAGTATGACTTGTGAGAAGTACTTTTCCAAATAAGAATTAGAGGGTAAAAAAGTCAGATGGATTATTCATACCTTCTCAATCATTGATTTAGAATGCAACCACTTTCCAATGTTCAAATCTAGCATTTCCACCTCTGAAAAACAATGCACACCATTTCCCCCACCAATTGCAAAAATTTTGCCATGCAAAGATGCTCCAGCCAGACTTCCTTTCTTGCGATTTAGCGAGGGTCGTTTGCACCACTCATTACTCCCAGGATTATATGCTTCAACTAAATGTTTAAAAGAGTTAAGAGAATTTATATGCAAAACTTAAAGTAAATCTATGCAAAAACAAAAGAAGTAAAATGAGATGTTATACCTGTGTCATACCACACCTCACCATACATGCCACCAAATACGTAAACCTCACTATTCAAATTTACTACAGAGCAATATGTACGCGAGAACGTCATCTTGGTGAGAGATTCCATGCGATCATTCAAAAGAGAGTAGGAACTAATAAAAGGCAACCAATTAGAACCATCAAACCCTCCAACTACTAGCACATGGCTGTCCATCTTATCAGAGGAGTTAGGTGTTCCGCAATAATATCCTTCAAACTGTTGGCTTGAAGGCAATGGGGTTGCTTCCAATGCATGATGCTGATTCCGTAACTTTTGAAGTTCATCTCTTGACTGAACCTGATTACACAAAGGAAATTAATTTTTAATTACCAAGTCATGGATATGGATTATTCATATAATGTGATCCCTCTTTTACTTTTGCTTATTTTTTTCCACTGTCTTTACTCTTTTCCCCAAGAAGAAAACTATGAAGGTTTTTTATAAAATGTCATTCATATACATTCATTCAATTTGATAGAGCGCATTCCTTCAGCCTACCTGTCCTGGTTAGGCTTCCTAAACTATTATGAGTTATGCAAAAAACCGTCCAAACAATGTTCAAACAAGAGTAGATCAGTAGACAGAAAGCACTAGCGTAAAGAAACCAAAATATTTTATAGTTAAATGGAACCTTTGAAAGATGGGATCTGTAATAATAAGCAGAAAGCTGATGCTCTTAAATCTCAAACACACATACCAGCTCCTTCTCAAGAGTTTGAATTTTTTCTTCTTGTTTCATTTGCCTCTCCTTCAGTATATGAACCTCTTGCATCAGCTTCAAATAAATAAAAAAACAGTTATATGAATTAAAAGAGAAAATATCTAGATGAAACTATAAAGGATAACTGGAGCTACCATTGATAGAATATCGGGAGCTTCAACAAATGGCTCTTCATATCTTTCATCACTGTCCTCTGCGCATATCCCATTCAGTTCGGTTGAAGAACTCCCGTCCACTGAATATTCAGGAGCCTGAATATTGTCTGCATCTGCTTCAACCTCTTCTACCTTCCATTCGCCAGAATAGGCTCCAGGAGCCTCAATAAATGGATGAATACTTTCTTTATCTCCCTCAATCTCCTGAGCCTGAATATTGTCTGCATCTCCTTCAACCTCCTCTACCTCCCATTCGCCAGAATAGGCTCCAGAAGCCTCAATAAAAGGATGAATACTTTCTTTATCTCCCTCAATCTCCTCTTCACATACCTCATGGAGTTCACTTTTGGTTATTGATGGTGATGTACAAGACTCCCATTCTCCACCATTGTAATGCTCTGACAAGGGTGAAGTTGGTCGTGAAGACGCAATCTTCAGAAGCTCATATTTGTTCACCATATCAGAGGATGTATCATATTTGAACAGAGAGCTCCATGTTTTCTGTTCAGAGGAAGCATGGGCATCATTTTGTGGAAGAGCTTCACTTGTAGGTGCATTGTGCGGTTTACCTCCATAAGGCAAAGGAGCATTATAAATGTTTGGAATAGAACAGCTGGCATCACTTGTAGGTTTATGGTGATGATACGGACGAGCATAAGGCAGAGATGAAGACAAAAACAAATTGATCATCTTAGCTGTTTGAGAATGGTCCATCTCAAACCAAAAATAGTTTGGCTGAGTTTGATCATAGTAGTTATCAGCAATGACAGGGTAAAACTGGTCTTCTTTCAAAGCATAGCACCTCTTGAACGTTTTAATTTTCACCTTGAAAGACACAGAATAATAAGATGAGTATTTGCAGGTATGTCATATGTGTGTCGTACTGCTTTTGTGAATTCTATATATATAAGTACAACAAAGAGTAGAGCTAGAGAGACATTAAAGTTGGACATTGTAGAGAGATATCTCCATGTGTTACATATTCATTTTGTGACACGGGAGTCACCAAACATATATGTACGGATGTACCACTTTGGAATGTCTCCTACTAATATCCAATTGTGATGCCTTTCTAGGACTACTCTAAACAAATGGTTTAACTGCGTTACTACCTGTGCAGGAAATTCTGTTTCATGGTCAGTGCCATTAGTCCATGCATATGGGTCAATATTTAGTTTTCCAGGGCCAGCAGCCTCAAATATACCCAGAAGTTTCCTATCACTGTAGTTAAAAAGAAAAAGCGGAAGGCCAGGACTAACCTTCTTGACATATGAAAAATGTCCAAATGGTAGTCCTGACCAACAAAAACAAAACCAAAATCACATCAGATTTGGTAGAAATTATAATGAGTAGCATATTGATGAAACTCAATGCCTATATAATTCCATACTTGTATGTACAGTACAGAAATGCACACATCACAGATTACTAATTATGATTATACCAGACTAACATAACTACCAAATTCTGCAAAAAAAACTTGGTGGAAAAGTACAATGCATGAAAGAGAGACAGTGAAAGAGAAAAACCAAATAAAAGTTTGGAAAAGCATTCGTCAATTGTATGGCCTTTACAGCCAAAAATGACCGCTCCAAGATCACTCTTCGGTAGGTTACGAGCAGGCACACTGCAGTTGTACGGTTGGGTCGGTTGTTCCTTCTGTGTCTGGTTTTTATTCTTCTTCTTAGAACCCATTCAATCAGTTTCCTACAGAATACCACACTTCATTATACACTTCATAAGTGATTAATCTAACAAGCTGAAACATAAACAAATACCAATAATCTGAAAAAATAAGTTTCACTTCGTTTTAATTCCCTTCAAAAATTCAAAAACCCTACATCAATAGCTGGCCCACTGTGATAAATATCTGCACATACAAGCGCGCACTGTTATGCCTTTATGGCAACTAATCTGCAGTCACAACACCACCTTATTTTCAACATTTACATGTATAAACAAATGTGTATGCCTATTTAACAGTATCTGCATTCTAGTACAGCCGAGAGAAGAAGGCAGCAGAACATCGGCAGAATAACAGATTGTAGGCACGATCATACCACAAACATTCGTATTCTAGATGAAATAAACAAAGCGAACATCGCATAATAGTCACGGTCCTTCAAAAATCACCAAAAAAAAATCCGAAAAACAAACTAGTTCCTGAAAAGGAAACTCGAAGTAAGGATAAAACTGGTTGAAAACTTACCACTACAGGAAGAACAAGTGAAGCTGTGCTTCTCTCTCTGTCTCTCAGAGATGTATGAACTCGAGTAAGGACGGTACCGGATCGTATTTCTGGAACCAGAGCTCAGAGTAAGAGAGAAAGAGAGAATGAGTATAAAAGAAAACCAAAAAAAACGTGAAAACGTGTGACCGGAAAAGACCATTATCGCCCCTGACGATAGCAGTCGCGTCTGGCACGTAGCGAGATAATAGTAATCCTACACCGTACCGCCTGTAGGACGGAGAGAGACTCAGAAGAGAATGACTACCTTGCCCCTGTGCTTGTACTCGTTACCAATGTCTGCCTTATGTACCCGTGTGGCCAAACGTAACAAATTACACGGGATATAAGTGTAATTTAAGAATCCCGTCAATTAATGCGGAGTATGCATACACTCCCTTTTTGAGTGTATTCTTGTCGTCTACTGCCCTTCCTCGTCTTTTAATAATTTCCATTTTTTTGTTCTTTTATATTTCGAAAGATTGGCGAAAGTTAACTTTCTCGTCGATCAATGAAATAAAAACGGCGTGGTTTAAATTTGTGCAAAGAAAAAAGAATTAACATTAACCACATATTTTTACTTTAAATGGAAATGACAAATTTTTTGGGACATTCAGAAAAGGAAATTTGATCAACCTTTTCAGGACGGTGTACTACATAAAAACTCTACTATTTGTTCATGAAAAATTTGTTCATGAAAAATTTACTTCAATCCTTTCATATCTAAACTTTTTCATTTGAATCACACGCATTTTAAATCATATTCCCTCCGTCATTCTAACTTTGTCCCGTTTTACCTTTTTCGTCCGTTCTATTAAGTTTGTATCAAACTATATTTGGTAATATATGAGTGGTTAGAATTCATTCTTACTTTATTCATACTTTATCAATTCAATACTAACCACACAATTCTACTTTTTCTTAAAAACCACATCACACCCCTTTGTCCCAAACTTAGAGAGAGGTAGTAGTTTTTTTCCTTTATATTCTTTAAATGTTGTTTAGACTGAGGGTAAATTTATTGTAGAGTACAAAAGATAGTAGTTGTGATTGACCTAATCGATACTTGCATTGTACTCCTCCAGTCAAAATATAGAAAAAACCGTATTGACTTGATCGGGTAACCATACGGGGTTGTGAATAATCATATAATTTTTATGGGTAATGAGGCGATAATAGTTTTATACATGTTTGCTCCATTACTAGTCCGTACTCGTCTCGTTTATTTTTAGTTATGATTTGAGTTATTTTTTCTACATTTATCTCGCACCTAAAAAGATAAGATTTTCCCCTTTACATTTTGTATATGTTGATGTGCACAACTTACTACAATATATGAAGAAAGTCCATAATAGACTTGAAGAGTCTTTTTGGGCTATTATATGAATTTTTCTTGGTTAATCACATTTTAAAATAACTTTTATTTTTATATTAAAATATTCATGACCCTTTTAAGAAATGGTAACCCATGGTTATATGTAATACCCGTTGTGCAGGGGCGGGCTGCGGAGCCAGGACATCAAAGAAGGGTGGGCCGTATCCACAAAGAGTACTATAACCAATTAAACTCATTAAATTAATGATTATTAGCTAAATATATCCCCAATTATCATCAAATTCACAAATATATCCATTCTTTCATTTTTATTAGAAAAACACTCAAACATCAACTTTTCTCACAATTACACTTTCAATTGATGACGTATGAAGAAAATCATATTTATATTTCATATTTTTTCACTTCCCTCTAGTTCCAAGTTTACAAACTTGTATTGCTTATATCTTATTGATATTTATAAAATAAGTAATTTTGAAAAAAAAACAAAAAAGAAAAGCATAATTGTTGAAAAACATGAAGTTTGAGTCTTTTTCTAATAAAAGTGAAAGTATAGGATAAATTTATGAATTTGATGATAGTTTGGGATAAAATAAATTAATAATCCTTAAATTAACTCTGTTAAAAATGTCGAATTTTATATTTATATTCTCCGATTTTATACTCCGTACGATTGAAGTTTTGGTTGGTAAGGGAGAGATATTAGATATACTCGTTTCACTTCATTCCTTGTGTCTAAAAGTCAATCAAATAATTTTTATTTTTCCTTAATCTTTTTCAATAACAATCGGAGTACAAGATAATTGATTTTTAACATTAGAAATACTTTGGTCACTTTAGTGCTTGTTAGTACCTTCACTTTGTACACCATTAGCGGTAGTAGCCGATCTGAAGGAATAATGTGACGTTTTTTTAGGGCCGGAAAGAATGCAAAGTTGCTTTAGTAAAAAAAATACGTTTTTTATATACGTTTTTATGAAAAAATACGTTGTTGAGTCTTAGAAGCTGTTCCGTTCACCTGATCTGAATGTTTCTGATCTGAATTTTTTAAGTTCTGATCTGATCTGATCTGAATTTTTCTGATCTGATCTGATCTGAATCTTTCTGATCTGATCTGATCTGATCTGAATCTTTCTGATCTGATCTGAATCTTTCTGATCTGATCTGAATGTTGCTGAACTGATCTGAATGTTGCTGATCTGATCTGATCTGAATGTTTCTGATCTGATCTGAAAGTTTCTGATCTGATCTGAATTCTTCTGATCTGAATCTTTCTGATCTGATTTGAATATTTCTATAATTGTAATTATAATTATAATTATTAGATTTATAATTGTAATTAAAAATATAACTTAAATAAAATTACAATTATAATCATAATTATAAAAAAATAATAATTAAAATTAAATTTAAAATTATAATAATTATACTAATTACACTAATTATAAGTACAGATACAATTATAAATGTAATTATATTTTTAATTATGATTAATTTTATAATTATTATTGTAATTATAATTATAATATTTATTTCTATAATCATAATTATATCTATAATTACTAATTTAAATATATAATTACTCCGAAATAATAATAATTACAACAAGAACAACAAGAACAACAATCATATTAATAATAATGATGATTATAATTATAATTACATTGTAAATCATAATTATAATTATAATTATATTATATTATATTATATTATATTATATTATATTATATTATATTATATTATATTATATTATATTATATTATATTATATTATATTATATTATATTATATTATATTATATTATATTATATTATATTATATTATATTATATTATATTATATTATAATAATAATTTTATATTATTAACATTATTATTATTATATTATTAATAATATTATTATATTAATATATTAATATTATTAACAATAATTATAATATAATAATCATAATTAATATATTAATAAAAGTGATAAATCATGTTTGAATTTTTTGATCTGATCTGATCTGATCTGAATGTTTCTGATCTGATCTGAATGTTTCTGATCTGGTCTGATCTGGTCTGAATCATTCTGATCTGATCTGAATGTTGCTGATCTGATCTGAATCTTTCTGATCTGATCTGAATGTTTCTGATCTGATCTGATCTGATCTGATCTGAATCTTTCTGATCTGATCTGATCTGATCTGATCTGATCTGATCTGATCTGAATAAAATAAGATTAAGGAATAAGTAATAAGATTAAGACGAACGGAACAGCTTCTTAGAGGAGGTTGTTGAGTCTCATAATCTTTTCTATCAAATCTATCAAATCAAAATATTTTATGGAAATCATTACTAATTATTGAATAGAAATTAAATGAAATAACAATTTAGTAAGGCAAGAATAATTTTGTAATCAACAAATACAAACAAATAACATATCACATTCTCCCTTCATCCCAAATTGAGTTGCAAAATTGACTTTTTGGATAAACGGATTCATTTTACTCATTTAATTAGGATATCAATTCCTAATTAATTTCAATTTGAATTTCGCAACTTCATAGAGATTTTACCGTGCTTTCTAATATACAAATTTTAATAATTAAGATTGAGTTAACTATCAATAGGGAGGATTTAACTTTATTATTGATTGACCAAAAAATATTTATTTTGCAAAACAATTTGGGACGGATGTAGTATAATATGTGGTTAGAAATTGACAATATATTACACAAAAAAAAAGTAATAGACTTTTACAAGTTATGAAGGAATAGATTAAAATTAGACCTCATAATTCATAAATTAGGGTTATAAAACTAGCCTTAATTTCATGGAATAATGGTCTGTTGGTTGCATGACCAAGACCTAAGGGTTAATTTTTTAAAATTTTGATCAGCGTTTGGTTGCTTGACCAAGGCTAAGGGTCAATTTTAAAAATTATGTTTTGATTCTTTTCTCCCTTTCTTTTACCCAGCACTCTACTTCGGCACATTCCCTTTTCCCATCACAGGTGAGGCAGTCACGCAGCAAGGGAGACTGGGCCGAATTTTTTAGCACCAGGCCCCTTATATTCTTTCTTTATTTTTAGTACCCTAACTAACATAACTAGCGCTGGGGCCAGGGCCTAGTTAGGTCCCCCCTCTCTCAGCCAGTGCCAGGGACGGTCGGACGGATCTGCCAGGGGGACCGTTGCCCCAGCTGCTTCGGCCATCGAGTTAGGGTATAGGTAGGGATTAGGGGGGCACCGGACTGATCCGTTTAGTTTTTCCGGTGAGCTTGGAAAGTTGTTTGCCGGCCGCGGACAGGGAAGCTGAAAACGATCGAGCAATTGAAGATGATGAAGCTGACATGTTTTTTAAATTGGTACGGCGTCGTTTGGAAGAGGCTAGGGAAAAAAATAAAGGCCTATCGGACCAAGGAAAGGCCCAAGTGCCCAGCAGCCTACAGCCCAAACCAAGATCAAGCACCCAGTAGCTCCAACAAGCCATTTGCGATTTACGAACTTACGGTTTTCAGAAGGCTATTTTTTTAATTTTTTTTACACTTGTGCCAAAACTTCTTTCAACCCTGCTATAGGTACCCCAATTGGTACCCCAATTTGTACTTCAACCAATTTTTGTGGCTCACAAAAGCCCACCTCAATAAATGAATTGCCCCATTTTAATGAGGTGCTTTTGTGAGCCACAAAAATAGGGTGGGGTACAAATTGGGGTACCAATTGGGGTACCTTTAGCATTTTTCAACTTCTTTACCTGCAGCTAGTTTTGCCTATTTTTTACTAGCTATACGTTCTTTACCTTTTTTTCAACATTCTTTTTTTACTAGCTATACGTTCTTTACCTATTTTTTACTATCCACGCCTAGTTTACCTTCTAATTGATTTGGCCCTAGTTTTGTTGCCTCCGCTACAGCTGAAAGAGCCTTCTCAGTTATTATGATCTTCAAAACCAATTTACGTAATAAAATGTGGGATGATTATTTTAATGATTCTATAGCATGTTACGTAGAAAGAGATGTGTTTAGACGCATCGATAATGAGGTTATTAACCAACATTTTCAGAACATGAGGACCCGTAGGTTGGATTTAATTAGCATCATTACATTAACACTTTTGATTATATTTGTTATGTTTTATTAGTGTAATTTGTTAAGACAATGTTATTATTAATGTGATGAATTACATCATTTGAGTGCCCCTGCTTAAAATATTTTCTAATTCCGCCACTGGCCAGTGCCATTGTGGCAGTTATGGTTTCAGAAAAACACCCGTTGAATAATGGAGCGGTTACGGTGCAGAGAAATAAACTAACACAACGCGTATAGTTATATACTTTAACTAGTACTTTTACCCGTGCCGTGCACGGGATAAAATACTGTTTTATAATTTAAGTTTTATTGTAGAATATAAAGAAAAATATTTGCTGGTGCCCATGTCGCTCCATGATATCTAAAGAGTGGATTACTGAATAAAGATATAGGGGATGTTTGGATCTGATTCTCAAAACTGATTCTTCTCCTTCAGGGAGCAGAAGCAGAAGCTGGAGTGTTTGGGTGAAATTCCAGAAGCACTTTTGGAGCTCTAATTACTCTCAGAATCAGTTTTTTTTAAGTTGGGAGGTACCAGCTTCTGAAAACTGATTCTGATTCTGCTTCTACTTTTAAAAAAGAAGCAGAAGCAGAATCAGTTCCAAACACCCCCATAGACATGCATCACAACTTAATCTAAATTGGCACCAGACCATCTTTTCAGTCCTCATATTTTCATCGAGTGAACACCAACATTATCTTTTCAATCCTCAATGTGAACTTTCGGTTATTTTAAAAACAGGCTTCATAAACTCAATGAGGATATTGTGTACATTTGTATCTAATGTTGTCACTTTTATATTTTACTCTCAAATTGTTTACATTTTTGTCCCCGTATAAATTTCATTTTGTTTATTGTATTTGGTAAGTGGAAACCGAGATTTGCGGACTTGCCCCATTTATTTTGGTGATTTATCTTATGGATTTATAGAGTTTTGTAGCTTTTATATTTTAATAGTGGTGACGATGATACGATGATAGTAGGTTGCGTGGCAACAATTAGTGAGTCTCTAGGCAACGACAATGACATTAGTTTTTTTTAATTGAAAGGCAATGGCATTAGTTTATCTATTTTTGAACTTATACAAATCTTATATTATTAAATTACTTTTTAAATTTATATGAATTTTTATAAGATTAATTTGTTTTTTTAAATAACCTGTTATAGCAAGTTAAAATGAATTAATTGGTGGTACATGTAAAGTAAACATATTTATATGAGACTTGTTTTTAAAATACGGACTCAAGTGATATATTCGATATAGTAGAATGATGTATTTGAGTTTTTTGTCTTTTTGCTTTGATCGTCGTTAGGGATGTTTTAGGCACAAAACTTAAGGCACGTTGGTTTGCACAAACCTCAAATAAAATGTTTTTATTTCTTTATTTATGTGTCTCTCTTTTTGAATAATTGCTTAATAATATTCTGTATTCCAAATTTATCAAATGAGAGTTTTTCAAAATTGAAAATGCTAAAGACAATATGTCAAATAAAAACTTTCAGAATATTTTACATTAGAGAGTATGGTTTTAATCATTTTTTAAAACTATCCGATACATTCATACACATATGAATTTTATTTGAATGCAGTTTTAGAGAAAAGGACAACGTTTAATAATCTCTATTTTCAACTTATTAGTTTTAGCAACCAACTTTTTAATAAGCCCGTAAATTTTTATTCTTCTCGCTGATTTGTATCATAATAGAAATAAGTAAAGTTGAACTCATTTTTCTAACTGATTTGGCTTAAGTTACTCAAAAGAGAACACACACCAAACAGTAGCAAATAAGTTCAACTTTAGTTATTCCGATTATTACATAATATTCAATTCCTGATTATATTTAATTTAAAAATATTTATCTATTTTTGGACTTATACTAATCTTAGCTTATATTATTAAATTACTTTTTAAATGAATTTTTATAAGATTAATCTATTATATTGTTATAATTATTTGTCCAAATAACTTGTCATGGCAAGTTAAAATGACTTAATTGGTGGTACATTTAAAGTAAACATATCTATATGAGAATTGTTTTTAATATACGGATACAAATGATGAATTCGAATTAGTAGAATGATCTATTTTAAATTTGTGTCTTTTTGGTTTGATGATCGCTAGGGAAGTTTTAGGCACAAAATTTAAGGCACATTGATTTGCACGAACCTCAAATACAATGTTTTTATTTCTTCATTTATGTGTCCCTCTTCTTTAATAGTTACTTAATAATATTCTTATTGTATTCCAAGTTTTCCAAATGAGAGTTTTTCAAAATTGAAAGTGCTAAAGACAATATGTCAAATGAAAACTTTTAGAATATTTTACATTCCAAAGAGAGTATGCTTTTAATCATTTTTAAAACTATCAGATACACTCATACGCGTATGAATTCTATTTGAATGTAATTCTAGAAAAAAATAAGAGCTTGTTTCATTATCTCTATTTTCAACTTATTAGTCTTATAAATCAACTTTTAAATAAGCACACAAATTTTTATTATGCACGCTGAATTGTGTCATATACAAAATAAGTAAATTTGAACTTATTTTTCTAACCGATTTGGCTACAGTTATTCCAGAAGACAATTCGAGTGCAATTCTAGAAAAAGTTAAGAGATCCGTTTGACAACTTCTATTTCTAGATGCTTATCAATCTTATCAGCCAACTTTTTTTGTAACACGTAACTTTTGATTCTTTACACTGAAATATTGAATTGTATAATAATCAAATAAGTGCAGTTAGATTTACTTTTCCGGTTGAATTAATTAAAGTTATTGTAGAAGGTCATTATAGATATTGTTATATAATTTTTCTTTAATCTATTCGTAAAATTTATGAAGAGTATGTATTCATGAAGTTGTTTTGAGTCCAATTGATTTACTCTAGCCAATTGATTTATTCTAGCCAATTAGAATAGAAGTCTTAGTTATACTTTTAACGTGCAGGTCATTCAAGGATTATTGTAATCTAACATATATAGACTTCTAAAGTTTAGGAATTTCATTCTCCGAAGATTTTTAAGAGCTCTAAAATTTAGCAATTTTTAGTTGACGTCAAGAAGAATATATAGCGATGATTCTAAATTAGAAAAATGATCTAGAATATTAGAATCTTCTAAAAGGCGCTAGGCGTTAGTCGGGCGCCAGCCCAGCACCTAGCGTCTAGACGGCTAAGCGGGTGCTAAATGACACTTTTTAATTGTGAAAACCAACCAACAAATAAATGCTAGTTTTGAGATTGAAGGAGTGCTCACTAAAAATCTAGCATTACTATAGACTCCTCGAAAACGTTATCTAGTACATTAAAATTTGAAGCACTTTTACTACTTATGCAATGTAGTTACGAAAGGTTACACTTTTCGTAAGGGAAAAGTTACGAATTTCACTATGTCAATGCCTTCTAGAACTCCTATTGTCGAGATGGTTAGAGAAAAATAGGGAATATTGTAAACGGTACTCGAATGTTATTTGCGCTAAAACAACAACTAAAGTTAACAAATTTAATAGGTTTGAAGTCTTTAAAAATTACTCTCTCTATCCATCAAAACTTTTCCAAGTTGACCGGTATGGATCAATAACGTAAAAACATGTTAATTGAGATTTATGAAGAGGGGAAAGAAATAATAAGAACCATAAAATTAATTTTACTAATTTGTGCAGTTTAGGATTTTGTTTTTACCATGCACATTATTAATTCAAAATGATAGCTTAGAATAAAACATCATTTTATTAAGTTGGGGGTCCCAAATATATAGCTTTTACTTCCTTCCGATTTGCTAGAGTTCTTTATGTTTTCTGATTTTTATGAAAGTTTTAATGGAATTGTTTTGTTGATCGAGTTTGTATTTTTGGTTTTAAATAAATGTTTTAGAACTTATTATTTCTTTGTTCACACTTTCTATCAATAAATAAAATATATATCCCCTAATCTAATCGTAGCATGAAACTACGCTATACAATCATGAGATCTTAAAAAACTGAGCTTAAAAACCTCCACCTATCATATATTTAAAATTCTTTTTTTTTACATATGACATATTGATGTCATATGAAAGATAATAAAAAATCATAACTTTTGATATATTTTTTTATAAAAATCAAATTACAAATGAAAAAATTAATTCAATTTTAAAATTAGAGAGATTTTTATTGTTGGGGTCCAATGAAAATTAGTTGTGTGCTTGCGAAAATCTCCAACATGCGTAGAACGGAGTATTAGCTTGGCATTATAATTAATCAATATACTAAATTTGCTTAGAAGATGACACATGGCAACACTTTCCATAAATGTATCTTTGAAATGTATCTATAGATAGATATATAACTAAATAAACTAACACAACGTGTATAGTTATATACTTATATGTATAACTGTCCTCAACGGCTCAACCCACGTCATTGTCATCTCTATATAGTACACTCCTTTTTAAATTTATTGCCTAGTCCCATCCCGAAATCCGGCCCGACCCGGTACTGTTTAGGCCCCAGTCCGACCCGATCCCGGTAAAAACTCTTGCCAGTACCAGGCCCTGAGCCCGGTCCCAATCCACCCTACCTATCTGTCCATCTAGGCTACTTGATCCGGTTAACTTGTATACAATTAATGCTAAAAGTTAAAAACTTTCTATAAGAAGCTATTTAGTGCAGCTTTCGAAACATACCATTAAATTTAAGATCTTTCATGGTCTTTGTAAATAGTAAAATGGCTAGAATGTAGCTTTTATCAAAGCTAGCCCTTACTAAAAACTTGAAAAGATCTTCTCCACTAGTTGTTCCAAACGTACACGGACTGCACAAACGTGGACATCATTAAGAGTTGTATTACGAGCAACTATTGACCCTGTTGGATAAAATTCTTGAAATGTCACGTTTAAGGAATAGGCGGCGATGAACAATACAAAAAAAAAATCTTTTGGCCAGAAAATATAATATAAATTCATCAACAACAAACATAAACCACCAAATTGAAATGTAAAAACAGAGAAATTTCAGATATAATGATGATATGGATTATGTAAACGAAAACAAGAGGCAATACAAACAAATCAAGCGACAGCCCGAGGAGCTCAGGGTGATAGATAACACTAGTTTGCCAATGAACGGGACTGCAGATGGTGGTGCATGAAATGCACTGCAAAAAAACACATAAGTTGTAAGACTAGTGTGATTAACCTAAAAAACAGATCTCATACTCATTTGCATTTCTCAGGTAAAAACACAAAAAGTAAGAAGACAACTTTTTCTAGCATTTACCCCCCCCCCCCCCCCGGCATTTGCCAGGATCCAAATTTGCTGCTCAAACCTAATATGATGAATAACCACCACACCATCCCACTACCTAGTTTGAAAACTGCCTAAAACATTGAAAATAAACCAGAAGACGAGACATCCCATATCCAAGAAAACATGCATTGCCTGTTAATAACTAGTGGTCATAGGAACATTAACAGTATCAAGTAGGAGAGTTTGATTGTAACTTGTAAGCCACGAGAGAGACATAGAAAGATAAATATCTTCTAGATAATTACAATTGGAATAATAGAACAGTCCATTTATTAGAAATCTCGGACAAATTACTTGTCTATTATGCTGTCAAGGTTTGGTTTTGGTATTGATTGAACCAACATTTCCCTCCTGATCAAAAGGGATTTTCACATTCTTTAAGCATTTAAAGACTCATTAATATATAAAAATAGTCTTAGTTCTTCATAAAATACATATCCCAAAACGTTCACACTCAAATACATTACACTTGTTATAGGTACAAAAATCGACTACATAAAAAGTAAGAACTTGCATGTTTATACTCAAAGAGTATGTTTGCCTAAAGAGGCAAACAAGCTGGTGTGCTGCCCACCACAATAGCAACAATAATATCACGATCCTTAAATCGGATTTGACTTAAAGATTAAAAAGTGGCACGTAATTGGATTTAATATCCTTTATATCATTAAACTATACACACAAAATGAGTTTGGACTCGTATCTAATTTTGATTTGTTTTAGTTACAGCCAATCTTTTTATTTCCCACAAATTTCTTTCCCCTACAGACAAGACACCCCCCACATGCAAAAATTAATCGTATACTATGCTACCGTGATAGGAGAAATAATGAATCATGAATGCTACAACTTAAATGGCTAGAGTCTACATGTAATCTAATCTTAAGCTAATAACAAAACCCAGGATATAATTTAACCGAAAATATAAACCATATCAATATAGTACATTTGCAATGGAGCCAAAGACTCATTACTTTTTGGTTTTGGAATATGATGGAATAAAGTAAAATGGCTCACTAAACTGTCTGCGTTTCTTTGTTATGAAGCAGCAGTCGATTCATGCAATTTTTGACGCGATTTTCCACTATGGGTCATCCGGAAACATACTCTTTGTGGTTCAGTACAGGGGCAAGACTCCATACATCCGACCCCCTTACCCCACTGTAGGTGGGAGCCTTTGCGGCGTTGGGGTAATGATGATGATGATGATCAATACACTACATTTCATTTTCATTACAAGTCACTCTTGATGAGTATGATACTTTATTATGTCTCTCTGATGACAAAACCATTACATGATCACATCCTCCAACTAAAGATTGAAGCCATGGGTAGGATAAAAAATGAGTGACAGAACACATTGAGAATACACGAGATCATCTGACTTGTCCCAAGAAGTAAAAATCTTAAGGAGGGGTTTCTGTCTTGCACAATGCTAACTGCTAAGTAGAGGAAAGTCATTTCTCTTTTACTATGAGAAAATAGAAAAGAGAATGGAATATTCTTAAAATGGTTTTATTTACATTCAGATTTTTTATTCTTTATGTGGAACATAATCAAAATAAATATATAGAACATATTTGAACATATGTCTAAAATACATTTGTTGGGTTTAAACTAATCTTAATGTTCCCTCAAATTTATTTCTGTTTAGCTTTCTTCTAATTTTAACTCCTGGTGTTCTTTTCATATAATTTTCCTAATTCCATACGGACCCCAAAAGAGTTAATGCAACATACACCACACAATCAGTATATGGGAAAAAACAAACTGCTTAGCATGTAGACCTACGCCATAAGGCAGCGCCTAAAATCTAAACAAATCAATCTGAATTATAACTCACAATGAAATTTCTTGTTTGAATTTCCCAAGATCAGGCATTGCTGCTCTCATTTAGCTTCGACAGCATTATCATCAGAATCTGAATCACTAATGTTATATCCTATAAAGAAACACAAGTTACCAAACACATTAGCAATCAGAAAGCCTCTTAAAGCAAGTCAAGTCAGCAAAAAAATTGAAAGAACCTGGGCGTTTATCACTGACTTTCCATGCTGAAGAACGCGTTCTTGATGCCCGGCTTATCCATGCTCTTCCCTGCACCCAAAACAAAGAGTTGAACAATCTGATTGTTGTTTTAGAATAGAGAGAGAATCATATGAACGTCAAGTGTCAAGACTGCTTCCAAGTACAACCCAACCTGAAAATTACTACTTACATCATCCTTATACTCAAGTTCAACTCAAGAGTTACTACTTTATAGTTTTATTTAACATTTCTGATGTAAGATCATTCATGCGGTGATAACCATTAAATTTTAAAAGAATCAGCTATTCAATTGAAGAAACATTAAATTCCCAAAAAATTCAACACAAATCCAAAAATTCAGCAAAGAACGTAACTATCAAATGAAAAAAAATTCAGAATTTCAGATGTAGACGAAACCAACAGCACATGTACAGTTAGTGTGGGAGAAAGAACCAAACACCTTCTCGGCATCTACGGGTACGCCATACCCACTACAGTACATCTGACCCACAAGGACCTGCATGGAGATATCGCCGGACTTGGCCTCCTTGAGGGTGTCCTGGAACCACCGTCTAACGCAGTCAGTCACCACGTCGGCCAGCGGTACCCGGCGGTGCTCCGACGAGGAAGTGGAAACAGCACTCTCCTCCATCTTATACCTCCCCAGCCGCCGCTCCGAAGATGATGCTTCTATGACTCTGATCTGCCCCTTGAGCTTTGGTTCCCCGGCGGGCGGCAGTGGGCGGGGTTTATACCCGGGTTTGGCCTGGGCGGCGCGGCGGCGGGGGAAGCTGTCTGAGCCGATAAAATTCGCAAAAGTTTTGAGCTTTGTTGGATGTGGAAGTGATTTCCCCATAAACCCAAGAAAGAAAAGCAAAAAATGTTCCGTATAAATGACAAATCTTTGAATTTGCGCAAAGAAATTGATCGGAAGAAGGGTAAAGTTGAAAATACAATTTTTGTTCTGCTTTTTTATTTGATCCGAATTTCGCAGTTTGCACTCTGCTGAGTGCTGAGTAATCCCATCCAACCTGCTCAAACGACCGATTTATATGCGATTACTTGATCCGGTTATGGAATCTAGTTGCTTTGAGATGTTTATGTTTGGACTAATTTGAATTTAGAGACTTATCTGATACAAACAATACAAATTACAAAAGAATAGACTGTTCAAAAAAAAAAGAATAGACTTATATAGATCAAATTTAGAAAATAAAAAATCACACCATATTACAAATTCAATCTAAGTGAAAATATTCTCAAACTATTGTTTGAAAAATAGGACCAATTTAATATAATCTCGTTTTAGAAAAAACGAAACCAATTCTAGGGGCGTTTGGTAGGATGTAAAATAATTACTTTGCATGCCAAGTATAAGGACGTAAAATGTTTACACTGTTTGATTTGATTATTTAATGGTAACTGTAGGACACTTTTTTAAACATTTCGCACTGTACCATGTAAAGTATTTACGTAGGGGAAGGGTGCTAAAATACTTTGCATGCCTTTTATGAAGCACTGCACCGGCTTTGTATGCATTTTAAAAATAAATTACACATCTAACCATACAATGTAATCTATTTTACATGTCTTTTATGATTCTCTGTACTTTGCGTGCAATCATTTCGCGTGAAAAGATTTAACTTGTAAACTACCAAACGAGACCCTAGGGTAAAACCATGAAACGAGTCTTATACTCTTGTCTATGACTCTATAAGCAAAAAATATGAAAAAACTAAATCCAATCTGGTTTTAAAATACAATGTTGAAAAAAGATAAACTACAACTAGTTTATTATATTGAGCATGAAATGAAAATACAGCATCAACACTTCAATTTTATACAAGATTTTAGAATTATCAACAGTAATTAATTTAACATACAAAGTATAAAATGAAAACAATTGCTTTTCAAATGCTTCATTTGTAATCTATATACTATATTAAATACTTCATCCTTCCCACTAAGATTGTCTTATTTTACTTTTTTTATTCATCCCACTAAGATTGTCTCATACCAAATTTGGTAAAGTTTATGTGGCTATAAATCATTCTCACTTTATCAATTAAATATCAACCACATAAACAACTTTTTATTAATTTACGTGACACTATCTCTTGTCTCATTGTTAGTGGGACGGAGGAAATAGTATATAACTGTCCGATCGGTGTTGGGGGCCCTCAGGAAAGGGTGTCATCTTTTTTTTTTATATATATACTACTCCGTATATTAAATAGGAGTAAAAATGAGATGTTTCCCTTTTGTGATTGCTTTCATCCTAGGACGTATTGGGGTGTTTGGAGAATGATATTTCAACCAAAACAATGACGAGTTGATCTCTTTTGACGTTTCCAATAAGTGAAAGAATTTGTTTGGTAAATAATTGTTCGGCCCAAGAGTTTCTTTGACAGAAGCGCTCAAATGAAAACACTACAAATAGGAGAGTTTCGAGTTAGCGTTTTGAAATATGACGTTTTTCACTAATTGTTATGGTTAAGCAACTAAATTACAAAACATCTTATAGCAACTCACCAACTTATTCTGGTAGTCAAACTCGCTGACTGAATCAACTTATTTTGTTATCATTAACCGCTAACCACGGAATGTCAAACATACCCATTGTCATGCCATCCCACACAATACTTCACTCCTATTTAAGGAAAAAAAAAATACTCATTTTAAAATCACTATTTTTGTTCATTATTGGGAAATTACCCATTCTGGATTTCTGGTTACCAACTGGCCTCAAAGCTAACATGTATTACAGTAATTTGGCATTAAATAAACTCGTAATAATTTTGTAACCGATGCTTATAAAGACATTATCTTTAAATGTAGAAAATGAAAGAAACAGAGAATGGTGAACCAAATAACACTGCAAGTCTGAAATCCCTTTGCGATCCAACAAAGTAACATCTCCCACACACAAATCTCATATCATACCTTTACACTTTGTATAACAAACCTACACGTGAGAAGAGATATTTATACGAAGTACATAATAACAAAACATACAAAACGAAAAAGAAGATTACTACGAAAGTATGAATACAAAAAGGCTAATATACATACATATCAGTTCTCACACTCGAAGAAAACTCCCTACTTAACCCCGCCTAGACTTCTGGTGTCGGACGAATCTCCCGAAAATCCAAGTGTAACCTCAAAATGATTGCATTATACATCTTCTCTTTGTATGACTTCAGGAGCAGGCGGTGTCATAGGATTATTCTTACCTCCCACATTAGATGCATCTGTGGGAATACCAATATGATTAGGAAATGGAAATGGAATAATAAATGACTACTTAATATTTCTTCTTGTTCACAAAAAGAAGTCCCATTGAAAGAAACCAATTAATGAAATATCATACAGAGAAAAAAAATACAATATTACCCATAATGATGTATAAAAAAAGGCAGCAATTACATATGCCTACTTAGGACCTTTTAATTCCTAAAGATGGGCAAAATATATATAAAAAAACAAGCATTAGATATTGTCTTGATTTTTTTAAAACTGATACACATTGTGAAAAACTCTCCAAAAAGACACTCGCGCTTAGGGGTAGACCCGGTCCCAGAACCAGACCAGGACCAGGTCCTTTGGTGAGACGGAAAGATTCTCGACTGGTAATGAAAACGGGACCAAACCAGGTCCAGTTTTATTGGTTCTTGACTTCTGGTTTATCATAAGTTATAAATAGGGTAAGAAACTTATCCGAGAACCGGAACTGAACTAGATACCCATTTACGGTTCTAGTTCCAATCAGAATAATACACATGTATGTGTATTAGTTATGGCTAATGAATTAATGACAAAATATTTATAATAAATGTTATATGAGTTTTAAAAGTGAGAAAGTGAGTAAATAGAACACACGCATATATATATGTATAATATATATATATATATATATATATATATATATAATTAATTGCATTATAATCACAAAGCAGTGTTTTTCAATAATTTATCTAACTGACTTTCCGAATGAATTTTATGTTGAAATTTTGTGGACATAATATACAATTGATGAAGACCATGCTCACAAAAATTTATCAGAAAATTCCACCGAGAAGCACTTCAAACAAGCTTGGCTGTACGGCACTCACGGAGTCCGGACTGATGAGATGAATTCTCAATATTTATATATATCTATAAAGGCGATTAAAGAATATGCAATTAAGATAAATAAATTCATATGGGGGCACCCGTGGGAACAATGGGGTGGCTCGACAGGGCAGGGACGGGGCGGGTCTAGGATTAACGGGGATGGGGTGGGGATGGAAGGAACTTTTTAGACATGGGGCAGGGATGGGGGAGTGAACCCCGCTCCGAACCCGCCCCGTTGCCATCCCTACTTCTATCCTAAAATGTAAGATACATTCTAGTTTGACACAAGTTTAAAAAAGAAACAGTTGTTATTTTACTGTCTTAACATTCTAAAAAAAAGTAAGATCATTCTGTTTTATTTACCATTCTGATAAAGAAAGAGGAAAATATGAAGTGAGATAAAGTTGGGAAAATGATCACAATTTTTTGACATATCAACCACAAGTGTTTCTTACAAAAAGAGACAGGCGATATATGTGTGTGATATTCTGTATACTGGAAAACATGTGTTTACCTGGGCTGTCACGCTCTAATGAGAATCTGCTTGGGCTTGGCGTGGTACTCATCATCGGTTGGACATGAACGGGCCCGTGTGGCGTGGAAGAACTTGGACTCGACTTAAACACCCCATCTTCTCGGGGCAAAGGAGAAATAGGACCATTATCAGGTTGTTTCCTGTAGAACTTATCCTCCACGATATCATATGAATTCCCAGTCCTAACCTCCTGAGCTAAAGAGCACCAACAACAGAACATCCACAGTGCACAATCAGCCACAGACGATTTACATTTTCCACACGGGAAATTATAAGCCGGCAAATTGTATCTCCTCCTCATTTGAATCCTCCAAAACCCCCCGTACAGCAAACCAAACAAACATAGGAATATGCTCGTCACTCCCAGTGCCCCTCTGACCGAGTCATTATCAATGTTAACGGCAGCTAGATTGAAGATCCAAAATGGGGCCATACAGAACAAAAGAAACGTTGCAATGTGTACGTACATGTTCCCTAAGCCTAGCCTTTCCATATTCCATCCAAACACACAGAAAGTACAGAACAACGAGAGGTACGCCGTAGAAATGTCATTCCAGAAATCCAAAATACCCCCACTCCACTGTGGGGTAGTCTCTACATCCCTCCCATCGCCCGACGCAAAAGAGAACCTTTTCTCCAAAGACTCTTTCCTTAATTTCCCCTTCGGTTGGAGTTGAGCTTCTTCATCCATCTCAGGTGTCTGACCATGAGTGTAGTCTTTCCCAAGTGGACTAAGCATGGAGTAAATCCCGGCAATTGCGGGTGCGCCAATGGCAATAGAGATACACAAGCCCACGCCCACAGCAGGCCGTTGAGATCTCTTGTAACCCAAGTTAAGCCCACAAAGAGCGTATTGGGCAAAACAGTTGAGATTAAGTAACAAAACGACAACCATCATGTGGGTCCATTCGTTGGGCTTGTAGGTCCCGTCCTTGCAATACGCCTTTCGGAGCCTGGAGACATCCTCAGGCCTCCACCGTACCAAAAGCACAAAGTGGTACAACCGCTTCGGGTGCGCATAGAGACACATGAGAGTGAAAAGCGCGTTGAGGATTTGGTTGTTCACTTCGAACCAAACATCCCTTTGGGATTTTTTTGGGATGGCCCGGTTCAACATCCCTGTCATCACCAGGAAGAGGATCGCCCCTGAGACGGCGACACATGCTGCCCAAACAAGAAGCGCCATGTTTAATGGATCCCTTATCCACTCCTTAGTGATTTTACTGAGAGATGCCCAATCAATTTTCCTAGAAAAGAGGCGATTTAAACGTTCGCGGAGACGAACGCTGCCAGAAGATGGGACGGAACGAGAAATCTCATCTTTCTCCTCAGCAATCTGCTGAAACTTGGCAGAAGGAGAAGACAAATTTCCGAAGTTAAGGAATTGAAGTCTCTTCGGGACAGAGAGAGAACCCCCTTGGAACCGCTTTTGAGGATCTTCATCAGTTACGAGTCCTCTTTGGGATGAAGAAATGTGCATAGAAGAAGGATTAGAATGAGTAGATTCCTCAACTCTACCATCATTCCCACTCACATCAGTGGAGATCATCCTCACTGTCAATCAACTCCCTTGATCTAAACAATGTTCGCATAAAAAGATAGAATGTACTATGTTATGACTGTCATTTCCTCTGCACTTCTTCCACAATGTACAACTAACAATCAGGAAACTGCAAAAAATAAGACATGATTAAGGCTTTATGTGTAGTGTAGGTTTAGGTCTAATCACATACTCCCTCCCCGTCCCATAAACCTTTGTTAAGTTTGAACGGCACAGAAAATAAAAAATAAAAACCGTGTGGTTGAGGTTTAGGTAGAGGAGACAGAAATTGTAGGAACCACAAATTAATTTATTAAAAGGGAAAGTGGCAAAAAAAATTGGATAACCAAAAAAGGAAAGATGGAATAGTTATAAGGGGCGGAGGGAGTATCTTATATTATATGATGAAAAATAATTCAACAAAATCAAATTGAAACGTCAAGTTTCTTGTGCATAAAATGTACTCACTCTACCTCTAAACTATACACATACTTTCCTATACATCAATCCATAATTGTTGCTCATTTCCTTTGAAGGAAAGCAATATATGGTTCACAGTTTCTGTCTCTTCTAATTAAATATCAGTTATACCATCATCACTTTCTTAAACTGTGTGCCAAGAAAAAATTGAGGACTACTTTAGGGGTGGAAGGTGAAATACTGTATTAGGCTGATCATGTTGTACACACATCTTCTTAATATGTGGAACTAACCATGAGAAGACAATGTAAAATAGCATACCACCTATTCTAGTGTTTTATATGTTGGTTTAAGTTACATCACAAAGCATATTATGAAACATATACGTTCTCTCCAGGGTTTATTTTCACGTTTCATCTGTAAAAAAATAAATATGTAGTATGTGATTATTATAACTTCGTTCATTTCAACCTGACACTTAAAATCGTTTTCAACCACCCTTTTTAAAAAGTGTTTAATTCAAAACGAAAGGATAATTTCATGACAAAGGGAGTATTACGCAATATCAGCATCCTATAAACAAAGGTCAATGAAACTCAAACAACACATCAAAACAATAACGAATACCATCTCGAAAATCTGGTTCATGTTAGTCCACATAAATGTCAGCTATTTCACTCCCAGAAAACATATAAGCAAATAATAAACAGAATAAGATATTACAAATGGGAAGTGCAATAAGGCCATGTTTAGTCTGGTATATTTGCATACCCTTTTCCAGTGTATTTCCTCTACAATTTGCAACTGACAATATAAAACACTACAAAGTAAGATACAATCATACAATACGGATGGAGTGCCTTATATGTTGGTGTGTATAATTGGAAAGTAGGAACACATTTAACTACATTAGCTTCCTAATTAGGAAAAAGTCAACGAAGCTGAAGCATACATGTAAACTATTTCATACCCAGAAAACACAACAAAGTATGGAGAGAAATAGGATAATACAATTGTAGGAAAATAAAATGTAAACTATTTCATACCCAGAAAACACAACAAAATATGGAGAGAAATAGGATAATACAATTGCAGGAAAACAAAATCAGCAAGTGTAAAAATGGCGGAGTGCATACCCTTTAAAGCATATCCATTCAAAAAGCAGAGCGATGAGATTAATACAATCAATCTGGACTAACCCAATTACGACTCCCTGGACTAGTTTTTCAAGATTTTCATGAATCCAGAAGAAGGGAGCAGGAAAAGAAGCAGCTTTGCTATTCCGGTACGTTTATTTGATGAAAACAGAAGAGTATATTTTGAAACAGCCTGCTTTGAAAATTCTTGGTGGGTTTTTGTTCAGACCAAGAAATTAGCAGAACTCTGAAGACAAATTGGTTCAAAATGAAAAAGGGAAATGGAAATCTGAATGGTTTTGGCGTAGGCGTTGGCGCGTCGGGAGTGATATTCTTGCCGTATCCGACAGCGGAAGTCAGGAGGAGGCTACTACACAGGCCTGTGGTGGACGTGTTTTCAAGGGGGGTCTCAATTTAGCTGTCATTAAACCTAATTCCTCACTAATTTCTCTACAATCTTATAAATGTGAATGAAGGTTAAGGAGCTTACTAAGACCCGCGTTAATAAGCGGCGGATAAAATAAGCAACATTGTAAAATCGTGTTTACTTCAAAAGGTTTAAAACATCGTTTAACATTAAAATGTCCAAAATAACCCTATACATATATAAACACACAAACATTCATGAACACAAGTATTATGTGTACCCACACCCCAACCCCTTACCCCCACCCCTAGGCCCCATACCACCCTACCTACCCCTACTCCCTACCACATCAGCCCGACCCACCCTAACCTACCACACTCCTACCCTACCTTACCTTGACCCCACCATTATCCCGTCCTCGACCCCACCCCTACCCCTAGGCCCTTACCACAACCCCCTACCATACACCCTATCCTACCCTACTCCTACCCATTACCCTACCTTACCTTGACCCCAGGCCCCTACCATACCATACCTTACCCCAATCCCGACCCCACCCTACCCCACCCTTACCCCTAACCACGACCCAACCCCACTCAATACACCACTTGCCCCTACCTCGGCCCCACCCCGATCTCAACCCAACCCCAACCCCTTAACCACCCCACCCCTTACCACCCTACCCCACACCTACCACCTCTACCAGATGCCCTTTGGCTCCACCCCCACCCTACCGCCATCCTACCCCACATAGGGTGGGGTTGGAGGTGGGACCGACGTGGTAGGGGGTACGGGGTTGAGGTAGGGTGGTAAGGGGGGTAAAGGGTGGGGTCGGGGTGGTGCCAATGTGGTAGTGGTAGGGTGTTGGGGTAGGGTGGTAAAGGGGGGTAAGGAGTAGGGTAGGGGTTGGGGGTGGGCCCGCTGGGGTAAGGTGGTAAGGGCCTAGGGTAGGGTGGGTTCAGGGTTAGGGCCAATGTGGTAGGGTGGTAAGGGGGAAGGGTGGGGGTCAGGTAGGTAGGGGTAGGGTTGGGTTGGGTAAGGGTAGGGTGGTGCATGGGTTGGGGTGGGGCCGATGCGGTAAGGGGTTGGGGTAGGAGGGGGCCCTAGGGGGTAGGGTTGGGGTAGGTGGTAAGGACCTAGGGTTTGGGGGTTGGGGTAGGGTAGGGGTGGGTAAGGGGTCAGGTGGGGTGGGGTCGGGGTAAGGCAGGGTAGTGTAGGAGTAGGGTAAGATAATATATGGTGGGGTCTGGTAGGGCCGATGTGGTGGGGGGTTGGGGTAAGGTGGTAAGGGCCTAGGTGTGGGGGTGGGTGGGGTCAGGGTAAGGTAGGGTAGGTGGGGTAATGGTTGAGTAAGGGTAAGGTACGAGTATGGATGGAGGTAGTGGGTAGGGTGGGATCGGGGTAGCGGGTAGGGGTAACAATAAGGGTAAGGGCAAGAGGTAAATTCGGAAACTGAAAAAGCTTAAAGTGCCGCTTAATTAATACATGGGGTGGTGGTAGGCTTAGTAAGCGGCACTTTAAGCACCTATTTCGGTTAGTAAGCGGCTTTTTAAGCAGCATGCGTGTTTACTTCACCTGTCTTACTAACCTAACTGTGACTTTAGCGGCGAAGTAAACGCCTCCTAAGTCTTTTGGGATAAAATTTTTGTTCGTGTAATACTTGAGCAACAGGCAGTTGTACGGCAAGTATGAACCATTGTACTCATTAATTTGATATTATTGTCCATTTCTGTTTCCGTTAAAATGAAAGTCTGACGTTGTGTATGCGGCATTATCTCGATTGTACTCTACGCAGTATTAAAAATCTGGATGACCCTCAACCTTCCAATTCCTTCCCTACCATCATCAGTATAAAATACGCACACTTTCATTAATGATATTTTACTTATATTCACCATTTAGTTCATATGGGTCGTTTTGCACTTCCAAATTTCATTATCTCCCTCGACGGAGTGTTGTTCCATCTTCTCTCCCGGTGTGTTTATCCCTCGGTTTTGGTAAATTAGGTGAACTAAAGTACTTAATTTGTATTTTCCAAAAAAAGTACTTAATTTGTATATTTCATTATTTGCTTTTAGTTTTGGTTTTCCTATAGCTAATGTGTGAAATCCGTAGATAGTGGCTAATAGATTCAACCAAACAGCAGCTATGATTGATGGATTTGCGGATATTTGAGCGAAGTTTTGTACTCCTTTAAACATGCGATGTTGCTGGACACATTGAGGTGGTTGAAGGTAATTATGATATTAACAAACCTTTTCTTAAGGATGCATGATACATACGGAGTATAATTTAAGGATATTTTTATATGTATGCTCTGACCGATTGCTTCCATTCGATCTCCTCGCTGTCGTCCAAATTGATCTCTTTGTTTTAGTGATTGCATTAAAAAAAACTTAATAATTCGTGCTAAACCTTATTCATTTGCATCCGCTATTAGGCACCACTCATGGGTATTTAAGCGCAACAGTAGTTCTAAGCTTTACCCCATTATGATTCCAGATATTTTCCCAGAAATTGCACTTCCAGATATGGGGTCGGCTAACATGTGGTCTTCTAGGCACCTGCCCAAATCACCTCAAACGAGACTCCTGCATCTCATCTTCTATAGGTGTTACTCCCACAGTCTCACCTTTTGTCTGATTATCCTCAAGCGGTATTTTCCTCAAGCGTTATTTTCCGGTATCCCCATACATCCAACGCAACATGCGGTAATTAGTCTTATTTAGAAAATAAAGATATGACAGTCTTAGAGGCTGTTTGCCAACAATGTTTTTCAGCTTATCAGACTTATCAGTCAACTTTTTCACCAAACATGTAATCTTAGTTTTCGCGCGCTGAATTGTGTAATAAGCAGAAAAAGTAAGGTTTGAGTTACTTTTCTGACTATATTGGATGAAGTTACTGTAGATGACAATTTTAGCTATTTTTAAATATAATTTTTTCTTTATTTTATTAATAAAATATATCTTAAAATATTTTTTTTCTTAAATCAGCAGAATCAGTCAATACAGCCACTTCAGCTAAAACTTCATAAATTTCAGCAGAATGAGCCAAATAAGCCGATTTTCATGCTACCAAACGGGCTCTTAGTTTGAAATAGACAAACATATTTACTTCTATTTAGGGTAATTTAAGGGGAGGCAAATATGCAGAGGGTTGGTAATTTCTTTTGTCATCTAACTATTTTCTTTTATTTCTTTCTTCCTCATTTAAAACAAACTAATTACTATTGTTTTAAAAAAAATTGGAGAAAATCGTAAAAGTATGAGGGCTGGGCGGTAAATTGCCGAGTGCAAACTCTAATATCATTAAAGGGTGGTGGTAATGTAGGTGCTCCAGCCTGCCAAATCCTCAATTAGAATCCCCATACCAACTTATAAATTTGGTACCCATTAGGTATTTGAGGATTAAAACTTTACTGCCCCTAGGTTTGTTTATTGGGTTCAATATTTAGCGTGTAGCCCCAGTCACATATGCTATAATCTTACAGCTCGAACTCATTATGAAATTTTCAATTACTAAAGCTTTTGAACTGTGTCACTCATAGGCACCTTCTGTTATTCCAAGTATCATATTCAGGTTAACTTTCTTCATAATCAACTTATTAATTCAATAGGCACCATGTAATACGAACCCTGAGTAGCTAGGTCAGTATTGTTTATGACTTGCATCTTGTTTGTTTTATTTTACAGGTCAGTGGGTAGATTGAGAAGTGCAACAATATATCCCTATATTCTTTTAAATAAGGACAACATCATGACTTTCACTACTTTACGGAAAAAATTAAGCACCATGTTCTTTTTCCCATTATTTCATTTAAGTTATTAACTACACCATAAGGCAATTGCTCACATTTGTAACATTGTAGCCATTTTATTTATGCAATACATTCTATTAATTGTAATGTACAAATTAAAAACCTTGTGTGTGAGACTTCATACAAATAGTTGTACAGAAACAATAAGCTATCTCAATATTTATGCTATTTAAATCACATTGGGCATTTTCTCATCGCGCAACGGGCGTCACAAAACTAGTACATGTATAAGTTTTTTGGACTGATTCAGCACCGTCAATATATTTATTGAGCACATTTTCTAATTGAACGCATAAATCCTTTAAAAAAAATGAATGCATAAATCCCCACTTTTTATTGGATACATATCATATAGGAATAAGGGTCAGTTTGGTCCTCAAAGTTGCAAAAAAGGGGTCAAATAAGTCCTTATATAGAAAATTCTGTCCGGACGTGCCATTTGAGGTGGCTCCCGGTGGAAGTTTTTGATTATATTTTTTGAGCATCTTATTCATTAAGTCTAGTTTACTCATACCAAATTTCAGATAAAAATTCAATCCGGAAGACATTCAAATGAATTCTTGAAGATAACTGTGCCGTTAAAAGCGCAATAATCTTCAAGAATTCATTTGAATGTCTCCCCGATTGAATTTTTAGCTGAAATTTGGTATGAGTAAACTAGACTTAATGAATAAGATGCTCAAAAATGTTCATCAAAAAATTCTACCGGGAGCCACCTCAAATGGCACGTCCGGACAGAATCTTCTATATAAGGACTTATTTGACCCATTTTTTGCAACTTCGAGGACCAAATTGACCCTTTACTCATAGCATAGATGTGACAATTTTTTTTACCAATAATTATAATTTAAAAAGTCAAATATTCTGGTGTGAAAAAAAATGTGAATTACTCCGTATATTTTAAACATTAAAAAGCACACTTGAGTTCAATTTGAAATAAATTTAATAAAACACACAATATTACATTATTTTCTATATTGATATGTTATTAAATTTTCATTTTAATACTATGTACTTGTTGAATATTAAAATGAATCAAATATTCAAGTATCAAAGTACTACAATTGCCAATAAAAAATACTCAAATACAAAGTACTAAATATAAAATACAAACATAATGAAAAACATTGCATTAATTTTTAACTATGAAATTAAATAACAAAAATTCAAATAAAACATTAGTCATGCAATCATCCTTGCATGCCCTAGTCAAATCTAGGAAAGTAGTCATGTCCAGGTGTGAGAGTGGCGGCATCGCTACTCGGGGCATCTTGATCATAGCCCAGAATGGCAATTTATTGTTCTATTAACCATTTCTCCTTCCTCGGTAAGTACTAAATTAAGTTCATTGTTACGACGTCTATATTCTTCAATCTTCAGTCTCATAGTCACATTAGCATTCACCTTTGCCACCACCATTTGCCTTTCGCAAACTCCCCTTCCATAAAAAACATTGGTGGTTGATAGTCTTGAAGTGTGACTCAACTGCGTTCCGAGAGTGTTGTTTTTTTACATAACAACCTATGAACTCGAGACCAAAATAAATCTCTCCCTTGATTGATACCAATTGCACCATCTACAAAAATAGTCGCTCAAGAATTACATAACACCACGTCTTCATTGTAACTCCAATAAACATCTCTTTTTTGTGAAGACATCTTATTAACACTAGTATAAAAATTGCTAAAGAATAAAATAAAAAGAAGATTGAGAATGAAGATTGAGGTGTATTGAAATGAAAGTAGGAGTAGTGTTTATAATAGGACCACAACGTTCCCATCAGGCACCAAAGGACCAAAAATCAACACTGAATGTATGGTGGTTATTGGTGGAACTGTAACACCGGACCTGAATTTTTCTGTGAGAATTTTTTTTCCATCAATTACTGAGATAAAAAAGGTAAACCAAGACTAAAATAAGAAAGTAAAATTTTGTCTTAAATTAATAAAGGGTTATTAATTTAGACGTTGGACCACTCGTTATATTCTAAGTTTATTTATAAAATATAATTAATATTTACCAAAATGATATTATTATGATAGTAGGGATGGGTCATGGACCCCAGTGATATAAAGAACGACAACTAGATGGCCAAGCGGGCCGGAGTCACTATCCGATAATTGTGAATCATTAATTATCGGGCTGATAATAATTTGGAAGGCTACGAATTAATAACAAAAGGAATATAAATATTTTAAGAACCCAAAATATGGGATGATGGATAATAATGAGTAACTTGACATATTAGAGGTGGGTACTTTTGGAGGACCCTACCTTGAAGATATTTTCGTATAAGAATAAACAGATAAGATTTTATCTGCTAATACAGTTCGGACCACTTAAAAATGAGTGTAACATTTTATTAAAGTGTCACAAAATATGAAAACACATATTTAGTCATTAGGAATGATGAATGAATTTTTAAAGCAACGTGTTCTCATTTCTTACTGTTACTTGAACAGTAAAATGCACGTTGGGCCCACACATGGGCGGGGACCATCCGATATTTACGGACCACATATTATATTCATCTTGGTCTAGATAATATTTATATGAGGGTGTAAATAAATGTTGAGCCATAAAGTTGGCCTTTCGATCAAACGAGGTCCCATTTCCGGTATAGGTAATTAAACAGATAACAGCCCGAAATTTATTTCGGCGACCACGAAATTAAAGTGGGATAATATATATTCATTCTAGAGGCCCATATTAATTGGAAGCATGATATATATTTTATTTGACCCGATAAAATGAAATTTAATTAAAACAATCCAGAAAATACAACTTTCGGGACCGAATGTACACTTCGGGACATATTGGCATGACCTCCCACATGAGTGGGGGCCACCCCACGATTTTTGGTCTAACAATAAGTGTTGTGAGCATAGAAATGAGGTGTATGATGGATGAAGGGACGGGTTAGACAAGTTTGAAAGGTAGAGGGACCCTCTCACATTACTAATTGGCCTTTTGAGACAAAAATTGTCTCTTCACCCTCTCTCCTCTCATTAGTTCGTCCAAGCCAACCCAAAGAAGAAGAAACCTCTGCAAAACTTCATTCTCCATAGTCATGAACCGAGCTCAAGGTTGAAGAAGTCTCAAAGGAGAAGAAAAGCTTGGAAAAGAAGAGAAAAACTTAAAAAAAATCAAGGTAATGACGTACTTCATTAGTATTTTTCTTCCTTAATTTAATATCATATGATTTTAAAAATCATATGATGGAACCTTAATCTTGTTCTACACTTCTAGAGGTGTAGAATGAGGATTTGGAAGGTTAAGTTTAACCATAAACGGAGTTATGGCCGGAGTAAGACCGGTTCACCGGAAAACACCTTCTCGGAAGGTTTTGATGTTTATACAATTTTTTGTTGTGAAACCTTGTTAAGAATTTTACCAAGGTAATCTATACTTCTCAAGGAATCTAGGAGTGGCCGTAAAGTCGCCAGAGCCGCCGGAGTTTTCGCCGGAAAATTCAAAAGTCGCCGGAGTTCAAACAAAGAATATAAGCTTGCTAGCGTCATTTCAAGGTGAGTGGACGACTACGTGTCTTGTAACTCTTGGTTTGAAACGTGGGATTACCTAAACAAAATCATAACCATGATTTGAGAAATGATTAAATGTATTAAAACGCATGATTAGTCATGGTGAATATGACTAATGGAAAAATAGATTAATTTATTAATTAATCATGAATATATTTTTCTCAGATATATAAGAAGGTATATTTGGACCATGCATGAAACTAACTAGAGTAATCTAGTACATGAATAAATGAAAAGATATGTGAACTTGTGATTATCCGTACTAAATATGGATTATGGAAATATTATATGATTAATGAAAAATAGATTAATTTATTAATTAATATGAGTATATTTTTCTTAAATGAATAAGAAGGTATACTTGGACTATGTATGTGATTAACTAGAGTTATCTAGTAAGGGAATATAAAAACATATGTGATATTGTGATTAGTCACATTAATTATAGATTATGGAAATATGACATAATTAATGATTAATCAATTAATGGTATGAATAAAAGGTTGTAAGAAAGGATCATGAGCCATGCTTTGGGCTTGGGCATGAGATTACTCAAATAAATCAGAATGATATTCCATGAAATGATAAAATACATCTAAGAATGTATCAAGCCAAAATTTACTTATTAATGGTATTAATAAGTATACTTTATATGCTTTAATTTGGACAGAAAATGATTATAAATTATGTGTGACGATTTGAACGTCCAAAATAATATTTTTGGACTAAGAATGACTTGTTGTATAAGTGTATAAAATTTTGTGGAAATCGGACCCCGTTGGATGGTGAAACGGGTGTTGACCAAAATGTTATGGCGTTGACCGGCGCCGATTGGACTAGGTCCGGCGCCGGTTGGGTGATTTTTGCGCTGGTTGAGAAGCGCCGGTCCAAAACAGGCATTTTGGCCATCTATAACAGAGATGACCGGCGCCGGTTGTCACAGGTCCGGCGCCGGTTACGCGTGTTTTTGCCGGCCAAGTGAAGGAAGTCCGGCATCGGTGGACTGATGTCTGGCACCGGCTGGATCGGTTTTCCGAGCAATGTGTGCCTAATGTCCGGCGCGGGTTGGGGAATGTCTGGCGCCGGTCGGAGCTACTTAATTCCAAATAATGAATTCGAGCGGGTAGTCGGTGCGAGGCTAGCCCGTGGTTTGATTGTAACACCGTCCCCAAATATATTTACTTTTGTGTAAATAATGTATTGAACCTTATTAAAGGATTAATGAATTTATGAAGTTGTAAATTTTTTATTATTTTTTTCGCGTGGATAGTAAATTGCACGTGGGACCCACACCGGGAGCGGGGGCCGCCCGACACTCCCGAGACCACATATTTTATTCATCTTGGTCAAGATAATATTTATATAGTGGTGGATATTTTATTTGGGTCGTGGAAAGGCGCAGGGTTGACCGATCGGGAAAAGAGGCCCAATTACTGGTACCGACAATTTAACAGATAACAGCCCGAAAATAAATTTCGGAGGCTTATAAATTAAAGTTGGGGAATGTACATTCATTATACATGTCATAATGAGTAAGAGCACATAATATATTTTATTTGACCCGATAAAATAAAATATATTTAAACAGTCCGAAAAATACAACTTTCGGGGCCGATTGTACACTTCGGGACAAAAAGGGTTGACCTCCCACATGAGTGGGGGCCAACCCACGATTTTTACCACTCATAGTTGAAGGTTGGTCGGCTGGTATAGGAAGGGAACATGGGAAGAGGTTTGATAGGAAGTAAATAGCATCAAAGGTACCTAGGTGGACCCCCATTTTTGCACTCATTGGATCAATGAGACAAAAGTCCATCCCCATCCCTCTCCCCCCTCCCTATCTCGGCCAAGACACAGCAACCAAGAGCAAGAAAACTCCTCATCCTCCTCCCTCCATTGTTGAAGAGAACTCATCAAAGAAGAATCACCCAAAAAGGAGCTAAAGTGCTAAAAGTGTGAAATAATTAAGGTAATGACCTTATTATAACTTCTTCTCTATTTTCCTTCTACCGTATGAGATATATATCATGTGAAGCATCCTTAAGAGGGTTCTACATGTTATAAGTATGGATTTATGGGTTGGAAGGTGGTTCTACGTCCAAGAACGGACGTAGAAGCCAAAACGACCGGTTCACCGGAAAATAACCTTTTTGAGGTTATTTGTATTAATATGGGTTTTATGATTATAAAACCTTGTTAGGCACTTGTAAAGGGTATTTCAAGTGATTTCACAAGTTGAAAAAAGTCGCCGGAGTTGTCGCCGGAGTTGACCAAGTCGCCGGAGCTTCACCGGAGTTCAACCAAGAAGGGTAGAACTTCTTAACGCTAGTTCAAGGTGAGTGGACGGCTTAATATCTTATAACTTTTGGGTTAATTATGAGATTACCTAAATAAATGTTATATGTGTTCAAAATGATGTTTAAAAGATATTTAAACATGTGATTAGCCAACATTATCAAGTTGTATGAAAAGAATTAATTGATTATGCATGAAATATGATATGAGAAATTATATAAAATGCACATTTGCTTGAAGTGTAAACGAAGCTCAAATGAGCATTATTGACTTAATTATATGATGATTAAGTTGATATGTACAAGGCTTGAATTGGCGGTCAACGACAACGTTGACCGATGGATGATGGATTAATTAATATCGGTTGATGTTAGTTAATTATACATTTATATAAATGCATGGCTTTGCATGGATAGTGATACATAAGATTTATGTATTGGATTAGTTATGAGTAACTAAGGATGATATAGACTCTATCTAGGTTGATAGGAGGTTGATCATAGGAAAACTTGGTGGAGGACCCTAGTACTTAAAAAGTACTTAACACTCAAACTTGGTGGAGGACCCTAGTACTTAAAAAGTACTTAACACTCAAACTTGGTGGAGGACCCTAGGACTTAAAGTCCTTAACACTCAAACTCGGTGGAGGACCCTAGTACTTAAAAAGTACTTAACACTCAAACTTGGTGGAGGACCCTAGGACTTAAAGTCCTTAACACTCAAACTCGGTGGAGGACCCTAGTACTTAAAAAGTACTTAACACTCAAACTTGGTGGAGGACCCTAGGACTTAAAAGTCCTTAACACTCAAACTTGGTGGAGGACCCTAGTACTTAAAAGTACTTAACACTCAAAACTTGGTGGAGGACCCTAGGACTTATGAGTCCTTAACACTCACAAACCGGTGGAGTATCCAAGGATTTTGATCCTAAAACTCATAGATTATGATATACAAATAGGGACAAGGAGGAGTTCTATACACTCATAGGTATATGGATGGGTTGGGGTTTTTAGTCAAGAATATTGACTATTACTATTTTTCCCGAATAAAATGGTGATCTACGGATCGGATATTTTCCAAGTACATATATACTAATAAGTATTTCATAACTTGGGGGAAGACTATTTACTTAAGTATCACCCTATGTTAGGGTCTTATACTTGAAACGCTAGTTATTCTATATTTAGCCTGCTACTCGCTCGGTACTTGTACTGACCCCTTCGGGGGGCCCCACCATTTTCAGGTTGAAGCTAGGGCTTGCTACCTGCACCTTTCTACGGGTGACATCAAGTCAAGGAAGACGTGGTTCGTGCTTCCTCATTTCCTTTCAAATTACTAAACATTGCTCATGGATATTTTTATTTGTTATAAACTACTTTTGGGGCTTGCATGCCCATGTTGTTGGCCGGTTGTGGCTAATGACTTACCACTGAATATTTCCGCTATTCATTGGTTTAAATGTGATGTTGTTATGTATGTTTACTACTGAGTATGGATGGATTGTTTTCTCAAACGCCTTGTGTAATTAAGTGAGGTTGACTCGCGGGTGACGTCACTCAATTATACGGCGGTTGTACACGTGCTTGGATCGCGGTCTGGGGCGTGACAATTAAGTGGTATCAGAGCCATCTCAGTTCTAAACTATATAATCAACCTCTCACAAAAGATTTTGCAAAAGAGATTTTACCGAAAACCATGAGCATTGTATTTTGACGTTTATAGGACTATTGGTGCTTAAGTTGCAAGGCCTGTAATTGTTAAGATGGTACCCTTAACAATTGGTATGGTAGTGACTTGGGCCAATACGTGTCTGTAACGTTCTTCCGTCAATTGACATTTATAGGAGTCTAATGACTCATCCATGTTTCTTTCAGAAATGGAGGGCAGGCGAATGGGGACCAGGAACAATCCGAGGGGGCAGGCGCCGATAGCATCCCAACGGGGAAGCCGAGCTGCATCTCGGGGTTCGAGAGGAGGCCGTGGAGGCCGTGGAAGCCGTGGAGGTCATCAAGCTCAAACTGTGAGTGATGGCCATGTAAGCTCGGTGTATGAAACCAACACCGAGGACTATGACTCAACCTACGTTCCAGAAACGGAGCATGAGGAGACCCCGTATGATGGGGGGGATACATACACCGATGATGACGATGAGAGTGACGCCCGGTTCGCCCAAATGGGTGAATTACTTGAGTGGTATCAAAAAGAGAAACTGAGGAGAGACCTTAGGCGCCAAGCGAGGCGTGGCTCTCGGGGAGGTTCGGGTCAAGGAAGCCGGGGAGCTTCCGTGGCCACCCCAGCGGCGTCACAAGGTGGGCGTGAAGGAGGTTTTGTTGTGAGAATCTCCAAGTACCTCAAGGAGGCTAGGGCCTTGGGGTGTAGGTCCTTTGACGGCACCGGTGACATTACCATTGCCGCCGATTGGATTAAGAAGGTGAAGGATGCATCAAGGGACATGCAAATCACACCGGACGTGAAGTTGACTGTCGCTTCACGGCTACTTGAAGGGATAGCTTCTACGTGGTGGGAGAGCGTGGAAGGGAAGTACCATGGGGAAATAACATGGGCGGACTTTGAGCTAGAGTTCTATGCTCAATACTACTCCGAGTACGAGGTGAATGTGAAACGGAGAGAGTACACTAACCTTAAACAGAAAGAGGGCGGCACAGTTAAGCAGCTGGAACAAGAGTTTAGAACCTTGGCTAGGTTCTTACCAGAGTACGCGGTTGATGAGAACCGTATGACGGAGCACTTTTGGGATGCCTTACTCTTAGACATCCGCGATCGGGCTACGTACTCGCGCCACATGACCTTTAGCGAGGTGGTGGAGCAGGGCCTTCTTGGGGAGGCCCAATGGAATGAAAGAAAAGAGAGGGACGCCGAAGAGGCGAAAAAGAGGAAATGGCATGGTTCGGGGCCGCCCGAGCAGGCACGGAGGGATAAACACGGCGGAGGTGGGGGTTCGTTCAAAACACCGGCACCACCGGCAAAGAAGAACAGGGATGCTCGGTGGCATGCATCCTCCTCCCAAAAGACGGGACCCCCTAGGTGTGCTAATTGTTCGAAAAATCACTTTGGGAAATGCAACGCACCCCCGAGGTGTTATCAATGTGGGAACACGGGCCACATGAAGGGCAATTGCCCACAACTAGGGGGAGGAGGAGCTCCGGGATCCGGAGGAGGAACCACGACGGGAAGGAACCGTGCGGGGCCGTCAAACGGCGGCACGGGAAGAGGCGGCGCATCCACAAGCCATGCCGCATCCGTCAACCAAGGTGGGACCCAAGCCCGAGTGTACTCGATGACCGAGGCGGATGCGAGAGCAAACCCGGACTCCGTTGCAGGTAATACACGTATTCCCATGTATTTCTAGGCTTACTTTGATCATATACATCGTTGGGAGTGAGTGCGGGCCACCCCGGGGTTGAACCGGGGGAATTTCGGACAACTTTGGCCTGCTAGGACCCAGGCACGATCGTGCCTAAGGCAGGCACGATCGTGTCTACAGGCCAGTAGCTATCTGCGGTTTTTCCCAACCCAGGCACGATCGTGCCCGAGGCAGGCACGATCGTGTCTACGGGTCAGTGGCGATCCGCGTTTTTCCAGCCCAGACACGATCGTGCCTAAGGCACGCACGATCGTGTCTACGGGTCAGTGGCGATCCGCGTTTTTTCCAGCCCAGACACGATCGTGCCTAAGGCACGCACGATCGTGTCTACGGGTCAGTGGCGATCCGCGTTTTTCCAGCCCAGACACGATCGTGCCTAAGGCACGCACGATCGTGTCTGCAGTGCAGTAGCTCCCTGGCTTCCTCCCGAGCCAGGCACGATCGTGCCTACCCCAGGCACGCCGTGCCTGGCACCCAGAATGCCAAAAACCGAGTTTTTCGCACCTTTTCGCGACGTTAAGACCTTTTCTTGATCAGTAAGGTGGGTGTGAACATTGTAACCTTCTTTAAATGAGTAAGGAGGGTAGGGAAGATGTCTTACATGGTTCATGAATGTAGGGACATTAAAGATCAATGGTAGGTGTGCGAGGATCCTCATCGATACCGGGGCACAACGCTCATTTGTGAGTGAGGCGTTCGCCGGGGGCCTGGACGTGCCATTGACACCTATGACGCAAACGTTGCTAGTCTCCACACCGTTAGGGGACGATGTGGAGAGAAATCATTACTATCCATCATGTGAGGTGGAAGTGACGGGTCAACCTTTGACTTGTGATTTCGTACCTCTAAGCATGTTGGAGTTCGATGCAATCCTAGGAATGGATTGGCTTGAGAAGCACCATGCTCGAGTAGATTGCTACACCAAGGTGTTGGAGCTCGAGGATGAGCAAGGAAACATGCTACGTTTTGAAGGAGATCGGGGGAAATCTAATGCTTGTATCATATCCGTGATGAGAGCACGAAAGATGATGAGGAAGGGATGCCACGCATACCTTGCTTACGTGGTAGATGATACGAAGAAAGAAGTCGACATCAAGGATGTTCGAGTCGTGTGCAAGTACCCGGACGTCTTTCCCAAGGACCTACCGGGGCTTCCACCCGATAGAGAGATTGAATTTGTAATCGAAGTGGAGCCGGGAACCAAACCCATCTCGATTCCTCCTTATCGAATGGCACCGGCCGAACTTCAAGAGTTGAAGGTCCAACTACAAGAACTATTGGACAACGGGTTCATCAGACCCAGTCATTCACCGTGGGGAGCACCTGTACTATTCGTAAAGAAGAAAGATGGTACACTAAGAATGTGTATCGACTACCGACAGTTGAACAAGGCCACCATCAAGAACAGGTATCCCTTACCGAGGATTGATGACTTGTTCGATCAACTTCGAGGAGCAATAGTGTTCTCGAAGATTGACTTGAGGTCGGGGTATCATCAGTTGAAGATCAAGGAGAGTGACATACCCAAGAGTGCATTTCGCACTAGATATGGTCATTATGAATTCCTTGTGATGTCGTTTGGTTTAACCAACGCACCGGCGGCATTCATGGACTTGATGAACCGTGTGTTTAGTGAATACTTAGACCAATTTGTGATAGTATTCATTGACGACATCTTGATATACTCCAAGAGCGAGGAAGAGCACGAACACCATTTGAGGCTTGTACTGGATCGGCTAAGGGAAAAGCAACTCTTTGCCAAGTTCTCCAAATGCGAATTTTGGCTCAAAGAGATTGGTTTCCTCGGTCATGTCATATCCGGTTCAGGTGTTGCTGTGGATAACGCCAAGATAAAAGCGATCATGGATTGGGAGAGACCCAGGAATGCGAAGGAGATACGTAGTTTCCTTGGCTTAGCGGGATACTATCGTAAATTTGTGGAAAAATTCTCCGTATTGGCGTCCCCATTAACGAAGCTCACAAAGAAAGGGGCCAAGTTCATATGGGACGACAAATGTGAGAAGGGGTTCCTTGAATTGAAGAAACGACTTACCGAAGCACCAGTCCTTGCCCTACCCATACAGGGGATAGGGTATGACATTTATAGCGACGCTAGCATCCAAGGGCTTGGATGTGTACTGATGCAAAACGGTAAGGTGATTGCCTATGCTTCTAGGCAATTGAGGAAACACGAGGTGAACTACCCTACTCACGATCTAGAGTTGGGGGCGGTAGTGTTTGCATTGAAGATTTGGAGGCATTATCTCTACGGGGAGACGTGTCACATTTATACTGATCATAAGAGCCTGAAGTATGTATTCACTCAGAAAGAGTTGAATATGAGGCAGAGGAGATGGATGGAGTTGATCAAGGACTATGACTTGATCATCGACTATCATCCCGGAAAGGCCAATGTAGTGGCCGACGCACTAAGCAGGAAGAGTACGTCGGGGACGCTACTCATATGTCTACAGGCATTGAGGGCACACATGGAGGTATCCACGAGCGGGGCGCTCATTGCTAGGTTTGAGGTCAGACCTACATTGCTGGGTGAGATCAGTAGATGTCAGGCCATTGACGAGGAGTGTCAGAAGATTCGTGAACGAATCATTGAGGGGCCTGTTGAGAACTTTCGGGTACGTGACGATGGTCTATTATTGTTTAAGGACCGTGTGTGCATACCAAAGAATGAAGACCTCCAGAAGTCTATACTCGAGGAGGCTCATTCTTCAGCTTATGCTATGCATCCAGGAGGTACTAAGATGTACCGGGACCTGAAGGAAAGTTACTGGTGGTCGGGTATGAAGAGAGACATCGCCGAGTATGTGAGTCGATGCCTTACTTGCCAGCAAGTTAAGGCAGAACATCAGCACCCGGCAGGGCTTTTGCAGCCACTCACCATCCCAGAGTGGAAGTGGGAGCACGTGACCATGGACTTCGTGGTGGGACTACCACGAACAGTGAACAACTATGATGCAGTTTGGGTAGTAGTTGATAGGCTCACCAAGAGTGCACACTTTTTGCCTGTCAACATTTCTTATCCTCTTGAAAGATTAGCCAAGCTATACACGGAGGAGATTGTGAGATTACATGGAGTCCCCATATCCATTGTCTCGGATAGGGATCCACGATTCACATCCCGATTTTGGCCAAAGTTTCAAGCATCTTTGGGGACTAAACTGAAGTTTAGCACAGCTTTTCACCCACAGACGGATGGACAGTCCGAGCGGGTGATACAGATTTTGGAAGACATGCTTAGGGCATGTGCGTTGGAGTTCCAAGGAAGTTGGGACAAGCATTTGGCCCTAGTGGAGTTTGCCTATAACAACAGTTATCAGGCAAGTATCGGCATGCCCCCATATGAGGCATTGTATGGGAGGAAGTGCAGAACACCGTTGTGTTGGGACGAGGTTGGCGAGGCCAAACTCGAAGGGATAGAGCTGGTTGAGATCACCAAGGCCAAGGTGAGGATCATTCGGGATAGACTGAAGGCCGCTCAGGACTGACAGAAGAGTTATGCTGATAAACGGCGGAGACCGTTGGAGTTCGAAGTCGGTGATGAGGTCTTCCTAAGGATTTCTCCTTGGAAGGGCATCATCCGATTCGTATCGAGGGGGAAGCTTAACCCCCGATACATAGGTCCGTTTGAGATCCTTGAAAGGATCGGGGCCGTGGCTTACCGTCTCAAGTTGACGCCTGAACTTGAGAAGATACATGACGTGTTTCATGTATCAATGCTCAAGAAGTACATACGAGACCCATCTCATATTCTTGAGAAACCACCGGTGGAGATCCGTGAGGACTTGCAATATGCGGTGGAACCAGTGAAGATTGTTGGTCAACAAGTGAAGAAACTTAGGAACAAGGAGATTCCTATGGTGAAGGTTCTTTGGAGGAGTGATCGAGTCGAAGAGGAAACTTGGGAGACCGAGGTCTCAATGAGGGAGCAATACCCATTCCTTTTCGATTAGACACGTGGATTTCGGGGACGAAATCCCAAATAAGGGGGGGTGAACTTGTAACACCGTCCCCAAATATATTTACTTTTGTGTAAATAATGTATTGAACCTTATTAAAGGATTAATGAATTTATGAAGTTGTAAATTTTTTATTATTTTTTTCGCGTGGATAGTAAATTGCACGTGGGACCCACACCGGGAGCGGGGGCCGCCCGACACTCCCGAGACCACATATTTTATTCATCTTGGTCAAGATAATATTTATATAGTGGTGGATATTTTATTTGGGTCGTGGAAAGGCGCAGGGTTGACCGATCGGGAAAAGAGGCCCAATTACTGGTACCGACAATTTAACAGATAACAGCCCGAAAATAAATTTCGGAGGCTTATAAATTAAAGTTGGGGAATGTACATTCATTATACATGTCATAATGAGTAAGAGCACATAATATATTTTATTTGACCCGATAAAATAAAATATATTTAAACAGTCCGAAAAATACAACTTTCGGGGCCGATTGTACACTTCGGGACAAAAAGGGTTGACCTCCCACATGAGTGGGGGCCAACCCACGATTTTTACCACTCATAGTTGAAGGTTGGTCGGCTGGTATAGGAAGGGAACATGGGAAGAGGTTTGATAGGAAGTAAATAGCATCAAAGGTACCTAGGTGGACCCCCATTTTTGCACTCATTGGATCAATGAGACAAAAGTCCATCCCCATCCCTCTCCCCCCCTCCCTATCTCGGCCAAGACACAGCAACCAAGAGCAAGAAAACTCCTCATCCTCCTCCCTCCATTGTTGAAGAGAACTCATCAAAGAAGAATCACCCAAAAAGGAGCTAAAGTGCTAAAAGTGTGAAATAATTAAGGTAATGACCTTATTATAACTTCTTCTCTATTTTCCTTCTACCGTATGAGATATATATCATGTGAAGCATCCTTAAGAGGGTTCTACATGTTATAAGTATGGATTTATGGGTTGGAAGGTGGTTCTACGTCCAAGAACGGACGTAGAAGCCAAAACGACCGGTTCACCGGAAAATAACCTTTTTGAGGTTATTTGTATTAATATGGGTTTTATGATTATAAAACCTTGTTAGGCACTTGTAAAGGGTATTTCAAGTGATTTCACAAGTTGGAAAAAGTCGCCGGAGTTGTCGCCGGAGTTGACCAAGTCGCCGGAGCTTCACCGGAGTTCAACCAAGAAGGGTAGAACTTCTTAACGCTAGTTCAAGGTGAGTGGACGGCTTAATATCTTATAACTTTTGGGTTAATTATGAGATTACCTAAATAAATGTTATATGTGTTCAAAATGATGTTTAAAAGATATTTAAACATGTGATTAGCCAACATTATCAAGTTGTATGAAAAGAATTAATTGATTATGCATGAAATATGATATGAGAAATTATATAAAATGCACATTTGCTTGAAGTGTAAACGAAGCTCAAATGAGCATTATTGACTTAATTATATGATGATTAAGTTGATATGTACAAGGCTTGAATTGGCGGTCAACGACAACGTTGACCGATGGATGATGGATTAATTAATATCGGTTGATGTTAGTTAATTATACATTTATATAAATGCATGGCTTTGCATGGATAGTGATACATAAGATTTATGTATTGGATTAGTTATGAGTAACTAAGGATGATATAGACTCTATCTAGGTTGATAGGAGGTTGATCATAGGAAAACTTGGTGGAGGACCCTAGTACTTAAAAAGTACTTAACACTCAAACTTGGTGGAGGACCCTAGTACTTAAAAAGTACTTAACACTCAAACTTGGTGGAGGACCCTAGGACTTAAAGTCCTTAACACTCAAACTCGGTGGAGGACCCTAGTACTTAAAAAGTACTTAACACTCAAACTTGGTGGAGGACCCTAGGACTTAAAGTCCTTAACACTCAAACTCGGTGGAGGACCCTAGTACTTAAAAAGTACTTAACACTCAAACTTGGTGGAGGACCCTAGGACTTAAAAGTCCTTAACACTCAAACTTGGTGGAGGACCCTAGTACTTAAAAGTACTTAACACTCAAAACTTGGTGGAGGACCCTAGGACTTATGAGTCCTTAACACTCACAAACCGGTGGAGTATCCAAGGATTTTGATCCTAAAACTCATAGATTATGATATACAAATAGGGACAAGGAGGAGTTCTATACACTCATAGGTATATGGATGGGTTGGGGTTTTTAGTCAAGAATATTGACTATTACTATTTTTCCTGAATAAAATGGTGATCTACGGATCGGATATTTTCCAAGTACATATATACTAATAAGTATTTCATAACTTGGGGGAAGACTATTTACTTAAGTATCACCCTATGTTAGGGTCTTATACTTGAAACGCTAGTTATTCTATATTTAGCCTGCTACTCGCTCGGTACTTGTACTGACCCCTTCGGGGGGCCCCACCATTTTCAGGTTGAAGCTAGGGCTTGCTACCTGCACCTTTCTACGGGTGACATCAAGTCAAGGAAGACGTGGTTCGTGCTTCCTCATTTCCTTTCAAATTACTAAACATTGCTCATGGATATTTTTATTTGTTATAAACTACTTTTGGGGCTTGCATGCCCATGTTGTTGGCCGGTTGTGGCTAATGACTTACCACTGAATATTTCCGCTATTCATTGGTTTAAATGTGATGTTGTTATGTATGTTTACTACTGAGTATGGATGGATTGTTTTCTCAAACGCCTTGTGTAATTAAGTGAGGTTGACTCGCGGGTGACGTCACTCAATTATACGGCGGTTGTACACGTGCTTGGATCGCGGTCTGGGGCGTGACATTGATAGCTTCCGTTGGGTACCAACTTTAAAATTATATTTGACCTATAGTTGACCGAGGGTTATCACGACTAAGGTCGGTAATGTAATTGTTAAGTTTAAATGTCTCGATTAGTAATTCGAGTTCTGGCGGGACCCGACACTAGTTGTATGAGCATGACTTGGACCCGGAGCGGTCCATTCATGGTTTGGGTTAGACGGGAAGCCTTGATAAAGGTTAGCCCTAAGTGGATTTGAGTATGACGATACAAGCTATTTTGCTAAAGAACTTGCACGGGAAGATAAGGTAACAAGGGCAAGTATAGTCCTTGAGGTGTGTTTAACCTCAAGTAAAGTACACATAGGTAACAAGGGCAAGTGTAGTCCTTGAGGTGTGTTTAACCTCCAGTAAAGTACACATAGGTAACAAGGACAAGTGTAATCCTTGAAGTGTGTTTAACCTCTAGTAATGTACACATAGGTAACAAGGGCAAGTGTAGTCCTTGAGGTGTGTTTAACCTCCAGTAAATTACACATAGGTAACTAGGGCAAATGCAGTCCTTGACGTGAGTTAACCTCCATCAAATTGCATATACGTAACAAGGGCAAATGTAGTCCTTGCGGTGTGTTTAACCTCCATCAAATTGCATATAGGTAACAAGGGCAAATGCAGTCCTTGAGGTGTGTTAACCTCCATCAAAGTGCATATAGGTAACAAGGGCAAGTGTAGTCTTTGAGGTGTGTTCAACCTCCATCAAATTACACATATAGGTAACAAGGGCCCGTGTAGTCCTTGAGGTGTGTTAACCTCCAGTAACTTACACATAGGATGAGGGTGTATGCGTACTCCTCAAGGCGGGGTTTGTCACGCCCCAGACCGCAATCCAAACGCGTGTACAACCGCCGTATAATCAAGTGACATTACCCGCGAGTCCACCTCACTTAATTACACAAGGCGTTCGAGAAGAATAATCCATCCATACTCAGTAGTAAACATACATAACAACATCTCATTTAAACCAATGAATAGCGGAAATATTCAACGGTAAGTCATAAGCCACAACCGGCCAACAACAAGGGCATGCAAGCCTAAAAAATAGTTTATAGTAGAACAAATATCCATGAGCAAGTGTTCGGTAGTTTGAAAGAAAATAAGGAAGCACGAACCACGTCTTCCTGATTTGATATCACCCGTAAGAAGGTGCAAGTAGCAAGTCCTAGCTTCAACCTGAAAATGGTGGGCCCCCCCGAAGGGGTCAGTACAAGTACCGAGCGAGTAGCAGGCTAAATATAGAATAACTAGCGTTTCAAGTATAAGACCCAAACATAGGGTGATACTTAAATAAATAGTCTTTCCCCCAAGTTATGAAATACTTATTAGTATATATATACTTGGAAAATATTCGACCCGTAGATCACTGTTTTATTTGGGAAAAATAGTAATAGTCAATATTCTTGACTAAAAACCCCAACCCACCCATATACCTATGAGTGTATAGGACTCCTCCTTGTCCCTATTTCAATATCATAATCTATGAGTTTTGAGGATCATAATCCTTGGGTACTCCACCAGTTTGTGAGTGTTAAGGACTCATAAGTCCTAGGGTCCTCCACCAAGTTTTGAGTGTTAAGTACTTTTAAGTACTAGGGTCCTCCACCAAGTTTGAGTATTAAGGACTTTTAAGTCCTAGGGTCCTCCACCAAGTTTTGAGTGTTAAGTACTTTTAAGTACTAGGGTCCTCCACCAAGTTTTGAGTGTTAAGTACTTTTAAGTACTAGGGTCCTCCACCAAGTTTTGAGTGTTAAGTACTTTTAAGTACTAGGGTCCTCCACCAAGTTTTGAGTGTTAAGTACTTTTAAGTACTAGGGTCCTCCACCAAGTTTTCCTATGATCAACCTCCTATCAACCTAGATAGAGTCTATATCATACTTAGTCATTCATAACTAGTTCAATACATAAAACTTATGTATCACAATTCATGCAAAGTCATGCAATTATATAAATGTACAATTAACTAATATCAACCGATATTAATTAATCCATTATCCATCGGTCAACGTTGTCGTTGACCGCCATTCAAGCCTTGTACATATCGACTTAATCATCATATAATTAAGTTAATAATAATCCTTTGTGCTTCTTTCACATTCCCAACAAATATGCATTTCATATTATTTCTCATATCATATTTCATGTATAAACAATTAGTTCCTTTCATACAAACTTAACCCTATTGGCTAATCACATGTTTAAATATCTTTTAAACATCATTATGAACTCATATAACATTTATTTAGGTAATCTTATAATTAACCCAAAAGTTATAAGATATTAAGCCGTCCACTCACCTTGAACTAGCGTTATGAAGTTCTACCCTTCTTGGTTGAACTCCGGTGAAACTCCGGCGACTTTTGGTCAACTCCGGCGACAACTCCGGCGATTTTTCCAACTTTGTGAAATCACTTGAAATACCCTCTACAAGTGCCTAACAAGGTTTTATAACCATAAAACCCATATTAATACAAATAACCTCTAAAAGGTTATTTTCCGGTGAACCGGTCGTTTTGGCTCCTAAGTCCGTTCTTGGACGTAGAACCACCTTTCAACCCATAAATCCATACTTATAACATGTAGAACCCTCTTAAGGATTCTTCACATGATATATATCTCATATGGTAGAAGAAAAATAAAGAAGAAGTTATAATAAGGTCATTACCTTAATTATTTCACACTTTTAGCACTTTAGCTCCTTTTTTGGGTGATTCTTCCTTGATGAGCTCTCTTCAACAATGGAAGAAAGAGGCTGGGAATCACTCTTGCTCTTGCTGGAAGGAGGCTGGCCGAAATATTGGGAAGAGAGGAGGATAGGGGTTGTCCTTTGTCTCATTGACCAATGAGTATACATGGGGGTCCACTTCTTTTGTTTGATGCCTTTTATTTCACTTCATACACACCTCTACCATTCCTCCCTATCACTCCAGCCGGCCAAGCCCTCAATTTGAGTGGCAAAAAAAGTGGGTTGGCCCCCACTCATGTGGGAGGTCAACCCCTTTTGTCCCGAAGTGTACGATCGATCCCGAAAGTTGTATTTTTTTGGACTGTTTTAAATATATTTTATTTTATCGGGTCAAATAAAATATATTATGTGCTCTTACTCATTATGACATGTATAATGAATATACATTCCACAACTTTAATTTATAAGCCTCCGAACTTCAGTTCGGGCTGTTATCTGTTAAATTACCAGTACCGGTAATTTGGGCTTCTTTTGACCAATCGGTCAACTCCGGGCCTTTCCATGGCCCAAATGAAATATCCACCACTATATATTTATTATCTAGACCAAGATGAATAAAATATATGGTCTCGGGAATGTCGGGCGGCCCCCGCTCCCGGTGTGGGTCCCACGTGCAATTTACTATTCACGCGAAAGAATTAATAAAAATTGACAACTTCGTAAATTCATAAATCATTCCATAAGGTTTATTACATCATTTACGTGAAAGCAAATACATTTGGGGACGGTGTTACAAGTTCCCCCCCCCCCTTATTTGGGATTTCGTCCCCGAAATCCGTGTGTCTAATCGAAAAGAAACGGGTATTGCTCCCTCATTGAGACCTCGGTCTCCCATGTTTCTTCTTCGACTCGATCACTCCTCCAAAGAACCTTTACCATAGGAATCTCCTTATTCCTAAGTTTCTTCACTTGTTGACCTACTATCTTCATCGGCTCTACCGCATATTGCAAATCCTCACGGATCTCTACCGGTGGTTTCTTAAGAATATGAGATGGGTCCCGTATGTACTTCTTGAGCATCGATACATGAAACACGTCATGTATCTTCTCAAGTTCTGGTGTTAACTTGAGACGATAAGCCACGGCCCCAATCCTTTCAAGGATTTCAAATGGACCAATGTATCGGGGGTTAAGCTTTCCCCTCGATACAAATCGAATGATGCCCTTCCAAGGAGAAATCCTTAGGAAGACCTCATCACCGACTTCGAACTCCAACGGTCTCCGCCGTTTATCGACATAACTCTTCTGTCGGTCCTGAGCAGCCTTCAATCTATCCCGAATGATCCTTACCTTGGCCTTGGTGATCTCAACCAGCTCTATCCCTTCGAGTTTGGCCTCGCCAACCTCGTCCCAACACAACGGTGTTCTGCATTTCCTCCCATACAATGCCTCATATGGAGGCATGCCGATACTTGCTTGATAACTGTTGTTATAAGCAAACTCCACTAGAGCCAAATGCTTGTCCCAACTTCCTTGGAACTCCAAAGCACATGCCCTAAGCATATCTTCCAAAATCTGTATCACCCGCTCGGACTGTCCATCCGTCTGTGGGTGAAAAGCTGTGCTAAACTTCAGTTTAGTTCCTAAAGATGCCTGAAACTTTGGCCAAAATCGGGATGTGAATCGTGGATCCCTATCCGAGACAATGAATATTGGGACTCCATGTAATCTCACAATCTCCTCCGTGTATAGCTTGGCCAATCTTTCAAGAGGATAAGTAATGTTGATAGGCAAAAAGTGTGCACTCTTGGTGAGCCTATCAACCACTACCCAAACTGCATCATAGTTGTTCACCGTTCGTGGTAGCCCCACCACGAAGTCCATGGTCACGTGCTCCCACTTCCACTCTGGGATGGTGAGTGGTTGCAAAAGCCCTGCCGGGTGCTGGTGTTCTGCCTTAACTTGCTGGCAAGTAAGGCATCGACTCACATACTCAGCGATGTCTCTCTTCATACCTGACCACCAGTAACTTTCCTTCAAATCTCGGTACATCTTAGTACCTCCTGGATGCATAGCATAAGCTGAAGAATGAGCCTCCTCAAGTATAGATTTCTGGAGTTCCTCATTCCTTGGTATGCACACACGATCCTTAAACAATAAAAGACCGTCATCACGTACCCGAAAATTCTCAACGGGTCCTTCAAGGATCCTTTCACGGATCTTCTGACATTCCTCATCAATGGCCTGACTTCGACTAATCTCGCCCAATAGGGTGGGCCTAACCTCAAATTGAGCAATGAGAGCCCCGCACGTGGACACCTCCACGCGTGCCCTTAATGCCTGCAGACAAGTAAGTAACGTCCCTGACGTACTCTTCCTGCTCAGTGCGTCGGCCACTACATTGGCCTTTCCGGGATGATAGTCGATGATCAAGTCATAGTCCTTGATCAACTCCATCCATCTCCTCTGTCTCATATTCAACTCTTTCTGAGTGAATACATACTTCAAGCTCTTATGATCAGTGTAAATGTGACACGTCTCCCCGTAGAGATAATGCCTCCAAATCTTCAATGCAAACACAACCGCCCCCAGCTCTAGATCGTGGGTAGGGTAGTTCACCCCGTGTTTCCTCAATTGCCTAGAAGCATAGGCAATCACTTTACCGTTTTGCATTAGTACACATCCAAGCCCTTGGATGCTAGCATCGCTGTAGATGTCATACCCTATCCCCTGTATGGGTAGGGCAAGGACTGGTGCTTCGGTAAGTCGTTTCTTCAATTCAAGGAACCCCTTCTCACACTTGTCGTCCCATATGAACTTGGCCCCCTTCTTTGTGAGCTTCGTTAATGGAGACGCCAATACGGAGAATTTTTCAACAAATTTACGATAGTACCCCGCTAAGCCAAGGAAACTACGTATCTCCTTCACATTCCTGAGTCTCTCCCAGTCCATGATAGCTTTTATCTTGGCGTTATCCACAGCAACGCCCGAACCGGATATGACATGACCGAGGAAACCAATCTCTTTGAGCCAAAATTCGCATTTAGAGAACTTGGCGAAGAGTTGCTTTTCCTTTAGCCGATCAAGTACAAGCGTCAAATGATGTTCGTGCTCTTCCTCGCTCTTGGAGTATATCAAAATGTCATCAATGAATACTATCACAAATTGATCTAAGTATTCACTAAATACACGGTTCATCAAGTCCATGAATGCCGCCGGTGCGTTGGTTAAACCAAATGACATCACAAGAAACTCGTAGTGACCGTATCTAGTGCGAAACGCACTTTTAGGTATGTCACTCTCCTTGATCTTCAACTGATGATACCCCGACCTCAAATCAATCTTCGAAAATACTATTGCCCCTCGAAGTTGGTCAAACAAGTCATCAATCCTCGGTAAAGGATACCTGTTCTTGATTGTGACCTTGTTCAACTGTCGGTAGTCGATACACATTCTTAGTGTACCGTCCTTTTTCTTCACGAAGAGTACGGGTGCTCGCCATGGTGAATGACTGGGTCTGATGAACCCGTTGTCCAGTAATTCTTGTAGTTGGACCTTCAACTCTTGGAGTTCGGCCGGCGCCATTCGATAAGGAGGAATCGAAATGGGTTTGGTTCCCGGCTCCACTTCAATTACAAACTCTATCTCTCTATCGGGTGGAAGCCCCGGTAGGTCTTTGGGAAAGACATCCGGGTATTTGCACACGACCCGCACATCTTTGATGTCGACTTCCTTCTTGGTATCGTCCACCACGTAGGCAAGGTATGCGTGGCATCCCTTCCTCATCATCTTCCGTGCTCTCATCACGGATATGATACAAGCATTAGATTTTCCCCGATCTCCTTCGAAACATAGCGTGTTTCCTTGATCATCCTCGAGCTCCAACACCTTGGTGTAGCAATCTACTCGAGCATGGTGCTTCTCAAGCCAATCCATTCCTAGGATTGCATCGAACTCCAACATGCTTAGAGGTACGAAATCACAAGTCAAGGGTTGACCCGTCACTTCCACCTCACATGATGGATAGTAATGATTTCTCTCCACGTCGTCTCCTAACGGTGTGGAGACTATCAATGTTTGCGTCATGAAAACTATGATAGCAAGGACGAATAGTCCTCGAGGTAGGTGAATCTCGAAGTAATGATTTTAAATGATTAAACGTGTTTGATCGGGAACGAGTTCCCGATAGGATATATTCCTTTGTCTATGAATTGATTAAAACCACGTCCGTGATATGGGAATCCGAAGGGCCCCACAGTAATTATATTTTGACATCGGGTGAGTTAGCCTGCGGGTGACTCCACTCAAGGGTAAGACATGGGAAGGGTGTATTTAATGAGGTTGTTATGCCTAAATGATTTGAAAGACAAATGGGCCCACGGGCCGGATATTTTACTCATATGTATATATGTATACATTTTGTTTTGAAAAGGGGTAACTAAGAGTTATGCCCATAATTATACTATCACCCTATTTTGAGGGTCTCACGTGAGAAACGTTAGTTACATTACATACAGTTTGCCCTCGCCAATACTTTTCTGTAGTACTGATCCCTCGAGGAAACCACCCTTTTAGGTTGAAGCTAGAGCTTACTTCTTGCACCCGTTGTTCGGGAGATCGATGGAGAGAAGATGTGGTTCGTGCTTCCTCTGGTTCTATTTCTAAATAATTAAATAATGCTCATGGAACTATTTTCACTTATAAATTAATGGAGCCTGCGAGCTCTTGTTTTACCCTTGTGTGGGTTCTTATTAAACACTTGTATTTTGCTATGTGTTTGATTGTATGTTGATGTTGTTATGTATGTTTACTAATTGGTTTTGACATATGTATCTATCGGACGTCTTGTATAATTCGGTGAGGATGAACTGCAGTTATTCTTATTGGGTTGTACGACGGTTGTCCACGTTGCACAGGCGCGGTCTGGGGCGTGACAGGAACCATCTACGACATGTGTGTCATTAGTTAAAGAGAGCATAAAAGACTGTGGCATTGTGGTTTCCTAAAAGTGCCATTCATGTTCCAAGAGAATGTCTTGCAATCTTAGCAATAAGATAAGGTACGCAGTAGGGCAAACATGGATTGCGGAAGTGAACTCACTATAATCAAATCTGATGCCATCAAAGATGTTAATGACAAATCCTCCTCAAGAAGAGGATTATGATCCAGCTTAAATGCCTCAGACATAGCATACATCTGGGTGAGGTGATCAGCAATCAAGTGATATCCTTTTGTGGTGTAAGGCAAGATGGTTTTTAGATAAATAAATGTTGTGACTGAGGGATGTGATGGATTATGTGAGAGCAAGTTATTCCTAAATGATGAAAACGGTTAGCAACACAAGAGGGGGGGTGAATTGTGTGTGTGTGGAACCGTGGCAGTTTTTCGCCGAGTTCTAGTGTGGGATAAACGAAATTGCGAAATAGTAAAGTGCACAAGAATTTAACGAGGAAAAATCCCTTGGCTCAAAGGGATTAAAAAACCTCGACCTCCCTCGGAGGAATTTTAAACAACTTCACTAAACAAGCCTTTGAAAGAGTTACAAGAGTGATTCTCCTAATCTACCCTTGAGCCTCCCCAACTCTATCCTCTCTAGGAAGAGTTATGCATCTCTACCTTGCGGGTAGAGAGCCTCTCAGCTTTATCACAAAGCTCTCACACACACTTAACCCGAGGCAGCTACTCTAGCCAATTAAGCCTCAATATTCTAAGTACAATATGAAGGGGAAAAGAAAAACTCTATCTAGAACTCCGTGTAGGCAGTTTCAGGCACTATGGACTTGATCTTTTCTCTTGAGTGATCATTCCTTTTTAATCTCTTTCTGCTCGAGTACACTACAATGTACTACCATCTTGTGTATATATATAGCTCTCCTTTTGATAAACGTTGGCTCCTTTCCTTGCTATGCTGAATCTTGAATTCCTTTCCTTATTTATCACTTATCATTTTTGGAGCTAAAAACATTCGTTAGTCATAATCAAAAGACTTCAAGCATTTTTGAATTATCGAGCACGCTTATTATGGAGAGTAACTTTTTCAGCAACCTAAAGGATGGTATCAATTTACTTGCCTTTTGTGAGATTAATCGGGTCATATTTAGACACCACTATTCAAAATATCTAATCAAATGATTAATTACTAAAGGCTGATTATGGTAAGCAATTTGGCCATGATTGGTCAACCCACATGCTTAGGCAATCCACCGAAAATATCCCATTTGATATAATTAGTAAGAAAACCCTTTTATATGTCCATATAACATGATCTGATCAACTAATGTAAAGGTGGCAAGAATATTCGAGTATTTTATCAAAGGAAACTTTCCTTTAACTAAGGATCACTACTTTTCCAAACCCAAGAAAAGACTACGGTCACAGACCCTTTATGACCAAGGATTCTTCCCATAAAAACTTAATTAATAAAAGGTTAATTTATAAAGGACAATATATTTATGCAAGCTGAAACCGTAAGCTCAGAACGCATACGAGTTCCATCTGTAGTTCAGTTAAGAACTCGTATTAGTACACCTGCATGGTTAGAGAAATAATAGTTCTATCCTTTGCTCATTATGAACCTGGAGCGGTTCTCTTCCTATATGGTTAGTCATCAACAAAACCATATATTCAACAAATTCCCCCTTTTTGTTGATGACAAACCATAGGTGCTTTTCCTGCAAAATTACTCATGGCAGCATATCAAGTAGCGAAGTAAATCATAGCAGCATATCCAGCATAATCAAGTCTTATAGTAGCAAAAGAAAGGCACCTGATTATTTCCCCCTTTTGGCATCAACCAAAAGGAAACAGGAACAATCAAAACAGTGCCATAAGTGAAGCAGCAGTGAAATACCCATTAGTGTTTACTTCCTAGCCCACATCATTGTTTTAAAAAGTGTTTTTGAATTAGGTGTCTTGGTCTTCCTCATCATCCGAGGAGGGAATAATGGTACGATGAACTATGCCGGGTTCCTCCAATCTTGACATGACCTGCTGCTTGAAGTTTTGGAATTCCGTTGTCAGACCATCCACTTTGCCAGCAAGTGAAGATACTGAGGCAGCGACATGTTCTTTGAAAGATTGGGCTATAGAATCCAAGTGATCCTTGATCAGAGGGACAATTTGCATAGGATCATAGGATGGACCAGGAGCAGGTTTAGCTTTGGATGGTTTAGTTTCAGAAGTGGTGGCTGAAGACTCTTTGGGAACTAGCTTGACCAACTTGGAATTTTGGATTTTTATACCTAGAGTTTGTAAAGCTTTCAAGTCCAGGGGTTTGTTAACACACACAGGGGCAACTTCAGTGAGATTTATGTTCTTTGCTTGAAACAAGAGGGTGAATAGAGGGCCAAAGGGTATCCCAACTTTCCTAGAAGAGAAACTAATGACGAAACTAAGATGAGAAAGTATGAGACCGGGTAGGTTTATAGGGATCTTGTTGGCAAGCAGAAACATGTAGGCCAGTTCCACTTGTGATGGTGAACTGCGCCCCTCTAGTCTAGGTACGAGATTGTGATGTACGAAGTAGAACAGGAGTTTTGGAATGGGGGACAAGCTAGCAACATGTAATGGAGACCCATCATTGGACCCGAAATAACTAAGTGCTTCTTCATGAGTAACATCTGTTAAAGGCCATTCAGTTTTGTGATACGAATTTGTCCCAGAACAGGGAACATTCCACAGCGAGCTCAAATCGTCAGTGTCACATAACAACTTTACACCATTGATTCTTGAGACCATGACATTGTCTTTAATAATTAAATTAGCTAAGAAGTCGGACATGTGTTCAGGGTAGACAGGAAGACATGACTTAGAGTCAAACAGATTGTTCCACTTTTGGAAGGAGATTAGGTCAATGAAATCAGAGGACAGATTGGAGAAGGTTTCAAAAGGTATCGTTAGTACCTTGATGTGTTTCCTTGTGAGGAAATCTGCCTTGAATTTCGCAGCGTCTGCCTCCGCCACTTTACCCAATTTGGGGTACACCTTGACGGGCTTATCGGAGGGAATGATTCCCATGGTGATAGCTTTGGTGCGAGGGACCTTCCGTGGGAGAACCTTCCCGTCTCGAGTTAGTGGCTTCCTTTTTGCTTTGAGTAGTGTGGAGGGAGTAGGCGGTGGAGATGATTTTGCCTCCGATTCATGTTCCCCCTGAGATGATACAGGGGAGGGAGAACCTTCTTGCATGTTGACCTCCTGACTCTTCGTGGCCATTGCGGTGGAGGATGAGGAATGTTCAAGGTCAATTTGTGCCGGAGTGGCGGAGGATGGTGGTTTCCGGGTGGTTTGGTTTCGGCCAGAACGACGAAGTGGTTTCGCACGCCCCCTTGTTTTAACCATTGTTTTTTAGGATGGAAAGAAATCTTTAAGTAGTAAAATAAGAAGAAAAAAAAAGGAAGTCAGAGAGATGGGCGGCCGAATGGTTTGGGAAAAGAGAAAATTCTGGAAGATGCCTTTTCTTGGAAAGAGATGATCATTATGACAAGTAATTATTAGTTTTTAAAAAAATCGGCCCCCATAAATTTCAAATTTGAATCCACGAGATTTACTAAACAAGGAAGGGGAAATTTACCAACATGTTCGGGAAAAAAAAGAAAGATAAGACTATGTTTTAGGAATTAATTAAGCCAAGTTCAAGTCTGATGATTTCAAACCTTTCTCTTCCCAAGGGTTTGGTGAAAATGTCGGCAATTTGTTTGTCAGTGGTGCAGTAGTCTAGTCTGACCAGCCCCTTTTCCACGCAATCTCTCAAAAAGTGGTGTCGGATATGAATATGCTTGGTTCGAGAGTGCATGACTGGATCTTTGGAGATGCTGATGGCACTTGTATTATCACACATAATTGGTGTGCACTTTAATTCAACTCCATAGTCACTTAATTGTTGCATGATCCATAATGATTGTGAACAGCATGATGCAGCGGCTACGTACTCGGCCTCCGCTGTTGAGAGTGCTATTGAATTTTGTTTCTTAGAACTCCAAGAAACTAGACAAGGACCCAGGAAGTGAGCAGTTCCAGACGTGCTTTTCCTATGTAATAAATCACCTGCAAAATCGGAATCTGAATATGCAATTAGTTCAAGATTCTCATTACGTGGATACCATAGGCATAAATCAGCCGTTCCTTTGAGATACTTGAGGATCCTTTTCACAGCCTTGAGGTGAGATTCTTTGGGATTAGCCTGGAACCGAGCACATAGACCTACGCTGAAAACAATGTCAGGTCTACTGGCAGTGAGGTACAGTAGGGACCCGATCATTCCTCGATACATCTTTTGATCTATGCTTTTTCCTTGTTCATCCGCGTCCAGCCTATCATTTGTCCCCATGGGTGTAGTCATAGTTTTTCCTTCACTCATCCCATACTTCTTTAGGAGTTCCTTGAGGTATTTTTGTTGAGATATTTGAGTTCCTTTGTTTGATTGCTTGATTTGTAGGCCAAGGAAGAAATTAAGTTCCCCCCATCATACTCATCTCAAATTCGGAACTCATAAGAGAAGAAAACTCATCACAAAGAGATTCGTTAGTAGCACCAAAAATAATATCATCAACATAAACTTGAACAACCAATAGGGCTTGATCTTTTATTTTTAGAAACAGAGTTTTATCTATTTTTCCTCTTTCAAAATTGTTTTCCAAAAGAAATTTGGATAGACGTTCATACCAAGCACGAGGTGCTTGTTTGAGGCCATAAAGTGCTTTATCTAATTTGAAAACATGATTAGGAAAATCTTGATTTTCAAAGCCCGGTGGTTGTTCTACATATACCTCTTCCTTTAGATATCCATTCAAGAAGGCCGTCTTGACATCCATTTGGTGGAGGGTGAAACCCATATGAGCCGCAAAAGCTATGAGCATTCGGATTGCTTCTAATCTTGCCACCGGTGCAAATGTTTCGTTGAAATCTATCCCTTCTTGTTGGTTATAGCCTTTGACAACAAGCCTAGCTTTGTTCCTTGTTATTTGACCATGTTCATCGAGCTTGTTTTTGAATACCCACTTGAGACCTATCACAGTCTTGTTCTTAGGTCTCGGTTCTAGATGCCACACCTTATTTCTTTCAAACTGATTCAGTTCTTCCTGCATGGCTAGAACCCAGTCAGTGTCGGAGAGAGCCACTTCATGGTTCTCCGGTTCTATAAGAGATAAATATGAAGAGAAAGCACAAAAATTTTTAAGTTTAGATCTAGTTGTTACTCCCTGATTTAGATCGGTGAGGAGATTATCCAGTGGATGTGATCTATGAAGCTTCCAACCCCTAGGAGCGTTGGATTGATCCACCAAATTGTAGAGAGTTTCTGAAACTGGTTCTATAGGTCCAGTGTCAGTGTTCTGTCCGGATTCTCCTTCAGTTCCAGGTTGTTCTCTTCCTTTTGTTAGAGGTACTTCACTAGTTTGATTGTTAGTTCCTTCATCTCCTTGAGATTGGATTTTCTTGCGAGTAATCCCTAGCTCACCATCATCGGCTTGGATTGACTTTGAGGCAAGTGCTTCATCAAAGATTACATGAATGCTTTCTTCCACACATTGTGTGCGTTTGTTTAGAACTTTGTAAGCCTTGCTATGAGGAGAATATCCGAGGAAGACTGCCTCGTCACTTCTAGCATCAAATTTGCCAATGTTATCTTTCCCATTGTTGTGGACGAAACATTTGCATCCAAAGGTTCTTAGGTGACTAATATTGGGCTTCCTTCCTTTGAGCAGTTCGTAGGGTGTCTTCCCTAGGAGTGGGCGAATCATGGCTCGATTGATGATATAACATGCTGTGTTTAGAGCCTCGGCCCAGAAACTCCTAGCTAGACCGCTGGAAATAAGCATAGTTCTAGTCATGTCCTCCAGAGTTCTATTCTTCCGTTCTACCACTCCGTTCTGTTGTGGAGTTCTAGGTGCGGAGAAGTTGTGGTCTATCCCTCGTTCTTTGCAGAAGGCATCGAAGAGAGAATTGTCAAACTCAGTTCCATGATCCGATCGGATCTTGATTAGTTGTAGACCCGTTTGATGCTCAATTTTCCTTACAAAAATAGCAAACTCATTAAAAGTATCTTTCTTGCTAGCAAGAAAGATAGTCCATGTAAATCTTGAAAAGTCATCAACAATAACTAGAACATATTCTTTATTTCCTCGGCTACGGACTGACATTGGACCACACAAATCCATGTGAATCAGTTCTATGGGCTTGCTTGTGCTCACCAAATTCTTTGTTTTAAAGGATGATCGAGATTGTTTTCCGGTGGCACAAGCCGAGCAAACATGGTCAAGTGAAAATTTTAAATTGGGCAGTCCAATGACTAAATCACTATTTTTAAGTTTATTTATTAGTGAAAAACTAGCGTGTCCAAGCCTTTTATGCCATAGCAAAGGATCGTTATCAATAACGCTCAAACAAGTCATACTAATATTAGGCAATGAATCAAGATCTACTTTATATGTATTTTCGAGCCTCTTGCCTTCAAGTATAACTTGTTGTGATTCGTTATTAACAATGCGACAAACGTTGTGATCAAAAACAACACTATTACCTCGATCGCAAAATTGAGAAATACTTAGTAAATTAAATTTCAAACCCTTGACTAAAAATACATTATCGATAGCATGGCTAGGTGACTTTCCAACTTTGCCCACGGCTATGATTTCTCCTTTGCCGTTGTCTCCAAATGTCACCTTTCCACCGTTAAATGGCCGAAGTGAGAGGAATAAAGATTTGTCTCCCGTCATGTGCTTAGAACAACCACTGTCAAGGAACCAGTGATTGTTCCCCCTCACTTGGCGCTGTTCCAGGTTTAAGGTTTAGTGCGTGGAACCCAGACCTGCTTGGGTTCCATTTTGTATTTATTTGAGGAAGATCTAACATAATCATAGCATCTATCTAGGGTCTTTTGCCGAGAGTAACATTGATACCGAAGATGACCGATTTTGCCACAATGCATGCAAACTCGGTTATCATAAGTATCAACGTATTTGGGTTTCCATTTACCGTGAAAGCCTCTAGTTCTTTTGTAAAAAGTCCGGTTAGGCGTTTGTCCATAACCGTTTTTGTGTTTCTGAACCAGTCTATCGAACCAGTTTGGTCCAGTTCTAGGTGGCTGTTGATATGGTCTAGAACTGGGTTGTCCTTGGGTTCTTTTATCCTTAAAGGGTTGGTTCTGAAAATTTGTTTTTTGATTAGATCGGATATCCTTTGGAACATATCCGAGACCTGCAGTCTCGTTTACTTTCTTATTGTGCTGAGAAGGACCAGTTCCAGAATGATGTCTAGACCTGGTTTTGTTCGTTGCACTATAGGATTGATATTCCGGTCTATTTTTAAAATCAGTGCACTCGGCAACAAGACGATGAAGATGATCAATTAAACAACCAACACTCGGTATTTTTGAGAGAAGCTTTTCATCATGATCAATTTGTTTGTTCATACTATCGAGCTTAAGAGAACAAATAATTTGATCTTGTTCTAGAACCACTTCACTGTACTTAAGCCTTTCATCTACTAACTCTCCCACTTTTGTTTCAAGCCTTATTTTGGCTCTCGTGGCTTCCTCGAGTTTAGACTCAAGCTCAGTGATACGTGATTTAAGGTGATCATTTTCGGAAAGACTTTCATTAAGCTCAATAGTCAATCTTTTGAAAATTTTCCGAGTTTTGGTTTTGGATAGAGAGTCAAACTTGGATAGAAAATTTTCAAAGTTTACCTCAAAGCTTTCTTGGTCGGATTCCTCGTCGGAGAGTGCCATAAGACATAGACCCGCATGATTAGAGTTCTTATCATTTTCTTCTTCTTCTTCATCGGATGAGTCTCCCCATGCGGCCATCATTGCCTTCTTGAGATCTCTATTGAAGCTTTTGTCTTCACTGAACCTCCGGTTGGAACTGGACTTGTTCTTGTCGTAGGTTTTCTCATTTTTCTTTTGTGGACAGTCCTTAGCCCTGTGCTCAAAGGAACCACAAACAAAACAACCTTGGTTATTAAAGGGTTGAGTATTCCTTTTACCTTGTTTGGTACGGTTGTTCTTGAACTTTCGGTACATCCTCCCAAATTGTTTTGCAAACATGCTCATCTCATCATCCGATTCACTTTCGGATTCTTCTTCTTCCTCTCGAGCCTTTAGAGCTATTCCTCTTTCTCGTCTAGCATTCTCGGCATCCTGTTCTTCTTGAAGACCGAGTTCATATGTTAAGAGTGATCCGGTCAAGTCTTCAAGCGTCATGGTGGATAGATCTTTTGCTTCTTCAATGGCGGTGGTCTTAGGCTTCCATATAGGGGGAAGGCTTCTCAAGATCTTTCTTACTTGATCTTCTACTGTAATCTCTCTTCCAAGGGCTGAAAGCTCATTGATAATATTAGTAAAACGTGTAATCATATCCTTAATTGACTCTTTTGGCTTCATTACGAATAATTCGTAATTACGCATGAATATGTCAATCTTAGATTTTTTTACACGTGAGGTTCCCTCATGAGTGACCTCGAGCAAATCCCACATTTGTTTTGCAGTCTTGCATCCTAGAACCCGATTGTGTTCGGCAGGACCAAGACCACAAATTAAATATTTAAGGGCTTGGGCATTATGCTCGAGTTTCTCATAATCTTCAGAAGTATATTCGGTTTTAGGTTTAGGAACAATGTTACCTTCGGCGTTTCTCTTTGTGATGGCATTATCACCGCTTTCTATTACATTCCAAACCTGATAGTTATCGGCTTTGATAAAGTTCTCCATCCGACTCTTCCAAAATTGATAGTATTTGCCATTGAACAATGGTGGTCGTTGAGTCGAGTACCCTTCTTCCAATCGGTCAACCGTATTCATTTTGCCGGATCTCTTCCCAAGGTATTAGCCTCTATGTGGTGAAGACCGGCTCTGATACCAATTGATGAAAACGGTTAGCAACACAAGAGGGGGGGTGAATTGTGTGTGTGTGGAACCGTGGCAGTTTTTCGCCGAGTTCTAGTGTGGGATAAACGAAATTGCGAAATAGTAAAGTGCACAAGAATTTAACGAGGAAAAATCCCTTGGCTCAAAGGGATTAAAAAACCTCGACCTCCCTCGGAGGAATTTTAAACAACTTCACTAAACAAGCCTTTGAAAGAGTTACAAGAGTGATTCTCCTAATCTACCCTTGAGCCTCCCCAACTCTATCCTCTCTAGGAAGAGTTATGCATCTCTACCTTGCGGGTAGAGAGCCTCTCAGCTTTATCACAAAGCTCTCACACACACTTAACCCGAGGCAGCTACTCTAGCCAATTAAGCCTCAATATTCTAAGTACAATATGAAGGGGAAAAGAAAAACTCTATCTAGAACTCCGTGTAGGCAGTTTCAGGCACTATGGACTTGATCTTTTCTCTTGAGTGATCATTCCTTTTTAATCTCTTTCTGCTCGAGTACACTACAATGTACTACCATCTTGTGTATATATATAGCTCTCCTTTTGATAAACGTTGGCTCCTTTCCTTGCTATGCTGAATCTTGAATTCCTTTCCTTATTTATCACTTATCATTTTTGGAGCTAAAAACATTCGTTAGTCATAATCAAAAGACTTCAAGCATTTTTGAATTATCGAGCACGCTTATTATGGAGAGTAACTTTTTCAGCAACCTAAAGGATGGTATCAATTTACTTGCCTTTTGTGAGATTAATCGGGTCATATTTAGACACCACTATTCAAAATATCTAATCAAATGATTAATTACTAAAGGCTGATTATGGTAAGCAATTTGGCCATGATTGGTCAACCCACATGCTTAGGCAATCCACCGAAAATATCCCATTTGATATAATTAGTAAGAAAACCCTTTTATATGTCCATATAACATGATCTGATCAACTAATGTAAAGGTGGCAAGAATATTCGAGTATTTTATCAAAGGAAACTTTCCTTTAACTAAGGATCACTACTTTTCCAAACCCAAGAAAAGACTACGGTCACAGACCCTTTATGACCAAGGATTCTTCCCATAAAAACTTAATTAATAAAAGGTTAATTTATAAAGGACAATATATTTATGCAAGCTGAAACCGTAAGCTCAGAACGCATACGAGTTCCATCTGTAGTTCAGTTAAGAACTCGTATTAGTACACCTGCATGGTTAGAGAAATAATAGTTCTATCCTTTGCTCATTATGAACCTGGAGCGGTTCTCTTCCTATATGGTTAGTCATCAACAAAACCATATATTCAACACTAAACATCATGCACAACAGTGATAAAGAAGATCACCGAGATGTGGTTGGACCCGTTTTCAAACAGAGTCATGTGTTTCATTTTATAACAAAGTAGGTCATGTGTTTAAATTTTGTTATCACAGGAGGAGCCCGCCGCCTTTCGTCGTTAGAAATCGCCGGAGGAAGACCATAAATAGTACTCCGATTTTCAAAAGTGCCCAAAAAATCAAAGAAAAATATTGGGTGGTGCGCCTCAACAAGGAGACCTCCAAGTTTTTTTGTTGTTTCCAGCAACCACTGTCACCAAAAAGTCCACCAGAAAAGTGATACTAGCGAATTCGTTTTTAAAAAACAATCCAAACATATCAGAAAAATTCAAAGATGAAGATGGTTTGGAGGTCTCCTTGATAAGGCGCATCTCCCAATATCATTCTTTTAATTTTTCGGGAACTTTTAAATCAGAGTTACTGTTCATCGTCTTCCTCCGGCGATATCTAATGGTGTCAGCCTTTGGGTCCTTCCCATGATAACAAAGTTTAAACACACGACCTAATTTGTTATAAAAGGTAACACATGACCCTATCTGATAACAGGCCCATCACAAGTACATTTTCCGTACTTTTAAAAATAATGTTAAATTCGTCTCATCACAAATTTTCATAATCTAATTTTTAATTTTTTTTAGTATTGAAGAATTAGATATAAGGATGGACAAAGTTGTGTGTTACCAACGTGAAACGAAAAAAGAATGAAAGAAGTGTTTTTTTAAAGCAAAACACGAAACTATATTAATGTAAACAAATGTTTGCAGTTGCAATGAATCAAAAGCTCAAAACTCCCCCAACACTTTTCCAATAGACGCCTACTAGACTCAAAATTTTCCTAATTAAGATTAGATTATGAATCGACTACCTTCAAAGAAGCAACACGAGTTGGTGACTAGCAATCGAGCAACATAGAGTTCATTTTAACCCTTAAATTCATTGTACTCTTTTGCACTTCAAAACTCTCAAAATAGCCGAAAAGACCCCCCTCAGTCCCTGATCAGACAGAGAAAAAATTCACCCAAAATAGAGCAAAACTTTTCATCGACCACCAAGTGGGAGTTGTGAGGCATATAACGACCTTAAACATCTCAAGAACATCGCGAACGCAATCAACACAAAACCAAAGCAAAACGTCTAAAGAAAGAAAAATAACTCTTGAAATAAAAATAAAGCAAGAAACTGCTGATAGCCCAGTCTAGCCTTGAAGCGTCGTCTTCCAAACCCTAACCACGCGACCACTCCAAGGCGACGGTTCTGGAGGAGGACGAACCATCACAACTTCATCTTGGTTGTTCATCATCTAGCTCCTGGATTAATATTTTCACATCCACACCCCATGAGTAGAGCCTCTGCTCCTGCCGTTGCACAGTACGATCTCCGCCGGACATCCCAAAAGTGCTACGTCATGCGATCCTCATTGACCGCCTACTCCGGTAAGAACTTAGACAAGGTTCTAAAGTCCCGCTCTAACTGTTTGACCGTACCACCGTCCTTCTGCTTGAGGGTAGTGTACTCCCTCCGCTTCACATTCATCTCATAGTCGGAGTAATATTGAGCATAGAATTCTAGCTCAAAGTTTGCCCATGAGATATCCCCACAATATGTCCCTTCTACGCTTTCCCACCACGTAGAAGCTATACCCTCAAGCAACCGTGAAGCGATAATCAACTTCACGTCCAGTGTAATTTGTATGTCCCTCGATGCATCCTTCACTTTCTTGATCCAATCGGCGGCAATGGTAATGTCGTCGGTGCCATCGAAGGACCTACACCCCAAGGCCCTAGCCTCCTTGAGGTACTTGGATATTCTCACACAAAAAACCCCTTCCCGCCCACCTTGTGACGCCACTGGACTGGCCCTTGAAGCTCCCCGACTTCCTTGACCCGAACCTCCTTGAGAGGCACGCCTTGCTTGGCGCCTAAGGTCTCTCCTCAGTTTCTCTTTTTGATACCACTCTAGCAATTACACCATTTGGGCAAACCGGGCATCACTCTCATCGTTGTCCACGTCGGTGTGTGTATCACTCCGTCATATGGGGTCTCCTCATGCTCCGTTTCAGGAACGTAGGTTGAATCATAGTCCTCGGTGTTGGTTCCATACACCGAGCTAACATGGCCATCACTCACAGTTTGAGCTCGATGTCCTCCACGGCCTCCTCTTGAGCCACGAGATGCAGCCCAGCTAGCCCCGATGGATGCTACCGGCGCTTGCCCCATCGGGTTGTTCCTCGTTGCCATGCGCCTACCCTCAATTTCTGAAAAGAAATTTGGATGAGTCATAAGACTCCTATCAATGTCAATTGACGGAAGAACGTTATAGACACATATTGGCCCAAATCACCGCCATACCAATTGTTAAGGGTACAATCTTAACAATTAGAGACCTTGAAACTTAGGTAACAATAGTTCTATGAGCGTCAAAATACAATGTTCATGGTTTTCCGTAAAACTCTTTTGTATAATCTCTCGTGAGAGGTTGATTACATAATTTAGAACTGACATGGCTCTGATACCACTTAATTGTCATGCCCCAGACCACATCTAAGTGCGTGTACAATCGCCGTATGATCAAGTGACGTCACTCGCAAGTCAACCTCACTTAATCATACAAGGCGTTCGAGAATATAATCCATCCATACTTACTAGTAAGCATACATAACAATATCACATTTAAACTAATGAATAGCGGAAATATTCAACGGTAAATCATAAGCCACATCCCGGCAAGACATGGGCATGGAAGCCCAAAAATAGTTTATAACAAGTTAAATAGCCATGAACAAATGTTTGGTAGTTTGAAAGAAAATAAGGAAGCACGAACCACGTCTTCCTTGAGTTGATATCACCCGTAGAAAGGTGCAGGTAGCAAGCCCTAGCTTCAACCGGAAAATGGCGAGGCCCCCGAAGGAGTCAGTACAAGTACCGAGCGAGTAGCAGGCAACCGGTCAACCGGTAAATAATAACAACCGGTGTCAGATACCCCATGGTCAACCGGTCAACGTTTCGTTGACCGCCATTTCAAGTCTTATTCATGTCAACTTAATCACCACGTGTGCTAAATCAATAACATCCATTTTATGTTTCTTTTATCCTTCAAGCATAGCATACATTTTCATAGCAATTCTCATATCATATTTCATGCATATTCAAATAATTCATATCATACAAGCCTAACCATTTTGGCTAATCACATGTTTAAATATCTTTTAAACATCATTATGAATACATATAACATTTATTTAGGTAATCTCATAATTAACCCTAGAGTTGTAAGACATTAAGCCGTCCACTCACCTCAAATGAGCTTTAGCGCGTTCTACCCTCGGTTGAACTCCGGCGAAACTTCGGCGAACTTTGTCTAACTCCGGCGATTACTCCGGTGACTCTTTCAACTCCGTGAAATCTCTATGAATACCTTAGACAAGTTTCTAACAAGGTTTTAACATCACAAAACCTAAATCAACACAAATAACCTCTAAAAGGTTATTTTCCGGCGAACTGGTCGTTTTGGTTCTAAGTCCGTTCTTGGACATAAGACCACTTCCCAACTCTTTATTCTACATTTCTAAATATGTAGAGCTACTCTAATGGTTCCTCATATGCTATACAAGTCATATGGTAGTTAAAGAATGAAGGAAAAATTATTAAAAGGTCATTACCTTATTCCACCTTACTTTTCCTCAAACTTTCCCCGTGAACCTTCTTGAGCTCGGGCTTGTTCTTGGCTATGGAGAGTGATATTTTCTGGGATTTCCTTCTTCTGTTTGTGAGTATGGCCGAATGATTAAGGGAGCAAGAGGGTGGGTGTTACTTTTTGTCTCAATAGTAAGAGAGTGGTGTGGGGGAGGTCCACCTTATTTTGTTTGATGCCTTTCCTTTCATTTCACACTCCTCTTCCATGTTCCTCTATCACACCAACCGACCAACTCCCTTATTTGTGTGACTAAATTCGTGGGTTGGCCCCCACTCATGTGGGAGGTCACCCCTTTAAGTCCAGAAGTGTATAATTGGCCCCGAAAGTTGTATTTCTCGGACCGTTTTAATTATATTTTATTTTATCGGGTGAAATAAAATATATTACATGTTCTCAATCACAACGGGCCTTTAGAATGAATATACATTCCCCAACTTTAATTTAGAAGTCTCCGAAATTCATTTCAGGCTGTTATCTGTTAAATTACAAATACCGGTAATTGGGCCTCGTTTGACCAATCGATCAACCCTAGGCCTTTGTATGACCCAAATAAAATAGCCCCCGCTCCCGATGTGGGTCCCGCGTGCAATTTACTTATTTACGCAAAAGAAGTAATAAAAATTTACAACTTCATAAATTCATTAACCATTTTATAAGTCTCAAAACATTATTTACTTAAAAGTAAATATATTTGAGGACGGTGTTACACTTTCATTCCAGTTTTCTCGAAACATCATCTTCGAAACTCTGACACCTCGATAGCCCCAAAGCGGCGATTTAGGAGTGGGCAGACCGTTGGTATGTCTTCTCCCTTGTTCAGACCTATATTGCTCCCCGTCTGCTCGTCACCCGTGCCGCCTCCTAATATGTCTTCGCCCGTGACAATCTCCAGATTGTGGCCTTGATCCACCAACTTCTCCATTGGACTAACACATAAAGCTTCAACGCGTGCTGTATCTTGGAAATCCATGAAGACCCAACCCCTCCCTGCCTGTATATCTCACTTTTCTTTGCGTTGATAATCATCGAAGCACAAGAAGAGAAAAGAACACCCACACGATCGACGGTGAACGGCGGGGAAACAAAACCCTACGTAGAGAACATGGTCGTAGCTCTCTAAACAAATTTGAGGTTTCATTCAAATAAAAGTTGAATGAAGGCATTTTTGTACAACTAGGTGATTTTAAGTCCTATGAAACCTCATTTATTTTTTGGTTCTATTAATGCACATGAATGTACTTTTAGTAGTAGGAATGTTTTTACTTGGACTGTAATATGTCACAGACCAGTTCAGACCAGATTTGGATAGTTATAAAAATACAAAGAGACCATACATTACCAAACCAGACTAGGTCAGATCAAACTAGATCAGATCGGACCAGACCATCAAATTACAGTCCCAAGTAAAAACATTCTAGATAAGTAATTTAGAGCCCGTTTGGTAACATCAAAATCGGCTGTTTTGGCGGATTCTGCTGAAATTTATGAAGTTCTGGCTGATGTGGCTGCATTGACTGATTCTGCTGATTTAAGAAAAAATTATTTTCAAAATATATATTTGTTAATAAAATAAAGAAAAAATTATATGTAAAAATAGCTAAAATGATTATCTACAGTAACTTCAGCCAATACAGCCAGAAAAGTAGCTCCAATCTAACTTTTTCTGCTTATTATACAATTCAGCGCGCGAAAGCAAAAGTTACGTGTTTGGTGAAAAAGTTGGCTGATAAGCCTGATAAGCTGAAAAACAGTGTTTTCAAACGGCCTCTTACTCTTTAAATTCAATTGAGAGGGCGTAAGTCGGCTGTACTTGGTTATAAATTACATCCTCCAACCGGCTATACCTGAGCATGGTATAGCCGGGTATTTTTGTAATATATTTGAAGTACACGCCTCTCATTTACGTAACGTGCTAGCACGGTCTCACCTTTTTCTTCTTGCGTCATTCTTGTTTTATCTGCAGCCATTGCTCCCGGCTCCTGCCCATAAGCCTTTGGTCCTGCTTTACATTTCTTTTCTTTTCGTTGGTTTGAGTGTTTGACATGTTACGTTTTTTTGCCTTTTTCTGTTTGTTTATTTTAATTGTTGCTTTTCGTTTTTTATTTTTTCTTTAACAATCTTTTACTTTTATCTTTTTATTCAATTATTATGGAAATGTATTGTATAAAATATTATTTAATGTTAGAGATTGTTTTTTTCTTTTTTAATTTGTTTTTAATTAATGTTTGTTTTTTCTATTTTCAATTTTAAGATGAATATTTATTAATTTATTAAATATTGTGTGTTAATTACTAACGTGAGTTTTCTGTTATACTAAAATGCGTATAGTGTGAATAAAATATGCATGGGTAAAACATTATAAAAGAACCCAATTATATTTGTACTTCGAGAACGAAAGATTATAAATTATTTGTGTTATACTAAAATGAATATAGTGTAAAATAAATATGCCTGGGTAAGACATTATAAAAGAATTCGATTATATTTGTAATTCAAGAACGAAAGCTTATAAATTATTTTTAATATAAACTACTATATTTGTCATTATATGTGCACAAATGAACATTTGAACACATTATTAGAGAATTCAAATGAGCTTTTGAATTTTTCGATACTCATTTTGTGAGTTACGTATGTTCATCTGATACTGGTTTTATGCTCAATTTAAAATGTCATATTAATGTAAATATTGAAAGTATCATTTAAGATTCGCATAAGAGTTAGATTATATACATTGGAACAGAGACCATGATACTCAATTCACTATTCTGATACTCAATAGAAGAAGTTTTGATGTTCAACGAAAATTTCTTGATACTCAACTAAGAAAACTTATAATTTTCATATCATTGCTCATTTGGAAAGCAATATATGCTCATTTTGTACTGATGTTATGCTCATTTTAACATATTATATAAATGCTTATTTCTAAAGTACCATATAAAATTACATTCACTTAGGAGTTTATTGTAGACATAGGAGCACAGACCATGATACTCAATTACATATTTCTAATACTCAATAGAGAATGTTTGATGCTCAATAAAAATTTCCTGAAGTTCGACTAAAAAACTTATGGTTTTCATATTAATGCTCATTTTGTAAGTAACTTAAGCTCAATTGATACTCATGTTATGCTCATTTTTAAAATGTCATATCAATGCATATTTCAAAAGTTGCATATTAAATTAGATTCGCATATTGAAGTTCATATGAATTGATTATAGATAAAATTTAATAAGTTCTAAAAAAAAGGAAAAATAAGAAAAAGAAAGTGATTCGAATATGTAAATAGATCACGATACTCACTGTTAGGCTTCCAATGCTCAACAAAACATGTCTGATGCTCACTAAATTGCATGATCCTAATACTCAATAGAGGAGGTTTGATGCTCAACTAACAAAACTTACGATTTTCATATCATTGCTCATTTGTACGTTACATATGCTCATTTGGTACTGATGTGCTCATTTTTAAAATGTCATTACAATGCATATTTCAAAAGTACCATATTACATTAGATTCGCATATTCATAGGAATTGATTATAGATATAATTTAATGAGATTTATAAAATAAAAAATAAGATAAAAAAGTGAATTACAATATATGAAGTTGATATCACAATACTCATTATTTGACTCTTAATGCTCAGTAGAATACGTCTGATGTTCATTAAAAGCGTATTAATGCTCATATAACGAAAACCACGATTTTCACTGAAATTACGAAAATGCCACCGTTTTTTAGTTGTGGTATCATCTTTCTTGTAATAACACAATTCTCATTATTAAATGCTTAATACTCACTAAAATTGTACTATTACTCACTAACAGTACACTAATGCTCATTTAGCAGAAACCGCAATTTTCACATTAATTACAAAAATACCGAATTATTTTGCTAGATTTCTCTTGAGCTTGTTACTGGGCTGGCTGTACGGGACTTACTCTCCAGCCGGATGCACAATATACTTACTGGTACTTGTTGTTTCCCACTACTAGCTAGGTTTCTTTATGCGGACCAGACTATAAAAGTAGAAATGTATCATCTCACGGCTTGAATCGGCTGGCTGATCTCACGCGTTTGAAGAAAGTAATACCTTTTCTCCATTTCAAACCTTCACACTGACAAACATATCAAGTTCCGTCTTTGACTTGCTCATGACAATATTACTCCGTATATCATTGCAAACCTCTCCTTCTCTTCTGGGTTTTCCCCAGTTTCGAAAAGAACTCTTTTTGCAATGTTCAGACCTGAGATTAGGGACGATGTGGCTCTCATCCCTGTGGTCGGGGAAGCCTTCTGCTTCCCTTACCTGGTAGACTTGATTGTTAAGAAGGGGTTTTACGGCGTCGCTGATTTGAAGTTTGATGTCTCCGATGGTAGTGGGACCCCTCTCCTCAGAGTCCACGGGAAGCTCTGGCATTTGTTGCAGAAGAAGCGAACCGTTTATGACCCCTCCGGCATCCCAATCCTCACCATGCGCGCAAAGGTACTGTCTTTTGTGAACTATGATTTTGGTTCAGAACTGAAACATCTAATATGGGATTGCTTTGGATTGTGATAACATCTCGGAATTGAATTATCTGATATGGGTTTGCTTTGATTTTGGATAAACCTTGCTTGGAAATGATTGGGAAAATGAGGGGTTTAGTGGATTATTGGCAGATTTTTAATTGTTTTATTTAACCGAAGTCTTTTGTTTGTGATCAAGTTATCTTTTCTGTTGTTATGTTCTTAATGTATTGGGAATTCTTGTTATTCATGGAAACCCCAAGCCCCACACTTCCATCCGCCATTCCCCTGGGTCAGTATGGATGAAATGCGTTTGAGGGTTAGTGACTTGGTGTATATCCTTATAAACTCGGTTCCAAACATATCAATTCTACTTTATTCCTCGGAATTGCAACTCTATTCAATCAAGACCTTAATGGTTCTAGTTATAGGGGATTCCTTCATTTCTGATAATAGTGATGGCTATGATTGGATTTAAAAAGTAAAATTCCAAAATTGGAGGCATGTGATTCATCCTTTATTCCTTTATATTGTTAAACTGGATTGGAACATAACCTTTGCTAGGACGGATCTTGGATTGGATTAGATCATACGAGTATGGCTTTGGAGAGAGCAAAGAGGAGAGCTAATATTGATTTGGCGGATTGATCTCTTATCATCTTTTTCCCCTTTTATCTTCTTTATCTTTCTTATGTTTTTTATCCTTTTATCTTTTTTGATATATATATATATTTATATATTTTTTATCCTTTTATCTTATCATTTTTACGTATATGTTATCTCTATTTTATCTTTTTTTTTTTTAAATTGATCATAGCTTATCTTTTTATCTTTCTTTTCCTTTTGGCTCCGATAACATGTATCGGTTCATGTTAGGCGATCCCAAAATCTTTTGGGACTAAGGCTTAGATGTTGTTGTTGTTGAACCTTTTTTAGAACGGAATTATTAAATTACTATTTCGATTGAGTCATTCCTTCATTGATTGAGAATGAAATGAAAAAGGTTCAATCCTCCATTGAAAGTAGTGATTGGTCTTTTTGTAGTAAATAATGGTACATAAGTACAATGCACTATAAGCTGGATGCTAACTGACCAATTATTAATCTGCAGACTTTTGCATTGAGAAATGTTTGGCAAATTTACAAAGGAGTGAGTTCATATGAAAACGATCTGCTATACACCGTTCAAGAATCTAAAGTCATTCAAATGAAAATCAGACTTGATGTGTTCATGGCTGGCAACCGGGGAGAGATCTGCAATTTCCATGTTAAGGGCTCCTACACTTCTCAGAACTTCAAAGTCTACAAAGGGGATGATTTGATTGCTGAGGTAATGCATTACTTCCCTTTGCCACCATCCTTTTTTTAAAATTGACCTCACCTAATCCGGTCTATGTTCCACACGAGTACACGACCCTGCCTAGGAAGTGTAGCACCTGATGAAGCTAGAAGGGGCCTAGTGCTATTTCATAGACTAGGAAATACTAATAGCCTTGTTTGTGGTGCAACAACAATGCAGGTGAAGAAGAAGATGAACATAGGTAACTTCTTTAAAGGCGTAGAGAGTTTTGACGTGAGAGTCTTCGCTGGCGTTGATTATGCTTTTGTTGTCTCGCTATTAGTTGTTCTAAATGCCATTGAAGGAGGATCCTAAACTCTTTATTTGTATAAATTTATATCTTTTTGGTGCGTAATTATAGCCATCACCAGTTTTGCATACCCCCTCCCCTTTTGTGTTTTAAAAAAAAATTATAGCCATCACCAGTTTTATATATTGTTGCATGCAAGCTGTGTGTGTAGCTAAAGTGAAATAAGGGCATTTTTGCTGTTTTCATCTGATCAAGAGTTAAAGCATGGATTGCTACATTGTTGTTTTCATTCTGTGAGCATACACCAATTTTGGGTGGGGTTCAACTCCAATGGTCATGAGTAAAGAATTGTGGAATATCTTACTTCTGTACATTATAAACAAGTGGGCAATCAATAATTTGGATGTTCCTCATTCAAGAGATAAATTTGATAGGATTATGGTAAAGCTATGTGTAGTTTTATTTTATTTAATAAAAATTGGCAAATGTTGAGATAATACCGGGTCCAAAAAAAGAAAAAAAAAACTGTGGGTGTTGAAACTTGAAAGGTGCAAAGTCAACTATTTGCAAGACTATGTTTCAAATCAAGGTAAGAATATGAAACTTATGTATAGAGACTTTCCAGCCCAGTTTGTTCTTACCGCTTGACGATTGTGACTTTCTTAATATCCCGAAACCATTGTTGTTATAGACGTCCATCAATAGATTCAAATATTCGCTCTATTAATAGAAAAACAATCTGTTTATTTTGTCAATTCAGTCTCTTTATAACTTTGTAATTGTTAATACATTCACTTTGTATATACTTTTTATGTACAATAGTTCAATATATAGACTCTTTATTTTTTTAAATAACTCTTTTGACTAAATATTTTTACAAATAATTACTAGTATACCTTTAAAACCACTTGTTTTGTTATGCAAAATGAACTTGGAGAATATTTAGTTCTTAAAGTTTTCTAGTTATTACAAAAATCTGTAAATGAACAAATTTGTTGTTTAAACCTATCCAATACCCATATGTTATAGAAATTTCAGACCTAAACCAAGCATTCCAACTCAGCTGGTTGTGAGGTTACCGTGTCTAGTGGGAGGTATCGAGTTCGAAACTTGCTAGGCACATAAGGATTCGAAACTCAATGGAATGAGTTTCAGCCCTAATTACTCCAGGCTCCCCAGCTGGTTGTGAGGTTACCGCGTCTAGTGGGAGGTCTCGAGTTCGAAACCTGCTAGGCACATAATGGTTCGAAACTCAATAGAATGAGTTTCAGCCCTAATTACCCCATGCCTTCCCAGATCCCCTTGGAGTAAAAAAAAACAGAAATTTCAGACCTATTTTTAAAATAATAACAGCACCAATTTTGTGTAAAACCATTTTTAACATTTTTTGTAAAACCAATTGCTTACATTTTTTACCATTAGAAAGTTATGATCCAAGCGTCCAGCACACAAAAAACCATATGCATGGTAATTATTGTTTGTACACAAAATTTATACATAAATTGTACATGTTTGTACAAAATATTGGTAGACAATTCTGTCCTTTCTTAAACCAACTACTTGTGTACACAAGTAACTAGGAGGATATGTCTACAATTTATGTACTATATTTGTGTAAAAATGTAATTTCCCTTCTTTTATTGATAATTCATGTGATCATGTGTTGGTATTTGCGCTCCCATATTACTTCTTTTCATTTACTGGTGCTCCCATATTACTTTATTTTTGAACTAGCTTCAAAGAATCAAAGTCTTTAGACCGTTAAATTCAGATTTGATCAAATTCAGCTTACATCACCCGTAAATATCATAATCACACTCATACTCGCTAAAAGATGAATCCAACCACTTACATCACCCGTAAATATCATAATCACACTCATACTCGCTCCCACTTCACAAACATGCTACCTCTATGATCATAACCTCTCTCTTCAGTCATTGAACTTCTATGTTAAGATAGAAAACCCATTGAGAGTGATACCTCCCGCAATTCCTTTGATGGGAATTAAATTCAAGACTTCTTCATGGACGACCACCCACGTTACCTTGCCCTACTTTTTCCTATTTCAAAATTACAATCATCCGTCTGACCATCCCAGCCGTGTGAGCCGCACATGAATGAATACAGGTGGGGCCTAGCTATTGACTTCTAAATTTCAACTTTAACATCCCAAATAGATGGATCGTTCGTGGTGAATAGATACCCTCTTAGTCTCAAATTGAGTTGCAAATTTGATTTCTTTGGGTCAAATAGTTCCATTTTATTCACTTTATTAGAATATCATGTAAGATGTTAGAGACAGTTTCTTAATTTATTTTTGGAAACATGTTTCTTAATTTATTTTAGGAAACACATCCTAGTTGTCCTGGGGTTAGAATTTACTTCTATATAAATACAAGTTCTCTCCCTTGTAATCATTGTGTGTGGATCCGAAAATAGCAATAATATTCCTGGCTTGGTAGCGCCCCCAGACGTAGTCATTCGTGGCGAACTGGGTTACCAAATTTCGCGTGTTCTTCGTTATTGATTTTCGTGTGCGTGAATTAAATTCTTAACAATTGGTATAAGAGCCCTAGGTTCGAAGGGTGACCTCACGATGGCAGACAATTTGAAGACACCGGTGATGCAGTTTGACGGAACGGATTACAGATTCTGGAAGTTGCAGATCGAAGATTACCTGTATGGTAAAGATCTGTATCAATCTCTGGATGATAAGCCGGAAGACATGAAGGAGAGCGATTGGAAGTTGCTGGACAGAAAAGCGTTGAGCGTGGTGTGATTATCGCTGTCCAGAAACATCGCCCTACACATCGTCAAAGCAAAAACGACGAAGGAGATGTTGCAGATTTTATCGGATATGTACGAGAAAGCTTCTGCTGTGAACAAAGTTCATCTGATGAGGCGTCTTTTTAACCCAAAGATGTCAGAAGGTACAGGAGTGGTGGATCATCTCAACGAGTTCAATGCGATCACCACACAGCTGAGTGTGCTTGAGATAAAATTCGACGACGAAATTCATGCCCTTATTTTGCTGTCTTCTCTCCCAGAAAGCTGGAACGGAACGGTGACTGCAGTCAGCGCTTCAGCAGGGAAGGAGAAACTGAAATTCGATGAAGTCAGAAATCTGGTGGTCAGCGAAGAAATTCGCAGGAAGGAATCAGGTTTGGCTTCTGGATCGGCGTTGAGTACAGAGAACCGGGGCAGAACAAAGTCGAAGTCTAAGTCAAATCGGGATAGATCAAGATCCAAATCCAAATCAAACAGCAAGGGCAAGAAGGACAGAAGTCAGATCAAGTGCTGGAACTGTGAGGAGTACGGACACTTCAAGAGCCAGTGCAAGGAGCAGATCAAGGATCAGAAGTATAAGACATCTGCCAATGCAGCGGCAGAATCATCTGGCGATGATCTCCTGATCCTGAGCGTGAGCAGTCCGTTGGAGTCATGGATTTTGGATTCTGGAGCCTCGTTCCATTCATGTGGTAATTCTGAAGTGATGGAACAATATACTCCCAGCAATTTTGGAGAGGTGTATCTTGCTGATGATGAGCCCCTTAAAATTGTCGGGAAGGGGACAGTCCACGTGAAGACTCCGAATAGATGCATGCTGAAAATGAATGGTGTCCGACACATTCCTGGTTTGAGGAGGAATCTTCTTTCAATTGGGCAGCTGGATGAGGAAGGTTATGCAGTTACATTCGGCAGCAGAAATTGGAAGATCACCAAGGGAGCCTTGCTGGTTGCTAAAGGGAAGAATGAGAGTATGTTGTACATGACAACGAACTCGAAGGACTGCATCGATGTTGTTGCCGCTGCAACAAACGATGTAAATTTGTGGCAGTCGGCTCGGTCACATGAGCGAAAAGGGGATGAAGGAGCTGTACTCGAAGGGCAAACTGCCCGGCCCTAAGACTGTTGGGGTTGGCTTATGCGAGGACTGCATATTCGGGAAGCAGAAACGTGTCAGTTTCTCAAAGGGAAGACGAGCTATCAAACCGGAGAAGCTGGAACTAGTTCACACCGACCTTTGGGGACTTGCTGAAGTTACATCCTTGGGAGGATCCACTTACTACATGACCTTTATTGATGATGCTACAAGAAAGGTGTGGGTTTATTTTCTCAAAAATAAATCCGATGCCTTTGATTCTTTCAAGAGGTGGAAAGCTCGTGTTGAGACAGAGACAGGTCTGAAGTTGAAGTGCCTTCGATCAGATAATGGAGGTGAGTATGAACTGCATGAGTTCAAGAATTTTTGTGCTGAGAATGGGGTTCGTATGGAGAAGACAAAAAAGGGGACTCCGCAACATAATGGTGTTGTTGAACGCATGAACAGAACACTTAATGAGCGGGCAAGATGCTTGAGGTTGAAGAGTGGCTTACCGAAGATGTTTTGGGCAGATGCAGTGAACACTGCGGCTTTTCTCATCAACAGAAGTCCAACGATCTCGTTGGAGAATGGCATTCGTGAAGAAAGGTGGACGGGTAAGGAGGTCCATCTGTCCTATCTCCGCATATTTGGTTGGGTTGCTTATGTTCATATCAGTTCCGTTGACCGAAGCAAGCTAGACGCTAAATCTGTGAAGTGTACGTTCGTTGGCTATGGTGGTGATGACTATGGACACAGATTCTGGGATGATCAGAATAGGAAGATTATTCGAAGTCGAGATGTGGTGTTCAATGAGTAGGTTTTGTACAAGGACAGATTGAGTGAATCTGATTCTGAGCAAGAAACTCCGAAGATCATAGAGTTGGATATCTCTAATTCGGGTGGGAGCAAGCAGGATTAGAATAAAGAGTTGAGCAGTGATGAGGATCCATCAACCCCGCCAAGGCAGCGTCCTGCCAGAAACCGGAGAGAACCAAATAGGTATTCGCCCTCTAATTTCTATTTGTTGCTTATTGATGGTGGTGAACCGGAGTCCTATGCAGAGACAGTTCGGGTTGATGACAAGGGCAAGTTGAAACTTGCAATGGATGATGAGATGACATCTCTCACATCCAATGATACTTGGAGGTTAGTTGAGCTACCAAGAGGAAAGAAGGCTTTGCACTGCAAGTGGGTCTACCGCATCAAGAAGGAGGCAGATGGTAGCAAACGCTACAAAGCTAGGCTGGTTGTGAAGGGGTTTGAGCAACGTTATGGTATTGATTACACCGACATATTCTCTCCAGTTGTGAAACTTACTACTATTCGGTTAGTGTTGGGGTTAGTTGCTGCAGAGAATTTGTTGTTACATCAGATGGATGTGAAGACTGCATTCCTTCATGGTGATCTGAATGATGAGATTTACATGGTACAACTTGAGGGCTATGTGGCGGAAGGCAGTGAGAATCTTGTATGTAAGCTAATGAAGAGCTTATACGAGTTGAAACAAACACCGAAGCAGGGGTACAAGAAATTTGATGGTTTCATGCGTGAAATCAGTTTCTTGAGATGTCACACCGACAATTGCTGCTACTACAAGAAGACCGTGAACTGTTATCTTATCTTGCTATTATATGTAGATGACATGTTGATTGCAGAAGCTAGTTCAAAGGAGATTGAGAAGTTAAAGCAACAGTTGTCAGAACGTTTTTCCATGAAGGATCTTGGAGAGTCAAAGCATATTTTGGTCATGCGAATTGAGAGGGATGAGGCAGCGGGCAGATTGTATCTTTCACAGGCAGAATACATTCAGAAGGTCTTGGAAAGATTCAGAATGCAAGATGCAAAGGCAGCAAGTGTACCGTTGGGTAGTCACTTCAAGCTTAGCAAGGAAGACTCACCGAAGAACAAAGAGCGTGCTCAAATGCAGAATGTTCCATACGCATCAGCAATTGGCAGCATAATGTACGCGATGGTGTGCACAAGGCCTGACATTGCACATGCGGTGGGAGTAGTGAGCAGATTCATGCGAGACCCCGGGAAAGAACACTGGGAAACTGTGAAGTGGATCATGAGGTATTTGAAAGGTACTGCTTCTAATGCTTTGTGTTTTGATGGGAAGAATGTAGAGTTGCTGGGACATGTTGATGCAGACCTAGCATCGAATGACTCAGATGGATCGAGAAGCACCACCGGGTATGTTTTTACATTTGGTGGAACGTCAGTTTCTTGGATTTCGCAGCTGCAGAAGATTGTTGCATTATCTACCACTGAAGCTGAATATGTGGCCATTACGGAGGCAAGTAAGGAGATGGTGTGGCTTCAGAATTTACTTGGGGAACTTGGGAAGGAGTACAAGAATATCATTCTTTATAGTGACAGTCAAAGTGTTATCTTCTTGGCCAACAACTCAGCTTTTCACAAGAGAACCAAACACATTTGGTTGAAGTATCACTACATCCTTCATCTTCTGGAGATAGAGCCATTGCAGCTTGTGAAGATCCGTGGGAGTGAGAATCCAGCAGAAATATTTACTAAGGTGGTAACCTTGGAGAAATTGAAGCTTTGCATAATGACCGGGCTAAACTTGCAAGTGTACAAGTGCCGATATAGTAATAAATTCCGGTAAAATACCGGGTCGAATCCACAGGGAAACGTTGTTTAATTTAGTCCGAGAGTAGATGACTTTAAATAAATAAATGAGTAAAGTGCAGGGATTTTGAGTTGTGTGTTGTTGTGAAAATAACAACTCGATTCTTCTTTTTAATTTTCAGAGATATAACTAAAATTAATTTGATTAAAGTGATTGATAACAACAACTAAGGCTTCGGGAATCACTTAAATGCTTTAATAGGGTTGAATATTAGTTCTTTACCAAAAATTATGAATACGATGTCGCTAATATATTCTCAACTCCGGTTAAGGCAGCGAGAGCGTGGTTTTCGTTACGTGTAAGTCCCGTTACGGCTTACATTCATCTACCGAAAACCCCATTGAATATCAAGACATCACACCCGTATCATATAATACCGGATATATTTCTATTCTCGGTAATATATATGTTTATCCTTTAATGTTCATAGTTTAGACTTCAACGTTAATTGCAAGCATAAACTAAGTTTAACATACTTCTATGTTGTACACCATAGTCATAAACAATCAAAATGTAAATGATAAATCACAATTTATTGGTTTAGAACTTTTATCAAACACCTAGTGGGCATAGAAGTTCATCCCTAGCCTTAGCTAAGAACTTAGCCTCTAATGCTCATATTAATTACAAAAGTGTAACTAAGAACAATGAAGTACAATAACATACAAGAAATAATACCTAGAACCAATTGTAGAGGAGAGAAATGGCTTCTTCTCCAACACTTCAAGAAAATGCAAAAAGGAAATATAAAAACTGAAATTTAATCTTCAAGAGTGGAATGATGATCTTGTTTGATGAATTGGGGGCTTTATATAGGCTAAAGATTGGCATCTTTTAGTCTATTCAAGCCCAACAATCAGGCATGGAAGATATATTTGATCAGATCATAAGGAAAGTGGAGTTTTCCCATCAAAATATGGCTGCACGTCTTTGTGTTTTATGCAGATTCGGGCTTAACCGGCGCCGGTTTTAGGCTTGACCGGCGCCGGTTTTACTTCGGGGATGGAATAATAGTGAAAAACACCATAACCGGCGCCGGTTATAGGGTAAAACCGGCGCCGGTTATACTTCGGCCGACCGGGAGAATAACGGATTAAATGCAACCGGCGCCGGTTTGATGAAATTCCGGCGCCGGTTTTGTCCTGGGATTTTGGGGATGTTCCGCTATGAATTTGGACATGAGTCCTTCATCAAAGTTGTAGCTAATGAAGTCTTCTATCCACCAAAACTTGAATGACGTGATTTTATTCAGCCAATCAAACGATATGGATAAAACACTGAGAGGTATGCATCCTGAAATCCCACCAGCAACATCTGACTTTGTTGGTTGATTGAGTCTTGTTCCCTTCATATTTTGGCCATGACGTCTTCATAACATTTGTACCTTATTGAGTTAGCATTCACATGAAACTCGAATCGAGTGATTTCGAATTCTCTACAATACGGTATACTCAAATTATGGACATAACGTCATTCTCTTGGTCCAAAAAACCATGCATCACAATGTTTTATGCTCTAGCTCTCATTCTGGAGGTATTTGCCCGATTTCTCTTCTTTTCTTCAACAAATACTTATAAATACTTATGTTAAACACAAGTAAATATAACGGCTATCAAATCCCCCCACACTTGAACATTGCTTGTCCTCAAGCAATTCCTTCACCTTTGGATGCCTTGGTTAGTTTCAACAACAATATATGAACAAAAATAAATCAATTTTTAAGAGATAAAAAATGACATATAAACTCTTTTATCATTCTCGGTCCAAAAACCATTTTTTCAATTAAACACAAAAAGTATCATTTAGATTTAGAAAACTACTTATACTCTTGAAAATAAAGGAATGATTTGTGACTATGGTTTTTTTGGGTGAGTGGGATGGCTTTTTGGTGTTTTTGACTTTTAAGTTGTATGAATCAATTGAACTTCCTAGATGAGACCATGAGTTTTTTTTTTTTTTTTTTCAAACTCATTTGAAAAGGTCTTCAACTAGTATTTACTGAAAGTCATTTGATGATGCCAATTTATTTGATGAGGTGTGAGAGTGGGTTTTGTGTTCCAAAATGGTGCTTGAATGTAGTATTTGACCATTTTTGGAAATGAAGGAAGGAGATGCTTTCTAGTCACAAGAATTTATTTTTTTGGAAGAATTTTCAAGAGTAAAGAGTAGTCTAAAAAATGATAGGTTTTTGTAAATAATTAAAAAAACTTTCTCAACCAAATACCCGTTAAAAAGAGAAATATGAAAATTTTACCTTCCTAAAAAAAATTATTTTTGCACACAAAATTTGTTTAACTAACCATGAAATGCACCCCCCACACTTGAGATACATTGTCCTCAATGTACATTGGAGGATGTAATGGAGGATGAAATCTTCAATAGCGGAATGAGCCGTCTTGTGAGAGTAGGAGATGCACGATACATGAGTTTAGATGATGCTTTTTTTTTGCTTTTTTTTTCTGTTTTTTTTTTCTTTTTCTTTTTTTTGCTTTTTTTGTTTTTGTTTTTTTTTGTTTTTTTTTTGGGTTTCAATTATAAATAAATATGAATATGTATTTAACTAAACATATTTATTTATAATTGAATTTGTTGGGTTGCCTCCCAATTAGCGCTCAGTTTAACGTCATAGGCCGGACGCAACATACCTCTCACGTGTGATTGGGCTCCCGAAGACGTTTGACCAATGTTACCTTTTTGAGATCATGGGGAGGCCATGGAGTTGTCCGTCCATTCTTTTCATTCTCGTGGTGTGTTGGAGGGATGGAAGGATTTGTGTTGACCTCCATGTTTTGAGTTGGTATGGATTGTGTTTTCCATACATTGAATGTTTCATCGTCTCCTCCCACTCTTAGCTTTACGGTGCCTGCTTGCACATCAATGACGGCTGCGGAAGTGGCCAAAAATGATCTCCCAAGGATGACGGGAACCTCCATCTCTTCCATGTCTAAAACAAGAAAATCTACCGGAAAGTAGAATTTTCCTACTTTGACAAGGACGTCCTCCATGATGCCTATCGGATAGCGGATTGTTCTACCCGCTAATTGCAAAGCAACCGTTGTTGGTTGGAGTTCCCCCACACTTAGCTTTTTAAATAGGGAGTAGGGCATAAGATTTATGCTAGCACCAAGGTCACAAAGAGACCTTACCTCCCTGATTTTTCCAATAGAGCATGGAATAGTAAAGCTTCCGGGGTCTTTGAGTTTTGGAGGAAGTTTGTTTTGAATAATGGCACTACATTCCTCCGTTAGTGCTACAGTTGCGAATTCCTCTAACTTCTTTTTGTTGGAGATGATGCCTTTGAGAAATTTTGCGTATGATGGAATCTCCGCAATGGCCTCCGCAAAAGGTATGTTGATGCTCAATTTCTTGAAAATATCAAGAATTTTCTTGTGTTTCTTCTCATCTCCTTTCTTCTTCAACTTTTGTGGATAAGGGATGGGAGGAACATATTGAGGCATAATAGGTTGCAATGGTGTATGTGAAACCTCTTCTTGTTCCTCCAGTGTCTTTCTTCTCTCCGGCATCTTGGGATCCTCCGTTTCCCTCCCGCTTCTTGTGGTAATGGCCATGACGCTCTCCCTCGGGTTTACCTCCGTAGTTGTAGGGAATTTACCTTGCTCTCTAGAACTCACTTTTTGGGCGAGTTGTCCCAATTGAACTTCAAGATTTCGGATGGACGCCTTGGTATATTGCTCAATGGTGTCGATGCGTTGGTTGAGCTTTATATTTTGATCTTCAAAGCGAAGATCCAACTTGTTGAATTGAGAGTGGAGATTCCCAATGGATGCCTCCACTCTACTATGGTTCTCTTCATTTTGAGCCTTCATGCTTTCCATGCTCTTGGATATGAATTGCATCATATCCTCCATGGTGGTTTCCTTGGACGGCCCAAAATTAGGTGCTCCAGATTGGGGTTGTGGCTTCCAATTGCTCCCATGGTTCCACCTTTGTTGATTAGAAGGATTATTGTTTCCTCGGTTCCCATAAGAGTTCATGAAATTTACCTCTTCAAGATGTTGAGATAAATTGCCTTCCGGACTTTGAATGCTCTCCACATTAGCTATTTGCTTGACTCCTCCCAATACGGTTTGAAGGGCCGTTTGGAACTTTTGCTCAATTTTTGATTCCATTTGTTCAAGCCTTTTGTTAATCTCGGTTGTGATAGAGATTTCATTCATCCCGACCACCTTGTAATCGCCTCCTTGAAGTTGAGGATTTGAGGCAATAGATTCAATGATTCGGAGCGCCTCAGTTTCATTTTTATTTCCAATGTAGCCCTCGGCTCGGTTGTCTACAATGGCTTGACAAGGTGAATTCAAACCATTGTAGAATGTATCAAGTTGAAGATCAAGGGGAATGCGGTGGTGCGGGCATTCCCTTAACAATGATTTGAAACGCCGCCATGCGTCTTGAAAGAGCTCACCATTTTGTTGTTTGAAATTGAAAATGCGTTGTCTAAGCTCTTGAGTCATGGTGGGTGTGTAGTATTTAGACATGAAGGCATTGTATATACCTTCCCATGTTGTGTAGCTTGCCGGAGCTTGCTCTAGGAACCATCCTCTTGCCGCCCCTTTGAGAGTGTAGGGGAAGCATTTGAGTTTGAGTTGATCCTCCGCCAAGCCATTTCTAGGGATTCCTTGAATGAATCCGTAGAACTCCGTGATGAAGTTGAGTGGATTTTCCCCAAGCAAACCATGAAACTGAGGCATAGCGTTGAAGTAGCTTTGCCTTAGCTCATAGTCTCTTGCTTCCTCGCTCAAGGTGATGCAAGATGGTGTAGCGGCCACCACGGGTCTCTTCCTCTCATTCAAAGTTGGCAACATCTTTTTAGCTTTTTGCTCCCTTCGAATGTGTTTGCAAGTTTTTTCTATTTCAAGATCAAGTGGTTCAAGAATTTTAGAACCTTGACCTCTCAGTTGCATGCAAACACAAGGGAATATCTACACAAGCAAAAACAAAAATCCTTCCAAGATCAAGTGAAGTTGTGAAAAATAAATTCAGGATTTTTGATTGGTTGATTGTTTGGACTTTATTAAACAAGACCGTTTCCCCGGCAACGGCGCCAAAAACTTGACCGGGCTAAACTTGCAAGTGTACAAGTGCCGATATAGTAATAAATTCCGGTAAAATACCGGGTCGAATCCACAGGGAAACGTTGTTTAATTTAGTCCGAGAGTAGATGACTTTAAATAAATAAATGAGTAAAGTGCAGGGATTTTGAGTTGTGTGTTGTTGTGAAAATAACAACTCGATTCTTCTTTTTAATTTTCAGAGATATAACTAAAATTAATTTGATTAAAGTGATTGATAACAACAACTAAGGCTTCGGGAATCACTTAAATGCTTTAATAGGGTTGAATATTAGTTCTTTACCAAAAATTATGAATACGATGTCGCTAATATATTCTCAACTCCGGTTAAGGCAGCGAGAGCGTGGTTTTCGTTACGTGTAAGTCCCGTTACGGCTTACATTCATCTACCGAAAACCCCATTGAATATCAAGACATCACACCCGTATCATATAATACCGGATATATTTCTATTCTCGGTAATATATATGTTTATCCTTTAATGTTCATAGTTTAGACTTCAACGTTAATTGCAAGCATAAACTAAGTTTAACATACTTCTATGTTGTACACCATAGTCATAAACAATCAAAATGTAAAGGATAAATCACAATTTATTGGTTTAGAACTTTTATCAAACACCTAGTGGGCATAGAAGTTCATCCCTAGCCTTAGCTAAGAACTTAGCCTCTAATGCTCATATTAATTACAAAAGTGTAACTAAGAACAATGAAGTACAATAACATACAAGAAATAATACCTAGAACCAATTGTAGAGGAGAGAAATGGCTTCTTCTCCAACACTTCAAGAAAATGCAAAAAGGAAATATAAAAACTGAAATTTAATCTTCAAGAGTGGAATGATGATCTTGTTTGATGAATTGGGGGCTTTATATAGGCTAAAGATTGGCATCTTTTAGTCTATTCAAGCCCAACAATCAGGCATGGAAGATATATTTGATCAGATCATAAGGAAAGTGGAGTTTTCCCATCAAAATATGGCTGCACGTCTTTGTGTTTTATGCAGATTCGGGCTTAACCGGCGCCGGTTTTAGGCTTGACCGGCGCCGGTTTTACTTCGGGGATGGAATAATAGTGAAAAACACCATAACCGGCGCCGGTTATAGGGTAAAACCGGCGCCGGTTATACTTCGGCCGACCGGGAGAATAACGGATTAAATGCAACCGGCGCCGGTTTGATGAAATTCCGGCGCCGGTTTTGTCCTGGGATTTTGGGGATGTTCCGCTATGAATTTGGACATGAGTCCTTCATCAAAGTTGTAGCTAATGAAGTCTTCTATCCACCAAAACTTGAATGACGTGATTTTATTCAGCCAATCAAACGATATGGATAAAACACTGAGAGGTATGCATCCTGAAATCCCACCAGCAACATCTGACTTTGTTGGTTGATTGAGTCTTGTTCCCTTCATATTTTGGCCATGACGTCTTCATAACATTTGTACCTTATTGAGTTAGCATTCACATGAAACTCGAATCGAGTGATTTCGAATTCTCTACAATACGGTATACTCAAATTATGGACATAACGTCATTCTCTTGGTCCAAAAAACCATGCATCACAATGTTTTATGCTCTAGCTCTCATTCTGGAGGTATTTGCCCGATTTCTCTTCTTTTCTTCAACAAATACTTATAAATACTTATGTTAAACACAAGTAAATATAACGGCTATCACATAACTTCAATTGGCCTGGGTACTTGAAGATGAAGGCCGACGCTACCATGCTTACAAGGGAGGTTTGAAGAAGACAGTCTCTAGGTGGGAGATTGTAAAGTGTTAGAGACAGTTTCTTAATTTATTTTTGGAAACATGTTTCTTAATTTTTTTAGGAAACACATCCTAGTTGCCTTGGGGTTAGGATTTACTTCTATATAAATACAAGCTCTCTCCCTTGTAATCATTGTGTGTGGATCCAAAAATAGCAATAATATTCCTGGTTTGGTAGCGCCCCCAGACGTAGTCATTCGTGGCGAACTGGGTTACCAAATTTCGTGTGTTCTTCGTTATTGATTTTTGTGTGCGTGAATTAAATTCTTAACATATCAAATCTTAATTAAATTTTAATTTGGATTTTGCAACTTTAAAAAATTTTTAATGTGATTTTTGAATATGTAAATTTTAATCATTAAAATTGAATAATTTATCAATAGGAAATATTTGACTTTAATATCGGTTGACCAAAAAATGTTGACTTTGTAAAAACAATTCGGAACGGATGTAATACAAATTTAAATTTTCATCTATTCACCCCAAGATTGCAACTAACCTAATAAGAGTCGCTAAGACAAGTTTTTTGCTTAGTATTTAAGGTACTGGCTTAATACTACGTAATATTCATGAAAAGAGTATTTAAGGATTTTCTTAGGCATAGTTTTTTTACCTAGGCTACATAGACAGATAATATAATGACATTCCTTTCATATTGAAAAAACAAGAAGTTACTGTAAGCTTTTCTAAATAATACTCCAGATAGGGATAAGAATTGAAGTCTTAGGATGTTTTTACTTGAATTGAAATTTGATGATCTGGTCTGATTTGTTTAAGTTTGATCTGGTCTGGTTTGGTCTTAACTAATCTGATCTGGTCTAGTAAATGTCTGGTCTCCATATATTTTATAATTATAGAAGTCTGGTATGATCTGGTCTGGTCTAAGACTTAAAACAATCTAAGTAAAATATCCTTTGTGGTACGTTTACTTTTTAGGTTAAAAGCCCCAAAGACTCGAGTTAATGTTCCAAATTCTCTAAACATGAGTTTTTTTTATACTTGGACAAAAAACCCTTGTAGGGGTTGGACATATATGCACCACACTGTTGGCTCTATCCTTCCAAATTCAATGTGTTGACCGTGTTGCTCCTCATTTGACCTCATTGACCATCTAACTCCGCTAATTGACCTGCAAAATAATCACTAAAAAGAACTGAAAAGTATATTAGTGGCTCGAGACGCGTCAGACGCTGTCCTAAGAAATTATTTCCGGCGTACGGAAATTTCCCCCAAGATATAACGAGCCCTTCGGTTATAAACCGCTATCAGAACTAACGAGAAGAAAATAGTATATGAACCCGGTAATCAAATTATGATAGTTTATGATGAAGAACTTTCCTGGAAAGTATAAACTTATTGAGAGACGATTTGTTGCTCCAATAATCCTTCTAATATTTCTCCAGCACACATCCATGTAAATAGTACTTCATATAATAAGTAATATACATGTAAAGTACTCGTTAACTTTTGGGTATGGCATCTACAATCTACCCCTGCCTGCTCTATCTCGTATATATATATAACACCAGTAATGAACAATTGGAATAAAGCTAATAATACGTTGTGTTGGGCAAAACATTTTGATCTTCAAAGTACCATTTATGGCTAATAATAAAAGAAAACGTTTATGAGTAAATAACCTTTAATAGAAATTATAACGTATAAGATGATGGGAGTTAAAAAATGTATGGTTGGAATAGAAAGATTAATTAAAGATGAATTTATTCATTTGAAATATTTCAAATTTTCCAACAATCCCCCACATATTTCAAATGAATAATTTTTAATTGTATAAAATCAACAATTCCTTACTGGGTTCATATATGGGGTGAAGTTTTTCAATCTGGTGTCCGTAGACTTGAACCAGACCTAGACGCCTAAGTCTTTAAATACCGAGTTTATTGGTGAAACGTATAGTTTCTATGAACCAATAATCTACTTTGGTAAGTCAGTGTCTTAGGGGATCATTTTTCACCCCCACCTTTCTCGTCGTTAACGCCGTTGTGCGCCTCTTGGCCGTGCGCGTGCTTGGTGTTCTTGAGTGCTCTAGAAGCATTGTCAATGCTTCATAGAGGCGGCCCCACCTCTCACTCATATAGGTGACCTCATCAAGTGTGTCCCGCACTTAACACACCACCCGTAAGGGATATGACAATCATTAAGAACTTTAGCTCAACCTCACAAAGAAATGCAGTCTAGCCTTCCACATCATAGAAATGGACATTTTACAAGACTAGCAGAACAAATAGAAGACTTGTTATTACCCATTTGAACTTGCTTCATGAGATCTCCAATCACACAAGTTGGGTTCCCATCCCTATTTGTTGTCAAAGTGACATTAGTCCATTTCCCTCGATGTTTAAATTTATCATTTAACGTTCTAGGGATTCTATCAAAAGGAGTAGCTAATTCCTTTTAACTTCACAAAATTAATGGAACAATATTCCATTCTCAAACATCATTGCACCACTTTTAAGGGTGAATGGATATCCACTAATTTATCTCATGTGAGTCGACTCATATTACCTCGTTGTATCCCGGCAATACAACAGATAACTCTCAACAAAATATACATCGATGTGACACTTGTGTTCATCGGATAATTTCACTAATACGTTATATCCTAACGGATAATTCTCAATGAAATATATATCATCATTGTATCATTATAGTGCAATGGATAATTCTCATATATAACATCGTTGTACATTTCTAGTACAACGGATATTTCTCAATTAAACATATCATCGTTGTATCAATATATTACAACGGATAATCTGAACCATAATTAATGATACCTCTCGAATATCTCAATAACTTAAGGTATCACAACCATCACTTTTGGTTTTCAAATATTTGCTCGATCTTCAATTCCAGCATTTTAAAATTATCAAATGTCACACACATTTAATTGTAACACACTCACATTTTTTATTTATTTATTTATTTATTTATTTATTTATTTATATCAAAGTCATAAGAGAAATTCACATTTTAACATTGAAATGTCAAACTTCTTAACAAGTTTTTCAATATGATGATAATAAAATACCAACATCCATCCTTGTGGCTTTAATACTCAAAATTACTGTTATTATATTTATATATCAACTCAATATAGCTGAAATAAGCATATAAAAAATCCCAGCAACAAATAATTACCAATGCACCACTTAATGTATACATTTTTTTTTCAAAAAAAAAGTTATCACATTAATCTCAAAGATATAATAGTTTAAAGTATTGCATACTAGCAGATTAATTCTTCAATTTAAGAAAACCGTATATATGCTCCACTATTTCATCTTATGTAAAAGCATCCAAAAGTTGCAAAACTCATTTTTACTCAATGAGATAGGTAGTAAAAATTTAGCTAAGCACCCCCACAATTTTGTTTATTCCAAACCAAGTGCACAACTCTTCTAAAATTCAATAATATCTATTTTATGAAGATTATTTCTAGCTCAACTTTTATTTGCACACCAAGATTTACCATAGCTCACCTTTAACTTTAACGAACATATTAAAATTTAGTGTATATATAAAAAAATCATCATTATAATGTATATAACATCATCATACCATTATAGTACGAAGGATAACACTCAAATATAACATCGTCGTATCACTCTAGTACAACTAATAATTCTCGATAAAATGTGTCATCGTTATACTCATTTAGTACAACTTTATAGAATATATATAACATCATTGTATCATAATAATACAATGGATAATTCTCAATAAATTATTCCATCATTGTATTCCGTTAATACAATGGTTGTTTAGCTCACCAAATACATTTTTGTGTTTTCAAGTTCATCACAATCTTCTGACAATTTTGCCGGATCTCACATAGTGTGTTAAGTTTAATAAATTCACACTTTGAGCATCAAGATAAGTTTCTATAAAATGAACAATATCATACTACAAAATTATTCCTTAATTCAACTCAATATATCTCCACACTCAATTTAATAATAAAAGTGACACATATTATTTGCATCCACAATTTTTGAATTTCACCACAAATCAATTAATACCCAGTATAATATACTACGCATCTAAAAGCACACCGCACACATGCACAACAATTATTGTATCTCAAATATACCCCCAGTGTAATTTAGCTATTCAAATTAACATTACATAACACTGTGTAAGAAGTAATATGCCACATATTAAAAATATCAAGAAAATTTAAAAGAGTATAATTTCACTTAGTAATTTTAAAATATTTGGCACACAAAATTCATGATTACAATAGCTTTGTCTCAAAATTTACTCATTATTTTCCATTAGTCAAAACCACATTTTTTTTTTCAAAAGGGAAACATAAACTGAAATAAATCAAAACTCGAACACTTGGAATACGTTATTTAAAGATAATAGTTTTGCATTCACAAATGAATTTTGTTGCCTCAAAATCTACCAATTATTCATTCACATCCGTCTCTATCCAAATTAAAAATTAACCGCAATAATTATATAATCACCCGCAACAAAATTTATTTTTATTTTGATGGATTTTTTTTTCATAATTTTCATTATATATATATAAAAAGATGTTTATACTGAAGGTTGTTTGTAACGAGAATAGTTATAAACACATACCACAAACTTGATCATTTAGCGGGAGCTAGAATTTTCACCGCTTGTCTCAAAGAGAATTTCGGGCACGTTTACAATTCCATAGGTGTAATCTTTATTCGCCATAATTCCTTAGATTGTTGGCTCTATCCTTCCAAATTCAATGTGTTGACCGTGTTGCTCCTCATTTGACCTCATTGACCATCTAACTCCGCTAATTGACCTGCAAAATAATCACTAAAAAGAACTGAAAAGTATATTAGTGGCTCGAGACGCGTCAGACGCTGTCCTAAGGAATTATTTCCGGCGTACGGAAATTTCCCCCAAGATATAACGAGCCCTTCGGTTATAAACCGGTACCAGAACTAACGAGAAGAAAATAGTATATGAACCCGGTAATCAAGTTATGATAGTTTATGATGAAGAACTTTCCTGGAAAGTATAAACTTATTGAGAGACGATTTGTTGCTCCAATAATCCTTCTAATATTTCTCCAGCACACATCCATGTAAATAGTACTTCATATAATAAGTAATATACATGTAAAGTACTCGTTGTTAACTTTTGGGTATGGCATCTACAATCTACCCCTGCCTGCTCTATCTCGTATATATATATATATATAACACCAGTAATGAACAATTGGAATAAAGCTAATAATACGTTGTGTTGGGCAAAACATTTTGATCTTCAAAGTACCATTTATGGCTAATAATAAAAGAAAACGTTTATGAGTAAATAACCTTTAATAGAAATTATAACGTATAAGATGATGGGAGTTAAAAAATGTATGGTTGGAATAGAAAGATTAATTAAAGATGAATTTATTCATTTGAAATATTTCAAATTTTCCAACACACACTGCCGCGGCTGTCGCCAGACTGCCTCGGCGGCGCCGTCGTCACTAATAGACTACCCTGGTAATGCAAGGGGACTACGAGGATAATTAATTATATTAGGGGTAAAAAAGTAATATTTAATCCTATTTAAGGAATATAAAATATGGACTTCTATTTAGATAATATGTATATGTTTTACTCATATTTAGAGCAATTACTTATTAAGTCTGTACTTCATAAATTTTTTTGTAGTTATTTTGTTCAATAAACGTCTATGTATATCAGTATATGTTCTCCTTCACATATTGAACATAACTAATGACTTGTGATTATGTTCACATTATAGCGACTGACAGTCCCTATAATGAATTTAGTTTTGTGTGTTTGATTTCAGTAATATTTTATAAATAAGCTGTATTAAAACATTAGGCCTTCTCATTCTAAATTCGGTTTCTAATTTGATTTTACTAGTTTTTTAAAAGAGAACCTTTTAGTGTTAGTGTTGATTTTGCTTATAGAAATCTACAAAATTGTATTTACCTCCCACTAATGGAGTTAAAATGGGGTGCAAGGGGTAATTAAATGAAATAAAGGCAGAGTTGTCACTTCCAAATTAAATAATTTCCAAAAAAGAAAACATAAACTTTAATGTAGGATTTCTGAAAAACAAAAAGGAGAACGTAATTAAGAATAAGAAAGATCAAGTATGATGACATCATTGTGACACTCTCAAGGAAGAGATCATCGAATCTAATCTACTCTAATAGGTTAGAAAGCTCAACAAAAAAGAGTGGGTAATAGAAATGATTTAAACACAAAAGGAACATGTCAATGATATCATTTTTTTTCAATAAAAAATGAAGATTATCAACTATAAAGTATAAAGTTTTTGAATGTCCCAAAATTAAGTTCCTACTTTATTTTAATACGAAGTACTATTTTTAGTAAGTTTTTATTGTAAAACTACCCATTTGCCTTCCTAAATACCCCAACCCTCAAGTTCCGGCCCAACCTCTTTTTCCTCCCCCACTACCTTTCTTCTTCGTATGCCTCTCTCCCTTCCAGCCTCTCACTACCCTTCTTTATAGATGCTTTGGTCTTCGCTGCAGGCGGGATTCGAGTTCGGAGGACCACAATGTTGCTAATGTTATTAAATAACATGGACTAAATAAATGTCACTTTCAATTTCTATTTTTAGTAATTGGACTTGCTCTCAAATTTTCAGATTTATATGTAAAAGAATACACAATCATTCATACCGGAGTGGTAAATAAATTATATAGATATGTATCAACTTTAATCTTTTAATTTATATTTTTTTTATTTCTTTCATTTTCACTTTTAGTAAATAATTAATTAAAATTTGGGAAAGCAAATATTAGATTTACTCATAATTTGGCGGGCCAAATTTTTTTGGAACAATTTTTATTTTGAGATATTACCCAAAATGGGACTAAAAAAGTTTGGAAATTCTAAAATAGGACTTCCATATTTTTATTCCAAAAATAGGACTAATTACTGTCATGTTTTGGCAGTACCAGACTTCAAACATGGCAGTATTTTCCAACTTTGGCAGTAATTAGTCCTATTTTGGGAATAAAAACATGACAGTCCTATTTTAGAATTTTCAAACTTTTTTAGTCCCATTTCGGGAACTTTCCCTTTTATTTTTCTGAGCCATGATCCATGCGCCTCTACTATTATCCGCTCCCAATCTCCCATGGAGAAGTGAGAGCCACATCCTTGACAACGGAATTAAGTACTCCCTCCATCCCTTTTTATTTAGTCAAACATTATTTTTCAAGTCAAAGTTATTCAATATTATCGATTATATATTTATACACGATAATATTGATTATATAAAAATTATATGAATATTTTCTTTGTTAAAAATACTATCATAAAAATATAAATTTGTCAACTTCCATTAAAATATTGAATCAAAGTTTATCATCTTTGACAATGATTAAATAAAAAGAGATATAAAATGAATCAACTTTGGGTATCCACTACAATACAATAGTTATGGTGAGTCATGTAATGTCCCCTTTTTAATCCCTTCCCTCTATATTGTAAACCAATACGGAGTATGAACAAACAAAAAAGCAAAAAAAAAAAAACGGACTCGAACAGATGAATCCATCCGAACCCTAAAACGGGCTCGGACAAATGAGACCGTCCGAACCCTGAATCATCCCGAGCCCAGAATAGGGACAACATTGGCAAATAGCTATACACTAAAAATTACATACAATCTCGTGTGTGATTGGCACTCATCTATTGAAAGATTATCAAGATTTGGTTGAGGTGAGCATATTGTATACATTGGTGGATACAGCGATGCAGCTGGTGACTAGGGCTTGAAGAATCATCATTATTGCCACAATCTTATCCTTTCTACTTGATATGCCGTGTATATCCCTGTCAATTCCCAATCGCACAATATCGCAACTTATTAGCAAATTTCAATCAAATGGACCCAACTTGGTTTAGCCTTGCTAGAATTTAGGCTATGCTAAATAATAAAAATTAGCGATATCATGTCTTTTCAAAAAAATAAAATAACGATGCATACAATTGTTTTGTTTTTTGGCGGAAAGTTATGTAACTTTTGCTATCATATTGTTGAGGAAGAGTAAATTTGGAAAGTTAATACATCCTCCTCCATATTCTTTTATTTACAACATTATGTTTTGGGAAAAGGGGCAAAAACCCCCTCAAGTTGTCACCAAAGATATTTACACCCTTAGAACTTTTTTTGTGGGCAAATATTTTGAAATCCCTTACAGGAGGGCAAATGCCCCCTTTTTTTTCACGGTGAACCTTTAACAGCACTACCGGGTACCAACGTTTTTTGTTTTTTTACAACATCAAGTACCAACGTGTTTTTTGCAAATAAGTACCAACGGTTAAAGAACTTAAAGGTGCTCCTTTGAATTAATTTTATTTATTAATTAATTATGTAAATTAATTGAAATATTTTAGATATAAGTAAAACGATTAGAAAAGAATTATTTAATTAACGATTAGAGCACTTTATATTTTGACATAAATAGTACTCCATCTGTCCCAAATTGATTTGCGAAGTCAACATTTTTTGGTTAACCAATGTTAGAGTTAAATCCTCCTTATTGATGATTAATCAAAATTTCATAATAAAAAGTTATATATTCAAAAACTACATTAAAATATTCTAAAAAATGCATAATCCTAATTAGAATATAATTAAAAATTGACATCCAAATTAAGTGAATAAATTGAAACCGTTGAGCAAAAAAGTCAATTTTGTAAATCAATTTGGGTCGGACATAGTAGGAGAGAGGAATGATCATGTCCAATAGCCCCCGGTCCGAATAGTGTCTGAACATGGTCATTTGGGGCACTTCCCGATGGAATTTTTTGATAATTTTTTTTGAACATGTTCTTCATCAAGTTTAGTTTATCATGAATTCCATCGGGTTCTTCATCAAAGAACATGTTCCATCAAGAACATGCTCATCAAGAACATGCTCAAAAAATTTTATCAAAAAATTCCACCGGGAAGTGTCCCAAATGGCCATGTTCGGACACTGTTCGGACAGGGGCTGCTGGATGGACAGGATCATCCCTCTAGTAGGAGATATGAATACACTATTTTTGTGTTGTCACATAATATAAACTTTATGTTTACCACATAAAACCCATTTGGTAGTACATGGTTCGACTTATCAGTCAATTTTTTTGTCAAATTATTTTAAACCGGCCATTTTAATTAAATTTTTAATAATAAAAATAAGTGAAGTTGAAGTTACTTTTTTGATTAAATTGATTCGGGTTGTTTAGAGCCAGCTATTTTAGCTTTTCATGTGTCTTTTTCTCGAGATTACTACATCTGTCTTTTTATAATTGAGGGAGTAGTGTGGTAAATAATTAAGAAAATTAAAATTATGTGATTATTATTTAATTTATAAAATATGAATAAATTAAAAACGAATTGTATTGTCCAAATATTACCAAATATGATATGCGAGAAAGTGAATGAGACAGACGGAATATGTAAAATGATGCAAAGTTAGGGGACACAACCAATAGTAATAAAACTACTTCCTTCATTTTTTTAGTTGCAACGGTCAAATTTGTACATTTGGCAACTCACATTATTGACCATAACATGTCTTGTTCTCTATCAGTAAAAAAAAATAAAAAATAAAAAATTGAAACCGGGGGTTAAGGATGTTTTCTTTTGGACTGAAATTTGCTGGTCTGGTCTGGTCTGGTTTGAATTGGTCTGGTCTGGTCTGGTCTGGTAAACGTCTGGTCTCTGTGTATTTTATAACTGTCCAAGTTTGGTCTGGTCTGGTCTGGTCTGTTTAAGTCTGGTCTGGTCTGGTCTCTTAAAGTCTGGTCTGGTCTGGTCTGGTCTGTTAAAGTCTGGTCTGGTCTGGTCTGGAACTGAAAACAGCCCAAAAGAAAACATCCTAAATCAACTAATTTAACATTTTTTATCAACTAAAAAATCAGAATTTGAAACCGGCGTTAATTCTCTATTTGCACATTTTTGATCGTCTTATTTATATTCTATGCTCCTATAGATCAACTAATTTACAAAAAAAAAAAAAATACTTAGTAGTGTTTATGGTTAAAAAAGAAATGAAGTTAATTCTTAGGAGCAATTTAACATTTCTAGTGCCGTTAAAGGGGTTCACCGTGAGTGAGGGGGCAATTGCCCTCCTTTGAGGGATTTTAAACATATTTGCCCACAAAAAAAGTTTAAGGGTACGGATACCCTTTGGTGGCAACTTGGTGGCAACTTGAAGGGGTTTTTTGCCCCTTTTCCCTTATGTTTTAGAACAAGTTTTAAGAGAAGAAATAAAAGTAACGTAAAATGACAATTGAGAAAGTAGAAAAGAGAATACAGTGATAAACTAGAGGCAAGTAATCAATGGCAAAAGGTAAAAGCACTTATATATTTTGAAAAATGAAACTTTCTATAAAAGGGAAGTGTTGTAGCGATAAAAATACAGTCCGAAAAGGAAAGCAGCACAAACAAAAGAATATAGAGGGAGCAAAAGTTAATTTGCTTAAAAACTTGTGGATTCAAACTAAGAATTTAATTGGAGAAGTGAGTAAATTTTGTATATTACGTTTACCCAACCACAACCCTGCAATAATAGAAAGCTTTCAATTGGATTGAAATTTTCACGTTTGGTATGATTGTGCTCTATTTAGGTATATTAAGTCTGACCTGATCTATCTAAGTCTGTCTATATTTGGTCCATAGTCTCATACTCTCATTTGTACCATTTTGTCTAACCCGGTCTAGTATGAAGGATGGAATTGAAGTCATATCATTCTTAATGTTGTGTATCAACTCTCATCAATGTAATAAGAAAAATGAGGTAATAAAGCTGAAGGTTACCTCAGAGCAATGGCACCCGGGAAGATGAAGGCAAGACACACGGCAGTGGTTGATCCCAAGAACTGAAAAATGTACCAAATACTAGGAATACCAATGGCAGCAACATAGGACAATGCTAACAAGAACACAGAAAGAATCACGAATCTGGTCGAGTCATTGGCCAACAAAATCTTTTTGGGGAAGAAGAGTTCATCAACGTTAGCCCTCAATGGGTAGTTGAGCAATGGGAAGACCAACACCAAGTGCAAAGCATAGCTCAGCCGTACAATGTCATTCAAAACTGAGGTAACTGGTGAGCCTGAAGATGAAGATGTCTGGGCAAAGTTCACAAGTATGTCGGCATTGGTTGATTCGCCAAACAAGAGGTACCCGAAAATCCCGATGGAGAAGTAGACGAGGGAACACAGAACCAGAGATATCTTCACGGCGGTAGCCATGGTAGAAGCTTTGCCTAACTCTATTCCAATGGGATGAACTGCATGAAAGCATTCAGTTCACCTCTTAGTTAATGTCAACAGAAATGATCATACTAGTAAATGGCCTTGATTCCAAGATAAATTTCCTAATTTAGTCTCCTAACTGGCTAACTATATTTCGTTACTGATACATAGAACTATGTATTTATTTGAGTAAACAACGGATACATGATGTTTAATTATGTTAATGTTTCAAGATATACATAATTGATTACCATTGAAGTGAAACGTGAAGGCGGTGACAATGACGGGAATGGCAGTGAAAAGGTTAAAGAAGGAAGCACTGCTATCCAACTGAGGAAGCAACCTTGGGGTCTCAGTTTGGCCACAGAAAAGGGCATAGATTGCCATGACTACGCAAATGCCAACGAACACCGCAGCTAGGAGAACTGCTAAGGCTGAGCTCCACCACAATGACTCTGCAAACCATCACCATATATACATATAATTAGGAAGAATGTTTTTGGTAAGAGGAAATGCCTATCAATATATCATGGTGATCAACTTTCGATGCTATAGTAAATTACTTATATTGGCACATACAGGAATGTGGAAAACATGTAAAGAAACATAAAACGAGAAACGCCATATCTTAATAAAGAACGAGTGTTTCAAGATTATTAAATAGTTTCCGTGGAGTTTTCAAAATGGAAAATTATTCTTTTTCAGAGTCCTGTGCTTCAATCAAGTTTACAAATGAATATTTGAAATAATATATGATTTCATCTATTTGCATACTCCGTATTAATTAACCGTAGTGATTTTATTATTTACATAAGTAAACCCCACACTCATATTTTAAACTTCCCAGAAATGCATGCTATATCACCTTATTTGTATCCACTTATGGACATGTCCAAGACTTCAAGTAATCGTATCTAGATACTCAGGTACAATTGGACCACACAATAGACATAATAGAGCTACGTGCTCTGTGGCAGGCTCTACATAGTTGTGGATATCCTATTTTGGCATGTTTTGTTCAAGACTTCAAGTATGTGTAATGGTGGGATATATTTTTAGCCACTTCAGGGGTTTGATATTAGGTCTATATGATAACTTACTAGTGAGGATTCCCCTAATCTATTAATGTTACTCCATATTATTTAAACCTGATATGAAAAAAGTAGTACGCCTAAAGATGTTATAAGATCAGACAGATTTAAACAATAATAAAAACACGTTAAACATGACCTATTAGGCTGTGACACTGATACACATTTTTGGTGACACCAATACCACTGTTTGTGAGACCGAATTTTTTTGTCTGTGCACAAATATTTCCCTTTACTAAAATGAGAATAAATTTTCTGCGCACAGACAAAAAACACTTGACATGTAACATGGCTTGTAAAAAGAACATTTTTTTCTAAAAAATAATAGAGGAAGTCATAAAGAGAAGTGAAACACCAAGTAGACCACAACATAGGATTAGCCTGTAAATCCTTGTAAAACATTGGTTAGAGAAGTTTAATTACCTACACGGCGGTACAAAACAAGAGGAAGCATGACAAAGAGGACAACCAAAAAGATGGAGAATGCACGGGAAGTCCACCAATGGATGCCAAACCACTCTTGCAAAATCCCCAAGTGTTCTACCCCTTTCCCACATAGCACATCCCCTGATCATTATTTACACATACATCATCATCATCATCAATTCAGGTCACACAGTTAAAAATATATGGTTACAAATTTAATTTGACATACAACCCATTTTCTTCACTCTAATATCTAATTAAGAGCAACATAATGGAATTAAATTAAAAGTGAATTTTTTCAAATCAAACTTGTTACAAAAAAGCAATCGTAATTAAAAAGTGGGAAATAAAACTATACTTAAATGGGAAAAGTGGGAAAAGTGGGAATTCATACTAGTACTAGATATTTTCTAAATTCTAGTACTTACCAATGATCATTAGGTACATGATTAAGCAACCAAGGTTAGTGATCATAATACAGATTTGTAAGGCGAAAGATCCAAATTGTCCAAACGACTCCTTCATCAAACCGGCATAAGTCGTCGCATTGCCGGCATACGTGAACCTCAAAAGGAAATCTACTGATATATCCACCAGCACCGCCACCACCACCGTCAAAATGAACGCCGGAATCACCCCTAATACCTGTCCCATTTGAACCATTTATTACACATATAAATTGGTCTAAGATATTAACCTGCCTACAATAAAATAAGAGCATTTATTCTTATTCTTAGCTTTTTTCTAGTTAATCTTTTTGGAGAGTAAATAAAGCCTTAATAAGTGAAAAAGAGAGTCTGAACTCTGAGTAATCTTTCTGGGTAGTACCTTGAGGGTGGCGGGAATAGACATGATTCCGGCGCCGATGATGCTCATGCTGATATTGAACACCGCCCGGCGTATCACCACCCTTCTCTCCGCCGGAGTGTCTTTCCTCGAGAGCAGGGGAGCGTCAGCCCCGATCGCCGGAGACATCCCGGAGAGCGAAGGAAATGGCTCTGAACTTTGATTAATTTCTCTCCGGTGGTGTTAATTAAGTTTGTTGAATTCTTGGTTGCTGTGCTGGCATAATAATGTTTTAATGATGTTTAAACCAGACAAGATAAGTGAAGAGGGGCTGAGGCAGAGGTGGTCGATCCAATTTATGTAGGGATAAGGGTCAGATAGGGCCTCGAACTCGAAAAAAAATGTCAAATAAGGTCATATTTCGGATGCTCTGTCTGGCCGACGCCATTTGGGGCGGTTCCCTATGGAATTTTTTGATGAAATTTTTTGAGCATCTTCCTCATTAAGTCTAGTTTACCCATACCAAATTTCAGCTAAAAATTCAACCGGGAAGGTAGTCAAATAATTTTCCGAAATGTACGGCGTTGTTTAACTTCACAGTTATCTTCAAAAATTCATTTGACTACCTTCCCGGTTGAGTTTTTAGCTGAAATTTGGTATGGGTAAACTAGACTTAATGAGGAAGATGGTCAAAAAATTTCATCAAAAAATTCCCTCGGGAACCGCCCCAAATGGCGTCGGCCAGACAGAGCATCCGAAATATGACCTTATTTGACATTTTTTTTCGAGTTCGAGGCCCTATCTGACCCTTATCCCATTTATGTATTTTATCTGAAATGAGAATCTGAAATTACTTGGCACATACTACCTCCATCGCACTAATATTGGTACGAAACAAGGTGACACAGTTATTAAGAAAAGTGGGTTTTTGTGGTTGATATTGAATTGAAAAAGTAAAAATAAAGTAAGAAGGTAAAACTGTCAAATAGGTTCTCGAACTTTAACTACACAGTTATCTTCAAGAATTAATTTGAATGCATTCCCGATTGAAGTTTTATTTGAAATTTGGTATGAGTAAATTGTACTTGATGAATAAGATGCTCAAAAATTTCATCAAAAATTCCACCGGGAGCCGCCCCAAATCGCGACGGCCGAACAGAGCCTCCTATATAAGGACTTATTTGACATTTTTATGAGAGTTCGAGGACCTATTTGACAGTTTTCCCAAAGTAAGAATGCTTTAGAGCCACACAAACTTTACCAAATTTGGTATGAGACAATTTTAGTAGGACTTCCCAAAAAGATAAAATGAGACAATCTTAGCGGGACGGAGAAAATACTAAATTTGTGCATTCGTGAGTTGTAGCGTACAACGTTAATATGCTAGTACAAATTGGACAACCCTGCTACTTGTAGACAATGAATTATATTACGTACCAAGTACATCAGTTTACTCGTTCAAATGTAATTTTCTGTGTAGAAAGCAATTGAATTTAATTTTGATGAAGGAAGTATATGTGACCCTCAAAAAATAATTGTCTGTGCGTAGATAATTCAGACACAAACAATTACACTTAAGCAGACCGAGCAAGTACAAGTAACATTTTTCTAAATTGGATAAGTGAGGATGGTTGGACAATTTATGAGGTGTTTTTACTCTCGTTATGTTTTATAACTGTTGAAGTATCTGATCTAATAATGTGAATCATGATATCATTTATTTATGTGAAGGGTTTGACCGTTTGAATAGAGTTTTGAATGCCCAAGATTTATATACGAAATCGGGATCATTGGTCCTAATTTGGTCATTTGTCATTTTCGACAAATTTAAATGAAGAATGAATCAGGACGTAAATATGGACAAAGTGTGAAAGTGAATGCCTTTCATTTAGTGGGTTATACGGAGTAGAGTATCCTCTAACCCCTTAGAAGATGAATTCTATATTGATCTTATATCTAGGGGTGGACAAATATAACGAAAAATCGTTATACCGCACTTACCGTACCAAAAAAATACCGGAAAATACCGAAATATTGGTATACCGTCATTTTCGGTACGATATCATACCGTACCGATCTATTTCGGTATAGTAACGGTAAATGTTTTCAAATACCGCGGTATACCGGTATAATACCGTACCGACTCCCTACTCAACAATTGCTTTTAATTCTAATATATTGTAAAAATCCATTACAATTATGAAGCCCCAAATTAATACTTAAGTTGATTACAAATACAAAAATACAAAAATAAAAGCCCAATTTCTCAAACTCACTATAACCTTATAGGCTTCTACTATGCTAACCTTAATGACTTATGATTAATGTACAAACGTCAAGAAACAAGTCTATCTTGTTCCAAGAGCTTGCAAGTCGTGATGGTTGGGTGGCTAAGTAGCTGACGAGTAAAGAGAGATACACTCATGTGACAAGTGTATCTACATAGAGATTTCGCGAGTCGAGATACACAACTTTGTCCGGAAGTCATATTCATTTTTTAAAAAATTATAAAATGACTAAATACACAATATCATATTAGGAATAAATGATTTTATACCCATGTTGTTTGAATAATTTTATTTATTTTTGTTAGAGATCAATTGCTGTATTTCTAGAAGGTATGCCTTCTCTCTGGAGGTTTTTGGCCTAGTCCCCCTCTCATTTTGTAATTTTTATTTTTTTTAAATAAAAGTTGGTAAATGTTTCCCTGCATTTACCCCACTGATTTTGGTGATTTACCTTCCGGGTTAAAAAAAATTAAAAGTGGTAATGGGACAACAATAGGATTATTTGTAATCTGTAAATATTTATTAATGGTTTTAGAACGTCGCTAGTAAAAGTGGTTTTGTATATTTTATTAGTCTACATCCTTATAACAACTTATTGTATTAAGAGAAATGCATGATAATTTATCAAATTGTACCTTTATTGAACAAAAACTTTAGTACATTGAAATTTCGGTAAAATAATGGTATGTAATTTTTGTATATTGAAAATTTTGGCATGACAAAGATATCAGATAAAATATTCAGTATGTCATACTGAACCAACCCCTATTCACAGGCAAGCAATTAAAGAACACACCATTCAATGCATGTTTGTTTTTTGAAGCAAGAGTTTCCAATCTAAATCTATCTATATCTATATAATAAACAATCCCTTGGTTTAGCCCTATGGAGAAATTGTTGACATGTGGCAATACTCTTTATTTAAAATTTTGACACTTGTCATCATTATCTTAAACACTTGATAAGTTCGTATTTCAACACGCATTTGATGGGTGTTGAGATTGAGTTTTATCATTTTTCCTAATTTATTTGCGTCACAAAGTGTTTATTTAGCTCAACTCACGGTTTACCGGGTTTGGTTTGCATTCGTTGAAGAAAAGGAAGAATTCTAACCCAGCATCGGCGTTTGAGCGAACGTTGAGGAGATTCGAGATGCGCTCGAGAGATAGCAAGAGGCATCGGAGGCCAACAGGATGATTTAGAGGCATGATTTGAGGCTTGAAAGGTCAAAGATTGAAATAGGATCTATCGGGAGCAAACAGGTCAGTGCCACACGCCCCATGGGCGATTTTTAGAGCTAGAAGTCAAGAAGTCTGAGCCGCACGCCCCGCGGTTCAAAACACCTCCCAGGAGTGCTCGCACAGTTGCATCGTGTGGTTTCTCGCACGACCGTGTAGGTGGAGAAAAATAACGGACGCCAGAAGTTTTTCGTGCGCCCGCACGGTATGCCGCACGCCATGTGGACGATCGTGCGGTCGTGCGGTTTTTCTATTTAAATGCCCCCAATTTGTTCGTTTTTCACACATAAGCTTAGAGAGATAAACGTTATTTCGACTTTTGAGTGATTTTCAAGCCTTGTTCTTCAAGATTGATGAATTCTTTGTAAGTTCTATCTTTTTAATTAATGACAATTAATTCTTTTCATCTCAATTCTATTGATTCTTCAATTATGAATTGTGGGTAGTTTTAATTAGAGATTTGGGATTGATGAAGGGGTTATTCATGATGTATGGTTTGATTCTTGATGGTTTCAATTTCATGGATATCTATTTAATTTGTGTATGAATGATTTAATTGATATCTCTGATAACCTAGAATGGCCATTAGGATTATAATATAATTGCACGTAGAATAAATTAAGAGAGATCTAGTTTATTCTAGAACACCTTCACACAGACTTAATCGTTCGCTAAGAGATTAGTAACGATTAAGGGGCCGTACGCTCGTTTGTTTTGATAATAATTTTAGATACCTGTCGCATGAGAGATCAATCTGGTTCCCTAAATTATTGTACTCTACGCCGTGAGAGCGGTTAGAACTTAGTATTGATTAGTGTTGCTCAGTTAAATAATTTTCATGTGATTAAGCCTGATATGCCAGAAATCAGGTTACCCTGAAATCAATCCTTGTTCCCTTCATCATTAATTAGAAAGAACCATTTAGTTTAATCGTTTTATTCGTATTTTAATTTTCCAAACCAATTATTCTCGCACAATTGCATTTATTTTATTTCTTCTTAATCGCTGAATTTAATTAATTCCTGATTCCATTTTCCCTTCCCTGCAGAGACGATACTCATATTTACACCATTTACTACGATCTACTTTAAGTGCGAGAAAACTCACATCAACACCTCATTCCCAACTCCCTAAATAGTAAATACACGTATACATAGCATGCAAATCCGAATAGAAGACAATTCTTATAAAAGGGTAAATACACGCAGGGGAAACTAATTTTTGATAAGTTATAAACAATGTTTCCAAATTCCAATAAGCATGTAAAAGTGTAAAAGAATATCTATTCAACTTCCTGAACTCTATAAAGGCAGGGGCGACTCTACGGGGGAGGGGGTTCTAGGCCAAAAATTTTTAAAAAATTAAGCCCGGATTTAGTTCTTTATATTTTTTCGGGTGAAATTGTTTGATGTGCTTTCAGTTTAAAATTCAATCTAGAAGTCACTTAAACATATTATTTAAAAACACCGCGTTTTATGCATATTTTGGCCTAATGTTTTTTCAATAATTTATTTAACTGACTTTCCAATTAAATTTTAAGATGAAATTTTGTGTGCATAATCAATACTTGATGAAAAAACATTCTCACAAAATTTCATAAAAATTATACTTGGGAGCAGATTAGTTTGATATGATTAGTTGATTAGCTGCGCTTATTAATTTTAAAATCTTCAAAACTTCTTCGAATATTTGAATGTTCTTAAAATTATACTTCTTTGAATATTTGAATTTCTTGAATGTAGAATTCAGTTCGAAGGGCATCCATTCTTCAAACAGTTTGATCTTCAACAAAAGGGTCATATTTATGGTTTCATCTTCTGTTAAAAGGCTTCTCAGAATATATCACTTGATCTTCAATTGGACCTTGATTCAATCTTCATATGAATTATCTTCAAATCTTCAAAGATTCGTTCTTCAGATCTTCGAATCTTCAAAGCATCGTTATCTAGATCGTCGAATCTTCATACTTCGTTCTTCAATTCTAGACTGTGAACTCTTCAACTTTTAAACTTATTCTATCAAGAATGGACGAAATCATGAAGGATTATTTGTATATTCTTAATAAAATTTGTGTCTTGCTTTCCTTTCCTTGTTCGGAATACTTCAGAGCTTCTCTATAGTGTTTCTTCGTTCGAGAATTTTTTCATCTGTTTCTTTTAACTAAGACCTCTATTTATAGGTGTAGGGGATGAGATATGCTTTAGGGTTTTGAAAATTCGTCCATACCTTTTGGGCCTAAATTGAATGGGGTTTTGGGCCCTATTTGCTTGCGATTTAGAGCCCGTTTGGTAACATTGAAATCGGCTGAATCGGGTGATCCTCCTGAAACTAATGAAGTTCTGGCTTAAGTGGATGTATTGAGTGATTCTGCTGAATTATGAAAAAATTAAATTTCAAATATATTTTATTAATAAAATAAAGAAAAAATTATATGTAAAAATAGCTAAAATGGTTCTCTACAATAACTTCAGCCGCAACAGCCAAAAAAGAAACTACAACCTTACTTTTTCTTATTATTACACATTTCAGCACATGAAATCAGAAGTTACATGTTTGGTGAAAAACTTGGCTGATAAGCCTGATAAGGCAAATAACAGTGTTACTAAACGGGCTCTTAATAGCTAGAAAAATCAGCACTTATGCAGTGTATCTGGACAACTTTCTTAACAAGACTCGTAGCTATTTTCATGCGTATGGATGAACTTCTAAACTAGATTTGTCGTCATCTTCATGAATTGAAATTGTCTCTTATTCATTCGGCCACTATTTCATAGTGGGCTCAAAATGAAGAAATTAATAGGACTGATCCATTCTTTTAATGACTTAATTTATAATTAAATTTATTGGATATTTTAAATGATTCAAATTAATTTAATGACTTAAATTTTATCCAAGAGATCCACATTAATATTTTCATTTTGCTAATAAGACCCAATCAATTATCCTGAAAGGCCCAATGTAAGTTACATTAGTCCAACGATACTTAAAAAAAGTGAGTACGATTGAGAATAGTCCGGTAGCATTTAGATAAACTCAGTGGTGGAGCCAGAGATTTTTCGAAGGAGGGGTTAGGGGTGGACTCGGGCCGGTTCGGGCCCGGTTCGGGCCTGGGCCTAGCCGGGCCTCGGGCCAGAAAACTAGGGCCCGGGCCCGAACCGCCGGTGGGCGGTTCCGGTTCCGGGCCAAACCGGGCCGGGCCGGGCCGGGCCAACCGGTCTATTTTTTTTTTTTTTTGGTTCTCCTTTTTAACCCCCTACCCCTCCCCCTCAACCCCAAACCACCCCAAACCACCTCAAATGGCCCAAAATACCTAATCCAACCCAAAACTTAAAAAAATTTCAAAAAAAAAAAAAAAAAAAAAAATCCGGCCCGGACCGGGCCCGAACCGGCCGGGCCGGTTCACCAAATGGAGGGCCCGGGCCCGGAACCGGTATCCACCGGGCCGGTTCGACCCGAACCGCCGGTGGACCGGGCCACCGGGCCGGGCCGGTTCACACAGTAACCGGGCCGGGCCGGTTCCGGTTCGGGCCGCCCGGCCCGAGTCCAGCACTAGGAGGGGTGTACTGAAGGTAATGAATTTTGTGTATTCGCTCAAAATATAATAAAAACAATAAAAGCGTAATACATTAGCACAAATCAGTTCATTACATACTGCTTGACTCATCAAATCTATAATCTTCGTAGATCAATCATTCGAGTTTTAATTTGTTCAAAATGTTCGAGATTTATGTTGGAAAAACACAACCCCGGCCTTTTCTAGGATCACGAACTCATAGACTCTTGTACACTTATATATCCACACAGTCATAATACAAAGACTTAATCTGACAATATCACTTTGTATTACCCTCACTCACTTTTTGTATATGAGACTACATTCTACCTCACTTGATCACATACAATTCATCAAGCGATATCTTTGAGCCTTCTTCTTTACAAGAAGGCTCTCACTCTCCTCTTTCAAGGAGACTCTCATTTTCACTCACTCAAGAGCTCTCATCAAAGTTCTCATATAAATGGGAAGCTTCTCTATACTAATCTCATCAAAGTTTCTCTAGAATTTTTTATACATCACCACACATTTAGATTCTTCCAAAAAGTATCCACAAACTTCTCTTATCTTCTGGTAGGATTTAGAAAATCCCACAATTCTTCAAAATGTTCTAGAGGCTTCTATACACTTCCACATGATTTTAATGAGTTCCACACTTCTCTAGAAAACTTCACATTATTATTTCAAAACATTCAATACTTCTCTACACACACATATATAGAATCTCTTGGAAATCGGTCTCTAAAAATTCTAAAATTCTCATGAATTTCTCCACTAAGGTGGGAATCCAACATAATCTCAAGAATGTTTTGATCTTTTTTGTTACAAGAAACGTGACCACGTATTCGTCAAACTCAACACTTTCTTGCTCACTATAACCACGAAAAGCCAACCTGTGTATCATTAAATATTTAAATGTCTCAAATAATCCACACTTCCATTCAAATGAGTGTGGTATGTTGCAACCAATACTTGTATTTCTAGAGACACGTATGTTTTCTGAAAGACTTTGACTTTTATTTTAACACTTAATCTAAAACTATCCTTAATTGGTATTTACTTTTGAAAAAAGGAGGGATATTAAATATATTATAAGTAGTAGTACTAAAAACATTGCCCGAAGCTGGGGCGCTTGCCCCCTCATGCCCCTTCCTAACTCCTCCACTTGATAAACTCAATAATATTATGGGCTATTGAAAAGTCCAAAATATTAAATACTCCATACTACATAATTTTTTATTTCTACATATGCCTCCTCAACACTTATGTTTGGCAGAAGGGAAAAAGTAAGTCTCGGCCATGACTGACCAATTCATGTGCATATTTACTTCTTTCTCTCTTTTTTTAATAGGCCCAAAATTAGGATACAAAAAAGTCCAGATAATGCTTTTGATATCCAATTAGGACTTAAACTCAATCTCTCTGTGATTCATCTCTTCGAATTCGAATCGGGATAAGGGTCAGTTTGGTCCTCGAAGTTGCAAAAAAGGGGTCAAATAAGTCCTTATATAGAAGATTCTGTCCGGACGTGCCATTTGAGGTGGCTCCCGGTGGATTTTTTTTATGAAATTTTTTGAGTATATTATTCATTAAGTCTAGTTCACTCATACCAAATTTCAGATAAAAAATCAACTGGGAAGACATTCAAATGAATTCTTGAAAATAACTGTGCCGTTAAAAACATAGTTATCTGCAAGAGTTCATTTGAATGTCTTCCCGATTGAATTTTTAGCTGAAATTTTGTATGAGTGAACTAGACTTAATGAATAAGATGTTAAAAAAATTTATCAAAAAAATCCACCGGGAGCCACCTCAAATGGCACGTCCGGACAAAATCTTCTATATAAGGACTTATTTGACCCCTTTTTTGCAACTTCGAGGACCAAACTGACTCTTTACTCAATTCGAATCATACTCAAACTCTTACGTTGGTATTTATAAATATCAGTCAATTTGGGTTTAGAGATTTAAAGCTATTTTCTTCAGTCCTTGATTATATATCCTTGATCATTAATTCTCTATCCCGTTGCTTTGTGTTGGCTTATTGCAGGGGCCAGGGAGGATATGATTTTCGGCAATATGTTGAAGAAGAAGGAACCTGTTCCGTCCAGAGGTGCAGTGAATGTTCAGGAGTAGATCGAATTTCAATGCTCGGGAGAAGACGCCGAGGTTGACGAATGGTCGTCGCTCGTGCTGTCAGAGGTTGGTGTCGCCCAGGAGCTGATTCCGTCGCAGGTCCCGATGTCGCTGCCTGAGAAGATGATGGAGCTGTCGTGCCGGAGGTCGGAAGCCGATGCGATCCCCCTGCTGCAGGCTTTTCTTTACCAATGCTTATGTTCGCCGATGAGGAGCACGATCGATTGCTAGGCTGCTGCTCCCCCTTGCATGAAGATGACCACAGAAAAGAGATTGAGGAGCCCTTCCGTGAGCTATTTTTTTTATATTATTATTATTATTATTATTATTATTATTATTATTATTATTATTATTATTATTATTATTATTATTATTATTATTATTATTATTATTATTATTATTATTATTATTATTATTATTATTATTATTATTATTATTATTATTATTATTATTATTATTATTATTATTATTATTATTATTATTATTATTATTATTATTATTATTATTATTATTATTATTATTATTATTATTATTATTATTATTATTATTATTATTATTATTATTATTATTATTATTATTATTATTATTATTATTATTATTATTATTATTATTATTATTATTATTATTATTATTATTATTATTATTATTATTATTATTATTATTATTATTATTATTATTATTATTATTATTATTATTATTATTATTATTATTATTATTATTATTATTATTATTATTATTATTATTATTATTATTATTATTATTATTATTATTATTATTATTATTATTATTATTATTATTATTATTATTATTATTATTATTATTATTATTATTATTATTATTATTATTATTATTATTATTATTATTATTATTATTATTATTATTATTATTATTATTATTATTATTATTATTATTATTATTATTATTATTATTATTATTATTATTATTATTATTATTATTATTATTATTATTATTATTATTATTATTATTATTATTATTATTATTATTATTATTATTATTATTATTATTATTATTATTATTATTATTATTATTATTATTATTATTATTATTATTATTATTATTATTATTATTATTATTATTATTATTATTATTATTATTATTATTATTATTATTATTATTATTATTATTATTATTATTATTATTATTATTATTATTATTATTATTATTATTATTATTATTATTATTATTATTATTATTATTATTATTATTATTATTATTATTATTATTATTATTATTATTATTATTATTATTATTATTATTATTATTATTATTATTATTATTATTATTATTATTATTATTATTATTATTATTATTATTATTATTATTATTATTATTATTATTATTATTATTATTATTATTATTATTATTATTATTATTATTATTATTATTATTATTATTATTATTATTATTATTATTATTATTATTATTATTATTATTATTATTATTATTATTATTATTATTATTATTATTATTATTATTATTATTATTATTATTATTATTATTATTATTATTATTATTATTATTATTATTATTATTATTATTATTATTATTATTATTATTATTATTATTATTATTATTATTATTATTATTATTATTATTATTATTATTATTATTATTATTATTATTATTATTATTACTATTATTACTATTATTATTACTATTATTACTATTATTACTATTATTATTATTATTATTACTATTATTATTATTATTATTATTATTATTATTATTATTATTATTATTATTATTATTATTATTATTATTATTATTATTATTATTATTATTATTATTATTATTATTATTATTATTATTATTATTATTATTATTATTATTATTATTATTATTATTATTATTATTATTATTATTATTATTATTATTATTATTATTATTATTATTATTATTATTATTATTATTATTATTATTATTATTATTATTATTATTATTATTATTATTATTATTATTATTATTATTATTATTATTATTATTATTATTATTATTATTATTATTATTATTATTATATTATACTATGCCTTTTTTAGTAACAGTGATAATGATGACATTTTTTATTTCTTGCAGAACAAGATGATACATTATAAAGAAATTAAGCGTGGAAGCAAAAAAGTATCTCTTTGTGTCAACGATCAAGAAGAACGACGATGAGATCCTTTCGGAGATGTATAAGTCATTTGCTCGCGAGCTTTGGGGTGCAATTGTCGTCTTGTACCAATATACAGACTAAACTCGTGAGTGCGGGTATCAAACTCAAACTATGCGGACTTTAGTATCTGATTTTATTCATAGGTCTTCTTTTGAGATTCCCCCTTCTTTGCGTAGACGGATCCTTAGTGAAAACGCCCCTTTGAAAAAGACCTTATCATTTGGTGGCGAGTTAAGATTCATCATAGGTTAATTGAACTAGGTTGAGGACATTTTGAGTCCGAGTAAAAGCATTCTGGAGGAGGGGCTTATTTGTGATGTCGTTTATGCCTCATTGTTCACGTATGACATGTGTACTAATGTTGTAGAAGCATATTGCGAGACATTGTGTTTCATGGTAAATACTTTGCCCACGTCCATTGGTGAGTTGGCGATCGCATATTGGGACTTGCATGTTATTATAGGATTACCTATCATATGAGACGCATATGATAAATCTAATCCAAGCACTTCCGAGTTGTTAGATGCGAGTGCTGACCGTCCACATCAGTTGTGCAAATACTTATTTCACGCATATCATCATCTTTTTTCGAAAACAAGAGATAAACGAGTTTTGTGTGTTAATGCTTGGGTCAAATTCTTGTTCAAGAAGGTCTTCAAGTATATCATGCCTCCATTGAGAACAACAAAGAAAAGATCATCTCGTGCTAAGGCAACTCATAATCCGAGCGGAGTTATTCCAAAATTTGGAGGATGGTCAAATTCAATGAAGGTACTGTTCTATGTACTCAAGATTTCTGCTGAATATGAGGAAGAGGTTTACTTAGAGACATTTCTATCATGTTGGCTCTGTGCGTTTGTATTGCCACATGAAGGTTCCAGAGTCATCTGTCCAGAAATACTCAAAGTTACTTGTATGATGGCTAGAGGTAAACGGATATGCCTTGCAGTCTCGATTCTTGTAAGTATTTACCATGAGTTTAATCGGACTTTAAATGCTCCAACTAGTGGTCAAGTTAGAACGTGCTTTCCTACTCACTATTCCATGAGAAGCAGAGAATTATGATGCCAACCATCCATAGACATAGTGAAAAAGAAAGCATGTTCTAACTTGATCAGATGTTGGAGCATTTGAGATCTCATTAAGCTCATGATAAATATTGGGTCTGCAAGGCATACCTGTTTCCTTCAAGCCATCATACAAGCAACTTTGAATTTTACCGGGCGGATAACTCTGTGACCTTCATGTAGCAATATAAATGCAAAAAACAAACATGATAGAAATGATGCTAAGTACATGGAACAATAACCTCATAAAATTTGACCATTCTCCAAATTTTGGAATAGCTCTGCTCAGATTATGGGTTGCCTTAACACGAGATGATCTTTTCTATTTTGTTCTCAATGGAGGCACGGTATACTTGGAGGCCTTCTTGAACCAGAATTTGACCCACGCATGAACACGCAAAATACGTTTATCTTCTGTTTTCAGGAAAAGGATAATGATATGCATGAAATAAGTATTTGCATAGCTGAAGTGAACAGTGAGCGCTCGCATCTAACAACTCGAAAGTGTTTGGAATAGATCCATCATATGCGTGTCGTATGATAGGTAATCCTTCGATAACATTCAAGTCTCAAAGTGTGATCGTCAACTCACCAATGGACGTGAGTAAAGTATTTACCATGGGACACCATACCTCACTAAATGTTTGTACAACATTAGTACACCGATCATACATGAAAGATGGGGCATAAACAACATCATAAATTAGCCCCTCCTCGAGAATGCTTTTACCTAGACTCAAAATGTCCTCGGCCCAGTCCAATAACCTGTGATGAATCTAAACTCGTCACCAAATGATAAGGTATTTGTCAGTGGGATGTTTTCATCATGGATCCGTCTACCCAAACAAGGGAGAATCTCAGAAGAAAGCCTATGAAAAAAAGTCAGATGCTAAAGTCCGCATAGTTTGAGCTTGATACTCGCACTCAAGAGTCCAGTCTGTAACTCGGCACGACACGAAAGTTTCATCCCAAAGCTCGCGAGCGAGTGGATTATGCATCTTCAAAAGAATCTCATCGTCATTCTTCTTGCTTGTTGATACAGAGAGATATTTTTTGCTTCAATGCTTAACGTCTCTAAAATATATTATCTTGTATTGCAAGAAATAAAAAATGTCATTATTATTACTAAAAAGGCATAGTAAAATAATGATGATGATGATATATAACAACTCGGTGATGGTAATTTGTCAAAACACTTCGGTCCATTTTGAGAAGTTATCAGTAGCGGCTAGTATATATGAGTGTCCTCCTGATGAATATGCGTGTTATTAGCGGCCCGGGCCTTTGAATTTTGAACTCAAATTTGTGGACATAATTTACACTTCATAGAGAATATGCTTATATATTATTAAATTTTCATCAAAAAAATTCTATTTGGCTTACTCACAAAATTCTACCCAAAAAATTATTAGTTCAGGGCTAACAAATAAGCCTACTCACACCTATTATAAAGAACGAAACATGAGCCTTTTTTTAAAAATTTGTTGGGCCTAGGGCCCCGTCCCCTTCCCCCAAGGCCGCCCTTATTTATTGTTGTTGTTGTTGTTGTTGTTGTTGTTTTTGCTGGTGCAGCGTAATTCTTTCAAAACATGTTTTATTTGATATAGACATTTTTAAATTGAAATAATCGAAATATATAACCAAAATAAAAGTAGTGGACAAAAATGTGACTCTGATAATTTTAGTGACTATAATTTTGTTCGAATACTACATCATAGTGACTATAAAACTTACGAATAGTAACTTATAGTCACATTTTTGTCCATAATTTTTTTTATTAGTAATAGTTTAGGAAAAACCTCTTTTAAAATAGCTTGTTATAATGGATAGTTAAATAAATCTTCTCTAATAAATATCATTTTTGTTATTTAAGTGGATTGGATTTTTTAGGTAGGGTGTTTTTTATTTGACTTATATTGTTTTGAGTTTGATCTGGTCCGTTTAAATCCAGTTTTGTCTAAAAAAAATCAAGTTTGTTCTGGTCTTGTGCAAATGTACCTTATAATTGTAAAAGTCTGTTCTAATATGGTCTATTAGTCGAATATAGTTTGATAATATTACATTAATGATTGCTTACATTAGAGTCCAATAATTTTATATGTTCTATTTCCTACTGTTGTTGTTATTGTCTTCATCGTCATCATTCATCATCATCGGCAGCATCAATTTTAGAGTAAATGTTTGATTAATTGATTACTACTACTAGCGGTCAAGGAATTAGATCACTTTAATAATACAAATTTAGTTAGCCTTTTAAGTCAATCTTTTGAAATATTATAATTAGCATCTCCAATTTCTATTTCCTTGTATATATTGGTATTATGCCAATAAATACGAAGTATATGTTAATACCTACAGAGTAATAACTAAACTAGTAGTACTTCCTTGATTTTAATTGCGGACAAGATATTCCTTTCGATCCGCTAAGATTGTGATATTTTTCCTTTTCGAATCGATCTGTTTTATTTAGATTGTCTCATACTAAATTTAGTAAAATTTATGTGACACTAAACCATTCTTACTTTATTTTTACTTTATCAATTCAATATCAACTACATATACCACTTTTCCTAATAACTTTATCACCTTCTCATGACCTAATGTATGAAATAACTCAATAAGTATCAATGAATCAACTTTGGGTATCCAGTACAATTGTGATGATGAGTCATTTTACATTTGTCTAAACCTTTGAATCTTGCTCTACGGCCTCTACCCCAATTATTACATTTTCATTTATTTTATTATACTAATTCATCTCCCTTAAAGGTATAAGAGAATAATCTCTTGCCCAACCATGTAATACTTCTTACATATTTTTTTAAATTGCAACGGTCCTTTTTCAGATTTGTCAACGATAAGTTTGACCATTAACGTCTTCCATTCCTTATTAGTAAAAAAAATTAAGATTTTGAAAATTTAAAATGAGAAGAATTGAACAACTTGTTTAAAAAAATTAATTTATAATACATTAATAAATGAAATGTAGTCAAAATAGAATATGTGAATGATGCTAAATCACCAATTTTGCAGCTAAAACAGAACTGAGGTAGTATGTTTTTCTAACCCTTCTCTCTCACAACTTGTAACTGTATTGTAACTCAATATAAGCAAACAAAAAAAAAAAGTGGGCTCGGACGGGCTCAAATAGATGAGCCTGCCCGAGCCCAAGATAGGAGGGCATTGACAAATAGCTATACAATAAAAAAAATACATACAAATCTATTGAATGATTATCAAATTTTGGTTTAGGTGAGCATATTGTATACATTGGTGGATATAGTGATGCAGCTAGTGACGAGGGCTTGAAGAATCATCATTATTGCGACAATCTTATCCTTTCTACTTGATATGCCGTGTATATCCCTGTCAATTCAGGAAGAGTAGATTTGGATAGTTAATACTCCCTCGGTTTTGTTTTGTTTGCAACATTGTGTTTTACCACAAGTTTTGAAGGAAAAGTAATAAGAGTAACATAAAATGATATAAAGTAAGAAAAGGGTTAAGTGATAAACTAGGTGAGAAAAGGTAATGACAAAAGGTAAGAGCGTTTATGTATTTTGAAAGATGAAACTTTCAATAAAGGGAAAGTGTTGCAAGGATTAAAATACTTCCCGAAAAGGAAAGTGTTGCAACAAAAGAATAGAGACCGAGTAAAAATCATTTTGCTTAAAATCTTGTGGGTTCAAACTAAGAATTTAATAGGAGAAGTGAGTGAGTATTAATTTTGTATGTTTACTGAACCAAAACCTTGCAATAATAGAAAGGTTTCAATTGGATTGATATTTTCAAGTTTGGTATGATTGTGCTCTATTTAGCTGTTTCGGTCTATTGAGTCTGACCTGATCTATATAAGTCTATCTATATTGGGTCAGTCTGATTTGTTCCGTTTAAACAGGTTTCATCTAACCTGGTTTAGTATGAACAGATGGAATTGAAGTCATTCTTAATGTTGCCTATCTACTCTCTTCAATGTAATAAGAAAAACGAGGTAATGAATCCAAAGATTACCTGAGAGCAATGGCGCCTGGGAAGATGAAGGCAAGACATACAGTTGTGGTCGATCCCAAGAACTGGAAAATGTACCAAATACTTGGAATAGCAATAGCAGCAACATAAGTCAATGCTAACAAGAACACAGAAAGAGACACGAATCTGGTCGAGTCATTGGCCAACAAAATCTTCTTAGGGAAGAAGAGTTCATCAATGTTAGCTCTCAATGGGTAGTTGACCAATGGGAAGACCAACACCAAGTGCAAAGCATAGCTCAACCGTACAATGTCATTCAAAACTGAGGTAACTGGTGAGCCAGAAGATGAAGATGTCTGGGCAAAGTTCACAAGTATGTCGGCATTAGTCGATTCGCCAAACAAGAGGTACCCAAAAATCCCAATGGAGAAGTAGATGAGGGAACACAGAACCAGTGAGATCTTCACGGCGGAAGCCATGGTAGAAGCTTTGCCTAACTCTATTCCAATGGGATGAACTGCATGAACACATTCAGTTCACCTCTTGGTTAATGTCAACAGAAATGATCATACTAGTAACTGACCAATATTCCAAGATAAATTTGAGTAAAAAATGGAGGCATGATGTTTAATTATGTTAATGCTTCAAGATATACTCAATTGATTACCATTGAAGTGAAATGTGAAGGCGGTGACTATGACGGGAACGGCGGTGAAAAGGTTAAAGAAGGAAGCACTGCTGTCCAACTGAGGCAGCAACCTTAGGGTCTCAGTGTGGCCACAGAAGAGGGCATAGATTGCCATGACTATGCATATGCCAACGAACACTACTGATAGGAGTACTGCTAAGGCTGAGCTCCACCACAATGACTCTGCAAACCATCACCATATATACATATATATAATTAGATAGAATGTTTTAGGTAAGAGTAAATGCCTATCAATATATAAATGGTGATCAACTTTTGATGCTATAATAATTTATCTATGTTAGCATAGCAACGCGGAAAACATGTAAGAAAGCCATATTTTAATAAAAAATATGTGTTCAAAGATTTTTTGGAGAGGTTATGTAGAGTTTACAAAATGGAAATTTACTTCAATCAAGTTACTAATGAATATTTTAAATAATAAACCCCATACTCATGCTTTGAACTTTCCAAACATGCTATATCACTTTATTTGTATCCACTATCCACTTATGGACATGTCGAAATACTCTAAGTACTCATATCCATATAAAATAGGATAACGCATAGAGCCACTGCAAGTACTTGGGCCAGAGTCTCGCTCCCTATTTGCTAGTGTGTAATTAAAGTCTAATTTACATCTTCCCAGTTAATTGTCCAGTCGGTGCGCGCTGGGAGTCCTTAGAGGAGTCATCCTTTTTTAGGACCGCGCAATAGACTCAAACAGATTATACAAGACTTGAACAATTGTAAGACACACATAGAACAAACATCTATTAGACCATACTTAAATAAACCAGACCAGATAAAAAAAGAAGACCAAAAAATTCCAATTTAATTAAAAACATACTAAGTCCGTAAAACATTGGTTAGAGAAGTTTATTTACCTACACGGCGGTACAAAACAAGAGGAAGCAAGACAAAGAGGACAACCAAAAAGATGGAGAATGCGCGGGAAGTCCACCAATGGATGCCAAACCACTCTTGCAAAATCCCCAAGTGTTCTGCCCCTTTCCCACATAGCACATCCCCTGATCGTTATTTACGCATACATCATCAATTCAGGTCACAAAGTTAAAGACTTACCATGTGTTTGAATGTAGTAGGGGTAAGAAACGTTAATAATAGAAGTGTTAATAACATACTGTTAAAAAGTATAGGCACAACTAAGGAAGGGAAGGTGAGTATAAATGTAAAGTATAAATTTACATTATTTGAGAATCGTAAATAGATAAAATGCTAATTAACCAAATTGACATATATGTTGAAGAAATATACATGGAATTGAATTCATATGAAATAGAATTTCAATGAATTTTGACCAGTTTGAATTATACCAGCCATATGTTATATATCCCATCACATGAAGAATCAATTTTGATATTTACACATAATACGTACTATGTATATTTTAGAACCCATTGAATGAAATTAAAGAGATGTTTTGGAATTGGTGTGACAATGCCACAACAATACTGACATTTATGGTAGAATTTTGGAAAGAAGATGAAGAATAAGGATAGTGAAAGAGATGGAGAAAACAGTTGCTAGTCTAACACACCGAAACACTCCAAACTGGAGTGTTAAAAATACAGAATTGAGATGTTAGGACTTAGGAGGGTTACCTATAACACATAAACAACTCTAGATACTTAGCTTATTAACACTCTTAATAGTTTCCTAGTATTTCATTATCTTCTTCACAAACAAGTGTTAGTACCAACATTTCTTAACATTCTAACACCCGTAGGCCGTAGCACCCCATCCAAATATTGTGTTAAAGATTTAGTTTGACATATAACATATTTTCTTCACTCTAATATTTTTGGAAATGTTTATTTGTGCAAAAGGTTAAAATAGAAATGAAAAGAATCATATTTTTTGTTTTACTTGTATCATATCAATCTCACATTAGATTCATGTCTTTTACTTTCATTACTAGTAGATGGATATTGTTTATTGCTTACCGTGTTCCTTCAAATTAATATTGCAGCATTGACGATTTAAAGCTGACGAAGTTTAATTGAAAAGATGAAACGGATAACATTTAGAAATAAAGCTATGTATCAAATTTAGTCAAAATAAAAAAGCAAAGTTAACGTGAGATTGATACTTCGTATAATGGAATTAAAAGTGAATTTTCTCAAATCAAAAATGTTAAAAAGCAATCGTAATTAAAAGAAGTGGGAAATAAAACTGTAATTAAATACATGAGGCAGGTGTCCCAAATAAATTCCAAAAACCAACGTTCAAAATGGTTGAAATCCAAAGCAAATTTTTTTAACTTTGTATTATAAATTTTTTATTTTTATATTTAGTTTCCCGCTAATATTTAAGTCTAGTCACTAATCTTTGATCCAATCCAATCCAGATTCCTGAATCCCTTAATTTACACTATATATTTGGGAAATTTCCCGAAATAGGAATAAACAAATTTTGAAATTTCAAAATAGGACCTTTTTATTTTCAAAATAGGAGTAACATGACAATATTTATTGTCGTTTTGTACCGTTACTGCCAAATAGTTGCAGTATAAGACACTCAATATGACAACATTTACCATCATTAATGACAATATTTTTCAATCATAAGAGTATTTTTTCAATCATGTCAGTATCGACTTCTATTTCGAAAGGAAAAATATAGTAATTCCATTTTGAATATCCAATTTCTTTTTTGTAATAAAATTCCAAAACTTATTTATGATGTTATTACTTGGACTGTAATCCGTCCCAGACCAAACCAGAAAAGACCAGCCTTGGATAATTATAAGGGAAAGTTCCTGAAATAGGACTAAAACGGTTTGAAAATTCCAAAATAGGTCTGCCATGTTTTTTATTCCCAAAATAGGAGTAATTACTGCCAAGTTTGAAAAATACTGCCATGTTTGAAGTCTGGTACTGCCAAAACATGACAGTAATTAGTCCTATTTTGGGAATAAAAACATGTCAGTCCTATTTTGGAATTTTCAAACCTTTTTAGTCCTATTTCAGGTAATATCCCTAATTATAAAAATGCAAAGAGACCAAATATTACTAGACCAGACCAAACCAGTAAATTATGGTCCAAGTAAAAACATCATTACTCCACAATTTCCCCATATACTTTTGTTTTTGTACTCCGTATTTCTTACCAATGATAATTAGGTACATGATTAAGCAACCAAGGTTAGCAATCATAATACAGATTTGTAAGGCGAGAGATCCAAATTGTCCAAACGACTCCTTCATCAAACCGGCATAAGTCGTCGCATTCCCGGCGTACGTGAACCTCAAAAGGAAATCTGCTGATATGTCTACCAGCACCGCCACAGCCACCGTCAAAATGAACGCCGGAATCACCCCTAATACCTGTCCATTTGAACCATTTATTACAAATATATACACACAAATCAATATCTAAAATTGCTTTTTGATCCATTTAGGGATTCATGGACTAATATAAATTGCTCTAAAAAAATAAGAACATCTATTCTTACTCTTATCTTTTCTAGTTAATCTTTTTGGAGAGTAAAATCTTAATAAGCGGAAAAAGAAGAGTCTGAACTCAGAGTGATACTGTGTAGTACCTTGACGCTGGCAGGAATAGACATGATTCCGGCGCCGATGATGCTCATGCTGATATTGAAAACCGCCCGGCATATCACAACCCTTCTCTCCGCCAGAGTGTCTTTCCTCGAGAGCAGGGGAGCGTCAGCCCCGACCGCCGGAGACATCCCGGAGAACGGAGGAAATGGCTCTGAGCTTTGATTAATTCCTCTCCCGGGGTGTTAATTACACCTTATGAAAAAAGGTGTAGTAATGTTTTTTTAGGGTGGGCGCGATCCGATCCGGTAAATTAGCAAAACCCGTAATGTATCCGTGAAGTTTCTAACGGTTCGGTACGGTCCGGTTCTAAGGATAGAACCATTTGGTACCATATCGTTTTGGAACGGCACAAAACGGTTCGGTACAATGCTAAACACATGTCGAAACATTTGATCAAATTTTGCAATTAGTAGAGATCATCACACGAGTCAATTGACGTGAAATTTTGATAAAATTCAAGAAAGTGCATACTAAATACTACTACGTAGAAAAGATTCAAGAGGTTGACATTTTTTGTATTTAAATTCAAAAACTCCCCTTTCAATCCCTGCTCGACCACTTGGCTAAAGGTCATGTTAGGCAACTGTGTTGCCCTCTCACGCACCTCCAAGTCTAAGGCATCCCAGAAGTGATTTACCATCCGGTTCTCGTCACAGACATACTCCGGTATGAACTCCGCGAGCTCCCTGAATTTGTGTTCAAGTTGCCTCACCGTCATTTTGCTACCTTGGGTCAGGAGGGTATACTCTCTCCTCTTAGTGTTCACCTCAAAATCAGAATAGTATTGGGCAAAGAACTCCTGTCGGAAATTCTCCCAAGTCACGGTCCTGCCATACTTTCCCTTGGCTCCGTCCCACCATGTGGATGCCATCCCTTCAAGCAATCTCACCGCCACCCTTAGTTTAAATTCGGGGGTGAGTTGCATATCAAGGGCTGCTTCGTTCAACCTCTTGATCCATTCCGCGGCGACCGAGATGTCACCTGCTCCGTTGAAGGGTTTGCACCCCAAGTCTCTCGCCTCTTTGAGAAATTTTGAGATCCTTATGATTGGACCTCCATCACCCCGGCCCCCGTGTGGTTCAATGTGGGCTCTAGAGTCGCCATGGCTTCTTCCTCTTGAAGCCCCACCCGAAGTTCGCCCACCTCGGCGCCTTCGGCGTTCCCTCCTTTCCTCGCGCTCCCGCTGATATTGTTGGAGCAGCGCCTCAATTCTTGCTAGGGAGTCATTCTCCCCCTCTTCATCACTTACATCATCGTCATCCCCTTCGTAAGGGGTCTCAACCAGCTCGGTTTCCGGTAGGTAAGTCGAGTCCTCATAGGACCAGTAGGTTTCCTCCTCGGTGTCAACATGACCGTCGCTCACAGTGTGCGATCGGCCTCCACGGCTCGCCCCTCTAGACACTCTAGAGGCCCCACAGCTTCCCTGCCCGGTCGCCACCGGTGCACGGCCCGTCGGGTTCCTTCTCGTAACCTTGCCACCACCATCCATTTCTGAAAGAAATTTTGGAAAGAGTCATTAGACTCGTATCAAATGTCAATTGACGGATAGGTACTTAAGACACTACTTGGCTCGAATTGCCGCCATACCAATTGTTAAGGGTACCATCTTAACAATTAGAGACCTTGCAACTCAAGTACCAAAAGTTCTATAAGTACAAAACTTTATGCTCATGGTTTGCAAAATCATTTTCAAAAAGGAATTTTGAAGCTTCATTATGAAGTTTACTGACTAAGGCTCTGATACCAATTAAATTGTCACGCCCCGGACCTGCCCGGACACGTCAACAACCCGCCGTTCAATACGAATAGTCAACCACAGTCAAGCACATCCATATTATACAAGACGTCTCGAATATCATTCACACGTAAGCCATCCATAAACAGCATAATAAGCAATCAAATACGTAGCGGAAAACGTAGTTTGAAAACAAATGCCACACGTGGCAAACATGAGCACGCAGGCTCTATAGTAAAATATTCATGAGCATGTTTATTAATGTTTAAAAACAGAATGGAGGAAGCACGAACCAAGTCTTCCCTCCTAGATGATCTTTCGAGCAACGAGCACAGGAAGACAGCTCTAGCCTCAACCTGAAAAATGGTAGTGGGACGCCCCCGAAGGGGTCAGCACTCTATAGGGCTATAAAGTGCTGGTGTGGATGACATCTAATAGATATACAACAAGTATTTCAAACACAAGACCCTCAAATAGGGTGATAATATAATCTAGGCCGTAACCCCTAGTTGCCCCTTTTCAAAATATACTTACTCATATATAAAGTCAAGTAGTCGGCCCGTAGGCCCAAAGTTTGTTACCAAACATAGCCCAAACCCCGTGACCCCTAGTCACAACAATACATAGGGTTCAACCCTAACACATATGTTGCATTTCTCGAGTCCAACTCGACTACATCACCATGCACCTTATTTAACACAAGTTAATTACTCCACTGTGCATTTCTTGAGTCCAACTCAACTACATCACCATGCACATCAATCACCACATCATGTCTATCCAATGCAATTCTATGAGCACGGGCTCAAGTACATCTCCTTACATTGGCATAGACCCCAATTCCTAAGCACTCGCTATGCCTAGAATTTGTAATATCAATAATCTATTTTGGGACATCCTTACGGACTGCCCAACCATGATCTTAACATCACATTACATCAATTTAGTCACTTGCATCACAATCAAGTACATCAATTACAATCAAATCCTTAGATTCAATTCCTTAACAATTACAACAATCGTTAACTAGTATTTCAATGCTATTAAGATTTATCCTTATCCATCATATATCCCATTTGTAAAACCCTACATATTTAGAGATATGTAGCAGCAACTTAATCATCCAATGTAATACATAAATAATCATTTATGTATCTACACAAATCACACATGAGTAAAATGCCTATTTCACACAGTAGTTCATTTAACTCCATTTTTATCAATACTTTACCAAATCATTTCCCATTTCATTCTTTGGAAAATAGATCAATATTCCATCGATAATTTATCATCATAATCCATGGAAAACATGATTTAGGCATTTAGGTAATCTCATGCTTAACCTACAAGTTGTAAGCAACTAGATGTCGATCCTCACCTCAAATGAGCTTTAAAACTTTCCTTCTCGATCCAATGACCAAAACCTCGGCCAAGGAAGCTTGAGAACTGATTCCTTGCTTAGAAATGAGTGTCAAACATCCTCCTCAAAGTGCTAGTTCAACCCTTAATCGTTGGTACGAAAACAGCCCCTAGAATGGGTGTTTTCCGGCTAACTCGTTTGCTAGTTTTCCGAGATTAGCTCTAGGTTAGTATCTAACCTTCACATAAATAATAATAATAACTTTATAAGGACACATTATGCACTTGGAGTAGTGTATAATAGTTCCACCAATCGTTCATATCATTTGGAAAATGAAAGGAAAGGTTTTGGGGTTAACAACTCACTTTAGAAGAGTAGATCCGTTTCTGCGAGGTTGTGTTTTGATCGGACGATTTGGAAGCCTTTCACTACTCCGATTGATGCAAACCAGACCTTCACGGATTCCTCGTCTTGAGAGCTTTCTTTTGGTATAATACACGCCTTAATTGGATTGGTATAACTAGAGATATCAACCAAACAGCCTCAGCACTCTCACTGCTCGAGTTTACAGACAACAGTTCACTCCAGCTCGATTTTTGTGTGATAAACTCTCCCCTCTCGCACAGAGACCACTCAAATATGAAACTAGACTTCAAAGTCTATCCAAGGACACCTCATTCACGTTGTTTGGTCGAGTATAACTCCCATAATGAGTGGAGACAAACAGCACACCAATTTGTGCGAAAACTGCTCATGGTGGCCCTAAGTTGATGCTAATCATGTCTTGTGCAGCTCCCCTCCAAGCTGGCCGTCCAATGTAAGTCCTCTCACCCATTTTTATTTGTCTTTAAGGTACTAATATCATGTGGAGTGGTTCCCAATTGATCCCAATTATTTTGGGGTCCAAAATATCTACCAATACTTCCAAAAATGGGAAGATGGGTCCTATTGTTTTATCTTTTGTCAAAGATGTCTTTTGTACTCATCCTAATTTATTTAGAACAAGTCAACTTCCTACATCACATTATTGATCTCCAATGTGTGTAGGCTCATCTCAATAATTTACTTGATAGATATTATAGGAGGAAAATCCTACTCCCATTATTTATCTCAATAATGTCAAAGATGGGACTATAGGCATGTGTACTCTTCTCTAACCATTCTATCACTTATTTTGACATTTGTCATACATATTATTGGACTACTAGCCGTGTGAGTCACCCCCGAGTGGGCCTAGGACGCCATTCTCGAATACTTGCTATTTTTAGCAGGTTGGGCCCAAAATAATGTTTGGGCCGCCCGACCTTCCTCATATTTTCTTGAAAGGTTAAGTAACATTATTTAGGTAATGTTGGGCTCTTATGCTCATTAATAAATCCCAAATAAGTATTTGCAAGCCCGACACTAATATACGAGTTTGAACAGTACAATAATCGATCATTAATTACGTAAAACATTAATCGTTTTACAATTGTTGGGAAATCGAAAATTCAATACATAAACTTTGAATTTTTAAATCGAATTTTCAAGGACGTTCGGGTGCGGTGTCACACTTTATATCCCTACCCCATTTCCACCTTTGTTCGGCCCACCTCTGCCACTTTTATTCTCCGCTCCATTATCTCTCTCGAACCTTCTCTCTTAAATCATCTCTCTCTGTCTTCAGTCCCCCTCCACCACTTCCAACCTCGTAACCTCCATCGCCATCCCTCCTCCTCACTTCCATCGCCACCCCTTTCTTCTCCTCACTTCAATGGATCCCAAAGCATCGCCTCCTGAAAACCCTAAGGCGGCCCAGCTTCCCAAACCCACACACACTGCAGAGATTGGACTCTCAAAATCTGAGATAAAGTCTTGTGTAAATCCAGAAGCTGAGATTTTACTGCCACTTCAATGGCATGCAAATAGACACCACAAGTCAAATCCCTTTAGACTATTCATAATTCGATTTGATTCTGAAAGCTTATCTTTAACAGATCCGAACTGACGTTTGCGTAAGAAATACGGATCCAACCGTGTTTCTGATTGTAACGCCCCAAAATCCGGTCTAGTTGTTAATAAGTTACATATTAATTTAATTTCAAATAATATCTTTAATTAATCATTATCTCGTTTAATATTGAAGTTAAATTTTTATACCACTTATTTCCAGAAAGTATTAGTAATAAAGTAACGTGAGAAGAAGTTAGAAATTATATGATTAAAATAGCTTAGAATTCGATCACTTTTTACTTTTAAATAAAATCTAAGGTGTGTGTGTGTGTGTGTGTGTGTATATATATATATATATATATATATATATATATATTATCTCTTTAAATTAACATGGAAAATACCCTATTGTGAACCTTTGTAAAATGATGAGCAAGTTAAGTTTTTAGGTGAGTCATATGATGTGCTGGAACTAAATAAACAATACATTTGTTTATATGTATATATAGTAGGAGAATGAACATAGGTGCCAGACTTGGATTATAGAGTGAAGATAAAGACATTACGAACAAGATCATATAACAACGAGAAGTTAGTTTTGATTTAAAAAGGAATAAAGGCATCCATGTGAGGAAACATTAATCGAAAAGGGACTCCCAGCCCAGACAATGCCCCCCCCCCCACCCCACCCCTGCTGAGAGCCCCTGCCTTGTGTCATGGTGATCAGAGATGGGCAAAATCAGTTCAAGTGTCCCAGAAATCTGATTACAGAGCAAAATTTGGAAACAGTTCATACTTGAAATTTACCCAAAACCTCACTGGTGAAGTGCCTCTTCAAGGTGAAGTTGACATCAATCCAACTCGCACACACATAAATGCTCTCCATGCACCACCAAGATTCTTATGATTTGAGTGGATTGAACGTCCTAAAATCGTTTAAGACATTCATGCACAACTAACGTAATCGTAAACTGAGATTTACATAAATTAAAACATTCAAGAAATAGCATCATAATCATCATCATCAAATTTCAGTTCATGAAATCTATTCAACAAATTTGACTTGTATTTCCCAACTTCAGCGTCCTCCTCCAGGGAAGGACCACCAGATGGGATGGACTTGATTACTGATATTGCCCCCGCCAGTCGCAACCCTGCTGCAGCTTCATCTGCAAGAAGAAGGCCCTGGATAATTAATTTTCAGTGATGAATGCAGGTACATCAAAGGACCTATCTGCTGGCACATAACAATAATATACCTAGGCAGTAGGCACTAGGTGAAAATGTATAATCTATATACTTTATACTGGATTCGTAAAATCATTATACTTCGTATATGGATTGGTCATGTACGGAGTTTTTTTTTTGTCCAGCTGTCTGAACTTTTGACATAGATCCTTGGATTGAAATGCCGGTCAACAGCCCCAGCCATCCATGATCCGACAGCCCATCTAACCCCACAAACACACACATAGGGCGTGTTTGACATTTAGCGGATAGCGGATTATGTTAGCTGTTTGTCAATAGCGTATTCAGTCAGCGGGTTTGACTCGCGGAATAAGTTGACGGGTTGCCAGAAGATGTTTGGTAATTTAACTGGTTGGCCATAAGCCCATAACGATTAGTAGAAAATGTCATATTTCAAAACGCTAACCCAAACTCTCTTATTTGCAACGTTTCCATTTTAGCGGTTTCATCCAAAAACGCTAAAGTCGAACAGCTATTTACCAAACAACGTTTTTACTTAATGAAAACGCTAAAATGGGTCAAACCGCCATTTTTTGACTGAAACGCCATTTCCCAAACACCTCCATATTCCGCCTATGACCAGTGGCATAGGCGAAATAATGGGCCGGGCCAGGCTGGTACAAATATTTTTTGAATTTTTTTACACGAATTCTTTTACCATAATAATTTAAAGGGAAAAGGGGCAAATAAGGCCACGTACTAACCAAAAAAGGTCAAATAAGGCCTTATTTATGAGGTTCTGTCCGGCCTTCGCCATTTGGGATTGTTCTCAGTGGAATTTTTTGATGAATTTTTTTTTACCATCTTATTCATCAAGTCTAGTTTACTCATACCAAATTTCAGCTAACAATTCAATCGGAAAGGCATTCAAATGAATTCTTGAAGATAACTGCGCTTTTAAATGCACGGTTATCTTCAAGAATTCATTTGAATGCCTTCTCGATTGCAGTTTTAGCTGAAATTTGGTATCAGTAAACTAGACTTACTGAATTAGATGCTCAAAAAGATTCATCGAAAAATTCCACCGGAAACCACCCCAAATGGCGACGGCCGGACAGAGCCTCTTAAATAAGGTCTTATTTGACCTTTTTTGGTTAGTACGTGGCCCTTATTTGCCTCTTTTCTCTAATTTAAATAAAATTAAAATTTGGGGTTGACCGAGGCCTAGCATGCCCCCTAGCTATGCCCCTGCCTGTGATATTCAGCTCTAGACCACAATCTACCACATAGGGCCCATATAGAGATTTATGGAGAACTGATAAAACAGTAATGCCAAATAACCTTTTTTTGCATTCAGGCTCTAGACCACAATCTACCACATTGAAATTCTTAAATATATTTTATAGTTCAGATATGGAGTTCGATACAATTTCAGAGATTTATGGAGATTCATTATCTTGTATTTTAAATTATTAAGTAAAAGAAAGGCAATCGGATTACCTCCATTTTCTTATCATTTTTTTAAGCAACTGATAAGATTTTATTAGAAATAAATGAGAGCAGATTACAAAAGTTAAAGAAGGTAGAAAGCTAAAGAATAATAAAAGCTAATGAAATAAAAATGCTAATGAAAACTTCTTCTTCCAGCAAACCCACCAAAGCCTCAAGCGCCCAAAAGGACCATTTTCTTATCAATGTATGACTATAAATAATATTGATAATATTTACACTAATCCGAGTTTGTCTCTAAATACTTACTAGCACAAGTACATCAGATTCCATGAACAAAACCATTTAAGATAACTGTATTCCGATTTCCAGTAGGCATAAATTACCCTTATGACTTTATGAATAGTAAATTCAGTGATCTTATTACCAGAAGTAACCCCTCATTCAATGACCCCCCCCCCCCCCCCCCCCCCGAATGGTATCGTTCCCATACAATTTCATCTTGACTTTTTTTTTAATGTATAGATAATACGGCATGCACTTCAAATTCTCTAATATTTACTTTGAATTATTTTAGATCCTTTTGAGTCTAACTCTTGTCCTCAAGTTTACACCTTAGCATTTAGTCACTCCTTGGATTCATCACCTAACAAGATATCACAAGCATCTATAATGCTAAGTTGCTAACTATTATGGGCCCAGATCATCCGTCCCTTCACTACATGGTCATTAAAATTCAGCGCTGAATGTCAAGAGAGCCTCCAAGATAGGCTACTTCTTGACATATTTAAAAACGTCTTTTCGCAGCATTTCAATGACCCTTAAACAGTTAAACATAATAATCAGGCTAAGAATTTGTAAATAATCCTAGGGGAAAAAGAAAGATAAAAACAAATATAACAGGGAAAGTCGGACCTGATTTTGAGATCGCAAATAGAGCCTTCAAAGCTTCTTTCCTTGTGCGGTCATCTTTAGCAGCCTCCAACATCTTCACAAGTTCTTCAGCTCCTCCCATTTCAATAATTCTCACCCTCCTTTCATCTACATTGCCAGAAAAATACACTAAATAAATGAATAAGAGAACCATCAAATTTACAACCCAATATTTCTGAATTCTATTATATAATAAGTAAAAAACGTCTAATATATTATACGTAGTATGTACTATGTGTTGACTTTAAATTATCAAATATGTTTATAAAAACTTAAGAATCATTTATATTTTATACCTAAGAAATTAAAAAACTATTCCTCTGCAAAACACTATCAACTTTACAGGGGTAAAGATATTGAAAAAAACTCACTTCATCTATAAGAATTGGTCAAAAAACAGAGCAAAATACCATCAATGGCAAAACGAGCCAATCTGGATGCTCCCATTCTTTTGAACAACGGATCCTTCACTTGTAATAGTGTCACAGACTGCTGCATCATATTGTCTCCTGAAAATGTCAAAATACATATTATCAATCAATTACCCACAAGAAAACTATAATATCTAAGAGCCTGTTTGGTAAGTGTTCTTTGGCTTAAATGGCTGAATATGTTTGGTAACATCCACTTCAGCCCGATAACAAAGTAAAAAACTACTTACTTCGCTGGTATGCAAAATAAGCAATATAAACAATTCTTTGTTAGGACAGAGCCTAATACATCTAGTTTAGATACTTCGTCACACCTAAGTATGGAAAAAACTGATAAGCTACAGCAGTTGCAGTCCCAGCAAAAATTAGCTTCAACAGCCACCCTATCTTCCTTTCAGCCTCTTCTTCTATAGATCTTTCATCTACAAAAGATAAATGTGTGATAAAAGGAAAGCACAGAAAACATGACAGATGATTGCAGTGATCAAAATCTATATCGAATCAGAAAGACAGAAACTATCTCAGTTTTCCATAAACAGTTTTTTATTAACTCTACTCAATATCAATAGCAAATATACTACCACCAAATACAATAAAAGGCGCTGTTTAGTAAACCATTTTTCTGGTTTATCCGTCTTATTAGCCATTTCTTCCCAAACAGTTCCATATTTGGTTGTGCTAGAGGAATCTACTCATAATTAGAAAATGATGCACAAAAATTTCAGCACTTTTAAAATTTGTCTGAAATAATAAGATGGATAAAAGTCTTAAAACTTCTGCCATCATTTTATAGATATCAATTCCATTTATTTATTTCAAAATATGTTTGAGATGCACTTTGAGATAATGCAGCTGCAACAGTGTCAAGTATAAACAAATTAATCTCGTTGTCCTTTCAAAAAAGTCACCCTGGCCAGAAGCCTAAATATTACTCCGTACTTCTGTCTCGAAATGATGTTCTCAATTTGAATTCCATGGTCCTCAACTTTGAACATTATTATTTACAATTATATACTTCTAAAATCTATTACTCAGTTTTTATTCAAATAACATACCTTCAAACATATTGCCTACAGGTGTTTTTATGTCATAAATTAGAATAATATTTCAATAATTATCAGTTGAAATTAACAAACTTTGTCTTTAACATTCAAACTGGGGATGTCAATGGAGGAAGCCCAAATTCCGTACATTTGGTTCTTTAACAATCATTGTCAATTACAATTTTCAATAGCGCAAAAGAAATCATGACTAAAATAATAACAGCAAAAAGAGGGCTATTAAGACGGTTGACTGATCTTAATGGTGGACCAAGTTATCAAAAAATTCAAATAAGTACAAGAGAGGAAAGCGGCATCACCTTTTCCAAAGCTAGATGTGGAAAATTTCTTGCTGGGTTGCAAACTCGGAAGTTTTGTTCTTAAAATTTGCTGAAGCAATACGATCCAATAAAATGATTTTTTTTTAAAGTTAGGTTTAGAGTAGAGTAGTAGAGACTAAACAAGAAGAAAATGATAACCAGATAGCTTACAGTACTTAGCCGGGACGCAAATGTCCGCATGATAAAGAATAGCGAGAAATCGTCGAGCTTTGAAATTTTCCTCCCAATGAAAACTCGATTTCCCTTCAATATTCAGCTCTCAACTCCAATTGAACTTCCAGGTCCCAACTCGGGAATAAACTTAAGATAGTATTGTTTCTTTGGTGTGATGGCCAAAAAAGGTTTTTTTTTGAGCAATTTATTCCGTGCAACCGGGCATACCATGTGAATGGTATGGCAGGTTCTGATACGGTGTTGTTGTTATGCAATTAAAATCATTTCTGGGATCTATCGTGGTCTTTTTCTTCTCTAGCACCCTTCCCACTCAACTGACGCAGGATTTCCTTCCCCAAAATTTTATTCATCCCACACTTCCACTAACTTTTTTTTCCACAAACTTTTCTTCCTTGCTTTCTCTCTTGCGTTGCTTTTCGTTTTGAAAATTGAAGCAAATTCTATTGCTTTGATGTAATAGGCTGCTATGAATCAATTCAGATTAATACTTCGTATAAACTTCTCCATTCAGATTAATCTAACATGTTTTGATTGATGAGGTTAATTGGTTTTTACGTATAAAATGGAGTCATGTACACTCTTTAATACAAATTTACATCTTAAGTTACATGGAGTTACATCTTTTTATGAACGAGTTACATATGCATGTGCATGAGTTACATCTTTTTATAAGCGAGTTACATTTGGACTTACCTCAACAACTTACATTTGTCATCAACGCGAATTACATTTATAATAATTAGACTCTTTTTTTTTATTGTTTACATTGAAATCAATGTTTTATTCCGTATACTATGTATTTAACAAGTTACATCTCATTTGGGCTTGAGTTACATTGATCAAGAACGCGAGTTACATATCTTTACACGCGAATTACATCATCCATGCTATTGGGATGAAAAAAAAACTGTCAAATAGGTCCTCGAACTTTCATAAAAAAGTCAATTAAGTCCTTCTATAGGAGACTCTGTCCGGTCGTCGCGATTTGGGGTGGTTCCCGGTGGAATTTTTTGATGAAATTTTTTGAGCATCTTATTCATCAAGTCTAGTTTACTCATACCAAATTTCAGCAAAAAATTTAATCGGGAGCGCATTCAAATTAATTCGAGAACGCAAAAATGCGCAGTTATCTTCAAGAATTAATTTGAATGTGTTCCTGATTGAATTTTTAGCTGAAATTTGGTACGCGTAAACTAGACTTGGTGAATAGTGAATACGATGCTCAGAAGGACAGAACCTCCTATAGAAGGACTTAATTGAACTTTTTATGAAAGTTCGAGGACTTATTTGACAGTTTTCCCTATAAAAAACACTGTACACGCGTGCACTGTTCACGCGTGTACTCTTCACGCGTTTTTTTTTAAATTGATCAAAACTACGTCGCTTTGTGGTGTGGAGCATGGTGCTCACCATGCTCCGGTTGCACGGTATACAGACTGTTTTTTTGGGGTAAATGAAAAAAGTTTTTTTTCGGAAGAAAATGAAAAAAGGTTTTAGCTCACTGTTTAATTAAAGTACTCTGTATTAAATATAGCATAAAAATAGTAAAGTAAGGGCTCGTTTACTTGGGACTTAATGAGCTGAATAGAAAGGCTGACTTAATCATATAGTCATATGCTCGTGTTTACTTAGGACTTAATTAAATGCATGACTTATTCGCTAAGTCAATTTACGACTTATTTCTTCAGCTTCAATTTAGTCGTCCTTACCATTCAGACGCGTTGAATGCCATCTCTATCCCTGACATCTTGCCACACAACAACAATCTTGGATACCAACCTCAGCTACAAACCTGCTAAAGAAGCCGACGGCCGACCTGAATCGGGTCACCTGACTACCTGAGCATCTTTCAAGCTTTCACGAAAACAACGAAGAAGAACCTCAAGCCCTAATTTCTTCATCTCAGTATTTTCTCTGATATTACATCTTTTGTTCTATTCTTTTGTCCTTATTCTCGATCTGCTTGTTGAGTTTCTAAACAATCTAGTTTCCATAAAATGGTAAAATTTCTCAAACCCAACTTAATTTGGAGATGTCATATTCTTCTCACGTTGATTTATTGTTGGGAGTTTTTATATTGTTGTTGGTATACACAGAGACTTTTTTATCTTCCAAACATTGATTGTTGATTTTGATTATTTTTTTACCATTTTCCCCAATTTGAGGCAGATTTTATCTTTAATTAATGCAAGTGATTGCAGATTTTTTGTGGCCATAGTGTTATTTTACCTCATTATGTGGAAGTAGATGGTTTTACGGTTGATGTCTTTAACCATTTTTATCTGTGTTGTTGAACCCCCTGAAACCTTACATATTGTTGGGAAAATTGGCTTCGACAATAGCTAATTATATCTGAGGAAAGAACCTGGCAACATATACTCCTAGTGTGAATATGTGTGCTTTTATTGTTGTGGTCAATGCTGAAAAAGTAGCAATAACTGGAAAGAAGACCTATTCAAAATTGTGTGCCCTGTTTTACTTGTTGATGGGCTGTAAATAGTTTCCAGCTTTTTTCAAATTGGAGATTTTATAATCTTCAATTCATATGGTTAATTTAGCTATATTAGTTGGATGTTGAGAATTATTTAACTTTGATTAGTTATTGATGTTGTAATTTTAGAATATTTTTATGACAATTTGATTTAATATGAATATGTGTGTTTAAAATTATCATTCAGAACAAGGAAAGTAAACAGACAATATATATTCAGCTGTCGTTCTAGAGAGGAGGGGTTATTAGTCATTTGACATGATTCAGACTTCTCATTCAGCTCACTTAGTAAACAGTTTGTTATCTCAGTGTCACTTAATCCTGACAGACATCTTAATGCAGACAGACGTCTTAATCCATTCAGGACTTAAATAAAAAAAAAGTAAACAACCTCTAAGAGTGGTTTGTAAACAGCGGTCGTCTCCTAGGTTTATCCAGTGTGTTTTTTCCAGTGGTGGTTTGTTCCACGGTGGCCGGCTTTTCTTCTCGTTCCAATGAGCCTTGTTAGTTGGAATTGTCGAGGTTTGTCGAATGGCATCACCATACAAGGAGTGACGGACATAGTTCAAGCTCATCGCCCCGATATATGTTTCTTGAGACAAAAACTAAGTGTTCGCGTGCGAAGACTATTTCGGGGAATCTGGGGTTCGGTCCGTTCGATGGTGTCGACTGTGAAGGTCTCGGTGGGGGGCTGGCGCTCGGCTGGAGAGACGGTGTTGAAGTGACGGTTCGGGCGACATGCCTGAATTATATGGACTGCATGGTTAGCTTGGAGGCAGGAGCTCCGCTTTGGCGGCTGACGTGTTATTATGCCTATCCGGACACGGTTCGAAGGAGAGAGGCGTGGAATATGCTCTGCAATTTGGCGTAGGATAATACTCTGCCTTGGATGATTATAGGAGACTTTAATGATATTTTATATGAATCCGAAAAGAGGGGTAATATTCCTCACCAAGAATGGAGATTAAGGGGTTTCAGAGAGGCGATTATCAGTAGCGGGTTGCGAGATTTCCCCTTCCAAGGATATCAATGGACCTGGGAGAGGGGAAAAGGGAAGACTTACTGGGTGGAGGAAAAGTTAGGCCGTATCCTGGTTAATGATGATTGGTGGAACAGTTTTATGGACGCTCAGGCGACATCAGTAGAGGCACCGGCTAGCGACCATATGGCCTTAACGGTCAATGTTAAACCGACGGTGCATGGCAGAAAACCGAAGGTCTTTCAGTTCGAAAACTTGTGGCTCCGGGAAGAAAAGTGTAGGACGGTAGTGGTCAATAGCTGGAGTGCAGGGAGGGATCTGTGTGTTAGTGAACACATTATATTCTGCGGCAAAGAATTAATGAGATGGGATAGCTGTCGACCGAAAGGATTTCGGCATCATATCCAGACATGTAAGAAGAAGTTGGTAAATTTGCGGGGACGTACCGATCCAGGAGGGATGGGGGAATTCATGCGAATCAAAGTAGTTGTTCAATCCTTAATGGAGAAGGAACATCTGTATTGGAAGCAAAGAGCTAAGGAATTTTGGTTAAAGGAAGGTGATAAAATTTTTCCACAATGCGGTTAAATAAAAAAGAAGAAGAAATAAATTGCAAGGATTATGGGGCTCGGATGGAACGTGGATTACGGAAAGGAAGAAACTGGGAGACATGGTGCAGGCATACTTCGAAAATATTTTTTAGCCAGGGGAAGCCGAGGACACTTGGGATGAGATACATGGCCTAGCTCAGGTTTCGACACACCAAAATGATAAATTGTTTGAGCCTATTAACCCGGAGGAGGTCAAGGCAACTATTTTTTATATGCATCAAGAGAAAGCGCCTGGCTCAGACGGGATGAATCCGGCTTTTTTTAGAAGTTCTGGGACGTTATTGGGACTGATGTGGTTCGCCTGTGCACATGTATTTTTTCTTCGGGGTCACTCCCAGAGGAGTTAAACATTACCAATATTGTATTGATCCCTAAATAAGATAAGCTTGGTCTATGGGAGACTAGAGACCTATTGCATTGTGTAATGTTGTTTACAAAATATTTTCTGAGGTTATTGCAAATAAGCTGAAGGTTATCTTGGGAGGTCTGGTTGGGGACAACCAGAGTGCGTTTATCCCGGGGAGGTCTATTGTGGATGATATTATAGTGGCCTTTGAAACACAACATTTTCTGAAAAGAAAGAGTACTCGTAAGGAGGGTTTTATTGCTATGAAGTTGGACATGAGCAAAGCGTATGACAGAGTTAGTTGGGGGTTTTTAAAAATGATAATGATTCAGATGGGATTTTCGGACAGGTGGGTGAATATCATCATGGCGTGTGTCGCAACGGTAAATTACTCTGTTCGGTTTGATAGGGGATACCTAGGGCCAATTCGGCCGGGAAGAGGATTGCGGCAAGAGGATCCCTTGTCACCTTATTTGCTTATCCTTGTGGCAAAAGGGTTGAGTGCTCTGCTCAGGAGGGCCAAACAGGTGGGTAGCGTGCATGGGATAGCAGTTTGTCGGGGTGCACCTAGAGCTTCTCATTTGTTATTTGCGGATGATTGCTTTTTATTTTTTAAGGCAACTGAATCAGGCTGTGTTGCAATAAAAAATATTTTATACAATTATGAACAGGCTTCGGGACAGATGGCGAACTTCAATAAGTCTTCTTTGTCCTTTAGTCCGAATCTGGGAGAACCTTTTAGAGATTATTGTTGTCAATTTTTTGGAATTGATCGAGGGGGAGGGCATAATTTATATCTGGGACTGCCAACTCTAGTTGGGAGAAATAAGACTCATTCTTAGTTATCTCAAGGACCGGATTTTCAGCGGAATTAAAAGTTTGAACAACAAGTTTTTATCCCGAGCAGGAAGGGCAGTGCTATTAAGAATGTGATCCAAGCTATGCCAAATTACGCTATGAATGTTTTTTTGCTCCCGAAGGATTTATGTGATTATATCGAAAAATTGATGAACGGTTTCTGGTGGAGGGGAGCTAAATTTGAACAAAAGGGACTGATATGGTGAAGGTGGGATGTTTTGTGTAACCCCAAGGAAGCAGGGGGGCTGGGGTTTCGGAAAATTCGGGAATTTAATTTAGCTATGCTTGCTAAGCAAGGATGGCGGAAGATTACAGAGCGGCAGAGCTTGATGAGTCGCGTGCTAAAAGCTAAATATTTTCCAAATTCCTCTTTTAATTAAAATCTCTTCTATTTCCATACACTACCTACTTTTACTGAAAATCACATTTCTAATAATCTCTTAAATAAATCGCTTTTGATAAGTACGAGCAAACACAAACATAGCCTTAATAATTCTAAAATGACAAAAATGTAATAGTAATGAAAGAACTTGTAGAGTATCCATAAACAAATGGAGATTATCTGTCATCATAAATAAATTTACAATAGATACAAAAACTTCAGTAGGGTAAATCACAAAATAGATTTTCATATTTCTTACAAGAAGCATCATTTTTATTCAATTGTACTATAGACACACACATATATAGGGTGAGTACCAATATATATGTGCAAAACACTTTTGATTATATACAATGAACTATGGCCTTCAAACGATGCACTTTTTGCAATGGTGGGAAATTTGATTTAACTACGAAAATGACATTGTATTTTTATCAAATTTAATGCAACATTGACATATATAGAGTTATTAGATCATAAACTCTAGGCACCTTTATTCTTACTATTCATGAGAAGAACATTTCTTATTTGAACCATGTCAATTTATGCATGTGTGTGCACCATGCATGTGTGTGATGAGAAAAGGCAGGATTGTGTTTATCAATTTTATTTTTATATAATATAGCATATAGATGTCACATGTTAAAACATGCATAATGTCTTGTTGTTGAATGTTTAGAGGTATAAAATTACACTATTTGTGTGGAAAATGTTCTCCATGTCAAACTAACTCACATTCATTACAAAGATGTCTAGAAACCAAAATATTTATATGAAAAGGAAAAAGTTGTTAATAATATACACCATAAATATAATACAACTGTCTTGAGTTTCAAGGATAAAAAAGTTTAGCAAACAATAACTCATTCCATGTGTCTTGAACTCCGGGCAAACACCAATGAATACAATCAGCGTAGCTTACCGGGTTCGCTAGTTGCTCTGGAGTCAAAGGCCCCCATTGCTTCTTATAAATAGATGTGTGACCATCTTTCCTATAATTTGAGAGCTTTGTAATGTTGAGATATGTTATTACCACCCCATTGGACTCACTAAGAACCTCGTCAATTACTCGTAACGTCTTTTCCCAAGATTTTGGTCCTTTGTAATTTAGGTCTTGTATCATACTTGTTTGGTTGAAACAATTGCCATTTCGATCACCTCCCCATTCAACACTCCTGTTGATGAAGAAGCCACAATTAAAAACATCTAATCCTTTAAAAAAAAATTGGTGCATATATATGACTAAACTTGTGTGCATACCCTAAAGTTCAAGTACACCGAGCAATGTACATGTGATCTTATTAGATTGCCTTCATCTTTGGCGGTCTATAACATAGTGCACATTATACGGCAAGTTTTTTCTTTCTAAAATTACAAAGAATGTGTTCGGTGGATGTAGAATGTGAAAAAATCAATCATTATTTTGACTAAGTTAGGCATTATGTTTACATATAGAGTAGAATAAACTAATAATACCAAATAAGATAGTAATAATGGACATTGCATAACAAAAACAATGATAGTGGAAAAAATGTGACTTCTTATACATAGCGATCATACCAGTAACTTCTAATGGTTGGGATTGTATTCAATTTTAATCAGCCGATACACATAAACTTTAGTCACTTTTTATTTATAATTTTATTTTAATAATATTTTAGGAAACGTAATACAAATTATATTGATTGGTAATGGTAATAAGAAAAGATGAGTGTCCTTATCAACAAGAACATTATATAGATAAGAAGCACATTTGATGCAATTTTTAAGATATACGGAATGTGTGTGTGTGTTTCCCTACATGCTGCAAACTTTTAAAATATGTTTCATTAAAGATTTGTCCTTTCAAGTTCAATGGATTTTTTAAATAAGTAGATGCGATCAATAATCTACTTATATAAAGAATTATTTCATGCACTTACATTCCATGTGTAGGTGACATGCCAGTAAAAAAGACTCTTGTTTGTTTTGGATCGATGTTCTCGTTGACCCATTTCAACATGCTCCCCAAACCCAATCGGTAAGCATCTTCAGAGAGCATATATGTAGTCTCTTTCATCTCATCTTCAAATGATCCTTTTCTGGATTCATTTAATTTAATTGGATACTGAGTAAGTGATATAAGTTAGATGTTCATGGAATAGAAAATTTTGATGAAGGTGTTTTTTTATCACAAAGGAAAATAGAAATAAACACGATTTGAAACACGCTAACAAACTAGCTAGAGATGGTTTGATAGTTTGGCCATTAAAATTCCGCAAGCAAAATCGTGACATGCAGTGAGAAAAAAATGATTTACATGTAAACTACATTAGACAAGTTACCTAATTTTTAATTACACGCAATTTAACGGGAAAAGTATTTTATCAATTACCACCCCCCTCAAGTTACATTGAATAATCAAATCTAACAACGTAAAAAGAGAAATTCTTCATTTTTCTATATTTCACACGCAAAATAATTACATTGTGTTTTACCAAACGCTTCCGTAAAGTCCATATAGGGGTGGGCATAACGGTTTGGTTTAACCAAACTGAATCATACCAAACCGAACTAAACCGAACTGTATGCAATTTGGTTTGAGTTTGGTACTATTTCTTTCAAACCGTATTAAAAATTAACAAATCCAAACCGAACCGAACCAAACCGAAAAATAGTACTCGTATGGTTTTTGTTTGGTAATAATTCCTCCAACCCGTTCCAAACCGGAACGAAACCGATAAAAATTGAACCAAAAACCAATATGCCCAGCCTAAAGACCATATAATAATTATTTGTGTCGGTCTAATGAGGTATTTACATAATAATTATCTAGACATTTTCCATCAGCCAGAAATTTCATTTGATATAAAATTGTTACAATTAATGTTTACATTGATTCTCGCATTGGTTCAATCAGTTGGTCTACTCGATCACATGATATTATGTATTATTTAATCTTAGAATCATTTGCTTAGATCCATTTACACTCACTCCATCTAGTTTACCTCTAAAGTTGGAAGTAATCGGATCAAAGGTTGATAGTTGAATGAAAGCGTTTATATTCACCTAGCCATACTTTAATCAGATCAACACAATACTCGAATAATTTGGGATAATATTATCCAAATAACATTCTAACATATTCGTGGGGGTACTTCTATATTTTCTTAACCTTGTTCACATTTTTAAGTTTAAAGATAAATCTCAAACCAAATAGAGCAATAGACTTTAGTAAAGGGTAGCTGATTTTAAAGTTCAAAGATTTACATTAAAATTTAAATTAGTTTGTTAAAATTTAAGAGGCAAAAGGTTCAAATAGAATCCGCTATAATTTAAATCTATCTCTTGAGATCATATATACTAAAAATATTACATAAGGTACACTTATTTTAAAAACACAATAGCTATTTTACTGATTTTGGACGAACAATAGCGCATCACACTTTTTGGGGAAAATATGAAAATTAATATCATATAAGTTTAATAAAATGTCATGTCAATTTAAAAAAAGTGTAAATATAAAAATAATTCTTTTATGAAAATGAAAAATCAATCATCATAAATATAAATATCGAGTTGAAATTAATTCTTTTAAAAATGTAAAATGAACATATAATTCAAAAATATAGATTTTCATTTTTATTATTATTTTGTTTTAAAATTCTTTCCTCTTTTTCAAATTTAACAATTTAGTGAATTTTTTCTTTCAAAAAGTGACTTGCTATAATGTGTCATAAACTCGTAAAATAGACAGATTGATTATTTTTTAAAAGTAAGCAAGTTTATATGGTACTTTGTTAGTATATTGGCGGATTAGAAATAGTAAAATAATTTATCTAGATATTTTCCTGACTTAAAACTATAAGATTTATAGGAAAAGGTGTGTTTCATCTTTGGAGAAAAAAATAATAAATAGACGACTTACAATAGTATCTTGAAGTATTCATCTTTAAACCACCAAAGATAAGTATGAAGCACCAAAATGTCAACACCCTTCCAATGTTGTGCGTGTTTATCGATGGAACCTTTCCGAACAATTCGATCATCCACTCTATGCTTCAATGGATTGTCTGCGTTTGATTCCAGAAGCAATGGTGTCCAGTAGAATTCTACCGTTGCATTGTATTCCTTTATATTATTTAAATTAAAAGTACATGCATGATTCGTGGCACAAAGCTACAAGGATAATATTATACATATATTGGGAGTATGACTCATAAAAATATAACGAAGCATTGTTTATTTCTAAATTAATGGTGTTTTCGTGTATGATACATGTTTTAATGCTATTTCCCCCACTCCAGTTCAACTATTACTCATATAGAGACATTATACTTAAGCTTATTAATGTTCTAGTCAGATACAAATAAATTTTCCTTTCTTATTTAGCATACTATACGTTTATCAGCAGTTTTACAATAATGTGCACTCAAGTGGAATATTTTCTATATTCAAAAGCTATTACTAGTATAATACTCCCACGATTGCACCCAAATTTCGGCACTTACTTTTGACACGGTGTTTTAGGAGAGAACATTTAAATAACATCTTTCCTATATTATCTTTGGTCTTTATATTCAATTTTACTTCTAATTCTTTGTGCATACCTTCAATTGTCCACCCCTCTTCACAATATATCTATCCCCTGAACTCCTTCCTTCTTGCTCTTCTTTTCTAGCTCTGATGGAAATAAAGCTATCAAGGAATTTTGCACCTCTGATCACCTTTCCCTAGTGCTCACTCCTCAACGAAGACCCTCTATATTTTAAAATCGGCCTTTTCTACAACTATTTGTGCATCTATGTATCTCGATTCTTCGCCCGGATTTAGTTGGGAGAGGTGAAGTGGAGGATCAAGAGAAGAACCAGATGATGATAGATGGAGGTGGGGTAATGATGAAGAACGAGATGAAGATAAAGCAACACGAGGCAAATGAGCTAAATGATTAAGAGGAGAGAAGGTGGGAGGGAGGGGTAATCATAGATACTGCTTTGCTACCTCCGTTCTTAAATAGGTGCAACAATCTATTTTTCATGTCTGCCGATGCACAACTTTGACCATTAATATATACTCCCTCCGGTTTTTAATAAACTTCACACTTTCCTTTTTGGGACGGTCTAAAATAAACTTCACACTTCCTTATTTCCTTTTTTGGCAAAGAAATCTACATCAAAACAGTGCCAAACAGTGCCAAACAGTGTCTCAATAGTGCCAAACAGTGTCTCTACAGTGCCAAACAGTGTCAAACAGTGTACTCTACAGTAAAGTCAAATTTCTTTCCTTATTTTGTGTGAAGTCAAACTGTGAAGATTAAAAAAAACCGGAGGTAGTATAATTCTATATTAGTAAAAAAGTAAAAAAAAAAATAGATTTTTAATTTTTACAATGAGAAAAATTTAACAATATTTTTAAAAATAATTTATTAATACATTAATAAATAAAGTGTGGACAAAGTAGAACATGTGGATAATGTAAATTTCAACATGTTGCACTTATTTAAGAATGAATCTAGTGTTACATGAATCCAAAGTATAGACTATAGATGATGAAAGAATAGAAGTGGATCTACACTGAGATTTTAATAGTTTGAAATTAGAACAGTTCATTTTTTTTCTTAGAATATTTAGAATAAACATTTTCCTTTATTTCACACGGTTGCTTTAACTCCAACTAGTATTCTCACCCGTGCGATGCACGTCCGAAATATTTAAACCAAGGGTTATAAATCAAAATTTAATATGTAAATGTAAAAATGAAACATTGGAAAATTGAAATTTATAATTAATACACATTGAAGAGTTTCAAAACTTAAAATATAAGATATAAAAAATTAAAGATTTTGAAACAAATCTTTATAGACAACATGAGTTGTCTCATTTTATATTATTCACATTCTCTACTTTGACTACGCATTACTCCTCATGTCCTTTGAGACATTGTCATCTTTCCTTTTTGAAACATCCCAAAAAACTTTGTCACTTTTCATTTTAATCAATTATTTTGTAGTTTCTGTTAATTCTCTCTCCTCTGCACTAACTTCAACTACACTGTTTTTACTTTATTATTCTCCGTGGCGGTCAAATTTGGCAAAATTTTGAGTGACAGAGGTAGCATTTGTTAATGTATTAAAAAACTATTCCTAAAAAATATTACTCCCTCTGTCCCGTTAGAAGGTTCTCACTTTCCCTTTTTGGATGTCCCATTAGAAGGTTCTCATTTCCATTTTAGGAAACAATTAATAATCTTAAGTGACAAATTAGTCATTAAATATTAAAAATAATACATTTATAACATTACAATTATCAATACTAACACATTATAATATATACCTATTAAAATTATTTCTCAAAATATACCCGAAGTACTTTATTTAATTATCACCTAAATAACCGTGCCGTTTTGCTATGGGAACCTTCTAGCGGGACGGAGGTAGTATTAACTTTGTCACATTGTAAATTTTAAAAATTTGCTTTTTTTATATTTTTTTTTACTTATATGCAGAATTAATGGTAGAAGTAACATTGACAAAAGTGAACTGTTGTTAGCACTTACCGATAGTATTTATGAATGGAAGTAAAAGGAATTTTATCTACATTCATTTTTAAACCCACATAAACTATTCTTTAGATAACCAAGTAAGAACCGGTGGGCGTAGCGAAACTGGTAGCGAGGGAGTGCCACAAGGGTTAGGTCTCGGGTTCGAATCCCGGCAACTGCGATGAGGGGTTACTATGCTGAAAAATGCATAGGGCTTCTGCAAGTACCGGGGACAGAGCCCCACTCTCTATCTGTCAGATTGTGATTATAGTCCAATTTACATCCTCCCATCGTGTCGTCCGGTCGGTGTTGGGGGGCCCTTAGGGATGGGGTGTCATCCTTTTTTTAGATAACCAAGTAAGACCATTCATTTGTAAGCCCACATACACTATTCTTAGATAACCGACTATACCACCGACCTCATATACAGTTAAATGAATAACCTAGATCTCAATCCCATGGATACCAATTCAGCCGCCTGAAAAACACATGCTCCTGTAAACCTTAGTCTCCTTTGCCGGTTGCTCTTGTTCCTACATCTATCCATATAAACCACTGATTGCCTCGCGGATTATAAATCGGTTGCATTTCGTTCCAATATCGATTTATCATCGTTTCCTCACCGATGCTGCAACAGGAGGGACGAACACTCCATATTTCTCAGGTGAAGCTTAAATTGAATTCGAAGAGTGTAAATTTCCATTCTACACCGTTTATCTTTAATTTAAGCCTTTTTTCCTCACAGCAACAGGGTCAAGCAATTAGGAGGGACAAACACTCCATATTTCTCAGGTGAAGCTTAAATTGAATTGCAAAAAGTTTAAATTTTTATAAACGTCCGTTTATGTTTAAACTAAGCTGTTTTTTCTTTTCTTTAGAGTCAGGGTTCAGCTGTTTTTTCTTTTCTTTAGAGTCAGGGTTAAACCATACTTACGAAAATGTGAGTATTTATCAGCAATACTTGTTTTGAAAAATAAATATGAACACCAAGATTACCCAATTGACATTTGATAACTATACGTCTGACATGTGCATTTCCAGGGAAGGTGGGACACTAAACACTCGAATTGCTCTAATAAAACTCCAGATGCCGGTCATGCTTTTTTTTGCTCTTGTTTGCTCACGTTCGATTTGTTTATATACAGGTACACGAACAACGAAATGTGAACGTAGAGGAGACTTGAATTAAATGCTTGCTTGGGGAAACCAAACATCAGCCGTTTGCTCAACCATAATAGCCAATCAAAAATCTTCTCTAGAATTCTCTTTACGGATTCATAATTAAAAAGCTACGAAGTATATATTCTTGTAATAGTGGCATCACAATTCTAGAAGCTACTACCTTTGGGCGGGAACTTGCTCTGCAAGATTTTCTTATTATATTAAGATAGATGTCCCTTTCGCCACAACCTAACACAAGTTCCTAGATCCCTCCCTATTGAACGAGAATAAAAGCGAAATACTACTAGTAATTGTTCTTTTCTCTTATATAAAGTCCATAGAAAACTATTTGACGACATCTAGTCGAGCTCAAATCCAACCTGTAGAGTTTACATAGACACGGATGGTAGGTTTAGAATTTAGACCCAGTTCGTTTCCTATTTGTTTCTAATTCAAAATGAAACCCTTTTGATTCATATAATGGGTGGAACTGTATTGTGAGTGTAATCGGGTATATCTGATTTGGTTCTGGTCTCAACTTACTTAAACAGTTTGGGTCTCATTCTCAAGTTGGAAGTTAGGAATTGAGAAAAAATAAATTATTGAATCTAGCTTGGGGAAGCCTAACTCTTTTTGTGATAATAGGTTCCTAGTATTTTGTACGTGGTCAGTTTAAACATTGAGTTCATTGTTGTACGCCTGACTAAGTTGCCCACATAATATATACGTAGCTAGTATTATCATGGGTAGGCTTGCCTTAATATTGAAGGAACATTTATGCATGAAGTTTCTAACTCCGAACAACGTCAGGGTCTCCTAGCCCAATTTGAGAAAATTCAACTCAAGATGGCATTCAAAGTCCTATCTCACAGTCTCACAAGTACTCTCCCACACATTGTTCCAAGTTGCGACTTAGGGATGTTTGTTTTATTTGTTGTTTAAATGATATGATTCCTTTATATGATACTACGTATTATACTATCTTCGTCCCTAAATGTTCTTCCAATGTAAAGTGGCACGCGGATTAAGAAAGTGAGAATTGTGTGGTGGAGAGTTGTGCAGAGGAGAGAAAAATTCTGTGAACCACAAATTCTTTGTCGAAAAGGGAAAGTGAAGTTCTTTTATGGACGGATGAATAGGGAAAGTTGGAAGTAAATTTAGGGACAGAAGGAGTACCATTTTGAGTTTAAAACTTTTATTGTTAATTATTACTTAAAAACAATCATAATAATAACATATGTTATTCTTATTAGTACACATCATTCCAAATATAAGTAAAAATATAATTATACATTTTATAAAAAAAAAAACTTATGCACTATGACTAGTAAATTAGAAATTAGAAATGTGAATATATTTTTTCTTCTACACTTTTAATCCCATATATAATTATACATATTTTGCATTTTATTTTTTAGAAAATATTGATCGAACTTAGGATGTTTTTACTTGGAGTCTTGGACTGTAATTTGCTGGTCTGGTCTGATCTGGTCTGGTCTGAACTGGTCTGGTCTGGTAAGGTCTGGTTTCTTTGTATTTTTATAACTATCCAAGTCTGGTCTGAACTGGTCTGGTCTGGTCTGGGGCAAATTACAGTTCAAATAAAAACATCCTTATTGGTTGTTGACTGAATTGACCCTCTAAGTAAGAGTTGACTCTTGAGCCAATAACTTGTTCCGTACACCATCATGTACAATTTTGATCACATGGGTTTCTCAAATACTAGTATTTTTTTTTATCAATTTTTGTCTATGTCGATTTTCACTTTTGCAAAATATACTTTACAATTGTTTAATTTACTACTTGTTTTCAATAACTAAGCAATTTTTTTCTCCATTTTACTTAAAAAGTGTTGCTTGAAAATTAGTGTATCCGACTAAGTTCAATACAAATTAGAAGCACTTTAAGGATGGTTTGACATTTCACGTTGATTAATTTCGATCTCACATCACATCAAACCAAATTTAAAGTTGCCATATATCATACCAGAGCTAAACTAAACAGATCGGATGAGACTCAAATAATAATAAATTACATACAATATCACAGTTCCCAAACAAGGCAGTTCAAATCAAAATAGACCTAAATAGATCAAACTAGAAATTTAAGTTCAAGTGAAAATATTCTCGAGTTAGAATCTTAAAGCTGTTTTCAACTTTTTCTACTACATTTACTCGTATATAATACTAGTAATTAATACAACAAAAAGTATATGTTTGCTAAATATAGACTAAATAACTTCTTAATTAATTACATTTCAAATTCACTTTTATTTTTAAACACATACATCTTTTACAATGAAACATTTTATAAGTAATCACATATGGAGTAATGATTAATTAGGTATGAATCATATGATTCTTTAATCGAAAATAGGGAGTAAAATTTACCTTTGCTGTAAAAATAGTTCTTTGCCCAATTTCTTCAAAGGATTTTGCATCCTGCGGAATGATCTTTTGAAGAAGGCAAACCATGGAAGAGAAATGGCCCCTACTCAGTGAATCCCCGGCAAACATCATCCTTTTTCCTCTAAGAGCTTCGAGCATCAAGGAAGCATTGAAACTGTAAATTTTATTAATTAATTAAAGAACTAACTAGATAATTAGTAAAAGAAATCCACATTAAAAATAAATAATATGAAGTTCTAAAAATTACCCTGGTATAGAACAACCATGTGGTTGCCATTTCCAATAGAGATAATCTTTTTCGGGCCGGCCATGTGCTAAGCATGTTTGTTGAGGAAGTAGATACGGACAGTCTGATTCATCGTACAACGGTCGAGATTCGTCGTCTCGAACCCACCGTCCGCTAAATATGTCACATCCTTCCTCGCCCCTTCCAATAGCAAATGGTAACATATGGATTTTTTTCTAGAAATAATTACATAAATATGATCAAAATAAAGATGATTTACAAAAATATGACTAGTTACTATAGTAGTAACGAAATCATAGTAATTCATGTTTAAGATTTGAACTTAATTTACCATAACACTACGTTGTAGTAATGAATAGTCGCATTTTTAAATCATCTTTAAAAATTAAAAGGAAAGAAAATTAAAACAAGCTAATCGCGTGATGAATATATAATACCTCTGCAACCCAAAAGTTATTTATAATAGATTTTTACATTCAATAAGAAACATAAAATTGCAAGATCGAGATTTATGTAGAGAGACACAAAACACAGAAATAACATTAATCACAACTTTTTTTAGTTAATAAATAATCACCTTTTTGGAAAGATTAAATAAGAAAATTTGGTCCAATTTCATGAGACAAAGAGAATATGTGTATATTGAAATTAGCATCGGGAACTCACTGGTTGAGTCGGTAGCCAGGAATAGGTGAATAATATGAGTGAAGGCGACAAAACAAGAACATAAAAGGATAGGAACACTAATAAGACTAACAATGCGAAAAGGTAAGGGAGAAAGCGAGCTTTTCCAATGAAGAAGAAGGAATAAGGAGACGACTCCATGATTTACTTTTCTTTTTATATTTTGCTTCCCCAAGTTCTTATATACTATACTGGGTTCATTTCGTTATTTCAAGAGTCCATGTACATGGGTTTAAATATGGAAATAAATTATTGTGATAACTAGCTAGTGTCCATGAATTAAATAGATGCATTCGAATTTCGAAAATCCCATTCAATTATTTTAGCATGTGTATTACGATCTTTTGTGTCACGGTGTACCATAGATGTCACTTGATAAATATTAAAACTACATATTGATTGTTTTTCTAATTGTACTAATTCTTTTTAGATATAAATATTAATGTCACATTCAAGTAAAACCCTTATCCACCCACAACCCCAAAGAGTCGTTACCAACCCTCATAGGGGTAGGGCACTTGGGATAGTGGGCGCTAGGAGTTAAAAGACTAAGCCAACCCTACCTCAACACTTTGGTTGGATACTAAGACTTGATGATAGTAAAAACAAATTCTCACAATTTACATAATGTGCTATACGAAAAGGCGTACCCTAGAAAGTTTGTCAAATAGGCATGGCGGTGGACTTGAACTAAGAGCCGTATTTCAGGCAAATATCTCGGAGCTTGGTGGAAGGAAATTCCTGTCAGAGTCCCCGGCCATGTCAAGGCCCGTAAAAAAATATCGTAGAATTGTCATGTCTGGAAGATGAGGTATGTGGATTTGGGCCCCTAGCCTTGAGTTTAGGAGGCCCATTACAATAATCATGTCTTTTTTGGGCGGAATAGGACCACTAATGTGCTGAGTACAACACTTAGTAAATAAAGTAGGAAAATGCATTCTGCCCGGATGGAGCCTGGCCGATGCGATGCGGTTTGGCCGATGCGGTTCCATGGGCCGATGCGGTCCATGGGCTGATGCAGCCCCAGAAGTCCATGTGGCGTTCTGGGCTGATTTGGCCCTAGGCCGTTGCGGGCCCCTACTGGCTGTGGCGTGCCGCGTGGATGTTCTGCTGGCGTGTTTGACCTTAGAGTATGTGGGCCATGGGGTCCAGGCCCATATACTCTATCAGTATTCATAGTCCATGAGACCAAAATGGAGTGTATGGTCAAATAGCTTCCTCCTTGCGACCATGCATGATGGTTTTGGTGCATTGATCACTCCATTTATGAAATTAAATTTAGAAGAAATTCCATCTATGGTCCTTCGAGTTTTGCATCAATTCCACAATTAGTCCTCGTCTTTCACTTTATCCATTTTTGGTACCTGAGTATTGTTTTCTTGACCATATATAGTCCTTTTCCGATAGTAATTCTTAAATTTATGTCTAACACAAAGTGCAAGGCTGAACTTGACCGATTGTCATAACTTTCTTTGGTTAAACAAACCAGAGTTACATAATCTCCCTATCTATATTGAGGCCTTGGGAGGAAAGGAGGTGTATGGTTGATTTTGGCCGAAAAGGTAGTCACATCTATGATAGCCGAGGAGGGAAGGATATTATTGTTCACTAGAAAATTTTACTATAATATTATTTGCTCCGATACCATGTTGATATAAAGGAAACCATGGCAGAATAGGTCTTCTCATGTCTTTATTATTACAAACCCGTAAGCAATATATATAGAATTACAACAAAGGATGATAGATTTGGGCCGATATTCCCAATAATAATATAGTGAGGAATTATTATTAGCACATGCCCTAATAACAATTCACCTCACAAAATCAAAAGGTTGGATATATACAATCATAATACCTAATAATACTAAGAGTAGAAATATATAAGAATAGAACTACGTAATATAATAATACCTAATAGATTCCCTCTAAATAAAAGAAAACAGTCTCATCGGGAAATTATACTAGCATTTTATTTCGTTATCCAACATTAGTATGTGTTTGTTAATATTATATAATGACAAATTTATTTAGGATGATGCAAATTATTCTTATGTAGGAAAAAACATAATACTCCTAGTTAGGGAAATTAACTTCTTTTGATACTTGTGTAGGACAATTTATTTATATTTTAATTTTTTTGAAAAATAACATTTTGAAACATATCAAGTATTGAAACATTTCATTTTCACTCATGGAGGCCATCTTACATGCAAAAAGCTTTAGTTTATATACGGAGTATATAGTTGCCATATATTTTGTACAAAAAGGAAAGCCCTAAAATCAAGGGTAAAAGAGTTTGACAAATAAAAGCTCATTCCATGTGTCTTGAAGTCCAGGCAAACACCAATGTACACAATCAGCATAGCTAATTGGGTTGGCCAGTTGTTCAGGGGTCAAAGGGTTCCATTGCTTTTTGTAGATTGATGTATGTGCATCTCTCCTATAACTTGATAATTGTGTTATATTTAAAAATGTTATTGGGACTCTTGACTTTTCAAATTCATCGCTAATCACTCGCATTATGCTTCTTCTGCAATCTGATCCCCAATAGTTGGGATCTTCTATCAATGTTGTTTGATTGTAACAATTCTCACTTGTGTCACCTCCCCAATCTTGACCCCTAAAAGAATAAACAACTTAATCGATTAGTTTACAATTCAATAGTGCATGAACAAGATTAGCTTGTTCAAAACTTTAATTGTTTTAAATTGGTCTGCTACTTTTTAATATCTTGATGTAAGATTTTTGCATGAAATGTAGGGACCTCAAATAGGTATTATACCAATTTCACTTTAACTCTATGTATTTGACTTTGCTCACACTTGGTACATGACTATTATTTCTTTGTCATTTGTGGTCCTTGTGAAAAAATCAATACCTCTTAGACTCTGTAGCATCAGAAATTTTATACTGAATGTCCACATATTGGAAGAAAATATAAAATATTAAAAAGTGGCCAAGTCAAAGTAATAAACATAATGTAGGATTATTAATATAATTATAGAGACAAGGCTATAAGTTGAGTTTATTTGTAAGTGTAGCTTGTATTTTAGACAATTCATCCATAATCATTTTTAAGTAAAAAGTTCAACTAAGTGGGAAAACTCTGATTTTAAAAATCCAGCATTCATTGATCTTTTTAAACAACTTATACTATATATATATATATATATATATATATATATATATATATATATACACACACACACACACAGAAAAGATCAGGTCCCTCCGGAGGGACGGGAGGGACCGTCCGAACTTTACTGTTTGGGGCGGTTCCCGGTGGAATTTGTTGATGCAATTTTTTGAGCATGTTCCTCATCAAGTCTAGTTTGTCCATACTAAATTTCAGCTCAAACTTCGACCGGGAAGGCAGTCAAATAAATTCTTGAAGCTTACTGCACATTCTGCGCATATATAAAGTGCAGTAAGTTTCAAGAATTTATTTGACTGCCTTCCCGGTCGAATTTTGAGCTGAAATTTGGTATGGACAAACTAGACTTGATGAGGAACATGCTCAAAAAAATTTCATCAAAAATTTCCACCGGGAACCGCCCCAAACAGTAAAGTTCGGACAGTCCCTCCCGTCCCTCCGGAGGGACCTGAGCAGTCCTCTATATATATATATATATATATATATATAGAGAGAGAGAGAGAGAGAGAGAGAGTAATCTTCCGGTCAGGTATACCTGACCGGAGCCGCCGTCCGGCCTCCTCCTTTTGGGGGCCTTCCCGGTGGTATTTTTTGCTCAAATGTTTTGTGTATGTTCCTCATCAAGTCTAGTTCATCCATACCAAATTTCAGCCAAAAATTCAATCGGGAAGGTCGTCAAATGATTTTTGCAAGTTAACTGGTCCGGAAAATACATATTCCGGACCAGTTAACTTGCAAAAATCATTTGACGACCTTCCCGATTGAATTTTTGGCTGAAATTTGGTATGGATGAACTAGACTTAATGAGGAACCTACACAAAAAATTTGAGCAAAAAATACCATCGGGAAGACCCCCAAATGGAGGAGGCCGGACGGGGGCAGTGGTCAGGTATACCTGACCTGAATATTTCTCTATATATATAATAGCTTATTTATCATTAACACAATATAAATATAATGTATACCAAGCATAAGGTTGGTACTGACCTTTGATGAGAAGGGGACATACTGGTGAAGAAGACTCTTGTTCGCTTTGGGTCCATGTTTTTCTTCACCCATCTCACCATACTTTTCATTGCCATACGATAAGCATCATCAGTTGACATGATCACAACATCTTTCTCTTTATCTTCAATTGTCCCTGATTGCCTGCATAATTACATATAATAAACTAACATCCGAAAGTAAATATTAATTTTTTCCCCATATATATCAAAAGAAAATCAAAATTTCAAAATATAACAAGACACAAAAGTCCTCCAAAAATAAAAAATTATTAAGTACAAGTTTGCATGTTGGCAACTACTAGAAGCTAAGGTAAGTGATAGGCTTAATATCTACGCATATTTCTTATATGATCAGTTTAACTTTGGTGAAATCAAATATGATAGAAAATCAAAGCAATCGAGGTGAAAACATCCTAAATGTGCGACTTATAACATATGATTTGTACTTACTGTATTTTGAAGTCTACACCAATCATCCACCAAAGGTAAGTGTTGAAGATGATTATGTCAACCCCTTTCCAATGTTTGCCATGTTTGTTTATAGAAGCTTTACGGACCACTCTGTCTTGTATCCTATGTACGATTGCATCGTCCGAATTGGACTCTAGAAGAAATGGTGCCCAGTAGAACTCGATCGTCGCATTATAATCCTGTGTTGGTTAACTGATTATTTAGCTATCCAAAATTGGTTTGTACATATCTTATTGTTAGGATTTATTATGTATTATATGTGTTGAATTCAATTAACATTGGGTAATTTGGGGGAAATGGCTTTTATTTATACAAGCTCGGATTGCATTTAGGTGAACTAAACACGAACTTCAAAAATTATATAATTTGTTTGTTTATTAGTAAAAGGTTATCATGGACCGATTCATGTTAGCCGATCCCAAAATCATATGAAACAAGGTTTGGATGTTGTTGTATTAACAAAAAGTTATTGAGGACACGACATAAAAATTACTGGCGGACAAATTCTCATTTGTTTGGAAAAATTATTTAAAGTACTCCTTATAGTCATTGTTAAAAAAAAGTTATTTGTGCTTTAAACCTTTTAGGGTGTATGCCAAATTCTTGTAAAAAACATTTTTGATTTGGCAAGCATATACCAAGTACTTGTCCAAAACATTTTGACGTGAGCTATTTAACACAAAATCATGGATAAATTCATGTCAAATCTGTGATAATTGTTTTGTGGTTTTGTTAATGGATAAATTTGGTTGGATGACCTCACCTTAGCAGTGAAAACAGTGAGTGAGCCATTTTCTTGCATAGATTTGGCCTTCTCTGGGATAACTTTATGGAGAAGACAAACCATAGAGACAAACTGGCCCCGGTTCAAGGAATCCCCCACAAACATCATCCTCTTCCCTCTAAGGTTTTCCAGCATCATTGTCGCATTAAAGCTACAAATCAACCAAACAAACAAAAAACATCTCATGTTATATTCGTACAAAATTGAAGATATTGTGATATGTGAATATTCCCACAATAACATCACTTTGAGCCTGTTTTTTATTTATCTATCAAGTTGTAGTTTAGTTTATGCCAGTTATTTTATGAACGATGTATATATCATCAGGTAATTCTGAAATAGTGTTCCGGGTCTAAGAGAAACTTGACGAATTTTTAATTAATTTGAGGTTGTTTTGAGGAAATACTGGAGAGTCATATTTTTAAAATATAGATTGAAAGAGGGGTTTGAAGTTTTAACTTGTATATAACTTTTTAGTGTGGTCTTATTTGAATTATTTATAGAAAAGTTTTGTAAAGTTATGGATAAATAAATATGTGGAAAAATTGACAATAAAAATCTTGCATATATTTATCCAGTCTTCAATTCTCATAATAATCTCACATTTATGTAATTCCAGAATAATCTCATCTTTGCACCACATCTTTCATTTTCACAAATCTGTTCAATACAGTCTCACATTTCATTCTTCTTTTTTCATCTTCTTATTATTTTATTTATTTAATATATTTTTTCATCATCTTCTTTTTTTCTTTCTTCTTCCCCATTTTTACTTCTTCCATTTTTATGTATTACTAATCCGTTAATTCTCTTTGAAAGACTAGTATTCCACATTACTCATTATTATTTTATTAATTTTTTATTTCAAATTTTCTTTTCTTTAAATCCTCTTTTTTTTTCTTTCCATTTTCACCTTCCTAAAAAGTACGTAGTATTTGTTTTTTCATATGTCCCTTTTCACCACCACCCCTTCCTTTTTGCTTGGTTTTTGACATGTTAGTGAATAGTGACAATTTCTTGATCTAGATTTCTTCTTATTTTTTCTCATTTTCAAAAAATATTTCTCACACCTACCCCTCTTTGTGTAAAGAGTGTTGTAATTTTTCTTTCTTACATTTCCCTGATTATTTTATTTTTCTTTAAATTTTATTTTTCACTTATCTTCTTATCGGAAATATTTTTTATCATAGTTGATGACACTTATGAGTGGGCTTACACAAGACCAAGGTTAAACAAATCACACTACAAGAGTTCAGATCAGATAATATATTAGGATCAGCCCTGAAAAATTTAGTCTAAATGAAGATGTCCAAATGAAATACGGAATACGTTTTTTTTGACTATTTTGGGCTAATATACTTCGTATAAATTACTCCGTAAGATATAATGATATTAAATACGTAGTACTCCGTATGTGTCAAGACCATTTGATCATGACTCGCTAAGGAAAGGATTAAAGGAATAAACAGTTGATCAAATTGATCGTGACTCTGTATATAGTACTCCAACCTTTCAACCAATTTGAGCATCGTTAATTTTTTGCACATTTCCAACGGGATAAGGGTCAGATAGGACCTCGAACTTGGAAAAAAATGTCAAATAAGGCCATATTTAGGATGCTATGTCCGGTTGACGCCATTTGGGTTGGTTCCCAGTGGAATTTTTTGATGAAATTTTTTGAGAATCTTATTCATTAAGTCTAGTTTACTCATATCAAATTTGAACTAACAATTCAATCGGGAAGACATTCAAATGAATTCTTGAAGATAACTGCGCTTTTAACTGCACAGTTATCTTCAAGAATTCATTTGAATGCCTTCCCGGTTGAAGTTTTAGTTCAAATTTGATATGAGTAAACTAGACTTGATGAATAAGACTCTCAAAAAAAATCATCAAAAAATTCCATCGGGAACCGCCCCAAATGGCGTCGGCCGGACAGAGCATCCTAAATATGGCCTTATTTGACATTTTTTTTCAAGTTCGAGGCCCTATCTGACCCTTATCCCCATTTCCAACCTTCTCTTTTAAAATAAATAATAATAATAATAATAATAATAATGATAATAATAATGATAATGATAATGATAATGATAATGATAATGATAATGATAATGATAATGATAATGATAATGATAATGATAATGATAATGATAATGATAATGACAATGACAATGACAATGACAATGACAATGACAATGACAATGACAATGACAATGACAATGACAATGACAATGACAATGACAATGACAATGACAATGACAATGACAATGACAATGACAATGACAATGACAATGACAATGACAATGACAATGACAATGACAATGACAATGACAATGACAATGACAATGACAATGACAATGACAATGACAATGACAATGACAATGACAATGACAATGACAATGACAATGACAATGACAATGACAATGACAATGACAATGACAATGACAATGACAATGACAATGACAATGACAATGACAATGACAATGACAATGACAATGACAATGACAATGACAATGACAATGACAATGACAATGACAATGACAATGACAATGACAATGACAATGACAATGATAATGATAATGATAATGATAATGATAATGATAATGATAATGATAATGATAATGATAATGATAATGATAATGATAATGATAATGATAATGATAATGATAATGATAATGATAATAATAATAATAATAATATATCAGTTTTGGAACACCAAATAATAATTTATTATATGTTTTATATATTTACGTTGACACTTTTTCAGCCTTTTTGAATTATCTTATTCAGAAGTATTTGTGTTAAGACACGGGGTTCCATCCTAAAAGGTCAACCTGATAGCTAGGAGTATCTCATGTGTTAATATATCATTTCGTTCATCCATACTTTTCTGGTATGGGATATTTAACACCCCTCGTCATGACCAGACACTTCGTCTGGATCGTGCATGCCATCATTCATTTATTTTTCACCGGTCCGTTTTTTTTATCCGGCCGTTTTATAATCGTGTCATCATTTTTCGTAAGGGGCCCCGACCCATACCATAGATCGATTTAGCTCTGATACCATGTTAAGACTCGGGCTTCCACCCTAAAAGGTCAACCTGATAGGAGGAATAACTCAAAGCCTTATATATAGTGGTTTATTGTTCTATAGCTTTCCGGTGTGGGACAAATACTCTAACACACCCCCTCAGCCTGAACCGGGCTGAACAATATCGGGGTGTATAAATGAGCCAAACAGACCTTTAACAAGCTACCCGTAATCAAGGGTGCTAAATAAGCAATCAAATCACAACCTGAATTGGCTTTGATACCATGCATGTTAAGACACGGGGTTTCATCCTAAAAGGTCAACCTTATAGGAGGAGGAGCACATGTGTTAATATAGTATTTCGTTCATCTAAACTTTTTTGGTGTACACCCGTTTGTCAGCTGTTGTTTTTGGTAGTATGTACATATTAAATTGTAAAACTAAAAAACTGATAGCATGTCATCTTTTTAATAAGTATAGAAAAATGAAAAAAAAAAACTTAAATACTCGTATATTATAGAAAGACATTATTGCTATTCATGCATGTGGTATATTCATTTAGGTGATTAATTATTGTGAGTCGTTTATTTTCATCATCTAATAAATATAAATGTGTTTCTACTTTTCTATGAGATTCACTTTGACTTGAGCAAATTAAAGGTGCGTGTCATGATATTGAACATCATGAAAAGTGAATTGAACATCATTTGGAGAAAAACAAAAGCTTGTCATATGAAAATAAGAAACGATTATATGGAAATAACTCAAATAAGTATTCTTCCGAGTAACATAATCAGAAAAGTGAAAGGGAAAAGAGTCTTTAAAGAATAATGATAAAAATAAACAAAATACAGGAGTAGGAAAGTAGGAAACATGCAATGTCATGTAATATATGGCATAATTTGTGGACCTGGCGATTTCGGAGCTGAGTAACTTTAAAGGATGGCATTGTCTTTAATAGGGATGGATTGAAATGCATTGAAAGAATGTATAAGGGCATCCCATTCATAGGATTATTTAGAGATCATTTGATGATGTGGTTGATATTTTTTAAGATTATGGTTGAAAGGTTGAGACTTCAGATTATTTGAAGAGATTATTTGATGAAAAATCTGGTATCAAATTCTAAATTTGGATTATTTCCCACTTTTAGGCTCCTCTACCAATTTTATAGAGATATTCATAATTAAGGCGAAGATCAGACCAGCCGTTGAACAAGCAATTGTAAAAGCATATACGTACCAACCAACTATGAGAAATTGTCCATGTAATTTGTTTTCTTTAAATTGAGTGCATTTCATAGAAAATCTTGGTAAATTAAGATCTAAAAAAATTAATTGATTTGGAGATTATTTGAGATTTTCTCATGTGAAGTAACATGACAATAATAAGCCATAGAAAACCGTAAAATTGTGTAGCATTAGTTAATGAAAAAATCATACGCAGTACTACATTTTGGTTCGGTTCAATTTTGTCCATTCAATTTCAATTTGTTATTTTCAAATATATTAACATTTAATTGAATTTATTGGTTCGGTTTTATTTTGCTTGTTTTTCCACAGTTTTGGTACGGTTGGCCAGGTTGGGTACAATTTACTGTTGGAAAAATGTGTTAAAATTGCATTAAATGGTCATTCTGGGGCAATTTTTGAGTGGGGTCCACTTCCGATTTGGATCGGGTCAAAGTGGTTTCGAATTGTTCTTGTTAAGGGCTACAATTCGATATATGGTACGCTCAAAACGGATAACGGGTGAATGAGAAATTGATTCTCGAAGTTTACCCGTTAGAATGGAAAAACTGGGAAAAAGGATGAGGTTTCTAGTGTGTTATTTCCCACACCGGAAAATCCAAGGGATTTGCAACCCTTTATAAAGGGAGTCCCCCCTTAAGGAGTTAAGATTCCTTAGGGTAAAGGCTCACTCCACGCGCGCAGGGGAGTGCAAATCAAATTCTGAAATCGGAGAAGAAAAACCGTGACTTGCGTGCGCGGGCGACCTGCGAACACGAATGTTGTCCCACCTCTCAAGAGATACGGTTTAATTTTTTTTCTTCCCGAAACGTTTAATTTTTTCCCAGCGGCAGAAGTGCCCGGACAGAAGCCCAGAAGCCTACGGAGCAGAACACCTCATTTGTGTTCTGATGGCCTCGTGACAAAACCCCTCATGGGGTCTTCTGTTGGCCTCGGCACAGGACCCCTCACAGGGTGTTTTGGTGGGGGTCTTCTGTCGCGCATCTGAACGGTTCTAAACCATTACAACAATTAATGCACAACGTTCTTATCTTTTAATGCAGCGTTAAGTAGACAGTTCATGGACGATTCAATGCCCAACGGACTGGTCATTGATGTCCAACGTTCAGGTCCACGAATGTTGTCCCACCTCTCAAGAGATACGGTTTAATTTTTTTTTCTTCCCGAAACATTTAATTTTTTCCCAGCGGCAGAAGTTCCCGGACAGAAGCCCAGAAGCCTACGGAGCAGAACACCGGACAGAAGCCCAGAAGCCTACGGAGCAGAACACCTCGTTTGTGTTCTGATGGCCTCGTGACAAAACCCCTCATGGGGTCTTCGATCTGTTGGCCTCGGCCCTCGGCATAGGACCCCTCACAGGGTGTTTTGGTGGGGGTCTTCTGTCGCGCATCTAAACAGTTCTAAACCATTACAACAATTAATGCACAACGTTCTTATCTTTTAATGCAGCGTTAAGTGGACAGTTCATGGACGATTCAATGCCCAACGGACTGGCCATTGATGTCCAACGTTCAGGTCCATTAATTCACCATTTACACACAATAAATCCTCCTATATAATGGCTGGCAGGTGGTTTTCAACAACATGCATGTTCTTACACGTTCTTACACGAGTTCATACTCATTCCTCACGTATTTTCTTCAGCTAAAACACCTCCAGCTACCTCTGAAATTTTCCTTCTGTGTTCGGACTTTGTTCTCGTTCGCTGGAACTTTTGTTTGCGTGCTCAAACATTAGTTCGTAGTCATCGTATCCCGGGAAACGATTGTTGCAACGCTCCTAGCACCGTGGGAGACAACAAATACGTTTTAAGGACATCGTGCGTAGCACGAGCTTTGGCTAAATTCAGCTCCATCTCATTTCTTGTTTTTCTTTGGTGATTTTAATTAATTTATTTTAATTAATTTTCTTTATTTTCCGAAACACACCCAACATTTACTACGTACGAAGTATTTAACAAACATACTCGCTTCAATTTATTTCAAGATTCTTGATTATGTTTAAAATCATTTTTCTATATTTCAAGTTTGGTCCAATGTTTAAGAGTAATCTGCCCTATTTAAGTGTGATTTGTGGGATGTGATGTAGTTTCAGACATATATTTATGCAAGTAAAAACATTCTAGCTATTTACTCCGTATACAAGTAAAAACATACTGGCATACTGCTACGTATAATATACTCCATTTATACTATTATACTTCATTGTATTGGGAGTTTTGGACCAATCATCGAAACTTAAGTAAAATTGAATTTGAAAATAAACAAAAATTTACTCTATAAAATTATTGGCATATATTATTCTTTGGAATACTTTTTATTAATCATCTCTTTTTTTACCAGCTTCCATTATGGGAACGTACCTTTTATATATCAAAAACATTAATTAATCATCTCTTTTTTGCTTTTCTCAATATCTTTTTTTAACTTTTTTATTTTTCCTCCTTCTCTTTCATATTTTTCTACCATAATGATTAGTCCTACTTTTTTACTACGTAATTTCTACTCCGTATGAAAGAGCTAGTGTGTTAATTATTGTTATAGAGATGGAGTGCATGTTAAAGAAAATTAAGTTGATTTTTATGGCTATTGGATATCTTACTCTAGGAGATGTCACTTGTGACTTATGAGTGATGCGTAGTGATCGATTAGGTAGTACTACGTACTTTATACAATCCCTGGTTTAGAAGTATGTGTACACAAATAATTTTGTTGTTCTATTGAGATAATTGTTTTTTGCATCGATAAAGTTTTTGTATTTGTGCCACAAACAAAACAAAAAAAATGATGTTGCAAAAAAATAATTTTCTTCACAAAATGAAAATAAAATTGTCTGAACACAGAAAAATCGATCGACCTGTTAAACGACGAGTACCTAAAATGTGTATAAATACTTCGTATCATTTTCCAGTAACATATTAGACGGAGTGATAGATGTTGGAAGAAATTAAAACCTCACAAAAGTTAGGTCATCTAAGGGCATGTTTGGCACAATTAGTTGAAAAGATACTTTTGCGAGCTTTTTAATAACTGTTAGCTTTTAGTGACTGAAAAGATCTTAAAAACAAAAGGTGGTAGCTGTTTGGTAAGAAGTTGACTGTTTGATTTAGTTCGGTTTGGTATACAAGCTGTTAAGGCTAATTAATACTAAAAGTCACGGGCTTTTTCTAGATGCTACTGCCTGTAGCATCTCAAAAAAGATCTTTTAATTTTTCAAAAGCTCTTAAATATTGTCATGTCAAACATATAGCTAGAAGCTTTTGGAGACTTTTTTAACAATACAAAAGCTAGAAGTAAGAGACGTATGCCCGCCAAACATAGCCTAATTCTTTGGTGTGTACAGGGGCGGAGCCACGGCACTAGGCCGAGCTGGGCGGATACAAAGAATATTTTTGGAAAATGTTTTGCCCGAAATTTTTTACACTAAAAATAAAGGGAATTTTTAAATTTGGGCTGGACCAGGGCCAATGTTGACCCTCCCCTATCTCCGCCCCTGGGTGTGTACTATTATAAAATTAGTTATTCATCTCTAAAAAAGAGAGAATGTATAACAACTTTTTTTGTCTGTCCACACTTTACATAAATATTTGAGAAACGATTTTGTATACAAAATATACAAATTATTTCGTTTGTTAAAAAAACTTTGTCATTTTTTAAAGTAAAAATTTGTAATTCTACTTGTTTCTATTTGGCATATAATTCAAATTTGACAATGTTCAATGAAACCAAGCTTATATTACATTACTAGTGATTCTTGCGCGAGAGTGGGTGTTTGCCCAATATTAAGATAATGTTGTCTTTTGTAAAAAAAAAAAAAGTGTCATATGCAAAATTGTTAGGAGAGTTTCTTAAATAGCTAATGAAATTTTACATATCGAACTCATTTGACAACTCTATTTTTCGGCTTATCAATCAATTTTTTAACCAAACACGTGATTTTTTATTTCGCACGCTGAATTGTGTAATAATAACAAAAAGTAATGTTGTAGTTACTTTTCTGGCTGTATTGGTTAAAATTACTGCAGATGACTATTTTAGCTATTTTTCATATAATTTTTTCTTTATTTTATTAATAAAATATATTTTAAATATAATTTATTCATAAATCAGCAAAATCAGCCAATGCAGTCACTTCAACCAGGACTTCATAAATTTCACCAGAATTAGCCAATTTCAGTGTGACCAAACAGGCTCAGCATATACTACGTATATTTAAAAATTGTCGGAATAATTATATTCCATGTCAATCAATTATTTTGCGAAAATTATCTGATTATGTGGTTCATTCTTAATCAATTTTATGAAATACATTAAGAATATTGAAGTAAATATCATCCAAATGCATATAGTTGTGCACAAACCATTTATATTTGCAACAAGTATTTCCCTTTCCTGACAAGGTTGTAATCATATGTGTTTGAAGTAATAAAGATTACATTTAAGCCACGTATTTAGTTATGTAGTATCGATCTTTGATAGGAAATTTGTGTATGTTTGTTCACAGGTGAAACATTTCTTATATTGAACATATAATCCGTAATTGTAACCATATATTTTTTCCAAAAAAATATAATTAATATATTTAGAAAGTACAAGAAAATTTATAATAATGCATAAAATTAAATGTTAAGAAAAACAATTGAATGAGAAGTACATCATTACTGATAGAATAAATAAAATAATATAATAACAAGTTCACATCCTAAAAAGGAGAAGAATGGTAGAAGAAATAAAACAAAATAAAAAGAAGAGGTGGCCATATGTATAGTGGTTCTTTTGTAGATGGGATATATAGAAAAAGAAAACTACTTTGTATAATGGTTCTTTTATCATTTAATGAAGGGAAAGTTCCCGAAATAGGACTAAAAAGTTTGAAAATTCCAAAATAGGACTGTCATGTTTTTATTCCAAAAATAGGACTAATTACTGCCAAGTTTGGACAATACTACCATGTTTGAAGTCTGGTACTGCCAAAACATGACAGTAATTAGTCCTATTTTGGAAATAAAAACATAGAAGTCCTATTTTGGAATTTTCAAACTTTTTTAGTCCTATTTCGGGTAATATCTCTTTAATGAAATGTGCGCCGTTTTTCCCTGGCAACAGCTCTCGCGTAGGGTTTGTCCTTCGCCGCCCTGGTGCAGCGTTTCTTTCAATCGACGCAGCTCTGCGCCGGATTGCCTTGGTTTTGACGTAGCTCGGATGGATGATCGTGGCAGCGAGAAGATGGTGGAAGAAGCGGGAGAGAGGCGTAGGGATGATCGAGACATGGTTAGCGTGGAGAGGTTGAACGCTCCATTCGATGACATGGATTTGGGTCATACGGCGGGTACGCTACTGAGAGAGTGTATCATTCGAGCGACAGTCCGAGCTCCACTAGAACCATCACCATGGGTTGTACGAAGCGCTAGAATCCGTGAAAGTTTTTCCAGTAATTTTTTTCTGATTGTCATTTGTTTTTTTGTGTTCATCTTTGTTGTTGATTTTGACAGTTTGTTTGAGTTTTTAGTCTCTCTTTATGTCATTGGGTATGGTTGGATCTATGGGAACAAGTTTGGATGTGTCAAGTTCACTACATGGTTAGCGATTCGTGTTGCTCTTTCAGGGGTGGCCATCTCAAAGTGTGATCATAGGGTTTACAGTCGTAGTTGTTGGAGTTCAGTTGGTGTCAATTTTATTTTCCTTTTGTTTGATGTAATGATCCTGAATCTTTTGATATGAATAGAGGCTTGTTTTGATGATAAAAAAAATGAAATGTGCAGGGGCTTATATGGAAAAAGAAAACCACTCCATATGACGGAAGTTAGAAACTTATGGGCCGTAAGACTAAAGTAGTCAATCGAAAAAATAGGGTTCCATCTTCTAATTACAATGTACAACATCTTATACTCTAAATGTATTGACACAATTTAGGGGTACCAACCCTCATTCATAATTATATTGTTGTTAGATGTTAGATGTTAGATAACATGTAAAGTATTGGAAACAATGTCTTTTGTTTGCGTCCAAAGTGATTGATTTATTGAGGGGGTGTTTGACAATCAAATATACTTGTTAGCTAATAACAATTTTTGTTAGCGGATTCTATTAAATGTTTTGACATGTCGTTATCATTACAGAATTGAAGTAAATGTTTGACTTTTGGTAGCAAACAACACAAATAAAAAAATTGGTTTACTAAACATTTAAAATAGCTATTTGACACAATCAAACAGTCAAAATCAGTCCAAAACTAAAAAAAGGTTAAGAGGCCGTTTACCAAACATCCCCTACAAGTTTCAATTTGATAACACTTAAATTGGCTGAATCGGTTGATTATGTTGAAAGTTATGAAGTTTTGACTGAAGTGGCTGAATTGACCGATTCTGCTGATTTATGAAAAAACTATATGAAAAAATAGATAAAATGATATTTACAATAACTTCAATCTTACTTTTTGTTATTATTACACAATTAAGCGCGCGAAATAAAGAATACTTGTTTAGTGAAGGAAGGGACTGATAAGCGTGATAAGTCTATAAACATGTTCACTAAAACACATCTTTCGAGTGTATCCACTTTTTATGCATTGAGAAACAAATATTGCTTTCTTCCTAACGAAGACAGGAAAAATAGGAGGTGGGTACGGTTCAAACCGTTTTGAGTTTTGACCTTTTTAACCTCCCCATTCACCGAACCAAGATCGAGCCCACACACATTTTTCTAGAGGGATACTAGAAAACGAAATGAAACAGAGAAGACTGGTCAAAAGTCGTACCTGGGAAGAGAACAACGATGAGGCTGCCATCTCCACTGCTGATACCCCTTTTCCGGCCGGCCATGTTTCTGGCAGGTCAATTGCGGCTGAATGTACGGACACTCTTCTTCCTCGTACAGCGGCCTCTTCTCCTCGTCCCGGACCCACCTCCCGCTGAATACATCGCATCCTTCCTCTGTCTCTCCGACCGCAAACGCCAATTTCTGCCCCTTCTTCTCTGATCCCCACAGCAACAACAAAAGGCACAAACTGTATTAGTTCTACTCATTAATCAATCCGACTAGGCCGATTTTTAGAACGGTAGTTCTGCTATGAACGTCTTATTTACTCATCAATCAGAATCATATTCTTAAAATAGAATGTTTGAAACAACCAAATGGTAAGAAATGCACTCACTGATTTCGGGGAG